>OY987335.1:6655000-7986000 GCA_963920685.1 Polydrusus tereticollis
ACGCTTACCCGTTCCAACCATTAATGTTGCTTAAAAAACATCAAAATTAGTATGGAAATAAGTATAACAGATCACTTCCAGCTATTCAAATGATACGATTTTTTGTTTAGTAAAAGCAGTTCAGAAACTTGTTGTGTAGGCTTGCTTGGTTAAAATTTCTGCACTCTTTTTACAATTTATATCGTTCCAACAGTTGGATGTAATCTGCATAGTCCACACTCTGATATAGGTGCTGGTAAAAGAGTTTATGAAGGGCATTTTTTGGAAACCATAAGACTGTATAATCCATATAATATTAGAAACGAGCATAAACCCTTTTAAGAACATCCATAAACAGACGTAGACTAATAACTGACACAAATTACCGCTTGATGCTTCTATGTAGTCGACGGTGTAGCCATCCAGTTGCATCATCTCCGAGGGCTCCGACTTTTTCTCCTTGTAGCTGCACATAGCAAATGTATATTGGGACACCTGGACCAGGACATAGTACCGCTTTTTCCATTTTTTCCACACACTCTTGCCCAGAGCGTACAAGTAACCACAGTGCTTCATGTTCAAGGGTTTGTCCATCCTGCAAGCCACTTTTATCCGTAAGTCTTGATCTGGTAGATTTTTTGGAACTGTCATTTTATGCCATTCTGGTGCCTAAACATTTCGAATTAAATGCATACAAATATTGTAATGGTTTCATTTTGTTGACTTACCTTTGACGACAAAGGCGTAGGCTTTAAAATAACTTTACCAAGCTCTTTATCTTCCAAAGCAAGCATCCCAGGATTCTCAGTAAAAAGTTTAACCTTAACCACCGGTAAGGGGTGAGTCGTACAAAAATCTCCTTGGGTGTCCCACATAGGTTTCGAAGCTTCAGCTTGGTCAGTTTGCAACTTTTCGCCATTCTCAACTTCCATTGTGCAATATACAATTCTGTTTGGTTGCAATGATTTTAACCCCCTTACTTCCATGACAATTACCTTAAAGAACGGTTAAAAGTCCCAACAGAACATTTGTATAAATATATGTACATTATATTTCTACCAACCTATAAAATAGTTTTGTTACTAAAAGATGCAAAATTTTACTTAGTTTGTGTTTAGTGTGTTGCTTTACTTTGGAATGAATTAAGAGACAAACAAGCATTTTAGGAATACCCAGTGATAAAATGTTTCATTTTGCAAGCTCACAGTTACAGTTTAAAATTTTTGGTAAACTGGCAATTTCAAAGCTTATTTTGGTTTTAATGTTCCAAGCTTTCTACAAAGCATCTCCCCTTTTTTAGGAAAGAAGACACATCTTTAAAGTAATTAATGCAGCATCAAAGATACTTAAAAATATGCACTTGCAAAATTGTTTTTATCCTCTTGGTAATAAAATAAACCCTATTGTGCTTACCGTTCTTGGGTAAGACGAGGTTCGAAGATGAGATTTAACATATTAAACAATGAGTAGTAGGGAAATCTAAGACTTAGTTGTCTGACTAATCACAGAAAAATTGGATAGTTGGGGGATGTAACGACAAGTAAGACAAACAATTGACAAAAAGCTAAGTGTTCTTGATTTGCCTATCACTGAAACAAATTGATAATGATATTTTATGATCATCATAATTTAAAGACATTATTTTATGAAGTCTTAATGGTTGGACCAAACCTGATCCTGCTGATTTAGCGTTGTTCATAGAACTAGTAGGTCTACCTGAATAAATCTAAAATGTGCTAGGCAAATCAAGGTATTTTAAGGTATCGCGTGCAGCAAGCACGTTTTCGTTGGGGTTACATGCGTACATTTCCCTGACAAGCTCTGTATCTAAAGACAACGAAAGGGTTATTGGCCGTTCACCAGCACATCATGTAAATAAAACGACAAAGCAAACTCGGCTACAATTAAAGAAAAACTCTTTATGAAAGTGTTTTTAAAGTAGGTAACTTTGTTTTCAGAGAAAATACTTAATAGAAAAAAATTAACGATCTACAAAGTCGAAGGGAATTTATCTGAAAAGCAAAAAAAAAACATTGCTAATATACAAAGTGTTATTAACCTAGATAACCCTGTTTACCCTAATAAGTGTTTACCAAAAGTTCAAGTTAAAATCACTTTGCATTGAACACAAAAAAGAATCAGCTTGTTCAGCTGTAGCACATCAATCGCGTGACTGACAACCAGCAGTGCCATTGGGGTTTCATTCACAACGATTTATTTAAAAGCCTTAAAATTAAACTACTTCCCATGTTATTCTATATTATTTTTGTATTGCCCCTAAAGGCTTATTCCTTTTTAAATGTCGATATGCTAGTGTGGATTTACCTTAAATCAAAGTAAAATTTTGCATTAGTCATTTAAACTTACAAAGAATTTGGTTATTTCGATTAATATACCCCGCTATATTTCACATAAACAAGCTTGGTCGTTGGACCTAAGATGAACTTCTAAGAGTATCTATTTACTGCTATTTTATTATACGACTTCATTCTTGATTAGATTTATAAATCGAAATAACCAAAACAATAGAAACTAGAGTCTTACCTCTAGCTGAAAGGTGAGCACAACATCCATTTTAGTAAGCGTGGTATCGCTGTCAGCCGAATCCCCTTCAAGTTTCGCTAAAGATCCTTGAGATCTAAAAGAAGTAACATAGTTCATCAAAATGTGCTTCACATTATATGGATTATTATGGTTATGCAACCTGTGATTATAGCGTTTTAGTTTTTGCAACCCATATTTTGAGTCCATGGATCCTTTTGACACCGGCAGGGATTCTAAGTTGGTCATCAGTAAGTTTATTGCTGATTTTAGTTCCTCGATGTATAAAGATTCCATTTCTTTCAACACAAATTTTGGTAACAGCTTACGGTTCTAGTAGGAAAAAGATAGTAAAAGTGTAAGAGCTAATGATAAAACTAGTGCAGGCGGTCAGGGAATTCAAGGATGTCTTTTTGAAAAAATGAAAGAAAAACATTATTTGGGGCATCAATAATTTCATCTCTTGTTTTCCCACAAAAATGTTCGAACATGAAAAAAGATCCCAAATTATGTATTCTTTTTATTTCTTCAAGAAAGTTTTAAAAATGGGCTAGACATGCCACTGTGTGGTCGATTTTAAATTAGTCCGCTTCAGTGGCCCTGCTAGCTAAAATAATTATTAAACATTAATGTCGCGCTTGGTATTTCCTGTAACTAATAGTACTACACCCACCTTTTCCATTTCAGCAACCTTCTGCATTCTCCCATCAAGTTCTCTTCTAATGGCTGCTGCTTGCTCGTCAGCCGAATCAAGCTTAATAAAAATATTCATGTACTAGGTGCATTCGTTTTAATATAAACGCAAGAGTGTCCAAAACAACTAGAAGATTACTTACCATCAGCGCATTGTAGAGAAGTTGATGTTCAAATTTCTTAACGCCTAAGATTTGCTGAAACATATCGTATAGCTGTTCTTTCGAAAGTATTAATTCTGAATTGATAGCTTGTGTTCTAGGCCTTTTATTTTCATCGTCTTGCACTGTAACAAGAAACTTTTTTTATTTGTATTTGGGTCAGTTAGAAGGCTTTTTGTTTTGTTGGCTCTATGCTCCTCCGCATGCAAGGTTGCGTGATTTTGCTACACTCTTTTAGAACAAGAAGAATAAATTATAATCAAAATCATCAATTCATAATATTCGGTGACTTTAATTTGCCTACAATTAGTGGGGTTCCGTCTGAACTAGGAAACATCGCCGGAAGCTTTTGAACAACTTTATGACATCTCTGATACGGGTGTACAGACCGCTGCCACTCGACAAGTTATGCTGCCAGTACTCGACCAGTGTTGGAATGTCGTCTGCACCAATATTAGTATCCGGGAAACATAGGTTGTTGCTGAGTGGTGGCGATTATCTTCCGGTCTATAGAGACACTGGACAACAAATTTAACCGGATAAAGAAAATGTTGATAAAATCCAATTATCAATAATTATACAGGAATTTGCTTCATTTGGCACCACATGCTCTTCCAAGCACTTCCTTATGTAACTTTCAGCATTGTTGCTACCTTTGAAACGTATTAAGGTTCGTTGTTGCTTCCAAAGAGATCCCTCCCCATACCATCACACCTTCACCGCCGTAGGAGAAAAGCAACACTGGGCATATCATTCTTCGGATCTTCTACACTCTATTTGGCGTCCTGTAGGTAAATACTTTGTAAAAGATCCTTTATACCTCAACATCCATAAGCTTACGCAAATTGCAACTGTTGCCTTTTATGACCTGCGTCCAACAGTGGTACATGGGATGGTAAATTTTGTTCTCGCAATCTTCTTCATATAGTATCGGATATAACATAGCGATCTTTTACTGCATTTTTTGCTTCTTCTCTCTTTATCCAAGTCTTCTTAAATATGAAGCAGTTTGAATCTTTGTATTGCATCCCATACAGTACTTCGAGTATACAAATATGCCAAACCATTACTACATAGAACAGCAGCTTAAGCTGGCTTCTTCCTTACTCATTGTGAATTTGTTACTCTTGATATTGGTAACTGTAGCAATACAACCAACAATAAGGGCTGCAGTCAGTTGAAATGCACCTGGTGGTTAGTGAAGAAATGTATTTTTATGAGCTATATCTTCCTTAAGGAAAAGATTTCGAGATGAATAAGAAAACAAAAGTTATTGATAATTGAATGTCATCAAAATTTTCTTCAAAAGTATTCAAAACTGGAAAAATAAATCTTTGGACTTATTGCTGTCTAATAAAAAGATCTCTGAAATCGCTCTTGATCATTTTTCATTTATAATAGAATATAGGCATTATCCATATTTGGGCCTTAAGATTAAGATACTAACAAAATATATCAGACTTAACGTAACAATGGGGGTTATCAAAAACTGAATTTTGCAAAAGCTGATTATAATTTTGTTAATAATTGGCTTATTTCACAGGATTGGATAAGGGTTTTAAGCTCAAATGACGCTAATGACAGCTTTAAACAATTTTACAAAATTATTAACCAAGCTATTGAGTTATTTGTGTCGCAAAAAATTATGAATAAAAACTTGCAACCAATTTAGTTTAGGATAGGGTACGTTAGGTATTACATATTTAATTTATTTGCTAATTATTTTCGCAGATTGTACATTAATAATAAAACGCCATCAAGTACCTAATAATCCATTTCATTTTAATCACTTAAAGTACATATTATTATTTAAGTTGCGCTTAATTGATGATCGGATGATGATGAAACAAAGGTTCTGGACTTGATAAGATTCTGCAGATTCAGGTAGTTTTATTTTGTAAATAAATAAAGACCGTTAAAATTTGATACTATTCTTACCTTTTAGAATGCAGTCAAATTTCGCCATCCAAGATGTGAAAACAGTCTCTTTACTCAGTCCTTCCATTTCCGGTAAAGACCTACAAAGCAACTTCTTTGTGATAATAACGGTTCACGGAACACATCTTCATACCAAAGGGCATCAAAATTGTAATCTCTTACCTAACTCGTTTTTCGATATTACTCCTAAAAACTTCTCGGAAGTCATATTGTGTCCAGGCACCTAATTGAACCATTTTAGCAACCCTTTCGGATTTTAAAAATACATCATAATAATTTTGCACAGCGTTTTGGAAGGCTTCGTCTGCCATTATTTGGGTTTCACCTTTTAAAAAACTCTGCAACAAAGGAACTGCATGACTACAAAAAACATCATTAGGGCGGCATGAATTCCTTCATGCAATTCTTCTTCAATGATTGATCTGATTTCATTGTTCTTGGAATTATAACACCAAATAATGGATACTGATGAGTTTTTATTTTGTGTTTTCTTTAAAATAGAACTTGGGTTATATAGTGGACAGAATGTCTAGATTAAAGAAGTTTTTCCAATCATTGTGAAACATTTAAAGTCAAAAAGAGAACTATTTCCAGAATACAAAGCTACCTTGTGACGGACCCTTTATTTTGTTATTTTACCTCCAATGTTCTAGAAAATTGGCTTTATTACTTAAGAAGAAATTGCTGAATTATATGTAAAGCTTTGTTCGAGCTTGAGCTATTTTTGTCCCTACCCTCGAGCCGTACTTTTATCTAGCTTCATAGAAATATCATAAATTAACCAATGCTCAACAGGCGAATTAAAAATTTTAAGAGCCCTCGAATGTTTATTAGTTTAGTCAATTAAATTACTTAACCCAGTTACAGACCCTTTCGATAAGCAACCTCACAAATTGCCTTATTATTAACCAAACAACGTGAGTTATCAAATCTTACATATTAATTATAAAGCCACAGTATAACTATTCCGTACTTTAGTTCCCTAACGGGACTGTGAAAATTTTAAATTTCTGTATAGTAAAGTTTACATTATATCGTTGACCTTTACTGGAATAAATTAACTACATGATAAAACTTTATTGTGTAGGTCCCAACATCTTCAAACCAAAATCAGGGTCGGCTTAAAAATAGCTATCTACATATTGATTTATTTTTATTTTAAATTTAAGAGACATTTTAATCCAAATGAAAGTGAAGATCAATTTAATAATATATATTTTGAGTCATAATAAGTATGTACAGTAAAAATTAATGAAATACTGAAATACAGATTTATTCGTTTCAATTTTGGCAACTTAATTCTACTTTTGTGTTTTTTTATTAATTCTACTACAGATGTATTTAATGTGGGGGAAGTATTATCCCTTCTAATATTTGATTTTACTTGGTGCCATATTAGTTCGATTGGATTAAATATGCAATAGTAGGGAGGCAGACGCAAAACTGTATGTCCATTTTCTGTTGCAAGTTTATAACACACATATTCTTTATTCATTCTCAAAGTCTGTAATACTTCTAAAAGATCCGGTTTTTTGTAAGTTTCTTCATAATAGATTTCTGCTTTTGTACTATTAGAACTAGGAAACATTTTTACTTGACGACTATGAAAACTAGCTTTGTTCATTACAATAACGCTAGTTTTGGGTATGTATTTAAGAAGTCGGTGTTCAAACCAATTTTCGAAAAGTCGTGCGTTAGTGTCTTGCTGGTGATCTAAAGAAGAATCTGCTATGTTTTGAGCTGAAAGCAAACACAGACAGTTCGAAAAAAATCCATTTTGTAAACCTGCGTGTATTATTGTTATTCTTTTGCCTCGATTTGAAGGAACCTTGGTTTGACATTTTTTTTTTAAATCATTCCATCCTCTTCTTGCAGTGTCATGTGTATCGAACCATGTTTCGTCAAGGTAGATAATTGGGTCTTATTTTATGCTCTATATTGTTTAATAGCCGTTAAATATTTATGACGCCATTCGACTTTGCTTCTTTCTGGGAATGATATGTTTCAGTACTATATCCTTTACCGAAGATAAAGAAGTACTTGTTAAAGCAGACATCTCGGCTGAAGCATCACTGGAATTAAAATCTTATTTCAGCAAAGATTTTTGTTTATTTCTTTAGTATCGGGAGATAAATGCTTTCTTCTGAAAGTGACACTACGATGTCCCATACTCAGCATAAGCCTATGGACACCACATTCTAACACTAATCCAACAAGAAATATCACGCGCCGGTAAACCAAACAGTAATTTAACAAAATTCACCTGTCGGAAGATCAATTGGAACTAAAATTAATAAAAATCAATTTCCTATTTATACCTACTTAAAATGGTATAGCAATGAGCGATGAAGGTATTTTGTACTTCGGCTCTGCCCGAAATTTGGGGCATTTTATGGTCAGGGGAATAATTAGGGTTTTATGGCTGTAAAAAGATCAACGGTATACTGCTAACTTTACTATAACTCTATATTTTTTACCGGTTTCAGCCACGTGTTAAAAAATAACCTAATGGGAGCTAAATTAATTTTCCTTGTACTACTCTTAGGTACAAAACATAACACCACGTCATCACATTTTAACTTTATAGATTATTTCACTTGCCTTAAACTCATCAAGCGCAATTTCTATAAGTACGTAAGTAGCAACTCCTGTAACGTTTTCCCCCTATTGTAAAGTTTTACTTTTTAGGGTCTTTCGACCCGGATGTCTATGATTTGGGCTAATCAAATGTAGTGGTGTCTTCTTCATCTGATAACAGTACCAAGAAAAAATCCACAGAAAAATTGATTGTCAAGTTATATTTTGACGTGTTCAACTATCGTTGCATCCATGACTTCAGTTTACATCATTTTAATGTCGTAATAATTGCAAATGTCATAAATTTATAACATAATTAAATAATGGACGCCCGTCCTATATTATTTGCCCATTCATATTCATTTATTATTTAGGAAATAAAAAATGTGAAGATAAGATAAATAGCTACGCCACATAATACGATAGTACAAATAGGTAGAAAGGAACGTCATTTTTATTAATGGAAATGTTGATTTGTATTTTCATTAAACTGATATTGTTTGGTAGTTTAGTTAGTGGGGTAGTTTGCCCCAAATTATATTTATCGCACGTCTTACGAAACTCGATCGAATTAGCTCTGATCATTTTCTGTTGAATGAATTGTCGATTGTGATAATAAAAAACAGTCTAAAGAATTTTTGCACCAACAAAAAATTAGTATTAAATATATAATTGTAATTACATAATTATTATTAATTATGTAAATGTAATTACTCCAGCGCAAATAAAATTACAACAGATTTAATTATAAATTCTGATTACAATTCAATTATAATTTGCCCAACCCTGTTTGGAAACACATAATAAATTTCTATGGACAAAATATGTATTAATAATTTGAATTTACCTGAAATCTATTTACAATAGCATCTAGCTGATGCCGGGTAATTTTTGTTTGTCGTCTAGTCATATCTGTAGGTTGTTTCGCATTAAAGGGGTACGCTATACATCGAGATACAAAAACGTAAAGCTGTATTCTTCTCTTCCTTTCCTCCTCCTCACGTTCCTGTTTCTCCTGGATGTCGACCTCGGTCTTTTCCGAAGCGACTGATGGAGACGGACTGGTCGGTCTGGGGAGAGAATTGGCTCTCGAGGAAGACCCGATACTATGGGTTTCCACCTGGAACCAAACCAAAGTTATTAAATAAAAATGTTAACCATTTCTTATAATAAACAACTACATATTATGTTATATTAAAACTTTTATGATTTCCTTTAGTTAATAGGTTAGTAACCAACCAAAGTTATTTTATTAAATCTTCTTGACATTGGGTGTCATTCAGAGTGACGATATGTCAGTTCAAGCAGGTATATTATTTAAGCGTTTGTTTCAACTTCATTTATGAAGTGAAATCAAGTCTGTGGCGTTCACGAATCATTGGTCATTTTGTCTGTAACCTCTCTAGATCGCTCCACCATATTAGTATTTCTATTTAAGGTATATTATTTTTGATTAAAATAAAATCCTGTTAATTTATTTATTTATATCATTGTTTGATTTCCCCAGATTTTCGCTAGTAGGTGGTGTTCTATGGAAAACTCTTAAGAATCATCCAAAATACTTAGTACATATACTTGGAACAGTTTTGAGAGGGTTTGCATTTTTCTTCTTGAATTTATTTCCAGTCTGTTCTCGCGACGTTTTTTGTGACGATTATTTGGCAAGGGTAATTTATCCAGGAACATTAACTACCGGTACTTTCGGTGAGACCTTACCAGAGTTCCTTTCTTCAATTTACTTCAGTAGTCTACTGAGATCAATGTCAGTAATTTCGACCTTCTTTATTATTTGTGCACCTTTTTCATACTTTTTCTTTAGCTTGATGGTTTCTTCTTCGTGGTCGTCGTTTACTTGTGTCATAGCAGTCGCTATTTGATTTGTCTTTTCTTCAGTTGGCGCATTTGGAATAACAATTAAGTGATTCTTCAGCAGGAATTTGTTTTTGTTCTTCGATTTTAACGATAATGTATTTTTCAAAACTGCTGACTTTTTAGCTATTATGTTCAACTTGTCTTCAATACTATTTTCCTGCTCTGCGTTTGGTTGAATTCGTAAGTAATGACAAAATCCTGTCTTCTAGCTCACTGAAATTGCCATTGTAGTTGTCTATATTGTTATTCACCTCAGAAAACGCTGCATGAATATTCTGGATCAGTTGGTCCCTGTTATTAGGCTTTCACATTGAATAGGTAAGTGTCTTTACATGTCCCCACATGAAAAAGTCTAGTGGGTTAAGGTCCGGAGATCGCGGTGGTCAAGCAATGGGACCACCACCAAGAACCGTTACATTAATAATTTTATCCTTGTTGTAGCCAAATTTCCTGAACTAACTGCATTTTTATGTAGTATCTTTCAATAGGCCCCCATGGCCCATGGCGTAATGTGGTAAGCAAAGAAACATTTCATTTTTTATACTTTTTGAAATTAATATTTTTATTTCACAATAATAAAACACCACATGTGTCCAAAAAAAATGTATAGTTTATTTAAATAATGTGCTTATTTTATACACATAAAAACACAAGCTAATCAAATGAGCCGTTTAAATATGTAGAAGAGCTTTAGAATATTCTTCTAAGTTTTCCCAATAACTTTTAATTGACTTATTACATAATAATAAAATTTGGTTGCTAGTCCATCATACAATGACCTTTAAAAAAGTCAAATACAATACCCGATATAAATTTTATGATTGTAATATTATCAAAATGTCTCGTCTTCACCTGTCGACAAAATAATTTTATTGTCTGTGTTACGTCAACAGAATAAAACATTAATTTGATAAATAACGTCATTATCAACTTTTAAAAAATAAAAAACGATTTTATATAAAGTCGATTCGATACTGAAAACGTATCTTGGTAAACGCTCTGTTATGAAACCAAAATAGAAAAATGTAAAATATTGATCCAGGTGTATCTTGAAAACCCGCTTTTAAAGCTCCGGCAATTACATACGATTTCAGATTATTCCTGTGACCTAAATTGTTTGACCCTAATAGCTTTTCTGCAAGAAAGGATGCTGGCAAGAAGCCAATTTACCACTTTGCGGGATTTTTCTGAAGAACTCTCGGCTATAAAATCGCTGTTACACCAAGCCCCAGCCTTACACTCCATACTTTGAAAAGGTTTTGTCGAAAATCCTTTTCATTATCATTTTATTGTCAAAATCCACTCGGCTCTCAAGTTACGACATTGTTTGTTATTAAAAGTTGGGCATACTTACCGAGACGGCACTGCTTGGTGATAAAGATCGCTGCAGCGCAGCATTGTTGGGGATCTCTAGGATTCCGCTAGCGTCGGATCCGTGAGAGTGGTACGGAGACGCTTCCGTCTGGAAAAAAGATATCATCCATTTTTGCATAACAATTTAAACAAAGCACGTCAAGGTAAAGACAATGTCAGCCAAATTAAGTATTGAGCCTCATAGACGGTTTCTATAACTTACCGGGTGTTGATGCGTTTGGTGATGAGGATGATGTGTGGGTGGATGGTGTCCCACATGATGTCCAGATCCATGTTCTTCATCACTGTCTTCCTCAGACGAAGATGGATCTATCATCTTCTTTTATCTCGTTTTAAACGTTTGGTCTGGAACAAAAGACATTTTGTTGGTCCACTGTTTTGTTGTTGAAACATTGTTAGATAACGCTTTAAATGTATAAAGGTTACGTTTTGTCTCTTTAATAACTTTT
This sequence comes from Polydrusus tereticollis, assembly GCA_963920685.1. Lineage (NCBI taxonomy): Eukaryota > Metazoa > Arthropoda > Insecta > Coleoptera > Curculionidae > Polydrusus > Polydrusus tereticollis. The sequence goes on from OY987335.1 coordinate 6,666,585, forward strand.
TGCAAAGTGATTTAAAGAACAAAAGCACGTCCGGGTCCAGTTTGATGAAACTTTTGTTTCTAAATATACAATTATCGCGGACAAATAAAGACCTCAGGCTGCGGCGTCGCTTTCTTGTTGACCAGGGTTGAATTTAGAAAAGATTACAAGAATACTAGTCGCCCGTGTCCCGCCGAGGGTTTAGTCCCATTTACCTTTAGTTAAAATCATTAATTAAATTTGTCCCTCGTGAGCTATGGGTGAAAGCTTGTGTCACACAATTCGTTGTTCAAGTTTGAGTTGGATATATTTATTAACTGCGTACCTTATTGATTAATAAATCTTGACCCAATTTAATTCTGATATGCATAGAAGTGAAACTGTTACCATGAAACTGTTGGCACAAATTTATATGGAATTATTGATTTTATATGAGGGCAATATTTTTCGGAATAGTAGCTAAGAAAGTTTGCGGTGCTACTAAAATTGTTGTGGTGTTTCGCTGTAGCTTGCGTCTGAAAAAATTGTCTTAATTGTCTGAGTCTGAAGAAGATAGTTATATTTATTCAAATAGCAGAAATTGCACTATTGTGCCTAAACCTAAAATGTTTTCTTAAACAGGAACTCAATTACAGAGACGTCTTTAGGTGGGAAAATCTGCACTCCTCCTTCAATTTTGATCCAAGCAAATTAGCCCTCAAAATTTATTTGCCTTACTTTGCCTGCGACTCTTCCCAAACCCTGAGCGGATGCCCCTGGTCAATTATCAGAAAACATTTTTAGGAATCTTCAATTGAACGAGTTAAATAAAATAATCATGTGGCAATGAAGAACAGCAGGGAGTGATAAAGTTAAATGAAAAAATTAATGATTTGGTTATGTCTGCCAAACATTAATCGTCTAATAAACTTGTGTATTTTACTCTAATAATCTTGAATGGATACAAAGTTAAGTTATACAAATCGGATACCCAATGATAAGAATATTGTACAGAAAAAGGAAATCAAATCATCACACCATCTTTATAATTCAGATCAATTGCAACATTGTTTTCCTTACCTATTAAATACAAATTAAGTCCTAACATGGCAAAAGTGGTTTATAAATGTCATTAGATTACTTTTATTGGTGTGTATATTTGTACAAAATCTTTCCTCATAATTAAACAGTCTCTGTTAGAAAAACTTTTAAAATAAAAGTTGTAGGAACGCACCTAAATGGCCATGCAGGGTCTGCTATAAAGCAGATATTACCCCTAGATTTTCTTCATGAAGTTCTTCGCGATTTTCTTCGGGGTGCTGCATCTAAATGGCCCGTTTTTAAAGCTTAATATCTTTGGTGCTAATTTTGTTTCAAAATGTTTAAGTAAAATTGAGAATTTTACAAATAAAATTTCATATTGAAATAACAATTTATCTTCAATCGAAAGCCTCAAAAAGGTCAAATAATATTTACCGTAGATTATGCGCATTGCTGCAGTATTTTCATGATAATCTGTCATAATTATTTGCTTTTTTATTCTAATTAACTCAAATTTTAGTAGGTATTAGTAGTATATATTATATTTTTTTGTTGATTAAAATTTCTATAAGTTTTGCCAATAAATATAGTTTGTTTAAACAGTAAAGCACATTCTGACTTTTGACTTTGACTAAACCAAAGTTAGGTATAATAATCAAAAAGTATTTAATTCAGCTTTACAAAGAGATAAATCAATTTCTTTTCTTCTCGGCCCATATCAGCCTGGAGCAGTCATATACCGTAATGAAGTTATGAATGAGATAAGCAAACTTAAGTCAATGCAGACATAAGGGAGATGGTACAGTTCAATGAAAAAAATATGAATGGCTTTGCCTCTCTATAGTAAATAATTATCGTTTACGACATTTAGAGATGTGACGCTAATACATAATTTTGCCAAACTTAAGTGGATAATATCGATTTCTAGATTTGACCTAAAATAGACTCTGGCAAATTCCGTAAAATATAGGTAACCACATCAAACTCACCTTAAGATAACTCATCCTTTTATTCGTCACCCTATGTTAGTAGTAATTATTTCTATTAAAGCTAGAAATATTGTCTTTAGTAGAAAATATCGAACGAGTTTCACAACCACGTACTCGCACACGAAAACTGGGGATCAATCGCAACTTTGGCGTCACTGCGTTTTCGCGACGCGTCGGCGCCGCGGCGCTTGGTGGAAATACTCAGGGAAATATTGACCACTTCATGGAAAAACCACTGCACATGATGAAAGGCATTTTCCTACATCTATTATCCAACAGAAACTAAATAATAACTATTTGTCGCATTGAGACGATGCTTTATGATCTGAGTTTAAGGCATGCAGAACGTTGATGGAACATTAATTCCTAAATAATATAGATTCTGAAACAATCGTTGACATTCTGGGCGTTTTCGAAGTATTGCTGTAAATTTTCTGATCAAGACGTCGATATTTTAAAAATGAAAGGTTACGTTGCTAGAACCTAGTAACCAGAGAACATTACAGCACGGTGCATAAAATTAAGAAGATACATAAAATACAGGGTGTTTAAGTGTTAACTTAAAATTTTAAAATGCTATTATAACAGTAAAGCATTGAAGTAATGGATTAAGTTAAACTTTGTTTAGGTAACATTTATGAAAAAAGCTCTATGGAATGTACTTTATGAGCCTAGATTCAAAAATAATATGCCAAATACTGTGACACGTAGAGTTTTTTTTTGTTACAGGGGTTGGAGGTTTATCTAAAAACGGAATACGACATAATTTTGCATTGCAATGTACTGGGTCAGGCAAAATGTATTACCCATTGTTAACGAGTTTTAAAAATTTATTAACTTAAAACAATACATATTTTAAACTCAAGAAACAGGAGACTGTCATGTCTTAAAAAATAGTGTCCCGTAAATGGCCGTCTTCCTGAGCAATGCATTCTTCTAAATTCTTGATAAATCTATGCATTACTGCTCGAAGGATGTGCCTTGGAATGACATTTACTTCATTTCTTATGTTGGCCTTCAGTTCCGGTTCTTGGACGAGGAAATGACACATTAGACGGTTAGGTTTGGACTATGTAAAGGTTGCTGGTGAATTTCTCGAGGGTTATTTTCAGCCCAATAACGGCAATTGTACCTGTTAACATCACCGTTCAGGTAAAAATGTGCTTCGTCGCTCATGAAAAGGTAATTTTCTATACCTTGTTGATTTTCCCGCAAGGTCATAAAATTGCGGCAAAATTCAAGCCTATTATTCTTATCTTGTTGACTTAATTTCTGAAATTTGGCAATTTTATATGGACGGAACTTCAGTTTTTTCCAACATTCTTCTCATTCTCATGTCTGTCCTTTACCTTCATTGTCCATCCATAGCTTTAACAAAGTTTTTCATTAGTCCCAGCTTACTATGGAGCGGCGGGTGAAGCACCTTTTTTGGATTTATGAGGGGAGAAGTGGTCGAATTGGACTTATTCAGGAACCGGAACGCGTTTCCCTTCAAAGCTTCCGATATTTTTCAACTTAAAGCCGAATTATTTGTGCATCATATAAATGGAACTGATTGCACAGATGTCTAATTTTTTTTTATCTCCATATTGTATTTCTACTTCACCATCATTTGGTTTTGGCCAATTCTTTGGCTCAAGAACTTTAACACTCGTTAGTAAATTTGTGTATGTGTTTTCATTCTCAATCTGACGTTTTGCATTACGAGCACCATGAGAAGACGAAGTTGTTATTATACGGTTCCTCATGTTATTTTCCAAATTGGTATACAGCTATGCAATATTTTTTAGTACAACGCTATATGCCCTCATGAAGTTGTAAATCTTTGTGTGTATTTTCTGAGATACAGCGTAAAACTTTATCAAGTTTGGTCCTGGTTAAGTAGCCATCTAGTCGAGAACTGTATAGTTTTTATAGCTTTATCAGCTTCAACAGGAGTGATGTTTCGTCGCTGTAATAAAAAATAATCCTTACCAACCAGAACGATATAATAATATTTATTTATTTTAGTAAAATAATAATATATTTTATTTAACTTTAGTGTAACATTTATCGATTTAAAAATCTTTTAAAATTAGTTACATATTTAACAATATTAATTGAAAAAATTATTACTTAAAAATTAAAGACCAGTCATTTTGACTAATACGGGATCTTGCGTGTGTTTTTAATTTAGGTTAGACCTGTGACTTCTTTTCTTTCCTCGTTTGTTGCTTGCTTTTGGCGCCTTTTTTTACCGTTCTCTTAGACGGTGCTGTGCTGATAGTGCTTCCCCACTACTTCTAGTGCCTCCTTACTGTTGAATGGGCTCGCCAATAGAAAGCCAATCTTTAGGTAGTTTGTATGTCGAGTCAGGTCTTGCTCTTGTATGTGACTGCGTAATGAGTTCGTTGGTATTTTGACTGATATTATATTATCATTCAACAAGAGTAATGTTCATCATCAGGAATTATTTGTGCATCATTTAAATGGAACTGATTGCACATATGTCTAATTTCTTTATCTCCATATTGTATTTCTACTTCACCATCATTTGATTTTCGCCAATTCCTCGACTCAAGAACGGTTCCAAATGTTATTTTCCAAATTGGTATACAGCTGTGCAGTATTTTTGGGTACAACTCTATATGCCCTCATGAAGTTGTATACCTTTGTGTGTATTTTCTGAGATAGAGCGTAAAACTTTATCAAGTTTGGTCCTGGTTAAGTAGCCATCTAGTCGGGAACTGTATAGTTCTTATAGCTTTATCAGCTTCAACAGGAGTGATGTTTCGTCGCTGTAATAAAAAATAATCCTTACCAACCAGAACGATATAATATATTTATTTATTTTAGTAAAATAATAATATATTTTATTTAACTTTAGTATAACATTTATCGATTTAAAAATCTTTTAAAATTAGTTATATATTTAACAATATTAATTGGAAAAATTATTACTTAAAAATTAAAGACCAGTCATTTTGACTATTACGGGATCTTGCGTGTGTTTTTAAGTTAGGTTAGACCTGTGACTTCTTTTCTTTCCTCGTTTGTTGCTTGCTTTTGGCGCCTTTTTTACCGTCCTCTTAGACGGTGCTGTGCTGATAGTGCTTCCCCACTACTTCTAGTGCCTCCTTACTGTTGAATGGGCTCGCCAATAGAAAGCAAATCTTTAGGTAGTTTGTATGTCGAGTCAGGTCTTGCTCTTGTATGTGACTGCGTAATGAGTTCGTTGGTATTTTGACTGATATTATATCTTATTATATTATCATTCAACAAGAGTAATGTTCATCATCAGGAATTTCTTCTTCTTTTTCTCCACTCATTTGGCTTCAGGAATTATTTGTGCATCATTTAAGTGGAACTGATTGCACATAATATGTCTAATTTCTTTATCTCCATATTGTATTTCTACTTCACCATCATTTGATTTTGGCCAATTCTTTGACTCAAGAACGGTTCCACATGTTATTTTCCAAATTGGTATAGTACAGCTGTGCAGTATTTTTGGGTACAACTCTATATGCCCTCATAAGTTGTATACCGTTGTGTGTATTTTCTGAGATAGAGCGTAAAACTTTATCAAGTTTGGTCCTGGTTAAGTAGCCATCTAGTCGAGAACTGTATAGTTCTTATAGCTTTATCAGCTTCAACAGGAGTGATGTTTCGTCGCTGTAATAAAAAATAATCCTTACCAACCAGAATGATATAATATATTTATTTATTTTAGTAAAAGAATAATATATTTTATTTAACTTTAGTATAACATTTATCGATTTAAAAATATTTTAAAATTAGTTACATATTCAACAATATTAATTGAAAAAATTATTACTTAAAAATTAAAGGCCAGTCATTTTGACTAATAAAGGATCTTCCGTGTGTTTTTAAGTTAGGTTAGACCTGTGACTTCTTTTCTTTCCTCGTTTGCTGCTCGCTTTTGGCGCCTTTTTTACCGTCCTCTTAGACGGTGCTGTGCTGATGGTGCTTCCCCACTACTTCTAGTGCCTCCTTACTGTTGAATGGGCTCGCCAATAGAAAGCAAATCTTTAGGTAGTTTGTATGTCGAGTCAGGTCTTGCTCTTGTATGTGACTGCGTAATGAGTTCGTTGGTATTTTGACTGATATTATATCTTATTATATTATCATTCAACAAGAGTAATGTTCATCATCAGGAATTTCTTCTTCTTTTTCTCCACTCATTTGGCTTCAGGAATTATTTGTGCATCATTTAAGTGGAACTGATTGCACATAATATGTCTAATTTCTTTATCTCCATATTGTATTTCTACTTCACCATCATTTGATTTTGGCCAATTCTTTGACTCAAGAACGGTTCCACATGTTATTTTCCAAATTGGTATAGTACAGCTGTGCAGTATTTTTGGGTACAACTCTATATGCCCTCATAAGTTGTATACCGTTGTGTGTATTTTCTGAGATAGAGCGTAAAACTTTATCAAGTTTGGTCCTGGTTAAGTAGCCATCTAGTCGAGAACTGTATAGTTCTTATAGCTTTATCAGCTTCAACAGGAGTGATGTTTCGTCGCTGTAATAAAAAATAATCCTTACCAACCAGAATGATATAATATATTTATTTATTTTAGTAAAAGAATAATATATTTTATTTAACTTTAGTATAACATTTATCGATTTAAAAATATTTTAAAATTAGTTACATATTCAACAATATTAATTGAAAAAATTATTACTTAAAAATTAAAGGCCAGTCATTTTGACTAATAAAGGATCTTCCGTGTGTTTTTAAGTTAGGTTAGACCTGTGACTTCTTTTCTTTCCTCGTTTGCTGCTCGCTTTTGGCGCCTTTTTTACCGTCCTCTTAGACGGTGCTGTGCTGATGGTGCTTCCCCACTACTTCTAGTGCCTCCTTACTGTTGAATGGGCTCGCCAATAGAAAGTCAATCTTTAGGTAGTTTGTATGTAGCGTCAGGTCTTGCTCTTGTATGTGACTGTGTAATGAGTTCGTTGGTATTTTGACTGATATTATATCTTATTATATTATCATTCAACAAGAGTACTGTTCATCATCAGGAATTATTTGTGCATCATTTAAATGGAACTGATTGCACATATGTCTAATTTCTTTATCTCCATATTGTATTTCTACTTCACCATCATTTGATTTTGGCCAATTCCTCGACTCAAGAACGGTTCCAAATGTTATTTTCCAAATTGGTATACAGCTGTGCAGTATTTTTGGGTACAACTCGAATCTATATGCCCTCATGAAGTTGTATACCTTTGTATGTATTTTTTTGAGATAGAGCGTAAAACTTTATAAAGTTTGGTCCTGGTTAAGTAGCCATCTAGTCGAGAACTGTATAGTTCTTATAGCTTTATCAGCTTCAACAGGAGTGATGTTTCGTCGCTGTAATAAAAAATAATCCTTACCAACCAGAACGATATAATATATTTATTTATTTTAGTAAAAGAATAATATATTTTATTTAACTTTGGTGTAACATTTATCGATTTAAAAATCTTTTAAAATTAGTTACATATTTAACAATATTAATTGAAAAAATTATTACTTAAAAATTAAAGACCAGTCATTTTGACTAATACGGGATTTTGCGTGTGTTTTTAAGTTAGGTTAGACCTGTGACTTCTTTTCTTTCCTCGTTTGTTGCTTGCTTTTGGCGCCTTTTTTTACCGTCCTCTTAGACGGTGCTGTGCTGATAGTGCTTCTCCACTACTTCTAGTGCCTCCTACTGTTGAATGGGCTCGCCAATAGGAAGCAAATCTTTGGGTAGTTTGTAGTTTGTATGTCGAGTCAGGTCGTCAGGTCTTCTCTTGTATGCGATTGTATTATGAGTTCGTTGGTATGATATATTTTATTTAACTTTAGTATAACATTCATTGGTTTAATTTAATTAATAATTTAATTTCCAAGCACCACTGTTCAGTGCGTATATTATTTTTCAAAAACCCTTTGATATATTATCTGAACCAATGAAATAAGAAATTGTTGTTGTGTCTAAATCGGTCCTTGGACTAGTGGCAGCATGGCGATCACTAAAATATAAACGAACTTGGCAACACTGTACAGCCCAAATTTCATATTTGACAATCCATTGCGGATGACGGTTGACAGACGTAAACACTAAACAGCGTTTTGTTTTGTGTTTTTGTATGGCCCAATTTTGGGAAGTTTTAAAAGTGATGGTTTTATAAGAAGAATAGAGCATTGGGACAATAAAATTTTGATCAAAACTAATATCCTGTATAGCCTACAACAATAAACTGTATTTTATTCCTAAAATAAGGTAAGGAAGCTTATTCACTATTTGTAAGGATACCAGTTTTGGAGCCATCTAAAATAGCTCTTCAGAAAGCTTGGTATTTACCAGCAACCCCAATAAATATACAGGTTTATGTACACCTCGCTTTAAGTCTTTCTTTTTGTAAGCTCTAGTAGTAACAAGAGTTTTGGTTCAATGTTTTAGGGCAAATTTTTTTGTGATGTGATTTCTACCTTTGGTTGACCCACTCTCTATGTCTGAGCATCACCATATTTGGGCTTTTATCTTGCTTAATCTCCTTTGTTCAATTTTTTCATTTCTGTATCGCACTCACTAGTTTTACATTAAATGTATGTACTGCAATTGTCTTCTCAGATAATATTAATTTTGTAGTGCCTCGGGTGAGTTTGGAAGATGTTATAGTGGTGCCTCAGGAGTTCTCCGGGGGGTGTAGGGTTAATGGGCTAGTGAATATTTCTAGTGCAAGTTGATTGGCTATGGCATGACAGTATATAAAGCAAACTTAACAAATATTTTTGGCAAATAATATATTAACACATAAGTTATCACATAAGTAACTGAGTACACAGATTTGTGTTGTGAACTAGAAAATTAACCTATTTATTAATTTTATTTTTTATCATCTGCAAAGCAAGTTTTATATTACTTCTTTTTTCAGTATTGTCTATCAATTTTTAGTTTAATTGCTTTATCATTACAATTGAGGTGTATAAGAACATTTTCTTGACACACAAATACAGGAATTTGATTATAGTTATTTATTGGATTTTACTCTATTATATTTTAATTTGTTACAATTCTGATAAGTTATGCAACTTGAAATGATGAATAAAGTATACCTATTTGAATTTATACGGTTCTTGGTATACAAGCCAAAATCATTATTTGACCATAGGTAATGAACGTCGACCTGTAATATGGATCAGTGTGTTTCAACTATTAAAGAGGGGGGAGAAAGTGGTAATGGAAGTGAGTCTCCCTCGAAGGATAAACTCTTTGACCCTTCTATTGATATGCTTGTGAATGATTTTGATGATGAAAGAACCCTAGAAGAGGAAGAAGCTTTGGCCGCGGGAGAAGCTGATGATCCCTCTGCAGAACTTTCCAATTTGGAAAAGGTAACATCGAAATATAAAGTTTTGTTCCTGGGAGGTTATATCTAATAATTTATCGGAACTATATTTGTTAAACTAAATGTTAAGTCATTGTACAAATTTTATAGCCTCTTCTATTGTTTTCAATTATGCAATTGTTTTCCTACATTGGTTCAATTTGACTTTCCAGGAAGGCAACATGCCATTAGAAGAGCTTCTAGCTCTGTACGGTTACAACAATGCAGAAGATAAGGATAGTTCTTCTGAATCAGAAGAGGATGAGGACATGCCCCATGAACAAGAGGAGCAAATATGCGAGCCGATCGTGGAAAAAGAACGATCTCCCACTCCTCCAAGGCATTCCAAGCTCAGTATTTTGTATGAGCCTATATTGGATGATGTTGATGATTCAAGAAATCTTCGATGTAAGCAGATACTTTTAGTAGTTCTATTAACATGGCATTAAAATATATTGTGGTTGTTGGTCGTCTGAATCTTGAATGTTTTTATTTTGTTTGTAGCTGTTTCTCGAATCAGTGATGATGACGAGGAGTATGGATCAGGTGCAGAAGATGATGAATACCGCAAAGTGCGCAAGGTATAGTGCACCTTACAATTATTCTAATGATAAATACAGTTTGTGCTTTGAAATTTTACTTAGGGCATGACATGCAGATAAAGGTCCATGAATATTAGTATGTCATCGTTAATAGTGGTATTATGGTTTCTTTTATGGAAATAAATTATATATATACCGATTCTTGGCTTTCTTAATCTAAATTATAATGTTAATAATAGGCATGTGATTGTGAATCTACTCTTCAATGATTCTAATACATAATTTCTACCTGTCTACAATCTACATAATCCTTTTTATTCTCCATTGAGAACAAAAACTGTTGGAAGTTATTGAAAATTAAATGTGGATCCCCTGATATTTGGCAATCACGACTTTTTGCGTCCCCTCTTGATTTCTTTGACTAATTGCCATACACACTGGGATTTGTTGTCGCTTCTTCTAGTGCGATCCCCGTATTCAGCTCTTCCAGCTTTCTTAAGCGTTTTATTATAGTTGCGCTTAGCTTCCTTATAGGCCCCCCCGTGTCTCATATTACCCCTACTCATTACTAGCAAGAGGTCAAGTTAGTTTTTGCACGTAACGAGATTATAAGTACAGATTTTTACCATTCCCAATATAAACTACAATGTTATTGTAATAGTCACTACGCTTCTCAGTGAATCTACTATATAGTTTCTACTGACATAATTATTTTATATAATATACTAATATAGTGTTAGGGTGACATACACTTCCTAAAAGAAAAATAATAACCGTTTCTATTTTCTATTAAAAATAAACTATATTACCATAAATAAGTTCTACAGAGGTCATGTCAATAGCTTCAAATGTTAAAAATGATTGGTAGGCCTACGCCTTGAATTCCTTCAAGATAAATATTTATTATTATAATTTTTTTCTTCACTTTGACTCCATTATGATGTTAAATCTATAGCTCAGTCTGAGTTGTCTTATGTCCGTTGACCACTAGTGCTTCCATGTGGCCTCTTTTTTCAGACTATCATGGTAGGAGGTGACTACCAAGCACAAATACCTGAAGGCCTTAGCCAGTACGACAAGGTGCCTCCATATGAGAACGACGACCAACTATTGTGGACTCCACAAGACACCTACAGTCAGGAAGTTGAAGAGTACCTGAAAAAAGCGCATGAAATCTGTAAGCCTCCGATTCCAAACGGCAATGTGCTTAGAGATGACGAGGAAGCCCTATTTTTGTTGCAGCAATGTGGTGAGCGGTTTAACTTAAGAAAAAACATCATTCAGAAGTTACAATTACATTTTTGTTGCAGAGTACAACACGGAGGAAGCCCTAAAGAGGCTAGAAATAAAACCTCAGCTCCCAACGCCCACCGCTAACCATATCAACGATATCATATGGTCCGAAGAAGAATGTCGAAATTTTGAGGCAGGGGTACGCACCTACGGGAAGGACTTCCATCTAATCCAGCAGAATAAGGTAAATGACTAGACCAAATTCAGTGTGGAATTGAGTCACAAAAAATGTCCTTGAAATTTTGTCTTGTCGTGTCCCAAAAAAAGTGCGACAAATTTCTGGATAATCGATTATTGTCGTTCTTGGACATTGATATAATATTACAATCATTTTATGTGGGAATTTGTTCTTAAAAATTGGAAAGTCTTCAGTTGTATATTTTATCACTTTCATGGTAGAATTATCACTTACAGGTTTTATTAGAAGTTTTAAATAATTGTCTCATTTTTATTGTCATTATTTGTTATTTATGTAAGCCCTATTGCTAGGGTGAACCGGGGTAATTGCGGCATTTACCAGCGAATCCAAACTTTAACCTTGAATATCTCGGACACCGAATGACTTGGATTTTTTTTTAGTTGTTCAGATGTTTCTCTATCATACGTTTTTGTATCCACATTTAAAATAATTTTTAACACACTTAAGTTATTTTTCTGCCTAGATACAAGAGTAGAAAAAAAAATTGATTAAGAAATTGTGCAAATGCCTCAAAAATTACATTCTTAACTGGAACAATATGATTTTATCTCGACCAACAATGTTATAGAATTAAAGCTACTTGAAAAACACCTTTTGGAGTTTCTGTTATTATTAATCTATCAAAGTTCTTTCCATAACACTCTTGTGGGTAGAGTTAACAGGATCTTTGATCAGGTTTTAGTAGAATTTAAAAAAATAATATCCCATTTTTATTGTCATTAGTTAAAAAAACAAATATTTTTTTCGTTGTTTAGGTGTCACAACACCTTGTGTTCATATATTTCTTTAATTATCTCACACAACATACTTTTTGTGTCCATAGTCAAAATGCATTAAGTTATTCTTCTGCATAGATAGATATAAGACCGGAAAACAATTTTTAATTAAGAAATTGTCCAAATGCCTCAAAAAATATATTCAACAATAATTACATTCTTAACTGGGGAACAATATGATATTATCTCAACCAACGCAATGTTTTTTTTTGTCAGCGTTAATGTCCTAAACTTCCATGACAACAATGGTATCCTTAGGAGTTATATTCGAATCCTGAAGCCTGTTACATTAATGTCCTGCCAGTGGTAACAGCAGCATAGGTTCCATGATTACAATTGTTCATTGCAGAATTGGTCTTGTGTGTTTCCAGTTATACCGCATTTCCAAAATCAAATTTTTCAAATTTTTCAAATTTATTTGCCAAGATACTTTACAATAATGGTTACAAAACTTTTTTACAATGTTCTAGAGCACAATATATCCATAGGATTTGTGTGTGCACTAAATACCTTAAATAAGTATATATCTAAATCTAATCTTTATTTAGCAACAGCTTTGTAGTGTATTAATACCTCAGACAATACTTGTAACATTTTTACATGAATTCATTTTACAGTATCATAGAATATATTTATTCTTGAGATGTACCAATTTTAACGCTAAACTGGATTTATAATAAAACTGTATAGTATAGTATTACACAGAGATTTTACATAAACCATGGTATTTTTTCACAGATCTTATGAAAGTTAGAAATAATCCAATCATTTATTTTGTGCTTTATTTTTGGATACCTGTCCTTTTTCAAGTGTGGCGGCATAAGGTTTATTAATTTAGGCATAACATACGAGATGTGTCTCTGGGTAGAGGAAGATAAAGTGGGTGGTAAGTATAAATCATTGTGTGTAATAGACCTTGTATGTATAGGGTGGTTGACATAGTTTTTTAAGGTCCTATTCTTACAACCAAAACGTATAACATTCTTAATATAAAGTTGCCTGATGCTTAATACGTTTACTTCTTTAAACAGTTTTTCTGTGGGATACATTCTGGTCTTAAAGAGCATGATCTTCAAAATATACCTTTGCGTTATAGTTAGCGGGTAGAGAGTGTTGTTACACAGTGCACCCCAAACGATGATGCCGTAAGACAGGACAGATTCAACTAGAGCTTGATATATAATCTTGAGTATTCCCAAAGGAACCACATGGCGTAGGTCATAAAATTTGTAAAGCAAATTCCTTAGTTTTTTATTAGCGAATTCTATATGATTATGCCATGTCATGCACTGATCAAAATATATGCCTAAATATTTGATATTATCTATTCTATTTATTACTTGACTACATGTACAAGGAAGGTTATTTATATGGCAATCTAGTTGGTGTAACGTTATGGTCTGAGCAACAGGCAAATCTCTACGAGTCTTTGAAAAACACAGAAAGTGCGTTTTATCGATATTAAGTGTTAGTAAATTTGAATCTAGCCAGTGTTTAATTTTCGACATATTCCTCTCAGCTCTGTCAAAGGCACCCGCCCATGTATGATCCCTCACCAGCACCACAGTGTCGTCAGCAAAGCACACAACCTTAGCATCATTGCATGCCTCAGTAAGTGAATTGACATAAATCAGAAAAAGGACCGGACCCAGGACTGTCCCTTGCGGAACACCGCACTCCACCGGTTTTGAGTTACTTTTGTATTTATCAAGCTTTACCACCTGACTCCTTCCACTCAGATACGATTCAAACAGATTCAAAGCTGTTCCTCTAATGCCACAGTTTTCGAGCTTTGTCAGTAAAATGCCGTGCTCCACAGTATCAAATGCCTTTGACAGATCCAAGAAGACTGCAAGTGTCTTCAAACCTTCATTAAAATTTTTTACTATGAAATTTGAAACTTCAATTATAGCATCCTCAGTACTGACCTCCTCCTGGAATCCAAATTGACATTCCGATAGAAGTTTCTCCTGTTTAAAAAATTCCCAAAGTCTAGACTTAACACATTTTTCCACAACTTTACTTAATGTGCTCATAAGAGCAATGGGTCTATAATTTGTTTTTTCTTTTCGATTACCCGACTTATACACAGGAACTATAACTGCATTTTTAAAACCAGAAGGAAAGATGCCAGTACTGAAGATACTATTTACCAGATGTATGAGAGGCTTGATTAAATATATGTGATTATTTTTTATAACATCCACCGATATTCCATCTTCACCCCCTGCTGCTCCATTTTTTAAAGAGTTTATTTGTTTTATTATTTCATTCTTAGATATAGGATGAAAAAAAATGGAATTTTTGCTTTGTCTAGTATCTGCTATTTTGCTATTAGGGATTTGTATATGTTTAGCCAAATTTGTTCCTACTTTACTAAAAAATTCATTTAGATTTTCAGCTATTAAGCGAGGCTCTGTAATTTCACTACTTTGGTCGTTTATGATGCTTTTAATGGATTTTTTTTCTACAAACTGATTAGTTACCTGATTTATAGTACTCCATAGCTTTTTAGGATTTTTAATATTTTTGTTGATTTTATTTTTATAATAGTTTCTTTTTGTTTTAATTATTAATTTGGACACTGCTTTTCTATAATCCCTATATTTGTTTAAAGCATCAGTGTTATTTGGGCTGCAAGAAGAAATTTTTTTGAGTTTGTCTCTTTCTCTTATTGAAGTTAACAGCCCTCTAGTCATCCACGGTTTAATAAAACGAAATTTCGACCTTATATGCCAAATCACTGTAGAGCTTTGCATATGCACTTGAAGAGTGTTAATTAAGCTCTCTGCAATCAAGTTTGGGTCAGTTAACTGTAGACAATCCGTCCACTGTTCTCCCTCCAGTTTACTTGCTAGACGAGCGATATCCATTTTTTTTAATACACTATTTTTATCATCACACCCTGTTCCATTATTATTTTCACAAAATTCTAGATTGAGTAATAAAGGATAGTGATCAGAAACACCGCTAATCAAAATTACTGGATTAACTTTTTTGATAATATTTTTTTGGTTTGTATTTTTTAGGAATATGTGATCAATACAGGTTTTTGCTTCTCTGTCAACTCTTGTATAGTTATTTATTGTACTCTGGTATCCGTGTGATCCCAGTAAGGCAACATACTGATTCGCAACCTCCGACTTGCTATCCATAATATTTAAGTTGGTATCTCCCACGAATATTTCAATCCCTCCCACTGTTGGAAGCTGGTCAAATAGGTTTCCTAAATCATTTATGTAAGCCTCTTTTTGAGTAGACGGTAACCTGTAGTGAGCAGTTATCCCTATTTCTACCTTATTTTTAAATACTAGGCTTCTCAGAAACTTTGTACCTCCTATACTTATAACGTTTAAGCTTTTTACCAGTTCACTTTTAATATAGATAATAGTACCGTCACACTTATTTATTTGACTGTCGTTATGCAAGATATCATAATTTTTTATTTTAAATTGATTAAGGCTATTAAAAATGTGGGTCTCTGACAACACCATTACATCAAAGTCAACATGAAATGATTGCATAAACACTAGAAAATCATCAAAATTTTTTGTAATTCCGCAGATATTGACATGAATCATATTAAAATGTGCACTATTTACAAAATACCTGGTCTGTTGAATATCATCACACACATTTGTCTTATATCCTCCTTCACTGAGGAATGATGTTGGATCAACGAACGTAAATAAATAATTGTCCTACCTTATCCCCAAAAACTACAAACAATTTCTCACCTTACTGGTTCTTTAAACTTTCAATATCCCCTTCACTGCGTATTCTGATAGCATTAGACTGCTCATCCTTCCTCACATAGACACATCCAGACTTTATCCATATGAATTTATGATTAAAGTCTTTGAGAGTACGTGCCTGCCTAAATAAATTTCGTTGATCCACCGTCAAATCTTCATTTAAAAATAATGAATTTGACCCTTGTAGTCCACATTTTTCATTAGTTATTTTGCCTTTCTTTTTTCTTTGTTCAATCAGAGACTGTTTTTGTTGGTATGTTTGAAATGATAGGAGCACTGGAGAGTTCGCCTTTTTTCTGTTTAATATGCGAACTTGATAGTCTGTAGTTTGTAACTGAGGGTCTATATAATTAATAACTTTATCTACTCTCCAAAGACACTGTAGTTTTGAAATGGATTGTCAGTGGTTGCCTATCTTTTTTCAGACTAGAACTCTCACTCTCCCCATAAGTCCAAATAGGAAAATCTTTAGTGTCATTGACTTCAATTTTGCTCTCTCTTGAAATATCGCAGGCATTAACCACTACTTTTTAACATATCAAGTTTGTCCACAAATCCCATATGCCTATTATAATTGATAACTAATTTTGGACATAGAATTTCCTGCAGACTACTATCTTTTTGTTTTCTGTTTTTAACTGAATTTTCAATGATTAGCATGAAAATTGACACCTTTTCGATCTGTCCACTTCATATACTCTATTCCATCTAGAATAATCCTATATTTTGATTCTCCCCTTATCACCTCATTGTCATCCTTAATATTTGTTGTTAAATTCTTTCTTCCTCGTTTTACTCTCTCAATTGTTACAGTTTCTCATGCTATATATTTTTGATATTTGCGTGAATGTTTCCTAAAATACACTTGAATTGATCTCTTGACATGTAAGATGATATGAATTGATCCCGCAGTTCTGGACTAGGCTAGCAATAATCAAGGTAACTAGGTAATTTTTTTAAACCCATTAATAAATTTATCCCAAGAAAAGTCCTCATTTCTTTGGCATTTGGATGAACGAAACTAGTATTACCTGTTTTCTGGAAGTCATACAAATTTGTCTTAAAAACGAAATATTCAAATAGATCCATGAGAAAAATTTGTATAAAGAATTATTAGAAATATTTGGACCGAAATCTCTGAACTCTTTTGGGCTTTTCAGACAGTTACTGGTAGAGCTACTCCATAGAGTAGTTTTCGATATTTGTCATCCACGTCTATCATTCCAAATCATTTAGCTCAACTTTAAAAATTATTGTTAATTATATTAGAATTTTGGTATCGTCATCCAATTCGGATCTGTTCTCGTTTTCGCCTTCATCATCATCTATATCTTATTCTTACATCTGAATGAATGGAACACAATGGAGCCTTACTCTTTTAGATGTAAAAAAATCATACGCCTACAACGCCATAACTAAGTCGTACCAGCCATGTCTGGGTGCCACAGCGCCTCATGTTCAGATCTGTCTTTAATCATCTCACCAACGTAAGTAATTTTTCTGGCTAGATACAAGAGAGTTCTCATCCTTCCTCGTTTTACTGTCCCACAAGAGTATATCATACTGGCTGCGTTGTCGACTGAGTTTTCTGAAACGTTCTCGCATCAGTTAAATGTATTTCCTCTTAGTCTTTGATCAGTATTTAGGGTAAAAAAGTTTAGTTTCACAAAGTACTGACCATGAAGGGTGTTGAGTGTTTCGATTACATCGCCACGAAGTCTAGTTTGCTGAAGAATAGTTTTAAAATCAAGAGCATGGGTGTTTTTGACGAAGTAGGGAGCCAGACTGCTACTGCATATTTTAACATAGGTCTGATGTAAAGTTTCAGTTTGTATATTTTTGCAAGGAGTTCTGGGGAAGGATTTTTAAACGTTCTTTTGACTAAATATGGTGTACTGTAATTCCTAAATCCTGTTGATACTGATTAAACTGTAAGTCTCAGTGCAGAACTGTCTATTCTCACAATACTGGCTGGTGGTATGAATTATCTAGGCCAGGACTATTAAAATTAATCGTAAAGTCCTGGAAGTGTAAGGATATTAAGTCATCTAAACCTACCTCTACATTTGTTTATTTAATAGAGAGTATACATACATAAAGTATATTCCTAATCAAGTTTTAACATCTAACATTATTACTAATATCATCATTATCATTATTATTATCGTACAATATTCAAGTTTTTACAAAGAGCAACTTTTTTCCGTAAAATGTACATTTTTATCATATAAGCTCCTCATGTAATCCGTATGTGTTAATAATTTAATTGAGATAATACAAGAAAATTAATTCCCACAAGGATAAAACTTAACAATGCAATGTTAATTAAGCATGCTGTACTATAAATAATGTGCAGATTTCATACAGTCGATAGACAACACTTCAAAGATCTAAAAAAGTTTTGAAAATTTTTGATCAAACCAGTCATAGATATACATCGAACATTTCCTAGTGAAGTTTTTATCATTTATTGCGTTACGGATGTTTGGGGGTATCATGCATAGACCAACTGTGTACTGTAGTATCATGTTACTCAATTTAGGCTCCAGATATACAGTTGACTTTAAGTCAAGTGTCTTGTTGTTTTGACAAAGGGGCAGATCGTCCCATATCCTGCATCTGGTACTATAATTGTGGCTTATTAAATTGTTCTCTTCACCTTTTTTATTGTATTTTTCATATATTTGCAAGCAGTTAATATATACAAGCATCCTATGTTCAAGTTTTTAGAGGAATGTAGTATAGTCATGTATTGTAAAGTCTAGATTTTTTGTATGTAATTTTTAATATATAATTTTGGGTAATTTTAAGTGGATTTAGTGTAGTTTCATACAAGCTGCCCTATACCAATGTACCATATCCATATATACCATTGTTTTTTTAATGTTTAGGAATAATTGAAAGGAGTTCTTGACTAGCTTCAATCCGTTTTCAGCAATTGAATCTCTATATTTGATAAATTTCAAGGGTTAACTCTTTGCATATATCGTTTGCTGGGATTCTGTAGTTTTCTTGATATTGTTGATTGTCATGCAATATTTGTGCTGGTCTATTTCGAATCACTACATTTTAAAAGTATTCGTATACCTGGGCCAAATTTACAATTTAATCGTTTGTAATTGTTTGAATATATCTTGAGTTACATTTAAGAGGAATTGAGATTTTGCTATTATAACTAGGTGATCACTTGAGCCCACTAGGGGTTCGAACTGGGTATTTGAAACAAGGTCCCTTGTCTGATGTAAGCAGAAATTATAAAGGAGAAGGCCTGTATCTAGTTGGTTTCCTTATGTGCCGAGTTAAATTCTGAGGTTAAATTAGTGTTAAGAAAAACGTTTATAAATGCATCCGCAGCGATTTATTTTCTGCTGGTGTGAAATTTGACCAGTTAATTATAGGGTTAATAAAATCTTCAAATATCTAAAAGTTACTTTGATGCTCGCTCGCGTGGGTTATTGATTGGATATCCTTTGAGGTGTTTGGGGCATTGCACCTACAAGCAAAGTTTGAAGTTAAGCAGAAGTAAAGTTTGTTTATCTGCAGCTCGATTAAGTTAAAGAAATTTAAATTATTGCTAGGACGGTGATTTTTCCACAAGCCGCGATTTTTAAAACCTTTTTTAATCCCCCGCCACTTTTACCCCAGTCTACCCTAACTTTAGATGTCTTTGTAATACTAATTTACTACTTACCTTACCTGAAACTTTTCTCAATTAAATCAAATTTTTCTTTAAAACTGTAGTGACTTTTTTTGGTTTACTGCTGGGCCTATCAATTATATTTTAAGAATTATCGATTTTAGGTACATTTTTACCGTGTTTGTCTAGTAATAGTTAATAGTGGTAATGTTTATAGTTACGGAGTTTTAAATAATTAGAGATAAGAAATTTTTGTACCTTATGAAAGTATATAATCAAAATATTTATGATTACCATTGGTTATGTATCACATTGTGTCAGTGTTATTGAATAAATTCAGTCAGTATTGTGTTTCGTTTGTCTGAAATATATTTATTTTGTTCAAAGATTTTTGGTTTGATTGTAGTGTGCTTATTGGAGATTTAAATGTTTGGGGGACTTAAGTATGTAGACAAACAATAGCGCCATGTTATCTTGGCAGTTCATGTAAAAATTCATCTGAGATGTTCAGTTACTACAGTAAACATTTTTTTTATTCGGATATAAGGGAATGCAAAAACTTTTCCAAATAAAAATTCAGGGACTACTTTCCAGAACCCATTTGGAAGTTAAAAATAAGTTCATCGTAGCAAACATCCACGATTTTAATTTTTCTTCAAGGTAAAGACACGATCGGTAGGAGATCTGGTCCAGTTCTACTACCTCTGGAAAAAGTCCGAGCGGCACGACGTTTTCGGCAGCAAAAACCGTTTGGAAAAAAAGAAGTACGTTGTGCATCCAGGTCTGACGGACTTTATGGACCGGTTTCTGGAAGATCAGGAGAGGGACCATAGTGCCTCCCCTGGAATTACCAGTGTGCATGGGAAACATTCCGATTCTTGATTTGTGCTTGTACATACAGGGTGAGTCAAGTGTTACAAGGCGATATCTGAAAGATGGTTTGGTCTATCTTAATACAACTGATAATTGTGTAAAATATCATCTCCTTTCCTTTCTGAGGCAAGTACTCATATACAGGTTTAGCAAATAGTTGTTACAATCACCCGCGTGGCAAGACAGTCTGGTTCGAACTCAGGTGACATATGGGGGAAACAGGGATAACGGTCTTATACGTTTTAAGTGTTTTACTGTTCTGTACATTGATTACAACAAACCCATTTTTGACCTAGTTCCGTTGTATCGATGGTCAGCAGAATATGTAGCTTATGTTTATTAATTATTATAACAACTAACTTATTATATAAATTTACTAGAAAATGCTGCGTTGGATACTTTTGCAGTATCTGACCCTATTGATAAATTGAAATTACTTAATGTGCATAAAGTGTTCTTCACAACGAAAAGAAAAGAGAACATAATTCATAAGTGAAATAAAGAGAATGGAAATGCCTCAAAATACCTCTGCTGTACAAACATTTTAAATTAATTTCAAATATTTTAGAAAACGCTTGTGAAGAAGAAGTATTTTTATTATTAA
Organism: Polydrusus tereticollis; assembly: GCA_963920685.1. NCBI lineage: Eukaryota > Metazoa > Arthropoda > Insecta > Coleoptera > Curculionidae > Polydrusus > Polydrusus tereticollis. Next base: position 6,687,629 of record OY987335.1, read on the forward strand.
TTAGATCCCGTTTATCCTACCAGTATCTCAGAAAGATAGCATTTGCTAACCTGAACTAACCCATAGTTAGGTGCTTGTTACGAACACCCAGTATATTTAACAATTTTATCATTTCAACTGAGTCAAATCAAAATAATAATAATAATGTCTTTATTGCTGTTTACTAGACAATTTACAGGGGTTATAAAATGTACAGTTGAACGAGAGAAATACCTTGTTGAACTTTCTGTAAAGCAGAAAAGGCAAAGTCCAGATATGGATAGCATCTAAGTGATATCCATCCTGATTGACTTAACCATGGACTTTATCGAAAAGTCGGTTGGTAACAGCATTTTTTGAATCTATATGCTTAGTATCTATGCAATCATATAAACTCTAATCTTCGAACCTTAAGATTGTCATTTATAGTAGTTATATCTAAGTTATTTACATCCTCGCTTGCTTAATAAATGTGTGTGTAAAGAGATGCGTTTTGAATTTTACTGGCGTAAAAGTCTCGATGCAATCGGGGAGAGAGATGTACAGTCTGGCAGAATTAAAAGTAAAGCAGCGTTCAGGTTAGTTATTCATTGTGTTCATCCTCAAGTAATTGCTCCACAAATGGATTCAAAATATAATCCATAACCGTCAACCAAGGTGATCTGGGTGGGAATTTAATGGCTGTTTGAAAACTGATCAATCTGTCTACATAGTTCATCGTCAAGTAATTGCTCCACAAGTGGATTTAAAATATAATCCATAACCGTCAACCAAGGTGATCTGGGTGGGAATTCAATGTCTGTTCGTAGTTCAGGTTAGTTATTCATTGTGAAAGCAGAAATCAGTTCATCGTCAAGTAACTGCTCCACAAATGGATTCAAAATATAATCCATAACCGTCAACCAATGTGATCTGGGTGGGAATTCAATGTTTGTTCATAGTTCAGGTTAGTTATTCACTGGGAAAGCAGAAAGCAGTTCATCGTCAAGTAATTGCTCCACAAGTGGATTTAAAATATAATCCATAACCGTCAACCAAGGTGATCTGGGTGGGAATTCAATGTCTGTTCGTAGTTCAGGTTAGTTATTCATTGTGAAAGCAGAAATCAGTTCATCGTCAAGTAACTGCTCCACAAATGGATTCAAAATATAATCCATAACCGTCAACCAAGGTGAGCTGGGTGGGAATTCAATGGCTGTTCGAAAACTGATCAATCTGTTGTCGAAAAAATTGCGTAAGTAGTTTCGCCGAATTTATGGGCGGTTGCACCGTCCTCTTGAAAATAACAAAAACCTATTTCAGGTTAGTTACACATTGGGGAAGTAGATCATCCTCAAGTAGTTGCTCCACAAGTTAATTCAAAATATAAACCATAACCGTCAACCAATGTGATCTGGGTGGGAATTCAATGTTTGTTCATAGTTCAGGTTAGTTATTCACTGGGAAAGCAGAAATCAGTTCATCGTCAAGTAACTGCTCCACAAATGGATTCAAAATATAATCCATAACCGTCAACCAAGGTGAGCTGGGTGGGAATTCAATGGCTGTTCGAAAACTGATCAATCTGTTGTCGAAAAAATTGCGTAAGTAGTTTCGGCGAATTTATGGGCGGTTGCACCGTCCTCTTGAAAATAACAAAAACCTATTTCAGGTTAGTTACACATTGGGGAAGTAGATCATCCTCAAGTAGTTGCTCCACAAGTTAATTCAAAATATAATCCATAACCCAACCAATGTGATCTGGGTGGGAATTCAATGTTTGTTCATAGTTCAGGTTAGTTATTCACTGGGAAAGCAGAAATCAGTTCATCGTCAAGTAACTGCTCCACAAATGGATTCAAAATATAATCCATAACCGTCAACCAAGGTAAGCTGGGTGGGAATTCAATGGCTGTTCGAAAACTGATCAATCTGTTGTCGAAAAAATTGCGTAAGTAGTTTCGGCGAATTTATGGGCGGTTGCACCGTCCTCTTGAAAATAACAAAAACCTATTTCAGGTTAGTTACACATTGGGGAAGTAGATCATCCTCAAGTAGTTGCTCCACAAGTTAATTCAAAATATAATCCATAACCGTCAACCAATGTGATCTGGGTGGGAATTCAATGTTTGTTCATAGTTCAGGTTAGTTATTCACTGGGAAAGCAGAAAGCAGTTCATCGTCAAGTAATTGCTCCGCAAATGGATTCACAATATTGTCCCTATGCCGCTGTGCTGTAAATGTGTCATGGAAAAAAATAGGACCAACAATTCTTCGGGAAACAGCCAACCAGACACCAATTTTTTGAGGGTGCAATAAGTACGGGAAAGTTACAAAGTAAATTTTTAAGTTTTGTGGCGGCTGCCATAAAGAAGTTTTAGTCTAATGTAGGCCGTCTGAGTGCATCGCATGCTGTTTGAACCTTAAAGCACTATCAAAAACGACACCCAAGTTTTTTGCACGGTCTTCAACAGGCAATAAAGAGTCACCAATTTTTATCATTATAGAGTTCTTGACAGACAACGTCTTTCCTTCCAAATGTTATTACGCAGCATTTTCTTGTATTTAAATACAGTTAGTGTTCTAAAGAAACTGTTTGAAGCCTGTTAAGATCCTCGCTAATAGCTTGGGATCAGTCAACAACGTCTTCTTTTTTAAAAGATGAGTATACCTGGGTGTCGTCAGCATAGTAGTATGACTTGCAATTTTCAATGGCGTTTGGTAGGCATCAGGTGTATATCGCATACAGTGGGGGGCTGATGACAGTGCCTTGTGGCACCTCAGAAGTTATCTGTAGTCAGCAATACCAATACCGTTACTTCTCCAGAGACCGTAGCTCAAAATATGTCATCTGTTACGCCTCCCAAGGCTGTAGAACATCCATGATTCTTCCTAAAACCAGATTGCGTCTCAGACAGGAATTAATCACGTATGTCTTGAATACTTTTAAAAGGTAACCTAGGTAAAGGGTAAAGAAAAATAGAACTGTCTAGTTTAAGTGCATTATTGTCATTGCTTAATAGAGGTTTAAATTATTTAAGATACTGGTAAGTCGTTTTTGAGATATCGATCGCATTGTAACACTGATAATCTCACCACGTTTAATGCCTAAATAATTTAAACAGAGTCATAATAGTCCATAAGGAAATAACAATTGACATTATTCACATTTCAGACAATTTGGAAGCGCAAGTCTGAGAAACCTCAAAAATAATACTATTTATCACAAAGACACCAACTACAGTGCGTTTAAGTTATATCTATCCCTGTATATACATGCACGGTGTCTCTAACTACCTACCGTATATACCTATACGGCGAATTGAGATGTTACAAAATGGCGTATTGCAGCATAAAATTCGGATGTTTTTTGCAGATTTTTTTCTAATTTTATTTTCTATTATAAACCTACTTACCAATAATTATTGTGACAAACTTAACAGTCGTTCGTGGTTAATTGTATTACAAGAATCAGTTTTAACTCGCTTTAGAGACGATAATCCTCGCTCATTTGACATATAAATCGAGTTTTAGTTTTAGTTGATTGAGGTATATGCTCCTTGGAAATATCATGCTTTTGGAGACCCCGAAACAGTTCGCACTACTAATTTTTATTTTTTCGTTTTAAAATAAAATGATTGACCAACAAAACAGTTAAATTTTGGTTTCACCGCAGATCTATATAGCTACATGGATCTGTGGTTTCACTACCTGTAAGCCATGCATTATTTTGATACCATTTTTCTGAAAATGACCCTCTCTCCCGTGTTAATTAAATTCAAAAGTTTAGTGGTCGGCCGACCACTGTTTTTCTAAAATGTCCTAAGGTCCCAATCTTAAAAAATAGGTTTGGTTTTGCAACAGATAACACTTACTCTCACTTATTTTACACTAGTTTAGTTCTTTTCTTTCAAGAATAATTCCACAAATTTCAAAAGCAACGGATCGATATACGAAATCTTTCCTGTATTAGATATCCTCTTTAAATTTAGCGGCAGGTACAAAATTGCCGACCTTAGGGTTTAACTTCGATACATGGTGTATGTTTCGTTGCCTATCTTCAAGCCTTAAATTCTTATTCTTCGTTACCGATATTCTAACGGCAGGGTAGACATACCGACCCCCAGTGGGTTACTTGAGAAGTAGTCGCCGACGTAGAGTGGTTGCCAGGGACGGACTAACGGACTTCCAAGTTATGATTGTTACAATTACAAATCAACCGAGTTATGGACAATAGCTAATATATTTATAAATAGGGATGCACATTTTATTTTCCCGTTGTTTGTTCGTTGTGCTGGGGGGCTGCAACCCTGCACTGCTCTGTTCAGTATTCGTTGGAGACCCTGTGCATACCTTGACCTAACAAGATGAGAACGATTGACGGCTTATTAATTATAGGGGAATAAAAAAGTATTCTTATCAAATAATAGTAATTGTAAGTTGTTGTTGGAAGTTTTTCACCGTCTTTCTTATCGTCTTGCCTTTATATTCTCTAATCGCTTTTTAAAATAAGACAAAGAAATTTTCGCACTGTTTCCATTACACTGTATACAGAGTGTCGCAAATATAAGTGAATATTTTAATCAGGCTCATTTAAACTCATCTCTGCGACCCATGTTTACCTAAATATACTCAATACCCTGAGATGTTATTGGCGACACTCCAAAATGTAAACAAGCGCTGTTCATCTGTATTACTTAGTTGGCTAAGATGCTGTCTTCCTTTAGTTCCTAAAATTTGATGACAGATTATTATCGTTCAGTTCTCGGTATCTAGAACTCGCTTTAAAATTATCACGCTGTATATAAATAATCATAATTTTATGATGCACTGCTGCATGTACTTTCCTAGATTTCTCAAGGTTTGATTCTTACTGAGTGGCCGGATTATGAATATTGTTGATTGGTGTTTATTTGAATTTTAATTTTTTTTTTAATATTGATGTTATTGTGTGTAAATTTTAAGAAACATTCTTGTAGTATATTGAATTAAATAAAATGTTTTCATACTTACATTTTGTTAGTTTCTTTGCATCCTATTTATGTGGGCTTGTTTAAAAGGTCAAAATAAAAAAAAAACTGGCTGAAAAAATATTTGTACAGAGGAATTCCAATGAGGTGACGTAAACATTTGGCAACAAATCATCTAAAGAAAATTAATAAAATTATAGTAATTTTGTACAGCTTCTATACATGTGGAATTGAAAGAAAACAAAAAGTGTGGCTATAACCAAGATATACTGATATACAGTTAGTATATTGGTTGATTTTTCTAAAATTTTGGACAGAAATAACTTTTTTTTATTAACACACTGTATGTGTGGTCTTGTTTATTTATTCTATCATTCTTAAAGGTCGATTCTCATTTGCGTTTTGCACTCAGCTCGCAGTATTTTCACTGTACCACTGCAGACAAGCTTCAAATGGAAATGGCTTTTGTTGGTTAAAAGTGCATATGATGCAGTAACGGGAGTGATTGGAGTGATTCGTCTTAAGAGCAAGAAGAAGTAAAGTGATGGTACGCTGAGAACTCCTAACTTTGAAAAGTAAGACATGCATGATGTCATTGGATGAAGTCCAAAGATGCATCGAATTACTCTCTTCTGGGCCTTGAATATGTTCTGATCACACATCGAAGAGCCCCAGAAAGAATACCATAGCTTATGATTGATTGGACGTTCGCAAAATACAAAAGTCGTATTGTGTGAAGGAACAGTTGATCTTTCAATCTCCTCAACAGACCACAGAGGCTATTTATTCTGGACTCCAACGTTATTAACTGTTTCTCCCAGTTCAAGCAACGGTCAAGGTTAACATCTAAAAACTTACGTCTTATGTCGGTACACTCTGCAATTGATTTCCCATTCAGGGCAACATATGGGGATTCATCTGAGTTATTGGATTTGCCGAAGTTTAAGAAGCCTGTTTTGTCGGCATTCAAGTTAAGGCTGTCCTTTTGACACCAATGTCTCATTTATTCTGCCGCAGCCGGCCGCAGCAGAACTGTCACTCGCGAGCCGAGGTAGTGTGGGCCTGGAAAGCAAAATTGTTGTATCATCGGCGTATTGGCAGATCACCTCGGCAGAGATCCCGTCACTAAGGCTATTTACGTAAAGGAGAAAATATAGTATATACCCTAAGGAACCCTCTGTTCAATTTGACGCGCCTCCGAGAGGAGCTGCTGTCCCCTGTCCGAAATACACACCAGTTCCCTCGTCGACAGGTAAGATCTTATTAGTGCTGCACAGGCACCTCGCAAACTGTATCTCTGTAGCCTCTGCATCATGATGTCGAAGGCCTTCGAGAGATTAAAAAATATCTCAGAAAGCGTGCGGTTTTATCGATATTGTCAACAATTAATTCAATTGTTCTGTAGGTGGCTAATTCTGTGAAGCTTGTAGGCCGGAAACCAAACTGAAAATCTGCCAATAGTTTGTACATACCTCTGGATAAAGGTTATAAGTCTGGTGTAGATTGATCGCATAAATACAAACATACATTCTATAATCGAATAGCAATGTGAAGTAGTCAACGATCACATTTTCAGTTTTATCATTTGTTATTTTTAAACTTCCGTATTGACTGAATGCATCTTCACTCTCTGAAGATGACTTATCAATGCGAGAACTATTATTTTGTTTTTCGAATGTATAAATATTCTCCCAAGCAGGGCCGCCGCTAAGGTGTTGGCCGCCCGTGTGCAACTCAATATTTGCCGCCCCCCTTCTCATCTAGATACTAATATTAAACGAAATGTATAAAAGTTGCATAGTTACTTTTTTACATATGTATCAATAGTAATCAGCAAATAGGTAAATACTTACTCAAAAATTTAAAGTAATATCCAACATCCAACACAGTCAAATCTAGGAAGTCTCCAAATTTAAATATAATCGTCCATTAAAATAAAATATAACTAAATAACATAAAAAGTAATTAAAAACGAACTTTTTGGGCGTTCGTTTCGGAAAACTTTTTGACAATGTCTTTAGTGTCCAATGTCGCATACACTTCATGTTCGATAGATAACATAGCTAAAGCAAAAAGTCTACTTTCCGTCATGGAGGATCGTAAATAGTTTTTAATAATTTGAAGTTTTGAGAACGACCGCTCACCCGTAGCTACAGTAACCGGTAGCGTTAGGAATATACGTACGATTATAGTTAAGTGTGGAAATGTTGATATAAGATTATTTTCGTAAATGTATTTAAGAACATCACTAGGACTTTTTTCTGTGGTAAAAAATGGTTCAATAGCTTTAATTTCTTCATATAAATCGGTTGCACTAATGTCACTCTCTGAGCTGTTCATGTCTGTAAGGGATTGATGCATTTTCTCACAATTGATTTTAAGTTCGTCATCATACTTAATTTTGGTTATACCATATATTACATTAAAACTATCTGTGTGTTGTAGTAATTGGAATCGTTCTTCAATTGCCGTTATGGCAGCATCCAAAATCTTAAAGTAAAAATTTACTTTAAATGACAAATCAGGAGATGATATAGGTTCATCAGTTCCTTTAACTCAAAATGCCTTTTTTCTTCTTCTAATTCGTTGGGCAGGTAAGCTGGGGAATGCTTCTCAATGTTAGCTTTTGTAGCTATCTCTCTCGATTCGTTTAAAAAAATTTGAAAATGTTCATCAGAACGTTTGGTTATAAAATAATTTTTTAAATTATTAAGTGCATCAAGTGAATATTTTATGTCAAATTTTGGACTCTGAAGGATTTTGCTAACCACATTTATTTTACTTAAAATATCTTGCAACATCACAACAGAGCACATGAATTTAAATTTAAAAATTTTATTTTTAAGTGATTTTGCTATGGTTCTAGTGTTCATATCCCTTTTGTTATCATTTTCCAATTCTTCCAAAGCATCGTATATTTCACCTATCTGAGTTTTTAGTGGTGTGATTGCATCGATCCGACTTTCCCATCGCGTTTCTGACAATGCTTTTAATGTGAACTTTGGAAGGTGCTTTAATAAAACATTCCATCTAATATTTGACGAAGAGAAAAATACGTATAGTTCCTGAACAGTATTAAAAAATTCCACCGACTCAAAACTTATTTTTACTGCATAATTCACAACCAAATTCAAACTGTGCGCAGAACAGGGAATAAAAAATGCTCCAGGATATTTCTCTAAGATTTTTTTTTGCAATCCAATGTGTTTACCACGCATATTTGCTCCATTATCGTAACCCTGTCCACGCAAATTATTTATATTTAAATTTAATTATTTCAGTTTATTTTCTATAAATTCAAAAAGACCTTGTCCAGTGACGTCAATAATTTAATTAATAAATCAATAAATTTTTCAGTGGGGTCTGCTTTGGCAGCCCCTATTTTTGGCCGCCCGTGCGGTGCACACTTTACACACATGCACACATAGTAGCGGCGGCCCTGCTCCCAAGTCTGAGATGAAAGCTCGGGAAAAAAAAACCGGAAGAGGTAAAAGCTCGTCACGAACTTCTTCCTTATTGGGTTCACACATTTTATCGAGTGCGTGTAACGGTAAACCATTTTTCACAATCTCGCCGAGTTTTCGTGGATCAAAACACTCGACATCACCGTAAAATTCTTTGTGCTATTCAAATCAACTTTTAATCGCCATTATAATATTATCAAGTGTGACGTTGTACGTCTTTATTTCAAAATTTTTGATTGCTGTATTTCAGTCATCAGTTTTGCTTTTGGATTTACGCTGTTTAGGATCGGAAAGTAGGACTTCGAATTGTTTGAACATCCCATTGACTTGACGCCAAGCTTGTGCAAAATCCAAATCAATTGTTTGTAAATACTTTGAAACTGGATGCAATATCTCGACAATTGATGCAAGAAGCAAACTGTTTGCCTGATTTCTTATTTTTGTATTAAACGTTATCTAAACTTATCACTACATTCATAAAAAGAGCCATCGTTTCAATATCAATGCTAGATGACGAATTCACCATGTTTAAAAATGTCCAAATATATAATAGGCTCATAAGCTTCGATAACAGTTTTAAACTAAGTAAGTTGGAAATATTTTACTATGAGATAAGGTACCTATGTAATTTACGACTAATGACCCTTCGCTGTGCTTTCAACCATTAAAAAATAGATTATAGTATTAGCGTTTAATACCTAATTTCCAATCAAAACAGAAAAAAGTTTATTCTTAGATGCATTAAGGGGTCCACTACAATCCATTGCTCGTACTGACGGAACCCCTTAATGAAATGGCGACCTTCTTTCTTCTCCGGCCATGGCTGGACTTACATTAACTACGTCATGTATAGCGTAATATTCCTAAAATAATCAGAATCACAGAAAAGTACATAGATATTGGGTAGTTCGCGAGTTGCCGAGATAATTCAATGTTTCTCTCGGTGTCCGGCATCGAAGAAAGGATTAACAACCAACTGTTTTCATTATTTGTTTTAACATTACATTTTAATGTTGATAAGAGACATCATGCATAGACACTTATATGTTTTCGTCTTCTGTACAACGTTTGTGTGTTTAGTGAAGGTCCAAGGTAGGTTATTTTGTTAATTTACCCTTAAATGATTGGTTTATAATATATTTAAGATATAAACAAATTGTCTTCTACTTTGGCCGTTCTGGTAAATATTTTTTTGTTAAAATGCCTGAATATTATTTTCTTTTGGAACGGAGTCTGTTCCAAATCTATGGAATATTAAAAAATGTCGATCAATCTGCAATATTTTTCATAATAATAATTCGACATTCAATTTGATTACTGCAATTGTTTATTTCACCCCTATACACCTTAGCTTTTGTTTCACTGTATCAGCATTATTTTTCCCAATGAGAAATTAACTGGATTAGCAAAATATGTTTTTTTTTCTAAAACTGCTATAAAACTAAATTTTGTAAAAAAAATCGTTTTATTGGTGAGAAACCAGTTTTTAACTCCGCTTCTTTCCCACAAACTATTTTATTAAAGGCGATTAACTGAATTTTTTAAAACTTTGCATACCAGGACAAGGAACCAAACCGTAAAAAAATGTAATTATTCATGCATTAGTGACAATAATATTGCAGATTAAATTTGACCTCTTTTTTAACATTCGATACATTTTACATCATATTTAACGAAACAATTATCAATTATCAAATATTGAATGCCTAATGTTATAAACCTCAAGAGGTGATTCTTTGGCAAAATTGTGCAAAATTTCAACCATACAACTTGTCTTGTTGTTTTGACGTCGGAAACACGCCTCTTAATTTGCTACACGTATTTAAGAATCACGATGATAGGAAACCTTTCGTGGATACAAGTAAAAATCGTATTCTAAATGCCATCCCCGTATATTTTCCCAAGTTTAGGAAATAAAATCAAACCATTCTTTAATGGAAACAAATTTTATTAAGATTACTTTTCATGTGCAATTTTATCCAAAAAGCATCATAGGGCAGCTATAGTTTGGCAAAAACACAATTTATATCTAAACGTATAGTATACCTACCCATATAGATTTTAAAATTTAACGTTATAGGTATTGTAGTATCGTAATTATCTAGAATAAATCCGGTATTCTAGTATTATACATTTCATATTTGTTACAGTGTAGTAATTTTTTATCTAGTTTCCTAGATCAGGGGAAAATTCAAAATTACCCATTGTTCTAACAAATACTATACTTTTACGCAAAAATGCAACTGGCATATGCCATTATCATTGTCATGTCGATCGGTGGAATATTTTATAATTATTTAATTATAATAAATAATAAGTACCTTGTAAAAAGTAAAAAAAAAAATATTTAAAGCATGCTAATTATAATCCAATGTTTTCTTTTGTTAAGAACTAACCAACGAAAAACTTAAAAATTTAAATTTAAATCACTTGGTGATAAGGAGTTATCATCAATAACACATGTATAAATCAAAATAAAATAATTTAAATACCGACGATTCACTAAAACAACATTTTCTGGTATTATTTACTCTGTTATTATTAATTAGCAAATAAATGTTTTGAATATTATTTATTAACAACTTTGGTAAACCCAAACATATTTTATGTATGCACATAAAATTTCAAGAAAACTATTTTGACTATATACGCCAACTCAAAATCAATATTGATTTTTATGAGGATGACCCTAACTTTTATTTCCCAGTAACTAACTACTGCTATCTATAAAAGGCTAATTTACTTATTCAGTTAATTAGTGTTTTGTTTTTGGCAAATCTATGTCAAGTAAAGCAAGTTCATGATAAACAATATTTTTTCTACAAACGTGTTAAAAATGGAACTTTTAACACTGTCTACTAGCCTTAAAAATGTTACTTTAAGGCATTAGTGCCTTAAAATACCCACCTTAAGGCACTAGTGTTAAAAGTAAAATGTCAATTTTTTCAAAAAGAAGAACGTCAAAAAACATTTCTATTTTATTTATTTACACTTATATTAATAGTACAATTTGAAAAATGAATTCCTGCCTCAGTTCTGCTGTTCTTCGCGGTTAAGGAGGATTGAACAGAAACAGCAGCATGTCCAGTTGATTTTGAAGCATCATCGGCTGATGTCATTTGTACTGTAAGTAATTTTCGAGCAATAGAATTTTTATTTTTCAAGGAATCCACGATGTACCCTTCCGCAACGGTTGAGGATTTCTATTCCTCATGCCGCTTAATTGTCGTCAAATTTGCTCCAGCATCGGCAAGAAAGCTCGCAGAGGAACGACGAAAGCAATGCCCCCTATAGAGTGTTGAATTTGGAAGTTGCAGAAATCTTGCTATAGCAGCAGGAAATTTTCCGAACGTATTAATTCCGACCGGATTTCTGGTACATTTACCTTTTACATATTTTAAGAAGAGCCGCTGATGATGTACGACATCTGCTGGACGAAGATCAGTATATTTTCGATAAAAATCCAACTAAAATTTTTCAACGATAGTGAAATTTCGTGGTACCTTGGTGTTCGTATCTGATATTTTAATAACTAATGAAGTCTCCATATCTTCCACGTTGTCAAGAGTCAACTGACAAAGCTCCTCCTTGCGGCAGGCACCAAATACTCTTACAATCGTAGCTACTTTCATCAGAAGGTACTCATCATCCGGTGCGCACTTCAGAAACTGTTCAATTTGGTCTCTAGTAAAAATTTTTGATTTTTTGGCCTGGTAACCCTCTCCTTGACGATTCAAGTAGGCAATCAATTTAAATGTTTGCTGATATCTACGTCTTTATTTGCACGTAGCATAGCTTTGATCATTGAATAATGGGACCAAAGAGAAGATAAGATGACTTCCATACCATTGCCTTTTCCTCAAAATAGGCCAGGAATATGTTTTCGGCATACTTTTCAGAAACGCCTTGGTTTTCACAATATTTTATAAATTTATTATGAGCAATCTCATATTGAATTCTTGATTCCAAATCACAACAACCAGCGCTAGCGTTTTAATAAAACTGACAGGACCTTTCAAATTTTCAATTTTTCTGTAAACAAATCAGCCAACAATGATGGTTGCTAGGTTTTATTGACAATTGTGAACTAATTTAATATAAATATACGATGCTATTAGAAACTACCTGGATGTAAGAGATTCTAAACATTAATTTTCAATTATTGTATGCTTTTTATTGCCGTTTGTAGAAAAAAATATTGTATGATATTTGTGTTAAAAGTATTTTAAGGCACTCTTGTGGTTTGCAGAACTCGCTTCGCTCGTTATGCAAATTTCCACATGCGTGCCTTAAAAATGTACTTTTAACACTTATATCATAAATAACAACTATTATTCGACTCTATTATGAAGTGACCCATTTGACGCACTAGTTTTAAATAAATAAATAAATAATGCCTTTATATTACAGGAAAAAAAAAGAAGTTACAATTTTATGTTACGTACAATAGAACTTAAATATATATATCTATTGAGGTAGCATGGCGCAGTCTAGCTTTAGTAGCTACTCTACTGAACCATGCCACAACAACAAACTTAATAAAATAAGATATTTACATAATATGAAATAACGAAGTAAAACAATGATCATTTGGAAAATTTAAATTAGTTTTATTTTAATAAAAATAACTATTTTAATCGACAGCCTGCCGACAAGCATTGGACAAATTAAACCAGAAAATTCAACATATCTGATCGTAACAAGGTAAAATGGAGTGAACCAAAAAAAAAATTATCAAGCTTGTAAGGCTAAAAGATGCTTTTTATATTTTATTGTAAATAGTTGAACACTTAACTTTTCTTATCAATTATTTAATACAGTTCTTTCTGAATTCAGATTGTTGGCATAACTTTCAGCTGTCAGCTAGTATTCTTTCAGGATTCAAGTGTCGTACCTTTTATAAACCTTGTATAATATACAGTATACATACACATCAATAACGTATTGCAATCAATAAACAATACACGTCACTGCGATATTTGTAAATCAATTCACATTGGGATATAATAGTTTATTGATACCATTCATAGGATATTGATCGTTTTTTCTCTGTGTCGCAATCCTATATTTTTAAAACTTCCAAGTATTCTTGGATGCAGCACATAAATGGTAATTAAAATTACCAAGATTTGGGTAATTTATTTAGAACTGATAATATATACATAGGTTGATTACAAGAAATATTTATATTTACTTTGAAATTACCATACTGAGATTTTTACTTTACCGGCTAGGTATCCATGACCTCTAATTTAATTTAATTTTTGTCCTTAATTTAATAATAAATGATTCAGTTTTAAGCAAGCATTAATTAATAATTTAATTAGTGCCTCAGCTGCAATGTCTGCTAATTAATAAGAGCTTGCAAGGTATGGAATTATCAAGGTAAATCCTGTCCAAATTCCCAAAGAGAGGAAAGTGTTGTGTCATGTTTACCTCGACAATATTAGATTGGCTTACGATAATAAATGCTGTAATGATCTTGTGGTATAAACCACACTAAACATAATAATAATAATAAAAGACTATTAAGAATTTTTTTTCCTTAGGCTCGTCCTTATCCGGAGCACTGCGGTCATAAGTAGGCCTATTGTGCAAACCTTCGTTTTATTGTATCCACTCGGTTATTTTGGTTCCGTGTATTAGTTTATACGCGTCAACTGCTGATTTAGTGGTTATTTCATTCAGTTCCAGTTTTACTCTCCCGAATATGGCATAGCGTCTGCGATCCAAGGATTCGCATTGACAGACAACATGATAGACAGTTTCCCTATCCTTGTCGCAGAGCCTGCAGCTAAGATCTCCATTATATACCTTCATTTTGTTCAGGTGATCCTTGACAGTCATATGTCCTGTTAAGATCCCCGTTGTTGTTCTTAGTTGGTTCCTGCTAAGGTTAAGCAACTGTTTTGAGAATTTAGGACTAATACTCCCCATAACTCTCTTGCTATAATTGAGTCCCTGTCTGCTGTTTCAGTAGACTTTGTTTTCATTTTTGGTCCATCGCTTAATAGCTCCTCGTGTTGTGCATTTAGGCACTCCTAGGGCTGGTTCAGGACCAATGTATGGTGCAGCTGATGCTTGCCTCGCGAGCTCGTCTGCTCTTTCGTTGCCAAAAATGCCTCTGTGACCCGGTACCCAGAATAGTTTAACAGTATTTCTGTCCGCCAGGGTTCTCAGTTCATTCTGGCATTTCCAGACTAGCCTTGATGTTACCCTCTGGCTCGTGAGAGCCTTGAGGACCGCTTGACTGTCTGAGCATATATAGATTCGTCTATTTTGGTAGGCTCTTCGACTGTTTTCCCATGCACATTGAAGTATGGCATAGGTTTCTGCCTGGAATACTGTTGGGAGTTTTCCCAAGGGAAAGAACAAGTCTTTTCTTGGCCTTAATCCGGGTATCCCAGCCCCTGTACCTTCTTTAATTTTGGATCCATCGGTGAACCACACCAGAGCTCCAGACAAAAAATCTGGTTCGATGTTTGTCCACACGGTTCGATCCTGAATGCTTATCTCAAAGGGTGTGCCGTAAACATTAATATTTTCAATAATTTTGTAAAGTAATTATTTCATTCCATATATTATAAATAAATAAATAATAATAATATAATAAAATAATAATAATAAAAAATAAATATAAGTAATAAATATAAATATAAATATAAATAAATAAATCTTTATCGTAAAACAATTTAAAATGTTAAAAGGGTTATTTGTCTTGCGTCCTGGCCTGCAACTCCTTCCGCGGCGACCCCCTACCTCGTTTGCTTCGACCACCTCGACGACGACGTCTTGATTTAGAAGGCCCACCTCTAGAACGCCTTCCTCTGGAACGTCTTCCTCTAGAACGTCTTCCTCTAGAACGTCTTCCTCTAGACCCGCCTTCCTCTAGAACGTCTTCCTCTAGAACGTCTTCCTCTAGAACGTCTTCCTCTAGAACGTCTTTCTCTAGACCGCATTTCTCTCGATCGTCTTCCCCTAGAACGCTTTCCTCTACCGGGTTCGGCGTCGCCCCTTTTTTTTGCTGGTGCCCTTGCCATAGACACTGGGGAATTTCCGACGGCAGCTTGCCTTGACCGTGACCTGCTCATACTTAAAATACTTCTGAACTTACTATTATTTCATTCAGTTCCAGTTTTACTCTCCCGAATATGGCATAGCGTCTGCGATCCAAGGATGCGCATTGACAGACAACACGATAGACAGTTTCTCTATCCTTGCCGCAGAGCCTGCAGCTAAGATCTCCATTGTATATCTTCATTTTGTTCAGTTGATCCTTGACAGCCATATGTCCTGTTAGGATCCCCGTTGTTGTTCTTAGTTGGTTCCTGCTAAGGTTAAGCAACTGTTTTGAGAATTAAGGACTAATACCCCCATAACTCTCTTGCTATAATTGAGTCCCTGTCTGCTGTTCCAGTAGACTTTGTTTTCATTTTTGGTCCATCGCTTAATAGCTAGCTTTTTGTGCTGTGCATTTAGGCCCTCCTAGGGCTGGTTCAGGACCAATGTATTGTGCAGCTGATGCTTGCCTTGCGAGCTCGTCTGCTCTTTCGTTGCCAAAAATGCCTCTGTGACCCGGTACCCAGAATAGTTTAACAGTATTTCGGTCCGCCAGGGTTCTCAGTTCATTCTGGCATTCCCAGACTAGCCTTGATGTTACCCTCTGGCTCGTGAGAGCCTTGAGGACCGCTTGACTGTCTGAGCATATATAGATTCGTCTATTTTGGTAGGCTCTTCGACTGTTTTCCCATGCACATTGAAGTATGGCATAGGTTTCTGCCTGGAATACTGTTGATACTGTTGGGAGTTTTCCCAAGGGAAAGAGCAAGTCTTTTCTTCAACGTTTGTCCACACGGTTCGATCCTGCATGCTTATCTCAAAGGGTGTGCCGTAAATATTAACATTTTCAATAATTTTGTAAAGTAATTATTTCATTCCATATATTATATATAAATAAATAATAATAATATAATAAAATAATAACAATGTAATAAAATAATAATAATAAAAAATAAATATAAGTAATAAATATAAATATAAATATAAATAATTAAATCTTTATCGTAAAACAATTTAAAATGTCTTCCTCCAGAACGCATTCTCCTAGACCGTACCTAAAATGCTGAATTTAAAAGGAGCACTTTCACATAAAATTTTAACAAAAAAGTGATTTTGGCATTAACATTTTCAATAATTTTGTAAAGTAAAATTACACAGGCAATTCTTAGATAATTTAAGAAAGGGTTATTTGTCTTGCGTCCTGGCCTGCAACTCCTTCCGCGGCAACCCCCTACCTCGTTTGCTTCGACCACCTCGACGACGACGTCTTGATTTAGAAGGCCCACCTCTAGAACGCCTTCCTCTAGAACGTCTTCCTCTAGAACGTCTTCCTCTAGAACGTCTTTCTCTAGACCGCATTTCTCTCGATCGTCTTCCCCTAGAACGCTTTCCTCGACCGGGTAACGCATACTGCAGGCTTTTTTTATAAAACTTTTATAAAACTACCCTGGGCACTCATTTTATACCAGCATTTTGCTCCTTCGATTGCGATCTTGCATTGAGGTTAACCACAGTGTTTCGTCCGAAATTCTTAGATAATTTAAGAAAGGGTTATTTGTCTCGCGTCCTGCCCTGCAACTCCTTCCGCGTCGACCCACTACCTCGTTTGCTTCGACCACCTCGACGACGGCGTCTTGATTTAGAAGGCCCACCTCTAGAACGCCTTCCTCTAGACCCGCCTTCCTCTAGAACGTCTTCCTCTAGACCCGCCTTTCTCTAGAACGCCTTCCTCTAGAACGTCTTCCTCTAGACCCGCCTTCCTCTAGAACGTCTTCCTCTAGACCCGCCTTCCTCTAGAACGCCTTCCTCTAGAACGTCTTCCTCTAGAACGTCTTTCTCTAGACCGCATTTCTCTCGATCGTCTTCCCCTAGAACGCTTTCCTCTACCGGGTTACGCATACTGCAGGCTTTTTTATAAAACTTCGTTCTACCCTGGGCACTCATTTTACACCAGCATTTTGCTCCTTCGATTGCGATCTTGCATTGAGGTTAACCACAGTGTTTCGTCCGAAATTCTTAGATAATTTAAGAAAGGGTTATTTGTCTTGCGTCCTGCCCTGCAACTCCTTCCGCGTCGACCCCCTACCTCGTTTGCTTCGACCACCTCGACGACGACGTCTTGATTTAGAAGGCCCACCTCTAGAACGCCTTCCTCTAGAACGTCTTCCTCTAGACCGCCTTCCTCTAGAACGTCTTTCTCTAGAACGTCTTTCTCTAGAACGTCTTTCTCTAGACCGCATTTCTCTCGATCGTCTTCTCCTAGAACGCTTTCCTCTACCGGGTTACGCATACTGCAGGCTTTTTTATAAAACTTCGTCCTACCCTGGGCACTCATTTTACACCAGCATTTTGCTCCTTCGATTGCGATCTTGCATTGAGGTCAACCACAGTGTTTCGTCGGAAATTCTTAGATAATTTAAGAAAGGGTTATTTGTCTTGCGTCCTGGCCTGCAACTCCTTCCGCCTCGACCCCCTACCTCGTTTGCTTCGGCCACCTCGACGACGACGTCTTGATTTAGAAGGCCCACCTCTAGAACGCCTTCCTCTAGAACGCCCACCTCTAGAACGCCCACCTCTAGAACGCCCACCTCTAGAACGCCTTCCTCTTGAACGTCTTCCTCTAGACCGCCTTCCTCTAGAACGTCTTTCTCTACCGGGTTACGCATACTGCAGGCTTTTTTATAAAACTTCGTCCTACCCTGGGCACTCATTTTACACCAGCATTTTGCTCCTTTGATTGCGATCTTGCATTGAGGTCAACCACAGTGTTTCGTCCGAAATTCTTAGATAATTTAAGAAAGGGTTATTTGTCTTGCGTCCTGGCCTGCAACTCCTTCCGCCTCGACCCCCTACCTCGTTTGCTTCGACCACCTCGACGACGACGTCTTGATTTAGAAGGCCCACCTCTAGAACGCCTTCCTCTAGAACGCCTTCCTCTAGAACGCCCACCTCTAGAACGCCTTCCTCTAGAACGCCTTCCTCTAGAACGCCTTCCTCTAGAACGTCTTCCTCTAGACCGCCTTCCTCTAGAACGCCTTCCCCTAGAACGCCTTCCCCTAGAACGCCTTCCTCTAGAACGTCTTTCTCTACCGGGTTACGCATACTGCAGGCTTTTTTATAAAACTTCGTCCTACCCTGGGCACTCATTTTACACCAGCATTTTGCTCCTTTGATTGCGATCTTGCATTGAGGTCAACCACAGTGTTTCGTCCGAAATTCTTAGATAATTTAAGAAAGGGTTATTTGTCTTGCGTCCTGGCCTGCAACTCCTTCCGCGTCGACCCCCTACCTCGTTTGCTTCGACCACCTCGACGACGACGTCTTGATTTAGAAGGCCCACCTCTAGAACGCCTTCCTCTAGAACGTCTTTCTCTACCGGGTTACGCATACTGCAGGCTTTTTTATAAAACTTCGTCTTACCCTGGGCACTCATTTTACACCAGCATTTTGCTCCTTCGATTGCGATCTTGCATTGAGGTCAACCACAGTGTTTCGTCCGAAATTCTTAGATAATTTAAGAAAGGGTTATTTGTCTTGCGTCCTGGCCTGCAACTCCTTCCGCGTCGACCCCCTACCTCGTTTGCTTCGACCACCTCGACGACGACGTCTTGATTTAGAAGGCCCACCTCAAGAACGCCGACCTCTTGAACGCCTTCTTCTAGAACGCCTTCCTCTAGAACGCCTTCCTCTAGAACGCCTTCCTCTAGAACGTCTTCCTCTAGACCGCCTTCCTCTAGAACGCCTTCCTCTAGAACGTCTTTCTCTAGAACGTCTTTCTCTACCGGGTTACGCATACTGCAGGCTTTTTTATAAAACTTCGTCCTAGACGTTCTAGAGGAAGGCGGTCTAGAGGAAGACGTTCTAGAAGAAGGCGTTCAAGAGGTCGGCGTTCTAGAGGTGGGCCTTCTAAATCAAGACGTCGTCGTCGAGGTGGTCGAAGCAAACGAGGTAGGGGGTCGACGCGGAAGGAGTTGCAGGCCAGGACGCAAGACAAATAACCCTTTCTTAAATTATCTAAGAATTTCGGACGAAACACTGTGGTTGACCTCAATGCAAGATCGCAATCGAAGGAGCAAAATGCTGGTGTAAAATGAGTGCCCAGGGTAGGACGAAGTTTTATAAAAAAGCCTGCACTATGCGTAACCCGGTAGAGAAAGACGTTCTAGAGGAAGGCGGTCTAGAGGAAGGCGTTCTAGGGGTGGGCCTTCTAAATCAAGACGTCGTCGTCGAGGTGGTCGAAGCAAACGAGGTAGGGGGTCGACGCGGAAGGAGTTGCAGGCCAGGACGCAAGACAAATAACCCTTTCTTAAATTATCTAAGAATTTCGGACGAAACACTGTGGTTGACCTCAATGCAAGATCGCAATCAAAGGAGCAAAATGCTGGTGTAAAATGAGTGCCCAGGGTAGGACGAAGTTTTATAAAAAAGCCTGCAGTATGCGTAACCCGGTAGAGGAAGGCGTTCTAGAGGTGGGCGTTCTAGAGGAAGGCGTTCTAGAGGTGGGCCTTCTAAATCAAGACGTCGTCGTCGAGGTGGTCGAAGCAAACGAGGTAGGGGGTCGAGGCGGAAGGAGTTGCAGGCCAGGACGCAAGACAAATAACCCTTTCTTAAATTATCTAAGAATTTCGGACGAAACACTGTGGTTGACCTCAATGCAAGATCGCAATCAAAGGAGAAAAATGCTGGTGTAAAATGAGTGCCCAGGGTAGGACGAAGTTTTATAAAAAAAGCCTGCAGTATGCGTAACCCGGTAGAGAAAGACGTTCTAGAGGAAGGCGTTCTAGAGGAAGGCGGTCTAGAGGAAGACGTTCTAGAGGTGGGCGTTCTAGAGGTGGGCGTTCTAGAGGTGGGCGTTCTAGAGGAAGGCGTTCCAGAGGAAGGCGTTCTAGAGGTGGGCCTTCTAAATCAAGACGTCGTCGTCGAGGTGGTCGAAGCAAACGAGGTAGGGGGTCGAGGCGGAAGGAGTTGCAGGCCAGGACGCAAGACAAATAACCCTTTCTTAAATTATCTAAGAATTTCGGACGAAACACTGTGGTTGACCTCAATGCAAGATCGCAATCGAAGGAGCAAAATGCTGGTGTAAAATGAGTGCCCAGGGTAGGACGAAGTTTTATAAAAAAGCCTGCAGTATGCGTAACCCGGTAGAGGAAAGCGTTCTAGGGGAAGACGATCGAGAGAAATGCGGTCTAGAGAAAGACGTTCTAGAGAAAGACGTTCTAGAGGAAGGCGGTCTAGAGGAAGGCGTTCTAGAGGTGGGCCTTCTAAATCAAGACGTCGTCGTCGAGGTGGTCGAAGCAAACGAGGTAGGGGGTCGACGCGGAAGGAGTTGCAGGGCAGGACGCAAGACAAGTAACCCTTTCTTAAATTATCTAAGAATTTCGGACGAAACACTGTGGTTAACCTCAATGCAAGATAGCAATCGAAGGAGGAAAATGCTGGTGTAAAATGAGTGCCCAGGGTAGAACGAAGTTTTATAAAAAAGCCTGCAGTATTCGTAACCCGGTAGAGGAAAGCGTTCTAGGGGAAGACCATCGAGAGAAATGCGGTCTAGAGAAAGACGTTCTAGAGGAAGACGTTCTAGAGAAAGACGTTCTAGAGGAAGGCGGGTCTAGAGGAAGACGTTCTAGAGGAAGGCGTTCTAGAGGAAGGCGTTCTAGAGGTGGGCCTTCTAAATCAAGACGTCGTCGTCGAGGTGGTCGAAGCAAACGAGGTAGGGGGTCGCCGCGGAAGGAGTTGCAGGCCAGGACGCAAGACAAATAACCCTTTCTTAAATTATCTAAGAATTGCCTGTGTAATTTTACTTTACAAAATTATTGAAAATGTTAATGCCAAAATCACTTTTGTGTTAAAATTTTATGTGAAAGTGCTCCTTTTAAATTCAGCATTTTAGGTACGGTCTAGGAGAATGCGTTCTGGAGGAAGACATTTTAAATTGTTTTACGATAAAGATTTATTTATTTATATTTATATTTATATTTATTACTTATATTTATTTTTTATTATTATTATTTTATTACATTGTTATTATTTTATTATATTATTATTATTTATTTAATTAAAATAAAAAATTTTATCGACGCCATTTCCTTCGAATAGAATGCTGAGGCTAAGATTAAAATTAATTTCTTCACCTGGCAATAAAATGAAACACAAAAAGTCGTCAATCTAATAATGTCCTAATAATATTAATTCAATTTTATTTTTATTTTATTTTTTAACAAGTGAATGGTGACCACTTGATGCATTCCCATTTTATTTGAGATGACATAGTCTCATTTTGACAACCCCCCTTTTTTAGAATAATAAGTTCATTTAATTTCATTAACAAATATACAATCCACCATAACATTAATCATGTCCCCTCGCCAATTTAGTTTCACTTAAAAGAGAACGAATTGATATGTTACAATTCTTATTTTTCAACACGTTTTTACTTCAACATTACTTAAATTACTCGACTACGATTAGGATCATTGCGTATAAATCAACCCCTACCTTCACATGGAGATACATCGTTCTTATTCTAAACTACTGTCGATTCCAAAGGATGCATAATCTGCATTATATTGTATTGTATTATTGAATCACCTCTCTGTTCCCCCAACTGTTTTAACTTCTTTACATATAAAAATCTCATAAATGGTTAGTTGCTGAGGATGACTTTCTCTAAAGTCGAAACTAGTACAACACATTCATTAAGAAATTTATTTTAACTCATCGTCATTTTATGTATTTTTATAACCCTTGTTTTCTACCCTAGAGGGGCAAATAAAGTTATTTGGTGGTAAAGACAGACCTTTATTTCTATTTACTATTATTTCATTCAGTTCCAGTTTTACTCTCCCGAATATGGCATAGCGTCTGCGATCCAAGGATGCGCATTGACAGACAACACGATAGACAGTTTCTCTATCCTTGCCGCAGAGCCTGCAGCTAAGATCTCCATTGTATATCTTCATTTTGTTCAGGTGATCCTTGACAGCCATATGTCCTGTTAGGATCCCCGTTGTTGTTCTTAGTTGGTTCCTGCTAAGGTTAAGCAACTGTTTTGAGAATTTAGGACTAATACTCCTCATAACTCTCTTGCTATAATTGAGTCCCTGTCTGCTGTTCCAGTAGACTTTGTTTTCATTTTTGGTCCATCGCTTAATAGCTTTTCTTGCTGTGCATTTAGGCCCTCCTAGGGCTGGTTCAGGACCAATGTATGGTGCAGCTGATGCTTGCCTCGCGAGCTCGTCTGCTCTTTCGTTGCCAAAAATAAATGCCTCTGTGGCCCGGTACCCAGAATAGTTTAACAGTATTTCTGTCCGCCAGGGTTCTCAGTTCATTCTGGCATTCCCAGACTAGCCTTGATGTTACCCTCTGGCTCGTGAGAGCCTTGAGGACCGCTCGACTGTCTGAGCATATATAGATTCGTCTATTTTGGTAGGCTCTTCGACTGTTTTCCCATGCACATTGAATTATGGCATAGGTTTCTGCCTGGAATACTGTTGGGAGTTTTTCCAAGGGAAAGAACAAGCCTTTTCTTGGCCTTAATCCGGGTATCCCAGCCCCTGTACCTTCTTTAATTTTGGATCCATCGGTAAACCACACCAGAGCTCCAGACAAAAAATCTGGTTCAACGTTTGTCCACACGGTTCGATCCTGCATGCTTATCTCAAAGGGTGTGCCGTAAATATTACCATTTTCAATAATTTTGTAAAGTAATTATTTCATTCCATATATTATATATAAATAAATAATAATAATATAATAAAATAATAACAATGTAATAAAATAATAATAATAAAAAATAAATATAAGTAATAAATATAAATATAAATATAAATAAATAAATCTTTATCGTAAAACAATTTAAAATGTCTTCCTCCAGAACGCATTCTCCTAGACCGTACCTAAAATGCTGAATTTAAAAGGAGCACTTTCACATAAAATTTTAACAAAAAAGTGATTTTGGCATTAACATTTTCAATAATTTTGTAAAGTAAAATTACACAGGCAATTCTTAGATAATTTAAGAAAGGGTTATTTGTCTTGCGTCCTGGCCTGCAACTCCTTCCGCGTCGACCCCCTACCTCGTTTGCTTCGACCACCTCGACGACGACGTCTTGATTTGGAAGGCTCACCTCTAGAACGCCGACCTCTTGAACGCCTTCCTCTAGAACGCCTTCCTCTAGAACGTCTTCCTCTAGACCGCCTTCCTCTAGAACGTCTTTCTCTACCGGGTTACGCATACTGCAGGCTTTTTTATAAAACTTCGTCCTACCCTGGGCACTCATTTTACACCAGCATTTTGCTCCTTCGATTGCGATCTTGCATTGAGGTCAACCACAGTGTTTCGTCCGAAATTCTTAGATAATTTAAGAAAGGGTTATTTGTCTTGCGTCCTGGCCTGCAACTCCTTCCGCCTCGACCCCCTACCTCGTTTGCTTCGACCACCTCGACGACGACGTCTTGATTTAGAAGGCCCACCTCTAGAACGCCTTCCTCTAAAACGCCTTCCTCTAGAACGCCCACCTCTAGAACGCCCACCTCTAGAACGCCCACCTCTAGAACGTCTTCCTCTAGAACGCCCACCTCTAGAACGTCTTCCTCTAGACCGCCTTCCTCTAGAACGCCTTCCTCTAGAACGTCTTTCTCTACCGGGTTACGCATACTGCAGGCTTTTTTATAAAACTTCGTCCTACCCTGGGCACTCATTTTACACCAGTATTTTGCTCCTTCGATTGCGATCTTGCATTGAGGTTAACCACAGTGTTTCGTCCGAAATTCTTAGATAATTTAAAAAAGGGTTATTTGTCTTGCGTCCTGCCCTGCAACTCCTTCCGCGTCGACCCCCTACCTCGTTTGCTTCGACCACCTCGACGACGACGTCTTGATTTAGAAGGCCCACCTCTAGAACGCCTTCCTCTAGAACGTCTTCCTCTAGACCGCCTTCCTCTAGAACGCCTTCCTCTAGAACGCCTTCCTCTAGAACGTCTTCCTCTAGACCGCCTTCCTCTAGAACGTCTTTCTCTACCGGGTTACGCATACTGCAGGCTTTTTTATAAAACTTCGTCCTACCCTGGGCACTCATTTTACACCAGCATTTTGCTCCTTCGATTGCGATCTTGCATTGAGGTCAACCACAGTGTTTCGTCCGAAATTCTTAGATTATTTAAGAAAGGGTTATTTGTCTTGCGTCCTGGCCTGCAACTCCTTCCGCGTCGACCCCCTACCTCGTTTGCTTCGACCACCTCGACGACGACGTCTTGATTTAGAAGGCCCACCTCTAGAACGCCGACCTCTTGAACGCCTTCCTCTAGAACGCCTTCTTCTAGAACGCCTTCCTCTAGAACGCCTTCCTCTAGAACGTCTTCCTCTAGACCGCCTTCCTCTAGAACGTCTTTCTCTACCGGGTTACGCATACTGCAGGCTTTTTTATAAAACTTCGTCCTACCCTGGGCACTCATTTTACACCAGCATTTTGCTCCTTCGATTGCGATCTTGCATTGAGGTCAACCACAGTGTTTTGTCCGAAATTCTTAGATTATTTAAGAAAGGGTTATTTGTCTTGCGTCCTGGCATGCAACTCTTTCCGCGTCGACCCTTACCTCGTTTGCTTCGACCACGGACACCTCGACGATGACGTCTTGATTTAGAACGCCCACCTCTAGCACGTCTTCCTCCAGAACGCCTTCCCCTAGAACATACCGAAAATTCTGAATTTAAAAAGAACACTATCACATTTAAAAGTTTAACAAAAAAGTGATTTTGGCATTAACATTTTCAATAATTTTGTAAAGTAATTATTTCATTCCATATATTATAAATAAGTAAATAATAATAATATAATAAAATAATAATAATGTAATAAAATAATAATAATATAATGAAATAATAAATATAAATATAAATAAATAAATCTTTATCGTAAAACAATTTAAAATTTCTTCCTCCAGAACGCATTCTCCTAGACCGTACCTAAAATGCTGAATTTAAAAGGAGCACTTTCACATAAAATTTTAACAAAAAAGTGATTTTGGCATTAACATTTTCAATAATTTTGTAAAGCAAAATTACACAGGCAATTCTTAGATAATTTAAGAAAGGGTTATTTGTCTTGCGTCCTGGCCTGCAACTCCTTCCGCGTCGACCCCCTACCTCGTTTGCTTCGACCACCTCGACGACGACGTCTTGATTTAGAAGGCCCACCTCTAGAACGCCTTCATCTAGACCGCCTTCCTCTAGAACGCCTTCCTCTAGAACGCCTTCCTCTAATACGTCTTCCTCTAGACCGCCTTCCTCTAGAACGCCTTCCTCTAGAACGCCTTCCTCTAGAACGTCTTTCTCTACCGGGTTACGCATACTGCAGGCTTTTTTTATAAAACTTCGTCCTACCCTGGGCACTCATTTTACTCCAGCATTTTGCTCCTTCGATTGCGATCTTGCATTGAGGTCAACCACAGTGTTTCGTCCGAAATTCTTAGATAATTTAAGAAAGGGTTATTTGTCTTGCGTCCTGGCCTGCAACTCCTTCCGCGGCGACCCCCTACCTCGTTTGCTTCGACCACCTCGACGACGGCGTCTTGATTTAGAAGGCCCACCTCTAGAACGCCTTCCTCTAGAACGTCTTCCTCTAGACCCGCCTTCCTCTAGAACGTCTTCCTCTAGAACGTCTTCCTCTAGAACGTCTTCCTCTAGAACGTCTTTCTCTAGACCGCATTTCTCTCGATCGTCTTCTCCTAGAACGCTTTCCTCTACCGGGTTACGCATACTGCAGGCTTTTTTATAAAACTTCGTTCTACCCTGGGCACTCATTTTACACCAGCATTTTGCTCCTTCGATTGCTATCTTGCATTGAGGTTAACCACAGTGTTTCGTCCGAAATTCTTAGATAATTTAAGAAAGGGTTATTTGTCTTGCGTCCTGCCCTGCAACTCCTTCCGCGTCGACCCCCTACCTCGTTTGCTTCGACCACCTCGACGAGGACCCCCTACCTCGTTTGCTTCGACCACCTCGCCGACGACGTCTTGATTTAGAAGGCCCACCTCTAGAACGCCTTCCTCTAGAACGTCTTCCTCTAGACCGCCTTCCTCTAGAACGTCTTCCTCTAGACCGCCTTCCTCTAGACCGCCTTCCTCTAGAACGTCTTTCTCTAGAACGTCTTTCTCTAGACCGCATTTCTCTCGATCGTCTTCCCCTAGAACGCTTTCCTCTACCGGGTTACGCATACTGCAGGCTTTTTTATAAAACTTCGTCCTACCCTGGGCACTCATTTTACACCAGCATTTTGCTCCTTTGATTGCGATCTTGCATTCAGGTCAACCACAGTGTTTCGTCCGAAATTCTTAGATAATTTAAGAAAGGGTTATTTGTCTTGCGTCCTGGCCTGCAACTCCTTCCGCCTCGACCCCCTACCTCGTTTGCTTCGACCACCTCGACGACGACGTCTTGATTTAGAAGGCCCACCTCTAGAACGCCTTCCTCTAGAACGCCTTCCTCTAGAACGCCCACCTCTAGAACGCCCACCTCTAGAACGCCTTCCTCTAGACCGCCTTCCTCTAGAACGCCTTCCTCTAGAACGTCTTCCTCTAGACCGCATTTCTCTCGATCATCTTCCCCTAGAACGCTTTCCTCTACCGGGTTACGCATACTGCAGGCTTTTTTATAAAACTTCGTCCTACCCTGGGCACTCATTTTACACCAGCATTTTGCTCCTTCGATTGCGATCTTGCATTGAGGTCAAACACAGTGTTTCGTCCGAAATTCTTAGATAATTTAAGAAAGGGTTATTTGTCTTGCGTCCTGGCCTGCAACTCCTTCCGCGTCGACCCCCTACCTCGTTTGCTTCGACCACCTCGACGACGACGTCTTGATTTAGAAGGCCCACCTCTAGAACGCCTTCCTCTAGAACGCCTTCCTCTAGAACGCCCACCTCTAGAACGTCTTCCTCTAGTCCGCCTTCCTCTAGAACGCCTTCCTCTAGAACGTCTTTCTCTACCGGGTTACGCATACTGCAGGCTTTTTTATAAAACTTCGTCCTACCCTGGGCACTCATTTTACACCAGCATTTTGCTCCTTCGATTGCGATCTTGCATTGAGGTCAACCACAGTGTTTCGTCCGAAATTCTTAGATAATTTAAGAAAGGGTTATTTGTCTTGCGTCCTGGCCTGCAACTCCTTCCGCGTCGACCCCCTACCTCGTTTGCTTCGACCACCTCGACGACGACGTCTTGATTTAGAAGGCCCACCTCTAGAACGCCTTCCTCTAGAACGCCTTCCTCTAGAACGCCCACCTCTAGAACGCCTTCCTCTAGAACGCCTTCCTCTAGAACGTCTTCCTCTAGAACGTCTTCCTCTAGACCGCCTTCCTCTAGAACGCCTTCCTCTAGAACGTCTTGCAGGCTTTTTTATAAAACTTCGTCCTACCCTGGGCACTCATTTTACACCAGCATTTTGCTCCTTCGATTGCGATCTTGCATTGAGGTCAACCACAGTGTTTCGTCCGAAATTCTTAGATAATTTAAGAAAGGGTTTTTTGTCTTGCGTCCTGGCATGCAACTCCTTCCGCGTCGACCCTTACCTCGTTTGCTTCGACCACGGACACCTCGACGATGACGTCTTGATTTAGAACGCCCACCTCTAGCACGTCTTCCCCTAGAACATACCGAAAATTCTGAATTTAAAAAGAACACTATCACATTTAAAAGTTTAACAAAAAAGTGATTTTGCCATTAACATTTTCAATAATTTTGTAAAGTAATTATTTCATTCCATATATTATAAATAAGTAAATAATAATAATATAATAAAATAATAATAATGTAATAAAATAATAATAAAATAATAAATATAAATATAAATAAATAAATCTTTATCGTAAAACAATTTAAAATTTCTTCCTCCAGAACGCATTCTCCTAGACCGTACCTAAAATGCTGAATTTAAAAGGAGCACTTTCACATAAAATTTTAACAAAAAAGTGATTTTGGCATTAACATTTTCAATAATTTTGTAAAGCAAAATTACACAGGCAATTCTTAGATAATTTAAGAAAGGGTTATTTGTCTTGCGTCCTGGCCTGCAACTCCTTCCGCGTCGACCCCCTACCTCGTTTGCTTCGACCACCTCGACGACGACGTCTTGATTTAGAAGGCCCACCTCTAGAACGCCTTCCTCTAGAACGCCTTCCTCTAGAACGCCTTCCTCTAGAACGCCTTCCTCTAGAACGTCTTTCTCTAGACCGCATTTCTCTCGATCGTCTTCCCCTAGAACGCTTTCCTCGACCGGGTTACGCATACTGCAGGCTTTTTTATAAAACTTCGTCCTACCCTGGGCACTCATTTTACACCAGCATTTTGCTCCTTCGATTGCGATCTTTCATTGAGGTCAACCACAGTGTTTCGTCCGAAATTCTTAGATAATTTAAGAAAGGGTTATTTGTCTTGCGTCCTGGCCTGCAACTCCTTTCGCGTCGACCCCCTACCTCGTTTGCTTCGACCACCTCGACGACGACGTCTTGATTTAGAAGGCCCACCTCTAGAACGCCTTCCTCTAGAACGCCTTCTTCTAGAACGCCCACCTCTAGAACGCCTTCCTCTAGAACGCCTTCCTCTAGAACGCCTTCCTCTAGAACGTCTTTCTCTACCGGGTTACGCATACTGCAGGCTATTTTATAAAACTTCGACCTACCCTGGGCACTCATTTTACACCAGCATTTTGCTCCTTCGATTGCGATCTTGCATTGAGGTTAACCACAGTGTTTCGTCCGAAATTCTTAGACAATTTAAGAAAGGGTTATTTGTCTTGCGTCCTGGCCTGCAACTCCTTCCGCGTCGACCTCCTACCTCGTTTGCTTCGACCACCTCGACGACGACGTCTTGATTTAGAAGGCCCACCTCTAGAACGCCTTCCTCTAGACCGCCTTCCTCTAGAACGCCTTCCTCTAGAACGCCTTCCTCTAGAACGCTTTCCTCTACCGGGTTCGGCGTCGCCCCTTTTTTTTGCTGGTGCCCTTGCCATAGACACTGGGGAATTTCCGACGGCAGCTTGCCTTGACCGTGACCTGCTCATACTTAAAATACTTCTGAACTTACTATTATTTCATTCAGTTCCAGTTTTACTCTCCCGAATATGGCATAGCGTCTGCGATCCAAGGATGCGCATTGACAGACCACACGATAGACAGTTTCTCTATCCTTGCCGCAGAGCCTGCAGCTAAGATCTCCATTGTATATCTTCATTTTGTTCAGGTGATCCTTGACAGCCATATGTCCTGTTAGGATCCCCGTTGTTGTTCTTAGTTGGTTCCTGCTAAGGTTAAGCAACTGTTTAGAGAATTTAGGACTAATACTCCCCATAACTCTCTTGCTATAATTGAGTCCCTGTCTGCTGTTCCAGTAGACTTTGTTTTCATTTTTGGTCCATCGCTTAATAGCTTCTCGTTCTGTGCATTTAGGCACTTCTAGGGCTGGTTCAGGACCAATGTATGGTGCAGCTGATGCTTGCCTCGCGAGCTCGTCTGCTCTTACGTTGCCAAAAAATGCCTCTGTGACCGGGTACCCAGAATAGTTGAACAGTATTTCTGTCCGCCATGGTTCTCAGTTCATTCTGGCATTCCCAGACTAGCCTTGATGTTACCCTCTGGCTCGTGAGAGCCTTGAGGGCCGCTTGACTGTCTGAGCATATATAGATTCGTCTATTTTGGTAGGCTCTTCGACTGTTTTCACATGCACGTTGAAGTATGGCATAGGTTTCTGCCTGGAATACTGTTGGGAGTTTTCCCAAGGGAAAGAACAAGTCTTTTCTTGGCCTTAATCCGGGTATCCCAGCCTCTGTACCTTCTTTAATTTTGGATCCATCGGTGAACCGCACCAGAGCTCCAGACAAAAAATCTGGTTCGATGTTTGTCCACACGGTTCAATCCTGAATGCTTATTTCAAAGGGTGTGCTGTAAACAAATTTTGGTGGCATGTGGTCTGATCTCATCTTCATCTCCGGCACATGTGCTATGTCTTCTATAAGTTCGTGACCTACCCTCTTTACTCTGGAGGTCGGCAGCATCATCTGAAGGCGGTGGAGGCTCGTTCTCGCATCCTCCTGTATCGTCAAGTGAAAAGGAGGGAGGTCAAGAAGGCGCTCCATCGCTGCAGAAGGGGTCGATTTCTTTGCGCCTGTTATGCCTAAGCAGGCCACATTGTGATTTTAAAATAAAACTTTGTAAAGTAGTACCCATTTGAGGTTTTGTTTCTATGGCAACAGTGGTACTGAAAAACAACGTAATTACAAACTGTATTTATTTATCAATCAGCTCAAAATCACAATATAAATATTAAGTTTCCTTTTTTCCTCTTTTTTTTACGCATACTGCAGGCTTTTTTATAAAACATCGTCCTATCCTGGGCACTCACTTTACACCAGCATTTTGCTCCTTCTATTGCGATCTTGCAATGAGGTCAACCACAGTGTTTCGTCCGGAATTCTTAGATAATTTAAGAAAGGGTTATTTGTCTTGCGTCCTGGCCTGCAACTCCTTCCGCGGCGACCCCCTACCTCGTTTGCTTCGACCACCTCGACGACGACGTCTTGATTTAGAAGGCCCACCTCTAGAACGCCTTCCTCTAGAACGTCTTCCTCTAGACCGCCTTCCTCTAGAACGTCTTTCTCTAGAACGTCTTTCTCTAGACCGCATTTCTCTCGATCGTCTTCCCCTAGAACGCTTTCCTCTACCGGGTTACGCATACTGCAGGCTTTTTTATAAAACTTCGTCCTACCCTGGGCACTCATTTTACACCAGCATTTTGCTCCTTCGATTGCGATCTTGCTCCTTCGATTGCGATCTTGCATTAAGGTCAACCACAGTGTTTCGTCCGAAATTCTTAGATAATTAAGGGAAAGGGGTATTTGTCTTGCGTCCTGGCCTGCAACTCCTTCCGCGTCGACCCCTACCTCGTTTGCTTCGACCACCTCGACGACGACGTCTTCACTTAGAACGCCCACCACTAGAACGCCTTCCTCTAGAACGTCTTTCTCTAGACCGCGTTCTTCTAGACCGCCTTTCTCTCATCTTTTTTTTTGCTGGTGCCCTTGCCATAGACACTGGGGAATTTCCGACGGCAGCTTGCCTTGACCGTGACCTGCTCATTCCTAAAATACTTCTGATCTTACCGAAAATTTTGATTTTAAAAAGAACACTTTCACATTTAAAACTTTAATAACAAAAATGTGATTTTGAAACAGAGAATGAAACTAGATGCCTCCATCTCGTGGTGCTAGTAAAGAAGACCAATTTCTAAGCCTTGTGAAAAGTTATTTTGACA
Organism: Polydrusus tereticollis; assembly: GCA_963920685.1. Classification (NCBI taxonomy): domain Eukaryota; kingdom Metazoa; phylum Arthropoda; class Insecta; order Coleoptera; family Curculionidae; genus Polydrusus; species Polydrusus tereticollis. The sequence continues at coordinate 6,719,381 of OY987335.1, forward strand.
TAAACATTTTTAATAATTTTGTAAAGTAATTATTTCATTCCATATATTATAAATAAATAAATAATAATAATATAATAAAATAATAAATATAAGTAATAAATATAAATTAATAAATCTTTATTCCCCTAGACCGTACCAAGAGTTCTGAACTTAAAAAGAGGACTTTCAGGTAAAATTTTAATAAAAGAGTGATTTTGGCATTAACATTTTGAATAATTTTGTGAAGTAAAATTACACAGGCAATTCTTAGATAATTTAAGAAAGGGTTATTTGTCTTGCGTCCTCTCCTGCAACTCCTTCCGCGTCGACCCCTACCTCGTTTGCTTCGACCACCTCGACGACGACGTCTTGATTTAGAACGCTCACCTCTAGAACGCCTTCCTCTAGAACGGAAAGAAATGGAAAAACTGTTAGTTATTTAATGGTGACATAATCACTTGTTTCAAACATTCTTTCCTATTTGTATTGCTTTTATTTCACCCTTGAACAATTAATTAGGTATACGATTTTGTTTAGCCCAGAATGGCACATCGTGCGAAACACCTACTAAACAATCTGGACTTTGTGTAAGTGTGTACACGTGCAAGTTTGTGACAGACATACTGTCGAGCAGATCCGTAACACCGGAAAGACGAAATTTCATTAAAAGCTTGTCCTGTGGTTTCAAAGATGGTGCGCCGCTGGTTTGCTGTCCGCAGTCCTCCACTAGGGGAAGCCCAAATACAGTGGTGGTAAGTTTACACTCGCATTACAGTGAAACAAATGTATGTGTTTTTCTGCGTGATACGTTAGCAGATATATAATGAAGTCTTAATGTATACCGGCTCATTTTGTGAACATTTTATATTTAAAAGTCATTTTGTCCGTTTTAGGAAGTTGATGACCAATTGGGGAGTACAGAAATTAACAATAGTGCAGGAACCTTTCTTACCCCACCCCAGTGTGGCGTTAGCAAGGTTGTGTTTCCAAAAGTTGTTGGTGGTGTACCAGCTAAATTGGGTATGTGTAGTACTAATATAATAAAATCTACTTTGAATTAAAGAACAAAAATATTTTTCTATAATTCATTGTCACTAACCTATAAATTTTCCTATAGGAAGATGAGCAATCCGTTGTTATATTAATTACTAAAATCCTGTTTATAATAAATGTTTTAAAACCTAGGAAAATTCACATTTACGAGAATTGCATATTGGTATCATCATACATTAAAACCTTGTTTAACTTGAAATTATAGCGTACCAGTTTCTTGAAAGATACTGTTGTATAGGGCCGGATTTAGGGAAGGGCATGGCATGCACTTCTTCGTATACCCAGGTCATAAAACCCTTAAGGTCATAATCACATGCATAATAATTTGTTGTGATATTCCTAATTATCTATAATTTTCAGTGTTTTATGACATAATCACGAAATACATAAAAATACTTTTTCCACAATATAATATATTGATTATACTATTATAAGGCTGTCCCCTAACAATATTTCAGGGTGTGATTCCTCGGGCCATTTTCTAGAGAAGAGTTCATATAAACATAATGTGTGGAATGGCCAATGACTTAAATTTTTCGCTGGGGGTTTGAATTTTTTTTTAAAGCGTTATGAAAATACTTTTGGTATTATTTTCAATTTTTTGTATATAGTGTTTCCTATTGCCTGACAGCAAGTAACTCTCATTATAAATTCAAAGTACAGTAAAACGTCCCTAACTCGAATCTCCACGGGACAGGAAGTCGAATTCGAGGTTCCGGAAAATTCGAAGTACGGAAAAATACACAAAATTAAGGATTTTTAAATTTATATTATGTATTTATGTATGTATTACAAAAAAGGAGTTACATTTATATATTATGTAATAGTATGCACAAACACATACAAATAAAACAAGATATATTTAGTCATAATATGCCTACAATGTAGATTCTTATTTGAAAAATTCGGTATTTTTTTTTTTTGTTTAAATGCGGACCATTTATCTTTTTCTGTAAAATCCTCCACTACATTTAACGACGCCTGTACTGCATTGGGAACATTCTCTCTTGACGAAGCAAAATCTCTTAGGGTCTGGATAGCAGAATACGCTTGGTTCAATGTAGGTATGGTAACAGCAGTTGTTTCAACCTCGCTTTCACTAGAGTCTTCCTTCCCCTCGTAAGTCTGAAACAATAAATAATATTTGTGTTTAACAATGCTACATTTTACCTTAGACTTACCTTTTTCAGAAGAAACTAGATTTTCTACAACGCTATCTAAAATGTCTTCATCTGTTGGGAATCCCATTGTTTGTACACCGTCGCCAATATCGATGTAATCTTTAAAAGAAACATCATTGTTGCCCATTGCCGTTCTATACGTGGTCCAAATTTGTTTCAATTCAGACAATGGAAGATCGTCTTCTTCATCTCAGTCAACTGTAGTAACATTTTGCATTAATTCACCTTTAGCAAAACCTGCCTTCCTGAAATAATTGCTGATTATTTACATCGAGATTCCAGGTTTTAGTTAGATCCCTGATTGCGTCAAGTAACGACACAGTCATAGGGCCAAGACTTTATTTACGATTCGTTTTCTATAATGCTGCTTAAGATTTTGAATAAAGAACAATTGTCAACAAATAGTAGAATCTTTCTATTTTGAGAAGCAACGATTTTATCTAGCTTTTTGAGCCACTTGTCGTAAATTTCACTTGTTATCCACGCTTTTCTGTTGTGCTTATAATCCACATCAAGTGATTTTGTGCCCTTAAAACAATGTGGGTTTTTCGACTTGCCGATAACGAGCAATTTCAACTTTTCTGATCCACTCATTTTGCTTGCAACCATAACTTTAATTTTCTCCTTGCTGTTTTTGCCACCAAAGCATTTTTGACCTTTAAACGCTAATGTTTTTTTGGGTAAACATTTAAAAAAAATGCCCTTTTCATCTGCATTAAAAATGTCGTTTTCGTCGTATTGTCTGATTAAATCTGGCAAAACATTTGTTTTTCAACCCTCACTAGATTGTAAATCTGCAGAAGCACTTTCACCACAAACCGACATTTGGACGATATTATGCCTTTTTTAAAATTTATCTAGCCACTAGCTGAAAAATCTTCGCGACCCAAATTAACTGTATTAATTTTATTTTGTTAATATAACTGTACATATCACATTTTCAAGAAATTACCAATTAAAGGTCTAAAAAGCTGTCTTCACCCTCACTTAATACGTGGTTGTCTGAATCTCACATTTTTTTTTTCTCTTTAATTACATGTTTTATAGCTTCTTGCCAATTTTCTTCAGTGATAATTGTTAATAAATATTTCATTAACCCACGTACATCTCTTATTTTAAATGTAGTGTTATTTTTCTTACTACACTGCCAATATGTTGTCCTCAAGGGGTATGTTTTTCACAGACAGCCAATTTATGTCCTTTTTTTTGCCGAAATCGTAGGTGGTTTATCTTAAAGCCTTGAATGATAGCTGACATTATCTAAGACTATGACAGAATTTTCAATAATAACCGAAATCTTAATGGTGAGCATCGAAATTGGGACACACTGTATGCAAAAGAGTGAGATACGAGTGTATTTAACAACGGTGAGCCCGATCCTAATATACGCATCGCCGGCGCCGTCGGAGACATACCTCTGATGTATTACATACTTACGACTTACAGCAAGGTCAGATCAGACTATGATCAATATAAGAGAAATTATTTTTATTTTCTTCCACTTACAGCAAGTGGTACTTTATTCGCAGCATAAAACCCTTGCTGAATTTTGATTGTCCCATAATGATGTTTGTTTGCCCCCATACGTCTACAGGGTGTGCAACATCAGGAAGGCCAGTATGGGGATCTTGTTAATGGTAAGAGACTAAGAGATAGATGCAAAATGGAATAAAGAAAAGGTATATAATATACAGGGTGCGTTTTTTAAAGTGTTACACGGCAATATCTCGAGAGCGGTTTTAAATATTTTCAATTTCGATCAGTTGCTCAAAATCCTCTTCGAAGACGTCAGCAGTCGTTTCCTCATGATAATCTTTAGTTAATTTCGACTTAAATTCAAGCAGACCACCGTTTACAAATCTATTTTCACTACCCACATGCGCTATTATTAACCTGCGACCTTTACCTGCAGGTATCTTCAAACCAGTGGTAAAGCTTTGAATATTTTTATCCCGCCATATCTTTTGCACTCAATGTCCTTCGTTGAGCCAGGTTGCGCCTAAATAAAAAATGTTCTTTTTTTTTCACTTATATATCTGCCAATATCACTTAGATACTGCCGTCTCAGTATCTAGTCTACCTAGTAAGATTGACTTTCGGTTGTGTTTTTCCCAAAAAAAAAAATTAATTTATATAAAATTTGCCAGAATTTTTTTTTTCCTGGGTTGAGTAAATTCTCATCTTCTCTTATAACGTTAAAAATTGTATCCAATATAGGGATCTCCATATTGAAATAAAGATTATGACACTTTCCACATCCTCAGCAATTTGTATGGCTACCGTTCCAGATTTTTTTTTCCCTAAGAAGCCTGCAGATTGTTGATGCACTAACTCCTGTCATATTGGCTCATGCTGATACTACGTTTAGAACAGTACTAGAGGGTGTTTAGTATACAAGTCGTCATGTACATTTAAAACTATTGTCTTTGCTTTTACGTCATGTACATACACCCTTGCAAAACACTGGGGAATAATTATTCGCCATTTTTAAAATAGACTCACAAGCGTTTGATAACACGTTGAAAACTAAACTAAGTAAGTTGGAAATATTCTACTATGAAGTAAGGTACCTGTGTAATTTAAGACCCGGTACCTGTGTAATTTAAGACCAGGTACCTGCTATTTGTCACGCCTATGGTTTATTGCGATTCTACGACTAATGACCCTTAGGTGCGGCTCCACCAGCGTCTTTATATAGAATTGACCAGGCCAGTCGGAAAAACCATTCACATGGTAAAGTGTCAGTGGCGTACCACTTATTTTGTAGAAAATATCAGGGGACTTGGTTGCAGGAACGCCACTGGCGGAGCAATACGATACCGTTTCTAACTAAAACATGTGGTTTTATGTCCTATAAACACAACAAAATTAAAAATAATATCTAAGAGAACTTTCGGGGATATTACAAAATAACCCTGTAGCAATGACTTTAAGCCGGTGCGGACATGCGTACAAATGAACTTTTCTTCAACAAAATCACCTGAGGAATCACACCCTGAAATATTAGCACACCCTTAAGAAACACTCTGTATATTGAGGTGAATACCCTGCTTTTATTATACTCGTATTATGATTTTGTAGGTGAATTCCCATGGATAGTAGCATTGGGCTACAAAAACTCAAAAAACCCCACTCAACCAAAATGGCTGTGCGCAGGGACGCTTATAACTTCGAAACACGTACTTACTGCGGCTCATTGCGTGTACAACAGAAATGATTTGTAAGTTTTATACAGAGTGTTCAAAAATATTCATTGAAAGCAGGTTAAGACAGTGTTATCTCAAAAAAGTGGCAATTAGGTGAAAAGATACCCTCAATCAACCAGTATGTGAAATAATGTTCAATTGTATTGAGCAATCACATTAAAAGGCCTTCAAATAAAAATGGAATGGACTAAATATTTAATTTGCTGCAGAGTAGGATTATTTTTTGACCTACTGTAAATTTACGACAACAATAATAGTCACAACAAAGACAAGAAAAATACAGATATAATTTTGTGTCTCTTTCTTGGATCAACGGGTTATCTGAATCTCGAAGCTGAAAAATGTTATTTGCTAATAATTTTTGCTGTCACATGAAGTGCATTCTATAGGATGTTTCAAGACGCTGTACGAGTATACCTGCTTACAGGCTATCTTAAAAATCAACACCTTCAATTTTATTACAAGCACTTAGTCTTCTTCGCAAATACCTTACACCAATATTTTGATTTTTCCTAATTATTCCATTTTTTTAGAAACATCAAAACCTATGACATTTTGGCCTATTTAAGCTAGGGAAAATTAAGCAGATGTTTTTTAAAACGTCAACATCATGGAAAATTTTAGACAGTCCCACTGTAAAATAATTCATTCCCTTTTACAAATTAAATTAATGTGAGCAATACATTTTAAGTTATCAAAGTTTTTAGGTATCTGGCCCGTGTGGGAGAATTAGATTTGTTTGATGACAATGAAGGTGCCCATCCCGTAGATATCGAATTAGCAAGTGCTAAAATTCACGAAAACTATAATCCCTCCCGATTTAGTGGCGATATAGCAATATTAACGCTTTCAAGAACCATTGAAGGGATACGTAAGTGTTGTAAATCTTTTGGGACAACCCATAAAGTCTGTGCGTTTTAAGAAGTCCGATATCGGATTAAATCACCAAGGGATGTTATCGCTTTTAAAACAGTAAGTCGGTTAAGTTACAATATCTTCGCACCTTCGCTATACTTGATCACACCGAACATCCCACTGGTTTACTGTATTCTATTACTGGGCGAAATCAGGGGTTTCAAAACAAAATTATCTTAGAATTACGCGTTGAGCATAAATAATAATTAAATAGATAATTAAATTATTTTGCTATTATTATAGTTAAATCTATATAATAATCGCTATTTTCCAAGAACCAATTAAAATTTGCTCAAGTGCGGGATGGTTAAATATGTTAAAGATTTTGTCAGGTATATACTTTTCCGATAATGACATTATTTTGGGATTATTATAATTAAATCTTCATAATAATTACTATTTTCCAAGAAATAATTAAAATTTGCTGAAGTGCGGGATGGTATGTTCTACTTTATTTGAATTGGTATGGCGTATTAGCAAGAACTATTATGACTAACATGCCTGTAAAAATATCGGTAAGCCTAGCGTTATAAAGTTATGGGAGGAGGCGCTTAGCCAAGCGGGCAAAGAAGAATGGCGGAAATGCATTGAACACACAGAAAAAATTATTTTTGAATCTTATGAGACAGAACAGGTTATAGACGAAGTAAGACCGTTAATTATTACGAATGATGATGATGATGACGATGATGTTGATTCTGATGAGTCTGAAAGCATGGGTGAAATTTCAAATGCAGAGGAAGACTACTTTTAGTAGTACCTATCTACAAGTAGGTACGTTCTGTCGCAAGACTACAAATTCGGTTCTCTTTAGAATCAAAACGTTATAAAAAAGAATTCGTAAAACTAATTTGTCTGAATACTACAAAAGCTAAAAAATTATTATTTTTCTTTACCTAAACTAATTTTTTATTTACTTTAAAGTATTTTATTTAGAAAATGTAATTCATCAACATCCAAAATTACCTTCAATATAATTTATTGTTTGAGAGCCACCGACATAATGCTTAAGAGGTTTTATGGCTTAGCGGACTTCTTAAAACGCACAGACTTTAGCAATATGTGATTGGGTATCAAAAGCGACATCGTTCAAATGTCCCATAATCGTAAAAATTTAATGTCATATCTGTTTTAGCGGGAGTGTCGCCCATTTGCCTTCCATGGGAACCCGACAGGAAAAACAAATCTTACTTGAACACTAATCCGTTTGTCGCTGGATGGGGAGCTTTGTATTTCAGTAAGTTCGTTTTTGAGTGAAATATGGATTTGGATGATATGTGCCATGAAATTTATAATAATAGTAACTAATTTGTTATATCTGTAGATGGACCTACAAGTTCTTCTCTTCAACTTGCATCAATTCCCGTGGTTGATAATAACTTATGCGCCACAGCTTATGCGAAACGGAGTGAAATTGATAATAGGATTATCTGCGCTGGGTATCCAAATGGTGAGATAGATGCTTGCAAAGGAGATTCCGGAGGTAAAAATCTGACAATGTCATTGGCTACTATTTGTACATAAATTTCTTCTATTTTCATTTAAAGGCCCACTTATGACGGCTACAATACCCAAAGGTCTAAGAGAAATACGGTTCTACCTCATTGGTATTGTCTCATATGGTTCGCGATGCGCAGAGGCTGGATACCCAGGAGTATACACCAGAGTCACCCACTTTTTGGATTGGATACAAAGCAATGTTGTTTAAATTTTAAGAGTTTTTAATATACATTTTCTAATAAAAAATAAATAGACAGTATTGTTTTCTTCTAATTTGTCATCAAAAGTTCACGAGTAACCACTTTTTAAGCTAACATTTTCGAATCCAATTACTATCCAATTATTTTGGAGTTGCAATAAGTAACTAGGAAACCAATATTCAACAATTTGGCGAATATGAACGTCTGGGGTCCCGGGGAATGTAACCTGTTAAATATGAACGACTAGAACGCAAAAACTGTTACTATTCCCTTCCCTTTTCCAATGGGTTCACAAAAAATATACATATAAATCTTTTGAGTATACAGTATTAAATTACAAATAATGGCCTTTACCTGCGGGGTATACAATTTTTTTCAACAATTTCTCTCATTTTAACAGCAAAAATTAATTATTACAGAGTTACAAAGAAAAAAGTCGAAATAGTTTGTTTCGGAGCGACAAGAATCCTTTATCCCTAGACCGACGAAAAAGCTATATCGGTACGGTATCGACGGTACCTGTTTATCTTCATGCATAGGACTGGAGGTAACGTGGGCGTCGCATTATTACTTAAAAATAAACTCATGCGCAGATCGATATGATGTAATATCTGTCTTGAGAATTCTTATAGTGGTAATTAGTAGCTTATATACGTTATTGTTTTGAATTATAAAATAAATAATAGCAAATATTGTAATGTTGCTTTTTTCCAAGAGACAAGTTTGTGCAAGAGTTATGATGAGAGAAGGACTCTTGATAAAGCCAGTGTGCACATTTCACCGGGTTAAGAAAGATAGATTTATAGAATATAATAAAGCCACTTTTAAAAATCTGCATCTATAACATTATGTCTTTATGTAGAAAAATTGTTTTCGTTACGTAAACAGACTTTTTCTTTGCTGCGGTAATTACTTTCAGAAACTACTGTATAGACGTATAGTCCTCGATAGGTCATATTGTTTACATTTATAAATCTCTCATCAGTGTTAACTCCTTGTTCATATCCAATAATCTTCTTTCGAATTCTAGATCGTTAAAATTATACACTTCTACCGTTACCAAGTTAGTAGCACTAGAATCTGATCGCTAAATTACTACTCTGGTGAGTTGGATGACTTTAGCTTCTTCAGTAGAGCCTAGAAAACTTAAACCGTACAGGAGGGTTAATGTCTAAAATTATTTCCTTTACAATAGGCATTGATATTTTAATATTTGCTGTCGAACCAATGTTACTAATGTGAATAAGAGATCCGGGAAACACAAAGGGTCTTAGCGATGTTGAACTTCGGACTTTTGCCGAAGTACTGCTACATGAAACCAACCTGTGTAATTTAAGACCAGGTACCTGTTATTGTCACGCCTATAGTTTATTGCGATTTTACGACTAATTACCCTTCGCTGTGGTGTCAACCACTAAGAAATATAGTATAGCGTTAGCGTTAAATATTCAATTTCCAATCAACACAAAAAAGATATTTTGTTCTTAGATGCCTCAAGGGGTCCACTACAATCCATTGTTCGTATCTACTGACTGGACCCCTTCTTCTCTGGTCGTGGCTGGACTTACTACGTCATGTATAGCGTAATATTCCTAAAATAATCAGAATTACAGAAAAGTACATAGATATTGGGTAGTTGCCGAGATAATTCAATTGTTCTCTTGGTGTCCGGCATCGAAGAAAGTATTTACAACAAACCGTTTTCATTATTTGTCTTAACTTTACATTTTGATGTTGATAAGAGACATCATGCATAGACACTTATATGTTTTCGTCTTCTGTACAACGTTTGTGTGTTTAGTGAAGGTCCAAGGTAGGTTATTTTGTTAATTTACTCATAAATGATTGGCTTATAAAATATTTAGGATATAAACAAATTGTCTCCTACTTTCGCATTACACTTTTCTGCTGAACCCTATTCTTTTGTTAAAAAGCCTGAGGATTATTTTCTTTTGAAACCGAGTTCCAAATCTAAGGAATATTCAAAAATGTAGGTCAAAGTTAATTTGCAATATTTTTCATAATGATAACTCAATATTTAAAATTTGAATATTGATAGAATTGCTTATTTTACCTCAAAGCTTTCATTGCATAAGGACATCGTTTTTTTCTTTTAAATCTGCTATAAAACTAAACTTTGTAAAAAAAAATAATTTTATTGATGAAAAGCCAGTTTTTAACTCCGCTTCTTTCCCACAGATTATTTTATTAAAAGCGTCTAACAGAATTATTTTAAACTTCGCATACCGGGACAAGGAATCGATCCATAAACATTTTTTCAATATCCATTCATTATTCACAATAATTTTGCAAATTAAATTTTACTTCTTTTTTTATTATTCGATAAATTTTAAATCATATTTAACCAAACATTAGTAGAAATGTGCGGGTTTATCTACCGGATGATTCTTTAATAACTAATGTTCTAAACCTCAAGGGGGATTCTTTGGCAAAAGAGTGCAAAATTTCAACCGTACAAACGGATTAAAGCACGTGTAGCAATTTTACCTCATTTTAGCGACACATTGAGATTGAAAGTATCACTACCGCGGCTTTCATTTCAAAACGAACCAGCCTAAATATCCCTTGATTTTGAGGGAAATGAGATTTGACAAAAAACACCTTAAGTATAATATCGAGGAGGAAGTTTAACTACACATTTGATAAAATTTTACTATTGATCTTCAGCCACTCACCTCACTTTGAAATATCAAATGGCACTATCTGTTGAGCGAGTGAGAATTTTTTTGTTGCCTACAGACCCAGTTTCTCCAAACTTACGCACCAATTCTATGACATATTTATACCCGACTCCGACGTTCTTGTCTCTGGCGCACAACGATTTTCAGCCCCGTAAAGGAAGTTTATTTCTGTTCGCTCAGCTAGAGTACATACCATTTTATTACTTTTCGAATTTTAAACTACCTTAAAATGACAAGTAAAATATCAGTCGAATATTGGCAATTGTGTAAATATCCGTCGAATAAATAATTGGTAAACAAACCTTACAAACATAATGTTTTTGTGACTTGTTTACTTTTGTATTACAGATTTGTCTCATTCCTGTGGCGTATAAAGACAATCGTTAATATTACTAAATGGTACAATGTTATAAATTAGTGCAGCAAAAACCAGATAGAAGGGGTGTTGAATAATTGTAACGAACTGTGTTCTTATTCATAGATCTTATAGTTGCTATTCTGATTATTGCTGTCAATGTCAATTGGTTGCCAAAGACCTCCGTTCTTTCTGACAAAGTATTCCTTGTTTTAATTCTCTAAACATGCTAAAGTAGTTCCTCATTGAATGCTCACTTAAGTTACACAAGAATAGTAATCCAGTGAAGTTAAGTCGGGCAATTGCGCTGGCCTGGACACTTTCAGGATAATTATCATCCAACTAATTATGAACAGACTCTCCGAAATGAGCAGGGTCTTCGTAAAACATTCCCACCCTAGATCTCAAGGGAACATCATCCAATAATGCTAACTGACTTCAAATATTCCCGCCCGCACATTTACAGAGAACCTAAATTAGTTCTTCCGACTGCTCTAGGATTTTCATAGGTCAAAAACTGAATGTTATGGATATTTTAAACACTCTGCTTGTACTAAATGTGGCTTCAACCGCAATATGCTTGGTAACGAATTTTAATGTCCTGAATTCCATGGATCGAACCTTCTTCTGGGTGGTTTGTGAGGGTCCCCCTTCCGGGACTTTACCTCCTTTAGAGGCATATGTTGATTGATTTTGCTTATTGTATAGCCCCCTCTAACATTAAATCCTAGACCCGCCACTGGTTATTAGGTATACGGTTTTTTTAGCACAGAATGGCGCACCGTGCGAAACACCTACTCAACAAACTGGATTTTGTGTAAGTGTGTACACGTGCACGTTTGTGACAGACATACTGGCTAGCAAATCAGTATCACCGGAAACACGAAATTTCATTAAAAGCTTGTCCTGTGGTGGCAGAAATAGTTCGCCGCTGGTTTGCTGTCCGCAGTCCTCCCCTAGGGAATTCCCAAATACAACGGTGGTAAGCTTACACAAGCATTATACAATGAAAAAAATTTATGTATTTTTCTGCCTGATACGTTAGCAAATATGTAATGAATTCTTAATGTATATCAGCTCATTTTGTTCACAGTTTATATTTTAAAGTCATTTTGTCCATTTTAGGCAGAAGACAAATTGGGGAGTAAAGAAATTAACAATAGCGCAGGAACCTTTCTTGCCCCACCCCAATGTGGTATTAGCAAGGTTGTGTATCCAAAAGTTGTTGGGGGTATGCCAGCTAAGTTGGGTATGTGTAGTGCTAATTTAATAAAATTGATTTCAGGATGCATACCTACACTTTAAATTAAAAAAAAAATTGTCGCTCCACCTTTAAATTACCCTATAGGAAGATGACCAATCCGTTGTTAGTTATCTGTTAATTACTAAAATCCTGTTTATAATAAATGTTTTAAAAACTGGGAAAATTCACATTTACGAGAATTGCATATTGTTATCATCTTGCAAAAAACTTGTTTAACTTGAAATTATAGCGTACCAGTTTCTTGAAAAGTACTGTTGTTGTATAGGGCTGGATTTAGGGAAGAGCATCAGGGCTGCAGCCCTGAGGCTTCTACAGAAGACACTTCTAGGTTTTATTTTTATAGGATAGCATGCGCTTCTTCGTATACCTAGGGCGTCCAACCCTTTACCTTTAAGTCCGACTTAGCGTATAGAAATAAAACAAAACTTAAGTAATAATAGTATATTAAAATAAATATTGTAGAAAATGGTAAAAAGTCAATTAAAATCACACATACATATATTAAGAATCTATCGATTTTGTGGCTTTAGGCCATAAATATAAATGTCTAGTAATCGTTAAAACGTTAAAAGACGAGATTTATGTGCAATTAAAACTAATTTAGTTAGGTAATAAACAGCATTGCCATTTAAAAACAGTATAGTTTTTCCCAGATGAAATTTGCTCATCACATGCATAATATTTGTTGTGATATTCCTAATTACCTATAATTTTCATAAATATAATGTTTTTATGACATAATGACGAAATATTGAAAAAGTACATAAAAATACTTTTTCCACGGTATAATAAAATGATTATACTCTTATCAGGCTGTTTCTTAACAATATTTCAAGGTGCAATGGTCAATGATGAAATTTTTCGCTGGGAGTTTGAATTTCTTTAAAGCGTTATGAAAGTGCTTCAGATATTATGGACAGTGGTAGACGTTTAGGCTAATTGTATTAACTTTTGTTGTACTGTACATATCACATTTTCAAGAATTTACAAATTAAAGGTGTAAAAGGGTGTTGTATGTATGTTTGTGCCTCTGGTAAAAACAAAATGGCCATAAAAATGTGTTTTCACCATCACTAAATTTGAAGGATTCGTCTCTTTCTTCCATTATGTTGTCTAAGTCCCACATTTGTTTTCCACTTTAATTACATGTTTTCAGCTTCTTGACAATTTTCTCTCGTGATAACTTTTAATTTGAATTTAAGCCGTGACGAGTATGCGTTCATCAAAATGACCTGAAAAATCACACCCTGAAATATTAGCACGTCATTAAGGAACACCCTGTATAGTGATGTGAAAACCCTGCTTTTATTATTATCGCGTTATAATTTTGTAGGAGAATATCCATGGATAGTAGCGTTGGGCTACAAAAGCAGGAAGAATCCCAGTCAACCAAAATGGCTGTGCGCAGGGACGCTTATAACTTCGAAACACGTAATTACTGCGGCTCATTGCGTGTACAACAGAAATGATTTGTAAGTTTTATACAGGGTGTTTTAAAATATTCATTGAAAGCAGGTGAAGACAATGTTGTTTAAAAAAAATGGCAATGAGGTAAAAAGATACCCTCAATCACCCAGTATGGGAAATAATGTTTAATTGTATTGAGCAATCACATTAAAAAATCTTCAAATAAAAATAGAATGGACTAAATATTATCTGAAGCTGAAAAATGTCATTTGCTAATCATTTTTGCTGTCACATAAAGTGGGTGTTTTAAGGCGCTATACGAGTATACTTGTTTATAGGCCATCTGAAAAATGGATGTTTCAATTAAAACCTCTGACGTTTTTGGCGTATTTAAGCTAAGGAAAATTAATCACTCAATAAAATTGTTTTTTAAAACGTCAACGTCATGGGAAATTTAAGACAGTCCCACTGTAAAATGAATCATTTCCTTTTACAGATTAAATTAATATGAGCAATACATTTTAAGTTATCAAAGCTTTTAGGTATATGGCCCGTGTGGGAGAACTAGATCTGTATAATGACAATGATGGTGCCCATCCCGTAGATATCCCATTAGCAAGTGCTAATATTCACGAACACTTTAATCCCTTACGATATAGTGGCGATATAGCATTATTAACGCTTTCAAGGACCATTGACGGGATACGTAAGTATCGTAAATCTTTTGCGACAACCCAGTGGCGGATGATCAGATGAGGCAACTAAGGCAGAGCCTCACCGCCTCAGCACACAGAAAGTACTAAAATATTGTGTCGTATTTTTCTTTTTATATAGGTATTTAAAATATTATATTTGGTATTTTTTGTAGTTATGTTTCTTGAAATTTATTTTGTCTTGACGACTTGGTGAAGGAGTAAATACCAAACACGGGATTGCAAGGGCAAGCTGAGGATCCCATTCGTTTGTCTCTAATTTATCGGCGATGTCGCCCCCAGCGCCTTGGGATCGTTTTAGACAAACAGGACAGAGATGTGATTTTCCCATATGTCTCTCTTAGTCTTTGAGGCGCCAAAATAATAGCTTCACTTGAGCTTTACTATGGCCCTCGGGCTGCTTATTGCTACTTCTTGGATTTCCAGGCGTTGCCAGAGTGAACATTTTTTCAGAAGAATCTACCGATTTTGAATAAAATGTATAAAGGTTCAATGTTCAGTTTGAAACCAAAGACTAGATGTAACTGTGGCGTGGCAACATTGATATTGATAAACACTCGATAACATTAAGCGAGAATTGTTTGTGACGTGGTTTACCAAGTTCCACGTTTTCAACCCCGTTTCCTGGTTTGACCTTATGTGAAAAGTGACTAAAAACACCATTTAGGCATTCTGCTTAATTATTTATTTTACACTGAAAACTTGTCCCAAATACTACTATTTATATACAGGGTCCTGCAATAGTGCGTCAGGCTTCCATAGCTCCTATACGAATTTAGTTAGGAATTTCATTCATATGCTAACTTATACTGTATCATACGGGGTACTTCAGGAAAATATTTTTTTATATACAGGGTAGCCCAAAAAAGTGTGGACATAAAAAGTTTTGATTTTTTAAATGGGATACCCCATATTTTTTTGCATATTTAGATTTATGCTATTGTCCTTTATAAATGCCTAAAATTTTGTTTGATTTGCTTTTTTAGTTTAAGAGCAATCAATTAAAAACTAAAAAAAAAACATATTTTGCAGTCGTGAAAAAAATATCAAAAAAACAATCTAAAATTAGTTTTTCAACCACGGTATGAAGTGAGTTTAATGACAAGAGGTTTAAAGATACTATGAATCGAATAGTATTTATCTATTTTATACAGGGTGTTCATAATATGGTTTCAAAAATGACACATTTCAAACCTATTTTTCTCAACTTTTCCAAATGGAACACCCTGTATATTATTTCGGTATTTTATATAAAATACACAAGCAATTTTTTTTTGTAGTTGAAGCATATAAGTTATTTCCAGCCGTTTTCGAAATAAATGCAAATTTCATAAATTATGTTGATTAAACAGAGTTTATTTTTAAAATTAAGCGTAGGCGACTACACCTACTAATAATTATAAAGTATAGCAAATGTTTAAAATATCTTCCATTTTGATCTGTGCAGAAGCCAACATGTTTTTGAAAAGGTCTGTTTACTTTCCTTTTAACATTTCAATTGAAATACCAGCAAAAAGGTTCATTAGTAAGTTTTATCCCTAAAGCCCATAGTAGGCTTTGAAATAAAACATGGATTCTTATACTTAGTTTGACAAGTTCTTTAATTCATTTTAAAAAGGTGTAATATCGGGCGAATAAGTTATAAGAAATTAAAATGAATTTTAATAAAGATGAGTTGGTCGATATGATTTTTGTACTTGGCGAGAGCGAAAAAAATTGCTTGTTAGCAACTAGAATTTATGCGTCACGTTATCCAGAGAGAAGGCGCCCGGAAGAAAAAAGTTTTAAAAGATTATTACTAAGATTTGTTGAAACAGGAAATGTTGTGTATACAAAAGAAGAAAGAACAAAGACGGCTACTAACGAGGAAAATGAACTTGCGGTGTTGTTGACAGTCACAGAAGATCCACACGTAAGCCAAAATAAAATCGGTAACGCAACAGGTATAAGTGAACGATCTGTGCAACGGATTTTAAAAAAGCATCGATTCCATGCCTATCATATTCAATTGCATCAAGCGCTCAGCGATAGAGATTTTCAAAATCGATCCGAATTTTGTGCCTGGGCAAGCACTAAAATACAAGCGGATCCAATGTTTTTCAAGTATATTTTATTTTCCGACGAAGCAACCTTCCATAACACCGGTAGTGTAAATAGACATAACTTTCATTATTACTCCACGGAAAATCCGCGATATATGAGACAAATCGATCACCAGCATCAGTGGTCATTAAATGTGTGGGGTGGAATTGTTGGTGAAACTATGATAGGTCCTCATATCTTTGAAGGTCATCTTAATGGACCCATGTATTTAAACTTTCTACGCAATGATTTACCAGGTTTATTGGCAAACGTTCCGCAATATACAAGAAATAGGATGTGGTTTCAGCAAGATGGTGCTCCGGCACATTTTTCACGGGAGGTAAGAAATTATCTTGATGATACCTTTCCGAACCAATGGATCGGTAGAAATGGACCCACGGTCTGGCCAGCTAGATCGCCGGATCTTACAAAACTAGACTTTTTTTTATGGGGACACGTAAAACAAATTGTTTACAAAGATCCACCTACAACTGCTAATAATATGCAGCAAAGGATAAGAGACGTGTTTGCGAGCATTTCCCCTGAAATGTTAAGAGAAGTAAACAGATCTTTTGAAAAGCGTGTTGGCTTGTGCACAGAACAAAATGGAAGACATTTTGAACAATTACTGTAGTTTTTAAATATTAGTCTAGTCGCCTACGCTTAATTTTAAAAATAAACTCTGTTTAATCAACATAATTTATGAAATTTGCATTTATTTCGAAAACGGCTGGAAATAACTTATATGCTTCAACTACAAAAAAAAATTGCTTGTGTATTTTATATAAAATACCGAAATAATATACAGGGTGTTCCATTTGGAAAAGTTGAGAAAAATAGGTTTGAAATGTGTCATTTTTGAAACCATATTATGAACACCCTGTATAAAATAGATAAATACTATTCGATTCATAGTATCTTTAAACCTCTTGTCATTAAACTCACTTCATACCGTGGTTGAAAAACTAATTTTAGATTGTTTTTTTGATATTTTTTTCACGACTGCAAAATATGTTTTTTTTTAGTTTTTAATTGATTGCTCTTAAACTAAAAAAGCAAATCAAACAAAATTTTAGGCATTTATAAAGGACAATAGCATAAATCTAAATATGCAAAAAAATATGGGGTATCCCATTTAAAAAATCAAAACTTTTTATGTCCACACTTTTTTGGGCTACCCTGTATATAAAAAAATATTTTCCTGAAGTACCCCGTATGATACAGTATAAGTTAGCATATGAATGAAATTCCTAACTAAATTCGTATAGGAGCTATGGAAGCCTGACGCACATTGCAGGACCCTGTATACCGACTTTGACAAACACCCAATTTTGACAAGAACCCCATTTTGGC
Organism: Polydrusus tereticollis; assembly: GCA_963920685.1. Taxonomy (NCBI): domain Eukaryota; kingdom Metazoa; phylum Arthropoda; class Insecta; order Coleoptera; family Curculionidae; genus Polydrusus; species Polydrusus tereticollis. Next base: position 6,737,291 of record OY987335.1, read on the forward strand.
AGAAACCGGATATTTACAAGAACGTCATAGCCCTGATATTAAGATACACTACAGACTTTAACACAAAGAAAAACATTAATTAATTATCCAGGTAAAAGAAGAACGTAAAAATAATCTAAAATAATTTTTTGAATTTCTGATATTGTTATCGAGATTTTTATTTAGTTAACTAGTTAAAATGTACAACTACATACTAAATTTCGATAATGAATTTATTCCTAATTTAAATGTTATGAAATAATTATCTGCACCACCTTCTCCCCCATCTATAAAAAAAAAACCTTATGAGCAGCACCTTACCACTTTTCTACCCAGCGAGCTGCCACTGGGACAACCCACAGCACTTTGTAGTCGGCTCAAATCAAAAGCGACATCGTTCAAACGTCCCATAATCGTAAAAATTTAATGTCATATCTCATATCTGTTCTAGCGGGAGTGATGCCCATTTGCCTTCCATGGGAACCCGACAAGAGAAACCAATCTTACTTGAACACTTATCCGTTTGTCGCTGGATGGGGAGCTTTGTATTTCAGTAAGTTCGTTTTTGAGAGATATGGATTTGGATGATCTGTGCCATGAAACTTATAATAATATTAATAAATTTGCTATAATTTTTAGATGGTCCTAGAAGTGCTACTCTTCAACGTGCATCCATCCCAGTGGTTGACAATAACTTATGCGCCATAGCTTACCGGCAAGTGAGTGATATTGATGAAAGGATTATCTGCGCCGGGTATCCAAGGGGTAAGATAGATGCTTGCGAAGGAGATTCTGGAGGTAAAAATCTGATAATATCATTGGCTACTATTTTTAATTAAATTTCTTCTATTTTCATTTAAAGGCCCACTTATGACTGGTACAGTACCCAAAGGTCTAAAAGAAATACGGTTTTACCTCATTGGTGTTGTTTCATATGGTCGGCGATGCGCAGAGGCTGGAATCCCAGCAGTATACACTAGAGTCACCTACTTTTTGGACTGGATACAACGCAATATTGTTTAAATTTTAAGAGTAGATGTTTAACATGCATATTCTAATAAAAAAATATACAGTATTGTTTTCGTCCAATTTGTCAACAAATATTCGAGAGTAACCAACCACTTTTTAAGTTTTTATTTTCGAATCTAATTATTATGCAGTTTTTTTGGGGTTGGAATAAGTAATTAGGAAACCAATATTTTTCCCCCTATCGGATTGCCTAAAGTAGTCCAAATTTTATTATTTTAAATGACCAAAGTACCAACAAAACGATTGATCGACAGTTACTACTAACGACTTGGCAATTGTCAAACAATTCATCGAAAGCATTAGACCAAATAAAACAAATGGACGTAATTTATACCAATTTCTTAAAGGTGACAGAATTGATCATGCTGTTTTGCTAGATAAGCTCAATATCATTCACTAGGCTTTTTGCTTCTTATCTCACTGGAAGGTCATAAACATATAATAAAAATAGCAATGGCCCTAAAGCAAACCCTTGATTCTCCTTAATCATTTCATACATTACTACTCTCAAAGCAGGCACTCTGGCTCCGTTCTGGGAGGTACCATCTGAACCAATCCAAGATAGGTCCTCTGAAGCCAAAAAATTTGAGTTTCCGCAGCAGAATTCCGTGACAGACGCAGCAAAGGCCTTAGCCAAGCCACAAAAAAAACACCGCACTCCCCTCTTCCTAAGCCTCAAATACAATTCCTCTAAAACATGACAATAATTGGCGTCATTAGTATTTTTGGATAGCTGAAAGACAAACTTGGCCTTAATATCTTCAAAGGTGAAGTAGGTTCGTATACTCGCAATCATAGTGCAAATGTCTTCTTTTATAAGATACTAGGTACTGCTTTGAAATGCTTAATCCACTTAATTTTATTCATCTTTTATTTACCTTTGCCCTTTACCTTTCAAAAGAAATAATTCAAGATATGCATGATTGATTTCTTATCTTATCTTTATAATCTTACGTTATGTCTAAATAGGTATATGGTTGGATTTTCGCATTACTTTGCGCGAATGTGTCTATTCATGCTAATCCAGTGTCAAAGGATGTAAAAGAAACACAAATAAATAATCAATTTAGTATAGCAATTTTTCGCGAGCTTCTGTTAAATTTAAAAAAGAAATCCATCGTAATTATGTCGACCTAACACAAACAACACTGCAGAGCTCGTTCACATTAATTTCCTTGGATAGGGGAACGATACAGGAAAGGTATAGTGTGTGGGTTACCCTAGAAAAAATGGTATGCTTTTAGAGTAAACGATTAAAGGTAACCTATGAAGATAGCGTCCATAACCAAACTATTTTGTTGTAAAAAACAGCAGTCTACCAACAGAGAGTTCATATTTTAGCATTTGGAAAACCCACCAAGGCGGGTAACTTTAAAGGAGTTATAGAGCGAGGGAAAATTGGAGTTGTCCTTAAGGCAACTATGTGGGAAATATAATAATGTGAACGCGATCCAGCGTTTAATCTTCTCTCTTTCTTCGTTCACGTGAAATTAAAAAGAAGATCTCGTAAAAAATTGCTTACATAATAATTTATTTAAAAGTTAGATCTTAAATAACTAACAATGTCTGATAAATAACTAACTTAGAACTTTATGAAAAAATATTTCTATAACACAGAGTTTTGATTACATAAATACAGCTATTCTTTACAATTATTATTTTCAGTGCTTTCTGGCAACGAAGAATATTATCAGTCAACAATTCATACATAAAAGCTAAAGTTGTAGTTGTATATTTCAGCAGTACTTAAAATTCAGACAAAGGTACAAAATAACTACTTCCCTGTTTCCTAATGAGGAGTGCAGAACAAATAAGCTGAAATTTTTTATAAACACCACAATACTGACATATTTCAACAAAAAGTAAATTTTATCTTCATGGACCGATCTAAAGAGGGAGGGGACATTGGGTCCAGAAAAAATTATACATTAAAATCTTCTGAGGATAAAGGATTCAATCAAAAATAATGGCCTTCGCGGTATACAATTTCTTTCAACGAGTTCACTCATTTTGACAGCAAGAATTGATTATTACAGAGTTGCAAAGAAAAAAGTTGAAGTAGTTTTGTTTCCGAGCGACAAAAATCCAACATCCCAAGACTGGCCATTTGCTGTAACTTTTCATGGGCGCCGCATTTGAGATTGAGCATGAACCGTGATAATATTACTTGAAAAGCTAAACTCACGCGCAGATAGATATTTTTTGCTCAGGTGATGTGATAACTGTCCGAGAATTCTAATAATAGTAATTATATAATATGCAATTTTGGGTCTTCTGTTGTTTTGAATTATAAAATAGATAGTGCCAAATATCGTATAGTTGCTTTTTTCAAGGAGGCAAGCGAGTTTGTGCATGGCTTATGATGAGAGAAGGACTCTTGATAAAACCAGCGTGCAAATTTTGCCGGGTTAAGTAAGATAGATTTATAGGATGCAATAGAGCTAGTTTCAAAGATCTGCATCTATAATATTATGTATTTATGTTCCCGTTACGTAAGCAGATTTTTTCTTTGCTGCGGTAATCGCTTTGAGAAATTACTATGTAGACTTATAGTCCTCGATAGGTCATATTGTTTACATTTATGAATCTCTCATCAGTGTTAACTCCTTGTTCATATCCAATAACCGTCTTTCGGACAAAGTTAATTTTAAGTGCTACTATTCAGCGAATTTGAGTCTTATATAATAACTTGTTTAATGGACTCATTGACAAAAAATGTGTTCTTTTCATCCAACATGGTGCCTCATCAAGAATTTTCTAAATCTTTAAATGCTTTCACTGAGAATTATCTGCCATTTAGTCCTAGAAAATTTAAACATTGAGGACCAAGATGGTTGTCTGAAATTCTTCCCTTTTCAACAATTTTTGATGTTTTAATGTTTGTTGACGAACCACTGTTACTGATGTGGATAAGACAAAGGGTCTTAGCGATGCCGAACTTTGGAGTTTTGCCATAGCATTGCTATAGTTATCGCGTATCTCGTTGAAACGTGAACAAAGTTAATTTTAGGTGCCAACCCGTTCTGATTCGACTTCAAAACGGAAAATTCGAATAAACGTTTAAGGAATATAATATTGACATTTAAATCACTTGTTTTTATAGGCTACGTAATCAATTCCAATACTAGTACCCACGTGGTAAGTGTTTCATTAAGAACGTGGGTTAGGCGAGACCAGGGGATCCTTGAGTGAGGTTAGTTCAGTTTATGCTATTTTTTTCCGAGACTAGTCCGATTTGATGATGATTTTTTTTGCACTGTAGAATAATTTCTTGATAATCTCATAGTTTTCGCTATCTTGATTTTTTTCATTTATCATTCCTTTTTTTACCGAAAGGTTTCAGAAACATTAAACTATGGGAAAATTTAGTTCTTTTTAATGAGTTTTTTTTCAGTATATTGAGCATAACCACCCCAAATTAAAAATGAATTTTTCCTTAGTAAATCGTTTTTTTATTCGGCTTTCTCCTCATCTCAAAGAACCCGCTGTTTTTAAGACTAATAAGCACTAAAAGATCACAAAATTGTGAATTTAAGCAGAGCTTTAGCTTTAAGAAGAAGATTTTACATCGATACCATCTCTATCCAACTTACCTAGGTGCAATACATCAATTGCAACTTCATTTAAAGAAGTCCGACTTTGACTTCGTTAGTGTTAACTGGGCAGGACGCATGCCAAAGCAAAAAAGTCACCAGCTTTGGAAATCATTTTGGTCTAAGAGTCTACTACTTACTTTTTCGCCTGTCTTGTGCTTATTTTCCATTTAAAGGGTCTTAACAAGATGTAAGCTCATTTAAGCACACTGTTTGCAACGAATTTATTCAATAACTTTGTGCAAACGATGCATTTATTTTATTATTTATTTAAACTGTTTAGAAAGCCTATGCTTCTAGACTAAATATGAACAGTCGTCACATCGACTTCACATTTTTTTCGATACCAATATGACATAGTGGACGATAATTATGTTAGTTACTCAACTGGCCAGCCTTATTTATGAGAAATCGATATAAATACATTTTAGTCTCTATCTTCACTTCTTATTTGTCGCACTGTCACAGAATCTCTTAGTTCCCGCACCGACACCGATGAATGTGGCAGTATGGCTGGTGACATGGCTAATGCAGGATTGGCAACTGCGATGATGTTGTCTCCACTGGCAGCGATCACCTGGACTTTGGGGGAAAACTTGTTTGTTTCATCATCGTTGTCATTCAAGTCGTCAATTTTTTTCTAGACAAGAGAAAGAATTTACGAGAGCAGAGGGGTTGGTGATTAGGAGGCTCGCTGCAAGTAACATTTTATTATAGATTTCGGTTTGCAAACGTGTCATTAAATAGATTTTTAACCTCTTCGTAAGACCTGACCCTATCCCCATATTCTCTCATCATAAGAATTGTAATTCTTTTACTTTCAGTTAAATAAGAATTTGTATCAAGTTCTATAGGCACTTTTAGCACTTTCTTAAATCTAAAAATGTTACTTGGCGGTTACGGCAATGTAAGGTTCACTTGAACATTAAATGATAAAGGAATGGTACAAGAATTTCGATGAAATAACATTTTTAACGTCATTTTCATTTTTTATCTTAACAATTTGCCAGAAAAAATATCGGAAATACTTACCTTCCGCCTGTTTCTTCCATTTATTACCTGCACGTAACGTATTTATATTTTTTAATTTGAAATATTTAAGGATCTGGCTGATGATAGCATGATAAATGGAGCAAAAACATAGCATGCATATACTCAAACCAAAAATTGGTACTTACGCTACCCGTTGAACTTGATTCATGATCTTGTCCCTGAAACTTAAAATTTTTATTATTTGTGAGTTTTTTGTAGACGTTTTAACAAGTTCCAGTAAAACAATTTGGCAATGGCGGCAAGTGGCATTTTAGAAAAAAAAATCATGAACTATTTAATTGACCTAACATATACCGGGTGGACAAATAAGAATGACCATCGGCCGTATCTCAGACATAATAATAAAATTAGTCGTATTGTTTAAAGGAAAAATATAAGAATGCAATTCATTAAAAAAAATCGTCGAGTTGGTATAATGTTTTTGGAAATTATTTTGCTGTTTCATTTCAGATTATCTGTAAAATCTAGCCGGTACTGTAGTAAAAAATATAAACCTTAGAAACCATATTTTGGTTTTTATATGGCCGCGAGCCGCCAGTACTGAGTTTGGTCTAGTAGACTAAATTATTACGTTTTAATTGGTTAATATATTTTTACCTGAGGTGAACTAGAGTTGCTATACGTAGACTGTGAATCCGACTCTTCCAATTCTATTCCCAAAGAAGTTCGTTGATTTTCTCTGTAAATAAAAATTTAGATATAATAATATAATATATTATATCATTTAAAAAATTAATACTTTACCTTAATACATGGTTGTGGTTTTTCTGGAACAACGAGTGCAATGAATGTCGTACTGCTAGGGCCTCATCGTAATCCTAAAATTGAGTAAAGTAAAAATATGAAAGACTTCATAAACAAGAAGATTATCAATGCTTCAATTCAAAATAATTGTTTTTGTCATTATTAAAAATTACTGTACAGGATGTTACTTAAGTTCATGTACTTGTTTTATTGGGTAATTTCTAGGTCAATTTGAAACAAGGTCCGCAACTGCTTATTTTTGAGATACAGGGAGTAGAAAATTAATTTTTTTAACGACAGACTGATCAGTTTTCGAACAGACATTGAATTCCCACCCAGATCATCTTGTTTGACGGTTATGCATACTTAATTTTTCCTTATTTGAAGTACAATATTTTCAAAACACAATTTTTACCTAGATTTGGTTAGATATATCGTCCGCTTATAATTGTGATCTATAACCAAGTCCTACATTTTTCAGTCCAAGCCCTTTTGGATAAAAATAATTTTTGCTTAAGTAATACCCTGTATTTGTTAGTGATTGTAAGGAATTAAAAGTTTCAAAAAATTGTTAAAACAAAAATGAACTATACAACTACAAAAGGAGCACAAATTACCGACTACAACATATTATCATGCAAAGCAGAGGCGCATAAAAGCATTGAGCTTACCTGGACACCATCCAAATGATCTTGTAAAAACAACCCTAGCATCAAAAACTTAGTAATAGCTGGAAAAAAATATTAGGTAATTGGGTAACTCATAAGAATATTTTTTCAGGTGTTTTGTTATAACTATTTTTTTAATGGGTGTTTCTTTACCTGGTTAATACTTCTTCCATGTGGATTTATCGATCAAAAAACATTCCTCGTCTTACTTTCTTACCAATATTGCTAAATGAAAATTGTATTTAATATTGCACACCCACTGAACTCCCCCCAGTAGTCAAATTGCCGAGCAATCTAAAAATGTCCGCAGTATGCACCTTGAAAATTCCTTTCGTGGAAGCTTTACTCATGCGCAGTACGTCGAATTTCTATAATTTTTTTGATATTCCCCTAAAATTGACGTTTGTCTTATCCACAGCCGGTCGTCTTTTCATTCTTTATTACTTCAATGTTTGACGTGTTATTCTGTTTAAAAAAAAAAACAGATAGAGGGAAACCAGGCGACAAAGGGCACCTGTTACGGTGTTAAGAACAACCATTATTACTTACGGAACTATGCCGTTATGTTATTAATATACTTATTTATATCATAAAACTTTGGGGTGTACTAGTCAGAAAAAATGTTGATGTCCTAAACTTTAATTCGAAATTTCAATTTCCATATCTACAACCCAAAATAAGTCCTGAAATTTTCATATTTTTTGCGGTGTATTCTTCTTCAAGAGCCTTATATCTTTCTATTTTTCATATTATACCAAGATTTACTATAATTGCTTTTTTTTTTAATCAATACCTATTAAAACAAGCTAAGTTAAATAAGTTTAAAGCCAGACCTGACGTACACGCGAACTGCGCAGACGCGAAGCTTCCGCAAAACGCCGCATACTTGGGACATTTCTGTAACACTGTATTAGCAATGTATGTGCACAAACCCTAAATTAACCATATATTTATCTAACCAACGTAAAGAAGTATCAGGATTTATCTGTGTCAATTAATATGTTTTTTATTTTCTGAAATATTTATTTTATAATCGGTTTTGACTAGATTTCTACACAAATAAGTTTAAACCAAACCCCATTCCATAAAGATAATTTAAAGCTTCAAACATTTGAAACAAAATTATTATTAAAAAAATATATGTAAATTTGTACCTATCAATTTTCTAACTAATTGAAATTCCACAAAAATATCACATCTATTCGAAATATCTTACTTTCCTATAAAATCACAAAATTTTGAACATCATCACATATTTTAAACGTCCCAAAAAAACGAAGAAAATACATTGCACGAAAATAAAATAAAATCACCAAATAAAAAAATAAAAATAATAATACAAAAATACTTACCCCATAAATCTTCTTTTAAATGTTGTCCTGAGCAATACAAAAAAAAATAAAGCCTATAAAGCAAAGTAGCTAAAGCAGTTTAAAGTTAATTATAACAGAATACATATAATTAAAAAATAATAATTTAGGACGGATATGTAAAAATAAATAAGCGTGCTAAAGCAGAAATATACAGGGCCTCCAAAAAACTATTTTAAATAATTCCGGTCTTTTTGACACCCGGTATACATTTAATGAGAAGGTAGACGTCGCAATGCTTTGATTTCCTTGTCACTTGTTGACTGACACCTGTAATACAAACAGGTATCTTGCCAGCCTTCTCACATTAATATTTAAATAAGCAAAAAGCAAGGACCAAGGCTAAAGAGTAAGTAAATTAACCTCCATGGTTAAAATTTACTTTATCTCCTCCTCATCCTGTAAGCAGGTAAGCGAAGTAAGTCTAAGTCTAGTCTTCTAAGTTAATAATAACATGAGGCGGGGTGTGCTGTAAATAGTGTTTATTTTGCCTGGGGAGTTGGCTGACCTGGCGTTGCTCATCGTTGTCTGAGCTCGGTTCAATTTTTATTCTTTTATTGGCATGACTATCTGTGTCTATTGGAAATCTACCCTGTATCCTGTGCACTAAGTTGCTATCAACTTGATCCCTATCATGGCCCATTGCTTGTTTATGTAGATAAACTGCTGATAATCTAAATAAAAATATTCAAGGTAATAGTTATTTTATAAAGATTATCAGAAAATAAATTTCTTACTGTGTTTTCGAATAATAACATCCAGAGTCTTTTACAACTTGTCTAGCCAATGGAAACAGTTCATCTCTTCTAGTTAGTAACGCAGGAACAAACCTACAAATTTGTGCTGCCGCTTCATTTACCGACACTTCATGGAGAGTAAGGGGTTTTTCCGGCTTCCTCTTACAATCGAACCTGCAAAATAAAACAACTTCGTTCAGTTTCTACCTTTCACTATAAAGTATTCTTCTTACCTTCCATAGATAGCAGCATATCTCCTAATTTCATCCATTCTTCTAGGATCATTCTCAGGCATGGACATTACTAGTTCCAACTCCTTACAAACTTTTTTCTTTGCGTTTTGAGGCTTTGGCTCCATGTTCGGCAACTGCTTGCTAAGCCTCTCAGCTGCAGCAGCTAACTTAGCAATTTGGCTTTCCATTAAATTTGGAGATATGACTGAACTTCCTACAGGGCTTGAGCTACTTGAAGGGGGACATGCTGGGTCAAGAGGAGAGTAAGGCCTAGAATACAGCAGATGGATGTTCTGGTGTTCGTGTTTCTGACCATGGTGGTACTTACCTTTTATTATTAATATTTAAACCGGGGCTAACTACAGGAGGTAAGGCACAAATTTCAGCCGGTGAGGGAGAGTACATAGTTCTGCTATTCTCGCCACTGTCAGCAGAGTAAAACACGTGGTTACTAGTTACTCTTGGGCTTGACAACTCTAGCTCGAAGTCTTCCCCTGGGACTAACGGCATTTTGAACTTTATAGGATTGGTAACCCATTCTTGCAGAGATTTTTGCAAGCGTCTTACATGAAGGGGTTTTGAAGCCATACCTAGAGAAGAATTTTAAGCTTCAATAAATTCGCCCAATTTTTTAAAGTGAGTTTTTGAGTTTTACCAACTAAAGACATAATTTCCAGGAACTCTTCTTCCCCGGCATCGCAAAGTTGTTGAACATCATCACCGCCCATCTCCAGTAGTGTGTCGTAATACAGTAGAAGCGATGCATTTTGCATCACCCTGAAGAGTTGTAGTTCGGCTTGGTTGTTTGGAAATGATGTTGGAAAGACTGAAAAGAGGAAAATTGTTTTTGTACTGTTTTAACTGCAATAGCTCTTCAACGATATCCATTAAAGTTCTTCTACAAGGGTGTTCCTTAATGGTGTGCTAATATTTCGGGGATGTGATTCCTAGGACTACTTTAAGAAAAAAACTCCATAGGATCGGATGACCGTAGTTTAATGAAAATATGAAATTTTTATCCCAAGAATCAAACTCTGAAATATTATCTCATATTATCATACGTGTAGATTATATGCATCAGTATTTAAGATTTCTTCAGATACGTTAAAAGAGGAGCAGGGGCCGCATTTTTTTTAGATTTAGTTTGGGACAGTGAGAACAAATAACGCCTAATTATTTTACAAAATTTGTATTAAAGAAAATATCATTTTTGTTTAATACAAAGTAATTGGAAGATAAATACATATTATTATTCAAATAAGATCGCTTAAATAATGACAAATAAAAAAGGAATCAAAGTGATTAGTCGGGCAAATGTCTATGGGTGAAATACAAAAGATGCCATACCCTTTTAGATGATACATAAAGCCCCGAAGATCGACCGAGACCGAGATTGTACGCAACGCCGCTATATACCAAGTCTGTCGAAGGTCCAGATTTTCTACCTGTGCAGTTTTTATGTCCGGGTCCCGTTCTTGCATAATTAAAAATCGTGTGTTATGTTTTTTCTACATACCCAGAAAAAAATGCTTAGAATATCTGGTTAGTCCGTGAGAAAAGGGTCAGAATCCGCTAAAAAAAAAAAACAAAGGATCTCCAAAGTCTAAAGATGTACCTGGTGTTTTTTTCGTGGGTGCTTTTGTCCCAACAAGATATTCAAATGGTCTGTTGACATTTCGTGTTCTTGCATATTAACCAGGCTGACATGCGTGATTTTTTCTCCAGTTCACACGCGAATATCCCCTTCTTGTTGAGGTTGGTTATTAAGTTTTTTATTTTTACTTTTTTTCGGGACTTCTTGGATCTCGGCCCCGTTTGCTTTTGATGTCTATTAAAAGAGGTTTTTTGTTTGTTGATGATGACTTTTTTGGTGCCATACTGCTGAAGAATTAAAAGCTTTTTCTCACGAAAGAAGTTGAATAAATTATTCAAAAAGTATGGATTAACTGAATCATTTTTTTTTAATTACGCCCGAAAGGATGTGCATGCAAAAGCGACATTTCCTAACACCGATAGGCAGACGTGAATTACCTGAATTTATTGGATTTCACCATCTTAGTTTTACTTACAGTCTACATTCTAAATCAAAATCAAAAAGGTACAGTAAAGTTTACATTATATCGCTGATCTTTTGACTGCCCTAATTGATTTTTATTAATTTTAGTTCCAATTGGTTTTCCGACGAGTGAATTTTGTTATATTAGTGTTTGGTTTACCGGCGCGTGATATCGTTTGTAGTATTAGTATTAGAATGTGGCGTCCATGGGCTTGTGCTGCGAGTGTGGCATCTTGTAGTGTCACTTTCAGAAGAAAGCATTTAACTTCCAATTCTAAAGAAATAATTGAAAATGTGTACCAATCTTTGCTGAAAAGAGATTTTAATTCAAGTGATGCTTTAGCCGAGACGTCTGCTTTAACAAGTACTTCTTTATCTTCAATAAAGGATATAGTACTGAAACCTATAATTCCCTGAAAGAAACGACTGTGGCACATTTAGGAGTATTGACGAGAATGATTTGGATTTATTAAGAAGAAAAATGTATCAAACGTACAAAGAACAATCTGTACCTACCCTGGTTTCCCTAAAAAGGGGCTTACCAACGACCGAACAAACATTTCTTGTAGTATTTCAAGCCTAAGACAAATTTTGCTAAAAGTGGGTTTTAAATATCACACAATTGATAAAAGACAAACCTTAATGGAATCTCAACGTTTACGGGAATGGCGTCATAAATATTTAACGGCTATTAAACAAAATAAAGCAGAAAATTGACCAATTATCTACCTTGACAAAACATGGTTTGATACACGTTACACTGCAAGAAAAGGTGGAATGATTTTTTAAAAAAATGTCAAACCAAGGCTCTTTCAAATAAAGACAAAAGAATAACAAAAATACACGCAGGTTCACAAAATGGAATTGTTCCGAACTGTATGTAGCTTTCAGCTAAAAACGTAGCAGATTCTTCTCGAGATTGACACTGACGAACAACTTTTTGAAGATTGGTTTGAAATCGACTTCTTAAAAAAAATTCCCACAAATAGCGTTATTGTAATGGACAATACTGGTTATCATAGTCGTCAAGTAAAAATCCAAAATTTTAGGATAAATAGTAATACATATTTTGAAGAAGTATTACAGACTTTTATACTTTATAAATAATACGTGTGGATAAACTTGCATCAGAAAATGGACAGTGTTGTGTCTTTCCCTGTACTGTTGTGTATTTAATCCAATCCAAAATCAAATTCCCTCACATTAAGTACATCTGTAGTAGAATTAATAAAAAACATAGTAAGTAACATTTCTGCAGACAGTTGGAAAAACTGTATACAACATGTAATTAAAGTGAAAAATTGTTGTATGTGTATGAGACATGAGTACTAATGTTCAACCCTTAATAATAAGTTTAGATGAAGATAGTGACACACACTAAATTAAGTGTAAAGTAGAATTCAGTTGCCAAAAAAATTTTAAAACTTTTCTGTGTACACACATTGTACTGTATTTAAGCCTTAAATTTAATTTTAATCTTTTTTATTTTTATTAAAACGAATGAATCTGTATATCAGTATTTCATTAATTTTTATTGTACTTATTATGTCTCAAAATATTATTAATATAATAATTGATCTATTGCGGTTTGAAGATGTTGGGACCTAGACAATTGGGTTTAACCAGGTAGTTGAATATTGCAGTAAAGGTCAACGATACAATGTAAACTTTACTATATGTACTTACAAATAACTTTTTTATTGCCTATTGTTTCACAGATAAATAGAAAAGGGAAATTGTCCGATGATTATATTTTATTATACAGAGTGGCCTACTAAAACCGAAACATGTCCATGATTTTAACTGGGTAGGTACTCTGATTTGGTAATTTGTTAAAAAAAACGCGAAAAAAATTATCTGGCGTTTATATACTTTCAACACTAAGCGAAATAAATGGGTACTAAATTAACTCGTTAACCCAATTCATCAAGTAAACGCGGATAATTTCAATCAAGTTTTTACGAATATAGAAATCTACGACAAAAAGCTGTTTGACTCTCAAAAAAAGTTTGTCGATGTAGGTATATCTTGCAATGAATATTTCACAATTATTTTAAAAACGGTTCGCAGTGGTACGATATCAATTTCAACCAGAATCAAAAGGTTTAGGTACGTTTGGCTAGATAAAAAAACCATTTTTTATAGATCAGGTAGATAATCGTATTTTACGCTACAAGTTTCCTTACTTTAAATCGGCATAAATGTAAAGATCATTTTAAAGGGTTGACTTTTTCACAGTAAAAAAATCAACCCTTTCTTTTAGGTCAGCTGAATATAAGGATTGTATTTTGCAAATTTGCATGTGTGGTGGGAAAATTAGTTTTTTGGACCACTACATACAAGAAAATAAGAATTTTATAACTGTAGGACAATTTCTAAATATATCGAGTTGTAAATATTATTTATTTTTTCTCAGGAATCACAGCACAAGTCCATGGACGCAATCAAAAGATCAACGGCATAATATAAACTTTACTATACACGCTACACTAAGAAAAAGTTATTGAAAATAATAAAATTTTTAATAGAACCCGCTTTATAGTCACAATATCGCGTTCTTATCTTGTTTTAGTGCTCAGGTTAATTTTCCCGGGAATTTTTCTTCTCAGATTATCTAGGAAAATGTTCGTGTACTCAAGCAAGTTTATGATACATTTTACTATACGGGTTGTCAATTTTGAATTAGATGTTTTATTATCATTTATCACCTTTTATTTCAAAAATTCCCTGCCATTTTCCTGGTGTACCGTAGAGCGGGGTTACTTTGCTCAGTGGGGTTATTTTGCCAAACATGTGAAATCGATTCGTTACTCAAATTTGCCAGCTCTGGTGGCTTGAGTCGCATGTCACCTGTGTCCGTTAAGGGGTTAGCTGCTCGTCCTAAATGTATGTTAAACTTGTGAAATCACTAATAGGCATTAGTGTGATTCCAAAGCCTATGACATTAGAAAACTAATTTTTTAAAAGGGTATAGTTTAATACTCTGCTGTCTAACCAGTTCAAATAGGTGTTACTAAACTGCCTTGAAAGAATTTTTACTGAAAATGGTAAACTTACCCCGCATGTGACGACCCAAGAGGGTGATTTTATAGTTTTAGAATTAAAAGGAGACAAGAATAACGAACCATTCATTTTAGTGGCCAAATTGTAACTGCTGACCCTGATAATTTGTTTAGTGTCAAATTTTTACGAAAAAACAGTTGGAAATAAATTACTTTTCCAGCTACCTATCGAAAAATTTATCAAAATTTTTGAATTTGAGCTAAATGTATCCAAATATAATTTAATATAGTAAGTAGGTAGTTTTCAACATCTCAAAATCGAAATGTTGTAAAAATCATGTTATAAAACATTTCAGTTTGTTATCATTCCTAGTAAAATTATAGGTTTTTGAAAAAGTGTTATATTTTCCTTATTTATCACAATATTTCACAAAATTTTGGATGACTTCCAAAGGAAATTTTCCGCAGAATTCAAAAAAGCAAATTTCAGAGGTAACATTGCCTGCCCATAAAAGTTATACCGGCAAAGTTTCCCCGTTTGCGGGGTAACTGCCAAATTTCTAACCTTTTAAAAAAATATGCAAATTCACCCCAGTATTCTCTAAAAAAGGTACTAAATAAACATATAGTTTTAGTTTGCGCTTTTCATAATAACGGTGACGCTTGTATGAGGTAAATATCTCAAAAACTTGGCAAAGTAACCCACCCCAATCTACTGTATATTTATTATTTAATGAAAAAATGCTTACATAAGTCTAAAATCAGATTGGATTTCATTTTATGCAATTATAGTATTAAGCTCCGAAAGTAATAAAACCCAGCTTCTTAAAAATGTATAAGTAAACCATCTTCTTATCAAAATACTACTATAAAAAATAAGAAGTCGTACGAAGAGAACTGTCAGAAAAACTAAAATACACAATTGCTCTTGATTTTTACAGGTCCGGTGTAAATATCTCCAAAAAAAAACAAGGAAGTAACTTTCGTAATTAAAAAATCTAATAAAAAAAGCTTTCTCACAGTATAGGTATCCTCAAAGACAAAAAAACGCTTCCTTGTACGGCCTTAAAAAAACAATATTCCCATATTAAAGATTTACATATAGTCATTATTCAAAGTGACCCCATAGAAAGGGTTAGGTTTTTTCAATCGCTGCAAAAAAGCCGATGTGCCTGCACTTTTATCTACCTGGAGCCCTAAGCGCGAGGGCCTTGCTCACAAAAGAATTGGTTAGGGTGCGCGTTTTACCTCCTGGGGGGTGACTAAACCCACCCCTTGTGATTCTCACCCAATCCCATGGTAGCATGGTAGTCTTCTGGGCATCGCTAAATTATTACAATGGCAAAACCCTCCCTGTATTCAATTTCAAGGGTGCCATAGCGATTTTATAGAACTATAGAAAAACGTTAGACCAGAATTTGCATTGATATTTTTTTAAAATGGAGTTGTGGGGTTCTTGTCGACTTGTATTTGTGCTTTTGGTATTACAGTAACAGTTTTAATTGAATTAAACGTCCAACGATGTCGAGTATTTTCCACGTTTATGTCAATATCTTATTGCTACTACTTAAAAAAAAAAGATACTACAATTAAGTAAAACTTTCCGTGTACCTAGTGTTCAAGATTCAAAAATTCTTTATCTACACAAAGAATGCTTGGTACTTAAGAATCCTAATCAACAATTTCTTCGTTGACTGTACCTTAATATTAATGCCTCGCCATGCAGGCAAGTCAGTTTTTTGGTACTACACTCCGCGGCTTATTTAGCGCATAACGAAAAATTTGCGTCAATTTTGATGTTATGTATTTTCCAAATTTGTGGTTCGTTTTTAATGATTTATTTTTCTAATTGTAGTTTTTTTTCTTAAGCATATCAGTGCCTTTATTGTTTTGCTTAAAAAAGGAACTTTGGTATTATACCGGGTGTTATAAAAATGTTATGTTTTTTTTATGGCAATTCAAAACACCCTGTGGGATTTACTATCCATTGCAAGTTATCGCAATTATAGCCAAATAAAGGTCTCATGTTTCCTTTACATTTTCTTTTTTGATTTATTTGTTTATCTCTGTTTTTTTCATGAAATACACAATTTTTAATTCAACTTGTTTTTCATAAAAAAAATTTTAGTTAAAAAATACAAAATGAACGAAATGCTTAAATTAATGCAACAGCAATAAAAAAACAAAATTTAAAGTAAATAAAGAATCAGTATCTGGCATCAATTAATTTTATTGAATCCACAAAGCATAGCAAAAAAAAATACAGAAAAAAAAAATTGTAATTTCTGAAGTTTTCAAAAAATTTAAATAACAACATTTAGTAGCGGGTATTGCCTCCCCTTGCTCTAATTACTGCTTCGCATCTTCTTGGCATACTTAACATCCGATTACTGATTTCGTATTGATAAATCTGATTCCACATTTCCATAAGCCTAAATGACAGATCATTTAAGTTTCTAGGAGGAGGAAGCGCTCTAACATGTCGACCCATGTTATCCCATAAATGCTCAATAGGATTAATATCAGGGCTTCTTGCCGGCCAAGGCAAATTTAAAATTTCTGTTTCATGGAGATAATTTTGTACCACTCTTGCCACGTGTGGGCGTGCATTATCGTGCATGAATAAAAAATTATCCCCAATAAATGGGGCATATGGTACCACATGGGGTTGTAAAATGTCTGATATGTAGGTATAGGTCACCTGTCAACGGACCTCCCTGAATCACAACTAACTCCGTGCAAGCATCCAAACTAATGCCACCCCAGACCATAACAGATCCTCCTCCATAGCTTACTGTTCGGACAATGTTGCATTGAGCATTACTCTCGCCAGGACGTCGATATACTCTCCGACCTTGACCAAAACCTTGACTTATCGCCAAACAATACATTGCCCCATTCACGAGCTCCCCAATTTTGGTGCTCCTGGGCAAATTGAAGACGCTGCCTTCTATGGTTTACGGTTAGGAGGGGACCAGTTGCGGCTCGATAAGATGTAATACTGCTTTCTGTCAACCTTCTACGCACTGTATCTTGACTAATACGGTAATTATACCGACGGGAAAATTCCTGCTGCAGTGCAGTGCTTGTAACAAACCAACTTCGTAATGCCTGTATTCGCAAAAAGCGATCTTGGTCATTCGTTGTCACCCTTGCTCCTCCTTGTCCAGGTCTTCTTTGATTAGCACCAGTCTCCCGAAATCGTATCAATGCTCTGGAGATAGCAGATTGTGTCACTGTATATCGTTGGGCCACTTGAAATTGTGGCAAGTCTTCTTCCACAACTGCTATGGCTCCAGCACATTCCTCAGGCGAAAGTTTTCTTCTTACACGTGCGTTTTGGGTCATTTTGTTTTTAATTACACTTAATAAAATTAGAAATTGCCAATACAAGAATGCAAAGCAAACTAAAAAGTGATAATGTGAAGAATCAAACCTGATAACGCTTTTGTTACATTTCACTTTATGACGTTTCTGTGTAATCTTTCATTTTCATAGCCTGCCACTTTTCCGATAAATGCATGTTAGGTCAACAAAAACACGTTGAACTAAAAATTGTGCATTTCATGAAAAAACAGAGATAAACAAATGAATCAAAAAAGAAAATGTAAAGGAAACATGAGGCTATAATTGCGATAATTTCCAATAGCTAGTAAATCCCACAGGGTGTTTTGAATTTCCATAAAAACACAACATTTTTATAACACCCAGTATAATACCAAAGTTCCTTTTTTAAGCAAAACAATAAATGCAGTGATATGCTTAAGAGAAAAACCTACAATAAGAAAAAGAAATCATTAAAAACGAACCACAAATTTGGAAAATACTTAACATCAATATTGAGGCAAATTTTTCGTTATGCGTTAAATAAGCCGCGCAGTGTATATTAACTTGCTCGTACCGGTGTTTTTTTACCACATTCCTTAGTATACGACAAAAATCCCAGTAAGCCGTATTTGCACCCTAATATTATTGTACCCATAGTACACCCAACATTAATTTACCATTTACTAACACCAGTAATATTTCGTACAGCTCTCTTTTGCATTTTAAAAACCCTTTACTGACGATGTTCTTGGTGTAAAATTAATAAGGACAGTTTCTTAGGGTTAAGACTTAGCTTACTCGATAATAACCACTGTTCGAATACACTTAGCATGCCTCCAATGTGGTATAACAGCATAATATGTACGTGTTGTCATCCGCGAACATCGTCAAGTCACTTTCATTATTAACAATTCTATAGGCAAATCATTTACAAATGTTAAGAATACCAAGGGTCCAAAAATGATCCCTTGCGGGACATTTAGTCTGTCCAATCTCACTCCCCCAATATCCACAATTTGAGATATATTCAATATTCATATCATAAAATATGATTTTAGCGAATCACTAACTTTTTCTCTAAAGCCGTAATGACTTAGTTTTGATATTAACAGGGCAGGGTCAATCACATCAAATGCCTTGCTTAAGTCCATGAGAAGACATTTCTTGTTTATATCTAAGTAGTTATAAAGGTTCTCAAAAAACTGCAAAATGGACGAGACTACTTTTAGCTTTCTTAAAGCCAAAGGTATTACTCTAGCAATTTTAAATATATCCGGAAACGTCGCAGATTCAATAGACATATGATAAGCGGTTGTATTACAAAATGAATCACACATTTCAAAAAATTTGACGAGATTCCATCGATTCCAGATAACAAGAGAGAAAAACATTAAAATTAATTGGGTTAACCCGAAAATTCAAAGGGTCTGCAAAGAACAATTATCATATAGTAAAAAATTGCACTATAATCTAAAGATTTTAAGGGAAGTAAAAAAAAGAATAATAATAAATCAAATATTTTCAAGAATGCAGATATATTATACGTATCACAGACAAAACCAAAAAATATATAACAAACAGGATAAACGACCGATGAACATTTAAAACAACAATTAGGTATTGGCAGTTTATTAGGTATAGAATTGCCATTAGTACCAATAATTAATGCCTCTAGCACAATATAAAATTAATGTCTATTAGTATTTCTATATGTGCCTTTGATTTTATCCATAACTTTTTATGTTATTTTTAAAGTGTTGACAAAAATTCAATTTTTATATTCCCTTGGAATAGTTTTGCTTGTTCTATTTTTTCTGCGACTGATGTCCATCGTATTTCTACAGGAGAAAATTCAAAGCCTAAAATGCACAAGCAACATGCTATCGATTTTGTTTCGTATAAAATAAAAAAAAAATATGTTCCACTGTCGTTGTCTGTTGGTGTACTTTTATTTTATGACCTTTGGAGCCAGAAATGGCGTTTGAAGTAGAAAATGTAAATTAGAGTTTTCTAGACTTCTATTTATGTCAGAGGGTATGCATACCTAATGAACTATGTTGTACTTAATAGAAAAAAAGGCCAGGTATTGTTCTCAACTTTCTTTTTGTCCAATTAATAATGTACTAATGGATATTCGAACTCCGACAGGTTAGTTAATTTAGGATTAGGAATTCCTAATCTTAAAAGTTGTATTATTGCTGTCGTGAGCAAACCTAGCAATCAGCATTTCTTCCATTATGCAAATATATTTATAACGCCTAGGGTTGCGATTTATATGAAATTCCCAGACATATTTGATAAAAAATTAAAATAGGTAAGGTAGAGAGACAAACAATAAAAATGGTCTTTTTTTACTTAATATCCATCTAATCGATATTTTACTCCACCGTCTGGGTTTTATTTGTAAAAATATAAAGTGCGGCGTTAGCCCAGACAAAATACAACGGTGTATGGGCCTTAAAACAACATACACTATATTATAGGGTGTCAATTTGAAAAGTTTCAATTCGATTCGAATAGCTTGAAAACTACAAAAGTTTCAAAAATCCCACTTTAAAATTTTAAATGGCACCACCCACTTTGTTATACCTCACCATGAAAGGTATCATTAACTAGTATTTAACTGCAGAAGAAAAATTGAATTGCTCGATTTATTTTCCATTTAATGCAGGACTTAACAAAATTAAACCACTAAAACTAGATAAAAATCATTAAATGTTGCAAATTTGAGAATGTAGTGTTAAGATATAATATTTCCTTGCAAGTTTCTGGTAGTATGCCCGAAAAAGTAAATTGGGGTATACGACTGCTGTACTGTAGAGTGTAGACTGGCATAACTCACTCGTGTGGCCAGAAATCGAAGGTTAACCATAAGGCGTTCCTCAAAGCTGATAGGATTTCTCAAACGTGTGTTCTGTCGGTATATAGATGCTGCTATCTTGAAACAATAAACTTAAATATATATATATTTAAATAACCATCAAATTTCGACTCGAAACCACGTTCTCACGTGGAACGAAGAAATGAAAAAGAAAAAGGAAAATTGATGGTTTCTGATTAAAATTTAGAAAAATGGTTTGTCCCATTTGTTCGTCATTTACAATTTTACGTGTTAATTGTTTTTATATAATGATTTTTTACATTGAGGCGTTGATGACCCATCTAATGAAGAAAATTTTTTTATTAATGAAGTTTCCTGTTTCCTGACTAAGAGGCACTGAAGATGGCCTATGGCCAAAAGTGCCCTGCTAATTATTAAATTTTGAAAATTATACACAAGACGATTGTTGTCTTCCCTCTTAATAAACTTAAATGTTTTCTCGTCCATTCTTAAGTAGTTTCTGAAGCTTCTAATATCTTCAGATTGTAACCCCCAAAGTAGATTATAACGGCAGCACGCAGCGCAAGCTAATGTACGTCTTTCATTCCTTTTTAATTACAATCATGCACGTTGCAATTTCCTTAAAAAATTCATAACGTCTTTTGACAGTGTACTAATACTACTATACTGCTCATAATCTTTTGCAAAGTAAGTATTATCAAAAAATTGGAGACGAGACATTTTATAAAAGACTTTTGCCAGTTATGTTTAACAGTGAAATACAGGCCTTAGCAAAGGCCCATTCATAAAAAGGGGTAATGCGGATTTTCCAAACGACCTGTAGTTTTCAAAACGGCACAGCAATGCGTTGGAGGAGCGCTTGGGGATTTTTACACGCCAAGTAAATTAGAAGAACAGAGGTGCCACTCTGTTATTCTCACGAAGGTTGCCAGGATCTTGACGTCACTCCAAATATGGCCGGTGGCCTGTCTATCGACTTTTATTCTATGGCTCTGTGGATTTTGTGCTCTTTTTTACATTTTTTTTTTAGGATACGGCATAGCACTGCAGGATCAATCCTTTATGGCGCTCTACGAGCGGTGCGTGTGCGCAGGAAACGATTCACGTTGGTCTTGAATTTTTGGAGATTATACTCGTTGGGGAACACGGCCTCACGGACGTCGTTCTAGAGTAATGACGTTTTCCAAATAAAAGAATTTTTAAAGAGTGCCGTTCAAGGGACACTAAACTGAACTGCGTACGGGTGGGCTGCAATGGCTCGTCGTGTATCTCTACCATGCACCTCTCTGGGTGGAATCAAGTCGCCAACCTGCCTTCGATGTTCAAGACTTTCCAGGTTGTTTGTCAGATCATGGTCACCGATCAAGCGAATGACTCTTCATTGAATGGAATTTAGCAATCTCTGGGTATGTTTAGGAGCAGAGCCTCAAATATGCGAACAGGATTCCAGCGATGGTCGAATTTGGGCTTTATAGAGCATCAAAAGTTGTTGGGGTGCGTAGAGGTTCTTGGTTCGAAAAAGTATTCCAAGCTTCTGCGAGACTGCCTTAGCAATGGCCCCAACGTGACTATGTCAAGACATATGACTATACAAATTGACGCCCAATAAATGAATTGATGAAGCCAAGGGAATCGAGTGTCGTCCCGCCATGACTATATCCGGTACTTCAACATTAACTTTTTTAGAAAAAAATGCTGCCTGGGTTTTTTTAGCGTTAAATTCTACTTTGTTACTGTCACCCCAAGACAGAATTTCTTCCAGGTCTTTGCTGAGATGTGAGACCTCTTGCTTCCTATAGAGATGAGCATTGGCAACCGATGACCGAGCATCCAAAGTAAAAGATGAAACAAGTGTGATGTCATCAGCGAAGCCATATATAGGATTTTTAGTTTTTTTCCAAAAGAAATATTCGAAATTTCTTCCCACTATAAAGCATTCAAATTAAAGAACATTAAACGTTGAACGCCTTTTTGTCGGGTGCATAGTTGGCAAAACAGATCTGCCAACATCCTAACGTACCTCAATGACTGACTATTTTTCAACCCAATTCGGTACTTTTTTATGCGGACTGTGGGTGAGAGACAGATTGTTATCGAGCGAGTGCGCTCGTCTCTTTGCACGGACTCGCCTTACTGATTTGGCTGGACTAGATAAAGAAATAACTAAAAGTTGTTCGGCAGAGTGTACTCCGAGAACGCCTCGCTATGAAATCGACTGAACCTCGCGCTGTATGAAAAACTGTCTGGAAACTTTTTACCGGACGTTTTTTGCTCGTACCCGACAAACTCGCCGCGGACTAGTTTTTATCCCAAAAATTTTTCGAGCAGACCCGACTGAGGAAAAAAACTAAATTATCGATTTTACCGCTGCTGTGCTGTGCTACCGAAATTGAACTCGGCATTCCTCCAAGAAAAAAACTACTTGCTACAAAAAGTTGTCCACGAGCAACGTATACAGGGTCGTTGAAAGTGCCAGAAGTTAACGATCTTGTCTTAAATCCTAATTAGTTTTGACCAGAATTCAGACTCATAATTGAAATTTTCTTTGTTAAATCATTTAGGTATCAAATTTGATAACTACCTATACATATACCAAGAAGATATTCAGCCCTATGATCAAACACACAAGTTAACTCTAGACGCTAACTTCAAAATTACCTGTTTTTTAACCACAGTAAAAAATTAACAAGTAGGCTTTTTTCGGTTGTTGTCATGGAAACGGTACGTTAAAAGTTAACTTGTGTGTTTGATCATAGGGTTTAATATAACAAAAACAATTATCCTGGCGTAATATTGATTTTCTTGCTGCTTTGTTACCAAAATTCAAATTCCTTTTAGGACAAAAAATAACACTTGCTACAAAAAGTTATCCACGCTCAGCGTAACGGTCGGTGAAAGTCTCAAGAGTCTGAAGAAAAGTTAGGTACGCGTTTTTTAACAACAGTTTCAATTAAAAACGTAAATAGCAAAGATTTGTGATTAAAATTGATTTTTACATCTTAACACTAGCTAGTTATTTTTGTAAACCTATCTTATAACTCCTGCAAAGAATTAATAAAAACTCCCTATACCTATACTATTTGAAATATTACATTGATCTTTGATATAATTATTTAGTTATTTATTTTTAAAAAATACAATAATTGATTCAACATATAATCGATGGCAATCAAAGGACGTTACCAGACCTGTCCTACTTTTTATTAAAAACATTTATTAATTAATATTTTTCAACACAACAGTTTCAATTAAAAACCAAAATGGCAAGCAATTGAGCTAACCGGTATCATAACACGGTGCCTAAATGGTCCTAGTATGGGCAAACATCTCGGCTATTAGTAAAGATAGAGTCACCTTCCTATTGGTCAACAACTCTACTTTTTCATGTAATTAACTTTTTCACACCGAGGGAGTGGGGGAGGGGCTGCTTCAGAAAGTTGTTTACTCTATACACTTTATACACCTCTCAACTTATCGGTAATTTGGGATACGCCACTGCGCACAGGTATGCGGATGATACCCAGCTGTACTTATCCTTTCGTCCTGAAAACGTTCTTGAGGCTATTGATTAGCTGATCTAGATCGTCTGCTAAAAATCTCTACACAACATTGTCTCGAGCTAAATCCTAAAAAGTGTCAGTTACTTCTGTTTGGTCCTGCTCAGAACAGGGAGCAATGTCGAAACATGTTTCGCGTTGTTTTGTGGTCAAACCTTATCCTGTCCAACCATTGTTAGAAACCTTGGATTGCTACTTGAGGTAAACCTGAGGTTTATCGAGCATGTCAATAACTGTATAAAAAAAAGGCATTTGCCAATTTAAAATCGTTATGTGATAGTCTGGTCTTATCTCAATTCACTTTTTGTGATGCATTGTACGACCGTGTCCCTTGCAGAGGGATGCCAGACGTATTCAGATAATTCAGAACTGCTGTATACGTATGATTGGTGGACTAAGAAAGTATGATAGAGGGATGAGTGCTACAGTGAGACAAATAGGATGGCTCAACATGAGAAAGAGAAGAATGTTTCATAGCCTAATAATGTTTAATAAAAAATAATCGTTAAAAAATGCCAGGATTATTTATATAAAAAATAAAATTTAGATATGACTCTCATGCCTTGGTCCTTCGGCATAAATCTACTATCACTTCTCCGTTGCACAAAACTACTCTGTTCGAAAGATCATTCAGTTATCAAGTCTTCTTAATCTACAACAAAGTTCCCGTTTGTTATTAGACAAATATGTTCCGATACACAATAAAAAGTCCACAGATATGTTGCTGTCCCTCAGTGCCCTCCACCTTGCCAGCTGTGGTTAACTTATATTTACTTATATTATTTCAATTAGGTAAATTACGTGTTATTGCACATTTATTGTTAGTTTGTGTCTTATAAATTCAATCAATTTGTTGTTCTCTTAGTGATTACTACTTACGTCATAGTTTAGAATATTAGGTTAAGTGAGGAAGCTTTGCTTCAACTGTGCCTTTTGTTATTTTTTTTTCTTTAATTACAATAAAGACATAACTAATAATTATAAAAAGTACCTATATGATCGAAAAAGATCAAATTCAAAGGAATGTACATACTGCCAACAAGAGGGCGATGCAGAACACACGCTCTTCAACTGTCCTAGATGGGAGAATGAAAGACTAACCTACGCCAATGAAACAAAGAGAGTCCGTTCAATATGGCGGGCATGTCTGAAGGACGCGTGGAATCGGAAGAATAGTGGAATCATATTTCTCTAAATTAGTAAGAACCATTATCGAACCTAAAGAGATTAAGAGTAGAATACAAATACTTCCTCAACATATGTTCTGATATTATGCATAATAGTTCTTTGGATTATAGCGGGATTAATCGGGTGTCCGACAGCTTGTTTCTGGATCTGGCAAAACCCTATGAGGTTGTAAAATGTATTCTTAACTTAAAAAACATAAAGTCAGTGATAATTATAGACAATGGACTTAAGTTGGACGGTACATATAAATCATTTATCCGGTAAGTTATTGCCGATGATGAGTGCCTTATAAAGGGTTTTCCAATAAGAACGATATGATTTCAAAATGAAATAAAATTGAAATTATTTCAGATACAATAAAACTTTTTATATTATCTTAAAGTATAGTTGATAACATTTATGTTTTGAATAACACATCGTTTAAATGTCCTCCGCGACTTCGTGTACACGAGCAAATTCGACGAACCCTATTTTCGATGACTTTATGCAATAAATCGGGCGTGATCTGACGAATGCAGGGTTCAATGTTCAACCTTAATGCATCAAGTGTTTGTGGTCTGTTTGCATAAACCTTAGATTTCAAATAGGCCCAAAAGAAGTAATCTAAAGGAGTTAAATCACAGCTTCTTGGAGGCCACTGAACAGTTCTTCATTCCTTGAAATTATCCTTTCGTCAAACTTTTCTTGCAGTATATCGATAGTTTCATGAGCAGTGTGACATGTGGCACCGTCTTGCTGGAACCACATATCCTCCAAATCAAGTGCATCTATATTTGGCCACAAAAAATTTCTTAACATCTGTCGATATCGTTCACCATTCACTGTAACTGCATCTCTTGCCTCATTTCGGAAAAAAAATGGTCCGATGATGCCACCATACCATAAACCACACCATACAGTTACCTTTAGCGGATACAAAGGCTTCTCATGAATCTGTTGTGGATTGTTTTCACACCAAAAACGGCAATTTTGCTTGTTAACGTATCCACTTAACCAAAAATGAGCTTCATCTGAAAAGATAATTTTTTTTGGCAAAATTAGGATCCCTTTCAAGTTGTTCTAAACTCCAAGCAGCAAATTCTCTGCGCCGACGATGGTCCAGTGGCTTAAGTTCTTGGGTCAAAACAATCTTATACGGGTGTAAATTCAAGTCTTTTTTCAAAATACGCCAAGTTGTCGTTTTTTTAATCCTTAACTCTTGAGCACGACGAGGAATTGATAAATTTGGATACACTGCAACACTAGCTCTTACAGCAGCAATATTCTCAACAGTTCTTGCGTTTCGATGTCTTCTTGGTGTTTTTGCATCGTGAAGAGTAAAATTATTTTCAAATTTCTCAACGATGCGACGAATGGCAAGCAAAGAAGGACGATTATTTACACCAAAGTTTTCGCGAAGTGCGCGATAAGTGTTCACAAAAGATCGTCTGTTTTTCATAAAATTTTTTGATAATAACCAAACGTTCTTGAAGCGCGTACTTAGCCATAATAAATTGTTATAGTTTACTGACAATAACTGACAACTGGTGACAGGTATAACTTTATTACTATGGTTACCATATCGCTTCAAAATCATATCGTTCTTATTGGAAACCCCTTTATAAAAACAGACATTATTTATTATATTGGAGCAAAATTAATGTGTACAATGCTTTCATTCTGTCTCAGTTTAGATAGTTGATTCCTATCTGAGGGAAATGTGGGGTTGTGAATTTTAATTTAATGCAAGTATTACACAACAAAATGTTGAAAGTTATATTCAACTACGATCGATTAACCCATACTGTTGATCTATATAGGAAATTGGGCCTCTAGCAGACAGTGAGGTTTGAGCAGTGTAAGCTAATCTACCGAATAACTAATAAAACTCAAAAGTCAAATGTATATTTGGGAGATACCCATGCGCAAAACACCAGATCACGTGGTAATATTTTTTAAAATTAAATAAGAAGGAATAAAGGGTTTTATAATCCTATAATAATAGTTTATGATATTTTGTAATTTTAGAAGTTGTATTCATCAAATGATTTA
Organism: Polydrusus tereticollis; assembly: GCA_963920685.1. Taxonomy (NCBI): domain Eukaryota; kingdom Metazoa; phylum Arthropoda; class Insecta; order Coleoptera; family Curculionidae; genus Polydrusus; species Polydrusus tereticollis. The sequence goes on from OY987335.1 coordinate 6,764,700, forward strand.
GAAAAAAAATAATGTATTTTTTTTTATCTCTAATACAACCTTTTGTACACAATTATGGACATTTTTTTTTCAAAAGGATGGGGAAACAATTATTAAATACACTAACTGAAACCTTTATAGGCACACATTAATTAATTATTTACACCTAAAGATTTTTTATCGCGTTATTAAAAAATCATATCCCAAGGAGTTACGTTCGCGTTCTCTTCGCTTACCAGTACTAAAGAGTCTGACACTTTTGTTTGAATGATTTACGACCTGATTACGACCCTGTCCCGTCGAAATACTATAATTGTCTTAAATTTTTAAAGGATATGTTCATGATAGTAATATTTACAATAAGAACTTTTTCAGCGTATCCTAAAAAAGAATCAATTTGTCGTGCTTGGATGATACCGCGCGTAAATTTAATATTTCAATATTTTTTACCCAAAAAAAAATTGATCCTGTTATTGTCAGATAATTAATTTTTATGTAATGTACCATTAGATTCTTATAGATGGTTGGTGTTATAATACCAGCGTGGCTAATATTTTATATTGAAAAACGTGGAACAGGTCTTAAATTTTTGTTAGAAAATTGTTTATTGCGTGCACATTTTTTTTTGCTTTGTAAAATTTAATATACACCTCTATTGCGTAACAAGTAAATTACCAGTTCTTGTTGTTTTTCCAATTTTTTAGTCGCCCTTGAAGTATCATAGTCATAGTCGTATTTTTTGCTTGTTCTAATTTATTATTGGAAAAAATAGAAACAGCCATAATTAAGATTTCATAAAAACGCTAATTCCCAAAGGTGGATACCTACCTCGAATGACGCCGTGTCAGACCTGCTTTGTTGTAACAATTTATATTTAGTAAAACGTAAAAAACTTTCGTGACTGCTGCTTGTCAAAACATTAAAAATACAACTTAGGCTTTTTCTTCTATTTTCTTCAGTAATTATTTCAATCGGATGACCTCGTAAAAGTATAGGGGAAATTTGGGTAAGATACTCTAGTAACCTGAATTAAACACTACATTTACTTTTTTAATAAATCCCATCTTCCAATTTTTGCAATACAATATAGGTCAAATCATATTTAAAGAACAGGATATTCATTGAAGTAGCCCTAAGTAAGCCTTCATAATTTTATTTCCGTTCCCCCTTCATAAAGTTGTAATGTAATAGAGAAACCACATGTATTCAAGTAACTGCACTGAAAAAATCGTCTATTAAAGCCGAAATTTAAAATCTTTTCTTCAGGCTGGAGATTTTAAAACCTTGCTATTTAAGTTTGTACTTTGGTATATGGAGCTGGTCTTTCCAATTGAAATTTTAGATTATATATTTGACTAGATTTATGAAATTCCTTGTAACGTAATTATACCATCTAATTTACTATCTACTTATAATTGACATATTGTGTCAAAATCGATCGTTATCAAGATCTCTCTCTATATAGGCTACATCGGTGTTCTTTTCTATCACACGAAAAAGGAAATACTTATCTTAAAAATATAATGCTTAATTAGAATAAATCTTATCTTTTTATATACGCAAATAAATATGGATTTTAAACAAGTATATTATTAATTGGTGATTCAAATATTCTCGTAGCGATGCATTTATTTTTCCAAATAAGATATCATATTATATATTTGTGTGTTTAAATTATTCTACATTAGTAAGAAAATCATCCTCAGGATCTTTATTCTTTTAAGTCAATCTTTAATGCTTATGTCGGCCAATCATCGTATCATTATTTGGTTTGGGCAGAGTGCTTATTGTGTCATGTGTAATTCTGGAGTGCTGGACTTGACGACGCCACCAACATTAGTGCCTCTCTACAATAACTTGGGGCACCTAATTATTTGGAAACTTGTAGGTGGAGCTTGGCGGGGATTGTACGTGAGTTTGTGTAATTAGTGGGTTTGTAGCGACGTCCGTCCGTCAGTAGTAATCCGTTATTATTTTGTCATAAAATCGAGTCAATGTTGGTATGTCAAAGTCCATGTGAAGTACCCTAGTTACAGCATACCTTGGGGCATCCGCAATGATTTTTAAAGCCCTATTCTGCTGTACCTGGAACTTGTTGTGGCTCTGTCCTGCTTATTGTGCACCATGTTGGTAAACCATAAGTCAATATGGGCCTGACCAAGGTAACGTTGGTTCTATAACCAATTTTACTTTTTTTGGAAAGCAAGCAGAAAATTGAACTTAGCTGTTTGGCAGCCTTTTTTCTTCTGAGTTCGAAGTTCTTCCTCCAGTTTCACCTTGCGTCTAACACCAGTCCCAAGTACTTGACTTGCTGTACCCAATTCACATGAATGCGATTTACCGATAACCTGGTCTCAGGTCTACTAACTCTGCTCTTCGAGAAGAAAATGGCTTTCGTCTTGGCGGGACACTAGAGATTCATTTAATTGAATACTGTTCTTAAGAGTGAATTTTTAGCAGTTTTAACGACAATACTAGTGTCCCAATACCTAGGGTTTTGAGTTGATTTTCTTCATTATTTAAGAATTTAGATATTCAGAGGGAAAAACATTTATACAGTTATCTAAATAAATTGTACTTGTACACAATATAATCAAAATGATTTTTTAAATCTATTGAATATACTTTGTTTCGAGATAACCATGACTTTATTTTTAAAATAAATAAGCAAATAACATATTTAAATGGAGTAAATTTATATCATCAAGAGAGTTTTTATTTTGTTTCTTTTAAAATTTTAATACTAACTTAAATTTTAATAGTATCCTTGTTTGAAATCTATACCTCAACTAAAAATAAATACTAATTATAACTTGGACCAAGATTATATATTATTTAAAACTAAAAATCTTACTCATCAAGGAAGCTAATTGAGTAATCCAATAACTAATTTTAAGTAAGGGTTTGTAATTAACCGAAATATTAATTCTAATAGCAAGTACCTATATCTTTATATTTAGTACAAACGTGAGAAAAACATCCACAACAGAAAATTCTGTTTTTTCTGTGATAAATGTTTTAATAAATTTATACTGAAATTGAATCATTTATAAAAATCACACAAATTATTGACCCCGAAATACATCCTTCTGCGATGTCAAGTTCGTTTTTCAAAGGGTTGTGGGTCTTGTCGTGTTTTAAAGTAGTAACATTTTGAAATTTAGTGTATAAATATGACACTAGTGCGCATTTTTCTCTATCCTATACAATTCAGCTTTTTTGATGAAGAGTTCTCTGTCCAGACAGTCATAGGCCTTGTCTAAGAACATATTCAATGCCTAGATATGATTTAAATCTACTTTGATAAATTAAAACATTGCTGTTTGGGTTGTTCTCCCCTTCAAACACCCATGCTCACTATTGCCAAAGCAAATTACACTTCATTCATGATTTTTAGTTGTTTTTTTGCTCGTAAGGGTGTCCATTTATTAATATATATATATCACCCAGTTCACCAGCACTCTATATAACGCATATATTTCTCTACCCAAGTATTGGATTCGTGTAAATTTTACACGATAGCAACAATATATGCAGGAGAAAGAAATACACACGTAAGTGTACCTATATGCTTTGGTTCAATAAATTCATTCGAATTGCGTGAAATACTTAGATCACGCTAGTAACGAAGGTTCTGAAGACATTGAGCTACAGAATGTTAAAATAAGCTTATGTTATCTTTAAGAAAATGATAATAAACTTAAATTTTGTGTATCGTAGGAAATCCCATGCACAATTTAAGGTGGAAATATATCGCCTATTAATTTTAGACTAAGTGTATCTACACCTTTTAAAGTAGTCTATAAATCAAACACAATAACAAAATTTTAATAATTTTCATATCTACAGTCATTTAACTAAATCCTAAAATAAACAATTATTTTAATGAAGATACCAGCAATTATTTGGATTAATTTTGTCAGTATCGACTGTTAACACTATTTTTCTATGAACCCTGAAAATATTGTCATAGTTAGTGGCACCATGCAGGACATAGCAGCGGAAAAAAATCCGATATGTTTGTAGTGCATTACCCACAGGCCAATTCCATCAATATCGACCAAAACCAGAATCAGTTAACTTATAGTTACTTATATTATTTCAATTAGGTAAATTACGTGTTGTTGCACATTAATTGTTAGTTTATGTCTTATAAATTCATTCAATTTATTGTTCCCTTAGCGATTACTACTTATCTCTTAGTTTAGAATATTAAGTTAAGTGAGGAAGCTTTGCTTCAACTTCGCCTTTTGTATTTTTTTTTTCTCTAATTACAATAAAGGCATAATAAATAAATAAATAACCCAATAATTTGAAAGTAGTGGAACTCTTCTTAACAAATGTTAAGGGAGAGTGCAAGCAATAATCCTGCATAGGAAGATAGTTAGGATTTGAATAATTTTCTGCGTGTAGAAGAAAATAAGGGACTTATAAGCATATGGAAACATAACATACATAAATATAAATATTATCGTTATAAATACCATGGACTTCAAAAAGTAAGAGGACATGATTCGAAGGAGTTTTGTTCCAATAAGATGGATTTGAAAAATAATGAAGTAAATTTTTTTTTTTTTTTTTTTGAAAATTTATTTATTAACACAGTATAACAATAATTACAATATACATATCCCTATTCCTCTAGACAGTGTTTTTAAACACTGGTATTGAGGAGAATTATTTTTATAATAACAGTACGATTTCTTATAAACTAAACATTTTTTATGTAAACGTTCTAAGACACATTGAGAAACTCCTTTAGGTGTTTGACAAACCTACCGTAATTTCTAATACTTTTTATATTCTCTGGTAAACTATCATATTCTCGCGATGCCTGATATATAGGATTATTTAATCCTTTATTACTTCTGACATTATTGTGGAATACATTTTCTCGTGATCTAGTATTGTGGGTATGGATATCTCTTGGAAATATTATGTTAATTATATTAATTATATAATTTATACATTGAACTTTATTGAAATTCCAATAAACTAATTACTTACTAGTCATTACTCATTATCATTACTTCATCAATGGCACGTGGTGCGCAGAAATCTCAATATCCAAAATTAACCGAAACTTTTGATTTGTTGCCAAAACTGTTAACGTTATTTTTTGTTTTTGGATATTTTAAACAATTTTTTAAAACATCCTGCTAAAAAATTGACTATTTTACACAACACTTTTATTATTCTTATAATTATTTCATGGTCATAATTTGACCTGTTTCGGATAAGTTAGTTTAGATCAAATTATAACTATCACAGAAATTGTGTTTGCTGATTATAAACCGATTTTAAGCAATGAAGAATAAAAAACAGGAGCTTACCGGTGTTATTATGATTTTTCCCCATAATTTTGCGAGGTGCTGAGGGAGAAACTGAGTTCCTTAGGGGCTGTAACAAAATTTGCGAGGGCATAACTTTCGGAGACTGTCTCGCACTAGAACTAGCACTATATCCCGGTAGACCCGAACCAGAACCCGAAACCACTGGATTGACTGTTTCCGCACTCGCATTTGAGAGCCGCTCATCTTCCCCTGAATTGCTATTAGTGGAAGTTTGCGTACAGTTTGAATTCGGGGTGTTATTTAGCGGCACATCCATTGTTCATTAAAAAACCGATTGTCATTAAGTTCAGATAAGTGAAAGCTGAGGAAAATAAAAAAAGTTGTCGTATGAAGTGTAAGTTTTCTACTCGAGGCAGTTCACTGCAGTAGCGAGCGATTTTGTTTTATTTTGTCTGTCCGATATGTGCGCCAAGCAAAGCTCCGCTCGATCCCCCACTACTTTCTAGGATGCTTTTCAGCGAAAGGGGTGTATGGTGTACGCGGAAGCTTTCAGGCTCAAAAAGCTCCTTAATTAGCTATACCGTATTATACCTATATGTACCGGATTTTTTAGGGTGGGCTCTATTTTAGGGGTAGCGAAATAGTGAACCCCTCTACTACTTTATCGCGGAGCGCTGTTCGGCTAACGAATTTCTTTTTTTTTTAGTTGCAAAAAAGCTCCCGACCTGCTTTTATGATTATAACTTTTCCCAAGATAGTTTCAGGCTTGTTTTTACGTGAAGGGTTTTTAAATATTTTTGTTACGATATACAAACCAGTTTATGTGCTGTATGTATTATATTTTTAACATTTCTGACTTTTTTAGACATACGACCTGTAAAAATAACAGGCGAAGATTACACAAACTCCCTTGCTATAGAAAAAGTTAAATAGACTCAAGAAAATCATAAAGTGTTGTTTTCATTAACCTACTACCCTCCAAGTGAAAACCTATACAAATATAGGTACAGACAATTCCCATTTATGGTTAACAAGATTAAAAAAGAAAACAAGATTCCCCATTCCAAAGAAGTATCAAAACATGCAACTGCATCCCACCGAATTTGTTTAAAGGACCATTCGAAATAGTTAAAACTATTTTTTTTTTAGTTACGTAGGGATAACTGTACTATATTATGTCTACTTATACAGCGTGTTTCCTAACCTCTCTGAAAAAATTAAGGAGGTGAATCCTCACCTTATTTTAAGACGAAAATGTGGTGTAAAAGTTTGTCGCATGTCGCTTCGTTTTCGAAATTAGAAAAAAAAAATTAGTAAAGCAATAATAATCATTTTAATAATTGACTTAAAAACTTTTAATAATGAACTCACATGAACAAAAGTCAAAAAATTGCTGAAAATGTCCTCCATGAGCCAGTAAACACCCATGTACGCGACTATTCATCTCTAAGGAAGTTGTAATAGACATCAACAGTAAGTCGATTTGGAAAAAAATACGGTCCAACTAAGGTATCTCTAATAATCCCTGCCCAAATATTAAAAGAAAATGTATACTGGTGATGTCCTTCGATGATAGCATGAGGATTATCTTCCGCCCAAATATGGTTGTTGTGAAAATTTATGATGCCTTGTCTGGAAAAATTCGCTTCATCAGTAAATAATATTTTTGCCGAAAAATGCGGTACCCTTAAAGAACTTTCTTTAAACCAGTTACAAAAATTAACTCGAGCTGGTAAGTCTCTAGGCAACAAAGCTTCCACTCTTTGTACGTGATAAGGATGAAGTAAATAGTCCTTAAAGATACTCCATACTGTTTTGTAACTCACGTTCAACTCGTTTCCGATTTTCCTCGTACTAGTGCCTGGAGATTCTTCCACCATGTTTAAGACCTCTTCCTCAAGTTATATGGTTCTAACTGTAAGTGGTCGGCCGCCTATTTTGCTTTTTGCAAAGCTACCCGTTTCCTCTAACCTAAGGTGCAATCTTGTAAACGTTTCCGAACACGGTACTCGTCTATTAGGAAGACGTTCTGCATATAAACGTCTCTTCTTCACGTTTGTGTTTTCTGATCTGAAGTAAGCTATTGTTTTTCAGATTTGTCTTGTTGGCAAGTAATCTTGTACTGGGTTGTTGAGAAAAATTGAATTAGCTGTTTTAATCAGCAATTTGTAGTATTATTATATCATTAAATCAAGATTTGTCTTGAAAGACGTTAAATATAAATCTGTTTCAAAAAATAAATGAATATATTAGAGAAATTACGCTACTACAGCGAAGTCCGTTATGGCGCTCTGTAAGTGAGGCTTCTGTGAAAGAATCAATTCACATTGGTCTTGAATTTTTGCAAATTGTGCTTGTTGGGGAACGTTCCAGAGTAATGACGTTCTCTAGATGAAGTAACAACACACCAGTGCCTTTTGAGAGATACTGAGATGAACCATGTACGGGTGGGCAGCTCGTCGTGTATTTCTACCATGTATCGCTCCGAGTGGAATCAGTAAGTGGTCAATATTAGTTGAACATTTACTATGGTAAAATAAATATTCGTTAGGTTTTTTTATGAGTGGTTGCTTCTATTTTATTTTTTTTACACAGGCCAAGCAGAATTTTTTTTTTTTGGGTGACCTAATAAAATAACAATGTGTGCAAATATTATTTTTCTCTAGAACGTAGCGACTTCCTTTGTATACCTTTTTCAATCGTATCTGCGAAAAAATCGTTACCCGAAATTAAACATTCCCGCAATATGTTAATCGTTCGTAAACTACAAAGCATTGTGGTGGACCCATACTTTTGGGGTGGACTAAGATTAACCCCTTGTTTTGCGACTTCTAACGGACTTATTTTTTACAATGCAAAAAGTGACCAAGGTGCATATTATTAGCATTATTTGTCTATAAGTATTCGTTTCAAAACGATTTTATGATTAAAAGGGTTAAAACTGTGGGTAAGGTACGTTGGAATATCAACAACTGGTTTTTAATTATATTTTTGATGGATATATAGTTTTAGACAATTTTCACGAACATTTTCCTAACGTCGCTTTTACGGCTGGGGATTTTTATCATTGCCTGAGAAGAGTCCTGGCTCTCTTAATGAAGTTAGGTTCTATACAACATAAAAAGATGAGCTGGAAGATCATCTGTAAGAACAGAAGAACTTGTTGCAAACGTTCGTGGAATAATGCAAAATACACCAACAAAATGTGTAAGACTATAATGACAGAAAAATATTTGCAATGTTACGATTTAGACTACACACTAATACAAGATTAAAATTAAGTTTAAGATTTGAATACAGTTCAATGTGTGTACACAGATAAGTTTTACAATAATCAATTTTGGCAACTTAATTCTACTTTACTCTAAGTTCTGGGTCACTACACTATCGTCATCTAAGCTTATTATTAAGGGTTGAACATTAGTATTCATACACATTTAAGAATTTTCCACCCTAATTATATAGAGTTTTTCCAACTGTCTGCAGAAATGTTACTTACTATGTTTTCTATTAATTCTACTACAGCTGTATTTGGATGTGGGCGAAGTAATACTAAGGACGTAAAAAACTATAGGCCAGTGGCAATGCAGAGTCACTTCGGTAAAATATTCGAATATACTTTTAACTCCCGATCATTGGCGTAGATAGGGGGGGGGGGGGCGGCCCCCCTAGAAAAGTGGTCTAAATGCATATAGGGTGTGTACCGTGATTTGGGTGCCTAGAACGCACGTACCATGGTAGGCATTGTATCACCTACATTTATTCACCAAAGTAGTATGACGGTATTTATCATAAAAATTCAACGTCACTTTTTAAAAGTCTGTCCACAAATCTACAATCAAATACCCAGAGATCTGAAATTAGAAAAAAATCAATAACCCTATTTTCTTATCCTTTTTTCCACTCCAGATCCAGATGGAAGATAATACTTTATTGTTGATTTTATTTTGTATTATAATTATATTATTTATACTGGCCAAGCGTAGGAAAATTATGTAAGAATAAAGTACAGGATAATGTTTCAGGTTAGTTTGTTTTGAAAATTGATTCTGAAGCACTGAATGCGGAAGCTACAATAATGAGAAATATGATATAAAATTGTGAAATAAATATAGAAAATTTAAAAAACCATATCAAACCCAACTTGTAAAAGTTGCTGCAAGCAGCATTGGTGCTCCCAGTGAGCTCTGTCAGTTGCGAAAGAAGTTTTTGTGCAATGCGGCGAATAAAAACCTGGCTTAGAGCAACTATGCTCCAAAATCGTTTCTCGCATATGTCATTGCTACATATAGAAAATGAAATCGTCAAAAACAGAATTACTCCTGATGCAGTATTAAACCAGTTTAGCAAAAAACATCGAAAATTGCAACTTATTTAAGAAATTTACTAGTTTGTATCACAAAATGGCTTATTAAGTTAAAATAAATGCTTTACTTATTTTATGTAGTTTAAAATACCTAAATAGTAGCATTTCAGGTGGGGCGGCCGCCCCAGGCACTAGAATTGGAAGGGCGATATTTTGAGGATTTTTGATCCTTGACCCTCTGCTTTCCCCAGAATATTAAAAATTTAGAACAATTACTAACGAAACCTGTATTTTAACGTCTTTTTTTTACCTTAAAAATTTCCTACTTTTCACCTAAGGTCTTTGACCTTGAAATCCTAAAAAATTTTGCCTGCGGCGCTCTTTTTTCGGCGCCTGCGAAAGCGGCCCCCCCCCCCCCTAAGAAAAATTCCTAGCTACGCCAATGCTCCCGATTGAGCCAATTTCTAGAGCGATACGGATGGCTTTCGGAATGCCAAAATGGCTTTCAATCTGGTCACTCAACACAAACAGCACTCGATTCCGCTCTTGAGCACATTTACGATGCGCTGAATAATAAAAATATTGTATTGGGTCTCTTTTTTGATATGTCTCGTGCATTCGACACCGTCGATCATGGGCTCCTGATCACAAAATTGGAGGCAATAGGGGTACGCGGACCACCTCTGAGTTGGGTAAAGTCATACCTTTACGACAGGTCTCAGGTCGTTGAGATCGACGGGGTTAGATCTACTGGTCGGGGGGTTAAAAGAGGCACGCCCCAAGGTTCATGTTTATCCCCAACATTATTTAATATTTTCATTAACGACCTCCCAACAGTCGCGGCGGCAGTTGGTAATATCCTTATCAGCGGTAAGACCCAAAACGACCTCGTACGTAAAGGGAACACGGCTGTCGACATTATGACCGGATGGTGTAATTCCAACGGACTACAGCTAAACGCCGATAAAACGATTTATGTCCAGTTTGGGACCAAAAACAAAACTGTGGACTATAGTTTGTTGATCAAAGCCGAAAAAAAATCTATCGCAGGCGTCTCATCTACAAAATTCTTGGGAATACATGTCGACCAAAAGCTTACATGGGGCACACATATAGAAAGCATATTACCTAAACTTAGCTCCTATTGTTATTTAATAAGAAATCATCGCGATACCGTATCCCCGAATGTGATCAAGCTTTTGTACTTCGGCTTGGTCCAGTCTACTCTTGCATATGGAATGGTCTACTGGGGTGGGTCATGTGATGCTCAACATGTTCTTGTGGTGCAGAAAAGAATCATGAGAACGATAGTAAGAATCTCTCCTTTAACATCCCGTAGGGAGCATTTTAAATCTCTTAATCTAATGACGACAACGTCCCTTTATATATACTCTTTAATTCTGTATGCCATAAACAACAAAGAGTCGCTTACTCTGAGGCAAGAAATTCACTCTCATAACACCAAATATAAAAATGAATTTCAACTACCATTTTCAAGACTCGCGATAGGACAGAATCACCCAAAATACATTGCGCTTAAGGTTTTTAATAAATTGGGTCGAATTACCCATAACTTTCCACGGAGGACGGTGGCGAATGCAACATTAAAAAATAAATTGAAGAAATTTCTAATCAATAAATGTTATTACTCGTTAGATGAGTTTTTTAAGGAAAGGGAACTTCCAAATCCAATAATCCCATAACTATTATCTATTCTAATGTGGTAGAAAGGGTGTAAAACATTTACAATATATTTCTGTTGTATATTTTTTGGGTTCTGTTTTTTTGTACGTTATGTACTGTTTTATTTGAAATTTGCGTATTGTATGTGACATGTATTTTGTCTTGTCTATATTATTGATAATTTTAATGTAATTTATGAAAAACCGTTTTATATTTGTGTATATCTTTAGTATATTATATTCTAATTGACGATCCCATAATGCTGTGTAGATCACACTTACATTGTATTCAGTGGAGTTAGTAACGAAATAAATAAATAAAAAAATGAATATTCCTTTTAATATTTGATTTTACTTGGTGCCATATTAGTTCGATCGGATTAAAAAAATAATTTTAAAAGGCTGTAATACTTCTAAACGATAAAGTTTCTTCAAAATATATACTTATTACTATTTATCATAACATTTTGGATTCCTGTTTTTGTACTACTAGAACTAGGAAACATTTTTACTCGACGACTAGGATAACTAGCATTGTCATTACAATAACGCTATTTTTGGATATGTTTTTAAGAAGTCGATGTTCAAACCGAAACCAATCTTCAAAAAGTTGTGCGTCAGTGTCTTGGTGGTAATCTAGAGAAGAATCTGCTATGTTTTTAGCTGAAAACGACAAACAATTCGGAACAAATCCATTTTGTAAACCTGCGTGTATTATTGTTATTATTTTGCCTTTATTTGAAGGAGCCTTGGTTTGACATTTTTTTGAAAAAGTATTCCATCCTTTTCTTGCAGTGTCATATATATGTAACGAACCATGTCGATTTTCTGCTCTATATTGTTTAATAGCCGTTAAATATTTATGACGCCATTCCCGTAAACGTTGAGTTCCATTAAGGTTTGTCTTTTATCAATTGTGTAATATTTAAAACCCATTTTAAGCAAACTTTTTTTAAGGCTTAAAATACTACAAGAAATGTTTGTTTGGTCGTTGGTAAGCCCCGTTTTTAGGGAAACCAGGGTAGGTACAGATTGTTCTTTATACATTAGATACATTTTCCTTCTTAATAAATCATTCTCGTCAATACTTCTAAATGTGCCACAATAACTTCGCTTCTTTCAGGGAATGGGAAGTTTCAGTACCATATCCTTTACTGAAGATAAAGAAGTACTTGTTTAAACAGACGTCTCGGTTTAAGCATCACTTGATTTAAATCTCTTTTCAGCAAAGGTTGATTCACATTTTTAATTATTTCTTTAGCATATCGGGAGATAAATGCTTTCTTCTGAAAGTGATACTACAAGGTGCCCCACTCTCAGCACAAGCCCATGGACGCCACATTCTAATACACAAAAAATATCATGCGCCAGTAAACTAAATACTAGAATAACAAAATTCACCTGTCGGAAAACCAATTGGAACTAAAATTAATAAAAATCAATTCGCCATTTAATATATTAGTAGGTGTTTATACCTACTTAACATGGTATAGCAATTAGCGATGCAGGTAATTTGTACTCGCCCGAAAAGATGTAAATTTAAGGTATTTTATGGCAGTCAAAAGAGCGACGGTATAATGTAAACTTTACTACGCTACATCAAAGAAAGCCCATGGGATAATTCTTGACAGTATGGCGATCTTATTTTTTTTTATTTACCGCGCCAACGTTGTTAGGGACAGGGGCATTTACTTCGGCTTCTGATTACAAGCTGGAACTAAACTGTAGCCAAACAATCTGAAGTTTTCTATTAAGAAATCATCAAGTTTCGTACAGTTCTGGGACAAAAATTATTTAAATTTCTTGACGTCACTATAAGGTTTGTTTTTTAATGTAATTTTCAACAGTTTGTGCTTTTTGCTAAGTTGAATTTTTATTTAAACCTTAAAAAATAACGACGTACCTAATCCCAGATTCATAATGGGACATCTTTCGCTCGCGGTGTTGCCATGTTTAGTTTACTTTATTGAAATTTGGAGAATATTCATATTTGGAACTGGCCTGCACCTTTTGTGATTATTGATTATGTAGGGTATCCTAATTAAGTAAATTATTAAATTATTTTAAGAAGTGGTGGGTTTGTTTGAAGAGGTCAAAACAAAACCTAGAAGTCACTTTCTGCCTATGTTGCGGTTTCAACTATTTGTTTAGTCAGTTCATCACACTGTGCTGTTAGTATATGCATGGTTCCTGTTATATTAATCTACAGTATCCTATATGAATCAGTTTAAGCTGATCAAAGAAATCTACACTGTGGTGTCCTGATGATGTCAATGTCGTCGTTTGGACTTCTTCTGAAATTGATACCTGGGTTGACCCTTTTCCGTTGACCATGCTTAGCCGCAATAATATTTTGAATGGTTGTCTGCCCTTATCCCTAAAATTCCGTTTTTTTACAATCAACCGAAAAGCAAGCACTTTCTAGAAAATGTTTTAACCGGAAAATATCACTTTACGGGTCTAGACCGAAAAGCAAAAAAGAGGGGCCGGGAAAGTACTTTACCGGTCCCTTTTTCATTACCATTAAATCTTCTATTTCAGATTATTAAATATTTTCCTGCCTATATAGTTTTCGTTATAAGCGATCTCAAAATTTACAGAAAAAAAATATATTAGCACCCATACTATTAACTACTTCTGTTGTTAGCCGCTGTCGCACTATCGCAACTACGTAAACATCCCTATAGGGAAAATACATCTCTAATTGCTATCGATATTTCTCCATCTCTAATATTAGGTTCTGTCAGTTCTGTGGTTCTGTCATTCAAGAATTCTCAGTTGTGTTTTACGTGTCGTGTGGCTTTTCTGCGTTGTCGTTCATTTGATACTTAGACAAGGAAAGAGAGTGGACGCGTAACTGGGTGTGTAGAAGCGTGACCATCTGGCACCAGACCGATCCGCTCAGTGGCGTAACTAAATAGGTTATAGATTAATATTATTTGTTTCATTTGATAAGCTTCATTTATATCTTTTTTAATGTCTTTATCTGAAAAAAAATGTAACAGGTTTTGTTTTTCGGGCAAAACGCAGTGGTTTTTTACTATAAAAACCTAATATTTGTGGACTATGTAAAATAATGCTAGAAAAAAAAACAATGTTATACTTTTTTTTAAAATATATTTATTTGTGTTAATAACAAAAACGATACTGTAGGTACTAAAGACGAAATGTAAATACACAAAATAATAAACAATATTGTTATTAGTATTATAACTTTAAAATTACATCTATAAAAAATAAACTATACCTATTATACCTACTTTAATATTATATGGTACCTATATACATTTTAATACAGAGTTGGCAAGGTTGTACTAATAACTTTTTAAATCTGTCAAGAACAATGTACCGGTTCCAATTATTAATACCATTTTTATTATTATTGGCCTTTAAACAATATTAGTTTGGTCAATTGATTTCTAACAGGATCTGTAATTTCGGATCGCCTTTTGGTTATAAAGTGAATACGAATGTTTAAATACTTTGAAATAACTGATTCAATTAGAAAATATATATGGTTGGTACTGGTTTCTAATACATGGCTTCTTAAAGTATCGAAGCAATCCGATTGTATACAGTTGAACATAATTTTATTCTTTAAAATGCTAATGAAATTTTTTTTCGTAAGACAATGATCGTTAATACGTAAAAAATGTTCTGATATCTTACAAATGTTTATAACATCTTTAGAAGGATAGCTTAACCCTCCACGATTTTTTCTAGAAATTAGAGAGTTCAGAAAATTTTCTTTTTCTCCATACAATTTATCCACACAGTGTTCACATTTTATGGATTTTTGCAACTGCCGAGTGACAAATCCAGCAATGTAGACAATAATTTGGAAAGAGCACTCGCTAAGGACAATACTATTCATAATATATTCGTGATCGGACAAAATTGCCTCTAGATTATCAAAATCATTTCCCTGACCTTCTTCTTCTGTGAAACCAACACCATTTGGAATTATATTTGATTCAGGGTTTGGAGATCTACTTGATCCTGTTAGAATAGGAATCTCCTCCAAAGGTAAACAGTTTCCCATTCCACCTTCCCGAATTTCTGCCCTGACTAATAGCCTCTTATAAGCTGCAGTGAATTGACGAGTAGTAGGGTTGTTATTCCATCCACCTCTGGATCGAATTGATGAAAAAAATAATTCCAAATGGTCTTGGCTTACTTTGTATAACGGTAAATAAATAAGAACATTTTCTTTACATATAAGATCATCATATAATAATAACGCACTGTTCAAGGAGATTATGAAACCCATAAAACCAGTTTTTCGTCGAGAGTTTATCACCAATTCACCATCCTCAAACTTTAGAGAGGAAATATAATTTATAGCCTCTTTTATAAAATCTCTGGTTTTTTCAATATTCTTGGGACATAGAGCCTTTTTAAATCCTGGTGGGATTAGGGACCTACTGTTCAATATATCAAACATGCTATTACACATCCTAATAAAGTGCGCAGTTCCCTGACACCCTTTGAAATCTTCAAGTCCCAATTCTTGTTCGCAATAACACAGAGCATCAGCAACTGACTCGCTTAATAATTGAACTGCCAGGCGCACCTTCATTTTTTGTTTAAAAAAATGTACATGAGCTTTTCGCAGTTTATTTCCCAAGTGCAAACCCTCCGAGTCTTGTAATTGCTGTAGTTTCTGGACAATCTCCCATTTTATTATATTTCCACTTCCGTCTATTAATATTTTTTTCTCCCCAAAAGTGTTTCTGATTAACTTAAGCATATGACATGGGTCATAAAATGCATAAGTACGTTTTTCACTTGAACTAAAATATGGCTTTAAATTGTGAAATTCAGTTGTGCAACCCAAAATATTACACATTGTAATATTTGAAGGTGCACCGTCAAATGTTAAGGAAACCACTCGTGCACCTGTTTCTGAAATTAATTTTAAACATTGACTAACAAGGGCACTTTTTTGTTCACCAGTTAGACCATCAGTAAAAAAATAACCAACAGGCAATTTCCATTGCCCATTTATGCAAACGACCATAATAACAAATGCTTCTTTGGCCATTGCATTTGAATCATCTTGTAAGTCAAGCCCATAATTTATATACCCATGAAATTTTTTACCATCCCACTGAAGGTGCTTACGAATTGAAATTTCATCGACAATCAGTGCTAACAATGTAGGTTTTTGTGAAAGTTCAACATGTTTTTTTAAAGTATCAAAGGACTCTTTAGTGTAGCCAGGATCAGCATTTACATTTTTAAACCATTTGCCAATGGTACTTCGATGGGGCAAGCATGTATTAAAAGTTTTACGCACATAATCATATGCTTTAGGGGAGAAAAAACTGAGAGTAATGGCAAATTTTCGCAATTCGGGAGAATATTTTGTCCTTTCTCCCAACTTGCGTTTCTGTAGTTGTTTGCTAATATCTGGCATATTCTCAAACAAAAGGCAAGTTTCGGAAGACAATACATTTTTTGCTTTTAACTCTTTTATAATTTGCTTTAGGGAAATAATTTTTTTTTTATATCGTTTCAATTTTTGGCCTAATACCTTAATTTTTTGAGACTTTCGTTTATTTTTAATCACTTCTTGGAACAGCTGTCTTCGAAGTTTCTTCTTACGTGGAGTTTCAATATCCTGTATGTTCGTACTGGAAGTAGAAGGAGTCGGTTCCAATGTTTCTTGTCTAGGCCTTTTTGTTGTCTGTAACAATAATTATTATTATTATTAAAGTATGCAGTGGATATTTTATCTCATTTTCATAAAACAGTGCAACATGTTTATCAGGTAAACCCAAAACCTATCCACCAATGTTAATTTCTTTATCACTGACACATTAATAACTGTAAATGTGCTATTATATTATTAAATAGGTCAGTATTGTGACTATTTTATCCATATTGTGAATTGTGTACCTAAACATGTTTTTGTGTATAAGCAATAATAGGTAAGCATCAATAAAAGTGATTTGATTTGATTAGGTATGTTACAATTAATATACAAAATACTGCTTACCCTTTTTTGATGCTCAATTGTCTGCATATATTGTGGCAGCTCTTCAAAAACTATTGGAACCGCGTCATCTAGTAGATAAGTCTTAGCCCCTATGCTATAAAATTGACTGCTCGGAAAATGCTTCGAACAAAGTCTGCTGTTTTTGTTAGGCATCCAGGCAACCAAATGCATGTTTTGTACCCATAGCCTGGTTCTTTGTGGATCCTTCAAAGGAAATCTGAAATAAAAACAGAACATTTTGAATAAATTGGTAAAATTGCAGACTACGCCACTGGAAAATCATTCATCTTTTATGATAATTAGGCTTTCAAGGTCTTTGTTTATTAAGTTGAAAACGAAAACCACTATTAAAAGTATCAAGGTTACATGCTTATGCATGTTTTTAAGTGGTACTGATAAAATTATGCGGATTGAATTACTCTTTTAAGAGATATATTACAATGTATCCAATAACAAAATTTTATCACTATAATAATTTACCTGTGAAATGTAATTCCGGATTCCTTTTTGTCGCTTCGACTTCGGCAACCGTAAGCAGAACAAATAACCATTATCACAATTAAATAAAACCAATGTCTTTCACTTATAAATCGCTCACAAAAACAGAAAATAAACCTGGTGACACTTCCGATGTTTGGCACCAAAAAATGGCGGATAATCGATTTTCGGTCACACCTTCTGCGACGGTCCGTAAATGAGTGTTACCCGTCCACTCTCTTTCCTTGTCTAAGATTTGATACCATTCATACGCCGCCATTTTGTAGTAAATTTGCTCGTGTTAAAAATGTCTGAGTTAGAGAATAAAAAACTGGCTGATTTGCGTGTTATAGATTTAAGAGCGGAGTTAGAAAAAAGGGGCTTGGATCGTAATGGTGTAAAACAAGTCCTTATGCAAAGGTTAAAAGAGGTGAGTTGTATTTTTGGTAATATTCATAAGCTGCATGGTGTGTTAACTTGCAATGGCCAAACTTTGATTTCTTTAAAAGTAATATTCTTGTTTGCTGTGACTTACTAAACGTCGTCTTCTTTGTGTAGGCACTTGAAGAAGAAGGTCTTGATGCTGATACATATGTGTTTGATTCCAGTGACGCTAAGAATAGAAGATCATCCTTAGCTTGTAAGTTGATATATTTTACTTGATTAGTATAAATTCCTTGTTGCCTTCAATAATGTACTTAATTACTTGAATATTTTTTTTATTCAGTAAATGAAGATTCTGAGGATAAATCAGAAGAGAGTATCGAAAGTAAGCCTGAGAAGAGGTCTGATGAGAAACTTGATGAAAAAGTTGCTGAGAAAGCTGAGGTGAAAGAAAATGGTGAGAAAGCAGATGCGAAAACTGAGAAGGAAATTAAAAAACCTGCAGATGTGAAGCCCAGTGTTGAAAAGGTAGTAAAAAAGGATGAAGCAGTAGCAAAAAAGGACCCCAAAGAGAATAAACCCGAGGTCAAAAAGGAAGAACCTAAAGAAAAGGTTGAAGAAAAATCTGGTTCAGTAACTAAAACTGAGGAGAGAGTGAAGATTTTACAGAACGTTCAAGTGAAAAAACCCACTCCTGTTGAAGAAGATGATGACCCTATTCGGCTTACATTAGATGATGATGAAACATTACATGATGTTGAGGTAAGGTGTACTTGTTTTCTATTTGTTTTTACTCGTCTTTTTTTTTACAACAGTATGTTAAAAGATGTTTTATTTAAATTTCTGTTACTGCAATGTTTGAACATTAACTTAATCTTTACTTAAAAACGAATAAATGTTACTTCCGATGCCAGAAAAGGTAACCAGTATTTTTTATTTCACAATCAAATTATTCTCAACATTACCTTTTCAAGGACATACAACAAGTTGACATTTACTTTCAAAGCAGTGGCGTTAGAGCCATTTTACAAAAAACAAAATGGTGCCCATAAATCAAGGTATGTAAGTATCAGGTTAGTTAGGTTCTATTCACTTACACACCACACAGGGAATTAAAATTATGGGAAATTCCATGGTCAACTGGTAATTGAGATGTGTTGTAGCGATCCATAGGTATTATCTACAGAGCATTGTCAAATTTTTAATTTTAAAATGCAACATATATTTGAGGTTAAACAATAATCATTGCCGCTGCAGTAAAATATGTTAAATTGGCAGGAAAAAAGGGATGTTTTGTAATTTGTCACCTAGGCATTTTTGAAAAGTAACCCCCTGTTTTTGAGGATAATGTCACATAGGAGGTATTAAAATAAAGAGGATATAAACAATTCAGAATTTTAAATGTTTATTTCAGAATGACTCCGCTGATAAGAGCCGAGATGAAGATGCTTCTGTGGGTAAGTACAAGAATCATATTAACAGCCTTTTGTATATTAAAAATTTAATAATATTAATAAATCAAATTGTCTTATTTAAAAAGCACTGAAACTAATTGCATATTTATAAAATATATCCACCTCTACTAAGCAAGGACTGTCCCTAGTGGAAGTTACAGCTTACCTCAACTGAATAGTGGAAAACTAAAAGAAGCAGTTGAAAGAATTAAAGTGTATTATATTCATATTGAAGAGCAGTGGAAGAATAAAAGTAAAATGGACAGTATCAACGTTTAAAACAGAAGAAAGAAAAGAGTTGAAGAATTATGGTTTTTTGTTGGAGTGACTACAAAATTAAATTGATTGTGCTGTGATTTGTGTTCTTTACTCAGGGGAGACTTCAAGATGAAGAGGAATGCAACACTGAAAATGAAATAGCTGATATTTCCATTGACAACTAAAAATGTTAGTTAGTGTTTCCAGTTTTGGAGGTGGATTTAATGCGAGCTAGAAAGGAAATGTAATTTTACATGTAAATTATATGCAATTAGTTTCGTTATGTTTAATGACAGTAAGGACTGTATGTATTTTTATTATCGACGTCACCAGCCTCTAAATTTAATAGACCATCAATACAAATGTTTTGGCATTTAAACCAATAGCAATCGGTTAACAGAAGTTTGGCACATTCAGAAATGTCATGTGTAAAAGTAAAACTACATAGAGAAAAAAAACGTTACAACAAACATTTCAACACAGCAGAAATTTTATTTTTTACTTATGTCAGTTTCAATTAACTTCATAATTGATGTTCACTGAACTCAAATTCAAGGTGTTATGGAAGTAATGTAGTTATAATCCAGTGAATTTCTCAAGAAACATTAATCTACATTGTTTTTATTACATCTTACAAATATTTCGTCTATTTAATAAAATTCCTTTAGGTATATGCAAAGATATAAGTATCCAAAATATTAGAAATGCTTTGCATATCATGATTAATAAAATATTTGAAACAACAGTACATGGCTTCTTAAAAGTATTTTAAACGTATCACGTCGATTTTGATTTCTGTAGATAAAAAGAAGAGTGACGACCAAGAAAGCAAGAAAGAAGGAGAGACAAGAACGGAAAAGGATAGGAAAGCAGATGATTATAGGTTGGTTTTTCTCATTATGTTCACTCTACGTTCACACTCCATAATGCTGCCTTAGAACATACGATTATGATTGTATTTATTACAAAGGGAGTTTAAGTGTAAACTGGATATATTTGCGTTTAATGCGAATAAAGTCCTTTAAGGGAGATCGCCTTTCTTGCTAAAGGTTGTTATTGCTGTAACAAAAACCCAAAACTGAACTCATGTGTACTAAATTGTTGATTGTAGAAGATTCTTTTCACTATACGTTCCATATCAGAAGAGCTTTCAGTATATCTAATGTGAAGTGATAATAGAGGAGATAATAAGAGTTTATATTGATATATTCAACAATAAATAATTCTTATAGATCAGAAATAGAACTACATATTATTACAAAACTCAAAAAAAAAAACTACATGCAAGAGATGGTAACATATTTTTTACAGCCTGCAATACACAAAAGCTACCAGTACATTGTTTGTAGTGTCTTTCAAATATAAATGCAAGCATTCTGCATTTTTGTTGCTCACTGGGTAACTTTAACCAGATGGATAGAATATGTGCTGTATCCAGTAAACTCGTGAGTAAGTTCAGGAGCCTGACACAGACGATTACCATACCTAGAAAACAAACTTTCAGTAGTGCTGTTACTCAATTAGAAGCTGGATGTTTTGGGTAGTATAAATTAAGAAGAGAGAGAAGAATATACTGCTGCAGCATAAGGACTAACATAGTCCAGTTTATACTTCACCTCCCCTTGTAATAGACAATACCAAAACTGATCAACAAAAAAATGACATGGAATGTTCCCCGCTACAAAAGCACCACCACCAGATCTTCAATGGACATCGCCGTATTTTGAAGGAATGCTTATGACACTATCCGTGGGACGCCGATAACCTCTACCAAGTTCTGGATAGTGGAGCTTCTAGGATGTTGGCAGTAGTCCAGATGCAACTTTTGGTGTAGTGTCTTGATCTGCAATATCGTCGCGTGCTGTATGGAAAATTTTTCCCGCTGTATTTGCAAACAATTAATCCAGGAATCTATGCTTAGGACTAAGAGCTATACGATAATTTAAATTTGATATAATGGCAGCATTATGTCGAGGTCATTTGGAAAAAATAGTATTTAAGATGTATGGTAAGAGTTCCAGTGATTTAGGTGCAGATCTGTGTAAAGAAAAGTTCAGTATTTTTCTTCATATGATTTTCAATGCGCCGGTAACATTTGGTAAAGTTTTAGTATCATTTTGTGTACACATATTTTTAATTTAAACACTGATCCTCAGGTTAGTTATAATATTATTTATTTTTCTCCGGTGTATTAAATACAAGTGTTTCTTTTTTATTTCTAGCTGTTACAGACCTAGATCTAAATTTTGTGCAATATATTTTTCCTATATTCCTAAAGAAATTCCAGGAACTGCTCAAGTGTTCATTTACTTAGTAACATCTTAAAAATAAGCTCTATAATACAAATCATAAGAGCTTTTAAATAGTATAAATTCAGAATAAAAAACACTGTTTTCATTATTTTCCACTTTAATTTTTTTGTAACTTGTGAAGAATATTGATAATCCTTAATTTGAAAAAAATATATAAATCAAAATTATAATCTATGGGTATGATTGTCAATTATTAGTGTAAGATATCTGGCCAAAAGTTACATAATTACGAAGAAAATTGTGTTTTTCAGATAGATTTATTATAGGTAGACATTGTTTTTGTTTTGGCTATTAAATGCGAATACGAAATACTTTCGATGAGTGAATATAGCGCCGAATGCTGGCCCCAATAACTAACTTTCATAGAATTACATTTTTTTGATGTCATTAACAGACCAACAAATACATCGGATTCAAAATTATCACAATTTAGTCCAAAGCCACCTCATTCATGACCACTAGAGAAATCTATAAATGAGCTGAAGATTGCGGATTTCTGTATTTTTTGTTTAATTACAATTTTTTAAAATATTTTATTATAAAGTCGCCCCCAAAATTATTTGCATTTATAATACAAATGATCCTTAAGGTTGACAACATTTTATAAAACATTTGCTTAAATTCAAGATGGCGGCTTGCCTGGGGGAGACTTAATATACAGTGTGTGTATAAAGTATGGAAACGGCTTAATAACATTACAATTGATAGGCCGATTTAAACCAAATTTGGTATAGTTGTGTAAGAGGATCTGACGCACCGAATGACGATATTGGCGTTGTTGTCAGCTTTTTAGTTTGTCTGGAATTCGAACGAATTTTATATTTTTAAATGTAACACCCTGTATATTTTTTCATTTATAGTTTTTACTTTAAATTTGTTACACTTTTGGTATCAAACTGTTTTCCCTGTACAGCTTAACAGTGTGCTAATTGAAAATAAAATTTTTCAATTGTGTTGTAAATCATTTCTGGCGTTATTAATTCAAATTCGACGCTGCAAATCGGCCAAATCTTGAGGTTTTGTGGTATTAACTCTGTTCTTCAAGTGTCCCCATAAAAGTAGTCGTTAGGCGACAAATCAGGGGACCTAGGTGGCCACTCGATTGTACCCCCTCTACCGATCCACCTATTCGGAAAAGTGTTGTTCAAAAATTCGCGCACGTTTCGACCAAAATGGGGAGGAGCTCCGTCCTGTCGGAAGAATGTACTTGCCTAATTTGGACCCATCACATTTCGTATAGTAGGCACTATTTGCGTTTCCAATAGCTCAAGGTAAATTTGTGATGTCAAATTTCCATCAATAAAAAATGGACCGATCTTGTGGTTACCCAGAAGCTCAGCCCAAACATTCAATTTTCCAGGGCTTTGTGTATGACCTTCTCTCACCCAGTGGGGATTTTCATTTGCCCAAATCCTACAGTTGTGTCTATTGACTTTACCATTTAACATAAATGTTGCTTCGTCCGAAAATACTATAAATTTGAAAAACTGGTTATTTTGGTCAAACCTTGACATCATAATATCACAAAATTCAATTCTTCGCTCATAATCATCTTCTGATAACTCTTGAACTACATGTATTTTAAAAGGGTGACATTTATGTTTTATTAAAACATGGACGGATTTGAAGCAGACGTCACTTACTTGAGAAATTTTTCTTAATGAAGAAACAGGAGTTTCAACAACATGTTGTAAAGTTTCTAAACTTTTCTCTTCATCTACTACTACTGGTCGTCCTGATCGTCGCCTATCTCTACAATTTCCAGTTTCTTCGAACCGTCGGACAGTTTTTAGAACAGTTGCTTTTGAAATTGGATTTCGGTTTGGAAATGCGTCATTAAATAGATTTTTAACCTCTTCGTAAGACCTGACCCTATCGCCATATCCTCTCATCATAAGAATAATTGTAATTTTTTCACTTTCAGTTAAAGACATTTTTGCATGCAAAAATTACAGCTTTTATGACTTTACATCAAAATAGTGTTGCAACGGTTACGGTTACGGTTAATTCACGGTTTTGGATATTATACGGTTAACCGTAACCGTATACCGCATTCACGGTTTTTCATCGAACGACTGAATGCGGCCCTGGTGAATTCCACGATAGCGAGGTCGCCGTCGACGTGGCGCGGTTTTCGCGTTGCCAATAAGAATCGTGCTGTATTTATCATACAAACCATCGTCAGTGAATTCGGAGAGGTTGTTTTCGACTGCAGGTCTTGTGCAAACACCAAAGAGAAACAGGCTGATTCCGCAGAATTTGCAGATGTTATGTTTTTTAAATAAAAATTTGCCTGCCGTAAATTTTGAGTGTTGTCTTTTGACTTTTTTATTTTTTAAAATATATTATTCAGGTACCTACCTGTTTTTACTGTTTTTAGTTAGGTTTAAAAAAAATGTTACTCATTTCCTTTTGTTTTATAGTTTTATTAGAAATTTGTTTTTGTTTAGATTAATAATTATTATTTAACCTTTACTAAACGTGTGTTTTTTATTTTATTTTAAACAATAAACTTTATTTTTTGTAATTCTGCAATTTTTTTTGAATAACCGTGAATGTATTTGTAACCGTACAGATAACCGTAACCGTCAAACCCGGAACCGTTGCATCACTACATCAAAACTGAACTAGTGTTTTATTTATTAATAAATAAAACACAATTTGTTGATATTTTCAAAACACGTCGTTATTTCGAAAACTACTGATATTAGGAACAAAGTGTGTTATACCAAAAGTGTAACAAATTTAAAGTAGAAACTATAAATGAAAAAATATACAGGGTGTTACATTTAAAAATATAATTCGTCCTAATTCCAGACAAACTAAAAAGCTGGCAACAACGCCAATATCGTCATTCGGTGCGTAAGATCCTCTTACAGAACTGTACCAAATTTGGTTTAAATCGGCCAATAAATTGTGATGTTATTAAGCCGTTTCCAGACTTTATACACACACTACATAAACTCATATTCATGACATTTGAGCGGAAAAAAAAAGATTTCCCAACCTACGGACTTCAGCCATTGTAACAATTATCCTCAAAATTTGTTCATATACAGGGTCTTTATTAAACATATTATTCTTTAGCCCACACATGGTTGTTGTGGAAATTCCTTGAGAAATTCGATTCATCGATAAAAAGAATCAACGTCAGTAGTTAAGGGATTTGAACCAATGTGTGCAAAAGCCATTGACAGAATGCAATTCATGGAGGAAATCGGCAGGAAGAAGTGCCTGAACGCGTTGTATGTAGAATGGGTACAACAAATAGTCAATAAGGATTTTCCAAACAGTCGCATTACTTACATTAACAGTATTTGTAATTTTTCAAGTAGAAATACCTGAGTCTTCCTCTGTCATGCCGAGCACATTCTTTTCCACTTCTATCGTTCTTACTGTTATTGGCCTTCCTCACTTCGTTTCAATGTGCCTGTTGCATGAAGACGTTGAAAGGATTTTCTATCAGGAACATTACGGTCAGGAAATCGTTCAATGTACAACCGCCTAGCTTGTAATGAATTGCCATCATCGAAGGACAATATATTCTTCAAATAATCTAGGAAATGACCCTTTTAATTTTTGCCGTATGTTTAATAAACACCCTGTATAGAGCTGGCATTACATGCAATGCAATAATTTTTTATTAAAATAAGTTGAAATTATCAACAGAAATTTCTTTATTTCTGTAAAATGTGTATTTAAATTTACAAGTGCAGGTCAGTGCCATATATCTTACACCAGTAATTGTTCAAAGTGCATAAAAATAAAAGTATATGTCCCTAATCATTTGTTATCGCTTTAATAGGCGATCTGGTGAAAAATTACAAAAGAAAGTCGGCGCCAAATCTAACCCAAATGTCGTGTGGGTATCCAACGTTGCCCAGAATACCCGGGCAAGTGAGCTCAAAGCTGCCCTATCTGCGTGTGGCAAAGTGACAGGAGCTAAAGTCGTGGTAAATGCAAGATACCCTGGCTCAAATTGCTTTGGATACGTCACCATGGGCTCTTTGGAAGATGTGGATAACGTCATTCTTAAATTGAATAATACGGAGTTGAATGGACAAATTATCAAGATCGAGAAGGTAAATACATACATTTTATAATAAGTGTTGCATATTCTCCCCTTCTTCGACCAATTAGTAACTCTGTTTCTTTCTGAAGCAATTTTGACTTCTCGTTATACTTTGACCTCATTATTCAGTTTCGTCCATTTAGTATTTCCCTTGGTTGTAACCGTTTTTCCTTTTGTGGATTTTTAATTTTCTATGCGTGTTTCATCTATATACAGTGTTGTGTATAAAGTCTGGAAACGGCTTAATAACATCACAATTTATTGGCCGATTTAAACCAAATTTGGTACAGTTGTGTTAGAGGATCTAACGCACCGAATGACGACATAAAAAGTAGTCGTTAGGCGACGTTGTTCAAAAATTCGCGCACGTTTCGACCAAAATGGAGAGGAGCTCTGTCCTGTTGGAAGAATGTACTTGCATAACTTGGACCCATCACATTTCGTATAGTAGGCACTATTTGCGTTTCCAAGAGCTCAAGGTAAAGTTGTGATCGTCAAATTTCCATCAATAAAAAGTTGACCGATCTTACCCAGAAGCCCAGCTCACACATTCAATTTTCCAGGGCGTTGTGTATGACCTTCTCTCATCCAGTGGGCATTTTCATTTGCCCAAAACCTACAGTTGTATCTATTGACTTTACCATTTAACATAAATGTTGCTTCGTTCGAAAATACTATAAATTTGAAAAACTGGTTATTTTGGTCAAACCTTGACATCATAATAACACAAAATTCAATTCTTCGCTCATAATCATCTTCTGATAACTGTTAAAATACATGTATTTTGAAAGGGTGATATTTATGTTTTATTAAACCATTATGGACGGATTTGAAACAGACGTCATTTGTGAAATTTTTCTTAATGAAGAAACGGGTTTCAACAACATTTTGTAAAATTTCTAAACTTTTCTCTTCTCTACTACTGCTGGTCGCCCTGATCGTCGCCTATCTTTACAATTTCCAGTTTCTTCGGACAGTTTCTAGAACAGTTGCTTTTGAAATTGGATAACCTGACCCTATCGCTATTTCCTCTCATCATAAGAACTGTAATTCTTTCACTTTCAGTTGAAAGACATTTTTGCATGTAAAACTGACAGCTTTTATGACTTTACATCAAAACTGAACTGGTGTTTTATTTATTAATAAATAAAACACAATTTGCTGATATTTACAAAACACAATTTGTTGATATTTTCAAAACACGTCGTTATTTCGAAAACTACTGATATTAGGAACAATAGTATATTATTAACCAAGGTTTAGACAGCCATCATTATTGCCCGAGCGGCAAGGTTAAATCACGAGGAGCGCAGCGACGAGGGATTTAAGACGCGAGGGCTATAAGCTGTCTAAACCGTGGTTAATATAATATTTTTTCCACTACTACAAACTTTTATAAGACATTTATCTTTATAGTATTAATAATTATAAAAAATTATAGGTAGGTGTAATTATATTTTTTAATCAAGTTACCTGCGCTTTGGAATTGGCAAAATATTTTGTCAATGTCAATGTCAATTTTTGTTCATTTATGTCATCAGATTTCACGAGTTTTCCGTTTTTTTTTTTAAATCAAGTTACCTGCGTTCAAATAAATTCTTGAAGATCGGTCAATAATGGATTTCAATGCCTTATTATTGACCATGGTCAATAATAACTTATAAGGTAGAGAAAAACGATTTCTAACGTTAATAATCGGTCAATAATGACGATGTTATAGGTTAGTAGTGGAAAAAGTATGTTATACCAAAAGTGTAACAAATTTAAAGTAAAAAGTATAAATGAAAAAATATACAGGGGGTTACATTTAAAAATATAAAATTCGTTCGAATTGCAGACAAACTAAAAAGCTGGCAACAACGCCAATATCGTCATTCGGTGCGTCAGATCCTCTTACACAACTGTTGGTTTAAATCGGCCAATAAATTGTGATGTTATTGAGCCGTTTCCAGACTTTATACACACACTGTATATATATTAGTAGTATATGGTGACCTGCCCACTTAACTAATGTAATACAGTGAAGCCGAGATGTCTTTGTCCAATGCGCATGTGCGAGAAAATTCAAGACTACGATTTACTACGGCAGATAAAAAAATTAGTAAAAATTTAACAACAAAAATTTGTAAACAAATATTAAAGTTCTTGTTGTTTTAAGGCTTTGTACATTTCGTTTGACAAATAATCCATTTTTAATGGAACATTTATTAGATATTTAACAATTTTATCAATGACAGTCGACAGATTAAAGTCAAAATTAAGTTGTTTATGTAGGATTCCCGTTCCAACAAATTATATGTACTCTTCGTATGGCTTTTTAATTTCCCAATAAGTAAGTAATGTTATGTTCATATTTTTTAAAATAAAACTACGCTATATGATTTTTCTTAATGAAATATATCCAAAATCGGTTGCTTATTTATAATTGAATCAGCAAAAACATACATTCAGTAATTAAAACTTTCACGAAATCGAATATTATCGACGAGCTGTCAAATTACATAAGTCGATATTTGAGGTTATGTTGTATTCCTCACGCTCTTAAAAGGCATGCGCAGAAGTCGAAATGCTTCTGATGCTCTGTCCCCGTTGCTGCTTCAATTTGTTCAAGGTAATAACCATATAGTAGTTATGCACATACGGTTTCAACGAGCTTCACAATCAACAATTGAATCAATTGATTTTTTATAGTTTGACCAAGTTCGCGCTGACCAAATGAAACAAATGAAAGATGCAAAGTCTTCAGGGAGCACCAAACCGAGAAAAGAAGACAAAACCGATGCCGACCAAAAGGGCGAAAAGAAAGAAGGCGACAAAGATGGGGAGAAAAAGGAAGTAGAGAAGAAAGAAGGCGAGGGTGCTGAAGAAGACAAAGCAACGGATAGAACTAGGTCTAAAGACAGAAAGGGTTCGAAGGATAGAAAAACGCATTCAACAGATGGTAAACGTAAAAGCGTTGATAAAGGGGTACGTTTAGTTTTTGTTTATGGAGAGTTTTTTTGAACCCGTTGTGGTTATGCACAGTACTAAGCCATAAGATTCATTTTTTTTAGAAGGAGCGTGGTCGACGAAGTAGGTCCCCTGTTCGTTTTGCTGGCAAACCTAGAGCTGTCCTAACATTTGCCCAAATTAAGGTAAATTTAAAGCTAATTAGTTGTAAATTGTTTACCAAAGATCAGAAGGGATGATAATTAATTACAGATCAAAATCAACAACTTGGAAACCTATTTTAGGACTGAAAATAAATATTGACAACTATATATTTTTGAAGTTTTAATAAGAAATGGTGATTTGAAGCTTAATATAAAGTAGGGTTGCCATTAAAAAATCCAATATGCCGTCTTGCTGTCAAATTTGTGAACCTATATGTTTTTTAATATAAAATTTTGAGACGCTTAAAAAGAGTCCCTGTACAAGCACTTCTTTCAAAATTTTAGGAAGAAAGGGATCGTCAGAAATTACGCGAGAAAGAACGTATTTTGCGGGAAGAATCCAGGCGGCGTCATGAAGAAACGCTTCGACAGCGGGAGATCGAACGTCGGCAACGCCAAGAAGCGATTAGATTAGAGAGGGAGAAGGAAAAATTAAGAATTGAGAAAGAAAAGATCGATAGAGAGAAAGCTGAATTAAGTAAGAATTGACCTCGAGTTTTGTGGTACTTTTCTACATGTTTAAACATTTTTAGTAAGAATGGAAAGAGAACGCGCCCGTCTTGAACGCGAAAAAATCGCACGGGAAAAAATGGAGCTGGAAAGAACACTTATTAGATTGGAGGAGGATAGGAGAGCGGTAAAAAGAACCGCGCCTTACCGAGGTGACGACAGATACGATGACAGGAAGAGGCCTGCTCCTCCAGAAAGGCACTTTGACGCTCCACCTCCACCGAGATTTGAACCTCCACAAAGGTAAGTTTCACTATAACTACCCAATGATCTCAATAACAAGTTATGGCTTTCCGATGTGATACCTCAAGACCAATGGTACTCTATATATACTATCAAAAAATTACATTACCTATAATACAGTTTTTTTAAATATCTAAAACACCCTTTATCAAAAAATTTAAAAATAGTTGCATTTTTTAATATATCATGCAAATAATGAAACAAATGTCTTCATAAAACAAAGTTTTTTGTAAGGATGATCTGTAACAGGTTGAATGTTATAGTTTAATCGCGAGCGAATCTTATAATTTACAAAGTTTTCTCGTTTTTCCAGAAAATTGTTTAAGTTAAGTTTGCCCTTTGAACCAATTTCTGAACAGTAACCAATCTAGCAAATTTAACATAGATTTTATAGGAGTTTGTTTGTTACAATTTGCAACTTGTTCATTTTCTTTTGTATACAAGAAATCAGTAATAAACAACAATAATTGAACATGTCGTCAACCTGTTCACAAAAAGTTTTCTCTACTAGCACAGCTGCCTACGATCTCTTGAGATATATTTATAAAATAATATATTAACTAGCTTTGACTGCGTCGACACTGCCATCTTACTCAGAAAGTTGCATGTTTTGGGAATACGTGGTAATATCTCTGACTGGCTAGAATCATTATCTCCAACCATCAAATAAGAGTAAACCTTAAGGACTCCTATTCAGAGAAACTAAATGTTAGGTACGGTGTTCCTCAAGGAAGCGTATTTATAAAATTTGGGAAATTATTTAATACTTAACTAAATAGCAGCTCTGCAGATGATGCAACAATAGTCATATCTGCTTCTACACTTAATCAACTACTTGAAATAACTTATACAATTCTGCTTAGATTTTTTGTTTGGTGCCAAACAAATCGCCTAGTTGTTAAGGCAAATTAAATTCCCTACATGGCGTTCATCAAAAAGCGACAGGTCCCTCATCTAAACTAAAAATTAAGAAATAATTTTATAAAAAAAGTAGAACAAAAGTTTCAGGATCTTCACATAGACTCACAATTAAAGTGGTCAGCCCATATAGATAATGCTGCTGCAAAACTTTTCTTATTATGTCATTGGCAAAGTAAAAGCCTTTATGAACCCCAAACAATTATTAAATATATATTATGCTTTGGCCTACAGCCACTTAAGCTGTCTTGTGCTTTACTGGGGACAAGCAACGGAACTTCAAAGAATTTTTATTCTACAAAAAGGAATTATTCTTAAAACTACTCCTTAAGCCATCTTGAGTCATGCAGAGGAACTTTTTGACAGCATAAGATTCTCACACTTCCTAGTATTCTGATTCTTAGTGCACTGATGTTTGTTAAGAAACACTCCTACAAGTTTTAATATAGGTACTTCAGATATACTTGAATTCTTGAAGTTGTCAGCAGTTTACAATGTCATTTTATATGAACTAATATTCGGTTTTAATCTATTTTGACACGACCAGTTATACAATATTTCCAGCTCGCCATTCCAAACCTTAACTACTTCTTCAAAATTTTTGCCGGACACACAAATATATTTCATTAACATAGATAATGAATAAAAGGGGACCAAGACGCTGCTCTGGGGGACAGCCAAGTTGCCAAGAATTTTAGAAGGGCCCAATTTAACAGATGCAACTACCACTTCTGATACTTATTTATTATATTATTAACAATGTAGGTCACCGTTTTCAAAGAACCTTAAATCTAAAACAAATTTGAGAGGTGACCGAGCAAATATATCAATGTTTCTATTATAATTTCGGTATCTTACTGATCTAATAATAGGCGAGTTCATGCCGTAGTTAGTCCGGTGAAGATCAACGTGGAATAGTTCAGGAGATCTCAGTGTCCTATTAGGTACGTTAAGTTTAATTGTTTTGAGAAGCTGCGGGCAATGTATCACACCATTGGCAATCCTGCATATAAAGCGAATATCTGAGACAATTCTTCTCACCAGAGTATCCGGCGATAAAGCATCTGGGACAGTCTCGTAGTTGTAAGGCATCCCCAACCTATATGCACAGTATCTGACAAATTTTTTCAAGTTTCTTCTTGTATATCATAAGATGGACACCAAACAACCGAAGCATACTCTAAAATAGATCTCACCAAGTTAGTTATACCCCCGAATGTTTAATTACAGTCTGTCTAGATAATTATGTGGTGTTCATGTTGTAAGAAGTGTTAATCTTGGGTTCCTTCCTACTAAAACTAATACAAGAACATTCGTTAACATTAAAAGATAAATTATTGGCAGTTGACCAGTTCAGTAAACTATCTATGTCCCTCTGTAACAGGTGTTCATCCGATCGGTTCACAATAGGTCATAAATCTTAAGGTCGTTCGCAAACATTAAGCATGAGGAAGATCTCAGATCTGATACTATGTCATTTACGAATAGATTAAAAAGTTAAGGAGGGCAATGTGCCCCCTAAGGCACCCCTGTTCTTGCCGAAATATCTTTAAGAGATAAAATTTCTGATTTTTACACAGTTTCCTATCAGTTAGAAAGCTACTAAACCATTCCACCAATCTATGATGAAATCCCACGATCTCCAGTTTTGCAAGCAATATCGTACCATTGCTGTGCGCTTGGTACACAAAACAGCCATTCTCGGTCGGTTAGCTGTTTTTGTTATTGAAATCATTGAAACCACCGGGAGAAAGTGTTTGTTGTGTAATAATTATTTCTTTATAGCAAA
Organism: Polydrusus tereticollis; assembly: GCA_963920685.1. Lineage (NCBI taxonomy): Eukaryota > Metazoa > Arthropoda > Insecta > Coleoptera > Curculionidae > Polydrusus > Polydrusus tereticollis. The sequence goes on from OY987335.1 coordinate 6,797,531, forward strand.
GCACGCGAGATCAGTCCCAAAACGAAGGTGTTTAGTACTTCAAAAGACGGTTTCAACAAACCCAGACCGCCCTATGACTCGAAGCATGACACTTCCTACCCTGACAAACGAGGACGGGACTATGAGGGTATGTTTAATGCAGTGTAGTGGGGTGTGCAAATACCTAAATTCTTCTTAATATTTAGGCCCTGTAAGATCATCTTCAGGATCTGCCGGCGGCGGTAAATATGACAGGCCTTTTGACAGTCGCGATGTCAGAAATGAGCCCAGAAGTAGAGATGCGCCGCCAACTCAGCGTAGCGGTAAAGATGGAAAGTAAGTTTCGTTTTGCCATTGCTTCGTATTCCATCGTTTAATGTTGTTTTATTTACGTTATCATCAGTTGCAAGTACAGTATACACTCAAGCTAAACTATCCTAAAATAACCCTTTGGCCAAAGCTTTTAATTTGTTTGCAATAAAGTTTAAGAGACTAATAGTTTGTACGACAAAATAGCGCATGCAAAGGGAGTGGCTATGGGTCTGGTAGGTGGGCACATGAAAGAAGTTACGAGACATCCAGGGATTTTTATTACAAGTGTTCCAAGTGGTGCTACAAATACATGACTTCTTATGGGCGAAAACTATTTTTATTTAATTTAGTTCTTTGGTGAACAAATAACGACGTTTATATGAATTTAGAGCTACTTTGTCATACTTATTGGGAACCTCTGCCTATATGTAGTTCCAATGACGCAGATTATTAAACATTCTACTACAAAGAACTTTGTTTTCGAGAAGTAAGCAACTTTACTGCTATTAATATAATGTTATTTTATTAGAAGAATATTAAAACACCAAAGAAAACACAAAATAAGTACAAAAAAATATATTTAATTAGATTTTCTTCAAATTTTCTACTCAGTTGGGGATTTAGAATTTGGTTTTGACTAAGACTATTAAATGACACATGCACCATTGCACAGAAACTATGAACAATCACTTAAACTTGCGTAAATATTATATCACAGAGTATACAATATATTTATTTAAAGTGTATATGTAAGGAAGTGGCAAAAGTTCGTGACTTTGCAAATGTTCATCAACTGCTAGGGATCCTTATAGGAGCAGTCCCCAAGCATGACTTAAATGTGCTCAAATTTTTATATAATCCGCTAATACTTTAAAATTTCAAATCCTCTAGTAAAGTCCGTTCACAGATTTAAGAGAATGACTTACCGACTCGTGTTGACGCCTGTTTAAAACCAGACTGTGCACCTTAAGAATATTAAAATGCACCCAGACTCTTTAAATTGCATTACCCATTAAATATTGATGGGGAAGCAAGCTTTTTGATCTAGTGAACCTAAATGTCAATGTTGTCATGTAGTTCAGTTGACATCAGCTGAAGACTATTAACATCCCTTCGCCGTGAAATCACGTCTTGTCATGTCATCAACAAATATATGTAAACCAAAATTAACTAAGTATTGACATGGCTTGTCAGCCGCCATTAAAGAATGGCTAAAACAGACTATTATTTTTTGTAGTAGGTTCATTGACAGAGAAAGAAGCAGTCCTCATGGATTTAGAGGGTCGATTAGGGATGAAAGACGACCCATAGATGGTAAAGGTGCCTTGCCACTGTCATCAAGAGATCACAGATACGATGGTCCAAATGGTAAGACATTTTTTTTATCCTGTAGTTATTTATTATAAATAATCTTTATTTTTACCTCATTTATTAAATCCCTTTAAATTTTAGAAGCTCCTCGTTTCGAGAACAGGAGTAGTAGCGGTAATTGGTCATCATCAGCTCCGAAGTTTTCTGTTACCAGCACTACAAAACCATGGGAAAAAAACGATTGGAGACCGACTGCCGGCAATGACAGGTGAGGTTATTTTTCCGATCAGCATCCCTTAAATTTAAATATAATTTAATAGAAACACAGTAACCTGACCTAAAATATGCGAATACATAATCATCATCAGCCTAAACTAAGGAACTTTGAGATGGCGTGACTGGCCTTGAGGTTGAAGGCCTGCCCACATTTCTCCGGCCTGTGTTTAGTCGCCATGTATATCTCGCAGAGAAATCCTTCTGGTTATTATGTTTATTCTTGTGACTTTGCAAGGACAAATACAGCTCAAAATTCTCCTCTCTTGAGGGTTGCTAATTTTTAAAAGTAACTTAGTGGTAAGTTTAAAACAATTTTGTTTTTTGAAGATGGATGCCCGGCAATACCAGTTCTTCCGGAAGTCGGCCATTTTCAAGTAGTTCCAGTCTAGGCATGGCTTCCATTTGCCCCCCACCTCCACCCGGCATCAACAGTTACAGTGACAACAGATTCGAATATGGAAAGTCCATGGGTTCATCTATGAGGAAATATTAAATTTGATTGCTGTTTTATCAATATGTTGCATCATCACTGGTCTACATTAAACAGATAAGTCTACAGGAAACATATATTATAACATTAAAACAGATGCTACACTAGCACTAGTGTTTTAGTAGTAAACTTGGTAATTTTAACGCAGTTAGGTTAGACAAATATGGACGAATTTTGATGGCTAAGAATAGTATTATATAAATTACTTTTCATCGCCTGCCTATGTATTCTGAAAAATTTTACATTTAATTATTGTGATTATTAATTACATTATGTAACATAAAACTACAACCACTTTGCAGTAAACTTTATAATTTTTATTGTGTGTCGTTCATTAATTCACTTCATATCTCACATTTTGGACTAGGGTAATTTGACATATAAAATGAATTAATAAACATGAAAAAATGTCAAATTTTAGGAGGTAGCTTTTTATTATTTGATCTTGCATTATTATGATTTTAATTCTTTATTCGTCTTCTTGGCATATAATGGAATGTATTTGGTGTAATAAACAGATAAATAATTGATTTTTGTTTCATTTTTAATTTTCCACAAGCTGGCAACAGCATAAACAAGAAATATCGCAAAAAAGTAGGAATTTAATTATCACTTTTATTCCCCATTAGCCATTCTATTTAGAAAAAGCTCCCAAAAACAAAAAAAAAGGCTGTACAGCAAGCGTCAACCCAAAGTCGTAATTTCGGGAAATCGCATTTTCGCGGCTACGAGGATTAGCCTCAATGGGGCTTATGTGTCGCCATCTATCATCCAAAGGACCTATTACTAGAATCAAACTAAGTAGGCTTTGGTTTGCCGGGCAGTCAAGACTTGTTTAAAATTATATTGTGTATTTTTGTGATTGTGATGGAAATAGTGCAAGGAAATCGTCAATACCAATGAATATACGTAACTCATTTGTTAAAGGGCCCCAGGAACTTCATAAGAATTCAAAACTGAAAGAGGTAAGCAAATAAATTATATATAAATCACTTTCTGTCCGAGTATTTAAGTAGTCACTTGCTTCTTTGCTAGTAAGTTAGTGTAACAATTTTTGCTGCCCTTACATTAAAGGAGAATGGACCTGTAATATACAGCTAATACAGTAATACTAGTATAATATACAACCAAAATTAAGTTATCCTTAGTGTCATTATAAATAAAAAAAGATTCGTTTTCACCAAAAAAAATTGGTGCAGTAATAATGATTCATGGTATGATAGCTATTGGTTACCCCCCTATAAACCTTTATCTATGTTGGTTACTCGTGTCATGTAATGCCATTTTTTCACTACGTACTGTGCGGGTATAATAATTTATTATATAATATAACCGTATTGATAACGCAGGAGAATATGAATAAAGTAAAAAATTCCGCTATTTCGCGAATTAATTTTTCAGCAAGTCGTTGGACATCCTACTAGCCTGGAGTAATTCCATATCACCCGTCGACCGTCGACGATTCTGTAGACACGCCGGGTTTTGTGCAGTGTGAGCGCCATTTTTGTGGTAATTTTTTAGGGAATTTTCCCTAAAACTAAATTTACTAGATATGTGGTAACAACCTTTTTTAAGTTTTGTGGTGGTAACAAACTGGCAGATTGGCAAGAAGAAGCAAAAACGAGTGAAATGCTAAAAAAATTTTGTTGGTGCCGATGCCGAAAAATATAGAAAATATTCTAGAAGTATAATATGAAACTGAACGAATTCACGTTTCGATCAAGTTAATACCGCAAATCAGATTGGCATATTAGTAAAGTGACAAACAACAAAGAGCTAGGTACTCAATTGATAAGCAAAAAATGGCAGCCTTACCTAGAAGAATAATCAAGGAAACCCAAAGATTAATGCAAGAACCGGTACCTGGAATCAGCGCCGTTCCAGACGATAGCAATGCTCGTTATTTTCACGTAATCGTCACCGGCCCAGAAGATTCTCCCTTTGAAGGAGGCCTGTTTAAATTAGAACTCTTCCTGCCTGAAGACTACCCGATGTCGGCACCAAAAGTAAGATTTATTACGAAAATTTATCATCCTAACATAGACAGACTAGGTAGAATTTGTTTGGATATTCTCAAAGATAAGTGGTCACCAGCCCTTCAGATACGTACTGTATTATTATCTATCCAAGCTTTGTTGAGTGCACCGAATCCTGATGACCCTCTAGCCAACGATGTTGCAGAATTATGGAAAGTAAACGAATCTGAAGCTATTAGAAATGCTAAAGAGTGGACACGTAGATATGCTATGGACAATTAAATTTTTGCTTGTTGAGCGAGCATCGTAAATATTTTACTTTAGACTTACTTAGATGGTTGATATCATAGACTGGCGTTTGTAATATTTATTCTATTTTTGGTGAGTACAGTTTTTTTTATGATGTTTCAATTATTGAAACCATTTGTCCTAAACAACTGAAAAAGGTATAGGCTCATATTGATAACCCTTTGCTATATAAATTTCCCTTAATAATTATTAAGGTGGTTGTACCCAACATTGATACCCTAAGAGATTTTTTGTCTTTGAGTGGTTATTTATAGGTATCACTGCCGGTTAGTAATAAAAATTTTGAATGTAGATTGCACTGATGAATATTTTGTAATAAGCTCTTATACTTTAACATAGTCTTTGACTGGTCTGTCAATTCCTAGACTTGTGCATATTGACACCCCCCCCCCCCCCCCCTTAATCCTGTCTACGCAAGCAAGTGAGAAAGACAACAGTTCTGTGCGTTGAATACAACATACGTGAAAATTCACCTTGTCAAGTTTTCAACACACTTACCAACTAAAGGTATTTTATCCTATATGTTTAAAATAATGCTCGTTTTAATAGGGTTAACATTATCTTATGACAGTATAAGAATATGCCTTTTTTTAGGTGTAATTAACACATTTTAGGTTTGTATGTAATCTTATTATGTAAAGAACACATACCAAAACGTTTGAATTGTGGATAATAGGGTCACTGTCGATATCAGGTATAACCACCTTAAGGGTTGTTAAAAAATTCAAGAACATCATAATAGATATTAGAGGGTAATGATTAACATATTTTTATTACTTTTAACTCATTTAACCATTGTTTAGGTTAGTTTTAGTCCTTTCTAAAATTTAAAATATCAAGAAATCATTAGACTCTTTGTAAAATTATCAACGCTATGGTTATAGGTAAATAAATTTCAGTAAAAGCATTAGCATTATTGACTTACTTGAGTTACTTAGTAACTTTGCTTTAGGACTAAGTGTTACTACACTAAATGCAGACTTTTTACTTTTAAGTTGTGATAACTGTACTTGTTTTAGTATTTTAGAAAATTTTTATTGATTACTAGATTCAATCTAAGTTTCACTGCCAGTCTATTTTCTCTGCATCTACCTATTCTGTGAACAGGACATTCCAAATCACTAAGCTAGTTTGATTATGTTCATAGGCTATTGTCAAAAACCATATTTTAGCCAGTGTTTACCAACATATCATTTATTATTTTTATTTATATTTATTAAAATAACTCTAGGTGACTATTTTCTTAAATGATATAAAATCAATAAATGAGTTAAAATAAGTACAGACATTTTCAGATTTATAGAAAAGGAAATTTCTTCAGTATGTAAGGTAAACAACATGCATGTTTTATTGTTTTTGACATTAGACATGGCACATTATAAAGCTTAAAGTTTTTCCTATGTCAGATTTTTTATGTGATATAAAAGTCCTTATAGAGTTAATGGTCTTGTTTTAAGTGATTTGGAAAGTTCTTTAGGCTTAGTAACCAACACGAATGATCTATTAAAAACTGCTAAAATCTAGTTTTAAAAAAATCACAACCAATACACACACATTAACCAGTTAATGATTTTTAAACAAACTGGTGTATGTGTCGACTTTAATTACTGAAATTTGCCAATCTAACGTGATTTAACTGGTCACTTGATTTATTGCCTGCAATAGATCGTTAGTGACTGCAACTTTTTACAAACTAAAACAACTTTATTTAGGTTTGCCTATTTTAGTCAATCACCGTTTCTAATACAGTGTTGTCTGTTAATTAATGCAGTTATCGAAATTTACTTTTTATGAACACAAAGGAAGTTTTAAAACTTGATATTTATTAATTTATAAGCAATTTATAGGTCGATCAAATTCGGCTCTGTTCCAATGCTTTTCCTTATATTTATGTAGTGACATTTCTCTTTTTTTAAATTATAAACCACAAATATATTTATACACAACCTAACAACATTAATTATAGGGATTAACTGAAATTGGCAAATGGGGTAACTGACTTTGGTTAAGTTAGTTTCGCTGGTATATTGTAGGCATTAGGGAAATGACTGAAATCAGCAGTCGGGCTTTGTGTTATTTGCCGGTAATGCGTGAAATGATCAGTCACACGGCAATATGTCTGCATTTCAAACGTCTCATGGCAGAGTTTTACCATTTTTAAAAAGTAGATTTATCGTGTTTTTTACTTCTACTCTTAGTTGTAAAAATACTGCGTTGCAAGATTATTAAATTTTATTATAAGTAACTTTTAGATTTATGTTTAAGATGGGGTAAACCTGCCTTGATTCCCAGATTAATTTATTTAAATATAGTATAACGTACCTATTTTCACTAATTTTGTTATTGTTTGTTTGGTTCTAAAGGAAGAGGCATTTTGTAGTAAGAACAGTATTTTCAGAATGAGAATTTAACATTTAATAGTTTTGTCCCTTATAAATAGAAACAAGTAATCAAAACATATTCTAAACAAAATAAATGTTTATTAATTTCATTCTGTAAACCTGTCCTTACAATTTCAACCAGAAAACTATTTTTTCCAAGCTTTATATTATTATCAATTTTGCAGTGATTTCCGTGCATTTGAAGGGTGGATTGTAGTTTGTTGTAAATAAAATTATGTAAGGCTTTTTACAATAAATTTCTTTCAATAATTATACACGAAAGTTTTTATTCCTGAATAGCATGGCATACAAATTCTTGGGGTTGAAGTTTCAACGTTTTAGTCTTGGCTTCATTCAATTAATGATTAGGTACTGCAAATTCAAATGGCACAACCAGTGGAATGTGCACTGAATACTAATTAGGTAAATAAAAAACAGTTTATAATTATTTTGTAAATATTTAATACACATTTAGTTTGTTTTATACAGATAACGAACAGCTAAATATAGGTACATGACAAATTATTTTTAGGATAGAAACTGTTAAGTAGGCTTGATATGGTTAGGTCAAGAATTGATCTTCAGGCGTGAATAAAAGGGTAGGTATCTACTTCTACTTATCACCTTAATATATGAGATACTTCATTATGGCTCATTCAAATATAATAGTGTTTGAAAATCTCAAAAAATTTATTTCATACAGGCTATGTGTAGATTGACAGGTTAATGCTCAGTTGTTATGCAGAAGTAACACTAGTTCCTATGAGAAATGACGCGTTGTTCGTACACTGTGTCTAAATGAAGCTATAAATTTATAGATTTTTCTACTACTAACACCAAAATATTACATATTTAATTCGTTTAGATCTCCGCATAACTTTTAAAATAGGATTTCCCTTGTCGAACTAAAAAACAAAACTAAAGAAATGCGATTTTAAATGTCAGTCTGTAAAAAACTTGTGGTCATGTTCACATTTTCGAATATGACACATTCCTTTTGAATTATCTTCTAAGTTATGATGAAAATTCCTGTTTTATTGAAAATGTGATAATATTTTCCGGAATTTCTTCATTTAAAACTGGCTAATGAAAATCAAAATCGACGGTAAAAAGACAAACAAACAAAAAATGACAGAATAATATTTCACAGCTTCATTATCTAATAAATAAATTTTTTCACATGAGTAGACGAACATACAACAGACAATCAAATTATTGTAACATGGCATAATAACAAACAAAGTGCATTCCTGTGCTGGAAGCTCCCTGATTTCGCACTGAGATCGGAGAACGCCCAGTATAGGAGTGCACGCTCACAAACAATGACAACGCCAGTGGGAGGAGACTCGACACTGGACTACACACTAGACACGCCCACCGAATAAAAGGCCTCTCTCCGCCGTGCATGGCGGTTGAATGGTCATTTCCACTGCATTGCGATTGCCTGCTGCGGGCGGGCACAGAAGTTCAGTACCTGAATTAATTGACTGATAATGGATAGGTAGGTTGAAAATTTATTTAATAAGGCGTAACCAAATTATAGTTTACCTAATAAATTACCATACATAAAATTGTAAATAAATTTAGCTGAAAAAACTTGGGTACCTATTTTGTTCTTTCAATATTTGTAACTTGTGAACATTGCGTCCTAATTGGTTTGGACAAAACCGCGGCCGCGAACTGCAAACTTAAAAGTTCGTCATGTCAGCGCACGAACAACGAAAAATTTCTCATAAGAACGCGTCCTAAATCCACATAAAAACAGTACACTAACCTGCCACCAGCGCTGGAGTTCTCGCTCGCGCTGCCTACCTGCCCACAGTCTATCTAGCTGCTATTTTACAGTTTTTGAGCGCCTTGTACATCCTGCTTATTAAAACTTGCCATTATCAAAATTAGTTTTGCTTCATACACCGACTTTTATTAGTAACAAAATAGTGTAAGACAGCACTAATATAGGATCCGTAAAAAAGCCTGCACCATACTGCGATTTTTTTATTTCTAGAACCTGAACAGTTTTCGGTCTTAAGGTTCTGCATGACAGGTAACCAAAACAGTCGGGGATATCATATCTCTTAAGGCCTGTTAAATGTGATTTGAAAAAGTTGTTTTCATCCATCAATCCAATGAATTATATTTATTTTGCGTGCCTGAAGTCATCACACTCATTACTCAAGACGCGATAAAATTTATACGAAAAGTGATTTTATGACCGATAAACAGTTTTACCTAAAAACCATGAGACGCTCAAGGGCTATTTTCAAATTTCTAAATTTCCCAAAAACCATGTTTCAAGTTTCTGATAAAATGTTTCGTAGAAAACTGCATAATATTGGATAATTAAAAATTTGCAATTCCAACTGCATATTTTAGACGAATGCATTTTTATTTCGAACTGTATTATTTTAAAAGAAAGCACAGTATAAGAATTAAAATTTTTGCACCACCTTTGGGAAATACAAACTTAAATGACATTTGACATTGGTTCTTTCTTGGTTGCCTGTCATGCAGTAGGTACCTAAAGCCAAAAATCCTACAACTAAAAAATATGGTGCAAACTTTTTCGCGGCCATTGTAGATCTGTCCTTATTTCGAAAACTTTTTGGGACACACCGTAGTACCTAATTGTTTTTGTGAGCAAGGGACGAAATTTATTTAAAAGTAATCAATAATGAATACCTCATATTCATAAATTTAACCTCTATTTTTGCCAAAGTATAGTAAAAAAACTAACACTGGAAATATGACTAGATTGTGAGTGACCGGAAATCCAAAAATTTTTACTTCCTTTTGCACCTTTTATGAGTACTCCGAGGACTAGAATATAAACAAATTAAATTGATCAATTTTTTTTTATTATACTTTGTATAGCAGGTAAACTATTACTAAATAATAATCGATATACAATTTGGGATTGGAAAGGTAAAGTAAGTTGCTATAACGAACCTTTGTGAAAAGCTGTGGGTAAGAATGGGATATAGACAATGTGATCCAGTTAATACAATATTTCTTTACAAAATAAATCGTTTATAAGACCACAATTGTGTGAAGCCCCTGGCCTATTTTTTCTTTGGTTCAATATTGAGCTTTATTGGACGTTAATGTTTTGAAATATTAAAACTCCTACCAAATTAATCTTTTTAATATAAATGCTGGTAACAAATAGTTAATAAAAATAGGGTTCTTTAACTTTATTATTTTTATTTTGAAGTGAAGAATATGCGAAAATTTATTTTACAGTAAAAACCTAAATAATTAAATATTTTACCAGGTGTTGCAAAACTTCTTGTGCAAGTTTCAAGACAGAAATAAAACTTTATTGTATATTTAAAATATTAAGTTGGTAGGAGATCATAGAATGTTAATGGTTAGCAATTGAATGCCCCTGTAATAGTAGCATACATTGGCCAAGACTGCACAATTTTTGTTAAATAAAAGAAACATCTTTAAAATTATGAATACGAAAGGAAAACAAACTTATGTCGCGTTAATTTTTCATGTCCTTGATGTGACGTCTTTGCATCCATCCTGAGCTTTTATATTTTCCATTAGATGAACTTTCTATTGGCCAGCTACTATTTTTTGTTTGTTTATACATACCTTTAAATTTTTACTATGAAATATTTGGTCTCCTCGTGTGGCCTAACTGAATCGTTCCCTAGTTTCCGGGACCAAATAAATTCCTGGTTTTACAGCATTGTTTAAAATTTTCCTGGATTTATAAAACATAAATATATTTTTCTTTGGTAGAGGACTTCAATTGCCAACTAAACTAAATTTGAATTGATACAATATTAAAATGCTTTGGTTGTAAAGATGCATCCACACTGAGCTGCCAATGCCAGTTTAGTGTGTATGCATCTTTAGAAATAGGCCAATGTGTGCGAATGTATTTTGAGCCAGGTATACGTAGTAGGTTATAGTGTGAGCCTTAGGGATATTTATATTAGATAAAGTAAGCTGAACTGATTGCCGAAAGGGCAATAGTACCTCAGTAGAATACAAAACTAAATATGTCTCACTCGTATTTAAGGTAATATTTAGAAACTGCCCTCGTCAAGCGAGGTAAAAAAAATCTTTGCATGTTGATGTCAAATTTTTGTCCATGCTTAAGACACAAATCGTAAAATTCCATCTTTATTTTTTCAGTTTTTGTTAACTTTGCAAGGGCTTTTTCTAAATTTATTTACATACAAAATACAGATTCTTCTAAAAGTATTTTTTTTTCACATTTCTTTCGATCTGTAGTGTGGGCGAATATAAAAACAACCATTGTATTTCACAATAATTTTTATAGAGCAAGTGGCAGGTTAGGTATACAATCAATTTGTCTATGATTTACATTGATTTAGGATACATTTTTAAAACTAAATAAAAAATATGTATGTATAGGTTCCACATGACTTGAATAGGTAAAGCCACAATCATGTGTATTTTTATTTCTATCAACATAGTACAAGATGCAGCAAATTAGTTTCCAAAATAAGTATAAAAATGTTTTATCTCTCTGTAACAACTGTATTTTAAAAACAAAAACGATAGTCTGAATACTAAAACCCTGATTTCTGCAGTGCATCTATGTACAGTTTGGCAAATGGTTTTTACAATCAACTGCTTAACGGGAAAAAATGAGAACGTAATTATAAGTTAAACAAACAGAGAGAAAATGCGAGGGACATTTTGATTGAAACGCATTGATAGGGGCAATTGAATTAATGGCGTAACTACGTATTTAATAATCGTTCGGCCAGCGTCAGCTGCTCGTCATTCCAGAAGGAAAGAACCATTATTGAATTTAATTAATCATTTGCAGCTTTCGAGGGGTGTCTGCGTACGCGTGGTCTTCGTATTTTGAGCTTTAACTTGCGCGAAAAGTGAAAACTAGATAGTTTGATTCAAAGACGATGAATAAAATAAGCAATTTATAAGTAAAGTCTTATTCCACTCAAGGAAAAAATGTGTATAAAGAAACTGGGAAGACCTCTTCCAGAGTTGGAAATAACACAAAAACAGATTTGTAAAAGCACCTTTGTGTAATTATTACCAATTCATATTTATCTATCTATCTATAGATATCGCTTGTATTCATGCGGTGTCAATGGTGATGCCATTGGTCAAATAAAATTTTCTGGTAAGTTCTTTAAGAATTAAAATGACGAATAAGTCGGAAAAATGATACCACCAAATTTTGGCCCCCCTTTGCCGTAAAGCCACGAGCCGCCAATGATCGAAACAGTCAATATTACTGACGGCCTCCGGGACCCTTAACAGTCAGATGGACTCGAATCTCAATGATCGGTGGATGCGCGGAAGAATGTAGGTAGCAGCCGAAGTCGGAGAAGTGAATAGGCAGAAATTGTCGGTATAAGGAGAAAGCAGCGCGCGTGACGTTTAGACAAGACATTTCCACTTTCTTTATTTAACTTATAACTGCTTCAATACGTTCTCGTTTCTTTCAGTTGACTGGGGATTGTAATATTCATTTGCCAAACCTGTATAAATATATCATATCTACTGTAAATAACAGAGATAAGTATGTTAAATCACAAAACAAAATTCAAAAACACCTACAGATCGTTTTTCCATGATATAGGTATGTAATTTATTATCGAATTTATTGTAGACACCTTTAAACCACTTTAAACATAGTGCCCGTTTATTTACGTACTCCCCTTGATATACAAACAATATTTTGCCATTTGACAGCAACTAGCAGACAATTGGCAAATAGACTTTCCAAATGAACAAAACAGAGATTGAAGCAAACAGCAAAACGTTTTGTCAAGCGCAAAACAACAAACAAACATTGTTTTATCTAATTAAATATGCGCATTGGTTGATTTTGGTCGATTCTCGTAGCATAAATTCCACTTTTGAGAGCATAAATAAGTCAGAAATCGACTTTGTTTAGCGTTAAAAAAAAAGCCAGATAGTACGCACATTCTCTGTCTTATACATTGTGTCGGTTATTGACCTTATAAATATTGTATTTCAAGTCTTTTATGAAGTTATTGGGATAATTGGTAGCGTGTAAACAGCAAATTAACTAGGATATAATTGCCATGCAATAGCCTTAGACAACTTAAATAAATAATGACTTATGAAGTCCGCCAAAAGATTTAAAGAAATTGTCGTTTTTCTTTTTATAAAACGTTAGATGTGTTTTTTAAACAAAAAATGAAATGATTTACTGTTATACAGGGTGATTCAGGAGTTCTTTAACAAATTTGGGGAGATAATTACCGGCGTTATTTCAAGACTAAAAGTTCTAATAAACCATGGTCGTTAACGCCTTCCTTTCGGAAATACAGGGTGTTAATAATTTCTAAACGAAGTAATTTTATAAAATAATTACGCCAAAAGTTCTTCCTAATATCGACTTAAAACTTAACATTTAACAAAATAAAAATGTAGTAATCCTAACCCCAACCCGTTAGATTGGCATGCATTTATTGCTCGATTTTACCATTTTTGAAGCGCTTGAAAATGCTTTTCACGTGTAGCTCGGTTCCTGATGATTTCGCGACGAAAAGTGAAAATAGTAAAATGGTTAGGAGTAAAATTCTCTGTAATATTGTACTTTTAGGAATTTTCCATGTTTTTATTATTTATCGAGTTATTGCTTGATTTGACTATTTTCAAAGGGTTTGAAATGCTTTTCACATGTAGCTCGGTTCCTGATGATTTCGCGACGAAAAGTGAAGATATTAAAATGGTTAGGATTAAAGTTCTCTATATTATTGTACTTTTAAGAATTTTCAATATTTTTATTATTTATCGAGTTATTGGTTGATTTGACTATTTTCGAAGGGGTTAAAATGCTTTTCACGTGTAACTCGGTTCCTGATGTTTCGCGACGAAAAGTGAAGATATTAAAATGGTTAGGATTAAAGTTCTCTATATTATTGTACTTTTAAGAATTTTCAATATTTTTATTATTTATCGAGTTATTGTTTGATTTGACTATTTTCGAAGGGGTTGAAATGCTTTTCACGTGTAGCTCGGTTCCTGATTATTTCGCGACGAAAAGTGAAGATATTAAAATGGTTAGGAATAAAACTCTCTATAATATTGTACTTTTAAGAATTTTCAATATTTTTATTATTTATTGAAGTTATTGCTCGATTTGACTATTTTCTAAAGGGTTGAAAATGCTTTTCACGTGTAGATCGGTTCCCGATGACTTGGCAACGAAAAGTGAAGTAAAATGGTTAGGAATAAAATTCTCTATAACATTGTGCTTTTAAGAATTTTCAATATTTTTATTATTTATTGAAGTTATTGCTCGATTTGACTATTTTCTAAAGAGTTAAAAATGCTTTCGTCCCCAACCCTAACCCGTTAGAGCGACACGCATACAATTTTTCAGAGACCAGAGAGAGAAGACTTTTTTTGCGTGGGCTGCGGCCCTGAATTGTCCTATAATTTTTTACTCGAAAGTTGGCAATTCTAGTTACAACTATAATTGGAGTAATCTGTTGTATTATATCAGAAATGATAAATTTTAAGTAGCAAGTCATGAATATTATAAGGCGTTAAGAACCATAATTTACTGAAACTTTTCGTCTCACCTCCCGAAGTTTGTCCAAATACATTTGAATCGCTCGGTAAAATAGAGATATTATTGTGGTTAAAATTTAATCATTTTCTATGTTTCAAATGGATGAAATGAATCATAACGAATGTACGTCACAAAAATGACAAATTCTATAAACCTATCGGCCGACTATGAATGTATAGATATACAAATGTATATAATTGGAATGCTTAAATAATTACTGATGACGGTTAAATTACTTTAATCTATAAACGGGGATAAAATATTCTTCTAAGCCAACCAACAGTCTTTGGTATTTTCTTCACATTCACGATGAATAATTACGCGACAAAGCAGAAGATATGATCTATCACGAAAAGCTTATTGCAATTTGGTAGTTTGACATATTCACTGGGCGAACAAAAAAACGAATTAAACAAACATTGCACTGGAATCAAAATAGAGTATTTAAGTCAAAGTACTGGTTAGTTGTGAAAATTGATTATTGGTTTGGTTCAAGCAGGATCCCGTAAAACAAATATAACTTTACAAGCATGGGACCCCTAAAACCATTAATATTTGTAACGTATCCAGCATGGAACACCAACATTATTAATGGATTTAATATTTCTGAATGTTTATACAGGGTGTTTGGAAATAGTACATAACTTTAACAAAGTTAAGAAATCAACACAAGTTCAAAAACCTTGAATAATTAACAATTAAAATAACCAAAAGGGAAATGGTTGCAATGAATCGGACGAAAAGTATTCAGTTTGAACGTATAACAGCAAGTGAGGGGAAATAATGAACAAGCTGAATTTCTTTTGCCTTGTGCCATAGACTCTCAAGATGGCGCTCTTGTGCTTTTACTGCTGGATATATTTTACATATACAGGTAAGGCACTGGAATGCTGATAATCAGAGTTGGTGTACCAGATTATGACAATCTGATGAGTGAAATTGTAAAGGGTTTGTCAACTTTTGTTGAATTCTTAATTTTGGTTGTTCTCGAGAAGGACAGGTTTCAGGCATGGTAAAGGTAAGATATCGTCTCTGCGTGGCTTAGTCACCTCATCGCGTGAGGAGTTTCGGCGATTATTGACCGCTTACCATATGATTTCAAACGGTGTTTATGCACCTCCATAAGCAATTAAAAATATCTCTCACGCAATGACGTCACTATGCGACTAAATAATATCATACCTTGTTTATTTGTACCATGAGCTTTAGGGTATCAGGCTAAGAGGGAGCACCTTTTGCATAAAATAGTACAAAAAATCGGCTAAAAATAAGCTCAAAGCAGTTAAAAGTTATTAAATATTTTTTTTTAAGTAATCTTAACCTTAAGCTAGGTAGGAGTCGACCGATCTGCCCTTAAAGTTAAAATCAAGTAAGAAGAGGCCACGTCGTCATTAGCCTGCAAGCGTAAAACGTGTTCTATCTCACTTTAAAATGTTCCTGTCTCGTGTCACTCGAGATCGAGAATTCGTGACGTAAGCTGATGACGAGGTGGCTTCTTCTTACTTGACGTGGATTCTGCCACTATTTCCGAACACCCTGGGGGTTAAAAAAATAGATGCTATTCAGAACACTTTGATCTAGGGTTCTATTTAGATCTTGTAGAGATAATTAAAGTTAAATATAACGAATTTTTGTTAAATTTATTTACTATAATTAACTTAACTATTTAACTTTACAATGAAAACTACCAAATTGCACAATTTGTGCTGAGCGCAGGTCTTGCTTGTATTGTCTTCAGTCTGATGAACTTATACTAACAATAAAAAATATATCGATCTGCGTCTCAAGCACGATCAAACTCAAAACAATTCCCAAGGATTTTTTAATTATCATCTACAAGTAGGCACTTTCAAACCTTTCAATTAATTTAAATTATATGTAAACTGGATTCTCTTGCCCAGTTAGCAAACGGAACATGGAAGTCGGCATGGTCTTCATTAAAATCTGTAACAATAATTTGTATTGTAACAGATTTTTCGTAACTTTTAAAAGAATTGTTTCAGTCGTCGACTATAAATAATATGAATACTTACTTCTCCTACAGATGTTGCTAATAAATTTACAATTTTTTCATGTGGTACTGCAACAACACTTTGATTATTAATTTCAATGATCCTATGACCAACACGAACTCCACCTCTTTCCGCTATGCCCCCTCGAAGCAAACTGCATATCTGAAAACCACAAAGATGTCAGGGCGTTTTATTTGATTAATTAAATATGGTACTTACCACACCATTTTGAACACTAAAGCCTAATTGGTATTTGGTGTCGGGCCGCTTAATCTTCACCTCAACTACCGGTGCACAAGGAACTACAGTTAATTTAACTACGGTTTGATTTTTGGAATTCTTAATGTAAGTCTGACACGTCGACAATGGAAGTCCTACGAGACTGACGCCATTTATGGCGATTATTTGGTCACCAATGTTCAGTTGGCCGCATCGCGCGGCTGCACCCGCCGGAGCCAAATTGGCGATTACTACGGTGGGCAGCATCGAGCCCCATCCAGATTCTACAATAACCACTCCAAGAATTTCTCCCTTTGCTTTCGGCACCACTACCTAAAGAAAGTTTATTATTTAGAACCAACAAACTCGATTTAGAAAGGATTGCTCACTTCTTTTTGCATCTCTTTCTTAGCAAACATCTGCAGCTCGTCACCAAATATTTCTTGAGAATTTAGCACCTCTTGGTAATCCATTTCTTTAACGAAACTATGATCCTCAATTCCATTTGCTTTTAAAAATTCCATATAAGCGACCTGAAAATTTTTAAATCCAGATTTGTATGGGTCTATAGGGTGGGTCCAATTTATGTTGAAAAAAAAATTAAGCTGTTTCTATCAAGCGTCTACATGGCCTAGTTTTGTCCGCTTTAATGTAGTAATTTGTGTTCCAAATCAAATAATTAACCTTTTTATCAGCAATAAATAATAGTGACAGCTAATTTGAGATCTGGACTGACTAATTGGCTTCCTGGAAAACCAGTCTCCAGGTCGTCAACAGCTAGACATCCCCGTAGTCCAGATGTCCTCCGAATGGTGCAGTTTTATTATTAAGAAGAAGGCAGAACCTTGACATGCAAAGCAGTTTTAAGTGTTTGGAGAGGATACCAACTCGGTGAACTGAGAAAACTCTCCAAACTGTATGAACAATACTTAGCATAGTACTCGTCAAGGGGAACATGACAGAGTGCAAGAGGATAACTTTTTAGGTAACCTGGAAGAATTAATACCTCCGGTGAACATGCTATAATGAAAGTAAAAACCGAAGAAAATGATATATTCCTTGTAACGCAAACGGAAGATGTTTTTCATGTAGCATGATTTAAAGACAACAGAAAAAGGAATCAAGAAAAGCATGAAAAATATGTTAAGGCAAAGTAACAATATGAAAAAAGGGAAAGGAAATATGTTTCTGAGCAAACAATATCAATTTTTTTGTCATCTTCAGACAGCTCCGGAACTGACGAAGAATATCAACTTATAGCGTCAACTTCTGCAGCAACGTCCAGTCCTTTACTATTAAAACGACCTAACAACATATTCCAATCACCCAAAGTCCTCGAATTGTTGGAGCAGTTGCAAAAGCGTTTGGACACAATATTTCAGAAATACCACTCCCGAAGCTCTATTACGACCTAGCAGACAAGTTAGACAGGAAGCTGCAGCAGCTGAAGAAAGAGGGTCGTCTCTTGAGGGACCTTTCCTTTTGCACTGGGACGGCAAGCTTTCAAATGGCGAAGAACAGCTTTTGCTAATTCCGAAAATAGGCAGAGGAACAGGAAAATCTTAGGCACAAGCAGTAGAACGTTAAAACTCAAATCAAAGGACTAGTCTGATACAACAGCCAGTAATATTCGGCTTCACACGAAAGCTTGTATAGAAAGATGATCCACTATACATTGTATTTAGTGAACGTTGTAGTCGAATGAGAGTTGTCAACGATACTGCTAAACGTGGAATCAGTTTAATTTAAAAGTATAACCAGTCGCTTACTAAGAGCGAAGAACAGAGTCAGTTTATTCTTCGCCTGGGTGCAAATCACAGAAAACAACTTCTTACTCCATCAAAGGCCACTCTTGTTTAGTAACTTATTTTGTTTTTGAATATTATAAATTTGTATTTAAAATGTCCTTATAATGGCGACCTCTAAATTTCATTTGTTTGGTTTTCGCTTTCGTGTACTTGTTATTTATGCATTAAGGAATAAAAATAAAGTTGTGGAGACAAAAAGACTACAACAGTTAATATTGCATACCTGAAACGCTTGTCCTATGGATTGAGCTATAAATTGAGCCTCTTCACTTTCAAAGACATGGCAAATCATTTTTGGAGTCCTGTTTATTTTAGGAGCGTCTTCTACTTCGTGCGGCACGAACCTTCTTCTTGCCATTAAAACTACCAAATCGCCTATGTCGGCGATGTATGAAATTGTTCTTAAGGCGTGATCCATCATGATTTCCTTTAGATCAGTATTCAAAACCTTAAAATTTTAACAAATCAAAAACGCTTGTACTGAGAATGACATGAATTTAAGCTCACCATAATTTTTTCCGTGGAAATAAACAAGTCCACTTCTGTGCTAGGCTGGCTTTCTCCATCTGGCGCCTGCAAAAAATTTGGTTAGAAGATGATACACTTACTTAAGTAAATTATATATCTTACCAATGCCTATAATATCCATTCCAAAGCAGCAATGAAAGAAAAAACAGAGGTTAGTAATTTAAGTGGCATGGTTTTGTTAGGACTTAAAAGTATGGAATTAGATATGATATGAATAAATTAATGTTTATGGCGAACCAGTCAGGTTTAAAAATTTGTTTTACAAAAGTAGTAGAGACTTTCATATTTTAATCAGAACACCCTGTATATTATTGTTTTTGGTCATTGTACTGTGCAGTATCATATATCACTGTTATTATCGGAATTGACCTCCGAACCTTAGTATTATATAAAAAAAAAAGAAAATTAATTAACTCGAAAACACAGATAGGTATAGGGAATTTGTATTTGTATTTATTTTAATTAATTTCTAATAAATCAATGAGGAAAGTTGTTAAGAAACTAGATTGTAAAAAAAGGTTAATATACAGGGTGTTTCGTTCGATACACCAGTTACCTAAACATATCTGCCATTTTAAACTTATTTATAATTTGACAAATTTGGATTAAAATGTTTTGAAACAGTCTGTCAGTTGAATGACTCAAATCATATTCTCTCTGCAATATGTGATATGAATTTGGGCGACTTTTCGGATTAAAAGCCTTGACTAAGGATTGTAAAAAATACCTAGAAGTCATGTTAGCATCGAACTTTACTCCCTTTACATAAAATCCTTTTGACTGTGTAATGATTTAATTATCCAAACTCAAAAAAAAAATAGGTTTTCCATAAAATCGCATCATCAATATTAAATCTATATTTTATACAGTATGTACATAAAGTATAAAGCCAGGAATAAATTCATTTTTGTAATACCAATTACACCTTATTATATAATTTAGATGGATTTAATGGATAGTTTTTGAAATATTTGCAGTGCCCCAATGGTAGAAATGGTCTAATATCTAATATATTTTGGGATGTTTGATGTTTAGTATTTGTCAAGACAAGTTTGTATACAGGGTGTTGCAAATTCGAAGCTAAGTACAGGAATATTTGAAACTATACAAAGTCGGTTAAATGGGGTCAAAGTTCCGAAATAAGTAATACTTGGTAATCCCTTTATTAATGAATGCCTTTCTTACTTTATGAACATACTGTATCTGTCACAACAATTATTAGATATAAGAAAAAAAAACAGACAGACCTTAATTTTGGTAACGGCCACTTCAACCATATTTTTCTTGTATTTTTTTCGACGTTTTCTACCCCCTTCCTCGTCGACTTCGACGGAACCGAGGAAAAGTAACCGAAATACGGTGCCTGTAGCTCCAGCACTACCACCCCCACCGAACGGGTTCCCGTTGCAAAACGATGATGGTTCCTCTACAGAAATATTTTTTAACCATTGTTCATGTTAGATGCACTAATCGCAATTCAAACCCAAACATTTCATGTTTCACATAATAAAATATTTTGATTTGCACGTAGCTATATAGATTGGGGTTTATTTGCAATTAAAACACAATTAGAATAAAACAATGGTTAAAAAACGTGCTTGATGGCTAGCCCTAATACTTTCATTAAAAGAAGTACGACATGTTTTTAGCTTATTAAGCTCCTAAAATATGTAGAACTATTTTTATGTTAAATAGGAAGTATTTTATGGGCTGCCATCAAGCTAAAGATGCTTACCATCATTTAATGGTTGCATGGGATGACAAGCGGCATTTTCAGCTATCAATTCGCTCTGTGGCACTGAATTAACTTGAGACAAGTCTTCAAAACTACCACTTTCGGGGCTACTAAACGATGTGTATTGAGGTTCGTATGTTTGAATCATTTGGTTGGATGCCTCCTAGAATTTATAATGCAGGCACAATCAATCTTAAGACAGAAAATCACAAAAAATTTCAGAGATTTTTTGAGAATTTTCTTTTATTGTTGGCTTTCCACCCATCACGCAGCTAAAACCAAGTCAAATAGAGCAAGATTCCTAAGCTAAGCATTCCTGAGAGATTTAATTATATTTTCAAATTAATAGTTTAGCTGCAAGAGTAGAAAATTGTGTACGCTACAATGCATTTTTGATTGGTGTTGCATACGTAAGTGATGGAAAGTCGAGATGTTTTCTCAAATATTCATTGTTAGTACATTGTGCCTGCACTAAATAGAAATATAGCACATTATCCCTCTAGTTTTCAGTTCTAACTAAACATATATACACATTCATAATATAGACACTTAATGCGATCTAATAATCAACTAGTATTTAGAAAACTTTTAATTTTCAATAGCAATTTCTCTGCAAATTCGCTTTTGGCATTGTTAATAACACTGCCATCCGATTTGCAGAGAGCGTGACTTCTTTATAATTATTTAGTTTGTTGTTTTAAAATAAGAAATGAAAATTACTCTCTAGACAAACAACAAAGGAGAAAGTGCCTCTATATTTACAGTCCAAAAAGAGATAAGCATTCTAAGCAAACCAAATAAGGGATTGTGCGACATGTGGTATAGGGTAGTGCAGTTTAGTTCTTCCCAATTTAAAAGATGGGTTACTAATAGCGTTAGGTCAGTAACCTGTATAAGTAATTCTCGCGGGTAGTGGGTAGGACAAAGGAGAACGATATAAAAACAAAATTTAAACGGGAAGTAGTAAATGCACTAGATCTAAAACATGTAACTGGCAACAAGGCAACCAACCAAGAAACGCACATAAAGCGTGCATTGTTCACAGAGTAGAGAGGAAATATGGGAGTTAAATGTAACATTAAAGGTAGAATAGCAATTATATACAAAGAAATCCGGTTTCACTATATGCAGGGCTGCCCAGAAGTCCGGAATAAAATAAATATAGCCTTAACCTGTAACTTTTGGGGAAAATGCTCGGACACGTCAAGTTAGTTTTATATATGCTCACATTTTGACGTTATTCGTTTGTTTTTTTTATAGACATTTGTCAAAGATATGACGACATCGATCTTTTTTTTTTAATTTAAACATACAGCTTGTGATACATCATTTGAAAGCTAATATCTCGTACAGTATGCTCATAAATTTTGGCGCGATTCTGTCAAGCTATTTCAATATGGCGACTGTTATGTGTCTCCAATCTAATTTTGTTTTTCAAATCTTCAATATTATTTGGCCTATTTTGGTAAACTATTTCTTTTAAATATCCCCAAAGAAAATAGTCTAGAGGCGTTAAGTCTGGGGACCTCGGTGGCCATTCAATTGTACCACGTCGTCCAATCCAGCGACCTGGAAATATCTGATCTAAATATCTTCTCACATTGACACCAAAATGCGGGGGAGCACCATCTTGCTGAAACCAAATTGTTTTATTAGGTATATCTGGATCTACTTCGTTGGGAAAAATTACAGCTAGAGCAGGCCTCAACTCAAATCCAGGTACCGTTCAGCTGTGAGGTTTCCTTCCAAAAAGAAAGGCCCTAAAATTCGGTTATTAATGATACCTGCCCACAAATTTTCCTTTTGGGACGCTGAGTATGCGCTTCAAATATCCATCGTGGATTTTCTTGAATCCAGAAACGATAATTATGTCTGTTAACCACCCCGTTTAAATAGAAAGTAGCTTCATCCGAAAATAATATGTTCTGTGGAAACCAACCTATTATTCTGGTCACCGTCTCATCATTTCTTCGCAAAATTGCAAACGCCCATCATAGTCATCTTCTAAAAGCTCTTGGACAAGACATACTTTAGGGGTAGGTAGGGGGTAGGTAGGGTGGTATTTTTCTGCTTTCAAAAATCTTCCAATAGTACCTCTAGATGTATCATGATGTTGAGCCAATGAAACTGTTGAAACATGCGGATTATCCTGCAGAGATAATGCAATATCCAATTTTTCATCGTCGCCTAAAACACGTGGCCGTCCATTCCTAGGCAAGTCCTTAACTGTGCCATGTTCATCAAATTTGTGAAATATTTTACTAACAGTGCCCTGTGAAATTTGATTTTCCGGATATTTAGCATTAAATAAAGTGCACACTTCACTTTTACTTCTTATTTTATCTCCACGTCCTAACAATATCAAGACTTCGATACGCTGCCTTTCCGACAAAACCATTTTTGTTTAGAAAATTGTAAAATAATATTTCGGAAATACCTAAATTAATTTTACAAGTTCACAATGTCACAAAATGTCAGAACGTGAAACAATGAAGATTTCTAACCTTGAAAGGTGAAAAAAAAACATCAATGATTTATCAATTACGCTTATTTAAATAGGGATTTTTTTAAAACTTTTAACAGTCG
Organism: Polydrusus tereticollis; assembly: GCA_963920685.1. NCBI lineage: Eukaryota > Metazoa > Arthropoda > Insecta > Coleoptera > Curculionidae > Polydrusus > Polydrusus tereticollis. Next base: position 6,821,014 of record OY987335.1, read on the forward strand.
CCATTTTGAAATAGCTTGACAGAATCGCGCCAAAATTTATGAGCATACTGTACGAGATATTAGCTTTCAAATGATGTATCACAACCTGTATGTTTCCATTTAAAAAAAAGATCGATGTCGTCATATCTTTGACAAATGTCTATAAAAAAACAAACGAATAACGTCAAAATGTGAGCATATATAAAACTAAATTGACGTCTCCGAGCATTTTCCCCAAAAGTTACAGGTTAAGGCTATGTTAATTTTATTCCGGACTTCTGGGCAGCCCTGTATTCTTTTTCAGCATATTTTGGTTGATGAAAAGAAATCCTGAAGCTTTTATAATTAGTTGTTATATCTTAAAGGAATAAAGATGGTTTATAATATACAAAAACCTTGTAGGTAATTTTTATAAAAAGTATACAGGGTGTTCCATTTAAAAAACATAACTTGTTAATTCTTTGTTATGATGATTGATGACGATGCAGTGAAAACCTAAAAACTTTTTTATTTAACATTTTTTATCCCCTAAAGTTTTCGCTCTAGATAGTGGTTTAAATATAAACGAACAACCTATACGGTTTGTTTGTAGCAATTTTACTTGATTACACCTTTTAACTGTAAGGAAGTATTAGGGGCAAATTAAAACCAAAAATATGCAAAAATCTGGTTATTTTAACATGAAGATGTGTTATGTAAGTGATGATTTTGGAAAATATTCAAAATGACAATGAAAAAGCTTTTTATAATTAACTACCCCCAAACTACATACTAATAAAGTCACCCTTTCCCTCCTCGTAACTTAAGATCAACCATATTTTGGCATATATTACATGACAAAACTAAAATACTCCTTTTTGAGTGACAGTACGAGAAATAACCACATACACTTGACAGGTGGCGGCGGGAGGCCATTTTGAAACTATGTTGTTCTCAAGTCACAAGTTTGACCGGTTAAAATTAAATTAGGATTGTAGCAACGTTTCTGTTCTTGACCGTTGGGCTTCAAGACTATAACGCATATGTCAAACCACAACAGACAGTCATGCCATCAATGACAATATCTCTGATGTCTTGTTATTGTTGTGTTTCTTGAAACAGATCCTGTTGTAGGAAACAGTAAACAGGGATGTTTTCTACAACACCGTCTGTTTCAAGAAACACCACATCAGAGATATTGCCGTTAGAAAAAAATGGTGGAGACCTATTGGCAGCACTATCGAAAAATATAAATAGTTTCGATTAAGCACCGAAAATATCGAACATCTGTACGAAAAAGTTAGGTTTGCAGGTTGCTTCGCGAAGTTCTTCATGATCCTGCATTTGTGTTTGCTTTACACTGGTCGTCGGGGTCGTGAAAATTTTGTCAATTTAAATGCCAATAAACCATTGTGCCAACAAATAAAACTAATTTAGCAAGTATTTTAAAGATACAACAATAAAATAAAAAAATTAAGGGAAGTAAAAACCTAAAGCAATAACCATTAATACGACCAAAGAAAATACACACCAATGCAGAAAAATATAACTTCACTTATTTTTATTAGGTTGTCATATTGATTTGACGCAAAAGTTCACGGAAAAATAGAAATATCCGCTAATTTCGTGAAGAACTTTGCGCGAATTAACTCAAACTGTAATTCTATATTAAGAGAATGCCTTTGCGGAGGGAGGGTTCATGAATTAATTCACGAAGAAATTCTCAGTGAAATACCACCATTAGGTATTATCTTTTGAGATTTGTAATTACTTGCTTCATACTTACTACTTTCAGCTTTCTAAATATTGCTGATCAAAAGATAGTTTAAGAGGGGGAAGGGTGAAATTACATGCGCACTGCGAATCAAGAACCCCACTTAATCACAGGGACACTCCTCAACCCCCAAAGAAAGCCTAAACCCAGCAGTGCGAATAAAAGCAATCCAGACAAAAAAGCAACAATAAACTGAAACGATTGTTGATTTGATGTTTGCAACATACTTACTAAGTCGAACCACCATGCCTTTCGGGCCACCCGATATTTCCGTCTTTACTCTGCATAAGGGGGGGGGGGGTCGGTTCGCTCGTGGAAGGGGGTAAAACGTACAAAAACACTATTGATCGTTAAGATCTCTAGAAAGTCAATCAACACAAAAAAAACATTTACTACACCAAAATATGTCGTGACACCTAAATCTCTATTATGACAGAGATAAAAGTAAAACTCCAATAATATGAGGCTAAAGAAAATCAGTGCAAATAATTACAAGGTAATAGTAGGATTATAGTAGAACAACAAAGTATTAACAGAATCCTCTTAGCACTTGCATTGCGGTATTTTTAGGATCTGGAATTTTTTGTTTAACTATTTCCCTGTTATTTTTTTTTTTTTTTTTTCAAAATCAATTTATTTATGACCCCAAATCAGTTACAACAACTGGCACCGAGGCCTTTAAAATAAAAATTATAACAGAATTATAAACAAAGCGAGATATTCTATATAAATTTAAATAAAAATTTAAATAAACCCAACTAGGTAACATTTAGTCTCTGTTTTTAAAGTAAATCTTGAGATTACGATACACAGCATGTTCTTCACCCTCAAACAAAGCATGTGGCACTCCATTGAAAGTTTGCACACTTCTAAATACAGGAGAATCCTGTGACTTCTTTGTTCGTAGATAGGTGTTTCTTAGATTGTCTCTGGTTCTTAGGCAATAATTATGAAAGTCCTTATTTTGTTTCAGTTCCACGTTTGTTTTTAGTAATTTGTTCTTTATTTTATAGATAAGTTTTGCTTGCTCAAACATTTTAAGTTGTCTAATTTTTAAGAATGGATATATGTTATATAAAGTTTCACTAGCAGTATAGTAGTTTATAGAAAAAATTGCTTTTATTGATTTATTTTGTAGTCTTTGAAGTTTGTTTATTAAATTTTCACTGGCATTTCCAAAACATGGCAATAAATATCTCATATGTGGTTCAATAAAGCTGTTATATAATAAATATTTTGTGTTTTTATTTAGCATATGACTACACCTTCTAATTGCTCCTAGGAGAGGAATAATTTTTTCAGTGACACTTTGTATATGTGCGAACCACGTTAATTTTTCTGAAATTATGAGACCCAAGTATTTATACTGGTGAACTTTATTCAACTCTCTGTTATTAAGCCTAATTTTGGGATGAATTGGATTTTTCCCTGTTTGGTTTAATACCATGTACACAGTTTTTTCTACATTAATAGTCAGTTTGTTGTAACACAACCACTTAAAATACGTCTCGAGATCTGTGTTCACTTCTGCTTGAAGTTCTTCTTCTGTTACCCCAGAATACACCAGCACTGTGTCATCACAAAATTTCATATAACTTGCCTTTAATCCAGCATACTTCAGGCTATGAACATACAGTAGATACTGCAATGGACCGAGCACAGAGCCCTGGGCTACACCAACACTGACATTTTCCTCTGCACTAATTTTACTATTTACTTCAGTACATTGCTTCCGTCCAGTTGAGTATGTTTGTAACAAGTCGTAGCACTGGTCACGAAAGCCCATTTTACTAAATTTATTTAGCAGCAGTGTAATGTCCACAGTGTCAAATGCCTTCTGCAGGTCCACGAATATACACACAACATATTTATTTTTATCTAGTTCGCAAGTGATATGTTCGAGAAGTTCAACTGTAGCCCCAAGTGTGCCACTCTGCTTCTGGAATCCAAACTGATTTTTGTCAAATTTAAAATGTGTGTCTATGAATCCAATTAGTCTATTTTTAATAACTTTTTCAAGAATCTTGCTAAAAGTACTCAACAATGAGATAGGTCGATAGTTATTAACATCATCATGGGCTCCCTTTTTGTAAATTGGCACTATCTTTGCTGTCTTTAATTCTAGTGGATATTGACCATTTTTTAAAACTTCATTTATTATTTGCACAATTGTTATACCAATATTGTCAATATGTATCTGTATGTCTTTTTTTGTTACATTGTCTATGCCAGGTGAACAGTTGCTTTTTAAATCACTTATTATTGTCTTTACTTCTGTCAAGTTTGTTGGTTGCAGTGTGATACTTTCGACTTCTTCTTCTTCCTCAAAGTGTAGTGCCTGGTTCTGGACTATTTTTGCTGCTAGTGTTCGTCCTATATTTGAGAAGTGCCCATTCATTTCTGCTGCAATTTCTATGTCATCCTTGCATGGCTCTCCGTTCGTCTTTGTCAACTTACTTATGTTGTTATTCTTCCTTTTGTTTCTGCCACATAAGTCATTAAGAATGAACCAGGTTTTCTTGATATCACCTTGTGCTTCTTGAAATTTTTGTTCTGCATGCTGTTTTTGTAGTTTTGTTCTTAATTTGTTTATTTCACTTTTTACCTTTTTAAATTCATTTTCTGTGTACTCATTGGGTATCCTTTTCCACCTTACATACAATTTGTCTCGATTTTTTAATTTAGTTATATATTCATGCGTCACCCAACCATTATTGTTTCTGATTTTAATGCTATTTTCCTTGGTGCATACTTTTTTTGTTTCAATCAACATCTGCGCGAGTAATCCAAAACAGTTAACCTCCTTTACACTCATTTCAGCCTCAACTATTTGCTTCCATTTGTTTATATCAACAAAACTTTTTACAATTCTTTGCTTGGTATTTTTATGAACCACTTTTGTAACTTCTGTGTACATGATTTTATGATCAGATATAGTGTGTTCTTCTAAGTTTATATTACATTTTATTTCTTTGTTAGTTATGACATGATCCAGCACAGACGCTGAATAATTTGTTGTACGTGTAGCATGTTGCACATTTATTATGTTTTGGAACTGAAACCCATTTATTTGCACTATGTTTTTATATTCACTAATTGTTGTGGAGTCCTTAAGTAAGTCTAGATTGATTGTCCCCAATAATCATGCATGGTTTATTTTGTTGTTCAAGCAGTTTATCAAGTTCCAATAAAAAATCATTGCACTTGTTTTTTGGTGGTCTATATATCGCAAAGACGGCAAGGTTCAGCCCTGGCAAAAATATTGAAACTATATTGCAATCCTTAAGTGTTACAGAACATTTATTTAATACATAATTAATTCCATCTTTGATATAAATACTGCAACCTCCACCTCTTGTGTCACGACAATCATGCACTGATGTGTATGAATGTAAGTTAAAGGAATTTTGCTCATTTGGGTATATCCATGTTTCAGTCAACACTACTATGTGTATTGTTGTTTTATTTAACATAATTACGTCACTAAGTTCATCGAGTTTATTTCTCAAGCTCCTAACATTAATATATAGCACATTCAGGTTTTCCGTGGTAGCCATTTCAGTAGTTCTTTGGTTTGTATTTCGTTGAATTTCAGAGCCAGCATTTAATGTAGTTCCGGGTCCGTCTCACTTTTTATTTTTATTGGTTTATCATTTTCTCCCCTTACAAGATATATTTTCCCATTTGCTACAAATGCTGATTTATATCTATTGATTTTCTTGATTTCCCTCACTTTCTTAAACAGCAGCTGATTTTGTCGGGTTAAGTCTTCATTAAAATATATGTTTTTATTTTTATCTCCTCCCACCAAACCACATTCACCCATCTTTATTCCTTTTAGTTGTCGGACTGTGCTTAATATTTTACTCCGTATTTCCTGATTCCTTAATTTCAGCATTATGGGTGCATCCTCTTTAGTGTTGATCCTGTACACCTCCTTTACATCGTCAGCAGTAAGCTGCACCTTCATGGCCCTAAACACTTTTCTTATGCTTTCCTTGTCGTTATGGCACTTTTATTACTTTAATCCAGCTAAATCTTCTCGGCATTATTAGTACTAGCAATAGATACTTTTTAGGGGAAATGATAACACAATTCCTGTAATATGAACTACAGTAAGACTTGAATATTTTCAACAATCTATCTATTTAAAGCTATAAAGAAGAAAGTCGTACTATACATCGTACGTAAGTAACTCGAACATTGTTTATGGCCAAAACTGATACTAAATTAATAACAAAACTGTCAATGAACTAAATATACACAAAATATATATTTATTTCAAATTAAATACATATATTATTTAATAAAAAGTGCAATATATATATATATAATTAATTAGGTATTGACACATGCCTATATACATAACTGTAACAAATGTGGGCGAAGAACTTCTAAAAATATGTTTTGCTTTGTTTAGTATTTTGAAGCTCAAAGAAAGAAGGTAAAGATGAATGTGGTTGTAATATCCGTTATTTCAACCTCCAATGAGAGAAGTCTGTATTATCTTCACTAGTATGTTAATTTACTATACTAAACGATATAACAGAAAAAAAACTCTTCAACTTACCTTTATTCTTGAGACTGCTTCCTCTGCTTGCATCATTCTCGTGGTCTTCGTAGGCTGGCCTTCGCATACCAGCTGTGTTGAGCCCAAATACCGCGCTCGAAAGAGAACACCCTCTATTAAAACTGATCGTTGAATTACATCTGGAAATAGAAGAGGACGCTAGTCAACAAAGCTTTAACTTTTTTAAATACAGTTTTTTTGATTGGTTTATGAAACTGTGGAGTAATGGAACCTTTTGCAATTGGTTGAGAAACGGTTAGATTTTAATGTCTTTGGATTTTAACAACCAAACAACAAAAATTGTATCAATGTTTCACTGTAGATAAATATAATATATAGCTGTTCTGGAAGTAAATAGTCCTAACTCAATGTGCTAGAAGCTAGAAGTGAGCATATATAAAACTAAATTGATGTGTCCGAGCATTTTCCCCAAAAGTTACAGGTTAAGGCTATATTAATTTTATTCCGGACTTCTGGGCAGCCCTGTATAACTTTTTAGGGAGAAGTCAAAGATCGCCTTGGGAAATGAATAGTCCTAACTCAATGCTAGCTATGTGTCAGTTAGAAGTATTTGCTTCTGAGACGACGATATATAACTTTTTAGTGAGAAGTCAAAGATCGCCTTGTGAAATAAATAGTCCTAACTCAAACGTAGTTACTTTTAAATTAGGACTGTTCACTTCCAAGACAATGGTACCTAACGATATGTCGTCGTCTTGAAAGTAACCAGTCTTCTTTAGGTTAGGACTATTCACTTTGAAGGCGACGAAACATTATTTACGAAAAGATAATATATTTAAATGTATTACTACTACCAGTTCTATTTTGTTCTGATGATTTACACTTACACTTACTCTTGGTCGGAATTTCGACTTACCATAAATTTCCAAACGTAGTGCAAGGTCAAATAAAGCAATTTTATTGTTGAAATGAATAAAGGCACAATAAATCACTTACCTTCTTTACTTCTCCCTTTCTTTTTGTCTTTATCCTGAAAACAAACAGAACAGCTCTAGAAATTTTCAATGTTTTTACCGTCAAATAGGTAATATTTTACAAAGCTTTTAGGACCAGATGAGTCGAAAGAACTTAAGTTTTTTTTAACCTTATATATTATCTGGGCGATAATGTTTTATTTGCACAATTGCCATTTGTAGTATTTTTTACCACTAAAATATAAACCATGCTGATGCAAATTTAAAATTTTAATCCAGTTTAGACTTAAATTCTTTGTAGACCATATGGCCCTCTGGTATAATAAAAATGTTAGAAAAGTTATTACATGGTGTTAAGCAACATTTTATTTTGCATCTGGCAAATAAATGTACAGGTAAATATTCCCATGACTATAAATTTTAAAAATACATTTGTTATTCACATAATTACTGACATAAATTCAATAGAAGCGGTGACTTAATGATCATCGTTCGAAACCACAGAGTATATCTTAACTTGTACAGAACATCACTCTACTCAACTGATCATATTTTTAAACCTCAGGAAAGTTACACTGAAGGTAACCAGCTACTTGAATTATATAATTCAGTCAAACCCCTTAAGATATGGGAAAACCCCTAAATACGTGTATTTATAAGGGTGTCTAAATAGAAATATCTTCCATATTCCTATTACTCCGCCCAGGGCATATATGTTACAAGTATATAATACTAATTTTCATAACACTGTAGAGAATTATTTCTAAAGTCATGCAAAAATTACAAGCAAAGTTAAAAGGTCATATCACGTTAGTAATTGTTGTTAACTCGATTATTTTGGTTAGTATAGAATGTTTTGGTGTTAGTAAACTAAAGAAAGAAAAAGCCAAAAAATACTATACTAAAATCTATGTACTTTAATCTTCTTCACTGAAAAGACAACGCTTATTTATAATCGCCATACATTTTGTTAAAGACTAAATTGCTTCGCCATACAAACCATTTCTTTCCTTTTTTTCCACTGTAAAGCAAAGCCCAAAATAAATAAGTACTCTGCTTTACGCCTATCACTTTGCAGTCGTTTCCAGGGCAGCAAACCACTGCCCAACCTACTTACGTTGCCAAATGATAGGCAATGTAGCTCTAGGAAAGTATAAAGGGTGATCGGATATACATATAGCATCAAACCTCAGTAACTAAACGACTTTCAACCAGGGAGACATTACTGGTGAAATTAAATAACCAATTTTCAGAATTATGTTGTATAAATATTATTTTATCTTTCAGTGAAGAAGACCATGATACGCATGCCATGTTCACACCTTTTTGGTTTTATTCGAAGACACTGATCCTTTTTGACTTTGTGGCGATTGGCTTTTATCAGACACGGCCGTGGGGGAGTGAGGTGCGGAATTTTGCACGTCTGAGGATGGGACTAGGGGGATGGAACTTTCGTCCAGAGAGGTGAGTATTTGTTTGGGGTTAGAATGTCCTATTTGGGGCATAATTGTCCGACTTTTAGGTTTTCTCCAGTCCTAGCAATACAAATAACAACAAGTTTAAGAACATGCTATTAAGGGTTGATGGTTTATTTTATAGAGAAGTGACAACAAATTGTGTTTGCTTTTTAATTACTGTCCATTGGCGAGCACTGTGCAAATGGGCAGGTTATTGAACCGTATATTAGTACATAAATTTTCAAAGTTCTTAACGCAATGAATATAAAACTATTTTTAGTTGCCACTCTCACATTCTAGTCGCTTAAGGCCGCATTACAGTTGGAGATTTTCTATTGCTGCAATAAAAAATTGCATGATGTTTGTTGCGAGCATACGCAAAATGAGTTAGTAATTAACTATTGCAATTTGTATTGCGATAGCCAGAAATAGCTCCGTACCTATTTTTATTGCAGTTGCAAGAATTATTTGGTAATTTCAGAACCACCAACATGAAAAAATGTAAGTATTTCTGGTTCTACCATTCTCCCCCATATTTCCATTACTTCTATGTTGTGTGTTAGTCGTGCCTTTTACAAGAGATTACAAAAATGATCAATACATTCAGGCTGTGAAGCGATGGGCAATTTTTATTGTTGCATAAACATTTTTCTGCAGAAAGAAAAACTTGCGAACTGTAATGCCACCTTTATTGAAAAATTATTTTAAAAATACCTTCACTACTAAAATCTCTACCAAATGTTGTAAAAAAGTTATTTGTTGATATAAAAGGGATGCGAGTTAACATAGGAGAATGAAAGTTTAAATGCATTGTTGCGATGTCATATTTTGACGCGTAAGACATTATTTATTAATTAAAAAGATTATTTTAAAAGTGTGGGATAAAAAAATTTAGTTAATTTGTGGTGACTGAAGGCCAGGACTTACCTTTTCATCGTAAAATCCCTGATCGTCAGTTCTTTGTTGCCCCAAAAGACGATCTGTTTCCAAATCGGTGTCGTTCTCCTCTACACAAGAAAATGAAATAGGTATTGTGCCAAGAAAATTCATTCAAATAAGAACAGGATTTTAATTAACTTACCATCTTCTGGCCCGCTATTGGCCTTTCTTTCAGAGTCAGCACTGGTAGTGGACAATCCTCTTTGCCTAAAGTGACTGAAATAAGAGGTTTTTTTTTTTATAACTAGAACGCCAGCAGAACTCAAATTAAATTTGAAACACTGGTAGGCTGGAATTTTTAGGTAAACGTGGGAAAAGTGTTGAAAACAGGTTTAAATTGCTGCTCGAGATACTTTTATGTAAGTAACATCAACAGACAAAAGAATAAGAAAAAAAAAATGCCACTATAGCCACTTGTTTCTCTTGCAAATACTTTAAGAACAAACTTTTAACAAAACAGAACTAAATGGGTAAAAAATGGACTTAATTCGAGAACTTACAGAAAATGAGCAAGATGATTAGAATAATTATTTAGGAATGAGTGAGTGGTCCCGTGTTTCCCCATAAACATGGCCTTTATTTCAATACCCTTGCTTAATATTTCTTTTGCGGACTCCATACAGTATTCCACGATTTTACAACTCCAATACGAGATTCATAGTGAACAAATCTTTAAGTTTGTGCGTTACTAAACACACAACCTGTACAAAGGACACTCTTCGTAGAATGACAAAAGAGACAAGGAAAGGTGTAGGGAAAAGAATATTATGACTGAAAAACCTCAAAGCCTAGTTCCCTAAGAATACAGAAATATTAAGGGCTGTAGCCAATTAAAATGATACTTACTTTCTTCTAATCTTCTTAAGAAACATTTTAAAACACTAAATAAAATAAAAACGAAACCTTTTGTATGGGCTATCGACAAACACCTTCTGGTCAAATATTTGAACACAAAATGAGCTTTTTCCAATTAAGATAGGTATGCAAGCAGATACTTTAATGAAATAAGAGATTTGACTAATAAAGGAGTGATAAAAGTCTTCAAGTAATTGATGTTTTGGTAATCTACAGAGGTAAATAAAAATAGTTTGACAAAATATAAAAACAAATTGCAGATAATCCCTTATCTTGATTGCAAATAGATTGTAAATATATATATGTGCTGATAATGTATACAGGGTGTTGGCAAAAACACTTACCTTGGTACCCAAACAGGACTGGCGCCATTTTCCTCGCATTCCTCTTCAGGATGACGTTGCAATGGCAGCGTTTTCGTCCTCTGAAGTGTCAGTCTAATGTCTTTAATCGCTGCTTCCACGTCATTTGTTTTCTCGCCACCACTGATCATTCGATGGGGCGCCGGTGCTGGGGGTGGAGGGGTTTTCTCTATAAACAATAGTTTTTAGCTTTGGTAATTTTGAAGTAGTTTTGTATGTCTGCTACAAAATTAAATTACTGCTCTTCTTTTCTTACCCACTGAATCAGTCTGTGAGAGGTGTAATGGTTCTTCGAAGCTATTTACACAACTATTAATATCTGTCGGTGATGTAGCAATACATTCATTTTGGGGAGATATGCCATTTTCGCTTGGCTTAATGCCTGATTTTGCTTTACACATTCCTGCAAAAAAGTACAGGGTGCGCTAAGTGATAGTGATATTATAATGTGTACTTTTGACCTTGCATTAAGGACAATAAAACAAAATTTTATATTTGTAATTAATTTTCTGAGAGCATCAACATAAAGTTCTTCAAACATTTTTTCATGCAGTAAAAGCCGATTTTCTTACCCTGATTTATTTCCCGTTCAATCTCCGTAATCTGTCGTTTCATGAGCATGACTGTAGGATTATTGTTATCTGTATCACTGGCATGGCCTGATGAGAGGCCATCTTCCAAAACAGGCATACTTGAATATAGCCTAAGAGTATCTCCAGGGACCGCTAAGTCGGTGTTTGAACCTGAAATGATGTCGACGCATATTTTCCCAAAGCTGAATGTACAAAGTCACCCACGCCCTTTATCTGGCTTTATTATTTACCTAAAAGACCTCCGGACGGCGCAAGGTCATTTTCCATGAGCATTAAAGAAACTTCACTATCTAAATCACCACAGTTTGAGTCGCAATCAGTTGTTTCAGGGGACAGGGTAAAATTTCGACTGTGTCCCACCTGTAATCCAACCTCTGTCTCTCCTAGGTCTCCACTGGACCCTGTCCCGATGGACAGATCCAAAAAATTGTTCTCGTGTTCTGGGAAATCATGCTCCTATAAAAAAAACCGACGCATGACAGTGTGACAGCTTAGCCGCTGCGGCGGACTATTGCAAACCATGCTTAAATGTAAAAAATATTTTTGCTGATTTGCATGTGAGTTTTATATTATAATTAGAGAGTCGGCTACTTAAAACTCCCCAGGCCCGGGTCAAAAATGAAGGATAATACTAGAGATGGAATGGACCTGCATTTAGGGTTGCCAACGTTGGGGACGAAAATGGTTAAATCGAGCAATAATTCAATAAATAATAAAAATATTGAAAATTCTTAAAAGTACAATATTATATAGAATTTTATTCCCTGCCATTTTACTATCTTTACTTTTAGTCGCGAAATCATCACGAACCGAACTACACGTGAAAAGCATTTTCAATCCCTTAGAAAATAGTCAAATCGAGCAATAACTCAATGAATAACAAAAATATCGAAAATTCTTAAAAGTACAATATTATAGAGAATTTTATTCCCTACCATTTTACTATCTTTACTTTTTATCGCGAAATCATCAGGAACCGAGCTACACGTGAAAAGCATTTTCAACCCCTTCGAAAATGGTCAAATCGAGCAATAACGCGATGAATATGTAATAATAATATCGAAAAAACTTAAAAGTACAATATGACAGAGAATTTTATTCCCAATCATTTTACTATCTTCAATTTTCGTCGCGAAATCATCAGGAACCGAGCTACACGCGAAAAGCATTTTCAACCCCTTAGAAAATAGTCAAATCGAGCAATAATTCGATAAATAATAAAAATATTGAAAATTCTTAAAAGTACAATATTATACAGAATTTTATTCCCTGCCATTTTGCTATCTTTACTTTTAGTCGCGAAATCATCACGAACCGAACTACACGTGAAAAGCATTTTCAATCCCTTAGAAAATAGTCAAATCGAGCAATAACTCGATGAATAACAAAAATATCGAAAATTCTTAAAAGTACAATATTATAGAGAATTTTAATCCCTACCATTTTACTATCTTTACTTTTTATCGCGAAATCATCAGGAACCGAGCTACACGTGAAAAGCATTTTCAACCCCTTCGAAAATGGTCAAATCGAGCAATAACGCGATGAATATGTAATAATAATATCGAAAAAACTTAAAAGTACAATATGACAGAGAATTTTATTCCCAATCATTTTACTATCTTCAATTTTCGTCGCGAAATCATCAGGAACCGAGCTACACGCGAAAAGCATTTTCAACCCCTTAGAAAATAGTCAAATCGAGCAAAAACTCGATGAATAATAAAAATATCGTTTATATTTATATACCGAAATTGCAGTAGCAGATACTATCTCAAAAATTCAAAATAATGTAGACAATAATAAAAAGTGTTGTTTAGTATCACTAGATTTGTGCAAAGCGTTTGATACCGTAAATCATACTATTTTATTAAAATGTCTTTATAATATTGGAATAAAAGGAATGGTTTACTGTTGGTTTCAAAATTATCTTAATAAACGTAAACAATTTGTTCAAATTGAAAACTACAAAAGTAACCTAAAATGCATAAATTGTGGGGTACCGCAAGGTTCGGTATTGGGACCGGTTCTTTTTTTAATTTATATTAATTCAATAGGTAATTTAAATTTAAGGGGTAATGTAAATATACTTGCAGATGATACTACCATAATTTATTTTTCAGACAATATTTTTAAATTAGAAAATGACATAAAATATGATTTAAATATTATTTCTCGTTGGCTTCAATCATATAAATTAACTTTAAATTTTGAAAAATCCTCGTATATGCTAATAGGAAAAACTACTTTACATAAAGAAATTATTCCAAAATTAATATACAACAATCAAGTTATTAAGTATACTAACAAAATTAAATTTTTAGGGCTAATTGTGGATGAAAAGCTTAGTTGGAAAAATCACATCCAAAAACTTCGAATGGATATTTCCCCATTAATAGGGATATTATATAAAGCAAGAAATTATATTTCCTTAAAATATTTAAAAATTATTTATTTTTGCCTAATTTATTCAAAAATACAATATTTAATATCTCTGTGGGGTTCAGCGTGTGAAACCTATTTAAAACCATTACAAAAATTACAAAATAAAGTAATAAAATGCATTTATAACTTGCCTATTTTGGAACCAACAATAAATCTTTATAAGCCAAGAGGTTATCTAGATCTAAAAAATTTATACAAATTAAAAGTTGGCATACTAATACAATCAATAAACTTAAAAGAAAAAAATTCCAATATAAAATTATCAAAATCCAATATAATTCACAATCATAATACAAGACATTGTGATAACTTTCAGAGTATTAAAGTTCGGTCAAATTTTGGTAAAAAATCAATCTTCCATGATGGAATAACAATTTATAACGTATTGTCGGAAAGCCTTAAAAGTATAAAAGATATTAAAAAATTTAAAATCAAACTCAAAAAACAAATTCTGGAAGGATATTAATATTAAAAGTTATTAGATAATGACTGGGAAGTTGTTAGATGTTTATTTATTTATTATTTATTATTTTAAAAGTATTATACTTACTCATTTTGTCTATTCCCTGTAATGAACTTGATAAGTTAGTTGGGAATAAAGTTAAAGTTAAATTAAAAAAAAAAAAATACGCTTTTTGTTTTTTTTTTTCGAAAACTAATTATGCAGCCTTAAACTCAGTAAACTCTACAATATGGTATGCCGCACAAATTTGTCGATGAAAAATTAAGGATAATAAGGGCCTGGGGAATCTTAAGTGAAAGACCCCGTATAGCTAAAGTCTATTTATTTCACATATAGACTAAACCAAAACAACGCTCGTTGCGTGATCATCGATCTGCAGGTGAACAACGCGGGTCCTTATTGGTCAATTTGGAGGAGACGCCTCGTGCTCAGCGGTACAACTCAAAAGAATATAACGACAATCAAGTGCATAGTGAGTGATTTTATTTAGGCTTAGTCTATATGTGAGATAACTGGACTTTAGGTTAATTTAATTAGATCCTAAACAGAAATGGTTTCTTGTCATCCGACTTAAAATGTTAATCTGATTTAAAGAGACAAGTGAGAAGAAAAATAAACAAACTGACAAGTAATGCAAGAAACAAGTAATAATGTTAAGAAAAAAAGTAAAACAGCCAATTGGAAATAAATCAAACGAGAACAATACCTACGGAAATAAACGTAAACACGACTCAAATCTAAATACTTAACAAAACAAAAAATTTAATTTATTTAAAATTTCAGATACCTACCTAAGATTCTAAAAGGATAAAAATAACGCCACCAAGCAATTCAGTCTTGCAGAACCAAAATTGTATTTCAAATCTATGGTCTATTAACAAAAACCCTGCAACTTATCATGTCTTGTCTATTGTTGAAAGATCATTTCAAAAAGTCGACAAAGGCTTCTGGTATGAGGTTTAAAAATGATGCGTACAAGTTTTAGTGTGACAACATAAATTTCCAATACTCCACCATCAATACATAATAGATTCATACTTTTTTACAATTAATTTTTATTCTGCAAGGCTGCTTATTAAAGGTGTATTAATTAAATAATAAATATTTTTATTACGGCCCGTTTTATTTCTGGTACTAGAAAATCTTAAACACCCCACCGATCTTATAACACATATTATTATCCATAAAAAAGCATATTTTGGATTTTGACATCTGAATTTTCATCAGATCGGTATGGTGTTCTTCTTTGTTGTATGACTTAAAAATAAAAATCTCAAAGGCAATGATATACTCCTTTATGAATGATCCTCGACTTAATGCCCGATGAAAATCGTATAATCCTACCTGTAAAGGGATATTGGAATTTGTAAAACATTTCCTTGGTGAATCGATTCGCATGCAAAAATCAGGTTCACTGCTGCGACCCTTAGCTAATCTTTTTCCTACATATGAATTTCCAGATTCACTTGCCTGTCGTCTCAATTCGTACTCTAAATCCTGGAATTCCGTTTCCAGCCTGGTGTCTTCCTCTGGAGGGCATTTGAAAAATTCTTCCAAAACTTTCCGGGTTTCGGAGAACTCGTACAAATAATCAAATGTCGACGTATTTGTAGTTGGCGAAGACGTATTTCTTTTCTATATGGAATAAAAGTTCGGTTTTTTTTTGTCAACAGGTTGTACTCATGTCCACTTTAAAAGTATTAACAATTTATTCGATAGCAAAAATGTATTTATTTATTACCTATTGTATATACGTGTATGCAAGGGTGTCGATAAGGGCTAGCATAGGGGGTAGTTACCTCCAGGCTCAGGAAATATTTATGATAAAATAACTCGACCCATTAGATTTTTTACTAACTACTTTGGCTAAAATTTTGTGTGTGTACTTTTAATTGCCAAAGTCTAAAATACGAAATCTTGTTGACAAAGTACTTAAAGTATAGATACACCCTTCTAAACTGAAATTAATGACAACCAAACAACAATATACAATTTTTAAAAAAGAAAAAAACAAAACAATGATGCACTATTTCTGACAGAAACAAAGCAAATACAGACGAAGGTATACGGTCCCTCGAGAAATAGAATCCCTAGTCAAGCTAGTGGAAAAATATTCAGGTAAACTATATTAGGCCTTAATATAGTATCTTAACTGTTCTACAGAGTGATGAAATTTTAAGTTTTAATTTGAGTATGAAGGTGATTAAATATTTTCCGACTTAAATATTGTACTGTACGATTTTCCAAAACAAATATTGTTTCAAACAGTCCTTGATAACACAACCCTCAAATGCGACGTCATATCGAATTACTGATTCAATCAGTGCATAGTAAACATCTCTTGCAGTCGACACACCCAATTCTCCAAGAAACAGTCTGAACCGCAAAAAAAGCCTGAAGCCAGCCTCCCGCTCAGATAGAAAACGTTTTCCAATCTCATTTCAAAAAAACTCGCACTATCAACGAAAACAATAAGAGATCCACTCCCAAGCTGAACAGGATCCAACCTACATCTAAATGTGACCTTATGGGTCTTGTCCATGTTAAGCGCAAGAAGGTTACGATCAAACCACTTGCTCACTCTCACCATATCATTCGAAATTTGTTCGCTCAGTTGTGTAGCAATTACTCGACGATGAACTACGTTTAGGTTATTTTCTTTGACAATCGCCCAACTCTCTTTTCGCCTATTGTAATTAATCTTCATCAAGTCCGCTTTATAAAGATTTAAATTACCCTTGGTGCACGCAGCCTCACTATGCATTAATATTAAAAGCGGATGCCGATATCCAACCAAATCTATTTAGACATGCATTGGTATGTCTTGGGTAAAATATAAAACATATACCCTGTAAATTAAAATATTTCAACCAAAAATTGTATCTGACCACGTTTTGTAGTCCTTAGTAAAGTTTTCTTATAACAATTTGCTCTAAAATAAAAATTGAGGGTACTTTCCTCTTAACGTAATTCTGTGTTTCTATGTTTTTTGATATGTCAACATTATTTGCGCATCAAGCAGAACTTTTTATAAAGAATAACTTTTTTTCGTAAAATTAACGAAAAAGAAAATTCTCATATGTCTAGAACTTTTCTGGACACGCTGTATATTAAGTATATGAGGGGATTAGTATAATAGTATTAGAAGTAGTTTGGTGAGTGGGAATCATACAGTGGCTGGTTGCGTTAGTTTCAGAGAAACGGAACCGATAGGTATAGGAGAAGCTGTTTAGAGACTAATAGAGATTCCAAAAATAACTTTAGATACGGTGTTCCGTTTTAAATATTAAAATTGCGACTATTTTCTGGTGAAAGCGACAACACTGGAAAATATCTTAGCTGGGTACAGTATGTCTGTTAATGCAAAAAAACAAATTTTTGGGGCATATTAGGCCATAAAAATCTAGTGTTCCATCCTTATCGACGCCCATGCGTGTAAGTATTAATAAGCTGCTATCAAACTAAAATGAGGTAAACAAGGGCAACACTATTGTGTGCAATAAATAGTTTTTCAACAAAATACTTAAATTAAAATCAAAAACGAACGAAAAAGAAAATTGTCTATTACCAACTAGCGTGTTACAGAACAAAGGGGTACAAAAAAACTTCGAAAGGACATAACACAATTTCGAATGGAATAAACCAAAAATAAAGAAGTAATCCAATTTAAGAGTATTGCCAAAATAACTATAAATTCAAAACAGCTGTCAGTTAAAAATCAACATAATTACAGGGGTACCAAATTATTTTTTTCTTACAAAATATTTCGGGCATACTGTTTTAAATTAGTGATATTCAGCAAAAAAACCTTGTGAAACCAAACAAAAACAACCTAAATTCTATCTCCAGTACCCAGAAAAAAAAATTATAAACAAGCTGCAAACAGTAATTTTTTATCTAAAAAAATTAATAGAGAGACTACATAAAAATATAGGTACACTTACATTATAAGAATTGTTCTCCATGTTGACAGTGCTGTCCCTTTCACTGGGACTAGGGCTGGTAACAATCCTCTGAGGGAATCCTGGTCTAGGAGGATAGACGCTAGGTGACGCCAACAAGCTTTGCGCGCTTGGTAGCTGCATATGAGAATTATTTGTCTGCCTGGGCCCATATCGCCTAGGCGAACCCTCATAAACTGCTATGGGTAAGCTACCAATCACCTAAAAAGCATATATTTATATAAATTCAAATGAAGTAGTTCATAAACTATGTATTTGAATATGAAATAATAACCTAATTACAAACTTGCACCTATTTAAACAAAATTTGAACCTTTTGCAACATATTGGAAAATTCTTTCTAGTGCCAAACGAAAGTACCCTTCTTTCATTTGGCACCAGAATGAGCCCCTGAAAAATAGTAGAGAGGCACCAAATAGCACTTAGAAAACAAGAAGCACAAAAATGACAACGTGAAACTCGAACAAATAGGGCAAAAACCCAATTCAAAAAATCTAAACAAAGACAGCTTAATTAAGCAAATCAAAAAGAAAAAAAAGACTTTAGAATTGCAATGAAGATCCCATATACTTACTTTAGTAACTTTTTCACTGTCAGAATTATTTGTATTATATGTATGAGTGGCAGTATAGCTAGTTTGTTCATTTTCATGATGTTCATGGTGATCCTGTTGCTTTTCTTTATCACTATTCCAACTTTCGCCTATGTCATCGAAAACGACGACCTCCCCTGGAAACGCCATGTTTGTTGGACTTATTGGCTTTTCCACAGGGCTTTGAGATTCTTTTTCATGTGTCATCGAACATACCTCTGATGAAAATACTGTTTCGGTATATTCTCGGGAATTTCGTATCTAGAAAAGGAATTAACAAATATATCAAGAGCAATTTCTAATCTCTTTGTTTTAACTTACCTTTTTAACTTCGTTATTTTTTCCGCGTAGTTCCCAAACACCTTGTTTCATTGGTGATTTTTGGGCCTTTTTTTCGCCATCTTCCCCCAGCAGTTGGCTACTTCTTGATTTTCTTACTGCTTTGGTCCTACTTTGTGAATACAATTCCCTGCCACCAGCTATTTCAATTATCCTTAAAAATATATGTATTTAAATGAGGATATTCCCTGCAAGAGTAGAGAAAAGAGTGATGTGATCGCATCTGTCTTTGTGTCACATAAATAAGTTCCTCTTATAAATTACCTAATTACCAACCAAATTTATTATGTATAAGGCATATTTAATAATTATTAGCTTATTAGCTTATTAACTGCATTTTAATATTCAATAAGCATACATGAATAAAAACAAGCAATAAATTATAAATGTTCTAAATTAAAACAAGTACCTAAATCTTTGTTTCTAAATATTTTGATTTGATTGATTTTTCACTGAACTTGAAGTAAATTGAAATGCAGGAACATATTAGACAAACACACATGCGACTAAAATATTTTTACAACAGCTGAAATGACTAAATACCTAGAGTCTCTTAATTTATAGGTTCCAGTTGAAGACTTGTGCTCTGATTCATCATCTGGCGAGTAATGTGGAGAATTATTGTCTCTACTAATATTACAGGAACTATCAGCCATCCATCTGTTAAAAATTTTGTCAGTTAGGTAAGTCATTTGAAACTTGTAGATAGGTATATTATATTTACACATTAAAAGGTGCTAAAAAGATACACAATGAAATAAAAATGTCCAAAATGCTAACTGATATCTTAATTGTCACTTTACCAATTATGGTTGGGAAAATACTAATCTAATCTACTAAGAGAACCAGAAAAATTACTTTTTAGGCTGTGAAGAGATAATAACTGTTCTAGTCCCCTTTTAAAACAAACATTTCAGCCATTCATTCATACAAACTTCTGAGTATTGTGCAAAAGCTTCAAATAGTAGTGTTGAACAAAAATCAAACCAGCAGATCTTGTATGGTGTTTCAGTAAAATTGTAAGTGAATAATATGAAAAAATGTTAATGAATTTTTAAAAAGAAAATATAGTAACATAACATTACTTATTTACAAGTTTTTCTAAAACTAGACAAGCATATTGAACTATTGAACTAAAATGGTATATACCTATTTTTAACAGGCACCACTTAAAGAAATTATATTACACCAAAATAAAATTCCCTAAGTATTCAATAGTTCCTATTTTTAAATGACTGTTAGAGGATTATCAGATACTTAGTCAACTAGGTTGGGTTAAAATTAATTCTATTTTTAAATTAAACATTATTAAATAATACAATGTGTCACACATGTATGACATCAGGGTATGAGATGAGGAACAATGATCTTCTTTTAAAGTTCATTGACGAATACCATGCATGGAAAATGTTAAATTTATTCTAAAAAAATCTGTTTTTAAACTTGGATTGCTTTCTTAAGGGTATTTCATCCTAAAGACCATTTTATAGAGCACATCATTAATATCAGTTTATATTATACAGATCTCCTTGGATATAAGTATATAGTGTAAATTTGTTTACAATTCTAATATTTCTGGTGTATAGAACAGCACTTATTTACAATATGGTCAATGAAACAGACTACTTATCTAATGTTGTACAGCACGAAAGGATACTAAGAGAAATAATTATCTCTATAGATACATACAGATTAGATAATTTTGTACAGCAGTTTAAAATGCTTGTCTAATTTTGTTAAAACCTTAAGCTAATTTGCATTGCAACGAATAGTGGCAAAACGACATTGCAAGATCTGCTTACCTATCGTTTTCATTGTGGACATTCATGACAGTGTTTGTAGTTGTATTTTCCACACACTCATGATCCTTTTCCAAATCAACGATGGGATTTAAATTAATATCACTCCTGGGTCTACACTTTGGGAATAACTTACTAATTTGTTCAGTATTTTCACTCACATCAATGTTATCCAATGGTAGAGTCAGGCTGGTCATTTCTAATTATATTACTCCCATAGTATGGTTCTTGAAAGCTGTATAAATTTAAAATATTTGAATAGTTTTAAAAATTCACAAGAAAAAAAAAATCGGCTCCTGTCATTTTGACATTTCAAAACAAAAACTAGGAAATTAATCTTGGAAATTATGGGCTATGACTACTGTTCGGTTTATCGGCTATGTAACAAACTTTAAGATTGACGTTGAATCCAGACCTCAGTATACATCTTATCTGCAAGAAGATTATGCAAGTTTGCACCGTACGAAAATTCCATTTATTTGTAGAATTTTTGAAAAACGCTCATGGTCTTGGGTCGGGGATATTTTGTCTCTTGCATAAAAACCGAATTAGGAAATTTTCTGGAGAAACATTTTTTTGTGTATTTTTACGTGCCGTAACCGACAAAGCTAGTTTAAAAGCGGGGTACCTACGGCAATAGCACGGTTTCTAAAGCAATACATAGTTCGTATTTCATAATATACGGGTTATAACCTTAGATTCGGGGTATTTAAAATGTGAATTTTAACAGTTAAAAATAGATTAAATAAAAATGCGGCCGCTCTCGTAACTGAACACTTCCCGTGAGAAATAAAGACTGACATGCAATCTCTCAAAATACCTGCTATATGGGGATTTCTAAAGATTTTAAATTATCTTATTTTAATTTAACCTTACCTAGAAATCATTATAATCCGGCCCCGAAAATGAATACTGGGAATTTACGGGTATTTACGACCGCGCTTGGCACCCATTTTATTGTAGTCATTAAATCAGAACCGTTTTTCGTAAAAAGAACTTTATAAGTTTTCTGATGGACGTGTGGGATAATATAAAAGTATTAAAATATCCCGATGTCCAGTAAACGGGACACTCACTTACAGCTGTTGAATTGACAGATACCTTAATTAATAACATACCTTAATTAATAACGTATTTGTAAAACCAACAAACTTATAATATATAATAATTTGCTGTTATGTCAAATATATAAAGATTTTTCAGTTTACCATTGCAGTACATAGCTCTTACTCTTCAGAAAAGACGTATAAAAGTATTTAACTTATTTCAAATTTGCTTTTATAAGAACTTTTTGTCTTAAAATCAATCAAAGATTTATTTCTTAAACTTTGTAGGTATAGGTGCATTCTTAATTTACACATACCCTGTATATTTGATTTACAAAAATTATAAATGAAATTGTTTATAAAATTACCAATTATATAAGCATTGAAATAAAATTCACAATTTAATAAATTAATTGAAAATTTTTGTTTTATAAAGAAATGAAATATTTTATGCGCAATTAGCAAATTATTCTATAGGTAGGTACATGCAATTGTTTAAAAGTTTTCAATTGTGATTTTTAAGTAAATAATACAATATTCTACAGATTTTCGGCATAACACGCAAGAATAAAGAACGAAGAAATACATTGAAATTATAAAAATTTTCTGTTTCTATCGTTTGATTTTTTTGTTATTTAATATTCTCTAACAATAACCGTGCATTTAAAATCAGTACATAATTCGCTACACATACGAAAAACAATTAGGTATAATTTGTAGGTACATACCACTCTATTTAACTTCAAATTTTCTTTTTGGTTGATTTAAATTCTTAAAACTCACTGCCAACAGCAAAATTACATTAGCCAACAAGTACATAATTTTGAGGCAAATCAATATTCACACATTTAGAACTGTAAGGAATTGATATTTAACTATAACTAATTTACCATTGATTTTTACAATGAATAATTCGACTGTAATAATAATTTAAAATTACTTTCATTACTTCAAAATATTTTAAGTTTATTTCACACTGAAGTAACACTTTTATTTTACGTATAAGCCCTCGACGTCCACCCAAAATCAATATTTGAATACGAGAAGTAGGTAATTTGATATACTCGGAACTTCTACCGTTTTACTTAACATTAACAATTTCTAATTTATAACAGAGGTATTATTTACAATTAAACGGGAGATTAACGCAATCTTAATAAAAAAACAATTCAGAAATTTACAAGTAAATTCAAAAATACTAGACGCCATGCGTCGGTTCTTCGCGACGCCGCAATTTGTCGTATTAATGATTTTGTATTGACGCATGCTTATCCTATTTTAATAAGCCTAAAACAAAGTGCTAGAAAAATAAATAAATATAATATAATTAAAGCCAAATAGGCAATTTAAGGAAAGATATTGTTAGAAAATTCAGTCGTCCACGAAGTTTTAGGCTATTGTTAAAGATTCGATCATCCAGCACAAACATGACTTGTTTTTAGCTCCAATGCGATCATGCCCCATGCTCTGCAAAAAGGAATACACCTATGAACTGACACTTGACATTGTCTCACAAATTTAAGTTAGGTTATGTATCTTGTTTATTTTTAAAATTGTCAGTTCTTTGTGGCCCCAAAATAGATTTTTTAACTAAAATTAGCATTAAAAGTTAAATGTTAAACATTCTAAAGGACTCTTATTTAAAATCGTAATTATGTTCCGTCGATGTAGACTTATAAAAACCTCCAAAGAATCCTTAAATGCACAAATAAAATATTTGGCGACCAATACAGGCCCATTTCCTACACAGTCTCAAGTGGTTATTGCTGGAGCTGGGGTTGTAGCAAACTCTGTAGCATATCACTTGGTGCAGAATGGGTGGCATGATATTACTGTGATAGAGCAGAGAAAAATAGGTAGTGGAACATCTAATTTTGGATCTGGAATTCTGGGATTATTCAAACCAATTTCACATCGCAATGTTATATGGTTGGTTATTTAGCAAAGGAAAACAATATTGTATATGAATTTCGCTACTTTTAATTTTATCTATAGGTACAGCATTAATTTGTATAAGGAGTTACAAAGCATGGGTTATGATGTACAAATGAAACAGTGTGGTAGCTTAAACTTAGCACAGACCAAAGACAGACTTATTGCTCTTAAGAGAAGAGTGGCATACAATTTACCAACGGGCCTACACTGTGAACTTCTTAGTAGTCAAGAAGTTCAAGACTTACATCCCTATGTTAAAGTTGATGATCTGGAAGGTATTTTTAACAGTTTTATTACATAAATCAGTAGAAGTGTATATTTTTTTTATTTATGTTTAAAAAAACAGGTGCGGTTTGGGTTCCTGACGATGCAGTTATTAATCCTAAGGCAATTTGTGATGTATTAGCACTCTTAGCACAACAAGGTGGAGCTAAATACATAGAAGAAACTACAGTAGAAAAGGTTTTAACAAAAAACTCGTCAGTTTATGCAGTGAAAACGAGTAAAGGTAAATTTTAGTTGAAAATAAAAATGGCTTCTTTCATGTGCTTCTTGCAACTTGACTATTTTAGGAACTATACACTGTGAGTATTTTGTCAACTGTGCTGGAATGTGGGCCAGAGAATTGGGCCTACAATGTACTCCAGAAGTGCGGATCCCTGCATATCCAGCTGAACACTTCTATGCAACTACAGGTAAGAAATAATAATTAATGAAAATGTTATTTGGTATTTTTATGTTGTAAAATTCAGGTATATTGGCACAAGGAATGGATGAATCTCTTCCTATTGTAAGAGATTATGACAATCACACATATGCAAGAGAGTACGATGGAGGCTTGATGGTTGGGTGGTTTGAACAAAGGGCTAAGCCAGCATTTGAAAAAGGAAAAGTGCCAAGGGACTGGGAAAAGCATATTAAGCAAGATCATAATCATTTTCGTAAGTAAAACATTTAAACCTAATAATCATTGTAAGTAATTGTATTGTATTTTGCAAGGTCCTCTATGGGAAAATGCTGTCAATAGGTTTCCTATTCTCAAAAGTTGCCGAAATCCAGACTTGGTAAATTCTCCAGATAATTTTACTCCAGATGGAAGATGGATTTTGGGAGAAGCCCCAGAGGTTAAAAATTATTTTGCTGCTTGTGGAATGAATGGAAACTCTTTGCAGGTATTGAACTTATAATCCTTAATCCTTATACAGGGCTTTAATGAATGTCATGCAGATATTTAAGGGAGTGATAGTGTTTGTTTAAATAGGAAAAAAATGCTGAAAGCTTTAATTTTTTCTCCTCGATTTTCCTAAATAATTATTTTAAATATGGTACACTTATTAGTTTTTGGAATCTCTACAATAGAATATCTTAATTGTCAGAGGCAGTATACAGAGTGTTACATTTTTTGTGCTACCAAAACTAACTTTCCTGGACTTTTTTTTGGGATACCCTGTATAATTACTGATATCAAATATTGAGTCCCCGTTATTTTCTCATTCTTTTTGATCCCCTACATTTTTATCTTATCTGTCATCGTTTTATAGTTTTTGGCGGAAATAGCCGTCGATGCAAAGCAAGTAATATCTAAGTAACAAAATTTAAAAAAAGTAGTTGACTGTGAGAGCTCATGTTTTATTTTCCGTTTGTTAATTTTTTTGACGTTTAATGTCAAATAATTTTGTAAGTTGATAAAGAAAAGTTCAAGAGAGTTAAAGTGTTGGTACCTAGCGAAAAAAATGTAACACTCTGTATACTGCCTTTAACAATTTAGACATTTTATTGTAGAGATTCCAAAAACTAATAAGTGTACCAAATTTTAAATAATTATCTCGGAAAATATGAAAGAAAAACGAAAAAGAAAAAAAAAGCCTTAACACCCTGTAGGTATATAAAAATGAAGCCTTGTTGACCATTGATAGTATTTTTTTCCTATTTTGACGAGCGCTATCACTCCCTTAAATATCTACGTGACATTCATCAACACCCTGTATACTTAATTAATTAATACAATACAGTGTGTGTATAAAGTCTGGATATTAGGAACAAAGGATGTTATACCAAAAGTGTAACAAGTTTAAAGTAAATACTATAAATGAAAAAATATGCAGGGTGTTACATTTAAAAATATAAAATTCGTTTGAAGTCCAGACAAACTAAAAAGCTGGCAACAACGCCAATATCGTCATTCGGTGCGTCAGATCCTCTTACACAACTGTACCAAATTTGGTTTAAATCGGCCAATAAATTGTGATGCTATTAAGCCGTTTCCAGACTATACACACACTGTATATAAATGTGCAACATTGGTATAGAAAATATAAAACTATTTTAGGGCGCGGGGGGTATTGGAAAAGCAGTAGCTGAATGGATTATTGAAGGTGAACCAAAACAAGATTTACTCCCCTTTATTTTACAGCGATTTTTAAATGTTCACAATGGTAGACATTATTTGCGACAAAGAATTAAAGAAGTTGTTGGAAGGTGAGTTTAAGGAAAATATAGAGGGTAGTGGATCAATCCATTATTTTAATATAATAATTTACAATGCCATGGTCGAATATGGTGTTCACAATACAGGGTTCATAATAAATTACAACGTTAACTCCAATACTCCGGTACAAAAATAATTGGGAGACTTATTTTTTACCGGGGTGTGTAAATTGCGCAGGTATAAAATCCAAAAAGAATGATAAAGTAACGGTATATGTTATTTTCATAATGTTTTTATTATACTACATAATAATAAAAATATATAATAGTGGATTAAGGGCAAAACCTAAACCTAAATTATAAATGTTTATAAATTTCCTAACTATTGTTACCTAATGAACACTAATTGATAATAATTTGACAAATTATATTCCATGCCGACATTAAAAAGTGTTATAATGACAATACGTTACAATTTTAAATTCATTATTACCATTACAGCGATTATTCACTATCTGACTATGAAAACATTTCATTACTGTCGCTACTGCTCTCATCTGCATAATTTATAATAATAGGTTCTACCATGACTTTAACGCGTACATCTAACCACATTTTTTTTTCTACGCCCTCGACATGTAATACGCACTTATGCCAATCTGCTGCTTGTACATTCGCTATTACCGTTCTTAACAGTTCTTTAACATCTTTTAATTTAAAAGTTTTATTTTCACGCGCTACTTCGCCTTTTATCTGTGCCCATATAAGCTCGATTGGATTTAGTTCACAATAATAAGGCGGTAAACGTAATATTGTAACACCTCGTTCACGAGCCATTTCATCCACTACAAATTTCGTATATTTTTTTTTGTGAATTCTTGCAAGATCGAGCAACTGCACTTTTTCGCCAAATGCAATATTTTTTCTTCGAGCCAGTCAACAATCTTTCCTTTTCGCCACGCAGAAGTTGGCAAAGCTTCCACCCGAAGGCTGTGGTATGGTGCATTATCCATCACGATTACCGACCCACGTTCAATACCCAGTAAGATGGATTTAAACCAATCTTCAAACACTCCCGAGTTCATATCCTCATGATAATCACCGGTTTTACGAAATTCAAACACGTTTAGCTCACCTTCAAGAAAACCAGAATTACTCCCAATGTGGGTTATAATTAACCGACGACCTTTTCCTGAATGAGCTTTCAATCCAGTGGACAGTCCATAGATAAAGGCGTTACGTGCATCTTTAATGTTGAGATCTTGCCAAATGTAATTCACAGTATGTCCTTCATTTAACCATGTCTCGTCCGTAAAGTAAATTATTTTCCCTGCACAGCGATATTGTTGTATTTCTTCTAAATACCTTCTACCCCACAATACGATTTCTTCCTTTTCCACCAAAAGACTTTTGCGATTTCGTTTTAAAAGTCGAAAATTCAATTCTCGTAGTGTACGTATTAGAACTCTTTGTGAAATTTTTTGCATATTTTCATCCCTTTCAATTTCTCGGCAGAAATTTTTTTTAAATTCGGAAGTTCATTTCGAAAAAAAAGTGCATCCACTTTCCGACGAATGGCTAACTTTGTTTGCTGATCAATAAAAATCTTTTTCCGTCCTCTTGTTTCCTTCTGATCGGACACTTTAGTATTCCTATTGTCCTTGATAGTTCTATAAACAGTACGGCAAGATGTCTTAGTCAATGTGGCACAAAGTTCTGCTGCATCAGTGAATGATATTCCACTGTGTATACTTAGAATTTCCTCATACACATTTTTTACCATTGTACGCTCTCCAGGTTTTAAATGACGTCGTAACTTGTTGGTTACTATCACTTGAAGAACTCGCCTGCATTAGAATATTTGCTGTTTTAAATAACTACCAAAATAATAACACTGAATTGCTAATATCCTCTTGATTGAAACTTGTCTACGACACTGAACGTTGGTTAGAGGCGATAAGAAAGCATGCGAGCGCCTTTAGACATGGGTTTTTTCTACCTGCGTTGCCAAATTAAGTAAAACAGGTACCGTAGGGTAAAACGGCCCTTAATGACATGCCGATTTCGGTAAATTTTATGGAAATTTCAGTGAAATCTATTAAAACTTGGCAACATGTAATGACCTATTTATGCACAATCTTCCCAAGCGGTTTGGATTGCTTTTATTTAACTTAAAAGTGGGCGAATCAATGTTAATTGTTTTCGCCGCACACCGTTAATGGTTATATGGACAGTTTTGCCAATTCTTTTGAGACCGTAGTATAACTGGTTTTAATTTTGTTCTAAAATATCTATGTGAGCCAATATTTGACCACCTTAAAATTTACAGGGGATTTCCTATGTTGCATGGACCGATACACTTGCACCACCCTGTAATGACATAATAATGTGGAACTTACAAACTTAAATAATATTTTAATTTCAGGCATTATTCAATATTGTATCCTTTCCAATGCGAATATAAATATGCGCGACAATTAAGGTGTTCCCCTTTGTACAGTGTATTGCAAACAAGAGGGGCCGTGTTCGGAATTAAAATGGCCTATGAAAGGGCCTTATATTTTGATTCCACCTACCAAAGTACGTAGTGTAGTGGTATTTGCATAGTAAGTAACATTTTGCTTTTTATCATTTACAATTAGGGTCAATTACATACAAAAGTATTATTCACAGTAGTTATCACTTTCGGGAACCACTTCCAACCGTTTTCCTTGCAAAATACAGTGCCCGTAGTTTTTTTTTACATCTTGTAGTTCGCAGTTGCTGCTTTGTTGTTTTACATTTCCCAAATTGTTTTAAAGTCACTAATGTTTGTCGTTGTGTTTTAAAATTTTATGTGCTTTTGTGTTTTTTTTTTTTGCTTAATTTAGGCAGCAGATTTCATTGCCAATTCAAGGACACAAAAATGTCAATTTCTTTGTACTGTGCTGACGTAGAACGTAAGGCGGTCGGAGCATCCCTAGAAGCAAAGTAAGGAGAAAGCAAAGCCCTTTTTTCTATATTGTGTATTGTTTTATGAACATGTCCGGGACATCGAGTTTAATAATATTTTTTATTTTATTCTTGTAGAAGGTCAGAAACTTGAAATGCCAGAAGGAACATTTTTCAAGCCGAAATTCTTTGATTTTATGAAGGAAGAATATCTCGCTTGTCTAGAGGGCGTTGGTATCATAGATATGTCGTCATTTTCCAAGATTGAAATTAAGGTAAATAAATTTATATAAATAAAAGTCTCTAAAAGGTCTGTACAAAATGCTAGCACAAGTAGTAGTAGTAGTAGTAGTAGTAGTACTTTAGGGAAGGCAGAAGCCCGGCGAGTAGGTCTAATAGCCCCTTTTCACCTTCCCCGATCCACCCCTCAGCAACTACTCTTCCTAAGGCGAGCAGCTTCTCCAAGTTAATACAATCTCGCACTTTTCGTTCCGTTACATTAACAGCGGCTTCCACTTCGGCAATAGATATGCTTCTAATGGCATTTCTGATCCTTACGATTATATCTTCCCTTGTAGTGGACCTTGCTTGATATACGATGTGTCCTTTAGTCTGTCCCATAAATAAAAATCCAAACAAGTTAAGTCGGGGGATCGTGGTGGCCAAGGAAATAAGCTGCCCCGACCAATCCACCTATCCGGGAAGATCATATCCAAATTGTTTCGCACGTTTAGGGAAAAAAGCACAGGTAAGTTGTTTTGTAAAAAATGTAAATAAGTATTTCCATTGAGCGGCTCGTCAAATATAAATGGTCCAATCATTCTACCCCCTATTATCCCGCACCAGACGTTAACAGCCCACCGACCTTGGTATTGAACCTCTCGCATCCAGTGCGGATTTGTTGGTGCCCAATAATGCATGTTGCGTAGGTTAACATCACCAACACTGGTGAACGTTGCCTCGTCCGTCCACAAAATGTTTGAGGGAAATTGGGGATCTTCTTCCATCATGTTAATAAACCAGTGACAGTAGTTCAGACGGTTATCAAAGTCTGTGACCTTTAATTCTTGATGGAGAACAATGTGATATGGATGCATCCTAAAATAATAATAAAGTTTATTACCCAAAAAAAACTTGATCGAAACTCATGTGTAAAGTACCTCTTTTCATTCATGGGATTGCCTCATGCGATAATAATTATAAAAAAGGGTTACTTTACGCACTTGTTGCATAAATACCTAATAATATTTACTGCTTATATTTATTTTTCACAACAAAATATTCAATTTTTGCACAAACCTGTGGTCTCTTGAGATGTTATGCACGGTTGATCTAGTAATGTCCAAATCCAGTGAAATTTGACGAATTCCCATATAAGGATATATCCCAACATATGCCAAAACATTCACTATGTTTTCTTCAGTGCGTCCCTTTCTTCGCCTTCAGTTGATAGGTAAATTAACATTACCATTTTCTCGTAGCCGTCTGGCCAATCTTGTAAAGGTTCTGTTATTATATCGTCTCTGTCCAGGATACCTCATTGCGTATATTCTTGATGCTATTGTTGAGTTCTGGTAGCATTCAAAATAAACGGCTAGCATATTAAATATTATTTCATTGGGAATTCTCATTGTTTTAAGCTTAATTGCAATACCACAACAACGACAAAGAATGGCGTCGAATAAATAGCCTTAGTGACAACTACAGGTGTTTTGTTTAATTTTTGCATTTCCAGACCTATTTACCCAAAATGCAAGGCAAAAAGTTTTTCCCAAAATATTCTTGTATATCTTGGGATAGGATTAAGATATCGACTTGCGGTTTTCACTAAATTCCTTATTTTTTTATCCCCTTTCCATCTAAATGTAAAAAATACCTCATTACATTTGAAATTTCCTAGGAAAATGGGAAAATTGTCGGCTTCTTGAAATAGCGCCCCCTAGCGGCGACAAAATCATTTAATTTTGTTATTTTTATTATGAATTTTATTAAACAGGAAAAGCTCTTTTAAATGATGCCAAAATCATTGAAATCGGTTAAAAAACAAAAAAGTTGTATGACATTTGTTAATAGCATGTTTGAACCTTCCCCCACCTCTTATTTGAAGAGTAATGGCAAAAAGTCCCAAACTAAATCTTTTCATAATCTCATCAAGATTTCAAATATTGTGTTTTTAGGATACCTTTAGTATATCTTTTTGGAGATAAGCACGACATGGCGGACGACTACCAAACTGAAAAATTATTACCAGCAATTTTTTATGGCCTATTTTGTACAAAAAAAAATAACCTGAAAGCTTTGGGACTAATAGTTCCTGATATATAGCCGGCTTCCTTTCTTATTTGGACACCCGGTACAGGCTTTTTAGAGATATTAATATAAAATTAGTAATAATTTATGTTTTGTCATTTTCATTTAATTTTAGGAAATTAATATAGTGTTTCAGAAAAAATGCAGGCCAAATAATTTTTTTTTCTTTAGTCGCCAGGACACGAAGCTGTTCAATACCTGCAAAGGATTTGTTCCAACGATGTGGACATTCCCATTGGATCAATTGTCCAAACTGGGATGCAAAATGTCCGAGGAGGCTATGAAAATGAGTGTATGCTGGTAAGGCAGTCAGCAAACAGGTAAACTTATATTTTAAATTTGGTTGTACAGGATAAAGACAGTTTCTGTTAATCCACTGGTTTCATCAATTTTTGACAGACAGGTGATTATTTATTTCTTTTGCAATTGGAAGGTCATATGCCTGTCAAAACTTGCTGGAATCAATGGAAACAAAAACGCCCCTTTATTAAATTAACTATTAAAACTGCTATTTCTAGGCCACTAACTTTTCTTATAAATAAAATTTTTAAAACAAGTATATACCGGGTGTTGCATCGTCGAGCGGGACAGGAAATCCCATGTAATTTTAAATGGGGTCAATTATTGGCTTCCCTAATTATTTTAGAGAAAAATTCTATTTAGGTTTATTAAAGAGCACTAAAACCCACATTCAAAAGAATAACTTTAGATATTTTTGATGAGCCCGTTTACGGGTTATCGCCGATTTCTTTTTAACTATTTCTCCTTTTTATGGCCCCGTATTTGCGGGCACCAGTCAAGGTAAAAGATGACTGTCAAATAAAGTTGTCATTTTGAAATGTGTGCTTTATTGTTATAAAAACTCGTACATCGAAAATATTAAAGGTGTATTTATGAGTACAAATTAATCTGAATAAAACTAAAATAAAGTATCCAATTACAAGGTTAATTATGACATTTTACATGTTTCAATATTTTACTAATTAATAGGTAGGTACTATTAAATTGTTAGAACTTTAGGATTTAAGAAGATGTTCAAATATTCCTCCATTGACTGCTAGACAATAACCGAGGCGATCATAAAATTCTCTTCTTACATTCGCTAGTTTGTAAACTGAAATTCTATTGCATTCGGCAGAAATAGCATTTTTTAACTCGTCTAGATTTGGGTATTTTTTATCTTTGTATAATATCCTGTTTTTTAAATGGCCCCAGAGAAAGAAATCATTTGGCGATAAATCAGGAGACCTGGCTGGCCAATTTACTGTATGATTTAAGCCAATAACATTTCCATTAAAAGCACGGTTTAAATATTCCCGGACAGCCAGGGTACTATGTGCCGGGCAGCCATCCATTTGGTACCAAACTTCCTGATTTTCCCTGGCGGCATCATGTAAAGTAGGTAAAATATGATCTTCAAGTAGTTCCAAAAAATATTCTGCATTTAAATTTCGTGTAAGAAATAATGGCCCGATAATATTTTCTCCGAAAATCCCAGCCCATACATTAATTTTTTGTGGATATTGCGTCCTTGTTTCCACAAACCTTTGTTGGTTTTCTTTGCTCCAATATCGATAATTTTGAACATTGGGTTCATTGTTTAAGGTAAATGTGCATTCGTCAGTGAAACAAATGTTTTTTAAAAATTCCCTATCCATGTTTGCTCTTTCCATCATACCAAAACAAAACTCCTGTCGTCGTATTTCGTCCCTATCTCTTAGCTCTTGGTGCTTTTCATATTTGTATGAATAATATTTATGTCGTTTCAAAGCTCGTAACGCTGTGGTGTGATCTAATCCTATGTCATCCTCAAGTTTCCTTGTGCTGATCTTCCCATCATTTTCTTCCACGCACAATAAAACTTGCAAGTCCCTATCATTTCTTGCATCTCTTCTTTGTTCCTGCCTTTCTTCACATCTGCAGTTATGTATTACAGTGCCTTTTGTCTCAAATTTCTTGATAGTCCTTTCGACTGTAGATTTTGCAGGTATCGGTCTATTCGGATACAGAGCAGCAAACATGTCTGACACATTTTGATAACTATTTCCTTGATAATACCATTTAATCATCAATATTTTTTCTTCGGAAGTGTAATTCATGGCTAATATTTTCGATGTACGAGTTTTTATAACAATAAAGAACACATTTCAAAATGACAACTTTATTTGACAGTCATCTTTTACCTTGACTGGTGCCCGCAAATACGGGGCCATAAAAAGGAGAAATAGTTAAAGCCGTATTACAGTCGGCAAGTCTATCGGCAAGTCGCAATTCTCTTGCTTATAAGCATGCGCAGTTGAAAACAGCTGATCGGATTTGGCAATTCTATTGCTATTGCCAAAAGATCGGTCGGGATCGATTTTTGTTGCAAGCGCGTTTGCAATTCTGGTGGTTTTCTAGTGACTTTCTTGGTTAGCGGTTAGAAAGTTTATTGATATTTCGCATAAAGTTCTAGAGGTTACTGTTGGTACTCATATTCCCCCTATAAACCTTTATCTATGCTCATATTGCAATTTTAAAAACATGGACTTGCACCACGACTTGCACGATGTATTACAGTCCTGCAATTGAATTGCAGCAATAGAGTTGCAGCAATAGAGTTGCAAGGTCAAAGTATTGCTGCAATTCGTTGCCGACTGTAATACGGCTTTTAAAAAGAAATCGGCGATAACCCGTAAACGGGCTCATCAAAAATATCTAAAGTTATTCTTTTGAATGTGGGTTTTAGTGCTCTTTAATAAACCTAAATAGAATTTTTCTCTAAAATAATTAGGGAAGCCAATAATTGACCCCATTTAAAATTACATGGGATTTCCTATGTCCCGCTCGACGATGCAACACCCGGTATAGTAATAAAACCTATTTTTAAAAATGGAGATTTAAGTAAAATTAGTAAATATAGGTCTATACCATTAATATCTTCATTAGATAAAGTTTTTGAAAAAATTTTAAAAATGCGAATTGATAATTATTTAGAAAAAATAAGTTTTATTTCTAAAAAACAATTTGGGTTTCAAAAAAATAAATCGACATAAGATGCTATTTGCTATCTAACAGAACAAATATATAATGCATTAGAAAATAAGACACCTTGCATTTGTATTTTTTTGGATTTAGCAAAAGCCTTTGATACGGTTAGCCATAATTTACTATTAAAAAAAATTGAAAATATTGGATTTAGAGGAAAGCAATTAGAATTAATTAAAAACTATTTTAAAGATAGACCAACTTATGTTAAAATAGATAGAGCTATTCAAAAGTATTTAAATATGGTGTTCCTCAAGGGACAATTTTAGGACCATTATTTTTTAATAATTATATTAATGATTTAATTAGTTTTGCAGATGATACTGCTATTTTTTATAGCGATACAAATTAGGATAATTTAAATAGGAAAATTAAAAAAGGTTTTAAAATTATAAAAAATCGGTTTGATACCAATTTATTAACAATTAATTTTAATAAAACAAATTATCTTTCATTTACTTTAAACCTAAATAATGTACCACAAAATATAAATAGCATCAATATAAGCGATGACATTCAAATTTTAAAAGTTAATCATATAAAATATTTAGGAATAATTTTTGACAGTAAATTTTCAAGTAGAATATTGGATTAAAAAATTAAGAAGTTTATTACCAATTTTTAAAAGCATTAAAAAATTTCTGGACATAAAACATCTAGAAATATTATAGCATTAGTCAAAACTCATTTTAATTACGGAATTTTAGGTCGGGGAGGAATAAACGGAACTTTGGTTAAAAAATTAGAAGTATTACAAAAAAGAGGTTTGAAAATTATATTTAATGAGGACTATCTTTATCATTCAAAAGAATTATATTCAGAAACAAAAAAGATGAACGTTAGACAATTTTAAAAATAAAAACACAATTTAAAGACCATAACCATAATACACGTTATAAAAATGAAATATCCATAAAACCCGTAGGACAAAAAACATTTAAATATTTATGCTTTTATTTAAACCATTATTTACCAACAAATATTAAAAACATTATTTCATTAAAAAAATATAAAATTGAAATAAAAACATTTATATTGGAGACAAACGCTTTAAAAATATTTTTGGAAATGCTATAACTAATTAATGCTATTTAATGTTATTGTGAATCAATTATATAATTAATCCTTTTCAGAAATTTTATAATCTATCATCAAGAAAGTAGCGTTTATTGAATACTTGCAACTTTTTATAGAAATATTCTTAAATATTTATAATTTTAAATACTTGTAAATAAATAAGATTTGCCCCTAACAAGCGCGTCTTCTGGGGAATTTATGAATAAGTTTATTTAAGAATATCATATTAACATGTTTATTATATTGTTATTATTTAAAATAAACTTATTATTATTATTGTTATTGTTATAAACAAGATGGGCCGATCTTTTATGCTTTAATTTTAATACACAACAATGGACTAAGTTATTTGTAACGGTAAAGGCATTATTATGAAATTAAATCATTAAAATCACAAAGTTAGATGTTTGATAATATTGTGCATTAAAAGACAGTTGCTTTCTGCATTTCGTTTACATTCTTTAAACAATCATCTAATTAAGTAAACAAATTATTTCTATACTGTAACCGCGACATTTGTTTGTGTGAGCGAATTAGGGCGACTTCACGCTAATTCGCTTGCGCTGTAACCATCGCCTTTATGCAGTGATTTATTTTAGCTATTTTGCTGTGTCCCCTACAAGTCAACAAACACGAGTATTTGAATGGATGAAGAGAAATCTTCAAACAAAGACCTCAGTCGTCCTTAACGACGTTACTTCAATGTACACAGTACTAAATGTGGTTGGACCAAAATCTATAGAACTTCTCAGCGAGTTATCGAATAGTGATTTTAAAATGACGCCGTTCTCTTACATGAAAGTTAACGTAGGCTATGCTTCTGATGTGATGGTCATGTCTTTTACACATACAGGAGAGCCTGGTTACTGCTTGTACATTCCTTCGGAATATGCTCTACATGTGTACTACAAGCTGATGACGGTAAGCTGACAGTTATGGGGGCTAAAATATGTGAAGTCTTGGGAATATTTTGTTCCTTGTATGGTTGTTTGCAAATAATTCAAAAGTTACCAAATGGAAAAAGTTTAAAAGCTGCCATTCTCT
Organism: Polydrusus tereticollis; assembly: GCA_963920685.1. Classification (NCBI taxonomy): domain Eukaryota; kingdom Metazoa; phylum Arthropoda; class Insecta; order Coleoptera; family Curculionidae; genus Polydrusus; species Polydrusus tereticollis. The sequence continues at coordinate 6,857,854 of OY987335.1, forward strand.
TAGATTAACCATCATACCCAAACAAAACATCATCTCCCTTCTCGTTTTACGTGGTGGACCCATGTGCTGTCGGTTTTATATTGTTAAACCAAAACAACTAAACGATATTAAGGCTATTCAGTGGTTGTTTGACCAAGGTATTATGTTTTAGGTTGGTAAAGATTATGGTGTCCGAGATGTGGGAGTATTAACTCAGAGATTTATGAGACTAGAAAGATTTATTCCATTTTGGGCTGAGGAACTTAATAGTTTCACTACACCGTTTGAAGCTGGAAATGCGGGGAATGTGAAATTGGACAAGGTTAGTAAAAGGGTTATTATTATTATCAATGACTCTGTTTCATCGTCATCATTAAACTAACATCTAGGAGGTGAAGTGCAACAAGTTTTATTATGTCTGGAATGTCTTGGAAAGCAAAAGCAATGCCACAACATGAACATTATTTGTTTTCCAATGCTTTCTAGACATATTGAAACTTTTTGCTTTTATTTTCTAACACCTCCCAGGTGTGTTTTTTTAATGCGTCAGCTTTATGGAGCTTTTGTCATCCAAGGCATTCAACCTGAATGAATACAGTTTTTAAGAATTCGATCGCTTATATCTTAAAAACGGTTTGAGCTAATATACAGTGTGTCCGCTTAAGTTCTGTACATACATATGGGAAACCTTTTAATATTAATTTTACGAAATAAAGGTACTCTTAATAAAAAGTTCTGCTTACTGAAAAAATAATATTAGACTATTCAAACTTGAGATAGTATGTACAGAATGATCAAAAAGTAAAAAAATTAAAATTGACCTATGAGAAAAGTACCCTTAATTTTAATTTTAGAGCAAAATGGAATAAGAAAATGTTGATTGGCATTAAAAATTATATCTGTTTCTACTCTTAGTAGACTATTATTGAAAATAAACTTAAAAATTTAAATCTTAATAATTCTTAATGGCATGTCCATTATCTTGCCACCATTTCCCACCTGAATTTGAATTTTAACTGTCAGCTATGTTATTTGTCTGAAACATCAGTTTGAATAATTAATTAGATAAATATGCCGTTGAAATTGAGCATGCAAGATTAAATTGAAATAATTTTAATTGTTGGTGAAAATTACAAAACGTATCGGGAAACTGCCGAAATTTTTAACTACAGATATCCTGATAAAATTACTTATTTTACAACAGTAGGGAACATAGTGACTAAATTCAAGTCCTTTGGAAGTGTGGAAAATAACTACAATAAGAATGTAGACCAAGGGTTGCAAATAATGAAACTGTGAACCAAGTAATGTTGTCTGTAGTAGAAGATCCTAAAAAATCATTGCGAAGAAAGTCAACAAATGATGTAGGGAAAACTACTATTTCAAAAATATTAAATGAAAACAAATTTTGGCCTTACAAACCAAAATTTATACATACCTTGAAGCCAGGTGATTTTGAGCGACGCTTAGGATTTGGTTTTTTAATACAAGGAGAGTTAGAAGATAACCCTTTCATGACAAGAGATATAATTTTTACCGACGAAGCAACCTTTACCTCGAACGGGACTGTAAGTTCACAAAATTGTCGTTGGTGGAGTGACGTTAATCAAATTTTCACTATACAGACACGTGATCAGTACTCATTTAAAACAAATGTGTGGTGCGGAATTTACAAAAATAGAATAATAGGACCTTTTTTTTTCGACAAAATTTAAATGGTGAATGTTACTTGCATTTTTTAAATAATTATTTGTTTAGTTTTATTCATAGACTTCACATACCCGATAGACTACGGATATGGTACCAACAAGATGGTGCACCATGCCACAGTACGAGGAATGTAAGACAATACTTAAATACCCTTTTTAATGGAAAAGTTATCGATAGATATTCTGACCTTTTTTGGCCCGCTAGGTCTCCGGACTTAAGCCCCCTCGATTATTTCTTGGGGCTACTTAAAACAGAATGTATACCTACAAAGGACATTTCAAAATGTCGACCATTTAGAGAGGATAATTAGAGAGACAATTATCAATAGAACTCCTGCCATGATTAGAAATGTTTTAAGAGAATTTTTTGCAAGAACGGCTAAATGTATTGAAATGGAGGGAGGATATGTAGAGGCAAATGTACAGTGAGGGAAAGTTAATGAATAATTTTATTTAAATTCATATTTTAATGTTTATTATTATAATTGTATTTTTCCAAAATAAATTATCATGTTTCTATCAATTATTTGAATGCGTCATAAAATTACTACAAAACAGGTATAAAGAATCAAAGGTTACGTTTTTAATAAAAATAATTGATAAATGTTCATTAGCTTGAATGCATAATAAATACAATTATTAATTATAAATCATTTCAAAAAATGATATTTTTTGAAGTGTCAAATTTATTTTCAATAATAGTCTACTAAGAGTAGAAACAGATATAATATTTAATGCCAATCAACATTTTCTTATTCCATTTTGCTCTAAAATTAAAATTAAGGGTACTTTTCTCGTAGGTCAATTTTGATTTTTTTACTTTTTGATCATCCTGTACATACTATCTCAAGTTTGAATAGTCTAATATTATTTTTTCAGTAAGCAAAACTTTTTATAAAAAGTAAATTTTTTTCGTAAATTTAATATTAAAAAAGTTTCCCATATGTACAGAACTTAAGCGGACACACTGTAGACAGACTACACAGGATGATTGGCAATTTGATGCATTCCTCGCAGGAAGGTATAGGAGAGGTAATTTTTGACTTGTCTAAAAAAATACAAATTTTATTCAAGTTTAAACATGTGGTTTTTATATTTGTGGCACACTTACCTAATTATTTCTAGAAAAGAAGTATTGCTAATTCGGTGTAGTTTGCAAAATAATATCAAGATTAAATAAGATAAAATTCAAATGTTTAAAATCAAGTAAATTAGACAGGAAGGTAGACATTTTCGAAAAAAAAACACAAAATTTAAAATAATTGGAATTAATAATTTATGGAGCTGGACACATTTAGAAAAAAAATACGAATTACCTCTGCGATAACCTCCTGCGAGGATGCACCGAATTATCAATCACCCTGTATATTTTTGGATTCTGAAAGAACTTATTTATAATTTAAACATCACGTAGTTACTTATTTTTCCCAATTTTGCAGTAGGGCAACCAGAAAATAAGTTCGGGGAGGCGTAAGAAAAAATAGCGCTTAACAATTCTTGTAAACAGGTAGTTAGACGACCCCGAGCTACGCTCGCTGGGGGAGGCGCCCCCCCTGGTTGCACCACTACAATATTGTGATTCTCTATTATTAATTTTTTACCAATATTTTGATGACTCTTGACCTGAAAACTTTTGTATTTATTATTTTATTTATTTTTTCTCGTATATTTTTCGCTCTAGATAGGGGTTTAAATATAAATGAAAAGCAGTGGCGTAGCCACAGGGGGGCGACCCCCCCCTCCGCCCCCTTGGCCTGGCGCCCCTTTACTACTTAAAAAATAATTCTTAAAAAACAAAATCGGTCTTATTTTATTTTTAGTAAAGAAGAGTGATAGTAATAAACTTAATAAGACCGGTTTTGAGAGCGTCTCATCACAATAAATTTATTTTTTTTATATATAGCGAGCGGATTTTAACTTCATTTGGGGCCAGACCCCTGTTCCCTAGGGAGCATAAAGGTGAATTCCTACGAAATTTGGGCGTGGTCTTAAAAATTTGTTCCCTGCGGCGCTTTAGCTCCGCGATTTGCGCCCCCTCCGCCCCAAAATGCTGACTACGCCACTGATGAAAAACCCTGTACCTAAGTTATTTTGTCTGGCTTGATAGGGATCAAGGGGCCCTTGCTTCACCAGTGGGTTTAGCCGTTACATTTGTTTACATAATTTCTTTATAAGTACCTACTATGTAAATTGTTTCGTTACAGAAAGACGATTTTATTGGCAAAAACGCACTGCTGCGACAAAAACAAGCTGGTGTGGAAAAACAATTAGTGTTTTTCCGTTTTAACGATATTGACCCCGACGTTGATATCTGGCCTTGGGGAGGTGAACCACTCTATAGAAATAATGAGTTTGTTGGAACAGTTACATCAACAGGGTAAGAAAATATCAATTTTCAAGGTGGAACGAAATTCTGCATGCAATGCAACCCTTTAAGCCTCTAAAATTTTTGCCGTTTAGCAGTTGATATATAGGAAGAAAGTCTAAACATTAACCTCTTTTATTTCAGATACGGATTTTCTGGCAACAAACTGATATGTCTTGGGTTTATAAGAAAACCCGCTAAAGACAGTGACAAGATTGTCACGAGTGACTACATCCTCACAAAAGACGCTGTTTACGAAGTAGATATTGCTGGTCATAGATTTAGTGCTACCCCATATTTGCACGCACACACACCTACGATACCAAATGTTGATCTGGAAAAGAAGAAATATCGACCCACTGCTATTAAGTATAAAAGTGATATTTCTGGATGATGCGTATTCCGAAAACTAATTTATTTGCTTTATTTTTACAGGCAAGTCCATTTCTATTATAAAAACGTTTTTCTTCTTAGAATGTGTAATTTTTGGTTGTTATTTTAATAATAAAAGATCAAACGTAAAAAGCAAAACAGTTTCCTGACTGTGAAAGGCTATTTTTAATTGCAAAATAATCGAGTTATCAATAAGCAAATCTAACAAGAATTTGGCATAGACACAGAATCAAATAACCAATAACTTAGGTAAAATTACCAGAAACATATTTACAGAGTTTAACAAGAAAAAATCCCGATTGCAGTCAGTGAAATTCCTCGCGCAAATGTGCCATGTTGAATTTCAAGGCAAACTGGGGTTCGATTGTCTTGCCTAGAACCACATGCAAACGTAATCACCGAACCGTTGTTACCACATGATCGTCACTAGCCAATCAAACATCCCTCGGCAGATATTTGATTGGTTGCTAATGATCAGGTGGTTAACAACTGATCCGTGATCACGTATGCATGTGGATTCAGAGGGGAGCAGCGGCAAGTGGTAAAGTCTCTAATGGCTGTAGTACCCTAGCAACAAACTAGTAAATGGATTCCTCTGTTTCGAGAATACAGATCTTACTTGGCACCACCAATGTTTACCCACTACTGTGCAGGTAGCAGTTTTGCTAAAGCCAAACGCCCCCTTTTAGCTTGGTACCACATGCGTTGTTACCACGTGACCATTAAACATCCCTCAACAGATAATTGATTTGTTGCTAATGGTCACGTGGTTCCAACGGATGCATATGATCGCGTTCATCAACGCCTCTATTCTTGAATTAGGTGAATTATTATCATGAGAAGTGCGTTGACAATCATGAGTGTTAACTTCTCTTAATTTGGAGAATAGACGTGAACGTAGCGCTACTTCATATCGGGTTGTTCTCATTCCCGCTCATAGTTATCCTGGTTAAAGAGACCCACTCGAAATGAAGTAGCGCTATGTTCTGATGAACGCGACGGACAGTGAGTAATTTGATCAAAAATGACATAAAACCAGTTTATTAAACAAAATATATATTACTATACATTTATTTTAGATAAATAACTTATAAAATATCACTAAATCCCTTGTTATATTGATACCGCTTACAAGACTAATTATATACAAAAAGAGAACTACAGGAAGAGGTGATACTATTAGGTGTGTACGATGTAGAAAACTTAAGGACTTGTATCCAAGAAATGTAATGTACATGTAATATAATACAGCGACCAGCCAAAATGTGTTCCCCAATAGTATTGAAATAAAATATCCATGTCGTATCACACCTGAAAATAAGGGTAAGTAATTACTTCTGATCTTAAGTTTATATTATTTGACGGCTTACCATTATAAAAAAATAACTGGAAAAAGTCTAGCAATATCAGTGGTGGAAAAAATGCATTTAAATGTACATCAAAACAATATCCCCATTCCACGTCTTGGATTTCATTGGGCTTCCGAAAATAGCGGTTAAGTAAAAACCTAGAAAGATCACTTGTAGAAATACAGGCTTTGGTGTCTTTTTCCTTTGAACTTACCAAAAAATTGTTGCCACAACAAGGGCTACAGTTATGCAGTCAACAAATATTCGGTAAAATAAGAAGCCCATAAACTGGCCGAAACTTAAAGCTAATACTATGCCAAACCCAACTGAAGTGACTAAAATAGGAGAATTAAAAAAACACTAATAGGGTCCAATTTTATTTTGTTTTTAAATTTCTAATTTTTTAAATTCAATTAATAGCTTAAAGAAATTGTATTTTAAAAGTGTTTGTTAAATTATTACTCCCAACTCTATACATAAAATATCTCCCCCCCCCCCCCCTGTACATAATATAAGAAAAGTTTTTCTTAGGTTAAAAAAAACTATGCCTAGTAAAAATATTTTTAAGTATCTAGATGAAGCGCCTAGGTAGTAACAATTTTTAATATTAATTTATTTTTTTTTAAATTTAGATTTCTAGTAGAGAATTTATTGAAAAGCAACTTAAATTGTGATTAAAAAGTGTACTTTTAAGATTCTCTGTATAGTATTCTTAAGCATTTCCACTAAAAGTAGTTTTTTAAACCAATAACTATTTATCTTATGAAAATTTTTATATCACTGGGGAGAAGATATTTTGTGTATAAATAGGGTTGGGACCTCTGTAGATAAATTGATTGCCTTCACCGTTTAGGTAACATTTAGTTCTTCACAAAGGGAATCCAAAAATATTACAAAGTTAAAATAGGTGGCAATAATAAATATACTTACTGCAAAGCCATGCTGCAAAGAGAATAAGAAATGCTGGATCATCTCTTGCAAATTGGGATTTTGTTTCTAAAAACTTAAATTATATTAAAAATCTGTTGTATAAAATATTAGCACTTGAAATATAAATTTTATCAATTTTATTACAAGATAATAAATTTATACTAGAAATCCCAAGTTTAGGTTAGTTTTGGCAAATTGTTATTACATTACAATCAGCCGCTTAACAGGAAGAGAGAACGTAATGCACCAGTTATAAGTTAAATAAAGTGAGAAAATGCCTTGGTGCAGCATCAGTCAGTTAGACCAATCAACATCGACTGGATATGACAAGAGGAGGCATTTTCAATCCCTTCAATTAACTTATAGCTGGTGCATTAAGCTCTCCTTTCTTCCCGTTAAGCGGCTGATTATAATAACCATTGGCCAAACCTGTTGTCATAAATTAGGTAACTTACGTTTTCTATAAGTAAAATTTTTAAATACTTTTGGCGGGGAGACAAATAAATATAACATTTGCCAAAATGCGAACTCAAAATCCATTTGATCAAACTTCAACATTCTTCTGAAATATTTATAGCGTTTCATAGCAGCTGACATGCAGTTGCGTTGAGTCGCTGGACTGGGTAAAAGGGTAGGGTTCATGTTAGCACTAAAATTCATAATTATTATCAGAATTAGGTAGGTACTTAATAAATGAAATCTATTTAAATTGCATTCAGGTAAAATGAAGAGAGAGCAACATCAGTTCTTACGTTTGATGAAGAAGTTTTGCCTTTAATGGGTGTCACTAATTCGTCATATTAATCAGATATTTGTCGTAATTTTAATAATAAATTAGGTGAAAAGCGAAAACTTTCTTAAACACAAAAATAAACATTCCATACAGCACTTTGTGGAAACGTCAAGTATAAGGTTAATCAAATAATCATTTTTAGGTTAGTCTTCGTCTTAGTGCCATTTTTAGGTCAGGCTAGAACCCCCAAAATAACCAAGAAAACTAATCGTAGGTCGTTGGTGGAGGCATAGTTTTAATTTGCACGCTGTAACCGTGTCTACTAGTTAGAGTTGGGTTTTCGTCGTGATAAAAATCACCTAACGAATAGCTGGTTGCCTATCCCAGTGGAATTCTTTTACAATGCTTTTTCTTTACGTTTATTATATGCCAAAGACCAAAGACATTAGTTATAACCAAGAAAATTATAGCTACGCAATAGAAGTCCGATGTAATGTTAATAATTCGACCGCTCGATGGATCCCGGTTTTCAAAGCCGGGATCCTTCATCGTTAAGCGGCCGGACTTTGCCGAATGCACGTCCAGTGTTGCCGACTTTTCGGCTGCGAAGCAACGGTTATCATTATATTATTATAGTCTTCAGCATTATTAATTGAATTTATAGACTAGATATTGGGATTACTAGATCCAATAAAATAATACGGCGCCGGCCGCCGGCAATGTAAACTAATATTTTCAGTTTCTGATTTACCAAAGAGCTGACAGACTGATATAAAAATGTTTAAATTTAGGAGTTTATTATAATCTTCAATTTTGCTACTTCAATCTATTTTTTGGTACAGAGTGTTTGCATGTTCGCAAAATATATTCCTTTAAACTTATACAGATTCTTTTGGTATCTATCACCAACACAAAAAGTGATATAAAATGTACGTTTATCGGCATATAAGGTGACTCAAAAAGATATCCTGTTGCATATTTAAGAAACTTTATAATTTTTTTGTATCTGCCAAATATATTTTATTTTACGACACCTAGACGTAAGTAATAAACGTTTTTGATTATATGTCTAAAACGACAATACCAAAAAAATCGAAATCTTACATGTTGCCACAAATTTTAGGTCATAAATTCCCTTAGACACTTTATATACAGGATATCGCATAAAGTTATAATTTCTTAAATATATTATTCAATTATTGGATTGTACCTAGAATTGTAAACGTATTTCATGTAACACACGTTATACCTTAAGCCATCTGTTCTCAAAATATTTAATTTAAAAGAGGAAAGTTATTCCATTAGGCGGTTAACTAACCTGAACTTGGATTTCACCTTGCAAGTGAACTTGAACTTTCAAGGTCACTTACCAGTTAGTCAAAGTCTAAGGTCAAATTCAAGTTCAGGTTCCTCGACTTAAACTTGGATTTCACCTTGCTAGCTACCTTGAACTACTTTCAAGGTCACTTACAAGCCAAAGTCAAGGTCAAATCCAAGTTCAGGTTACTCGACCTAAAATTTGGATTTCACCCCGCAAGTGACCTTGAACTTTTAAGGTCACTTTGCAAGCCAATGTCAAGGTCAAATCCAATTGAAACTTTTTCAAGGTCACTTGCAACCTCGAGAGTGACCTTGACATATTGCAAGTGACCTTGAAACTTTTTCAAGGTCACTTACAAACTCTTTCAAGGTCAATTCTAAGGTCAAGGATAGGTTAATCTCAAGGTTACACTAAATTTTAAAGAATAAACGCAAGAACACAATGTCAACGGAAAATATATTAGCAAAGGAGTGCATTATGTTTAAAGTCTCGAAAATGTATTAAAATCCACTGAAATTCTTACCACGTCACAAAGAAGCGAAACTTTTTCTTAGTAGTATCGTAGTAGAGTTAAAATCAACTAAGAGGCCACGGCGTCATCAGCTTGCAAGCGTGAAACGTGTTTTATCTCACGGATTCTAACGTTTCTAATTTTTTTTATAGGTATATCAAAGCAAGAACCTCACCAAGACCTAACACGGATGGACATTCCGCGAATCGCCCACACCTCGCAGTCAAATGTTTATACCTAAATCCTAGTTACTGTACGATTCTGTAAAAATACAGGGTTGCTGGTATGTATGGAAAGGGTCGATTATTTCTTAAAGTAAGACAGCTAGCAAGAAATATTCAAGACAAAAGTTTTAGTGTTTTTAAAGTCTATTAGAATTTAAAAAAATATGTATACAGGATGAATCAGAAAGCCGTAGAAAAAAAGTTAATTTTTTTTTAATTTCTTACGACTTTCTGGCTCACCCTGTATACTGAATTATTTTTATTTTAATAGACTTTAAAAAACCCTAAAACTTTTGTCTTGAATATTTTTTGGTAGCTGCCTTACTTTAAGCAATAATCGACCGTTTCCATACGTACCAGCAACCCAGTATACATACCTACCTATGCACAAAATAAATGCCTTTAAAAATCATTTTGCTTCGTTTTAATTTCCCCTCTTTAGTAGCCAACTTTCTATAGTATGAGAGTATGACGGCGTTTTAAAAATATAAGTACTTAGTTCTAATACGATTTGCCAAAAAAAAATTCTAAATTAGGTTCTAAAGAATTAATCCTGACAAAAATGGTAAAAAAAATCTAAGGCTAAGTTCACGCCAACTTAACTTGTACATTTTGCAAAGTTATTCTCAGGTTAAGACTGCCAGTTAGCCAATGCGATGTTGCCAAGCGTGGCAGAATTTCCCAGAAACTAAAGAATTTGGACCTTTTTTGCCGATTCTCCCCAGATTTTAGGGAAAAACCGAGCTGGCAACATCGCAAAATCGAAAAAATTTTCAACTAAAGTCCCAGTTAACTTTGTGGAATAACTGGCCTTTATTTCAAATTTTGAATTTTATAGTTATTTTGCATTTTTGGTAGTTTTAATTCGAGTTGCCGAAAAAAAATTCTTAACCTAGTTTTAAAGAACTAATCCTGACAAAAATGGCAAAAAAAATCTAAGGCTAAGTTCACGCCAACTTAACTTGTACATTTTGCAAAGTTATTCTCAGGTTAAGACTGCCAGTTAGCCGATGCGATGTTGCCAAGTATGGCAAAATGTCCCAGAAACTACAGAATTACATGTTTTTTTGCCGATTCTCCCTAGATTTTAGGGAAAAACCGAGCTGGCAACATCGCAAAATCGAAAAAATTTTCAACTAAAGTGCCAGTTAACTTTGTGGAATAACTGGCCTTTATTTCAAATTTTGAATTTTATAGTTATTTTGCATTTTTGGTAGTTTTAATTCGAGTTTCCGAAAAAAAATTCTTAACCTAGTTTTAAAGAACTAATCCTGACAAAAATGGCAAAAAAAATCTAAGGCTAAGTTCACGCCAACTTAACTTGTACATTTTGCAAAGTTATTCTCAGGTTAAGACTGCCAGTTAGCCGATGCGATGTTGCCAAGTATGGCAAAATGTCCCAGAAACTACAGAATTACATGGTTTTTTGCCGATTCTCCCTAGATTTTAGGGAAAAACCGAGCTGGCAACATCGCAAAATCGAAAAAATTTTCAACTAAAGTGCCAGTTAACTTTGTGGAATAAATGGCCCTTATTTCAAAATTTGAAAATCCAGATTTAAGCATATTTTGTGACTTTTTGGCTGAAAAATTAAAACTTTGCTTGGAATTTCTATTAATTTTGTCTAAAAAATAAATCAAATTTTAAAAAATCGCAGAGAATATGTTTTTTATCTTTTTCAATTCAGTTTTAATATTATTTTGTATCTTTTTAACTGAAAAATTAAAACTTTGTTTGGGTTCTCTCTTAATTTTGTAGACAATACAAATTTTAAAAATTCGTAGTAAATATATCCTATTAACGCCATCTATGCGAGAGTAGCCAAAATAAAATTAATATTTACTACTAGTGCCATCTAACGCTTTTATAGAAAACTAGCTAAATTACAGATTTCTGTAACAAACTATTTTAGTTTCCCTACCTTCCAATAGGTGGCGAATAAATATGGTAGTCCGATGAAGAGTCGATAGCGACTTCCTGTACTAAACTAGGCTCTCTTGAGGATTTGGGTACGTATATAAGCATCTGAAGAAATAAAACAAACAAATTTTATTTAAAAAAAAAACGTTTATTGACAAACTATGCGCGCTGTGAGGCGCGTCCCTTTTGGCTACAAATTGTCTTGTGTGAAGACGAATTATAAAAGGGAAAGCTATACCCTGCAATGAAATTTAGTACCATAAGTATACCAAATTTCTTTATTGCTAAGGTGGGTTTATGCAGACTATATACTTTAAAGGCAAGGTAAAAGCAATTCATTTAGTGCAAGTTACAAGTATACCAACATAAGAGTATTAATACACAGTATGAGAACAACTTTAAACTAATTTAAGAAAGTTGTGTATAAACGCTCTTATGTCATTACCTTGCATTTATAGTGGGTTACTTGACATAACTGATGCTCTGGTGTACTTTTAACTTGCACTAAGTTGTAAAAGTTAAAGTAAGTGATCTTCATAAACCCCAACCGTATTGCCTGGTAAGGTTACCCATCCTGATAAAGTGACGTCTCCATACCCTACTCGGTGGGTTAGAGGTCGGGTTTTCTTCTATGAATTTGAAAGCACCTGACACTGGCACTTGAACCTATTTGCCGCAATGGCGATGAAGCTAAGTTGTAAGAGAAATGAACCATAATGGGGAATATTAAATAAGTAGACTAATAACTGGATGGATCGTCTAGATTCAGCTGCACTAGGTTAAATCAAAAGGTAAACCTTATATAGTTATAAATATTGCTTTGTGGCTGTTTAGATATGGGATTTTGTTCAAGCCTGTTTAGGCCAGTATCTTGAACAAAATTGTCCCCTTAAACAGTCAACTTACTGTTGCATGATTTGTAGCAGGAGATTTTGGTTCTTACGATTATATAAAAAATTAAAGTTGAAATGTTTCGCCTACCGCCTAACTTGAGTGAACTTTATAGAGTAAAGATCACTTAAGATGCAACTATCGGCGAAACGTTTAACTTTGACACAGTTTAATCCAAAGAACCAAAATCTTCCAATGGCCAAAGCCGTAAGGCACCGCTCGAGCTCCGCCCCTTTATGTCTTTGCTCTTTAGGTAAGTTTCAGATCAGTTCTTAAAGATACTGTGAAGGAAACACTGCTTTTATCATTTACGTCTTTATGCCTAGTGGATACAAAGACATAAAATGTGAGCAAATTAGGTGGCCCAATGGTAGACATAAGAAAAAATAGTAAGTATACATTTGACACTTCCACACCCCTAAGTCAGCTGCTATCTTGAACTAAGAGTCCGAGTTATTTTATCAAAAGACCACAGTCTTCACTATTTAAGTTTCTAGTCAAGAATCCTTTATGCAGTGTTAAGCAGAAGCAGGCCGCTACTATCATTAAATTGAACCAATTTTTTAAAATATCTATATAAAAAAATTAACTCGTCTGGTAAAACAGTATTTATTTAGGAGTGGTTAAAATATGAATACACGTATAAATTCACAAAATATAAACCCAAAAAGAAAATAAAAGTATAACATACAAGGTACTTAGAAATATAACATGAAATAAGTTGACTACACATTTTAAGTCTTCTTAGAAAGTCCAAAAGACTAATTATTATTGTCTAAGTACTTTCAAAAAATCCTTTACCGCGTATCTATATTCGAACAAAGTTTTAAAAATACGCTCGACTGATAATTACTTTTAAAATCGATTCATTGCACAGAACTGTATGATTTGTGAATAAAAGGCTAGCTAGTTGTAAAACCAATATTATGAAAGATCAATTTCATTCACCTAACCGCACTAAATGTTAAAGAAACAAAAACTAACATAAATTTTGAAACACATTTTTAAAAATCCTATCTAGACGTAATACCACAGTGCAATTTTTAGCAAACCCCAATATATTTAAACTAGAATAAAACCTTTGGTGTTAATTGATAATAATATATAAAGGCCGTAATCCACCGCCAAATCTTGGCCAAGGAATTGTATAAGTTGACCTTACTTACGTGTTTAATCACCCAAAATTTTGCCCAATTTATTGGCAAGAAATTGGAACATGTTCTAATTCCTCAGTCAAGTTGAGGAAAAATATAGCGATTTTGCTGCCAACTGACCGATTTTTAAGGTTAGAATCATTTCATTGTTTTAAATTATTAGGCCAAACTTGATTAGTCGTCGTATTGTTGGTAAAAAACGCAACAGAAAACTGCGTGGAACAGAAATTTTGTCCCTGTCGTTGTTAAAAGATGGAAAAAATATGCTCACAACAGCTGTTCACAGATTGTGGTCGGTAACACTAGATTGATTTGACAATTTTGGCCAAAAACTTGGCCCGTGGAATACGGGCTCAACTGTTATTTTGTTTAAATATACATAGTTTTAACTTGGAACTTATCCAGTCAAGACAATAGCAGAAGATTACGATATAGAGAAAACAATATAGCTTAAAGGTCATGACCGTAAAAGAAAAACTGAATCCCATAGATGCTACATTTTCCATTTTCCTATCATTTCTTATTGTCACAAATGACGGCCGGTCAAAGAGTTCTAAGAAAAGAAGCTTGTAGAATGTAGCAAAAATACCACTGGCTGTATTGATTAGCAATGCAAATCAAAACTATGTACTATACAGAGTTGTAACCTAATGGCATGTGCTTATTTTAATGGACAACTTTTGAGCGGAAATGTTCACATTCATACGCTACTGGTTAAAGAAAGGAAATCTTTAAGTCAAAATGTGCGTCTTTATATCATAATAAAATGTGCAAAAATTTAGTTTAACATCTCAAACTATTCCCGCTAAAAATCGGAAAAAAATACCCTGTATATCGAAAACCAAATATTTTAGGACATATGTTTATATGAATTTTCGGCTAAAAATTGATGTAGGAATTACCCATTAAAATAAGTACATGACACTAGGTAACGCCCTGTAAACAGGATGCCTCTACAAGGTCTTTACAAAATGCTACCACATATTTATGAGCACAAAATAGAACAATTTAATATGGGCATAGCGATATGCAAATAAATATCAATATTTTTTGTATTATTCTTTTCTCGAGAACGGTTGCTTGTAGCGACTTCTACCAAGTATGTCTTTTCTTCCCGTAAATATGATAAAGAAATCAATTTTTTTGCTTAAAAATGTAATATAAGCACATATAAAAAAGTTATGACTCCTCAAGAGTAAAAATACATGTAGGTGGTGCCCTCTACAAGTGAGTGCCATACTAACATCAAATTCGAATTTCGCATTTCTAAACACCTCTAGATACAAATTTTAGTTCAAATATTGACATTATCATCAGGACATCCAGGGAAAACAATGGCAAGTAATTAAATTAAACATTATACAGGATGAACTAAATACATTTATTCAACAATGTTTTTTTGTTTTTGCGCTATCCAAATATCTAGTTCAATCAATTAATTTTAAACTATTTTACAGATCGTTGAAAACAATCTTCTTGTATTTAAAATAATTGGAATTACTCCCTAACGAAGCACTTTTGGATTAAGTTAAGTTGGGGTAAATTATTCTGTTTTGGGTTTATAAATGTGTGGTAGTATTTTGTACAGAGCGTTTCGGGATACCCTGTATATGGACATACAGGTTTGT
Source organism: Polydrusus tereticollis (assembly GCA_963920685.1). Lineage (NCBI taxonomy): Eukaryota > Metazoa > Arthropoda > Insecta > Coleoptera > Curculionidae > Polydrusus > Polydrusus tereticollis. The sequence goes on from OY987335.1 coordinate 6,872,961, forward strand.
CATATGGTTATTACAATCAGCCTCCTAACAGGAAGAAAAGTGAATGTAGTGCACCAGGTATGCCTTGTCGCAACAGCACGCGCGGTGCTGATCAGCAGCTAAAGACATTTCCACTATCTTTATTTAACTTATAACTGATGCGATACACGCTCTTTTCTTCCCCTTAAGCGGCTGATAAAACAACTGTATGCCAACCTGTACTGTATACTCGGTTCACAGTTAAAGTTCCTGTTAGAGGCCAGAGGAAACTCTGTCTTAACCAAAAAATAAGCTGGGCTTTAAAATTAAGCACAAACGCAGTGCGCTCCCTACTATTAACTTCTAACAAGGATTATCTGGGAATTTTATGATTCTGAGTATAGGACGTTAATATTTATTTTTTATTTACATGTAACAATAAATAATTAAGAAGAGTACCTAAGCCAAACTAAGGCGGCGCATCTCTTTCAACAATTCTGTGCCCATTTGTGCAGGCGACCTGTAAATCAAACAATCACGTCATAAAACAGAAACTGTTCTCATACAGGGATTCCAAAAAACTTTAAATAACTGGTAACTAATGCTTGTTCGTCCAATTCAAGAAATAATAGTAAAAATCGTACATACCTAGTAACAATGACACCTGCTTTCTCCAAGGCGTTTATTTTATCTTGAGCACCACCTTTGCCACCTGAAATGATGGCACCAGCATGTCCCATTCTACGACCAGGAGGTGCTGAAATACCCGCAATAAAGGAGACAACAGGCTTAGCATTAGGACCCTGAAAAATATAGATACAGCACTGGTAAGTAAGGAAAAGTAAAACAAACATTACAAATTACCACCCTCATAATTTCTACCATAACCAAAATTTTTGAAAAATGCCCAAACTTTTAATTATTTCATTATATTATCATATATACAGGGTATTCCATACTCAATGGTACGTTAGAAATATCTGGAGAACGAAAAGAAAAATAATTTTGAAATTTTCACTACAGCCATAGGAGGCTGCGCTCTAGCTTTTAAAAATAATTTCGCGATTGCAGTGGTGCCAGATCTATTGATAACTGACATCAACTTTGAAATTTTTAATGGGACACCCTGTAGTTTATTTTATTTTTAGATTCTACAAAGCAATCTAGGTTTTTCTTGTATAGGATATTTTTCCATTTCTCTTGCCGTTCCTCAAATATTAATTTTTTTGCGTCTTTTTTTTACCGAAACTATGTGAATTAAAACTTCAATATTTTCGTCTCCAGATGTCAAATCAACGTAACATTTTAACATCATTTAGTCAACATGTGGTACTTTAATTTTGGCAACATAGAATCGCCGACTTCTATACAGTGTCCTAAAAATTAATTGCAATTCAGATTTTATCTTTAATGTCTAGTTCTCGAACATAAATAGTAATTATTCATAAAACGGCTTATAAATCGAAAGCGGTTCAAAATAGGTAGAGGAACACTATATAAAAAAAATTCAATTGGTACACTTTATTATAATATGCAGGGTGTTCCATTTAAAAAAAGTGAGTTTTGATCAAATTTATAAAATCTGAATTGCAATTAATTTTTAGGGCACTCTGTATAGAAGTCGGCGATCCTATGTTGCCAAAATCAAAGTACCACATGTTGACTAAATGATGTTAAAATGTTACGTTAATTTGACATCTGGACACGAAAATATTGAAGTTTTAATTCACATAGTTTCAATAAAAAGAAGACACAAAATAATTAATATTTAAGGAACGGCAAGAGAAATGGAAAAATATCCTATACAAAAAAACCCTAGATTGCTTCCTAGAATCTAAAAATAAAATAAACTACAGGGTGTCCCATTTAAAATTCCAAAGTTGATGTCAGTTATCAATAAATCTGGCACTACTGCAACCGCGAAATTATTTTTAAAAGCTAGAGCGCAGCCTCCAATGACCGTAGTGAAAATTTCAAAATTATTTTTCTTTTCGTTCTCCAGATACTTCTAACGTACCATCGAGTATGGAATACCCTGTATATTATTAAAGAATATAATAATTAACTTGAATAAGCTTAAATAAAATAAAAATAAGTGCGCAATTCCTGTATATACATATCTGCACCCTATATCATAAATGGTTTGTTTTCATTTCTAATGGCGTGGATTTAAGGGCAATATGTTACACGTAGCCAATTCGACATACAATTCCAAAATCGTAAGTTAAATATCTTTAGGACTTACAGAGTTATTCTGGGTTAAATATTCGGCAGCTTGTTCCTCAGCTACACCACCAATTTCACCAATAAGAATGATACTTTTGGTTTCAGGATCTTTCAAGAATACTTCTAGGCAGTCGATGAAATCAGTTCCATTAAAAGGATCACCCCCAATGCCAACACAAAGAGTTTGTCCCAGACCTAATATGTTATATTTTATATTAGAAAACAGCAAGAACTACAAAATACAGCACAAGTGTAGATTTTCAATAAGTAGAGGTTATTTGTACTACCTACCAACAGCTGTGGTCTGATGGACAGCTTCATATGTCAATGTGCCTGACCGTGAAACAACCCCTACAACACCCTTCTGGTGAATATGCCCAGGCATAATACCAATTTTGCATTGTTCAGGAGCGATGATGCCCGGACAATTGGGTCCAATCAGCCGAGATTTGCTTTGTCTAAGGAGTTTGTGTTTTACTCTAACCATATCATGTTGTGGAATACCTAAATGAAAGAAAATATACAATTTATAATTCAAAGCCGGTTTCTCTTCTTGTAAATTTTTTTTTAAATTAAAAAAATGCACTACCTTCAGTAATGCACACAATAAGTGGCACTTCTGCATCAATTGCTTCATTTATGGCCGCTGCTGCGGCTGGGGGTGGCACATAGATGACTGTGGCATCAGCACCAGTAGCATCTCGAGCCTAAGAAAAAGCCAAACTTACATCTGAAATTGCTTGATTTTTTCTTTATTATTTACTATGTACTATGCAGACCCCGCAGAAATCGTTTTCTTTCGGCAAAACCGCCAATCTGGCGAAAACTTTGCAAAAGGCTAAAAAACTACTCAATAAAAACATCTCTGTTGTCATTACATTGATCCCACAGAAAATATGAAAGGATGTTTACATAATAAGACATCACTGTTATGATATTTCCATTTTTTTAAAGCCATACTATCAATAAAATAAATCTATAAGTAGTAAAAATCAATTTAACATATTTTTCAGGACTCTGGAGTTTCTCTACAAACCTTTCCTATTATTTCCCTATACCTATCTGTTACCGTTTTTTTACCCAATTTTTCTTTTTTACCTACAAGAAATGCTGATATTTTTGAACTCTGATATACTAAAGCAGTGCAATTTGGTTGAAAGTTAGCATGCTTCTTAATGTTTTAAAAAATAAATTTCTTAACTGATTCGGCATAAATGTCTAATGTTGCATCCACCTACACATATTTTCCAGACCTCCTATATAACCAACTTTTTGACACACCCTGTATAAGACTAATTGTTAAAAAAATAAACTTTGCTTATTACTCCAGTACATGGACTAGTTGGGCTCCACATTACCAAGGGTATAGGTACTATAGATCATCAAGTGCCTATAATATTTAATATTTGTTTTTTTAATCTCTTGCCACTTGTGTGTACCTAAATTATTATTTACTCAATTTACAGTAAACATTTAATAAATTGTAATGGCCTAATAAACCTTTTGATATAAGATTAAGTGGTTCCATTAAAAATAGAATTTCTTTAATATATTTTTCTTAGAGTTTCAGATACCCATTATAGATTCAAGATAAGGGGTTCAATTACTCTTCTATCTTAACTGTAGTATAGTAATAGTAGTAGGTGAAGAGAGGCACACAGACCTTACAGACCAAAAGGGATCATTTTTATCTATCCCTGGGTATCCCCCCATACGCTCAAGTCAAGATATCAGACCAGACAAGGGTCTGAACTAACCAGTATTGTATAAGTATAAAAATAAAGTTCTTTATATAGTTCACCTAAAAATACTTATACATACCTGGAGATAATAAAAAAAAAAATTAAAAACTCATGTTCCTTGCACCTACCTCTTTTACAGAGTTAAAAACTGGAAGATCCAAATGAGTTTTTCCTCCTTTGCCAGGGGAAACTCCGCCAACCAACTTGGTACCATATTCAATTGCTTGCTTACTGTGAAAAGTACCTTGCTTTCCTGTGAACCCTTGGCAAATTACTTTTGAATTGGCGTTTAGTTTCAAATTCCATCTTGTTGATTCATAGCTGTTGAAGCGGACAGCTTGCCCAAATTTGACTCCATCTCCTGTCAAAAAAGGTTATTGTTAGCATTCAATGTTGTATGATAAAATAAACATTTTAATTCAAAAATTTGCTGATAATAATGATCATACAATACATATTCGTTTGCTAATTTTGATGTGGTTAGGGAGCATCTCAATTTATAGGGTGAAATTTAGTTTGCAATCAAACATATTTATAGTTTTGATAATGTAAAGCAATGTAGGTACCTACTATGGAATGCTAATTATTTAAAAAACGATTAAAATGTACAAACTTTGTTGCTTTAAATTTTAGAGCTGATTAATTTAATCAGTAAAATAATAACAAAAACAGGATAACTGTAGTGGCAAAGAGTAATAAACTAAAGTGTACTTTAAAATCTGAACTTTGGTACCCTGAAGACAAGCTTTTAGGTTAGAAAATCCAAATTCCAAAAAGGCAAATTTATAATGTCAATCTATATTTAACACGAAAGAAATTTTTTTATTAGAGGACGGTCATTTAATTTTCAGTGTTTCAAGGTTCTAAATTGTTCTATTTTAATTCAAAATTTTGTTGCACTTGCACATTATGTAAGGTGTATAAAGGACTTACCCAAAAACCTGGATAATATTCTAGTTGGAACAGCCATTGTATTATATTTAGCCTAATTTGCCTAATAACTAAATAACTTTTAATTCATAAGTTTTCAAGTTGGGACTTGATTTTTTCGTAACTTTCGTCTCCTGCATAGAAAAAAGAAACAAAGTTTAGAACGCAAACTGCCTAATAAAATTATTAGCGATAATGCGCCAAGACCTGCCGGGATTGCACGCACAACTAAAAGCGAAGATAGTATTCTATAACTTCTTCCACAAAATGAATTACAGGAACCACTATGCAATGCAATGGTAAGGCCTTGCGACATCTTACGGTATTCGAACGTACCAATTACAGAAATCTGTTTTTTTCCCTCACCATTTAGTCAAGATTAGAAGAAGCTTAATTAATATTTTTATTTCTTGGGTTTTCGGTGAATTTCAAAATTAAAAACAATGTTTGTTTTTTGTGACGTTTTGCTTTATTATATTGTAAACCATAAAGCGTTTAAAATATAATAAACCGAAAACGCTTAATGGTTTACAATATAATAAAGCGAAACGTCACAAAAAACAAACATTGTTTTTAATTTTGAAATTGACCGAAAACCCAAGAAATAAAAATAATAATTAAGCTTCTTCATAACACTAAATAACAGTTCATTATTATCATTTATCACTTGCATGTCTTCAGGGCATGAAATTTCAATTTTCTTAGAATATCTTATAAAAAATAAAGATTAAAACTAAGCACACTTTTTTAGAGATGCTACTCTACTGTTTACCATACAAAAATAATAAAAAATCTCTAAAAGTGTGGATTCCAATTTTATGAAACACATTATTCCAAAAACAATGAATTTTCATGCCCTAAACGCATATAGGTACAAATTGACAAATAATCTCATTACCACAAAAAAAAGGAGGAATAAAAGATAAGACATGTTGACATTTTTTTATTAAATTTATTGTCTAATAATAATAAACCCTCTTGATTTCAAAAGCATGTTGCAACCAAAGTTTAACACATAAAACGAAATAATGTGAACAATAAAACATGACCTGTATTGTTTCTAACAAATTCAAAATATTCATATCATAAGGTTTCATAGTTGACAGCAATTAAATGTTTTCCTTTTTAACTTCTTAAACGCATTTATACTAGGAGGCAAATGATACAAGAACTTTATACAATAAATAAATATCGTGTCCCTCTCTGTTTGCCATTGTTAGTTTGTGTTTGGAATAATTATAATAATTGTTAATATGCCTAGATGGGTATGCAAAGTACACATTTTGCGGAGGGCTATTCTTAAATATACAGCGTGTTTCATAATTAAATGTTAATATTGAAGGGGGTTCATATGTATGCATGATTTTAAGAAAAGAAGTTCCTTTAAACCCATGTCTGCAAATGCTCGAATTTTATAACATACAAAAAAATGTTATTCCACTTGCGAACTCTATACCTATTCGTGGACACACGTTGGGGGGGGGGGGGGCGGAGATATTTTGTAAATCACTAATAAATGAGCAATAGGATGATGTTACAATAAAGTAATGAAATCTTTATAAATTTTAAGTCATTAAGTATTATCAATGGTCAAGAAATTTGAATATGGCAGGTAGGTATAACAAATGGGACTTTTTTTTATGTTATAAAATTAGGTTTCTCTTTAAAATGAATTTATGACCCATTCAATATTTTGGTATTTCCTTAATCTATAAATTGATGCATGGCTATTTAGGAGATTGGCCTTTCTCTCCATTGTGTGCACAAATTTTAATATTTCCTAGTATCTAGGTATACACAGGTATATATAAGCAAAAAGTAATTTAGGTATACAAAAATGTTTATAAAATGCTAAATATACTGTAACAAATCACTTACCCATCAAAATACTTGCTTTTGATAGGGCTGACCTACTTTCTTGTCCTGATATGTTTGGCAACATCCATATTGTTGTGCCCTTGAGGGAACTGCTGAAAAATGCCATGCAATATATTAATTATTTATACATTACTAGAAACTTCTACAGAGCCATCCATATAATATTACTTATAATAAATCAGTTAAAGTTTACTGCAATAGGCACCTATTTATATAATAAACTCAACCCTTATAGAAGTAATAATAAATATGTCAATAGGTATTTATTATAGGTATATAACGAAAAGAGAAATACACCAAAACTATTGTTTTTCTTTAAAAAATTGAACAAACAACAGCAGGTATACATCTAAATCTTTTAAGGTACGTACCTATACCTACACTAGATTGTATGTAGTTACTACAATAATTACTCTACAAATTTTCCATTAATTAAAAGTTAGAGGGAGTTTATTAAACTATTGATTTTCTTCTGCATAGAAATGTATATAAAATAACATACCTTTGATATATCCACCATCAATCGACAATCAGGCAAGCTCCTTTTCCTGCGACTCCTTCCAAATTAAAATCAGTAAATCCTGGAATACAAACAAAAATTAGGTAAGTATAATATATATAGGCACCTCGAGTCAATTATCCTAATTATAAGTATAGGTAGATATAGATAAATTAAAAGTAGGTACCTATATTCTGCGTCTAAAACTATTGCAATATTGTTATAGGCACAATATATTTTAGTTCGGTTATTTAAAAAGTAAGTGGTACCACTGCTAGGAAAAAAAAACCGACAAAAACATTTTATCTATATTATTCTAGATCTTATAGACTATCATAAAAAAATAAAACATGGAATCGATGCTCTACTAATCAACAGACAAAAGACCTATTTTAAACATCAAAGCTGATATTTTTTTTTATAGGCTCTCTAGAACAGCAGGTAGAAGCAAAAATGCGTGTCTCAGTTTTCTTTGCTCGCAATGGTACTTTAATTCTGTAACTTACCTGGGCACGTTAAGTGTAGGAACTGCATTAACCTTAGGACCGCTCCGGAATTGATGACGCATTAGGGGTCAACATTTTCTTCACATACACAATATTTCATATTAATTTCTTCTACACTCAAAGTTTAATAACTTGCAGGCTTTACAAGTTGAAACCAAATGTTATACGTACAACTCCGGATTATGTTTTGGAAATCTTTGTTATGCCTATTTGTGCAGTTTTACACACAACACTTTGTTGGGCGTACTGCAGGTACATAGTACTTATTCATTGCTCAAAAGGAAACACACTTCACCACTTCACAGTTTTAGTCAAATACAAATTAATATAAAACTCGCACAGATTCAAACTCGATGCCTCTTACCACTATGGATGCGCGAAAGCAAAAAAATTAAAAACTAAGCCGTTACTAAAACTGACAAGATGACAAAGCAACAGTCGACAGGAATCTGCACCCACTCTGCACCGCGGCGAGCACCATCCCTCGGGATATTTCTGGTAAGTGGCGCCATCCGACGATTGCACGTCGAAATTATCAGTCAGAATAATGCTCCATTTAAGTTTTTATTCTAAACTTTGTTTCTTTTTTCTATGGTCTCCTGTTCGAAAGGTTCACAGATTAATGATAAGGACCAGTGACAGTTTGACAGTGACTTTTAGCGAATTTTGCGTTATGTCGTAACGGTACGATAAAACCACATGATCAATGATCAGCCAACTTTTTCGTCTATAAATGTGCAGATTCCTTCTTTGCAGTCGAAGTGTACACTCTATCCTAACACTAACCTTAGTCTTAACTGCTCTATACTGGTAAATTGCATTTCTCATAAATACTTACCTAAGTTCCTGTTCTCATCACAGAACTATAATGGTTAGGTTCTCATAGTGGCGGATAGCTTAGGCCTGGGCTACATCGCGATTGAGCATTTCTGATAGCCAATCGTCACCTAATAGTAAAAAGCACAAGTAAAAAAGGTTTTCCATATCATTAAGTTCAAAGAAGTTATTAATTCTGTTGTATTTATCCTATAAACAACTCTGCGAGGTACTTGATCGGAGTCAGCCATCATTACGTCACGCGGCACGAGACCGCAATCGCCGCTGTTACATCATTGCATAGTGTACGAATTAAATCATTAAATAGTTTTGCCCTGCTGTTATTGTACGACTGGATTGAGTACAGTTTAAAGAAATGGATCTTCCTAATCGTCGCGACTACAAGGAAACCTACTGCTGGCAATAGTAAACATACCCAAGACAACCGTGATGTGACCGGAGGTCATTCGAAAATGCTTCATTACTTTTGACATGTTTTTATTTTGTGAGCTTAACCTCACTTAAAAGTAAAATTCAACAAGTCTTGCGCCGCTAAAAGTTTAGAAAGGAAATCGATCTTTGCTGGTACTGGGCCAGTGATTAGCATCATATCCTAAATAATCTAAAATTTGAGGTTCGTCTTCATTTACCATGTCTTATGTTGGACGAGTTCTGGTGTATGGTGGCAGAGGCGCCTTAGGGGCGACATGCGTATCCCATTTTAAGGCAAACAAATTCGTAAGTATACATAATATTCTATAATGATTATTATAATTTTAAGGAGTGTTGTACAATATTATAATTTTTACAGTGGGTTGGCAGTATCGATTTAGCTGACAACACAGAGGCCCACTGCAATATTGTGGTAAATAAGAATGAAACTTTGGTGCAACAGGTAAGTGCAATGCCAAAATAATACCATATATTTCTATGCAACATCATGAATTTGCCACACATTGTAATCGTTATTGTGCAGTAGGCAGAGAAGTCCGACCTATAGCTTCAGAAAATAAATAGCATAAAATGTGTGGCAAATCTATATGTTAGGTTAATTTTGTCCAGGACTTTATATGGTGAAATTTTGAACAAATGCTTTACATGAATAAGTTAATTTTTTAGGAAGCCTCAATAATTTCAGCTGTGGGAAAAGCCCTGAACGGAGAAAAACTGGATGGTATCTTCTGTGTTGCCGGCGGATGGGCTGGAGGAAATGCTAAAAAAGGTATAAAATTTGGATAATGATAAGATACACCTTTGTATTAATCATAATATACAGATTATTGAAATGTTAAAAAATGTGTTTTAAGATTTGGCCAAGAACTCTGAACTAATGTGGAAACAAAGTGTCTGCAGCTCACTGCTAACTGCCTCTATTGCTTCTAAATATTTAAAGGAGGGCGCTGTAGTTCAGTTAACAGGTGCCAAAGCTGCTTTGGACCCAACACCAGGTAAGTTTTAACCCCCAACTTTCGATTATTGTATTGTGACATCATAAATTCATTATCAATATATTTAGGTGGTACTTACCTATAAATTAAATATGACATCCGGTTTAGCATCTATACAGTCAGAAATCACCTTATATTTTAGGAATGATTGGCTATGGTGTTGCTAAAGCTGCAGTACATCACCTTACCAAATCATTAGCTGACAAGAACAGTGGTCTTCCAGCCAAAAGCACTGTTGTAGCCATTTTACCAATTACCCTGGACACTCCCATGAATCGAAAATGGATGCCAGATGCTGATCATTCTTCCTGGACGCCATTAGAGTTTGTTGCAGAGTAAGTAATTTTGTTGGTACATTCAGCTAATTCTAAATAATATTAATATTTTAATAAAATGTAACTTGTTTAGGTTGTTTCTGAAATGGACAAAAGGAGAAGAAAAACCATCCAGTGGCAGCCTTCTACAACTTGTAACAAAGGACTCTAAAACTGATGTAGTTCCAGCCTAAACCATTCCATTGATGTAATCAAGGCTTTCCAATATCATACCAAATTTAATATATGTGTAATATAAAATGACTGTTTTAGTTTTAGTTTTGTTAGTTGACATTTTTGTACTTGGGAGTTTATTTTTGTATTTAAGATCTTTTGTAAATATTGTGTTGTTTTAAGGTGTTATTATGTGTACTTAAGGTTGTTAACCCCTTGAAATAAATAAATAAAGCTATGAATACAAAATATATGACTATTTTTCTTTTTAAACTAACCCCTACTTCTGCTCCACAAAGAAACTTAAATGAGAAAATGATTTAGTTACCAACTTGTTTTATTTGGAATGTCAACTGAACTCTTCAATTTCAGCGGCGGCGTGTTTAAAGTTTAAGTACTTTCCAACGTTTTGTCTGTGGTTCCTTGAGGCATCTTCAGGAACCTTTGCAAAGTTACTGAATAGTTTAGCACTGGAAGTTAAAGCACATAAACACCAAAACAATTACTTTTTTGCTTGGAGGCATTCATGAACAGACTTTTCTATAAATTCTTTGGGTAGATGATTCCTAAATAAACTGTGACTTCATGATTAAATAAAAATACTTATTAAAAGTTTGTCTATATCGAATATTATTTAAATCTTTATATACAAAAATGAAAATTAATCTGTTTGATTTTAAATAAAATTAATCAGACTGTTTTATTACCAACAGATAATTGTTCTTAGCTGAATAAAACTAGATCTAACTTAATAGTGAATTTGACAATACAAGGTACCAGGAAAATCAGAGCTATCACCAGTATGTATGCAATTCGTTTTCTGATAAAAAAAAATGAAAAAACCTCCCTTCTTTTATAAACTCCGGGACAAAACTATGGCCACAAAATAAATCTGCCATGATTGAATGATTTCTTTTTTCATTGTAGGCTCGTTTCTGGATATTTTTGATAAAAGGTTATTTTTTGTTTTAAAGCGGGTGTAAACGAATGTTTTGTTTCGAAATTTCGTATCACCCTAGCTCCATCTTTCCTTAACATTCTCATTTTTGGTTCACTTCGTTGTCTCAATCAAAATTGCATGCTAGTTTATAAAACAATTTTTTTTTTGTTGGAACCGAATGTAACAAGAAACCAAAAAAAAAATTGAAAACAGCCACAGTCTAAGCATACAGTGTGTGTATAAAGTCTGGAAACGGCTTAATAACATCACAATTTATTGGCCGATTTTGGTACAGTTGTGTAAGAGGGTCTGACGCACCGAATGACGATATTGGCGTTGTTGCCAGCTTTTTAGTTTGTCTGGAACTCGAACGAATTTTATATTTTTAAATGTAACACCTTGTATATTTTTTCATTTATAAAGTAAAGTAAAGTAAAGTATATTTATTTGTTCCATCAGAATGCCCTAGGGCATGTAGAACATGCCCATACAGAGTTCACAATAATTAATATTTAATATTATATAATTTAAGACAATAAAATATAGATAAGAATATAGATAAAATTTTCTAGATAAAATTTTATAGATAAAAATTAAAATTAAGAAAAAAATTTTAGAACAATTTTAAATAACATCAATATCAGAATTTACATCACAAATTATCAGTACTACATCACAACAACATCACAAATCATCCCGTACTCATTTGGGTTACAGCATATCATACATAGCCTGTTATCATTAGGATTAGGACGAACAAGAAAGCAAACAGCCAGGTCTACAGTTTTTAGAAGTCTTATAGTTTCGACCGTTACTTGATCAAAATCCATATTTAACATATGAAAGAAAACACTAATTGTTTTTTGATTTTCACTTTACATCTGAAGAAGCCGCTGTGACGGTGAAACACGTGTCATGTTGACATATTAAAGTGAAAATCAAAAAACAATTAGTGTATTCTTTCATATATATGTTCTACAGTTTTTACTTTAAATTTGCTACACTTGGTATAACATACTTTGTTTCTAATATCAGTAGTTTTCGAAATAACGACGTGTTTTGAAAATATCAACAAATTGTGTTTTATTTATTAATAAATAAAACACCAGTTCAGTTTTGATGTAAAGTCATAAGAGCTGTCATTTTTACATGCAAAAATGTCTTTAACTGAAAGTGAAAGAATTACAATTCTTATGATGAGAGGATTTGGCGATCCAAACCGAAATCCAATTTCAAAAGCAACTGTTCTAAAAACTGTACGACGGTTCGAAAAAACTGGAAATTGTAGAGATAGGCGACGATAAGGTAGACCAGCAGTAGTAGATGAAGAGAAAAGTTTAGAAATTTTACAACATGTTGTTTAAACCCCTGTTTCTTCATTAAGAAAAATTTCTCAAGTAAGTGACGTCTGCTTCAAGTCCGTCCATAATGATTTAATAAAACATAAATATCACCCTTTCAAAATACATGTAGTTCAAGAGTTATCAGAATATGATTATGAGCGAAGAATTGAATTTTGTGATATTATGATGTCAAGGTTTGACCAAAATAACCAGCTTTTCGGACGAAGCAACATTTATGTTAAATGGTAGAGTCAATAGACACAACTGTAGGTCTTGGGCAAATAAAAATCCCCACTGGATGAGAGAAGGTCATACACAACGCCCTGGAAAATTGAATGTGTGGGCTGGGCTTCTGGGTAACCACGAGATCGGTCCATTTTTTATTGATGGAAATTTGACACCACAACTTTACCTTGAGCTCTTGGAAACGCAAATAGTGCCTACTATACGAAATGTGATGGGTCCAAATTATGCAAGTACATTCTTCCAACAGGACGGAGCTCCTCCCCATTTTGGTCGAAAAGTGCGCGAATTTTTGAACAACACTTTTTTGAATAGGTGGATCGGTAGAGGGGGTACAGTCGAGTGGCCACCTAGGTCCCCTGATTTGTCGCCTAACGACTATTTTTTATGGGGACACTTGAAGAACAGAGTTTATACCACACAACCTCAAGATTTGGCCGATTTGCAGCGTCGAATTTTGGACGAATTTGAATTAATAACACCAGAAATGATTTACAACACAATTGAAAAATTTTATTTTCAATTAGCACACTGTGAAGCTGTACAGGGAAAACAGTTTATACATTTAATATAAAACATATATTTTATTAAATTAATTAAACAAAAACTATTTATTAGTCATAATGTAATATTAAGTTAATTCACGTATATTATGAATTCTTAAAAGAAATTTTCTGCAACACAGGTTTTAATAATTTAACAATGCCATTGGTCTCTTCATAATATTCTTACATCTTAATATTAACCCACTGAGGATGAAGGTTTATGCCTTCGAAACATGTATGGGCATATAATTTTATTTTATTAAATTAGTGGAGCAGACTTTGTGTTTTATTCCATAAATAAAACATATATTTTTTCTAAATTGTACTCGTTATTTCGAAAACTACTGATATTAGGAACAAAGTATGTTATACCAAAAGTGTAACAAATTTAAAGTAAAAATTATAAATGAAAAAATATACAGGGTGTTACATTTAAAAATATAAAATTCGTTCGAATTCCAGACAAACTAAAAAGCTGGCAACAATGCCAATATCGTCATTCGGTGCGTTAGATCCTCTTACACAACTGTACCAAATTTGGTTTAAATCGACCAACAAATTGTGATGTTATTAAGCCGTTTTCAGACTTTATACACACACTGTATATAAAAAAGCGATAATTATATTACACCTGATATAAAACGTAAATTATCTTTTAATAAAGGCTCTGAGGCAGTTCCCGAATTAATCTACAATACAAAATAAACATCCTTGGAATCCAACTTTAGGTACAGAAAATAAATAGCAACAAATGCATGGCAAATTTATGAGGTTGCGTTCATTGTGTTCGGGAGTTTATTTGATAAGAGATTAAGTAAATATTCATGACTTTTAAATTACCACACACTATCAATATAGTTTCCTAAGTTGATTATTGACTCTACACACATCTGGTTGATTACAAATTCAGATTTATTTAACTAGAAATATACTATAATTAATAAAATTGATTACAACATACCTACTATATACAAATTAAAACAAAACTATTAATCCTGGTAGATAAAAAAAATTATAACCCTATATGTAGAATAAAAAATATCACAAAAACATTTAGATTGCAATTACATATTATACTTTATATTCTCATGAGCACTTCTAAAAATCCATAGAAAATGCCAAGAAATAGTACACCCTAATTTTAAGGAACACTGAAAAATTCACTGTTACAAATACACTTAATTCTATCTAAGTCACATTTCGTTATATTAGGGAGGCTCAAAATTACTCAAAAACCAAAAAAAAATGTACATCTGACACATTAAGTTTGTGAAATACACTGGGATAAATATAGTTGTATGGTATTTAAGCTGATTTATAAGTAAATTAATGACTACACCTCTAATAATTAACCTTTAGAAAATATTTACTAGAAAAGTGGGTTTCTAGTAATTAATGACAAATTACAACCTTCTTGACATTAAATTCAGCTGACCAAATTACTAACACATAAGCATAATATAATAAAATGCTACTATACACAAAACCCTATTTTAGATTAATTAATTATTATTGCAAATAATTTCCTTAAACAAATACAGGTAGGTATGAACAGGGTGCATCAATTGCATCTCCCAGACGGTATTATCCCTAATTTATGAGCGACAAATATGTGCGGCATACCAAGTTGTATAGTTTAGCGGGTTCTTTAATAGGGTGGAACATACTTAGGAGAACCTAATTGCCTTAAATTGATTTTATATAAAATCATGAGCAATATAATGATGATAAAATCAATGCATCATCGAATAAGTCAAGGGCTATGTGGGCTCTAATCAACAATATACAAAAAAGGGATGTCATAAGTTCGAATACAGCTGTTTTAGAGAATGGTGTGAGATTGTCCGATGAGATAGTTGTGAATAACTTTAATTCTTTTTTTGCAGATGCTGATCATTCTCAGAAATTAGAAGTGGATAATGATTTTTTTCTACTAATAACTTGAGAAATCCATTTTTCTAATGAGAAGTAAAATTTCGCTATCCAGGGAAATAACATATAATGAAGTTGGGTTACACACGATTTTAGCATTCTTACTTGCAGAAACGAGGGTCTTTTAACACCGGCTAGACATCGGAGAACCCTATATATCATAAAAACTTTTATTTCAACTGTTGTGTAAACTTTTTAATCAACTACCCCTTAAAAAAGTATGTACTTCGAATGACTTGATAATTAGCTAAATTGGCAAACATTCTTTTTTTGTTTTATTTAAAGCAGTTTTAATAAAACACTACAACTTGATTTAAATTTTACATTAGACTCTAATCACTGATTTAAAATACAGGATAAGGTAACAAAATATTGAAGGTAATGTTTCAAAACTAATTTTATTTAAAATATTTTTTTGGGACACCATGTACGCACTTAAGGAACTCAGAAAACTCTACACGCCCAAAAATTAAGTGTAATAGGGGCCTGGGAAGTTTTAAGTGGCAGACCCTGTACTTATGTATATATCTTTTAACTAAAGCACTAACACCTTAATATCTACACATTCAATAGAAAAATAGTTTTGAATTTTTATTACAAGGATTATACCTCTACTAGTATTTGCAAGATTTAAATTAAATTTATTATTTTAAAAAGTGTATCAAAACCAACAAACTTCAGGTTTGTTTTTTAAGTAGTAGGACCTATAAATTTATTTCCGAAATAGGTGAAATATTTAAACATATTATTAAAACAGGTGTTGATAATTACTTACATAAGAAGGTATTTGTACAATTTTACAATAAATAAACAGCGTTTCCATAATACACCTAGTATTTTGGAGCAACAATAATTGACTTCCTTTATGTGGACGGAACCCCTTTCAAATATTTAATAAAATATTAAAAATGTATTATAATTATTCTTATAACCATTTTGAGTTGAAATGTACATTGTGGTCACTTAATTAAGACTAGACTCTTGTTGAAATGGTATTTTGTCCCATGCTCTCCCAATCATATTCAAAATATTCTTTTGGTTCTAAATAATTAATTTACTTAGGCCCTAGTTTCTCTGATTGCTCTCGTTTTAAATGTAGATACTATATTTGAAGGCACAAAATCCTATCAAGAATGGATTAATTAAAATGATAATTTCATTTGTTTAAATCTATATTAATATATTTCTGAAATCCTAGTTGGTAGATGAAAATTGGCATTTTAAACACAGCAATGACTACTAAATAAAAAAAATCTTATCAAACATACATTCATATGTACACCTCTAAAAATTATGCATGTTAAAACTTAAATAAATTGTAAATTTATCACAGTAAACTAAGGTTAACTCCAACCTATGTTTACAGAAACGAGTCATTGCAGACAGGAGTAAGTAAATGCATCATACACACACATCGATACAAACCAGGCATGATTGTAAAAACAAAAAAATTTATCACAGACAAATTAATTAATAAAACTTTCTCAGTAATAAAATCAAATAAAATAGTTTGCATTGTCAAAAATTAAAACCCTTAAAGATATATTGTGCCTTAAAAATATCAGTAATAGAAAAAAATAGTTGGTAAATCTTAAAAGGGAGTTAACTTGTGCATTTTCTCTATAACTCTGGACAAAATCCCATTACAAAGAGATTTCAGTACTTTAATATAGTGGTAAAATTTGTAACTGAACTTCAAATGCTGATAGGTTTGCTTAAAAATACCTATCCACCTGCTTTTTCTTTTTAATATCTGGTTTACCTACTTTCTGCCAATCTATTATTCAACCAGTTACTAAAAAAAACTATTCAAATATCAATCCTTGGCCTATACTGCAAAGTTAAAGGTGGGTTTTGAAATCTCCACCTAGTCACATACACAAACTTTAAAGTATGATCTTTTCCTAGCAACTCATCATTGCAAAGAATGTCTATATCTCTATACTTCTCCATTCCATTTAATACTTTCATTGCCACAAATTTTTTCAGATGTAATATTGTTGCTTGAGCTGAGCATCTAATGAACCGTCTCTTAAGTGTTTTAAGACTCGAACTAATACACTCAAGACAAACATTAACTTGTTCGTCTTGCCTGTGATAGTCTGACTCTGCATGGGGATCTACATCGTGATCGCCATTCGGTTCACCATTGGTAAGAGGTATGTCTTTGGGATTCGGAAGACGCCTGACCCGATAAAATTCTTTTTCCCTTTCAAGTTCGTCTGTGAAATAACATTTCTTGTATAAATAACTTTTAGAAGGCCATTTTATTAAGTTTTTAAAAAGCTCTTTGCCTGCATCCTTATTTTACTTGTGCCATGCTATAAGGCACATTTATACAATGCTTGTGCTAACACAAAGAACTTATACCTTCCAAGTAGATAGATGTTCATAAAAATAATTTGATTTATTTCAGGATGGTATTGATTAGGTTAACAGTTATTACACTTTGTGGTTCCTATGTAAGGTGGTGCTACCCAAAAGTCCAATAGTGGATACATGAACAAATGCAAAACTTAGAATAGGTACTTACTTTTTTGTAATTCAGGGACTAGTTTATAAACAATATCTTGCATTGTCCGATCAAAGCTGATGTATTGTAAGGGATGTGACTGATGTATGACTATCTTGCATGTTGGACAAGTGTTATTTTCTTCAAGGTGCTTTACTAAGCAACTCTTGCAAACTAAAAATAAAGTTAATGATAAGATTGTTCATGAAAGCTGATCTTACCCAATTTAACTTACATGTATGTAAACACTCTGTTACAGTAGTTGCGTCTATTAGATATCCCCTACATATCTTGCATGTTATGTGTCCGTTTAATGTCTTTAATTTAATTTTTCTTTCCATCGTCATAATATAGAAAAAAACATAATTTAAAAGCTAAAAAATTAAAAATAAAAACCATAACCCTAATTTCCTCCGAACAATCCGAGGACGAGGACAAGCCTCGGTCAACTGTCAAACCAAACGTCATCCTCCATTTTTAACACAAAACAAATAGAACGCTTTACGCAGCCGCATTTTACGACAAGATTTTATTCTGCACCCGCTTGCCACATCATAGAAGGATTTGATTTGCTCCTGTTTGCACCATGTAATTTAAGCGTGTCTTAGCTAATGGTACCTTAATTAATGCACGGGGACATGTTGGAAGCAATCGAAGGCAGCTTAGGTAAGCCAAGCTTAAATAACTGTTGTGGCCTTAAGACGAGGCGACTTTTTTTTCCGCTACTTTGATGATGATGACAAATGATCACGATGGATTGTGATCATTTGCCTGGTTTAAAATAATGTTTACGTTTTTTAGGTTTCGTGCTTTGTCACTAAAACTTAAGGTTTGACAAACGTTCATTCACCATAAACAATTTGCTATGAAACATCGCCTTGTTCTGATGAGCGAGACCTTTGTCGGTCGGAGAGAAAAGTGGACGCGCAACCCGAAATTAGTTGACGGAGTTTGCAAGAGCAAGATTAGAAGTCTTAGCAGTCGTAGGAGCTAATCAAGAACAGGCAGCCGTAATTTTCAACATTTAATATATATTTATTAATAAAATATTTGTTTTACGTATATACTAAGGCTACGGTTACAGTGCAAGCGAATTCGCGCCAGTCGCCCGAATTTGCCCAGTCTGCATACGGAAAAAATAACTGGCTTATGATGCTGTCGACACACTTATATTTTTACGCTGAGAGCGCTTGCTGGTTCTTTCTTTATGCTGTGGTTATAGTATAAGATAAGCAGTAATACATTATTTTAAAGATGTTGTTTTTTTCGCGCGCGCACTGATGCCAATTATTCGGCTTGCCGAATATTCGCATCAGTGTGCGCGCAAAATGTTTTCTGTTCGGGCATCACGCGAATTCGCGTGGACTGTAACTGTAACCGCAGCCTTGGGAGGTTTTTTATATAATATAATTTTGCATTACCAATTAGAATGTACCTATAACACAGTTCTTTTGCCTTATGCTAAAAAGCTATGTTCTATGTAATCTCTTTTTACAACATACTCTTCTAAATTAATACTAATGGCTTTTCTTACAAATTGTACGCAGGTGCCAATATAAAAATGACTTAACATCCAGGGCTTCAAGACATTTCCTTACCAAAAATAAGAAACAATGTTAACAGGGGACTTGCAAACAGGTCTTACATACAGTATGCTGAATTTGTTTTGTTTCCTAAATATTTTTTAATCTTTACAGGTGTAGTTAGAAAACTCCCAGAAGCAATAACAGCTTCGTCGGTTTTTTGGATTGTAAATAAGCTGTTCTCTATTTTCGGGCCTTAAGAATGCTTAACTCATTCCTTACACGTTTGGAAGGCATTTTTAATAAAAAACAAGTTGTAAACCATTGCTGTAAACACAAAATAAGTTACCCTAAACTATTTAATGAAAACGTCGATGTAAACAAGCATTAACTGTCATTGGGAAGAGATCACAAAAAAACAGCTAAATGCTTCTATTTTGAATGGCTATCACTTCAGTTTGCATAGGATCACCCTTTAAATCTTTTTAACCATCGTGTATTATCACAAGATATAAGTTTACCTAGTTCTACCAATTAACCTACTGTGCCAGTTCTTCCTGTATCTCCGAAACGCTCTTTCCTTTGGTCTCTGGAACGACAACCACAACAAAAACTGTCCCTATTAGAGACAGCACAGTAAATACATAAAATATTGTGTCAGAACCCACTAGCTCAGACAGGCTAAGGTAAGTTTTGGTAATGAGAAAAGCTAGGAACCAGTTGAAGGTTCCAGCGGCAGAGCTAACCATGCTACGGATCTCTGTGGGAAGGATTTCGGAAGCTATCATCCAAGGAATTGGCCCAACACCTGAAAACAAGGTTTTTATGGAAGTCTTGTTATAAGTGGGTTATTTATTTTTTGACTCACCTAGTGAAAAAGATATCACAAACAAACATAAAGCTATGACGGGAATAAAACCTATGTCCTTCAGGACTTCTGCATCTGGATGTCCTCGTGTTTTAATTGAAAAATAGATGGCCATCAATACAGTGTTAATTGTTACAGTAGACAGTGATAAAAATAATAGAAATTTTCTTCCTAATTTTTCTATTACAAGGCTAGCACAAAGTGTTGCTAGTGCCTGTACACCTCCAACCTAAAGTCAAAAAATGCTTTATTGCCTAAGAAATATTCTCATTCACAGCGCTAATAAAAATTAATAAAGTATTTATAATGACAAAAAAGAAATAAATAAAATAATTTCTAAATATTTAAGTGGCAACACACATTTTTAAGGCACTGTAATACAATTAAAATACACTCAAAAAAACAAAAAAAAGCTAAATAAAAATAAGTAAACAAACATTAATAAATTAAGTCAAATTAGCCAAGGATTTAGGGAGACAAGAGACAAAGAAAGATTAAGGGACAAGATTTTTGATAAAAAAACAAACCCAAGTAAATTTTAAGATAATCTATACTTACTATAATAGTAGCAACATTGGAATTCAACTTAATTCCAGTTGATTTAAAAATATCACTGGCATATAAAATAATAACATTGATTCCACTAAATTGCTGGAAAAACATTAGGGCAAAGGAGATCACCACAGCCTTTATGACAGCTTTTTGAGAGAATGTGTTTCTGAGAGATGTTGAAGATTGAGTGCTTTCTTTTAAGCTACCTAAAACAAATATTAACTCAGTATGAGGTACCTCTGACGCTGGCATTATATTATGCACTGGAACAATATGCTTAGATGTACAACTAGCTTAGGCACACAAATTTCATTCAAAGCTAGTTGGTTTTTCTCTTCTGGTTTCTTACAACTGTGAAAAAGTTAGACTTGCATGAAAATTTAACAAGAATAGCACTGGTTCTATTTTTTGCTCATATAAAAGAAATGCATGAATGTTGCATAATATAATACTAGCTTTAAAGGCTACAAATATGGTTTAA
The DNA here is from genome assembly GCA_963920685.1 of Polydrusus tereticollis. NCBI lineage: Eukaryota > Metazoa > Arthropoda > Insecta > Coleoptera > Curculionidae > Polydrusus > Polydrusus tereticollis. The sequence goes on from OY987335.1 coordinate 6,894,391, forward strand.
AGTACTGGATTATGTCACATTAATAGGAAGGTAAAAATACCAAATATTAATATTGTTCTTACCTTCAATTTGCACTAGCTCAGCATCTATATCATAACTGGTCCCTCTCAGTTTAATAAGGCACTTTTTAGCTTTTTCAAATTGACCCTTCTTTAACAGATAACTAGGGGATTCAGGTTGAAAGGCAAAAATAACCAGAAATGAAAATGGAATGCCAGCACAAAAGAGTGTAAACTAAAACCAATTAAATAATGGTAACGGTAAAATAAAAGCAATATCACATTTTAAAAATATTTTCTTACTTGATAAGGTGTTAGAAACTCCCCCACTAAATAAGCAATAAAAATACCAGTAACAACCATAAGTTGAAAAAAGCTTCCTAGCGCTCCTCTGAGGCTCTTATGGGCTATTTCACCATTATATAAAGGGGCTGCTATACAACATGCACCCACTGCCATACCAGTGATTAATCTTAAAATAATACTTAATTAAAAAATCACATTAAAAAATGTAAACATATATTTAAATAGTTGTAAATTACCTTCCAAAGTACAATGCTAAGACATGCTTGGCCCATATAATAAGGGCCCATCCCACTGAAAAAGGAATTATTAACAAGAGCAACGTTCTCTTTCGACCAAGAAGATCACATATAAATCCTGTAGGAATACACATTGCCATAGCACCCAATGTTGCAAAAGAACCTATAAGTAAAGAAAACAAACAAAAAGGAATTTTTATAAATAACTTTATAACGAACCTATCCAGCCCATCTGATTTTTATCAATAGGAATATTATTGTACTTTCCATGGGTTAGATAATCCAGAATTGGAGAAGTCCATCCCAATACTAATCCTGCACTTAAGGCAGATAAAGTTGCTAAAAGATATATTGTTTATACAAGCTGTTAAGTGCATAAAAGCTTTTCTTAAGAACATTAAATGGTTCGAAATTACCTGCAAATGCAGCAATAATCTGTGGAAATACTGCGGCTGCATTTGTGGTTAAATTTTGGGTTATGGGAAGTGGAGATTCCTATAAAAATGTTACATTGCTGCTTAGTATGAAAAACATTTTAAAAACAACTTAAAACTACATATGCTGAATGATTTGTTTACTTCTCAGGGATTTAATAAACACAGTAATAATTTTGTATTGACTTTTGAATGGTTAGATGTATCAGATATCTTGAACTCGTGTTTAAACTAAAGATTTTTTTAGGGCAACTATATTTACAGGCTCCAAGCTACGAAAGTTATACCAAGAAGAATTAACTGCTTCTTTGTTTGATAATTCTACTCATTAAAAAATGTTAAATGAAAGGGCTTACAATATTGTCAAACTGTCCATTAGACGTGGATGGATTTATGTCTGTGTGTTCTAATAAAGAATCCCGGTCCTGACTCATTTTCACTGGGAATATAATTATTTCTTTTATGTATAATGTATATTCTCTTATCTCTTATCTGTTTTGTGATGTATATAAACAAATTGTTGACGTTGAACTAACCTTACTTTTTAAAGTTGACGTTTTGAATGCAACCTCGTTCCGTAAATTACTCCATGATGCACCACTAGTACCTGAGATCCTGTTCTCGTAGTGGCGAATTCGTGATTTCACGCTAGATAATGTTCACTACAGCTTAGTTCATATACAGGGCTGCCCAGAAGTCCGGAATAAAATAATATAGCTTTAACCTGTAACTTTTGGGGAAAATGCTCAGACACGTCAATTTAGTTTTATATATGCTTACATTTTGACGTTATTCGTTTGTTTTTTTTATAGATATATGACGACATCGATTTTTTCTTTAAATGGGAACATACAGCTTGCGATACATCATTTGAAAGCTAATATCTCGTACAGTATACTCATAAATTTTGGCGCGATTCTGTCAAGGTATTTCAAAATGGCAACTGTTAATAGTTTTTAAAAAATCCCTAGTTAAATAAGCGGAAATGATAAATCATTGATGTTTTTTTTACCTTTCAAGGTAAGAAATCTTCATTGTTTCACGTTCTGACATTTTGTGACATTGTGAACTTGTAAAATCAATATAGGTATTTCCGAAGTATTATTTTACAATTTTCTAAACAAAAATGTTTTTTTTCGGAAAGGCAGCGTATCGAAGTCTTGATGTGGAGATAAAATAAGAAGTCAAAGTGAAGCGTGCACTTTATTTAATGCTAAATATCCGGAAAATCAAATTTCACAGGGCACTGTTAGTAAAATATCCCACAAATTTGATGAACATGGCACAGTATAAAGGACTTGCCTAGGAATGGACGGCCACGTGTTTTAGGCGACGATGAAAAATTGGATATTGCATTATCTCTGCAGGATAATCAGCATGTTTCAACAGTTTAATTGGCTCAAAATCATGATACATTATGTCTTGTCCAAGAGCTTTTAGAAGATGACTGTGATAGGCGTTTGCAATTTTGCGAAGAAATGATGAGACGGTGTGACGAGAATAATAGGTAGATAGATAGAACATATTAATTTCGGATGAAGCTACTTTCTATTTAAACTGGGTGGTTAACAGACATAATTATCGTTTCTTGAGTCAAGAAAATCCACGATGGATATTTGAAGCGCATACTCAGCGGCCCCAGAAAGTAAATGTATGGGCACTATGGGCAGGTATCATTAATAACCGAATTTTAGGGCCATTCTTTTTGGAAGGAAACCTCACAGCTGAACGGTACCTGGATTTCTTAACCTTCGAGTTAAGGCCTGCTCTAGCTGTAATTTTTCCCAACAAAGTAGATCCAGATATACCTAATGAAACAATTTGGTTTCAGCAAGATGGTGCTCCCCCGCATTTTGGTGTCAATGTGAGAAGATATTTAGATCAGATATTTCCAGGTCGCTGGACTGGACGACGTGGTACAATTGAATGGCCACCGAGGTCCCCAGACTTAACGCCTCTAGACTATTTTCTTTGGGGATATTTAAAAGAAAAGTTTACCCAAATAGGCCAAATAATATTGAAGATTTGAAAAACAAAATTAGATTGGAAACACATAATGTACCGGCTGAAGCCATTCGAAATTCCGTCGACGGATTTTACCATCGTCTGGAAGCATGCCAAGTAGAGGGTGGAGGACATTTCCAGCTTTTATCACGTTAAACCACCTTTTTGTTGTGTTTTGTTTTGCTTCGTTGAATTTTTATTTTTTTTGACAAAATAAATAACAAATAAACCATAACTATTGTTAAGTCATAATGTCATAAAATGTCAGAACGTGAAACAATGAAGATTTCTTACCTTGAAAGGTAGAAAAAACATCAATGATTTATCATTTCCGCTTATTTAAATAGGAATTTTTTTAAAACTTTTAACAGTTGCCATTTTGAAATAGCTTGACAGAATCGCGCCAAAATTTATGAGCATACTGTACGAGATATTAGCTTTCAAATGATGTATCGCAAGCTGTATGTTATTCCCATTTAAAAAAAAGATCGAGGTCGTCATATCTTTGACAAATATCTATAAAAAAACAAACGAATAACGTAAAATGTAAGGATATATAAAACTAAATTGACGTGTCCGAGCATTTTCCCCAACAGTTACAGGTTAAAGCTATATTAATTTTATTCCGGGCTTCTGGGCAGCCCTGTATATGTGAATCATGAATTGCGAATAATGATGGTCAATTTTTATGAAATATTTGAAGTTGACCAATTAGAGCATTATTCGCAATTCGCAATTCGTGATTTTGAAGTAAATATATGCCCCTAACTGTGTAATAATCGTTGTTTGCATTTTTATTTATTAAACAATATTTTCTTAAATTTGTAGTTTTTGTAACACATAAGCCCTTTTAAGCTCTCGAGTTGCATCTCAAAGATCATTTTCTTTTTACTTCTGCCAATAATACTGATCAATTTATCAATCATCTCGGGATTATCTTTTAATACAGCTAAACCCAATAGGTTATAAAGCTTCGCTAAGTTAACAGATACATTTTCGAGCTAAAGTAAATGGTAAGTGCAAACCCATTAAGAGCATTTAATTGGATTATGCTGCGGCGGCCATTAGTGGCACCCGATTTACTACCTTCCATGTGATAGTGTTTGGCATGTCATAAAATGTTTATAATCCAAATGGTCTATGACATGCGAAAACTTCAAATACAAGTTGTGTTTTTTTTTTATTTTTAATCGCCAAGGTTGTAAATAATTGGATACAAATTATTTTAAAGTGCTTTAATCTTGAATAGAGGTAATATATCTACTTGATACTACCCTCACCTCCCTGGTCCTACATACTGTCATAAATTACATATGTCTAGTGTTAAAGGCCAAGACAGAAGGGAGGTGGTTATGACGTTACAAGGAGAGAAGTGAGGTTACTGTCGAGTAAGGGCATGCCTGTTATGTCATGAGTATACACTTTACTGTCCTTTTCTGTCTGCAACAAGTTTCATCTCAAAGTCAACGCATGATATGGTCTGGTTACTATCAAATCCTTTTAGTCTTGCTTTCCAGAAGGATTCCTTGATCGGCATAAATTTTAAAAAATCATTCTTGAATGGACATTTATTCATTTTGTATGTGCCCTAAAAAATAAGTAGAATCCTGTTTGGAAATGTTGTTACTTTGTTTAAAATTACGTGAAAACTGGATAAACTGAAAGTATCTGAAAGTTGAGATAGATTGTTAAGTTCACTTCAAAATTTGCCATGCAAATTGTAATGTGCATTATAAATATGTTTTTAAGAGGGTGGAACGAAAACGAGATGAGACAGTAACGTGCCAATTTGAATTTTTAACGATATTTGCATTAAAGACGTCAATTTCACCCATGAACAAAACAAGGTCTATTTAAAATAAAATTTAAGGACGAGGTGAATAAAATTTATTTAAAATAGTCAATTTAAATTTCAAAATCGCTGCCTCTCTGCAGTAAGAAGTATAAATTTTAATGCGGATAAATCGAAATAATTTTATGGTAAAGCTTAAAAGATTAATTAGTAAACAAATCCATTTGGATCCGTTTATAGAAGTTGAAAACTTTCGCGCCCCAAAGTCTAAGAGAATGAGATTAGAAATGGAGTTTATTATCCTGGGTTTTAAATAGAGACGTAAAGGTATGAGGTAATTACTTTTAAAAGAAAGACGACAAAGAAAACCCGTACTTACGTAGCAAAAAATGAATACACAATGGTCAAATTGTTGAGGATCTTATAATAATTGGAGGAACATGGGCGGAGCGCGGTGTGGGGCTGCAGTGGCGCAGCCAGGAATAGTTTCTGGGGGGGTGACAACAAAAGAGAACGACATTGTAAAAGTTTGTAAGTTGTTGGAAACATTTATTTGAACTCTGAGAGGGGGGGGAGGGTTAACCCCAAAACATTTAGGGTTTAGATCCATTCAGAGTGATGACGTCTGGAATCCGAGTTGGGTGATGATATTTAACTGTAGCATTATGTATAAATGGAGAAAAACATGGATGGACCATTTTAAAAGATCTCGAGATGGTGCAAATATAACCGTTTATATGGATTATGCCTAAAAGCGTTCACAAAAGTAGGGAATATGATATGGAGTTTTAGAAAAATGTTGTGAAAATCCAATAGGCCATTGCTAGATTGCAATTGTTGTAAACGTTTTGATAGTATAAATAAATATCTATTAATTATTTTTGCGCATATAACATTTTTTAGCATCAAGGATATTTTTATTTGTAGAGAAAATTGGGTTTGTTATAGGGATCTCTATTTGCTAATACCTACACCGTAAAAAATATCCACCTGGTAAAAATTATTTCAGGAGTGGTAAAACAAAGTTGTGTTAATGTTAACACGGATCAACATAACTTACCACATTTTTACACTCATATGGGACCAAATTTGCCTATGAATTTAACTCTCTAAAAAGTTAATTTTGTTGAATGGGTGTTATTTATTCCATTTTACACTCTATCAGGAAAATTAAATACAATGACAATTAATTACACCATATTAGCGTGTAAATAAACCCCGCTATAGAAGGTTATTTTAACACATTAAGTGTAAAACTTATTCTTTAATCGTTTTTTTTTACACGGCTCCGGGTAAAAATACCTAAACCCGTGTTACCGAAAAGACAGGCGGCAACAAGTGGTGTGAAATTCTAGGAATTGATACATGACGCCGATGCTACGTGCAAATTTAACTTTCAAGTCAGTGTGATTGTGCTCTTTGAACGAAATATAGAATAATGTTATATTTAAATTAAAATATAGAAACAAATATTTAAATTAAAATATAGAAACAAAGCAAAGTTCTGTAAAGTGCCAAATGAGAGTGCCTTATGAGGATCTTGTTAAATGGGCTAGTTATGCTATAAATGTATTTATTTTTTATATAAATACTTAGGTACCTACCTACCTACATATTTTACTTCATAGATCTCTTAACAAATATACGATTAATATAATACTCGTCATTTTTATTCTTTTATAATATTGTTCCGAAGCATACTTTTATTTAGTTGTTTAGTGTTCTAAGTATACATAATAATATATTTATTAAGTTATTTGTCTGTTAAGCTTAACAATGAGGTACATTAAACGTAGATATATATATATGTTTATTTTACTAAATTGTTAAACTATATAGTAGGTGTGTCATTTTGTTCAACTAGTTATAATAATAAGTGTAAAAAAAATCACAGGGTTTTCCAGTTCCGTTGTAACCATCATTTTGTTTATAAATAAACGATAAATAAGACTCAATATTTTCATTCATTTAACAAACCTTTTCCAAGCGATCTGAAGATTTATATATATTAGGGGCTACTACTTTCGGCTTTGATTAAGTCATTCAATCATGTATCAAACTAAGCAGAGGTTAATAATGTAAAACATCTTGAATGCATAATTTTTTACATTTTAATTATAAACGACCGGTTAGTTTGATACGGGATTAAATGACTTAATCAAAGTGGAAAGTATTCTAGCCCTGGGTAGATTATTTTATTACACTCACTATAGTAAAGTCACACCCAAATAAAATAAAATTTACACTACAATAATATGATATTTACACTAATTAATAACAAATTACCATTAAAAAATGGTTTACTTACACCTCTCATTATTTCTTTTACACCCTAGAAGGATAGGTTTACAATCTGTGAGTTTAATTTACACACGATAGTGTAAATGTACCTACCCATAAATTAGAAGAAGTAACACTCTTATCAAAAAGTAAAAAAAAACATTCAAAAATATCTTTTTTACCAGATAGGTATACTGATTGGTTAATATATCCTATTGAGTGTGATCCTATATGTACCACCATTGAGTGTTAAATTTAACACTCTATTTTTTACTGTGTAAGAAAAAATCCTGATCACATAAGTGATCTTGTTGATATATAATTATTTCTTATACTACATGGTAAGTTTTTCAAAACTAAAGAAAGATTATTAAATGCTAACTAACCTTTTTGATAGGGCACTCCAAAACTGGCTCAAACCGCTGCACAAAGGGCGACCAAAGTTGGTTCGTTTTAGTCATGACTGCGCAGATATTGTTGTTTCGATATTCTTTGAGAAAGTATTCGCAACTATTCACGCTTCCGTCGGAATCACACATCCAAATATCAACCTGCCCCTGAAAAGATAAAATATGCTTTTTCATTGCAGAATGCGAATCTTTATGTAATTTCTTTTTGTGTAAAATTGTAGAAAATTATATTAATAGTCTGTCTTTAAATGGCGCGAAAAGAAATAAAATGATTAGAGCAGAAACGGACTAAGCACCGAGACTCTTAATTAGTTTTGATAATATTGCTTTCTAAAATTCTAGGTAAATGCTGTACATAATTTTACGCTTAAAAAATTTAATATTAAAATATATATTTGAAGACACAGCTTGAATTTAACAATACTTGTACTAATTCTGCACAAATTTAAAATTTCAGGCATATTTAAAACTATTTGATAAAGACGAAACGTTGCCCTTTTGTTTAAGAAAAGGAATTTTTATTAATGCCCTAAATTTTAGTAATTGCCCAACCAAAGTGTTCTTAATTTCCATATGATGGTTTTGATAGTAAAAATCTGTGTGTTATTTGGTCGCAACCCCGTAGAGTACTTGGCTCGTTACTACACTAGTGTCATAATGGATATGATTACGTATCAAAAGACAGATAAGTAATTATAGTATTAATAAATAGTTTTATAGAAAAATAAATAAAAATTCTCTCTAGCAGACAGCAACCAAATTTGCCCTGCACTATTATATAGTCCCCGAAGGCTGCAAGCTCTTCTTGAACATCTCAAAATTGTAGATCTCAACGGAATTAATCAGAACTCTATAATTAAAATATAATCATGGCTGTGCTAGACCGGCTCGTCCGGAAATTTCTATCATTAATTATTATTCCGAATTATTATCAGCACAATCTGTTTTGTTTTTCGATTTCCGCGCAAATTTGTTTTGTGCTTTCCTCGGGATATGAATAAAAGACAAAACGTTTACGCAAACAGTTAAATTAATATAAAATAATAAACCCTGTAATTGGTGTAATTGGTTTTTCCGTCTGTAAATCTATACAGTGGTTTAGACAAATTGATAATTACTGAAGCGATTTTCAATATACAGCGTATCCAGAAAAGTTCTAGACATATGGGAATTTTCTTTATTGTTGATTTTACGACAAAAAGTTATTCTTTATAAAAAGTTCTGCTTGATGCGCAAATTATATTGACATATCAAAACTTAAGATATCATGTACATGCCGGCAAACAAATATAGAAACACAGAATTACTTTAAGAGAGAAGTACCCTCAATTTTTATTCTAGAGCAAATTGTTATAGGAAAACTTAACTAAGGACTACAAAACGTCGTCAGATACAATTTTTCGTTGAAATATTTTAATTTACAGGGTACAACATGAATACCAATATGGATGTCCGATAGAGTCTAATCTAGTATTGTACATATTGTCATGACGCCCCTGACGTTCCATAGAGTCACCGGTGTAAAGGTAAGTCCCAGGTTAAGTGTTACACCTTGTACTTTCTGGTAAGAATAAAGAGCCCTGTTTTTTGACCTGTGTCCTTTTATTCACGTCACGCTTTTAAAGGCCCCATTTGCCCCACGTGACAATATTATATACAATACATTGGCGAATCCAAGGGTAAGACTAGAGGGAGAGGGGTATAGGTCCCCTCCCACCAGGGGCGTGCGGTGAGTTATGAAAAAGGGGAAGCACCGCCGGTAGGCCCGCCGGAGGCGAAAAATTTTTCGAGGACAACGCCCGAATATTGGCAATTTTTCGACGTTTAAATACAGGTAGAATATTGTCATGTAGGGAGGCTCCCACACACCGTAATAGATTTTATGAACTATCCCTACTGTACTTTGTAAGATCCTTACTAAAACATTAGCGAGGAACTTAAAAATAATACAGTATAAGATGCTCGATGCTCGAATGCTCTCAGGGACAGGGTGATAAATAAAGAGATACGTGTGATGTGATTATTCACCGATCACGACAACCTGGATTGCTACTGTTTAACGCTCTTTGCCACCAAAATTCAACATTCGGAGTTACAAAGAGTCGGACAGTCAACAATATACCGATTTGTGCACGGGGATAAACTCGGCCCCATCAGGTCAACAAAGAGAAGTACAGGAAGAAAATAAACTGCAATAAGTGAGGATGAAAAGACTGCTATCAGAAGAATCATACACTTGTTTTACTTAGAAAAAGAAATACCTACCTAGGACAAAATGATGTCTGAAATGAAAAAGGATTATTTCATTCCACCCATGGGTAACTTTGAAGGAAATGAATTTTTGTTATGAAAAAATTCAAAACAGAAAATCACTTTTAATAGAGAAAGACAAAATCATCTGCTGGCGATGACGATATTTGAAGGACAGTTTCGAAGGGAAAACAGGAATATCTATTATATGGACGAAACTTGGTTAAATTAAGGATATATAAAGCGCGAGGCAAGCTTTCATGGAAGGATGGTCCACTGGAATAAAAGCACCCTCGGGAAAAGGTAAAATAGTAATAATTACTCACATTCACACAAAAATGGATTTGTCGATGGAGGCTTACTAGCATTTAAATCAAAACGGACTGGAGACTATCATGAAGACATGAACGCTAATGCCTTTGTAGAATACTTCCAGCAAATGCTAGATCTTATTCCTCCTGGGTCTGTTATAGTCATGGATAATGCCGGCTACCACTCAAGAAAATCCGAAAAAATACCAACATCTTCTTGGAAAAAAATGACTTCATTCATTGGCTTACTTTAAATAAGAAGCCATTTCATAAAGATATGCTGAAAAAGGAGATTGTAAGTTGCATAAACCTCTTTGTACGAAATCTGTTGTCGACGCTTCAAAAAGAAGTATAACGATTAACGGTACTTCCACGTCCGTCATCACTGTGAATTAAATCCCATAGAATTGGTGTGGGCGCAAGTGAAAGGGTTTGTAGCAAGGCATAACACCACTTTTAAAATTAGAGACGTTGGAAACCTCTTGCAAGAGGGAATAACCCGAACCGGCAATAGGTATATCCCATGCTACCGCCAAGATAAAGATCCTGGCCGAAGCAACAGTTAAGTGGAGAAGGCATTGGTTGAGCTTACCAGGCCTAAGGCACTCAAATGCATTTATAAACAGCCATAGAAATCAACAGCTAACTGACAAACTACTAGAGCTTAATAGGACGCATCTTAAAGCCCTAGTGGGACTTTATACCGGCCACTGCAGACTGCGACACCACATGCACAAGATTGGACTGACGCAAGATGAGGAGTGCCGACTCTGCATGGAAGATGCGGAAACAGCGGAGCACGTACTGTGCGCCTGCCCTACAGCAGCAAGAACCAGATTCGCCCTATTTGGCGAGGTGACACTACTGCCGGAAGACATGAAGAATGTCTCCCCCAATACAATTATTAGCTTCATTAAGAAGATAGATCTATTGGGAGAAATATAAATAAGGTGTGAGCCACAATAGATCATTCGGTCGCAGTGGAGGGTTAATTGTAACCCACTCACTTTCAACCTAACCTAACAGTACATTGTATAATATACAGGGTGGCGCATCGAAAACGAAACAGAGGCATTTACTGGCAGCTCAGTTCCTTTTTGGAAAAACGCTCAGATGCGTCGATTTTGTTTTCGAGGGGGACACAAAATTGGCAAAAAAATCACGTTAACACGTGCAGCTCCCTGGGCGGGGGTGGCACCACCCCTAAAATCTTAAATGAAAATGGGGGTCGAGTGATACCTTATTTTAAAGGTCTTTCAATTCCCTTTATAATGATGTAGAATTCATGTACTTCAGTTCAGTAGTTTTGGAGATTTATTGATTTAAAGCTTAAAGTAGACTTTAATAAGTAGGTACATCAGATTAGTTTGTACTCCTTTCAGAAGAAATTTGAGTAAAAGCATTTACTTAATAAGTAAATGCTTTTCTTTACTACGCCCATGGTATGTTTATCATTTTGGTGTTGATAATAGCGATTGGAGCGTCTTTTGTGTCAAAAAAAGTTGTTTCTTGAAGAAAGATAAGAAGGGAATGTCTCGTACTTATTTTAAATAGGAATTTAGTACATAGTTTGCGATTGATTCGACCAAACTTTGTTGTTAAAATACTTTTTAACGCTTTATACATAAATTAACCATGGTATATTCCACGGCAGAAAGGGTTGAAATTATCGAAATATTTTTCGGAAATAATCAGTGCGCTAATAGAACAGCACAAATATTTAATGAGCGACATGAGAACAGTAACGTGCATCGAAAATATGTTCTAGAACTTGTAGCTAAATTCCGGGAAACTGGATCAGTCGCCAATAAAAAACGCAACAATAAAAATCCCATAAGGAACGAAGCAATGGAAGTGGGGGTTTTAGGGCAAGTTTATGTAGATCCTACGTTAAGTACCCGCAAATTGGATACTGTGTGTGGTGATAGTCGACGTACTATCCAACGGATTCTAAAAGCCCATATTTTTCATCCGTATAAAATTCACCTTGTACAAAAACTTAATGAAGACGATTTTGATCGGCGATTGCAATTTTGTGAAGATATGAGTAAACGAATTATAAACGATAAACATTTTCTATTCAACACTTGCTTTCCCGACGAATGTTTCTTTTTCTTAAATGGCGTAGTAAATCGTCATAACTGCCGATATTGGTCCGATTCTAATCCCAGAATTTATCGTGAGGTACACACACAGCAGCCACAAAAGTTAAATGTTTGGGCTGGTATTTTTAGCGATCATTTAGTTGGTTTTTTTTTTTTTAAGACGCCATGGATCCTGCATTAACAGCCATAATTGAAAATCAGAATGATCGGCGGTACATTGCGAATAGGTTGATGTTCCAGCAGGATGGTGCCCCACCACATTACGCATTACGTGTTCGACAATATTTAGATCAGACGTTTCCAGGTCGATGGATTGGTAGAAGAGGTGCCATTGAATGGGCCCCAAGATCGCCAGATTTATCACCTTTGGATTTCTGTGGGGTCACTTAAAAAGCAAAATCTATGCTACTCAGCCAACATTGTTAGAAGATTTGCGACAAAGAATTGTGAATGAGTGCCTTCAAATTACTCCTCAAATATTGCAAAATGTGCGGCAACGTTTTGAGCAAAATCTTTATTACTGCATCGAGAGTCATGGTGGTCATTTCCAACATTTACATGGCTGACGGGTTAGTTCATTTTTCATTTTTACACTACTTTGCTGCCAAATGTATTGATCTCCACTAATGATGATGTATTAGAGTTTTATTTAAGCTTTAAATCAATAAATCTCCAAAATCACTGAACTGAAGTACATGAATTTTACATCATTATAAAGGGAATTGCAGGACCTTTAAAATAAGGTATCACTCGACTCCCATTTCTATTTAAGATTTTAGTGGTGGTGCCACACCCGCTCAGGGGCCTGCACGTGTTAACGTGATCTTTTGTCAATTTTGTGTCCCCCTCGAAAACAAAATCGACGGGTCTGAGCGTTTTTCCGAAAAAGTACTGAGCTGCCAGTAAATGACTCTGTTTCGTTATCGATGCGCCACCCTGTATATGTTAGTATGCACGTGCAGTTTATACGTATTGGTAAATCATCTAATTTAATTTTAATTCTAATAAATTTAGAATTATTTACATATGTGTAGATACTTATTATTTATTAATAAACAAACACTGTAAAATAGAGGCCAGTTGTTTTATTTTTTTTCTCTAATAACCGACCACCTGTTAACCGACCAACATTTGATTCCCCGAGGGTGGTCACTATTGAGAGATTTTACTGTATTTTACATTTAACTATTTAATGAAAAACCGTAAAACGTTGATGTTTTAACAAATACTATTTCGAAGTTGTGCAAACCGAATACTCAAAACCCACAATAATTGTATGTACTGGGACCCTATCATTCAAATTCAATTCAAATTTATAAAATAATCGATTACCATCTCGGGCATTATGGCGGGGTTGCTTAGATATTAGATGCAGGTCGCGCTGTTAAAACATAATATAATATTAATGTAAAGTTACTTACTGCAAATTTCGTACTAACTTCTTTTAGTACTTTAAGTTTTAAACTAAACGTGAAACCTTTGGTAGTTGAGTCACGCTCGACGGCGACTTCAGACCATTGTAGCGGAGCATTCTCGAATCCCCTGCAGTTTACTAGTTTTTTTACGAAAATGTTTCGACTCTGAAATAGAAGGATTTAAAAGAATGTTAAATAAATAAATAGTTAATTGGAAGCTCAGCTATGTTATGATATCAGCACGGTTAAAATTCACCAAAGGTAAATTTCAGGAACAAACCCAAAAAAAAATGAAAATGTAAATATATTATCAACTAACCGTTTGTTAGCAAAATCTTCTTTAATACTTCGTACAATGCAAGTTGACTTGCCATCCAAAAAAAGCATTATGAACAACTATAAACCTGTCGCAAAAAACATAAAAACAATAAAAATCCCTTCAATAATTTAAATAATCTTTCAATTTAAATAATGGCGCCGTTTTCCCATTTTAAAGTATGAATAGCGCGCACATTACCCCTAAAAATTCAGCACTGTAAGCCATGATTCGATATTTTAGTCCGATATTAAACTAGATTGCAGTTCAACCTCGTTTACTTTATATCCAAGATGGTGAGGCCAAAAAGTCACTACAATCCTCATACATTTATTTGTTGGAGCGCGCAGTCCTCGCACCAGATGTTTTGCAATATTTATAAGGCTCTTTTGCACCTGAAGAAAATATAAATGGTTTATGAATGAAATTTATTTGCCGCTGGACTCTCAGACAAAAACTAAACTAAATCACATATTTTATTCATTAGACCCATTTTATTTATTAACAAGCAGGGTGGTACTTGCTCGTTTTATTTTTGAAATCTGTGTGAAGGGAGATGTGGGGAACATTAGGGCAGATTAAGTCAAAGCAGGAGAAAGTAACTGTTTTCATATTACGAACTTATATATCTATATAATATCTAAACTCTGGAAATCATCATATTTATCTTTGGGAAAAATACGGACTGTTTCAGCCACGTAACGTAAAACCTTGTGACGAATAGTCATACTAGATAATTTACAAGAAAAATAACAAAATAAAACCATCAGTAACATAAGTTACCAAGAACAGGAATGTATACAGGGTTGGGCAAATGTTCCGGCTAATTACAGGATTACGAAAAGTGATACCAGATCAGGGTTTTGGGTAATCTATAGGACTATAGACTATTTCAGAAAGGTTTAGACTAATAAAAGCTCATTAGGTATGCAAAGGGACTACAGAGTGACCAAACGAATATTTAAGCCACTTTCATAATTTGGCATTGCTTTCATTGCAAAATTCTTTCTTTTCATCAAGTGCAGGTAGTACCACCCACCACCCGGGTTTGGGCCAATTTATGGGTTCTGCCTATTGTTATCCATTCACAAACACTGAAAATGGTGTGACAAAGGCGTGCCGGTGGGATATTCGTAAAAAGGAAATAATTTTATTTTAACAGAATAAAAATTAGGCATTATGTACATAGTATTAGCTACACTTATTTTTTATTAAACATTTTTAAAAAAATACATTATACAGAAATTAAATTATATTCGTAAAAAGGAAAGAATTTTATTTTAACAGAATAAAATTTAGGCATTATGTACATAGCATTAGGTACACTTATTTTTTATTAAACATAAAAAAAATACAAAATACAAAAAATACATTATACAGAAATTTAATTATAAAAAATCATAATATTCTTCGTCATCTGAAGAACTGTCATCTCCTCTTGACGTAATAATTAACGGGTCGACTGTCCGATCGATCAGGTGGTCAAGATCCCACATTTTCTCCTCTTCTTTAATAACATGATGGACTGCTTTTTGCCAGTTCTCTGGTGTCACTTCCTTAATGGCTTGATGAAACAGTAGCTTAACGTCTTTCATTTCGAATGTCGTGTTGTGTCTTGCTACAAATCCTTTCACTTGCGCCCATATAAGTTCTATAGGATTTAGTTCGCAATGATATGGCGGTGTGCGCAGCATAGTTACATTATGTTTTTCTGCTATATCTTCCACGGCATATTTCATAAAACGATGTTTGTGTAAATTTGCTATAGTTAATAGTTCCTTTTTTACCAAATTATCTTCAAATTCAATACTTTTGGTGGTTAACCAGTCGATAATTTCTTGTTTTCTCCAAGATGAAGTTGGAGTCTTCTCTGTGCGCCGTGAATGATAGCTTGCGTTATCCATAACTACTAGTGAATCAGCTGGAAGATATTTTATCATTTCACTAAAATAGTCCTCAAAAACATTCGAATTCATGTCCTCGTGGTAATCTCCCGTATTGAACGACTGAAAGGTTAGCAAATCTTCTTTTAAAAATCCCTCCTCGCTTCCAATATGGACGAATATTAGTCTCTTCCCTTTACCTGAAGGCACCTTAATACCCGTTAACGGGCCTTCCATGAAAGCTTGGCGAGCACTGGTTATATTTTTGTCTTGCCACAATGTTGGTACTTATAACCTTCATTAATCCACGTCTCATCAAGATAAAAGATTTTCTTCTGCTCTCTTCTGTACTGCTTTATACTTCTCAAGTATTTTCGTCGCCAGCAAACAGTTTCATCGCTTTCCAGTAAAAGTGATTTATGATTATGCTTTTCCCAGACAAAATCCATATTTTTTAAAGTTTTTCATAAAAGTTTTCTAGTTATAAACGGAATACTGTCATCCTGGCCAAGCTCCATTAGAATCTTATCTAGGGTGGGTATTACTTTTTTAAAATAAAAAGAGCGAACTTGACCTGCTGTCTTTCTCTCCCGCAATAATTTAAAAACGGTAGACTTTCCAACTCCAGTCATTCGGGAACATCGGTCGACAGTTTCTTGTACAGTAAAATTCGAATAATCGTATTTTATGCAATCATGTACATTTAAAACAATAACTTTTTCACTCACTGATAGTGGAGAATTATTGAAACATCTTTTTGTTGGTGTGAATGTCGCCATCTTATTACTAATCTTATAATACTGTGAATACTATATACGGCTTAACAGCAAATACTAATGCGTTAAACTAAACAAATATACTTATTAAGGTCATACACACACACGATATATGAAGTTTATTCCAAATTACCACCTATTTATATGATCCAGCCAAATAGGCCAGAGCCAAACTCAATGCAAAATGTAACTTTATAATCTACTACCTAACTAATCCCTACACAATATTTCGATTTTGACACTTCAGGCCAGAAAACATACCTTTCCTAATCCTCTTACGCAATTACTTGAAATTTTAATATTACAAACAATACTATATTATCTTAATACCCGTTAACCTAATTCTCTAAAATTTTTGGTTAGTTATAATAAATAATTTAATGCACACTGCCTATGGCCGACACTGAAATTGAGCCGAACTGGACGGAATTTCCCATTTTATTACTCTACACCTTTCTGAAATAGACTATAAACATTTTACTATTTAACTGTGTATGCCATATTTTAGTAACGTCATCGACTGTCAAGTGGTGATGTTATTTATTTATTTATTTTTTAATAGAACACCGTGTATATTATTAGATATTCTGAATTCTCAATAACTTTATAACATTTTTCTTAGAGCATATCATATCACATTTTCACTGTTTTGGAAATACGGGCAAATGAATTTTACATTTTATTTTTAAAAAGTGAGTAACAAATTTTAAATACTGAGAAGTACAATAGTCGAATTTGAGATCGAACAGAGAGCTAGACCCACAAAATAAGTTTTTCAATAAGTATTTCACTGTTTAGGTTCTTGGGCACTTTATCTTCTTTTCCATTTAAAAAACATTTTAACAATAAATTAAGGTAAATAGCCGGTGCCGCTAATGTAATAAATTAATATTAATACCTAGGCATTTTTAGCTGTTTTCCCGTGACAATAAGTCACTGCTACTTTAAGAAAAGAGAATCCAGGCACCATTAATATTGCTCATAGTAATAGCGCATTATAACGCAGCACCAGAGGTTTACTTCGTTTTTTCGAAAAGGACGAACAAGGGCAACAAAGAAGCACTTTTAGTCATTTAAAATAACAACTCATTAGGGAGCAACTTGGATATTTGACGTTAAAATTATGGGAAAATAAAACGATGTATCCCGTGACGAAATGTAAAAATGTGAACAAAGCAACACTGGCACTCTGAAATTTGTAAACTCGTTTCATGCTAAACAACATATTTTTTGGCAAAATACTTACATCTGAAATAACCACTTGAAAATTACCAGTGCCGAAAATAAACACACAAGTCCAAAATGGCAAAATAAAACCCCCCATATTTATTGGATAAACTGCCTGGAGTGCATTTATTTGAAACTGTATTTTCTAATTATTGAGTTATGAACAATTAGCTAATTTTGATATGTATCTGTTGCATAATTATACCTACACCCAAATGTGTTTGGTAAATTGCTCTATATAAATATCTTTTCATTTTTCTATGCCATCATTAGGTTGGGCGGATTATCGTTTGATGATGATTATGGTTTAATGGTGCATAATACATTGTTTAATGACGCCAAACGATGCATTTAAGCATATTATGTCTAATGTTTACAAGTTAACTATATTGTTGTTTAAAGCTGGTTAAATACATTAAAATTATTTCATCTGCAAATCAAAAGTATACTTTTTAACGCTTGTTGTCAGGGTCTAAAATGTAATTTTATGACACTAGTGTTAAAAATAAATACAAGGAGCTTTTCAACTTTTATTATTAACAAACATTTATTGTACAACTTGAGCAACCTGCAAAATCCTAAGCAGTTCCACTGATCAGGGTTTTGTTGTCATTTTGCATGCTTGTGGAGGGAATGGAAATATAAATACTGGCTTTTGGCAATTCTCTTCTTATTTTCCAGGGAGTTTTCAGTATATCCTTCTGCCACTGTTGAGGACTTCTATACAGCGTGTCTTTTGATAGTTCTCGCACCAGAGTCTGCCAGTAAAGTGGCAGAAAACCGACGGAAACAGTGCCCTGCCCAGTGTAAATCTTTGGATCTGGAAGTTTCAAGAATTCTGCTAAAACAGCAGGTATTTTACCGAAACTATTGATACCAACTGGATTTCTAGCAACACCTCAAAGGTAGCTCTACCAGCTGCTAAATTTATTTCCAGATTTGCATCGTTTTCTTTCAGATTATCCATCGAAAATCGCACACACAAAACTTGATTTCGAAGGGTTGGATCACTCGCTGCAATCGTTATTGTTATAATATTTAGTCACAATGCGAGGAATATAAATCCTTTTGATGATTCAGGTTCTGTTTATAGATATTCTCAGGAAAAGCAGCCCAGCTATTTCGGAGGATAAGAAATTAAATATTTTACTGGCTATGGAAGAAAATCCTCACAACAGCGTACCTTGCGAGTGCGGACAATCCTATGTTGGTGAAACCCTACGCCCCTTGAAACAAGGATCAGAGAACATCGAATCCACACACTGAAGGGAGAAACAAACACTACCGGGGCAGCAGATCACGCTTGGATCCACGGCCACCACTTGCAATGGTCAGAAGCCAAAATTATACTCAAGGAAGAACATTGGCGAATAAGGAAATTCAAAGAAGCGGCTGTCATATTCCAGAATCCTGACTGCTTCAGTAAGTAGTAGCTTCGTAGCTTGTGCTGTCAAAGCTTTTCACACAAAATAAAATGAAACTACATTATTACTTATGAAATTTAATAAAACTTTACATTATTGGCAGGTATATTAAATCTCTTTAAAGCCGATAATAAATGCATTGATTCACTTTTATACTAACAAGCTTTTAGTTTCAAATCGGAACTTAACTTCATTGACAATTTTCTTTCCAGTCTTCATCCATTTCTTTCTTGAGTTGACTCAGTTTAGTTAAGCATTTATCTCTCCATTGCCTCCTGGCTTGAAGTTTATCCAATGGGACTTCGGCCTCTAATTGCTTAGCTATTTGAGGAACTGTTGGACCTTCGAACTTTGGTGTTGGCTTAAAATCCTTACTTACAGAGTGTATAGTTTTGGAATATGCTTCACAATACTTGACGAAACCTTCAGCGTTTAGGTGGGTGGTTTCAAGAATCCCTAGGAAGGCGTATCTCATTCCTAAGCCATCAGACATTACTTTATCAATGTCTTTTACGTCGAGTACACCATCGTTTACCAAGTGCCAGGTTTCGTTCAGAATTGCGTATCTAGAAACCATGTACAGTCAGAAAACTGCTAGGACGGAAACACGTACTTAAACACTTACTGAATTCTGTTCACTGCAAATCCAGGAATTTCTCTGGAGAATGATACTGGAGTTTGTCCAATTTCTTCCATGATTTCCCTCGTTTTCTTGGCTACAGTTGGAAGGGTCCATGGTGCTGGGACAACTTCCACTAATGGAACGTAGTAAGGTGGGTTTACTGGATGAGAAACTATGATGTTTTGCCTAAAATAATTGTGTGCTAGATGACGTTTCTGAATTATGTAAAGAACCTACTTGTGAGTAAGGTGGTCACTAAACGTTGATGGTAAAAACGTGGAGGTGGAGCTAGAGAAAATTGTATCTGGTCCAGCAACTTCATCGACACCTTTCCATACTTTGCGTTTCAATTCCAAGTTCTCAGGAACGCATTCCTGTACAAACAATGCATTCTTAACTGCATCTTCCAAATTGGTAGTACCTTAAAAGCAAAGAAATTTTGAGCGTATGAGGCTAGCAGACAGCAGACCTTACATCCATTAACTATACATATACCTTTAATACACTTAAACTGTTGAGCAGCGGTAAGAGTGCCTCTAAGAAGTCCAGATTTTTCTAAAGTGCTAAGCTGACCTTCGATATCAACTAGTGCAGCCTCAATTTGTTGAGGTAAGATATCGTATATGGATACTTTGTATCCTACGGAGGCAAACAACATAGCCCATGATCTACCAATAAGGCCGCTAAAAAATTAACATAAGTCGCATTTCAATTTTAGCTTGACATTCAAATGATGTCTGTTTGTTTATCACTAGCTCGGCAGCCTACAGCTATAGAGATTGTGTGATGGTGTATTGGTTATATCCATAATTCCGTAAATTTCATGTGATTTTTATAGATAATAAAAATATATTTGTTTACCCTTTCATATCCAGAATTAAAGTAGTACAAATAATTATCATTTAGTTATTTTTATTCGTTGTTGTATATGTACACACATTAGATAAGAAAGTTAAAGTGTTTATCAAATCCATTTAAAATCATATTTAAATTATTATGTAAAACAGATAAGAAATGTTTTTAAGAAAAAGTCGATTATAATATGTATGCTATTAAAAAAATCAAAACAATAATGTAACCTCTTTTAAGGATTAGTCGCCAGTCACAATTTTAATTATTTTGCTTTTTAAGGATATTTTATGTTTTTGCGCAAAAACACCTAAAATTGCGATTCTAACAGCAGCAAGTTCCCCTAGTAGCACCTAATATTAATGCAACAATAAAGCGATATTATTTGTTCTGGCAATGTTATCCACATACTCGCAATGTTTATAAAATATTGTGGTTTTGTAAAATTGCAACATAAAAAAACATATTTTAAAAATATTTCTTTAATATGTGTGTAATATACGTGTAAGACGCAGGTAGGACATCGTATATTGAATGTTGTTAAAGTGAAATGTTTCTAAAATATAGTAATGTTATACAGGGTGTTTAATTAATAGTGCGAAAAAATTTAGGATGAGTTTTTCTGCCTAAAAATATGAAAAAAAGTTTCTATAAACCTATGTCTTTTGCCTCTCTATATTGTATATGATATTGAATTAGTGGGGATACAAAGCACATATTCACACCTTCAGAAATTTTACAGTCATTGCCGGAGTTTAAAATTATTATATTTAATTTATAATTAATCATATTTAAACGTTGATGTTTGTAAAATAGGTAAAGTTATTCATAGTCAAGCTAGGGCAGTAATTGCCAATAAATCAGTAGGTATTTATTTTTATATTTTACTCAATTTAAGACTGAAATAATTATTACGCACGCCTATACTGCCACCGTCATAGCGATTATTTTTATGCATTTTACCACCCTGCCTTCTCAGGCATTGTAGCTCTAGAATCGCGTGGCGAACTTTAGTTAAACATTCGTTCATAGAATTATGGTATAATATCGCCTATATTATCACCGAGGTCAGACACAAAAAAGTATATGTATTTAACTATGTACCTATGTGGTTTTATGGTTCAGATGAAATAAATAAAAATAGCCTATACGGATTTAATTCAGCCTGCCTTACTTTACTGACAATGTCAAGAGCAAGGTTACGCAACGACAGAGAATTTTGCAACGTGGTCATAGGTCAGTGTTGATAGTTTGATAGGCGCCATGCCGGCAAAATCTTGACGATAGGCCTATCTATACAAACATTCGCTCCGGTCTGACGTCTAAAATAACCTAATCTATGATTACCTGCCAACGATTCCAATTTTCCTGTTGGGTATCGGACACGACATGGTAAGTTAACTTATGTAAGTGATTTACTTTTACTGAACAGTTCTGTTCAAGCGAACCACTAACTGTTAAATGAAATCTTATTTTAGTAAAGTGAATATCGAGAACCTTAGATTAAAAAGTTTCTTGTTTGTTGCTGGCTCAGTGGCGTGCCATAATTAAGATAAGATGAAGTACCTAGTCAGTGACAGCAATTATATTCGCGTTTGTTTACTTATAATTATTGTCATGTCAACGTCTGCTTATATCTCTCCAAGATTAACAGGTTCTGATATGTTTTCATTTAGTTTTAATGCAATACTTATTAATAAAACCGCTGGAATAATATGTTCATTGGGCTTAAATTAAAATCCTTACCTGAGGTAAAACAAGGATTTAATTTTAATACACGAATATAGTGCTTGCGAAAAACAGAAATTCGTCTCAAGACGAGCTTACGCACGTTCCCTAATCTCTTAAACAATTCATAAATCTTAACTAGCGAAATCCTTGAAAGGGTTGTGCGGCAGCCCATTCTCCAGATTGGTGGGTAATCACTTGCTCATTACTTATCCTCCTAACTATTTACATGTCATCCTGCGACAAATCGTTATTCAGGGCTTATCTGGAACACTTAGAACTCCTGGATATATTCTTAAAACCTTGAAATAGCATTTTCCTGATATTTTCGCATTGGCTCTAATGAATCCCGTCGCTGGATCCTTTGCATTATTTAAACATTTTCGCTCTAACAAATGGAGGAATCTCGATTTATATTATTGAGGCACCCCAAGAGGATTTTTCACAATGCTGTTAAGCTAGATTTCCAAGTCGTTTTCCTAAATTTTATGGTCGCGACTTTTTTAAAAGGGAATATAAAAACAATATTTCTTATTAATGCCATTTTAGTTTTATCAGCAGTAGTCATATACAGGGTGTTTACTAAACATAAGGCAAAAATTCAAGGGATGATTTATTGGATAATTTTAAGAATGAATAATTTAATCATTTTAATAATTTTTGAAAAATGAACGTCCTCAAAGTATGCCGTGGAATCAATTATTACTCTTGAAAGGTAACGTAGGTAAAAGGTAAAGGTGCACAGGACTGGATTAAGCTTTAGGAGGCCCGGGGCTAAATTGAATTATAGACCCTTCAACCCAATAAACAGCAAAAATATTCAAGCATTTTTATTACGAAAAATCAGAAACCCTTCTTTCTTATTTTATCTTTAATAATATTTTCCAAATTTAATTTTTTCAAAATGCTACGTTCAATACACATTAAGAATAATGAAGCTAGACGTTTCTCTACCATTGTGGTATTTGTTTCTTATAGTACAGGGTAGCAACAAAGTCGCGCATAATGCCTGTAACTTTTGAATTACCTGGTATACGAAAAAGTGACCTTTATAAAAGTTGTTCAGTAGATTATTCCCCACATTTCTACCTGCATGAATTTTTCCTGGCATTTCTGGTTTGGTTGCCATAGAGACCAACTTACTTTTTTTTAAATAAAACAGCCTGCATATGATTGCATATTTGGATTGTACTGAGGAAACTCTGAATTTTTTGTATTTCAAATTTTTATTTATTTAAATTGTAACAAACTTTATAATAACAAAATAAATAACCTAGAAAATTGAAAAACTTAACTTCGGAATAATAAACAAGTGAAACCTTTTCAGTGGATCAGGTGTTCAAAATGACCACCATTTTCTGCTAAGCAGCCAGTCGATCCCTGAACCCGTCTACAACGTTTAAAAGGAAGTCCTCTGGAATGGCCCGAATTTCACAGTAATTCTGACTTTTAAAATAACCTAGACTTTGTTCTTTAAGTGTCCCCACAAAAAAAGGTCGAGCGAGGTTAAGTCCGAGGATTGCGCTGGCCAGTCTATAGCACTTCTTCGGACTATCCAACGTCCTGGAAATTATTCGCTTATGTATTGTCTAGCATTTGCCGCATAATGGGCAGGTGCTCCATCTTTCTGGAACCATTCCTGTTCGCTTATGCCATTATTTACACCCGGTAAAACCATTCTGCAAGAAGGAATTATTTGATTCCTAAGGAGGTCCAGATCTTTTTCGCCATTCAAATTACCATCTATGAAAAAAGGTCCCACAATATGTCTACCAACTATGCCCGCCCAAACATTAACCCTCTGAGTATGACCTTCCTGGAACCAGTGAGTATTCTCAGTAGACCAATAACGATAATTGTGTCTATTAACAATGCCATTTAAATGGAAAGTAGCTTCATCCGAGAAAATGATATTTGTTGCGAAGTTATTATCGTTATTGCATCTTTCCATTATCAGCTCACAAAATTCAGCTCTTCTATCGAAACCGTCCTCGTTTAAATCGTGCACCAACTTTATCTTGTGGGGATGCAACTTCTCCTGCTTAAACAAATTTTTCACTGAGATGAGACATATTTAAATCCATTGCCATTGGCCTGGATGATTGTGTTGGATTTTCATGTTTTTTATATCCCAAGCTTTGTCTCTGCTGTTTTAGGTCGACCTGATCTAGCCGCTTCTCTAACACTGCCTGTTTCTTGAAATTTCTTTACCACTTGACACACCGTTGACTGATTTATTGGAGGCCTATTTGGATATAATTCATTGAAAAGTTGACAAACCTGATCTTGCGATCTCTTCATATTTCCGTAACCGCTCATTATTAAAATTTCAACTCGTTGTTTCTCATTCAGATGAACCATGGTGAAACAAATTATAAATCAGACAACAGAAAATTAAACAGTAACTCAAAATTGACACCTCTTAGGTCGCTGTCATGAAACACCTTGACTTAACGGGTGGGTATTAGGTAGGAATAAATATTATAATTAGGGAGTTTTTTATTTTTGAGCTGTCATTATCTCGGAAACGCTTGCAGATAGGTGAAAATTTGAAGTACAAAAAATTCAGAGTTTTCCCAGTAGAATCCAAACATGCGATCATACGCAGGGTATTTCATTAAAAAAAAGTAAGTTGTCCAATTGAATGGCCTCCAAGCTCTCTGGACTTTACGCCATTGGATATTTGTCTATATGAGGGGTATTTGAAGGAGAAAAATTATGTATGTATATCTAACTAGCGGTTATCACATTTGTTAAAAGGTAAATGAAACCGCTATTGCTCAAGCGATGGGCGCCGAGTAGTGAGGGGATTCCCAGTTTGCCCCCCTACCCGTGGCTACGTCACTGCACAGACGTATCTAATATTGTTGTTAAATTGCCTGCAAAAACTTCACCTAAAATCCAAGTTTGTAGTCAACTGCAAAGTTATGAATAATCCCCAGGTTTAACATCAAAGTAGAAGCCGGTGTGAAGTTAGCTGGTCTTATCTATTTAGGTTGGTATTAAGTAGCACTAACTTCGTTCCCAGATTCTTAATGGTGTTTCAAAGACCGCAACTATGACATAAGTATAATAACGAGGTAGGTAACAAAGTTTGTCATGTATAGCTTTGTAACAATAAAGTTCTACAGGACGTGCGTATTTTATTTTTAGTTTATTATACGAGTCTATGCGCTAAATCCCTTGTCAATTTTGAGCCACTGAACCTAAAATGGAATATGAAGATGTTTATTGATAATTTGTCTGTAATGTAAATTATTGCTAGTCATATTTAGTACAGCGTTATTCTAAAACGCAATTTAAAAAATATTTTTTCATGGTGGTTGAGAGTTTGTTATAAAAATTCGAATTCAGCGTATTTGCTCTTGATCTCCACGTTTTTAGATGTGGAATCGTTAGCCACTCGTCCCGTGATCTTGATTTATTTTTAATTGAATGAATTTCTAACAGCGTGAAATATATAAAACCACAGGGCAAGGACATACAGTGTGTATCAGCCAAATGGAATAAATTCGATAATAAATACACGGGGGCGTGTGTCATGGTTTCCGTCTCAAATGACTGCTTTAGCGTTACCTGTATGGGACCAGACTTCATCTTGCTAACCTTAGCAATGTGAGACGGCGTCTTAATGTGTTGGTCTTGAAATTTCTTTGAAGAGGAAACAATTTTTGAACAAGACTTGCAAAAAACATGGTCGCCGTCCAAAGCAAGTTCTGGGTAAGGCTTAATCCACGAAATATATCGTATTTTCGACATAATCACCGCTTTCACTTTCACTTTGCTTGCGTTTACAATACTAACTGCGGCTACGACAAACGACAACCCCAATAATACTGAGAAACTGTAACAAATGTGAGCAAATACATAATTATAGAAGGTGTAGATAAAGAAATTCTAGTTAAAACATCTGGTCAGAAAAAGAAAACCCACCCACTAATGGAATTTCTCAATAGAAGAATAATAGTTTATTTTATTAGTTTATTACTTTATTAATTAGCCTATTTATTGCCCTCTTATCTTCAGACCTTGACAGCACAGGCGACACGGCGGCGTGCGACCATAAAACGTAAGAAAAGAACACAGAAATCCCAAAACATTCTTAGATATGCAATAGTTCTTAAGCTATGCATTTTTTCCTTTACAATCACAAAATTGTGTGAAATAATTGTTTTTCCGTCAAAACCGTTTCCTTCATGAACAACAAACGTGAGCGGCCTATTGAAGTGATAGATACAAAGCAAGCACTAATACAGAAAGCTGACCGTGTTTACACGAGATTCATCTAGATGAATGTAGGTTAATTTGACTAATTTCTGCCTATGTTTCTGCTTAGCTTGTTTTTTCTGTATGTGCATCTTTAAGATGTTTTTGTAGTTAACTTGGCGTTAAAAAATAATTGCTCATAATTTCTCCTCAATCCGACAAATGGATAATATACAGATTGAAAATTCATAAAGTTACGTTTAAAAGCTTTTTATGACATTGTCGCAAAATGATGAAAACATTAATAAAACCGTATCCTTAAGAGGTTTTTTCCTAATGTCTTAAGTAGACCTCTCCGCTTACATAAAGCAAACCCTCGAATTTATGGCTGGTTCAATAGGACTTGTCAGGTCACTTGGCTTTGTGAATCGTTTCCATTATAATCGTTGTCGCGTAACACCCTAGCAAAGCTAAGTGTCCCGGTGAGCTGGAGGGATTCTTGATTGATGACGCCGTCTCCGCCGCGTCGAGTCCTTAATTCCGTATTGCCCCAAACCAGATGGGATTCCCCGTTTTTCCGCATTTGGCTTCATGCCACTGTTTCACACAATGTTTTTGTATCCTTTCGAATTTACTCATCTGCAGTTTGATTAATCTTAGGGCTATTTGACTGATTTTAGGCTTTTTTCTTTTTTTTTATCTCTGATGAGTGCAAATAGATCAATTCATTTTCGTTGCCTCTCTTTTAAGGGTTACGGTTCTTTTAGATTAAATCACGCAGGGTAATATCCGCCGCTCTGTCACTATTAAACACACATATACATCTTTATGATATTAACAATACATAACCCTAAAGGGAATCTATTTTCTTCTTTGTCGGATATTTTCATGTCTATTTTAGTTTTTTAAAGCTGGTTTCAAGATGCCTAAAATACCGAAATATTAGTTTCCACAAAGTAATAAATAAGTAAAAAGTTCTCGACCCAGAACAGAAATTCCACCAGGAGACTGCACCTGCTTACAAAGATTTAAAATAATACACATTGTTAGAACATCCAATCTATTATCAGATTTGTCTCCCTCTTCTGGCTTGCCATTGCGGCCAAAAAGTACTGGGACAAAGAAATTTGCTCTAATCTCCTGGACCAATATAGGTAACATGTCAAGTTGCAGGTAGGTAAGATTGACATTGCTATCATCAGCATGTCAAATAATCTATTATAATGTCATCAATATTTGCTAGATTTGCTATATAAAATATGTCAGCATGAACCATAGAACAAGAAGCTATAATTCACACCAAATAAAAGGACATGCCGAATTAAGAGTAAGCAAGAATATAGTGATCAAATAAAACAACGGCAGTCTACCTCCACAATATGTATTTAAATGTTTATGTTTATATCCTACATGTTTCGGACATAGAAATGTCCATCATCAGGGATACAGTAGTCGATTACGATAGCTCTATCTTGCATAAGCGACGATCAAAAGTTATGTTAAAATTGAAATTGTAGGTTCTAATGAATGCTCAAGACTGAATGAGATGTGATATTTGAAATTTTGGTCAAGGTATCTTTGAAGAAGGGGGTTCCCAGTCTGTAGCCACTGAGACAGGTGGTGAAGCAATTATGTCATTTGTAGCTATTTAGAGGAGATTAATTTAAGTGAAGTGCTCAAAGATGCTTCATCTCACCGTGTCTAGGGTGTGGACAACAAAATATTGGGTTAGACTTGAAAACACATTCTTAGGAGATAAACAATAAATGAAATGAGAATTATACTACTTTTAAGGTTGGAATTTATTAATTTGAAGCCAATGGGCAGGTGGTGAAGCAATTATGTAGGTTTGTAGCTAATTAGAGGAAAATAATGTAGATAGGTGCTCAAAGATGCTTCATCCAACCATGCCTGGAGTATTGGCTAACAAAATTTGTAGGTTAAAGGGGGTAGAAAATGAACATAATTTTATGATTGAAAAAGAAGATTAAGAAAATTAAAACTGGATTCTCACCATCTCGACTAGAAGTGAAGTATTTATGTTGAAATTACATTGTATTAGCTAATTAGAGGATATTACAGCTCAAAGATACTTCACTTCACCATGCTGGCGCCAGCCAGAACCTACAATTTCAATTTTAACATAACTTTTGATCGTCGCTTATGCAAGATAGAGCTATCGTAATCGACTACTGTATCCCTGATGATGGACATTTCTATGTCCGAAACATGTAGGATATAAACATAAACATTTAAATACATATTGTGGAGGTAGACTGCCGTTGTTTTATTTGATCATATCAACTCCACTGTAATGGACTACTTCTTCAAGAATATAGTGATATGATGGAAGGAAAAAATTGGAGAATACGGGAAAATTATGACAAAACCAGGTTCCGGTAGGAGGAAGAGTTCGACGTAGGATGAAGATACCGAGTTTCTTAACTTTCTAAGTGAACATCTTTTCAAGACAGCTTCCAGAGCAAGACGTCGACTAGGAGTATCAGATATAAACAATCGATGTGCTGCTGGTAGAATTTTGTAGGTTACGAGAATAATTTATGGGGAAGAGTAACATTTTCTGATGAAAATCATTCCAATCGTGTAACAACGGCAAAATCCTTGTATATAGACCCAGAAACATGAGTCATAACGAGGGATATACCCATAAAAGTGGACGGTTTTCAATGAATATTTGGGGCCGGATTAGTGCTAGAGGCCCAGGAGTTTTGCAAATAGTTTAGGGAAGACTGACGGCTGCTGTTTATCGAGATATTTCTCTTCAAGTCATGATTCCATCGGTTGGAGTGGCATACGGAGCGAGGACTAAATCTTTCAGCACGACAACGCACCAATTCACAGGGCAAGAATTGTTCAAGAAGTCACATGAGAAAATAACGTTTACCGCGGAGTTAAAAATGTCCGGACCTCAATCCTATTGAGAAGCCAAGAAGAACTGCAATAGCATGGAAACAAGCTGCAAGCCGTTATCGACAGCAACAGTACAAATATTAATATTTATTGTTCTTTTTATTTATATTCTCCATTTTTACTACTGCTCTATAATAAAAAAATGCAGTAACAAACAGAAAAGCTTTTCAAAAATAGAATGCTGCATGCAGCTTCATCTTTACCTCGTATACTGACGTGTAGCCAGAAGGAATCATAGATACCACTTATCTTTTCGAAAGGTTTTCATAATAGTCTAGAAGCAACACATTTTGATTTGCTTTCTTGTACCAATATGTTTGGTCGCATTGGTACCTATTCCAAAATTTAAA
Source organism: Polydrusus tereticollis (assembly GCA_963920685.1). Lineage (NCBI taxonomy): Eukaryota > Metazoa > Arthropoda > Insecta > Coleoptera > Curculionidae > Polydrusus > Polydrusus tereticollis. The sequence continues at coordinate 6,924,245 of OY987335.1, forward strand.
GAAATTCGTGACTGAAAAACGTTTTCAGTCAAATGAAGAGGCAGTAGATGGGTATTTTGAAGGCCTTTTAGAATCGTATAACAGGGACTGAAGTGGGAAAAATGTAGAAAAATCCATTCGAGACTATGATTGAGTTACGTAACTTGTTTAATATTCACCTGAAGACAACTGGAGATCTTTACCTTTGTGAGGAAAATAAATAATGACAATGAAATTAATGTCTCCACCCTTCAAGCAAACACGTACTAATACTGTTTCAGCCAATCATCCTAAACTATCCAAAATACAAAATAACGATTCTATTAACTGGAAAGCCTATTTGTTTAAAATAAAATATCGTTGCTTACATTGAAAGAAAGTGTAAAAATGCTGTATGATTTTTTCTTTGTTAGATGTTAAAGCCTTAAACTACAAAATACATTAGAATTCACATAGTGTACACTGAGTATATATTTTTACTTAATATGCGTTTATTTAACTGCTGATTACTAAACACTATTGTAGTTGCAGTACCTCTTGATTACACTATAAAATGGTAACACACTCGCAGCATAGTAACGAGTTGAAATATACACCAGTTAGCTATTTACAAAACGTGGATGGAAAACAGCGACTCAATTAAGCAGTAATTAACGAAGCACTTTTGGAAACTTTGCCATCGACTTTCAGAATAAGAATCTCTAACGTAACGAATATTTTTTTCGTTAAAAAGCTTGATAACGCTAACCCTATGAAAACTGGTTAATCAACTCTACTTTTTTGTTAAGTTAATTAAATAGTTTTCCATTTTAAATCGCCAAGAAAAACTATACTGTAACATATGAAAGTTTTCGTCAAAATAGTAATGTACAACCATATTTAAATGAATTGAAAGACCGCGTACCTACACTCTAAAAAATGCATTATTAACTAAAACTTATTTTTTCTTGTCGGCTATATTTCAGCAATTGCGAAAGTAATTTTTAGTTTTCACAACACGTTTTGGTTTTAATTTGTTTTTCTTAAACAAATTTAGCTAGTTATTAGAATGAAATTTTATTTTTATTCGCATCTTAGGTAAGAAAACTAAATGATCATGTTATCGCGAACATATTAGGTCCCTACACTGACTTACTTGTTCTTAGTGACTAGTACAGTTATCTGTGTAATGTGTGATGACAGACAAAGTGCCGCCATTTTACCTGCCTTATTAATAATTTATGTGAAAATACGTGAAAAATGAATACCTATTATTTTAATAAGACCGTGGAATTAGTAAGCAGGTGTAAAGAAGTCGACAAACCCTTCGGAAGCTGGAGGTAGTAGATGTCATTTTTGGGCAAGAAAATATAAAATTAAAATTTTATATACTTATCTTCTGTATTTCTTTTAAAACAAACGTTCTTTCATAAGTTAAGTTTTACCAATTTTATTTGTAGGATAGTTTGTTCAAAGTTGACAATAAAAATTTGTCATTTAAAGAAGAACTCCTAGTGTACGAGGACTTTTAAGGTTGAACGAACCACAAATTAAATAATCGGAGATTGACTCGAACAGAAAGTAGACAAATGTAAATAGATAGGTACAGGTATAACCTACAGATTATTCAGTGTATGAAATTTTGGTTGCAAACTAAGTCATTGGACTATTCTGTTCCAGGCTGTTCCTGTTCATTTAAGATATTCTTAATTGTAGAGTTGGACAGAAATCAATCGTGGTCAGGTTTTGAATGAGCTATCAAGCGCCGGGTCAACAATAGAGGTTAAAACCACCACAGGTTTTACCTGCAAGGGAAAGAAAAATATTTCTTTTCAAAAACTAAAATTATGGATACCTTCTACAGTGAGTATTAATATATTTTTTGAAAACTACTTATTTTGCATGAGAAATTTTTCTAAACTTTACAGCTGCTGCCCAAATAATTGCGCCAAAAAGAAAAGAAAATCTGCTCATAGAGAATACTTAAAAAGAATGAACCTTGTGCCTATGCAAAAGCTAGGAATGTAGTGTCTTTTATATTGTTGAGCTAACCTTAAAGAAATAATGTTTATGTATATTTCAGTTAAATAACTGATCATCAATAATAAACCCACAAAACGAATGTTTCTTTCAAAGCCCACTGTGTTTATATACAGTATGGGTTTATGATAGTATGGTTTTATGATAGTATGATTTTATTCGTTACGTTTTACTGACAATTTATGATAGCTAAAAAGCTGAAAATATGTAACACCATGTAAAAGCTATTTAAATTGCACACTCTTTCCTAATTTTACCAACATTGTAATTCCTACCATTCCAATGCTATCCCATTCTTATCTTGGACACCCTGTATATTATTGTGCAGGGTGAGTTTTTTAAAGTGTTACACGGGAACATCTCGACAACAGTTTTGAATATTTTTATGAAATTTTGGTTAGGTAATAGGGATATGGGGGGACATATTTAACCATATATTTTACATTTTACCCTTTCTTAATTTTGTAACACTTTAAAATAACTCACCCTGTATAACCAGAAAAGTTTATTTTTGGAGCAATTTTCAACGTAATAATCCAAAACTTTGTGGATTCCGTATTTTATTCATAGTTAATTGAGTTGTTAAAGTAAATCCGTTAATCTCTTTAAAAAGTGTTCTTATGTCTGTTTTAATTATTATAAATTTATTTATATATTCGCTCCCTCTTTTCTTTATTTATCGCACATCTGAAGTTAATAAATCCAGGAGTCGCCGCCGCTGATTTTGAATCTGACTCTTTAAGATTTATTTCTGTTGTTCGAGTCTGAAACAATCCAAAATAAATTTTACCCGGATCATTGGGGGATTTCAATTTTTTAATACTTTACGTGCAGACTTAAAGCAGATAAACTGCTTCTAGTTAGATTTATCTTTTCGACAAGGAACTGAAAGAGGAAAACTTAGTTTGCTAAAGTTTCTTGACAAGTCAGATGCAACTATAACGTCAGTGGTCTGCTTTTCCTAAACCCTGCTTCACCTTCAAATATTCTTGGTCTCCCATCACGGTAATTTTTTTTTTAATATAAATACGTTCTATGTGCCAGGGTTAAACTTTTACGTATATTGTGGTTTTAGCAACATCTCTTGCTCATTAGAGATGCTTTAAGAAAAAAATCCAATACACCGGGCAAAGCACTTAATTTTCAGGAACTTTGGTTTTGAAAATATATACCAGAAGAAAGTTCGCCTTTCAAAATAAAGTAGGTATTTACTTTTACAGTTGTAAATAAAAAAAGGCCCTCGTTAAAACTTTTACAAAGTTTTATATTAACGAATGGCTTAAGGAGCATCCAGTTCAAAATCGTTGAAGTTAGCGCAAAACACGGCTCAAATACCCTCAAGTATTCGCTCTGTCTGTAAAAGAATTACAAATAATTTTGTTTCTTACTGGTATCTACAAACAAAAACATGTTTTGTGAAGCAGCTGTGGTAACAGTTAATTACGAAGAAATAAAAAGTTCTTGACGTCTATTACCAACTTTATAGGCAGAGAAATTTGACGATGAATTTCAATCCATTTACACTTTAAAAGGAAGGTTTCACATCGCTTACATTACTTAAAATATTCTTTGAACCGACGCTAAAACCGTGAAAAAAAGAGGATTCCAGATTCCAGAATGAAGTCTGGCAAGGCAGAGACACAACCCGAAAGCAGAAATACCGAGACAGCTGTAGATATTCTAAATATATAAATCTATAAAAAAAAAGGTTATACTACATTGTCTGCCGGTCTGTATACCAAAGCTGAAGAGCGACGAATTAGCAACCCGATATTAAAAAAATATTTTGATAGGTATAAATGTATCCCAATAGATTCTAATTTTGGAGGGTTTAATTTCCATTTCGGCAAGTCCATATATCTTGCAGCAGTGGTGCTCCTTCAGAACGTTCCCTAGAACGCGAATAGCTCATTAAATAAGTTATCGGTTACATTATTTTCTTTTCACTATTGATTACACTCAGAGGGTCGTTCTGGTTTCTTTCTTGCCAATTCGTTTTGTATCGATTACCGAAACGAGCTTAGAGACCTTAATGGCATAGTTTAATTTAAATTATAGACTTTATCTCCAAATTAAATCTTTTGGATAACGCCCATTTGCACCTTATTATAATCAGCCCTATGGGCTAGAGAATAATTAGTGTTATAGAGTGTAAGCAGGTTAAAAATGTACATAAGTTGCAATGTAGGGACCTTCTTCATAACTTCAAAAATTAACTTATAATCTTTCCATTTTAAATGGTTCAGGCAACATTTTTGTTAGTTTTATTATATTATATAAATTATTATTAAACAATAAGTAACCGTTAATATCACTGTAAATTAAAAAAAAAATAACATATCAGTGGGTAACAAGTTATAATATTTAACTGAGTTAAAAAAAAAGTACGCTGAAACATGGCGCTCCGATGGTGAGGCATGGTAAGCCTGCCCGCACCTCTGACATCCCTATCGTGAACACTCCGACGAAAAATCAAACGCTCGCTAATTCAGGAGAATTAGGATTATTTATAATCTTTATTAGAAATGTGCAAAAGTGAAGAACCCTCCGTCCATCCATTTTCAGTCACTTTATATCATGAGAAATATGGTCAAACTTTCTAATGCCGTAAACAAAACGAAGACATGCATTCTGAACCCTTTGTATACGTGATCTGCTTTCCGCGTCCAAACAAAAGCCATACACAAAGTCACAATAAGTAAAGTGCGACAAGACAAGAGATTCACGCAAGTTATTTCTCAATGTAAAGTTCAATACGTGTCTATTGCTGTATAGTACCTTCAAAGCGAGATAAGCTCTCTGAAAGAGTTTTTTTAAATACTCTTGAAATCAGAGATTTACATCAAAAAGCAGACCCAAATTCTTTGCGATATTAACGAAATTCAGTTTTGAGCCGTTATTAGATATGTTCAAAGTAGGTTTCAGAATGTCAACCTTGCTCTTACTACCAAAAATCAAAATGGAAGATTTATCAGGATTTAAATGTAAATTATGACCCAAGGAGAGTTCACTCAATATCCTCAAATCCTGGTTTATATGTAACTCGGTTTCCATGTAATCATTGGGATCAAAACAGCAATATAACTGCGTGTCGTCTTTTGTTCAGAATATTTATTATTAGAAAAAATCTTTTGAAACCTGTTGGATAAGTATGAATTAACAAGAATCATGAACAAACCATAGTATTTTAATTTAGAAATAAGAAGAGAATGGTTAATAGTATCGAATGCTTTAGAAAAATCAAGAAGTACTAGAATGATAATAATTTTTTTTTTATCCCAGGCGCGAATAATGTCATCTGTTACATTTGTTAGAGCAATCGCAGTACCAAAGTCCTTCCTAAAACCGCACTGAGTGGGGGGAATAATATTATTATCGACGAGATAGATATACATCTGATTATGTAAGACCCTCTCAAAGATTTTTGAAATTGCTGGAAGAATACTTATCACACGAAGGTCGTTATAACCGTTTGGATTATTAACCTTTGATAATGGTTTGTCAATGGATAACTTCCATTTATCGTTAAAGCAGTTAACTTCTAAACAACAGTTAATTATATGAGTAATATATTTATCGATATAAGGGCTGCAATATTTAAGCATAAGGGGCGAGATATCATCTACACCAGTTGCGTTAGTTTTTATGCTATTTAATATTTTTTCCACTACTAACCTATAACATCGCCATTATTGACCGATTATTAACGCTAGAAATCGTTTTTCTCTACCTTATAAGTCATTATTGACCATGGTCAATAATAAGCCATTGAAATCCATTATTGACCGATCTTTGAACTTAACCGAATTTTGTTTGAACGCAGGTAACTTGATTTTTTAATTCTACAACATCAATTCATTGTGGTTAGGCAACCAGATAATTATCAATACATATTAGATTACTTAATATTGTAAAATATCGATACAATCAACATTTTTTCTGCTTCCACCCTTAATTCGGGAGGTGTACATATTATCACTAACATTTTCTTCGCTCATTTTTAAAAAAAACGCAAAACTCGTGAAATCTGATGACACAAATGAACACAAATTGACATTGACAAAGCCACCTGACAAAACAACAAAATATTTTGCCAATTCCAAAGCGCAGGTAACTTGATTAAAAAATATACTTATACCTACCTACAATTTTTTATAATTATTAATACTATAAAGATAAATGTCATATAAAAGTTTGTAGTAGTGGAAAAAATAATATATTAACCACGGTTCAGACAGCTTATTATAGCCCTCGCGTCTTAAATCCCTCGTCGCTTCGCTCCTCGTGATTTAAACTCGCCGCTCGGGCAATAATGATGGCTGTCTAAACCTTGGTTAATAATATACTATTATTAACATCCGATATCGTGGCTGGCAAAAAAGAAAAATGTAAAGATTCATCAAATATATGATTTTCGTAAAAATTGACTCGATCGTTACGATTAGATATGTTTTGAGTAAAACCAGCAAAAAATGTGTTAATAGCATCAGGATCAGATAATGATTTAGGTATTGAATTATTTTTATTAGTACAAATATTATAGTTTTTTAAAGCAGACCACAGTTTTTTAGAATTGCCCTCTCTACAAAGGGAATCCAAACAGCTTCCCTTCTCTCTCCTTATGGCGGCCAGCGTAAAATTTCTTAAGTACTTATAATTAACCCAGTCTTCATTAAGTTTAGATTTTTTAAATTTTCGCAAAGCACTATCCCTTTGTTTAATGAATACCCTTATATCAGCCGTTAACCAAGGAGCCTTAGGTTTAGTCACTCTAGACACTTTAATTGGAGCATGCTCATCAAACATGGTTAAAATCATGCCGTTCAGTAGCTTTATTTTTTTGTCAATATTGTTTTCATAAAATATATTATCAAACGGAGGGTTATACATAGTATTCAGAAAGTTATTCACATTAAAGTTATTAACTGAGCGGTATCGAATTATATTAATTAATCTTTTTGTAATTATTGTAGTCGTATTTTTTACACAACACATTTCAAATCAATAGTTTATGTATTATCTGATTTCATTCGCAAGAAATATAACGATAATACAAATAATTAGTCCCTTTCAAGAATTTGTTAACGTGAAATTAGCGTTATTCGAAAAATGTCAAAACAACTTAATTCCGCTGGTTGACAAAATGGTTAGTTCCTATCTAGCCTCCTAGTTTCACCAAATAAACGAATATAAATTTAAAATAAGGGTATTTAACTTATCCACTATTTAGGTATAGAAACGAGGAAACACAAAGTGCTGTTTTAATAAAATCGCTACTTAAACTGCCACCCTGTATTTGTGACACATGTCTCATGTTTTTTTCATTGCAAAAATTTTAAATTTATAAGGCATTATCTGAAAACGACGAAGAAAAACGGGGCCCATCCAAGTTAAATCTTTCTCCGGTTGTCTTTATCATGGAGAAAACATCAATCAAGAACGGATTATAGTCCGACGGTTATTAAGCAGGTTTGTATGGGACTTATAGGGTGGAGTTCTTAGGTCCTGTGTCAATCGACAGGGCTGGCATAGCTCTTTTTCGCTTCCTACCAAAGCGGTCAGATTAGATTAGTTACTTGGCTAAAAGATCTAAAAAGCCAGATACTTAAATCCTTCCGCAATTTTATGTAAATTCAACCCCGTTTTAGTCATTTCTTTTTGGGTTATTAATGCTAAAATGTTAAACACAGAAGAATGAGAAGATAGTGAATTTTGCACGACACAATATAACGAACTCCTCCTACCCCTGGTACTAAATGGTAACATTTTGTCAGACCCCCTTTCCCCTAAAGCCTGGCGTCCTTTACGGATAGCCCCTTACGCGCGAAATAAAAACAACAATTTAAATCTTGCTATTTTTTTTTTTATGAGAAGGCACAGCACTACAGGATAAATTTATGGCGCTCTAGGAGCGGTGCGTGTGCGCAGAAAACGATTCACGTTGGTCTTGAATCTTTGGAGATTATACTCGTTGGGGAACACGATCTCAGGGAGGTCTTGCTAGGGCTTTATTTACCCATAAAATATTTCTCATACTTTTCCAAAAAATTTTGATAGGCTTCCTAATCAAGGAAAGCACAATTTCTTGATAAAATAAAAATTCATATCTCGATTATCAATTTTGAAAATATTTGTGATAAAATTTTTTGCTTCAAAAGCGATACAAATTTTTGAATTTTAATACTTTTTAATAGTTTAACTAGCAACAAATCCTTTATCGCCTAGGTAGGTATCTGCTTGTATGCTTAATGTATTTTAAGAGATACCCATTAGCAAATAATTTTCTAAAAGCATTTAAGACGTCTGTTTGGAAAACGCGTGCCAATCTACATCAAAGCCAGGCATAAAATCCTATTTTTAGAATACTTTCGGCCTATAAACATCCATCAAAAACATGACCACCCCTTTAGCAAAAAAAATAAATCCACAATATTAAATTCAGTTCTGTCAAATGGCTAGACAAAAATATCCAAGAGCGAATCTATAATCAAACTCAGGAGTGTTTGTGGTACCGCGACATCAAGTAATAATATGCAAATTAGTTCTTTTGATATAACGCCGACGTACCGCTCGGTTACTACTTTATCTCAATATTTGTGCTAATTTCTTATTGGCACAGAAAAACTATGGCAACCCTTGTCGTCTCGACACAGCGTGTCACTGAGCTGGTTTACCTGAGTGAGATACCGGGTAGCGGAGGTATGTGGCCCGCTTTGTAACGTCAAGGGCTCACTTATTGCTCTTTGGGGAGGACAGTTCGATTCGCGACCGGTCACACGGGACCGTCGTTTTCTAATTTAAAAAGTGTGTTGTTCTTTTTCCGCTTTAAAATAATATGTGATACTCCTCTCCGCCAAAGAGTAGCAAAGAGTACACAGTAACAATGTACGGCATATAATAAACCCTGTTCTGTCGTTCATTTTGGTCCTATGTTCTTAAGTTACTATTTTTTCTAAACAAGAAAAGTCCCTTGTTTCTGTACAACTTTTACATATTTTGAAAATTTGAGTATTTTTACATTTTCCAGGTTCCGAATTTATGTTACCCATTGCAACACGAAAAACTAAAAATATTTCCAGCCGGCCGATAAAATATCGTTATGTAAACAAAATGTCAGAAAACCTGCACACAGAGATCTTGTATGATCTAAATGTGCCCTTGAACTTTCCAATATGGATGTATTGTATAATGCTTGTATTCCTGGATAAATAAATATTTTTGATTTAATTTGATGTTGACTTGGTTCCAGGTAGCCGCTTTTTTAACTCATGGTTCCTGAGTGGAGCTGTTTATTGACAAATAACAACGCTCATCGAGTGGTGGATTTTCTTTCCTTGTCCTCGTAGAACTCCGATAACACCAGGACAATAATAAATCCCCGTTTAATATGAAGCTGAAAAGAAAAAATAAAAGGTAGCAAAAATATCGTCGTCCTCAGACAATAACAACCGTTTACTTGGCCACGAATCACGATCAAGAGGGATCGTCGGCTTAACCACTTCTTTTTCCCTCTGGCGTTGACAAGCGAGACCTTAATACCTATTTAATGAACATATCAAACTGGTAGCGAGCGCCTGGGAGAGCCGTCTTTTTAAATTTTACTTATTTACTTTACTAGATGAAATATTGCAAATGGGCCAAAATATTGCTTTCAGGGATTTGGGGGATTTTAAGCACTTGTGAGAGACACATAAAACAGGTACGGTAATCTTCGTTTAATGGCATTCTTCCGGGATGATTGGAGTAACTGCTTTTTATTATATTGTAAAATACGTTGTCGGATTTCATAATAGCTATTTACAACTTTTATCGCTTGATTTTTTCAGTCCATCGGTTTGTGCCAAATATTTGTTAAAAGAAGTCATGACATACGTTCTGAAGCATAATTAAGCATTTACGCTAAAGAATGGTCATTACTTGGTTCTTAACGTAAACAGAATATATGTTTATATGCATAAAGATTGATCAGAAGAGGCTCAAGAATCCTCTTTCCTTTCATTACGTTTGAGATCCCTAAAAACTTGAGGTCAGTTTTTCGAAAAAATAAGCATTCATTTCCTAAATATTTTTTATTGCAGGATCTTCATCGAAATCAGTGTCTGTAACTAGGATTCAACTCATCGAGTGGCGAAGGGATTGCCACTTTAAAACCAATAAAGGAATATATCACTACTTTCTTGTATTTTTTGTTTTATTACAAAGTGTGGTTTTACACTATAGAGGATCGTATTCAGATGGTCTTAAACTTCATCAGAGGAAGTCGTCAATAATCCTGATTCAGTCCCACCCGGAACAAAAGTAAAACAAACCGTTCCATCAAAATCTGGAACTACTGAATGTGTCATGAGTATTAATTACATTTGAATGTTGTTTACTTTTGTGTGGACATTATTTGTGTGATAATGATTGAATGAATTTTAAGGCTTACTAATGTATTTGATGTTATTAATTTTGGAAATGACTGAAGGGACAACTAAAAATAACCCAGGAAGGGTACCCTAATGCTTCTTAAGAGTCAGAGTTAATTAGCGATTTTCTTATAAGTGAAACATGGAAAACGTCAAAAAATTTGAATATCGTGCATGTCCACCTCTCGCAACCATGACAGCTCGCAGTCTTCGTGGCATTGAATGAATAAGGTTATATTTCTTGAAGAGTAGTCTAATATTCAATAATAAAACTGGTCTAGGAATCACCCATTAAAATAAGTGTATAACATTAAGGAACGCCTTGTATACATATTCCACTCACCCTCGGTATAAAATGACACCATTAATTGGATCAATGTTTTTAGTAGTTTAAATTGCCACAATAAATCAAAAATAAATATAAATAAATTCTATTATGCAGGTCGGTATTCATCGCGCTCGTTTCCTTTTCATCTGGAACAGAGCAGTTGCTAAAAAGATTTGATTAAAAAAATATATTAATAAAACCCCCCGGTAAGCGAATATCTCGACGCCGTTTATTTCGGTTTATCAGTGGCGGGTTCCTTATATTTAAAAACAAATATTTTAAATTTCTTAGTTTCTTCACAAAGTTCTGAAGAAAGTATAGTGTATACCATAAAATTGTTTAAAGGCTACTACAGTAAAACCTCTGTCTGCGACCGCCTACCTGCGTTAAACGACCGTGGGCACTCATCATAGGAATTTTTAGTAAACATTAATGCTAACAACACCCTACATTAGGGGCAGTAAAACTGGACCCAACAATTCTAAAGAAATATAGGTACATACACTAATTGTTTATTGCAGGCTGATCCATTCAAATTGTCATGACAGTTTTTCTGTGTTTTGGGACCAACGTGAATATTTGAAGATGGAAAAAGGAAATGTTTTTCTTTAAGCAAAAAAATTGAAATAATCGAGGAAAGTCAAAAAAACTGGTTTAAGTACCAGGACATTGGTGAAAAAATTGATAAGTGGGTAAGACCCAAGTGACTATGTTGCCTCAAAATATAGCAGATGTTAGAAATTTGTTTCAAGACGGTGGCAACGGTGAACAAAAATGAGAATTTCCCTAAACCGATTGACTGGCAGTAGACCAAGTTTTTTTAACTGGTTTCGTAAGGCGCGAAATAAGTACTTATCGATATCCGTGCCCATAATTCAAGCAAAAGCCCTCAAATCTGCTCAATGTCTAGGACTAGATAACTTCAAGGCATCAAATGGATGGTTAGAAGAATTCCGTCATTGGCACGATATTACATTCAAGAAAATATGTGGCGAATCAGCCACTATCAATATCAAAGACGTAACTGCTTGAAAGGAAAGGCTATTGATCATTTTAAAGAATTATTTAATGCAGATGAGACAAGTCTCTACTATCGTGCATTGCCAACAAAAACATATGCAATGAAGACAAGTGTACTGGAAAAAAACAGCAAAGCAACGATTTACAATTCTGTGCTGTGCAAATATGAAAGGTGAGAAGGAAGAATCACTTATAATAGGCAAAAGCAAAAATCCTCGATGTTTTAAGGGTGCACATATCGATAAGTTACCTCTTACTCTCTCTAACTAACCTGAACTACCCAGACATCATGACAACATGGCTTCACAGATTTAATATCAAGATGAAGATGCAGAATAGAAGACTGATATTTTTTCTGGATAATGCAACGTCTCATCTCGTTCGTTGGCTTTGTTTGACGTTTATGCAAAACTGACCTCAATTATTTTGTGATTTCGTGTTGCTTCGCGTCTATTTTTTTAACAAAATCTCCAGATATTTTTATAAATAGCATTAAAAAACTGTTCTTTTAAGACCAACAAAAGTGCACATACATATCTCTGTCGATTACGTTGTTTACTATTTGTGAAAAATGCCAAAGCATTTAAATAGCCGGTGCAAAGAGCTGCACTAAATTTGAATATCTCCACTGTAAGCGCAGTTTCAACAACAGTTAAGCAAAATAAATTATTGGAGTCACCTAAAAGAAAACGTTCTTATTTAAAAAAATTTACAGTCCTTTACAAAGATGGGAGGGCATTGAAAATGCCGAAGCAGAGTGCAACGCTTGTGACTATTGTGAGATTTGAGATCTGCGAAAACTCATAGATTTGAATGTAATATTTAGGTAGTTGATATAAGTTTTATTGATTCATAATATAAAAAATAGTAAAATAAAGGTTATAAACCCTAACGCGCCTCTAACTCTCGACTTGGTCTGATCCCGTCGTCCTTCGTCCCTTCTCCCTTCCCCGTCATCATCGGGCCACCAGCTCGGCGGCGGCGGTTCGCGTAGTTCCGCTTGTCGATCATTTTAATTTGGTGTCGTTAGACTGTATGACGTATGGGACAAATGCAACACAAGAATTTCGTTGAATTCCGTACCCATAATAACGTGCAACCACAACAAAAATGGACATGGATCAGTCCAAATGGGAATACAAGAAATTAAATAGATCTCATTATTTCCAACAAAAAGGAAATAGTTCACAATGTGACAGCTTTGAATAATTTTACCATAGGCAGCGACCATAGAATGATAAGAGCAAATATATCAACGAACATTAAGAGAGAAAGAATGAAGATGATGAGAAGAACAAACAATAAAAGATGGATACCTCCGGATAATATAGAAGCTTTCCAAAATGACATCGATGAACACCTAAGTAGACAGGAAATAACAAATGACAATGTAGACCTCGAAAAACTAAATGGAAATATAGTGAATGCCGTAAAGGAAGCAGAGAAAGCTCATTGTATAGGAACAAGTCAGAGAAATGAAAAATTGAGTGACAGAACCAAGAACATGTTAAAGGAAAGGAGAGAGTTACAGGATAAATATGACACAAACTTCCCAAGACTTAAGCAGCTCGACAAAGACATATCTAGGGCCATTCGCAACGATATCAGAACATTCAACACGAAAATGATAGCTAGGACGATCGAGGAAAATAGAAGCTTGAAAGTGCTAAGACAACGGCTTTCCAAAGGAAGAAAAGATATCTGTAAACTGAGAAATAAAAAAGGTAAAATAACAACCAACAAAGGAGAAATCCTGGACATAATAGAAGAATTTTATAGGGAACTCTACGCTTCAGACAGAGCAAAAACCATCGGTGGCCCAATTCCTAAAGTTATGAACCAAGGCTCAGAGGATATCCCGGAGATCACAATCTCTGAGATCAAAAAATCTATCTCAAAACTTAAGAACAACAAATCCCCCGGAGAGGACGAACTGGTGGCTGAGGCTCTTAAACTGGGGGGTGACAGGTTGCTGCAAAGTCTCAAGACACTATTTAATGAATGTCTTATACAAGGCAAGATACCACAACAATGGAACAACGCAACTATTACCCTAATATATAAGAAAGGAGACATCGCTAACCTTACCAATTACCGCCCTATTAGCCTGCTATCACAGGTATATAAGCTGTTCACCCGAATCATCACAAATAGATTAAATGCAAAACTGGAACTCTACCAGCCAAGAGAGCAGGCTGGCTTCCGATCAGGATTTGGGACGAACGATCACCTCCAAGTTCTAAAAAATCTGGTAGAAAAGTCTATCGGGTACAATAAACCGCTCGTTTTAATATTCGTGGATTATGAAAAAGCCTTCGACACCATAGACCAATACAAGATGCTAAATTCATTATCTGACAGTAGAATAGATTACAGATACAACCAAATGATCAAGTCTATCTATGAGAATGCTACAGCCAGCGTAAGAATACAGAAGAGTACAAACAGATTCAAAATAAACAAAGGCGTTCGACAAGGCGATACTATCTCGCCAAAGCTGTTCACGAATCTGCTCGAATATATGTTCAAAACTATAAATTTGGAAAATATGGGTATAAACATAAACGGCGAAAACCTAACACATCTAAGATTTGCAGACGACATAATCTTGATAACAGACCGTATTGACCACGCAATGACCATGCTGCAACAATTGAATACTGCTTCTCAAAACGTCGGATTAAAGATTAATGTGTCAAAAACTCAGTTGATGACTAACCTCGTCCTTAGCGAAGGTGTATACATAAATGGCATCCCAATCGAGGAAACTACCTCATACAAATACCTCGGCCATGAAATCCGTATAGGCAGAGATAATCAAACGTGCGAATTGCTTAGAAGAATAGGACTGACATGGGCCGCTTTCGGAAATCTTAAGCACATATTTAAATCAGACCTACCAATTTGTCTAAAAAGAAAAGTATTCAATCAATGCGTTCTGCCTGTTCTGACATATGGTGCAGAGACCTTAACCCTAACAAAAAAGGCTGTACAGAAAATAAGAGTGGCACAACACGCAATGGAAAGATCAATGCTAGGACTGACCCTTAGAGACCACACCACAAACACGGAATTGCGCAGAAGAACAGGGCTGACTGATGCAGTAGAGAGAATAGCAACTCTAAAGTGGAACTGGGCGGGACACATAGCGAGAATGCAGGACGATAGATGGACAAAGCGAATTGTGGAATGGAGGCCTAGACAAGAGGCATACAGGAACAGAGGTCGTCCACCGACTAGATGGTCAGACGACATAAAACGTGTCCATACCAACTGGATGCAGGTGGCACAAGATAGAAGAACGTGGAGGCAAACAAGGGAGGCTTACGTCCAGCAGTGGACAGATATGGGCTGAATGATGATGATGATGATGAATAACGTGCCCGTGCGATAATATAAACATTTTCAATGTTAAAAGTTGTAAATGTGTCAAGATTGGATATAAGTTCTATCCGTGACACCATTTATGGAATGTATGAAACAAGTAAGTTGTATTATTCAAAAACTGCCTAATATTTTACATTGGTTATGCATAAGCTGTAACTTTTTTTAGAATATCATGTAACTTTGACAACTTTAAGTAAGAAATTAAAAGACAGACAACTGTTTGATGGTTGTTTTAATTCTTTAAGAAGCCTCTTAAAGGAAATAGGCTTCGGATGAAAAAAAGATGAACCGAGGCGAGGGCTTATGCAACTTTCCCATGTAGCCTTCAAACGACTAGTATTTTTGAAAGAATATATTAAAAAAAAGAAGCATTTTTGTACCAATTCGTTTTCTTGGATGAAACATGGATTTTTTTCAGAATGGTGCCAATTATCGATCTTGGCAAGATGAAAATACAAGAAGTATTGGATCTACTAAAGTTGATGGTAAAATGTATTATGCAGTAAACAAATATATAAACCATGGGAAATTTTTGTATTTTTATCTTGTTTTTATAAAAAAAAAAAAAAACTGTAATTCCCTCACTCGGATATTTTGGTTACAAGCTGGCAACACTGTCGATATCTGACGTCACTTAAAGGGTATAACGTACAATGGGTTTTGTATTGCATTAAGTATATGTAGATACTTATAAATAAACAAACATTCTAAAATGCAGACCAGTTGTTTAAAATTTTTCTCTAATAACCGACCAACATTTGATTCTCCAAGGGTGGTCGCTATTGAGAGATTTTACTGTATTTAGTTACAAATTGCAATCAATCGTCAAGCTAGTTCCCTAGCTACGAAACTGGAAATGTGTTATAGGAAAAAGGTAACAACGTTGGATTAAAGTAGGGCCACTGTAGAGAACAATAATTGAGGCCATCCCCGGAAGAAGGGCCGATAAGCCTATGGGCCCTTCTTCCGCAGATCGTTTAAATCGATCCGCCATGATGTAATGTTTATTTCGGCCAAGTTTGGCAACGATGTCGCAAACCTCTGTCAATCTGTAAATAAATATTTAACGGCCATTTTAACAAAGTTCTGTTCGCGTCAGTAGTTCGTTTGCTTGTCGTCAACGTAAGTGTGCTTATTGAGGTTTAAAAATGGATTCTGACGAAGAGCTAGTCAGACAAATTCTGACAAGATCTAAAAAAATTAATGTAACGCGAGATACAAGAAAAGTTAAAAGACAATCGGGGAAAATGTACGTCACCTCGGCAGGTCGTGATGTTGCAGCTAAGTCATTTCAGGTGATCACAACATGTTGCCAGGAAAGATGTTTTACTCGTTTAAGTACCAATGATCAAAAACATAATTGGAACACTTCTATTTACAGTCGAAGCTTCAACAGGACTCTTTGTTGGCTCAGTGTATGAACAAACTTAATGTGGATCGTAAACCACTCAAGAATAATCCAAAAGTTTTACGAGCGTGTACATGGGAATATCTCGTATCCCAAAAGGGTGACAGAACAAAATCATATCGGACCATGATCCAAAAACTTTTCCAAGTATCTGTAAAGCGCATTCGCGTAGTACAAAAAAAGATAATTGAGGACGATTCATTTATAGAAAAGGGAAGGACACATGCCAACAGACCCCACAAATTGGCTCCCAACATTCAAGACTTGCTTAAAACGCATTTGAAAACTATTCCGTCTAAAAAAAGTCATTATTCCCAACACAAATCTGAACTAAAATATTTCGAAAATCCCGAATTAAATATTAAAATCCTGTATGAGCTTTTCATACAATACTATAAAGAAAATACAGGTACACCTCTAAAAATGAAATACAAAGCATACTTTCAGTACTTTAAGTCACTGCGTTCATTTCCTAAAGTAGCCAAAAACAAAAGGGATTGTTTTCAGCATTCAACAGTATGTACAAATGAAATACAAAAAAGACGGAACATTGGCTTGTTCTAAAACATACATGGAAAATTACACACCATTCACCATTTGGAAGGGAAGAAACCTAAACACAAACATTGCTCTTCAAACTGTGCCAGTGATTGGAATAAAGCAGGCGAAGGAAAAAGACGTAAGAGATCTTCTTTCGTTTTTGTCCCAAGAAGATGAACAATGCATTCGCTGGATACTTGAAGAAGTTTCTGTATAACTTTCTTTTACCTTTTTGTTAAATGTGTTTTAATGTTTGATGTTCTATGTATAATGTTTAATTCTTGAAAGTCATTTGCCAATTAAAATTTTTTAAAATCTAATTTCATACCTCCGAAAATGTTCTGTGGAAAAAGGGCTTATGACAAGCCAATTTAAAAAAAATATTTTTACATAAAAATATATTAATATCTTTGAAGCATCTTATTGTTACTTTAGTTTAAATACAATATTTTTATTTCAGCTTTTAATACAGTTCAAAATTTAAACTTTAGTTTCTAAAATAAATTGTTAAATTTTTAATTGCGTTTTTCTCAAAACCGCCATTTGCCATATGGGCCCTTCTTCCGGGGATGGCCTCAATTGTTTGTTTAATAGGAAGTACGAGATAGGCAGAGAATAGAATATTACCCTATATCGCCTGATAATTAATCCTAAACAGAAACACTGTATTTCTTAGCAGTTGCCTGCAATGGGTTCTTTAGCCCATGCAATTCAATATAGACGATTAAATCTGTCTTTACTCTTAGGCAGACGAGTCACCTCTGGACACGACATTTATTTTCCCTTGTAAAACGTTATTATATTTTCCATTGTACTTCTCTCCTTTGCCCTTAAATAAAGAAAATTCATTTACCGAGAAGATACGTTCTGTTTGGACAGTTTTCATTTTACAATGAGATGGTAGGTATATATAGTTTTTCCGTAGGTATTATTTACCGAAATTTTATTTCAAATTCAGATAAAAAAAAATGAAAAATTGTACAGGTCAGAGCGTTTAACAAAGAATAACAATGATTGCTATATAACAAAATCAAAAATATGATTACCATTTAAATTACCACCTCATTTAATTTTATTTTCCTTCTCATTAAAAATCATTCGTAGCCAATAATTTATATTCTTTTAAAATTTAATACCACTGCAACTAAACACAATCAGGATCTACCGATCTACTCCAAATTAAAAATATTTATGTTTAGCCATTGTAAAATATGGTCGCAGATGCAGAGGCAGAGGAAGTAATTAAAGTAAAGGAAACCTTAGCTTCCATTGCAATTGCCCCTGTTCGCGTACTAAATATGCACCAATGTCACCCTGCTTAACGTTATAGTGTTCTAATGAAAACAAATGGCCCAAACTACATTACGATATTTATAATGCTTTTTCTTCGTTTCGCATAGCTATTCTGGCTGGAATTTATTGTGTCGTAGTAATGCTAAGAACCATATTAGGAATAACTAAATTATTTTACATTATTTCTTAATGTTAGTAGTGTGAGAGACTATCAATGCATTCAAATTTGATATAAACAGAATTCGATTCTCGAATTAGAAGCAGTGTAACTAAACAATCAACCAAATTGCGCAATGATTTGTTTTGTGTGCTTCTTTGAAATATTTTATACAATTGGAAAGGGTGCGTAACGCGTCGTGTAGAGTATGCAGGCGCATATACAAGGGGAGGTAATGTGTCCCCTCAGGCTGACGATCGGCGTCAAGAAATGTATGTACTGTCCATGCCCAATTCTAACATGTACGCTAAAATTTTTTGTCTGCGGCGCATTTATCTTTTTACTGCCTTGAATTGCTGCTGCTGTGGTAAGAACCCCCTTTAAGGGCATCACCGATCAGGGCGGCTAGCTCGAGGTCCCCTTTCCCCCTGCGGATTGTTCCTCAGGGTTTCAACAACTTAAGCGTTGCGCGCCTTGTAAGTTGCTTCATGTCAGAATGTGGGTGTGGATAAGGTTTTAATGGGTTATCTGGGGGGGTGTTCTGGTATCACCGTAGGAGTTTTGGGCGTTTGTGACGGAAAAGAGTGTTGATGTCATAGACTGACGCTTGTCTTATGAGGAGGTTGCGGTGGATAGTTGCCTTTAGAAAGACCCTGGTAGCTTTCCCTTGGGCGGGGGTGTGGTTGATGTCGCGGTGTAGTTCACTATTTTGAAAAAATCAGGAGATGTTCAGGGCGCTGCGGTTGTACCTATTTTCTAAGGGTTAGAGGTGGACTATGTTGGAAGGGGCTGCGAACCCCCGGGAGCGCCGTATGTAAGGGTGGGTCGGATGGTGGCTGATATAAGGAGAAGTTTGCTTTAGTGGCTTCATTTGCTTTGACGATGGAGGAGGGGGTATAGTAGGCTATGGATTAGCCGGACCTTGTCAAGGGTGTTTGTGATATGGGGCTCTAGGTTAGGGTGGGGTTCGTCTAGTGTGATTCCGAGATATTTTACCAGAGAATATCGGGTCCCTCCAGATTAATCGCTTCGAAGGGGGTTGCCTTCGGCTCCCAATTGGATGGCTTGGGTTTTGTCGGAGTTGAGACAAAGTTTCCAGCTTACGCAGTAGCTGGAGAATTCGTCAACTCCCTCTTACAGCTTTTGAGCCACCCTGCGAGGATGCAATGATCTCACGGCGAAGGCGGTGTAGTCGGCGTATACGGCTAGGGACTTGGGAATGTCATGGGTGAATATGTTGAAAAGGTGGGGGGAGAGGACTGCGTCCTGGGGGATGCTGACCTCAAGGACCCTGGGTGTGGAGAGATGTTGGCCGATTTTGACACGGATTTTGTTGCGGGCTAGGTATGATTAGATTAGGTGTACGAGATTCGAGGGATAGCTAAGGAACATCATCTCGTGAATCAACCCATCGTACCAAACGGTATTGAGGGCTTTTCCTATGACAGATAGAACGGTCCCTGTGTATTGATTCCAGTTGAATTCCTGGGTTCTGTATTCGGTTAGCCTGAGGATTTAAAGCACTGTATGAAGGCCTTCTTGGAAACCGAACTGTTCGTCTGGGATTTCTTCCAGTTGGTCGGTCTATAAGTTGGGTTAAAAGTATGCGCTCCATGATTATTGCCGTTGAGTTGTGGAGAGAGATGGGGCGATAGTTTTAAGGAAAAATGGGATCTTTCCCTGGTTTGGGGATGATGTTGACGTTGGCATTTTTCCACCCTTTCGGGAGAGGAATTTGAGGATTTTGTTGGTGATATTGTCTGCGCCTGGGGCTTTTTTGGATTGGCATGGTAATATGATATCCGCTATTTTGCGGAAGGAGGCGGGGATGATTATTTCCTCAGTTTCTTGGGAGCGTCTGACTAGTCTGAAGGTGCGCTCCATCAATCTTTTGTGATCTGCGCCAATCTCATGGTTTTCGTTTAGCCTGCTCTGCCACTTGTATGTGTTGGGCAAAGGCTTTCGCCTTATCTGCGGCTGACTTGAACTAACGCGTCTCCTTAAATTTGTCTTTATCAGGGCCACTTAATTGCGGGTTTAAAAAGGTACTAACCATTTTACCTTCAGCTTTGTTGAAAGTATGCTTAATTCGTTTGGTAGAAAGAATATATTGATAACTCTTCTAAAATGTTTCAAAGAACTAGTCCAACATTCTTAAAGGGGTCCGATTTAATAAATAATAGGTAACATGTTTCGCCCAATCACTGGGCATTATAAGACCTTCAGGATAATAAAATTAAAACAAGAACAATGCATCAGTTACGGTTTTTATCTATTATTAACTACATTACTTTGCCGGAGGCCGAGACTTACTGCCTTTGATTTTTATTTTATACCAAAATGTTTCGCCTGCAGCGCTTGCTTTTCTCGGCGAGTAATATTCAATTGGTCTACTCGAAGCAGTTTCCACAAGTTTTGAGCTCATACCCCGCTACTGTTTTTTGGGTTAAAAATTAATTTAATTGCTAAAGGACATACAATAATGCAACTTTGAATTACGTGTTCAAGTTCAAAAATGCTATTGTATTAGAACTGATTAATTCAGGCAATTTTATTTTCCCATGTTGTAAAATAATGACGACATTTGCTACCCATTCCTTTCGATTAATAAAAACAAATGGAGCAGCCAGAAAAAACGACAACCGCATGAATACAGAACCGACCACCAAATAAAAATATTGTTTATAATTTAGAACACACCGTTAATGCGACAACACATTTGTTACAGTTCAACAGGAAAATAAACAGATTCGAACACAGTGTACGGCAAACCGCTTATGGCATTGTTTGATGATAACATCATCGTTTGGGGGAGGGGAAGGTCGAGCGGGTAAAATGAAGCCCTACTAATGTGGATGCTCACCGGCATCGGCATATACATGTGTCACGGATCATTTACATTGATAAAGATCGTCCTGTAATGGTCATTAATGGTCTCCGTTTTTCGTGTTATGATATTAAAGCTTCTGTTGTTGTTTTTTAAATCGTTATTTTGTGTGTTAGTATGAATTATAAAATTTTAGCAGATAAGAATACTATTTTAGGTGTCCCACATCTTTTATTAATTTCAGTTCCAAAATGTCGATTGTTCTTAGAGGAATCATCAAATCCTCATTTTCCAAGACTTGGGAATAAGTTGGGCAAAGCAAACCGAGAACGATTATGAAGCTAGGAGGAAAATTTATTATTCTGGAACTAGAAGAAGATTGTCAATCGACAGCCTGAGAAAACTTTAAGTAATCTCTACACGCCATGCAGGTTTAATTTTGCTATACGTCTTTTTTTTTTAATTTCGGCTTCGTTTAGGAAATAAATGCAATTTTAATTTAAAATTAGGCGAGAACGAAATATATTTCAATTTAAATGAAGATATAACATAACTAGCCTGACCTAACCTAAAAATCTCTTTTTATCGTTATATGGGTTCATTTTATTCGGGTAAAACACTAGAGTACATTTCAAATCTCTTTAAGGCGTATTATATAGGTACGTTATTATATTGGATACAATCTTTTATACAGCGTTTTGTGCGTTGCCGAGCATTTTTATGAAATTAGAAATTCTTCAGCTCTATGTAGATGTGTTCAGTAAAACGCTTTATATGATTGGAACGTGAGGTGAAGTAGAATTTAGCGGTACAGTAAATTTGCTTGCTAACTCAGGATACACCCGGTCGATTCCTTGTGTCTTCGTGTCGAGCGTCGGCGTTCGAGTCGTCGGATAGAGGTCATTTTAACTAGTTCGAGGTGCTGTCAGCTGTAAAAAGGTGACAACTAAGACAGATGTCATATGATGGATGTCAAAAGTCAAAAGAGAAGGGTGTTCGAGATTTAAAAAATGTAAGGGATGGATGTGATTAGGTTGTTGGTTTTTATTAATTTATTAAAGGTTATATAGGGCAGAAATTAATTTAACAACAGAGGCACAGTTATAAGACAAGGGTGTGTGAAAAAAGGATTGGGACTGTATTGTTTGAGAATAAATATGTTGTAAACTAAAAGGTGGGTTGTTTTAATTTTTTTAAAATAAATGGAATCGTATAGAGCGATAGAGGATGAAGTGAAGAATGAATTTAGTTTATGAGTCAAGAACCTAAGCTTATTATAAATTTAAACTGAATTAGAGACCTTCTACTTCCACATTCAAGACATGCGTGAATAATTCCACACCATACTTAGACGGCGTTTTTTTTATACGAAAAAGTGCCATTTATGAAAGTTGTTCAGTAAATTATTACCTATACTTCTACCTGCATGAACTTTTTCTGTCATTTCTGGTTTGGTTTCCATAGCTTACTTACTTTTTTTTAAATGGAACATTCTGCATATGATTGCATATTTGGATTCTACTGAGAAAACTTTTTGTATTTCAAATTTTCACCTGTCTGCAAGCGTTTCCGAGATAATGACAGCTCAAAAATGAAAAACTTCCTGATTATAATTATTCTTACCTAATACCCACCGGTTGAGTCGAGGTGTCTTCATGACAGCGACCTAAGAGGTGTCAATTTTGAATTCCTGTTTAATTTTCTGTTGTCTGTTTTTTAATTTGTTTACACTATGGTTCATCCGAATGAGAAATAACGAGTTGAAATTTGAACAATGAGCGGTTATATATGAAGAGATCGCAAGATCAGGTTTGTCAACTTTTCAATGAATTATATCCAAATAGGCCTCCAATAAATAATTTTAATGTGTCTCATCAGTCAGTGAAAAATTTGTTTAATCAGAAGAAGTTGCATCCCTACAAGATAAAGTTGGTGCACGAGTTAAACGAGGACCTTTTTGATAGAAGAGCTGAATTTTGTGAGTTGATGATGGAAAGATGCAATAAGGATAATAACTTGGCAACAGATATCATTTTCTCGGATGAAGCTACTTTCCATTTAAATGGTATTGTTAATAGACACAATTATCGTTATTGGTCTGCTGAGAATACTCACTGGTTCCAGGAAGGTTATACTCAGAGTCCCGAAAAAGTTAATGTTTGGGCTGGGCTTTGTTGGTAGACATATTGTGGAACCTTTTTTCATAGATGGTAATTTGAATGTCGAAAAATCTGGACCTTCTCAGGAATCACCTAATTTCTTTTTGCAGAATGGTTTTACCGGGTGTAAATAATGGCATTAACGAACAGGTATGGTTCCAGCAAGATGGAGCACCTGCGCATTATGCGGCAAATGTTATACAACACACAACAAGAAAATACACAAGCGAACAATTTCCAGGACGCTGGATAGGCTGAAGAGGTGCTATTGATTGACCAGCGCGATTCCCGGACTTAACCCCGCTCGACTTCGTTTTGTGGCAACACTTAAAGAACAATGTCTACGTTAACCGTCCAAATGACTTAGAATCTTTAAAAGTCAGAATTAGTGCTGAAATTCGGGCCATTCCAGAGGACTTCCTTTTTGAACGTTGTAGACGGGTTCAGGGATCGACTAGCGCTCTGCTTAGCAGAAAATGGTGATAATTTTGAACACCTGATCCACTGAGAAGCTTTTACTTGTTTATTATTCTGATGTTAAGTTGTCCAATTTGCTAGGCTATTTATTTTGTTATTATACAGTTGTACAGAGTTTTCCCAGTAAAATCCAAATATGCAATCATCTGCAGGGTGTTCCATTTAAAAAAAGTAAGTTGGTCCCTGTGGCAATCAAACCAGAAATGACATAAAAAATTTATGCAGGTTAGTTCAGGTTAGGTTATGTGGGGAATAATTTACTGAACAACTTTCAAAAAGGTCACTTTTTCGTATACGAGATAAATCAAAAGTTATAGGCACTTAGCGCGACTTTCTTGCCACTCCGTATAAACGTCAAAAAGCAGAATTGGCAAATTTATACCCTAAGAAAGGTATTTTCTGAACAAACTTGGCAATTTATTTAAAATATAATATTTGTTGTTTTATGTGTATATCAGTTTAAGTGTGCATAAGTGCAAGAAAATGCCGCCAAATATGCCACAGGACAGGACCATCAAACGCGATAAAATTTCATGTTTATTTTTAATAACATCTATTCGAAAAGCAAGGATTTAACCTGAACAACAAACAAACACCAGTCACGCACATATGAAACACCATTTAGCTTACTGCCATCACAAACAGAACACTTTCCGCCTAACATTTTTCTAATATATTTTTAACGACTCAAAATAATGTTGGAAATCATGGTCGTGAAAAACTTTGGCCGTCTATTATAAATGTGAAATTTTTACGATTGCCATTTTTGCTCAAATGGAGCACGTATAAAGTGACAATTTCGCTACGATATTGAATATGGAAGTGCCGGTGTTTCAAATCGGTAAATCATTGAAATAAGATACGCGTTCGATGTTACATATGTGTGAAGATATACTGGGCGAAAAAACTCCTTTTCGATAAAAAAAAACAATCTTAACGTAAAACGAATTGATTAAATTGGGTCATATTGGACCCTTTCTTGACTTAGCTATCTCTATTATACGAAAATTTTATGTATCTACTATACCCAAATTGGACCTTATGATTTGAATGGTGTGTTGTGTGAGGGTAGGAGTCACTGGCGTATAATGCTGATCTATGGGCCTGTGTTCAGCTCAGCTTTACTTAGCTGCCTTCAGTGCCGGATTACCCATAAAGCAGAGTAGGCGCCAGCCTATCACTTGTGTCAAAGTTCTTGTTATCCTAGAAGCGAAAAATAAGAAACTTCATGTTTTCCCAAAAGATCCTGTCACATTACCAATACGGGATAGATTATGCACGAGTTTTCACGTCGAATAAAAGCATATAACAAAGTTCATTTTGAATTTCTCATTAAGTATCCATCGAAGACAGACGTTGAAATTAAAGAAGCGGCCCAAAGCTTTACGAATAATTAGGATTTGGAGTTTGTAGAAGAGATGGTTCATTTCACGTATTTCGTATCACATTTCCAAGATTTCAAAGCTTATAAAGATAAAATAGTATCGCGCTTATACAAACTCATTATTGAAAATAAGGTGCGATCAACGAATGTTTGGGATTCGACGACGTTAATGGATTGATTCTTCAATAAGTGGACCATACCTACTCTCTATTACCTTGTATTACTTTTCCATAGAGTGATGATATTATGTGTCCCCAAAGCGCAATGCACACGAACAAAAAAAAAACAAAAACACCGAAACCTAAACGCTCTCACCTGGGCAGTGAACAAGATATTTTCCAATCAAGAAATGAGAGCTGGGACGCAGGGCCGGCACAGCGCTCGCCAGGTCTAATTACAAAATTGATTTGGGGTGAGCCAACACGGTCCTCTAGATCCCCAAGGTGCCGGGCTTTATTAGATCATTGCTTTGCTGCACAATCCTATTACGAACGTGTATCTGACTCGCTTCGTGTCTGATTCTGATTCTGCTTGCAAGTAATATTGGGAAAATGTATCGATATTATCGATATTTACCTGACTAACCTTTTTGGGTCAATTGAATCGGTGGATTTCTCTTCGTTCCAAATACAGAAATGAGAGCTGTGTTGTAAGGATGGCAATGCTTACTTTATCGTTCCTAAACCTTTTTAGTGTTGTGGCTCCCAGTGTAGGCCAAAAATAAATTAATAACCCCCTTACAAATAACTAATAGTAATAATAATACTTTTTTCTACTGACGTTTTGATATTTAAATAACCTCCTTTTAGGCACAGCGTGCTTGAAAGCTTTTTAGGCACGTTGTGCCCAAAAGTAATTATTTACAATTAAAAACTAAACACAGACTATACCTTTACCTATTAATAATAAATATGAAAAGTACAGTTACTTATATTATTAAAATTATTGCTTAAGTAACCTAAAACATTACGTTGAGATATTTCTCTTTGTAAAATAGGTGAGCAATTTGAACTAGAAATAGAAAATAAATATCTGCAACAGCAATATCAATTAAACTCATGTCACTGGTAGAGCTGGTAGAACATTCTGATTCGTTAGATTTAACACGTTTGTTGTTGCGTCCAAAGATTTTTCACCAAGAATTTTCACCAAGAATTTTTTCGGAAACTTTTCTTTTGTTCTCTAAAGAATCGTCTATATAACCCTCAGCCACGGCATTTGACCGCCAACCTCCATGTCGCTTTAGCATCAATATATCCGCTCCAGAGTCCGCTAAAAAAGTTGCTGAAGATCTTCGAAAGCAGTGGCCTGTATATTCATTTGCCTTTGGAAGCCCCAAGAACTCAGCAATTTTCTTTGGTGTTGCTCCAATGCTATTAATGCCCACTGGAAGTCTGGGACATTTGAAGTTTCTGTACGTGAAAAAAAAAATGTTATATGTGTTGGACGTAATTGGGCGTACTTCCAGACAATATTCAAGAAGTTGATGCCGTCAATAGAGCCTTCGCTAATTACAAAGCTTCTTGCAACATTTGTTTTAGTGTTTGGAATGGTTCTTTTAATTAAAGACTCCGGAATTTCGATATTATTCATCTTTAAATATGTGAGGTCTTCTCTGCGACATGCTCCCACAATAAGAATGACTTTGTCCAATAAATAGTTCTTATCGTCTGCTTCTTAGACAAATCTTTCTATTTGTTCCTTGGAAAAAACTTTCGACTTTTTGGGCTTATACCCCGTAGATCTCCTTTTCAAGAATGCGATTAGGTTTGTAATTCTCTTTATATCAACATTTTTATTTAAATAAACCATCGTTGGAAGCATTGAGTAAGTACTCCATAAAGTTGATGGCCTATAGGCATCGGATAACCGTGAAAAATATGCCAAAACGACTTTTTCTGACAAGTTTTTTACCTTTTTTTCTTCACACCAATTTTTGAATTCTTCGTATGTGCCCTCATACAAACTCCTTGATTTTTGGGGAACAAGATTCACCATTGCCTCATTTGCAGCATTTTCAATGTCTGAGTCTTCTAAATCACTCATTTTTTACTTAATAGTAGCCGCAGTTTTTGACAAAAAAATTCTTTTGATTTTTCTGACAAGGGCCAATTTCTTTGACATAAAAGGTGTAAATGAAACACAGGTAATAAAATGTTTGGTAAAATAAATTAAGTTTTTTATTATAAAACGCCCGTAGAAAAATAATTGTATACCATTCGAAACAATGTCTTTTAGTCATTCTGATTTTTCTGAATTTTCACGTCGCGTGCCTAAAAGACCCTTATTTCGTAACTTGTCGAAATCCTCAGGTTTTAGTGTCAAAACATATTATTTTAAAGAAGAAAGTTAAGGTTTTACTTTTACCCACTTGAACTTCTGGATAATAAGAGAAAAAATATTCAAAAAGTCCTAATTTGTTAAATTAAAATATAGAAACAAAGCAAAGTTCTGTAAAGTGCCAAATGAGAGTGCCTCTTATGAGGATCTTGTTAAATTGGGTAAGCGTATTAACGAAATTTGATAGAAAACTTATTAATAAGAACGTCATTTTTAAGAAACTAAGTAGGTATTTAGAGAGGCAACAAGTGGTGTGAAACTCTAGGAATTGAGAGATTCCACGCTACATGCAAATTCAACTTTCAAGTCAGTCTGATTATGCTCTTTGAACGTGATATAGAATAATGTTATATTTAAATTAAAATATAGAAACAAAGCAAAGTTCTGTAAAGTGCCAGATGCGAGTGCCTCTTATGAGGATCTTGTTAAATTGGATAAGCATATTAACGAAATGTAATAGAAACCTTACTAATAAGTAGGTACGCCATTTTTAAGAAACTAAATAGGTATTTACATTGCTACAGTTTTCCCTTTAGCTTTTAAATTATTCTTATATAAGCTTGTAATATAAATGTATTCCTTTTTTATATAAATACTTAGGTACCTACCTACATATTTTACTTCATAGATCTCTAAGTAAATATACGATTAATATAATACTCGTCATTTTCATTCTTTTATATTGTTCCAAAGCATACTTTTATTTAGTTGTTTAGTGTTCTAAGTATACATATATTTATTATGTTATTTGTTTTGTTAAGCTTAACAATAAGGCACGTTAAACGTAGATATATATTTGTTTAATTTACTAAATTGTAAACTATATAATAGGTGTGTCACATTGTTCAACTAGTTATAATAATAAGTGTAAAAAAATCACAGGGTTCCAGTTCTGTTGTAACCATAATTTTGTTTATAAATAAACGATAAATAATACTCAATATTTTCATTCATTTAACAAACCCTTTCCAAGCGACCTGAAGATTTATATATTAGGGGCTACTACTTTCGGCTTTGATTACGTCATTCAATCATGTATCAAACTAAGCAGAGGTTATTACTGTAAAATATCTTGAATGTATAATTTTTTACTGTGTGGGATTCAATTTATGAAGACCTTTTCATCACATGGGGGCTATGTGATCTATAGGTTGTCATTTAAAAAAATAGTTGGGGTAGCTTAAGGTTAAGGGGTTGAAGGTCGACACCCCGGCATAGCATCTATATTTCCCTGAACTAGCCCATTTTAGGATCAATCAAATCGGTGGATTTTGCGATTAATCAAATGATTATCTCTTGATATGTACGCACCTGATTTGATTCTGTATAAAAGTAGAATTGAAAAACTACATCGCCATCGGTGCTATTTTCTTAAAATCTCGATTACCAATAAAATTCTTAACTATTCTAAATAATGTTGCCTATTCACACTAAAATGCTACTTGGCATTTATTAGCGACAACAAAATGTTATGAAAACAATGCAGCCACTTGGATTTGTACAATATCGAAGTTTATTGTTGAGATAAGGATAAAAGCCAAAGGGTTAATGTGAAGCGATCTTCCTAGAAACACGGAAGGTGACTTACTTGCAGTTGATCATTTTCCTTGCCTCAGGTTGTTTAGTTTGAATTTCAAACTATCCGCTAGATAAATCTATGGGTAAGGTCCGGCAGTTTAAGCTTAGTTGAAATTGTTTGCCTACACCTATATATTTATTTAATTTATTTATCATTCTTATTGCTTGTTAGAATTCAAGAAACTAGCCATGCAGGACCGAGAACTTATGGTTTTCGATATAAAAAATATGAATGCAAGTAATAATTCTAGAGTCCACGTAAATTCCTGGATATGAGAAAAATATCACTTTGGTCCATTGCCAATCCACGTAGGTCTTATTTACCTTCCTTCAGCCATCTTTCATGCAGTCATATATAGTTGGACTAGCGACAGGTAGGTACACAGAGCAAGTCGCAAGTCGCTTGAGATGAAAGTAAATAACTCTGTCCCGCAAAACTCTCAATGAACCCGTACACAAGAAAAATGTAAACATTTGCCTTTCGTGAGCTTTGCCAGAGGCAAAAAGCCACGGAAATGGCTGCGGGATCTTTAATAGACCTAAATTTGAGAGTTTTGTTCTGTTTTTGGAGCAAAGGGTATTTAAATTTTGCGGATTTAATGATAAATTTTAAAGTAAAATACTCTCGTTTCTTGTTTGCTCTCGAATGTTTATACCAAATTGTTTTTAAAATTATTTTGGTGAAAGTGAAGATCACGGAAAATCGTTATATACTGGATATTTTATTCAAGGGAGTAGATAATTTATTTCTCTGGAGGGGACGTAGATCGCGTAGTTAAATAAACAACTTTAGGGAGGAGTGGCAAAACAGTTGCAGCTCACTCTGCCGTGAAATTGATAAATAAAGTACCTATTCATAGAAACTTTGCAATTTGCATGCAGGTAAACAAAGATATAGTTTGTATTATAATACGTATTCATCTAATACGTAATTAAAATGTCTACAAGGCAAAAATAATTATAATTTTAAGTTAAACTTAATCAATACAAAAGGCTTTTTTTTCCAACTTTTTGTTTTCTGGCTAGACTTTGTTACGAGTTGAGGTTTTGTCTTCTTTGTTTTGCAAACTTTTGGTGCGGCAAGTAAATGCTCGAAATAAAGTAATTAATTAAGAAACCGACCCATTTATTTCTTTAGAAAGTGCACTTCCAATCCAAAAACTTTTTCTAATTAATCCTAAAGTTATTTAAAAAGGTAAAGTAACATGATTTTTCATTCCCGAATAATTATTGAAGCGGAAGCCAATAAAATTTTAATTTAGCCGATTTTCATATGTTTATTTGCAGGTAAAAGAAAATTCATTTTCTCGAGGTTTTTAATGATTTGCTTACGCATGGAATACCTGTATATGGCATGGGTTTAATATAAAACTATAGAAAAAAACAATTTAAGAAAGTAGTTAAATAAGGAATAAAGCAAAAAAAAAGCAGCAAACACATAAAAAATAACAGTAATTAGTAATTACTATATTAGAATTAGTTTAGGTAGATTAGTATTGAATACCTACAGTGTGTGTATAAAGTCTAGAAACGGCTTAATAACATCACAATTTATTGGCCGACTTAAAGCAAATATTGTACAGTTGTGTAAGAGGATCTGACGCACCGAATGACGATATTGGCGTTGTTGCCAGCTTTTTAGTTTGTCTGGAATTCGAACGAATTTTATATTTTTAAATGTAACCCCCTGTATATTTTTTCATTTATAGTTTTTACTTTAAATTTGCTACACTTTTGGTAAAACATACTTTGTTCCTAATATTAGTAGTTTTCGAAATAACGACGTGTTTTGAAAATATCAACAAATTGTGTTTTATTTATAATAAATAAAACACTAGTACAGTTTTGATGTAAAGTCATAAAAGCTGTAATTTTTACATGCAAAAATGTCTTTAACTGAAAGTGAAAGAATTACAATTCTTATGATGAGAGGATATGGCGATAGGGTCAGGTCTTACGAAAAGGTTAAAAATCTATTTAATGTCGCATTTCCAAACCGAAATTCAATTTTAAGAGCAAGTATTTTAAAAACTGTCCGATGGTTCAAAGAAACTAGAAATTGATAGGCCACGATCAGGATGAGCAGCAGTAGTACATGAAGAGAAAAGGTTAGAAATTTTACAACATGTTGTTTCTTCATTAAGAAAAATTTCTCAAGTAAGTAACGTCTGCTTGAAATCCGTCCATAATGTTTTAATAAAACATAAATATCACCCTTTCAAAATACATGTAGTTCAAGTGTTATCAGAAGATGATTATGAGCGAAGAATTGAATTGTGTGATATTATGATGTCAAGGTTTGACCAAAATAACCAGTTTTTCAAATTTTTAGTATTTTCGGACGAAGCAAAATTTATGTTAAATGGTTAAGGGCGGGTATTATAAAAGAGGCAAAAGTTAACTTTGATCCTAACTGTAAGGTTAACTTTCCTAGAAAAATTGATAGTTTTATAAAGTTATCATTATCCTTCAAATGTAAAAAGTAAAGAATAATTTTTAACAACCTAACCTATAATTATTTATAATCTGTCACTGACATTATGGTTGTAATGTCAGTGTAATCTGTCATCAATATCGTTTCTCTCCTTAATTTTTGTACTTTGATAAATTATTTTATATTTTATAAAAACATGGAGAGAAGAGCAATCAATTTTTATGTTATGTCAACAAAAGTCTTAAAAATCGTCCAAAATTACCAAAATCTGTGCATCAGTTAACTTTAATTGATACCTACTCCACCCAATAAAGTTGGGGATGTCAACTTAACTTCAACCTGTGACGTCATTCAACAAGTTAACCTTCGTTCATCTGTCAATTAAGTTTTATAATACCCGCCCTTAGTCAATAGACACAACTGTAGGTTTTGTGCAAATGAAAATCCCCACTGGATGAGAGAAGGTCATACACAACGCCCTGAAAAATTAAATGTGTGGGCTGGGCTTCTGTGTAACCACAAGATCGGTCCATTTTTTATTGATGTAAATTTGACATCACAACTTTACCTTGAGCTCTTGGAAACGCAAATAGTGCCTACTATACGAAATGTGATGGGTCCAAATTATGCAAGTACATTCTTCCAACAGGACGGAGCTCCTCCCCATTTTGGTCGAAACGTGCGCGAATTTTTGAGCAACACTTTTCCGAATAGGTGAATTGGTAGAGGGAGTACAATCGGGTCGCCACCTAGGTCCCGGATTTGTCGCCTAACGACTTCTTTTTATGGGGATACTTGAAGAACAGAGTTTATACCACAAAACCTTAAGATTTGGCCGATTTGCAGCGTCGAATTTTGGACGAATTTGAATTGATAACGCCAGAAATGATTTAAAGCGCAATTGAAAAATTTTATTTTTAATTAGCACACTGTCAAGCTGTACAGAGAAAACAGCTTGAACATTTAATATAAAAAATATATTTTTTCTAAATTGTACTCGTTATTTCGAAAACTACTGATATTAGGAACAAAGTATGTTATACAAAAAGTGTAACAAATTTAAAGTAAAAACTATAAATGACAAAATATACAGGGTGTTACATTTAAAAATATAAAGTTTGTTCAAGTTCCAGACAAACTAAAAGGCTGGCAACAGCGCCAATATCGTCATTCGGTGCGTCAGATCCTCTTACACAACTGTACAAAATTTGGTTTAAGTCCGCCAATAAATTGTGATGTTATTAAGCCGTTTCTAGACTTTATACACACACCGTATAAGATTAGTATTCTTTAAGCTTTCTCAAATATGCAATTACATACAATACTTTACCTTCTAAGATATTTTTCGACAAAAATTTGCAACTCATTTCTGCTACATGTAATTATTCAACAGCTTCTCGGAAAACCATTCAAACTACCGTCAGCATGACAGAGTAAAATCCAGAAATTGCTTATATTAGACTAAAAACAAACTGAAAAACCCAAGGCAAATAGGATAATGCAATTTTTCAATTTAAAAGCACTTAGCATGAGATCTCGACCGCTCAAGGGGCTTTAATATTTCAAACAGGTTTTCTATAAGATCAATCTTGCGTGAGAGTATAAGTGTAAATTATTGTTTTTGGCCGCTTTTCTGCTAAATTTACTTATTGGAAGCATAAGGGTATTGCTCAGAGAAAGGTAATGGTTATCAAGATTTTATGATCAAACCTGCTTGCTTTAAGACGTTCTAATGATCTGATTTTAAATGAGTTTTGTACCAATGCCAGCTTACCACATTCGATTTTTAAGTTTTGCACTATGGAAGGCAAATTAACTTTTACTGGCTCCTTGAAAATCGCACAGAAACAATAAATTAATAGGGTTCAAATCGGGAAATCTTAACGTCTTAACTAAAAGCAAAATACTTCATACATATTATATCGAGATATCAAAAATTACTGGAACATGGATGCCTGATCCTTTTGAAATAATTCTATTAAGTTAAGGTTAGCTGGGATTTCAATCATTATTTCATTGTTAAAATTTGTTACTAACCTAAATTGACAGAGTTATTTAAAGAGTATAATATAATATATAAGCCGTTTTTCATTTCATTACTACCTTTGACCTAAGTAGTTTTACTAATTTTTGATATCTCGGTAAAAGCCATCCAAAAACAAGTTCTGATATTTTGGTTATTATTTACAACGCTCTTATAAGAATTACCCAAAAGAAAGCTTTTCTTTCCTATGGCATTAAAAATACAAGAACGCAGAAAGCGAGATAAGAGCGTCATTTACTATATTGATTCCTTCAGTTCAAATTGTGTATGTAAAATGATGATGAGGTAATCAGAAAAACAGTGAAGTTTCCTTTAGGGAGTTCTCCGGTAAAAATTTAAAACGGAGGGGTGCATACTTTGGTTTTTTCTGTGCTTATACGTAGGTGGGTACACTTTCTTCTATACGGGGTGTTTATTAAACATACGGGAAAAATGGAAGGAGTTATTCCCTGGACTACTCTAAAAATATTTTGTCCTTGGGCCAGGAAGGCCAATGACAGTAAGAACGGTAGAAGTGGAAAAGAATGTGCTGGACACGATAGAGGAAGATCCAGGTACTTTTAGTCGAAAAATTGCAAACACCTTGAATGTAAGTAATGGGACTGTTTTTTTGTTTGTTTGGTTAGGTGAACCTCAGTTATGGCCTGCTCGATCCTCGGACTTAAACCCTCTGGATTATTTCCTATGGGGTCCATCTAAAGGCATTAGTTTATACTGCTCTGGTGGAGAATGTGAAAGACTTAAGGAGTCGGATAATTGCTGGGTGTAACTCAATAGGAAACGACTGGTGTTTTTGAAAGAGTTCGGTAGTCAATGAGGAGAAGATTGGATTTTTGCATTTTAGCTGGAGGTAGTAATCTTCCACAGTTATTGTAGATTAAGTAACTTTATATGTAATTTTTGGTAATAAAGTGTTGATATTGTCGAAAAATTTTCTCCTCCTGTATCTTCGAAACAAAGGGGCTTTCCAAAAATCGTGAAAGGATAAAATATTATTAGAATAGTTCAGGGAATAACCATTTTAATTTTTGCGTATGCTTAAATAAATTCCCGGTATAAACGTAAAATACTGTCAACAGAATGACGGAATGACTAGTTACATCGACTCAGCCGATGGTTACGGCAACGTAAAAGTATTATTGTAACGATAAGAACAGGGCCGGCTCAGGAAAAAGTCAAGCTGGTGGACAAGGGATGAAGAGAAACAAAAAAAATTGAGATGAATATTACTTACTTAGGAAAATATTGTAAATTAGACTTAATGAATTGTTAAAGAAAGCCTAGTATGTTTCGAAGCATTGGGGATCAATGCTTATCGGAGGAGAAGCATGTTAACAGAATGGCGGGCTCCACATTATAATTATATTTTTTACACCTTTAGACCACTGTGCGTTGGGGGCAATTAAACAATTGTCAGCACTTTCGTTGTATAAATACTCGAACATTGGGTGGACATAGTACCTTCGTTTTTCCGACTAGTCACCTCCACGACGGCCATGTCGACACCCCTAAGGAGACATGCTGGGTTTCCTTCAGGCAACCTGGTAAACAAATAAAATAACGTAAATTAAAGGGTCTGTGTTTTTTCTAGCCAGTGTTTTCATTCACGCACTGTTAGGGATCTACCCCCAAGCTGTGACAATATACTTGAGCAACTAGCTAAAAACTTAAAATTTTAATTAATATAAAAAGAAGTTTAAAACGTAAAGTTTAACTCAAAATACATCCACGATATTTTTTTAAAATTTTGTTTTTTGTTCGACTTCTGCTTCTGGAATCACGTGTACTACTCAAGGAACATAAAACAATATTTTCCGATAAAAACGATGGTTTAGGAGATTCCAACACTAACTCCTTATTTTATAACTTTATTCTAGCACTTCATAAAAAAGGTCTGCAGTGTCTCACGTCTCAGAATGAGGTCGCCGAGCGCGGTGGAGTCCTCTTTTTGGGCCGTAGAGTTTTGGATGCTATAATGGATTTTCGGTGTTTCGAAATGCACGACGGGTTAAAGGCGGTAGTCCTATTTTCTGTGGCCTAACCAAACTTGAAACTGGATAGCTACAATCGACAATAAAGTTTATAATGTGAACTTCATCATAACTCCCTTATAAATAAGATTAAAAGGACATTGTCTGATTAGGGTTATGAATTAGTCCTCAAATTTAAAGTTTTTTAACTT
The DNA here is from genome assembly GCA_963920685.1 of Polydrusus tereticollis. Classification (NCBI taxonomy): domain Eukaryota; kingdom Metazoa; phylum Arthropoda; class Insecta; order Coleoptera; family Curculionidae; genus Polydrusus; species Polydrusus tereticollis. Next base: position 6,960,209 of record OY987335.1, read on the forward strand.
TTGGCTTGTTTTTTAAGGAAATAGTTCTGATGTTAAGGTAACATGTCAAGACAAGTACCTCCTATGAGAAGCTGTAAAGGATAATTGTACATTCATACATATTTTATTGTTGTTAAAGTTGATCCAAATGATGGTTATATGCGATATATATGATTATATGTTTCATTTAGTTTTCAAAGTCAACTGCTTTTTGGGTAAAAAGTTCAGCTGGTAGAAATACAATAATTAAGTAGCTGGGTGGGTTATTATATAAAAAGTATCTAACCAAAGTACTTTGAAACTAACCAGAAAAAAAGTACGTTGGAAATAACCTGAATTAACCAGAAGTATGGTAAAGTTTACATTATATCGTTGACCTTTACTGAAATAAATCAACTACCGAACCTAAACCCCATTGTGCAGAGGTCTCAACATCTTTAAGCAACAATGTTACGATTTAGACTACACATTAATGCAATATTAAAATTAAGTTTAAGATTTAAATACAGTACAATGTGTGTAAACAGAAAAATTTTACAATAATCAATTTTGCCAACTTAATTTTACTTTACTCTAAATTTTGTTCTGTGTCACTATCACTATCTTCATCTAAACCTATTATTAAGGGTTGAATATTAGGACTGCTATACACATATAAGAATATTCCACCCTAATTACATTGTTGTATACAGTTTTTCCAACTGTCTGCAGACATGTTACTTACTGGGGTGACGTAACACTGTATGTCTATTTTCTGTTGCAAGTTTATTTCACACGTATCCTTTATTAATTTTAAAAACTTGTAATACTTCTAAAATTTCTCGTTTTTTTGGTAAGTTTCTTCAAAACATATATTACTATTTATTCTAAAAATGTTGGATTTCTGCTTGTGTACCACTAAGAATGGCTGTGAAAGTGTTAGTCGTATGGCTTGCGGAAAAAAAATATATTAGGTAAAGTGGTCATGAGAAATTGCTGGAAATTATTTTAGAGTTTCTCAGACTGGCGCTAGAGGGCGCAACAGTAACAGTAAATATGAATCACGAAGTTTCCTCAAAAGTCGCCTAGTTATGGTATCCCGAAAATAACATTTTCGTATATTTCGAAGATTTATTAATAAAATTTACCTATAGAACGTGTTCGTCACTTTTCAAATAAAGTGGTGGGGGAAGGTTGAACATTATTTGTAATAAATGCTGATAACTCCGGTCTGGCTTAACATAATTTAGTAAACTTAGTTTTGTTAAAAAGGGCTTTTCTCACTCTATATATCATCTTATGAACTACGGCAATATGTGTTTTACATTAGGCGCTAGGGGGCGCTGTCTTACAGCTTCACAAACATTGCGCGTTTATCCCATAATTGTAAAAATAATAGTATATTCAATTTTACGTGATTACAAGGATGATTAAAAGTCTAAGAAGTCAGCGAAAACCGCAAGTTAATATCTATTTTTAATCCGGAGATATCAACAACAATAATCATAATTACGGAACATTATGATTTTATTTTCAAGTTGCCATTGTAAAGGTTTTTTTAAGAACTTTAAGTCGATGTTCAAACCAATCTTTAAAAAGTTGTGCGGCAGTGTCTTGGTGGCAATCCAGAGAAGAATATACTATGTTTTTAGCTGAAAGCAACAGACAGTTCGTAACAAATCCATTTTGTGAACTTGCGTGTATAGGTACTGTGAATGGCGATTGGCGGAAACTATATTATTTTAATCTTAATAGTGCATCTTTATTTTATCTTATTATTATTTATACTATTATTATATTTAATCACTAATGCAAAGTTAAATTCCTTTGCAAGTGAGTATTTTAACCAATAGAAAACGGCTTTAATTTAAATTTAATTCTTATACATTTTTATGCAGTTCTGCATACCCCATTTAAAAAGTTAGTCCAAAGAAAAGGTTACTTTAAAAGTAGCACACATTAAAAGTTATGTTTCAAAGGGAACTAACGAGTCTTTTGAGAAATACATCCGGAATTAAAGGACCACAAAAGCTGCAGTTTCATGCCTCATATCTTTACCAAGAGACATAATTTGGCGTCTGTTCGAATAAAATCACATACTTTCTGAACTTTTCCTGCCTTAACTAAACCGGCAACGTGCATACGGAGAACTGAATGTAAATTAAGATTAGGGAAAACTTTGTTAAATTATAGATTACTTTTCTACTTTTGTTTACATTGAAGGCACTGCATATTGAGGTTTCGATATTTAAGGATCATAGAGATGTGAAATGTGCCTTACACTTTTAAACAAATCACAGCACATCATCTTGTTGTATCTAGTTAAGGTATTCTTGCAAATAAATCTCGCGTCTATTATACACCACCTTACTTCTTACATACTTTTTTTTCCAATTCTTTAGATAAAGTGATGGGGGTACAGTAAACATTGATTTGGAAGAAATGCAACTACTCGGGATCGCAATATAAGAAAATATACAACTTAGTGTCATTTGAAATAGTTTTCTTGCCCTATCAGCTGTACGGTAGGCGATATCTTTTACCTTAATCGCTAGATAGAGCTTTTTAAAAATAAAGAAATTTTATGAATTTTTTTCGATAAGATTGAATGCGATGGTAAAGATATTAATACATCGGAACTTTAGAGTGATATGTAAATAATGGAGGCCGCCAACTGCTTCAAGCTACATAGTAAAGAAAGAAACTGTGTAGACTCTTAAATCTAATCAAAAATTTTGAAGGAATAATCTAAACATGAGGAACTCGTTCTTCTACATTCTACATACAGTTTTCCTTAATTCCATGTATACACGTTTTGCCAATTTGTTTAACCGATATTAATTACATAGACGTATCTTAAACCCTCTAAATCATAGTAACTTACATCGTTTACGACCTGCTCTTGATCGGAGAAAAATGACGTCATCAGTCAGTGTCTATGGCTAGCCGCATTTTGGCCGTGGTAAAGATGACTGAGTGAAAAGATAACGGATGGATCGAGACCAACAAGAAATAAAAGCCGTTTATTGTTTTATCAACAACATTTGATTTGTTTGGTGCCAAGACAAAAATGTATACAGGGTTTAGCATAGGTATTGGACATATGCTACAGGGGTAAATAAAAAATAATAAGAAATTCAAAACTATTTTTAATTATATGTATTAAGTTTCTACTATATGCAAGCAAACACTCAAACATGTACACAATGTACAGACTAATTAGGCTGTACCGAATAACGCAATACATGTCCTATTAAAAGATTTTAAAATATAATATTTGGGAACCTCCATCGGAACCTGGAGATGGAAACGGCTTAACGACGTTAAAAAATTAGCTAGGCCCTAGAAGGAAAGATTTCATCAGCTTGTAAAGGTCGTGGCGTAGAAAAGTGAAACATTCTAACAACAAACTACGGAATTTTCATCAAACATCTTCCAGGCAGAAGTAATTGCAATTAAAGAAGAGGAAGATACACTGAACCATATTAGGGCTGGAAGAGCATGCAAAGAGAAGAAAGAAACCCTTTGCCCCATCTTCTGTGTGATTTAGAAGAGACATATTATATACTTCGAGGAAGCCTACCGGGAACCCGTAAAATAGCTAGCGCCTACATCAACACTGCCCCATACTCCTAAATTTTGACAGAGACACTCGTTTGATGGAGTAGGAACGAATAAATCTCAACAGGTCAGTAGCTTCGGTACAGGGTGTATTGAACCATAAATATATAAGTGTAGGTATACCACAAAAGGTAAACGACAGAATCTAAAGAATGTTGCTGGTTAAAACTTTAAGACTAAAATAAGCATTAACTAAATTAGGCTAGATATTGCGATTACATTAAACTTGAGGGATTTAATATAAAAAAAGAAACATCATCGGCATAAATGTTTTAATCAAATACTAACGTAGCTAATTAACTTATTCTCGTGTAATGCAATTCTGCTGGCTTTTAAGAAGGAATTCTGCACAAGCTATATGTATAGCATATACTGTCTTAAGATGCACTTTGTAAAGTCACGTATTATTCAGTCGAGAAATACTTTGTTGTATCGGTTCAGAGGTAAGTTCCTTTGTTCTAAATTAATCGTATTTAGTAATTCCGATAACAAACATGCTAGTTACCTGCCGGCACATGTCTGTGGAATGTTTGCAATACCTTAGCGAAAATCCTTAGTTAATATCTAATGCTCTTAGATTTTCGTTATATAAGTTCTAAACTACATTATTCCACGTCTATTATAGTGGGTGTTAAAAACTCTAATAATGTAGTTAACGTAGTTTTTTCTTCTGTCAGGCAATAGGAAACACTGTATAATCATATCAAATGAAAAACAATATAATGTTTGTAAAATAATTGGGATTGGGATTGGGTATTGGGTATGCGTACGTAAGAGTAAATATTAATAGCAAATATTTAAAATGTGTTTTAAAGACAAATATTTTTGCCAGAATTCCATAAGAGAAAGTGTTCTATTCTCTCTTTTGTTTGCGTTTAAAAATTTTAAATTAACAGCTTTACTTAACCTTTTCTCTGGTTATATTAAGTTTTTATTTGTCTTTTGTACCCACATTTTGTCGTTGCTTATTCTGCGTAGGAAAAGAGAAATGTTTGCTTTAAATTTGTTTTCATATCAAAACAGGTAAATATGTAAAATCCTTACTATAATTCCGAACACGGAAAATGTTATTAGAAGTTCCTTTGCCAGACGAAATACTGGGTATGGAAAAATCTACTTAAATTTCATAGGCCCGACTTATTTTTGTAAATAGATACTAACGAAAGATCAATAATTTTTAATTTTAAACCTTGGATTGAACAACCGTTTTACTTAAGCATAGGCATAGAAACATATAGTCGTATTTCTTATGTTAACTAATTATGTATTTTTATTTAGTACGATTAATTTACAAATCTATTTTATTTTAAAGTGCTTTGTTTTTAAAGTAAAGAAAAGTTAGCTTTACTTGAAAACCTGAAAAGCCCCTTAAACAGGAATTAACAGTTTACATTGTGAGAACGAGTCGTCGGCATTCTGGGGAAATGTTGACGTAAGCACAACTGAGATCCTGCAGCTTAACTGCTACAAATCTTTTTCTAAAGAATGGTCTGCTTGTTTTCCGGGTGCTGGTTAATGCTCGACCGATTTAGATATTAACCAAAAACGTAGGAATTTAGTCGTTTCTATCTGAGTAATTTCACTTATATAATACGAGATATTATGTTCAAACCCAGAGTTTTTAGTGCTACATCTAATGCAATTGATGATATTCAAAATTTATATTTATTTTATTAATGTACTGGTAGAAGGCTTGTTTACTGTTGTCTTCACTTAAAATACTGTTTATGTTTGGTCCAATTGAAATAATAATTTTTTTTGTAATGAAAATGGTAAAATTGTTCACTTCAACGATATTTTGGAAAACATACTATATTAAAAACCCAACCGTATGATTGATGTAAACAATTCTACTATTTACTCAAAAAAACGAAAATTATTCCTTCAACTGGAAAAGTTTTGTCGTCAGTATTTTGGGATGGCAGGTGTCTTAATTTTTTGACAGATAAATGCGATATGATTTACATTTATTATCGACTATTAAGCAATTTGAATTAAAAACAAAAACTTTTTCATCCTTCTTAAATCCTTAAATTAACCCCATATGATTTTGCTTCCCTTGGATCTATCAGAAAGCATTCGATTTAAGGACTAGCCAGCAGCCAAAAGCATTCAATTATGAAGCTCTCAAGTAGATGTCAGTTATATTATCTTTGGATGGTTATAATGTCATGTCATAGTCGCGTTATGGCCTAAGGCAGTATCGCAGGACCTTGGGTGCTTTAAAACACTAATTCAACCATCGGCATCACTGAACTACTTGCTCACACATTTCAGTTCAAAGGAGAGTCATTCGCTAACTGGTATGATCTCAAAAACAACCTGTAATGCTTAGAATATCGTAGACCGATGTTAGTGACTTGAGCTTCTTTACAGATAGCCTTGTCCGCATACGCACCGCTCGAAGAGCGCCATAAAGAATTTTTCTTGTAGTACTGTGCTTGATCATAAATAATCTAAGCTTTGTTTAAGAAAGAAATTATCAAAAAATACGGGTTTGTATTCGAATATCTATTGTATAATTCTATAGGCAACAGAATGTGAATCTAATTTTCAATGTTCGTAAGTTTGCTTTAAAATTGCAATAAAAAGGTTTGACGTAAATAATCATTGTGCAGTCAACCAAGCTAATGATTACACCCTCTTTGTAATATTTCTTCCTTTTTTTTTATAAAAAATAATTTAATGATAAATAGATGGCTGTAAAATAAAAAATCGTTTTTATCCCAAGCTGCAAAAAACGGTATTAAAGAAAATAATGCACTGTTATATAAATGAGCGCTTTAAATATTAAAGAAAGCACAATAGCTTTTATTCACCCTTTTTTTTTCAAGCAACACATATTTATTCGACTTAAGGCTGTCATAATAATATAAAACATGTTTTTCATATTACCGGTGGACTTTTAAACTGACACCCCTAATGATGATAGATTTATTCGTTTTGCAGTATACCTAACTATCTATTGAAGAATATACGCATACAGTGGCGTATTGGAAATGATGGAAATGTATCTCACAATCTGTGAAAGTCTGATATACATTTTGTACTGTATCGTCACAACATCGTAATGTATGATTGCGAACAATTTATAAAAAACCAAAATATTCCTTCATATAAAATATCTTCTTCAATAACGAGCTGTTTATATAAATTAAGTATTATTTTGAAATATGTTTCAAACCAGAATAATTAGAAAACAACTCTACTCATAATCTGTGAAAGTATGATACACATTTTGTGCTGTATTGTTACAATTTCGTAATGTATGATCGCTATCAATCTATTAACTACCAACATTATCCTTCATATAAAATATCTTCGTTAATAATTAGACTTGTCCTTAGATAAATAATATCAATCCACCCCTTACTCTAAACCAATAATTGAAAGCGGTAGACTTATGTGTCCGACATTATTGGTATTGAGTAATTAATTTGAACTTCCATTACCGCGGCTGCTGTTGTTGTTGTACCTTTTGAGTACACAATCGCAGCTGTGTTTCTATAGAAAAGCCAATCAGTTATTTGGTGGTTGTGTTGACATGCTTCTAGATTCCTTTTTGCTTTTCTTAGAAATAATATAGGTTGGAAAAATGTCGGGCATTTGTAAATGTCGCCCTTTTCTTTGATATTGAGTTATAGGTAGTTTTTGTAAGTTGTTATATACTGACTAAAAATATATTGCTCTTACGACTTTTGCAGAAATAATGATAGGGACAGATATAAAATAAAGTAAATCGTGGAGAGTTAAAGATAATGGGCACCTCACGAGTTTTGTTGTCTAAGAAATTACTATTCGGTAAATTGACAAATATAAATAAACTTTAATAAAAAACAAAATTAATAGGTTAACGTAATATCTTTTAAAGTGAACTTTTTCATTACTTAAAAACTCATATCTAGTCGTTTAAAACTTCGTACCCCTGACATTTGCAAAACAAGATAAGCGATAATGTTCAAACAGTCTTAATGTGTGTTTCATAAAATTTCAAAATAATTTGTAAAAAGCGTTCGCTAACCGAACCTTGAAATGTGAACTTTCATTCAGCAAAACCCTTAGAATATGGGTCTTTATTTGGAAAGAGATTAAATTTTTCTGCAAAATATATTTTATAAAAATATCAGGAGCATTTGTCCTGTGTAAAAGTAATACTTTTAAAAGCTGTAATAAAGAAAAGTTTATTTTTCCATTAAAACTCATACAAATGTTGGTTTATACTTTTTTGCAATGAATTGTCGGCAATATTTTCGTAATATTTTTTTCTTTATTTTTGGGTTAGTGTATGCGGAGTATCTTTATATTTTGGGTGTTTAAACCATCATCAGAACTATAAAATACATTATTATTAGTGAATGACATGAAATTAATTTAAAAAGCACCCCTTCTTTATCACTTTCACATTTCACACTATCACTTATAGTTATTTAATACATATTTATTTCTTAAATTCTATATCATAACTGATTTCAAACAATTTTAATTTTATTACGTAGGAGGGTAGGTATCTAATAATTATGGGAAAAAACAATTTAAATTGGGTTGGTTATTACTTCTATTACTATGCTAATATGCTTGGTTTGTATTTCTTATGCTGTAATTATGTTCATTTATTCTGTTTTAGGTATTGTTTGGTTTGGCCAATGTATGTTTTTGGACAATCCAAACAATCTATTTTATATATTATCTTTTCTTGATTTAGTTTAGGGGTGTCTGGTTTTAATTTTGCAAAAAGGGTTTTTGTATTATTGGATGGTTTATTAGCTTTATTTATCTTGTGTGGTTTAAGCACGTTTCAGACAGGATAGGCGACTATTTTACGAACATACTTCCATGGAACAGACGTTTCGCTCAATCTACTAATCATAAATTAACACGTGCACTCAACTGAAGATCAAAGACATAAATACCCTGAAGACTGGCTTCCACTCTAAATTCGGTGCGAAAATAGAAAAAAAGCAGCAACATGATAGTTTGCGCAATAAAGTCAACAAGAACCAATAGAAATCATAAAAGAATGCGAATAAATAAATCCACAACCATTGTTATGGTTCAAAAATTGCATTTTTAGAGTTTGGTTATCTATGTTAAGTTTTCCGGTTTAACTTTTTAAAGTATCTAGGTAGACTGTCACCTTAAACATTACACTTTGAAGCTTTTGTTAATATAGTTTATATTCTATGAATGTTTTGTATCTTGTAAGACATAGCCAAGTGGATTGATTTCTTCTGATCTTTGTTTAATACTACCTGCAGACAGGTCTTATTTCAAATCCTTGTTTTAATTGATTAGTAATTAGTGAACTTTCAAGTTATCAATAGAAATACTTTGTAACGTTGTATATAAGATGTAGGTCAAATATTTTGACTGCTATGATTCAGTGTCAGACTGACAGTTCTGTGGATTTTTACGGCTACGTCTGGTTAATTCTTGCCTTGGTTGCGTTGGCTGACTTCGGTCGCCGTTAGCTTTCTATGGTGTAAAAGAGGTTATAGTTTTCAATTTTATGGATATGTATGACTAATTTGTCGACGATTGTATTGGTAACTATGTATGTTAAAGAGGGAATGTTATCGCCCCTTTTGACAATGGACACTTGAAGGGAAAGCACGTTTGTAAAAGTTAGCTCCCGAAGTTTACTTTTCTTGGGCAGGGAAAGCCATGTGGTGCCCATAAAACTTCCACAAATGTATTAATAAGAATATGGTATAGTAGTTTGCCTATCCTTTGGGCGGAATACCGATTAACTCAGCAAGCGGTCCTAGACTGCATTTGGTAGATTGGAACGCTCGTTAGTTATTTGAGGTAGGTTTAAACTTTAGTATCTAATTACCCTCAATGGGTCTTATGAAAGTTTTCTCTTTCATGTTGTACATCTAAATTTCGATTTTGGGGTATTTTTTGGTAGGGGTTACAGCTAATTTCGTTGTAAATATAGTTGCAATTTATTATTACAAAGTAAATATTTTTGTTTCCCGGCTAAAGGCCATTTGTTTCTTCAAATTTTAACGCTTAAAACTTTAATATTTTAACTTATCTATGCCCGAGTGGCTAGTATACTTATCGAGTAACCACAGGTACCCGTAAGATTTTGTATTATTCTTTAGCAATGCTCTTATGGTAAAATTAGTTAGTTGTGAGAGGTTTTTGCACAGACCTTGCGGAAATTCCAAGTCTGAGGCAATGTCCAGGATGTAGGTCTATGTGGCAGCCAGATCAGACTAAACAGTCGTTTTTTACAGTGTAGATCTGACAGTTGTCGTCTTGTGCAAGGCTCTGTCAAACAAGGTTTGACTTTTACTTATTCTTTTGATGATAACTTTGTAATTTAACCCTTCAGAACTTTTATATCAAACCTAATACTACTTTATTATTACACTTATTTACCTTTAACTTTAAGTACCTATTGTCCACCAAAGTAAGAGGAGCTTGCATTTATAAATCCAAGTAGCCAAGGGCTTAACACGACTTTAAGAATAAATATTTGTATTGGCCTCTGCTAAAATTTGGCTTTTATTTTAAATAGAGTGACTTTGAGGGACTTGAGTGAATGAGAGCTTATAAGAAGCTTTTGTAAACCGATTGTGACAAAATTATTTTTTTCCTAGTTTGTTTTTCTCTGAGGTCAAACACTAGAACATTTAAAGGATTTTAAGTAAAATAAAACTAAAGTGGCGCCTTCAGGATTTGAATTTAACTTACTTATATAAGAGTGGTAAACCTCTCAATCTAGAAGCAAAATAGCGAACCTACCCTGAGTTGAGCTAGCTAAGGAGTGAGCTTTCAGGCAGCACAACATATGTCATTTTTAGGGACTGTTGTCTGAAGTACATCCTCCAGGGCGTAGGGTTGTCAGAGTAAGGGTGGATAGGTTGCATTGTTGAGTATATTTTAGGTTACCCAAAGGTGAATACTGGCACCCGAGAATTGTTTGGTAACTTGAAAAACGTTACACTGGCGCCTATTTATTTTGAAAAGTATAACACCATCCAATAAGTCACTAGAAAAGGAAATACATCGAATTAAAAGCAGCAAAAGTTCTAAATAACTAACTGAACAAACTATATATACAACGAGAATAGGTGGTTTGAGATAATCCTAATGCGGTTTACCCCAGAAGCCATCAAATATGCCATAAAGCTTAATAATAACATAGTAAAATATTGTGGCAAAAAAACAAATGCCGTTGTTCTTCCCAAAATCCCAAAACATTTTGAAAATCCCTTAGCCATTCACCCTGTGTAAAAGTAATAATTTTAAAAGCTGTAATAAAGACAAGATCCCCTTGCCTTTAAAACTGGAAGGGACGTTAGCTCATACTTATTCGCAGTGAATTTTCTCTCAATATTTGATATCTTCCACGGGCCGTCATCGGCAGCTGTGCAGTCACACTTCATAAGGCCGATCTGTTGCCTGTGCCGAACCGTGCCTTGCATCTTGCTAATATCTTTAACGGAATGCTGCCGCCGCGCCGCCGGATGATCAAGCGCGACGATCCGGTAGGCAGTGGTTTATAAACACGAAATATTTAACAAAAAAAAATATTTATTTTCTACAGGGTGTCTGTAAAAGGTCTTTTCAAAAACCTACCACATATTCTTCAGACCAAAATTAGCCGATTTAAGTAAACTTACCTTAGTACAAAGTTGCTTAGTTTGGGCGCTAGACGGCGCTGAAGTGACAATTTTTAAATTGTTTTTCTGGATTAATTCAAAAACTGCTCATACTAGTTTGCCCAAATTTGGTACGTTGGCATAGCTTTATGGGGCAAAAAAACCAATGCCACAATTCTGATTAATATCAGTCCATGGACGTAGAACCTGGGTTTTTTACTAATTGCTTGTTTCAGATTTCTATGCCAATGGAACAAGAGGGGTTTGGGCACAAAATTCAGATGAACCAACTCACTTGCTACAAAAAAGTTACTATTGATAAGACTCGATTCCTTTGACGGTTTTTGAAGAAATTTTCATTTTATTACTTAATACGTTAGTTTTTACAAAAAAAAAAATGACTAAATCATAAGCAGAAATAAATAGAAATATCAAGAAAATTGCTCAACATGTTCACCATTTTCATAAATACAAAGATTTATACGTTGAAGAAAATTTAAACACACTCTTTGCAGAACTTGTTCATCGCCCTTAAGAATACTTATTGCATCTTGAATACGTTGCCATAGTTGTTCTATGCGTTATCTGGAGTTGTCCTATCTTAAAGTGCCCCCATAAGAAATAATCCAATGGATTTAAGTCCGGAGATCGTGGTGGCCGATTTACAGGGGCATTACCTCTCCAATCCATTTATTTGGGTACTGCTGATTCAACAAGTTTCTAACATTTAATGCAAAATGTGGTTCATATGCAAATTTGTAATCCCTCTTCCTGTGAAACATGCTTCATCGGTAAACAAAATATTGTTGGCAAAATTGGGATTCCCTTCTCTCTGCCTATGAACAAGCCGACTAAAAACCAGGCTCATTCCAGGATCATTAGGTAAAAGATCTTGAACTGGCATCTTATGGTATGGATATAGCAACTGTTCTTGAAGTACTTAATGAACAATATCTTTGGACACTCCTATTTCCCTACCTAGCCTCCTGGTGCTTATTTCTGGATCTTCTGCAACACGTTCTAAATTGTCTTCCTCGACTTCAGGAACCCTTACAATACGCTGTCTTCCATTATCAATGGCTTTAGGAGTAAATTGGCCGTTTTCCCGCAGGCGTCTTTGAACAGCAACAACGTCGGGTGGCTTAGTATACGACGATTTGGAAACCTTTCGGAGTAGACTCTGACACATTCTCGACAATTTCCTTGGCAATACCCAAATACCAATATCATATCGGTATATTCTGAACTAGTATATTGCACCACCATGATTATTCACGACAATAAAAAGTTTTCTAATAATTAATGCAAGCAGATAAAATGATTGAACGTTAGCAACAATATTAAATGTGACAAATTTGACAATAATCTTGTGTTGTCACATGAAACTAAAAATAACCAACAATAACAATCGTTTGTGAGGTGTAAGGTCGTGTTGTACATACCTGAAAAATACCGTGCTAACAAAATGCAGATGATAAGAGGTTTTTTGTAGTAAATAAGTTGGTTTAATCTAAATTTTAAACTTAAACCCCTTATCTTCCATTGGCGTAGAAATAAAAACAGAAGAATTCTATAAAACCCAAGTACTACGTGATAAAACTACTACGTATTAAGTAATAAAATGCTAATTTCTTGAAAACCGTCAGAGGAATCGAGTCTTATCAATAGTACTTTTTTTGTAGCAAGTGAGTTGATTTATCTGAATTTTGTGCCCAAACCCCTCTTTGTTCCATTGGCATATAAATCTGAAACAAGCAATAGTAAAAAACCCACGTTCTACGTCCATGGACTGATATTAATCAGATTTGTGGCATGGGTTTTTTTGCCCCATACAGCTATGAAAACGTACCAAATTTCGGCAAACTAGTATGAGCAGTTTTTGAATTAATCCAGAAAAACGATTTAAAAATTGTCACTTCCGCGCCGTCTAGCGCCCAAACTAAGCAACTTTGTTCTAAGGTAAGTTTTCTTAAATCGGCTAATTTTGGTCTGAAGAATATGTGGTAGGTTTTTGTAAAGACCTTTTACAGACACCCTGTATAACGACTTACTATTACTTAACTTTATTTGGTGTTCTAATAAGTTAATCGTCACAAATAGTTTTAAAACCATTTTTTGGCAAATTTATTATTTGGAAAATTTTCCCTTTCAGTAAGGATGACCGATTTCATGAAGTATTAAGAAAGTTAGGGCAGAAAAAACAGATGTTTTTAAAATTTGGCTAATGAAATAAAGTACTTACTTTGAAAATTCTTAGAAAATTTCCCGGTGATTCTCTGAAGGCAAGAGCACACTCAACTATCTTTCACCGATATTTGAATCTGTTTTATAAGGTATTAAGAAAGTAAAGGAAAGGACAGTTAGACAGATTTTGGCAAATGCAGAACTCATTTGGAAAATTCTTAAAAAAGTTTCCCAAAAAAGAAGTATTATTACTGTTGTATCTTTTTAATTTTGTCCCGACTTTCAAGTAAAAACCCAATGCAAGGCGAGCCATATTGGAATTATATATCACTTTCCGAAATAGCAAAGAAAGTCCTCTCGATCATTTCTGTTATAAGATAAAACATAAATCGCGGTGGACAGCTCGTTTTTTAAAAATTGGAAACGAATTGAAACATATTTTAATAAAACCCTGTTTTAACAGAATAAGCGGCTGTTCCATTTTCTTAACACGCGGGAGCTTTATTTCATTTAAACACGTTAAAGAAAAGTATTTAGGATATTATTTGCGCCCCTTACATCAGAATAATTCATCTGGAAGCTAACCTAACAGAAATATATTGAACCAAATCTCACTAAACTTGGAATCGATTTCATGACTTATTAAGAACATTAGGGTTGTCTCAATTAGAGTAAAGACTAGTTATGACTTTTTTTTAATTTGGCAAAAAATTTCCCTATAAGTTAAGCTGATATCTCTGAAGGTTAATCTAATAGAGATACATTGAACCATAAGTTCGGAGCAAGAATGAAAATAATGCGAATGAAAAAAGTGCAATATTGCCGATTGACTAGCACACATTTCAATAAAGAACATCTAAATATTTATTTATATTACATTAGGTATGTATGTAGACTACGTAAGGATAATAAAATATATATATAATAATATATACACTAGTAAATATTGGGGACTGCAGCAAATGAAAGAGTACTCTTTAAAGTTATTCCCAGCTTTCGGAAATCGTAAATTTTATTTCCATCTTCAGGGAGACTACAAATATACATAAAATGATATTAGGAGATTTGCTCTAATTAATAATTAAATGTTTTTACTTACAACTTTGGTGAGATTGTTCATACAGATGTTAATATAATAATTATTAATAAAAGACATTCGAGCAGAAAAACGTGTTGAAAATCCAAGTCAGTCATAAATACAACTACAGTTCAGAGATAATATTAAAAACATTGTATATGGACGAAGAAACACACAATTTAAAATAAAATCAAACTTAGTTGTTCACATTTTTTAAAAAATTCGTTAATTATTTGAAATTATGGAAATATTAAGCGGGAAAACATGACTTGCGTGTCACCATCTGAAGTGACTGAATAGGTTAGGAAATACTGTCGTTTTTATGTCATTGAAATTTGTCAGAATTATTTATAATGCGGTTTGTATCAAGATAATATTGAATTGATAAGATTCGGATTTAAGTGTTATCATGCAGCATACTTGAATATCTCTGAACTGTAGTTGTATTTATGACTGACTTGGATTTTCAACACGTTTTTCTGCTCGAATGTCTTTTATTAATAATTATTATATTAACATCTGTATGAACAATCTCACCAAAGTTGTAAGTAAAAACATTTAATTATTAATAAGAGCAAATCTCCTAATATCATTTTATGTATATTTGTAGTCTCCCTGAAGATGGAAATAAAATTTACGATTTCCGAAAGCTTGGAATAACTTTAAAGAGTACTCTTTCATTTGCTGCAGTCCCCAATATTTACTAGTGTATTTCTCAACTAGTCAGCAACGACTACCCTCTCGATTATAATAATATATATATAAATTTAGAACGTTTTGTGTTTAGTATATTACTTGATTACTTTATTGTACTCGTTTACACAATAGATAATTTATCAACAATTCGTTTTTTTTCGCTCAAATACAACCCTGGTTTTTTAAGTTTTTTAAGAGCAAGATTAATTCGCTATCATTTATATTCTTTAAAATTTTCCTGACTGGCTCGCATAACTTATTTATCTTCTTAAAAAATAAAATTACCGACCGCTCCATTTAAATATTTTAGAACCTAATTATCCTGTAACTCCATTTTTAATTTGCCTTATTCGCTTTGTTTTATGGCCATTTTCTTAATCATTACGAATCATGATGGAGGGAAATTAAAACACACAAAAGGCACAACTTGAGGTATACCGAAGGCACTTAATTTAAAAGCATTTTTTCTTTCTCTAATTAACTTATTAAAGTGATATTTGCAGGGTACTAAATTTAATAGGTAGGTACTTGTAAAGCAGTAAACAGATCTCCTAGGCATGAGCATCCCCAAGGGGCGGGAATAATTATTAATAGTATAAAATGTACTAAAAATTATTAAAACACACAGTCTCATAGTCTCAAAATTTGTTGTCAATGAGGTTAAATGTTTTGCATGTTAAGGTATTATCAGATATAAATCTCTGAGATTAAAATACATATTTTATAATATAATTATATTATAATTGTTGTGTCGCTTCTTCAAAAAACTTACCTGGTGTCTCAGTGAACCGGCAAACCAACCTGAAATAAACAAAAACAATTAAATAATACAGATTATATATGTAAAATACTCTTCAAGGTGTCCCGAAACAAATGTACAATACTTGCAAGCAGGCAACAAATTCTCGATAAAATACACATGAATGCCAATTTTACAAGTGTAAGCAAACTCGAGACAAATTTATGTTTTATGGCCTCTTAGTAGATTTAAATAGAAAACGAATATTTGACTTTTTATCTTTGGCTTGTTCAACGCAAACTTCAAATCTATTTTACTCAAAAACAGTGCATCCTAGCTACATGAACCATATTTCTTTTATTTTAAAACGGATCAGAATTTCATAATTTCATCAAACAAAAAATAAAGAAAATTAATTTTTACACAAAAAAGTTTTGACCATTTTATTCCCTTTATGCCCCCGAATGTCACGTTCCAGACTAATTTACAATCTTGATTTTAGAATTAGATTAAGCACATAGAGCGTACGATAATACTAGAATTTTAAGTTTTTATCTTGAACACTTCTGAAGGAATTGTTGGCATCCTCCATAATATTGTTGAAATAACCTGAATCTGAGTTGAGAACTAAAGCAATGATATAGCCCAGGCCATATTACAACCCAGCTCTGTCTTTGACAAAGATAAAATATTTGCGGTGGCGCTTAATTAGAGGTTTTGTTTATTTTCGATATAAATGTCTCTTAATATAATATTCAATTCTTTTATATCATCAACTTTTCTGACTTACTGATGATTTTTTTATTATAAATTTAGGTTTTATTGAAACAGAATACAGAACTATATAAAAATAAAATAAACTAAACGCTACACTTCGCTTAAGACGTCTCTAAATTTATAAACATGAAAATAATTACAACGCTAACGCGTGTGCATATTCATATTTTTTTATTTACAATGCTACGCTAATGACGAACAATCAGCACACGCCTGATGCTTCTCGGATGCAAGCCTCGTACTTCGGACTATAATAATGTCATGTTCCGGGTAATTATACGGAAAAATAAAAATCAGCTTGGTCACACTGTCGAGAATTTCCCAAAAGCTGACCATTCCATTTATAAAATTGCAATAAACTTAAGCTTCATTTCGGATGTAAAACAACTTTTCTGCTATGGTTGGGCTGCAATTTAGCAGCACAGTAGGAGGTTTGGCGATGCCGTAATAGTTGCGAAACACACTATGTACCTAACCTTAAATATAAAATTTTTGTTGAGACCCAGACTTTGTGTTTACCAATCTCTCTGAAGTTAAAAACAATGTTTTGAGATTTTGTTATATAAGAAACATAGGCGATAAAGCTGATTACGTACCTAAATTGTCTCTTATTATTATTACCAATTCAGTATTTACAAAAGCTTTGTAGTTTATTACTTAGAAGCCTTCTCCTCCATAAGATCCCTACCATTAATATAACAAGAATTTTCTACTTTTAGCGAAAATTCATGTTTCTTTGTTCCAATTTATTTCCTAAACTAAAGCTAAAATCGTGCGGCAAAACGGCTGGTTTCTTGCTCTTATCTAAAACAAGAAAGGATAAGACCGAAGCTATTTTGGCAGCCAAGCGGAACGGTCTGCAAATCCTCAAAACGTTTCCGATATAATCTACGGTCCGATAACAAATAACGTTGTTACTTATAATCTGATTAACAAATTTCCACGTTTTTAGACTATCCAATCAGAATTAATCCTCTCTCTCTCTCCGTCTCTCGATGTACAAATTTAAAACGATACGCGTTACTATAACACGGTGCTATTTGGGTTTAAATGGATCGTTTCAATTGTGCATTTGAAATAATTGCGGAATCATATTTTTCAATTTGTAAAGTGTTATGATACCGAATGTCAATGCGATTACTAATCAGGTTCCAATTTGTTTTTTATTAAGAATATCAATTTCAAATTTTTAATCTGATGCAAATTTTAACGAATTGGCGTACTTATACATACCGTACCCCTAAAATTGACAGTTTCCGAGAAATGACAATTTAAATGTTTTGACGAAGAACAAAAATTGTCGATGATCTCTTTATATTTATACATCCCTTGCGTTTGGCCAGAAGTAGGACAAGCAAATAAGATCCGTTTACAAACATTTAATGCATATTATGTATATCATCTGCACATTCCCAGAAGATTCGCGTGTATGGGTTGAGTGATGCGAGTAAAAGGACTTGCATATGTGCCACAGTTATAGAGCAGAGCATATTTTAAGTAATTTACACTAGGCGGCAGCGAACTGATCTGTAATATATTATACTATGTTATAAAACATAGTATTGAAAGTTTGGTAACTTGAATTTGACAAAATGGAAAAGAAGTAGTAGTAGTAGTAGTAGTCACAAAGTATTTCCTTCATCCATATCAAACGAACAAACTTAAAAAAAGTAGAGTCTTTAGAGAAAAACTTCTTGGTGAACTCATGATTCTTTTATATATAGTTTGACATCACGAGGAGCGGAGCGACGAATCAAATAATCAAGTTACCTGCGTTCAAATAGATTCTTGAAGATCGGTCAATAATGGATTTTTTCCACTACTAACCTATAACATCGCCATTATTGACCGATTATTAACGCTAGAAATCGTTTTTCTCTACCTTATAAGTCATTATTGACCATGGTCAATAATAAGCCATTGAAATCCATTATTGACCGATCTTTGACCTTAACCGAATTTTGTTTGAACGCAGGTAACTTGATTTTTTAATTCTACAACATCAATTCATTGTGGTTAGGCAACCAGATAATTATCAATACATATTAGATTACTTGATATTGTAAAATATCGATACAATCAACATTTTTTCTGCTTCCATCCTTAATTCGGGAGGTGTACACATAATATTATCACTAACATTTTCTTCGCTCATTTTAAAAAAAAACGCAAAACTCGTGAAATCTGATGACACAAATGAACACAAATTGACATTGACAAAGCCACCTGACAAAACAACAAAATATTTTGCCAATTCCAAAGCGCAGGTAACTTGATTAAAAAATATACTTATACCTACCTATAATTTTTTATAATTATTAATACTATAAAGATAAATGTCATATAAAAATTTGTAGTAGTGGAAAAAATAATTTATTAACCACGGTTTAGACAGCTTATTATAGCCCTCGCGTCTTAAATCCCTCGTCGCTTCGCTCCTCGTGATTTAAACTCGCCGCTCGGGCAATAATGATGGCTGTCTAAACCTTGGTTAATAATATACTATTAATGCCTTATTATTGACCATAGTCAATAATAACTTATAAGGTAGAGAAAACGATTTCTAACGTTAATAATCCGTCAATAATGGCGATGTTATAGGTTAGTAGTGGAAAAAGAACATTTTTATTTAGACAAAACCTGGCTCAACGAAGAACGTTCAGTGCAGAAAATATTGCAGGATAATAATATTCAAAACTCTCCTCAAGCATTTATGGAAGGTTTGTCTACTGGTTTGAAAATACCTACAGGTTAATAATAACCGATATAGGTGGTGAAAATAGATTTGTTAACGATGGTTTGCTGGAACTTGAGTCAAAATCAACCAAAGATTATTATGAGGAAATTACTGCTGATATCTTCGAATAGTATTTCGAGCAACTGATCCAACTACTGCAACCAACTGCTGCCCTACTATTGTGAGTTAAATTCAATTGATATAGGCACAAATGAAAGGCTAGTTAGCAAGGAATAACACTACATTTGAAATAAAAAATGTACGTGAGTTATTGAAATATTCATTAAGGAGAGAAAATGGACAAGAAGCTATAAAACATCTAATTAAAGAGGGAGAAAAATGTGGGACTCAGACAATATGGTGGAAGAAACGGTAGAACCACTTATTACTTCAGTTGACTCCACCGACGAATTCTTCGAATTTAGTGATGGTGAAGACCTGTCAGACCTAGAATGTGTAAATTCTTCTAAATGTTATCTGTACAGTTTCAAAATTAAAAATGTTACTGTCGTAAGATTTATCCTAAATTACCGGCTTGATCTAACGTTATAATTTTACGACCCTAGTGCTAAAGCTACCTGTATTGTAACTGAAAGACATACTTTCAGTCTAAAAATACTCTGTAACCCAAAATTTGTATTTTGCATTTATAATTAGGGCTATTTACTGGCAGACAATTGCAAGTAAGACTTATATAGCGTCTATATTTGTTCATAATAGGATGTCAGTGAAATCAATAATAAAACTGTTCATATATACCCATACAAACTTGGGCATAATATGACTTCAAAGCTTATATCAACTTTTGAATTCTTGAACTTTTGAACTAGCTAAATACATGAACGTGTAAATTTTCTATTACCCGCCGAAATCCTTAAAATTATCACCCCAATATCTACACATTGTGATTAGGCCCATCGGGCAATAACGATGCATTATAACACCGAAATCATTACCTGCTATATGTGAACTTCGAAGCAGTATATTCTGCTTTGTGCATAGCCTCCGATTCAAATGGCTTCTTTATTACCTTAAACAACTTGGCCAATAAAATCGTAATAAACATGGAACGAACCACAATCTAATCACGTGTTCTAGTCGGCTATCCCATAAAATACTTAATTATGGCTAAATGTCATAATTAGCCCCATCGTAGTCAGTGGTGTAGATGGGGAAGTTCTTATTTTATACAGAGATAGTAACAGTTAGATTAGCCTGGGCCGTACTGTTTAAGTTAATAAAAGTATTTCCTCGTGGATTACGTCAAATTTATCAAGCTACTACAGTCAATTTTTAGCTGTTATAGAGTAGAGATTTATTAGATTTATATATTTTATATTAATTAAAGGGTTGTGTTAATAATTACAATTTTATTAAATAACATAAGTTTAAGTTTAATGTCTACAGGCGAATTATTGTTGCTAAATATAGTAGGTACCTACTACCAACGAAACTTGTAGCCATAAGTTTCTTTGCTACTACTAATTATATTTAATATAAATGTCAACAAAAAACAAAAACCGCCAAACCTATATCTACATAGTTCATACACTTTTTTAGTAAAACAAATTGTATGACCTAATAAAAACAACAAAACACACAAATGTTGATATCTCGTTTTCAACTTGTTAATTGTCGCAGTTGTCCAATTGAGATGGTTAATTTATATTTCGTTAGTGATGCGTCCTCGTATTTCTATTATACTATCGCTGTTTTTAAAATATTTTTGTTCCTAAAATAAATGTGTCAAATCGGGACTGTTAGGCGGGCAGGCTATAACACCATATTTACCAATCCAAATATCGAATCTCATTTAAACGATTTTTTTCAGCAACTAAAATATGCATGTATCTGGGTGCTCAGATTCTTTTCAAGAAATATTCGACCACTAATTTTGTTACTCAATATACCGCACCATACATGCAAGGAAGACCTTCTAGATATTTTTATTTCCAGGGTTTTATGTGGATTTCTAAAAACATTAAAATATGAGTTAACATGAAACAATTAACTAGCTACAATTAACGATTTTATGTTACTTTGAAAATACAGAAGACTTTCTAATTATTCTTCTTCCTTTATAGTCACCGTTCTCTTTATTCTCTTTAATGTTTTTGTAGTGTGCATGAAGCTATATATATTTTTAAACGTATTTAGACTTTGTATTCTATTTAAATTATCACGGCATAAATTAATATACTGTTGGTGTACTTCATTTATCTTTAATTATTTCGTAAGTAAAACTCAACGATTTTAAACACACACAAAATGCGCTGGTGCACCATCGTGCATAAACCACATTGCACTTCTTGTTGCCAATGGTACATCCCCTAGAAAGTGAGGTAGCGTTTGTTCCAAAAAATTGGGATACACCTCACCGGAAAGCCTTCCAGATAGAAATACTGGCACAGTCACAATTCCTACCCAAACGTTTAACGAGAACTGATGTTGAAAACGATCTTCAAGTACCTCATGTAAATTTTCTTCAGCCCACACATGGTTCTTGTGAAAATTCCTTATTGAATTTCTTGAGAATTTCGATTCATCGGTAAAAACAATCCGTGGAGGAAAATCAGCAGGAAGAAGTGCCTGAAGGCGTTGTATGTGGTATGGGTGTATTCAAAGTATTTGCAATTTTTCCAGTAGAAGTACCTGGATCTTCCTCTATCATGTCCAGCACATTTTCTTCCACGTCTTTCGTTCTTACTGTCATTGACCTTTCTGGCCCCCTACTTCGATTCAATGTGCCTGGTTCATGAAGACGTTGACGATATATTATTTCCTAAAAATTCATCAAATTATCTTTATATGATCCGTTTCTGTAGTATACTCGAAATTCTAGCATAATAAAGACTTTACAATCCAGGATGATTAATTTCAATTAAGAGACAAGAAGGTAAAGTCTATGAAATCCCCTTTAAGACGACGTTAATCGGTAAGCAATTTTATGATCTCGAAGAATTCGGTCACTTTTTAAATAATTTTCTGTTTTATAGTATTTATGTTTGCTGTTATTGTGTAAGTAGATTTGGTTTTTTCTCTTTGACTACATGAAATTTCTTTTTTTTATATACATATTCAAAACGCCTTATCACAAGGAAAGTAAACTAAATAAATGAGCCTTATTTGATTTACATTTGATATCAAAAGATATTTTGAGTTTTATTCTTTTAGAGGACTAAGCTTGAATTTTTATTTGAATTAAGCTACGTGCATTTAAATTTCTCCAGCTTTCAATAACAGTATTGATCATTATTTCCGCCGAAGCGAGTATTAGAATGGAGCGCCATTGTGTTCCAAAAATAATTGAACCAAAAAAAAAACCAAAAAGGTAATAATAGGAAAAGTTTTGCAGTCTTCTTGTGTCCTTGGTGAGACAGTAGCAAATATATTTTATAAGGAGTGATTAAAAAATACGCCAATACTCTTTAGCAGTTATAAAATGTGAATTTATTTATTTGTTTTAAATAAAAGAACATTTCATCTAATAATAGTAATAATAATAATAATAATAAATGTCCTTATTGTAATCAAAGAAATCAAAATTATAAAAGGCGAAGTTGTAGCTATGTAATCGCTAAAGGAACAATAAATTAACTGAGTCTATTAGATATTAACTGACAAGTGACAATTAATGTGCAATAATACGTAATTATATATTAAAATACTATAAGTAAGTATAGCTTAACTATAGCAAGGCAAAGGCTGAGAGGCAGCAACATATAAACTGATTTATGTTGTAACGCAACATAATTGTCTGACCAGAAGACGAATTGCATTTTTAAATAACTTAGTTAGGGCTGAGGTCCTTTAAATCATTGAAGGCTGGAACTTCAGTTAACGGAAGTAAAAAGGAATTTGTCCAGATCTCAGGGAACGAGGACTTCTCTATGCAGGAATTAACAATATGTAAAATAAGTGGGAGATCAAGCCGACATTTATAATAAAAATAAAAGAATGTCCATGTAGTATAGTAGTGGTTCCACATTGTTTACAGTCTCATTCTGCTTGAATATGTTTCCTTATTTTTCGTGCTTGTACAATCTAGATTAAATGAAAAGCTGCACTATTCGTTTTATCAGTTTTTATTTTATTTTATTATGGGTGATCCAACCTCAGCTACCGAACTTTAAATCAAAATAAATCACAAAAGGTTTACGAAATATACTTATTTTATTTTATTAAACACAAATTGTATGTATTTCATTAAATATGAAAAATAATATCAATTAAATGGGCGCCTCTGGACCTTCTGCAGCAGTCGATCCTTTTGAGGTAATTTATGATTACATTTTTGTACATTTCGGGCGGTATCTCGGCAATAACTTGGCGGATGTTGTTTTCTAGGTACTCCAACGTTTCGGTTAGTTGAGGTTAGTTGGCGTAGACACGACTTTTAACGTAACCTCACAAAAAGAAGTCCAAGGGCGTTAAGCCGCAAGATCTTGGCGGCCAGTTGACGTCACCAAATCGTGAAATAATGCGACCTGGGAAATATTGACGTAAAACATGCAATGTTGCATCCGCTGTGTGGCAAGTTGCACCGTCTTGTTGAAACCATATGTTCTCGACTGCAATATCTTCAAGTTCGTTCCAGAAATAATCGATTATCATGCGCCTATATCGCTCACCATCGACTGTTACAGTCTCACCCTGATCGTTTTCGAAAAAGTAAGGCCCAATGACGCCGCCTGACCACAAAGCGCACCAAACAGTTAGTTTTTCGGCATGTAAAGGCCTCTCGTGAATCCTATGAGGATTTTCATCTCCCCATATGCGGCTGTTTTGTTTGTTAACATAACCATATAGGTGGAAATGTGCCTCATCAGAGAAAAGGACTTTCTTTGAAAAATCAGCATCAACTTTCTGCTGCTCTAGCACCCAATCTGAGTAAGTTCTTCGCTGCCTATGGTCTGTGGGCTTCAGTTGTTGTGTAAGCTGAATTTTATACGGGTATATAGATGCAAGTCCTGGTGCAAAATGCGCGAAAAAGAGCCATAAGTAAAGCCCAAAACCTGGGAACGCCGACGAATCGACGATCTCGGGTCTTCCGCCACACTTTCACCAATATTTTCTGCTGAACGCACTCGACGAGGATGCACAGGCCTTAACAAATATCCAATGCTTCCAGTTTCTAAAAATGTTCTTACGACGTTGCGAATAGTTCGTTCAGTAAGACGATTAAATGGACCATAATCTTCCCGTAAATTGCGATACACAGTTCGTGCAGAATTATTATCTTTGTACCATAATTGAACAATTTTAACTCGTTGAACGGTGGTTAAGCGATCCATTTTATAAATGTGTTATTGCAGACTGACATTTGACACTTTAAAAAGTAGTAATTATTGACAACTGTCAGATTTACAGTGGTGCAAACATAGGAAACTCAAATTGGATCACATCACCCTTTACTTACTTTTTTACAATACAAACAGGGAATCCCATAAACAGTATCCACTAGTTTTTCGCTTAACTAAATTAACTAAAATAATGTTACAATAATATTAGAAATACGGTTCAACCCATTTCAAGGGGGAACCACCTACACCAACCGATTTAAGCTTTGCTAGACTAAGTTCTTGTCAACTTTGTCAAATACTTTACTATAATCTTTCTTTTATATATTGAAGAGTTTGCTCTCTGTGAATCCATCAGCGAAAAAACAGTGTGGCATCTCGTAGGCTGCGCAAAACAAATGGAAATATTATGAAAAATGAAGCTAAGACGCAAATATAACTATTTGTCTGAATCATTGTAGATATAAACTAAAGTTTTAATAAAATCTGTTTAAAATTAAATTTTTATCAAATACAAATTTTAGAAACTTAAAATTAATTTCAGTTTTCTATTTCCGTTAATGTACCCTACAGAAATAAGCTTGGTAGTTTATAAGTTTCCTTAGAGTTTTCTGCTTTGAAAATTTCTAGAAATACACTTTCCAGCGTACCAGAGTCATTCTCTAAGGAAGTAGGCAAAACATCTTACTGGTTATGTATATGTGAATTTCGAACTGTTTTCAGAATTTGTTAGGTTATGGACCGCTCAAACAAATCTTTTGTCATCTGACTTTCCGCGGATTATACATGATGACAACCACAACCCCATAAACAATCTAATAAAAAAGCGCTACTACACCCTGGATATTATAATTAGCCTTTTCCTATATTTTAATGTGATTAAGACAATCTAAATTCAACAATTTCATTACAATCTGATGCAACTGCTCTTAATGTAATATATTATTTCTCAAGAATAACATCTATTTTAAAGGATATAACCACTTGCTACTTTTGTTTTAAAGAGAATGACCCACTAGCAAAAGTTTGAATTTGAAACTTCTTGCCTCGGTATACGCTGGCAGGGACAGAGTTCTGTTCTCTATCCCATGTACTTTGGAAAGTTGTCTATTTCACAGTTCTGCACATCTGTTGACTCCCTCTTGCTTCCCCTAGTTTTATATATTGCTACATTTGTATGCTTAAAATGTTTGAATTTTTCCTGATTTTTCTATAACGACACATACGATGCCGTAAGACATAATCGGTTATATTCTGACAGGTTTCCACTATTTGTGAAGATTCAATTTATTGGTATTATTGCTTTTGTTTATGAATAGGTACGCGTTTTACCCAATGCGGCACACGTGTCACAACTAACATACTTAATAATTTATCTATATGCATTAAGAATATTTTCCTGTAAAAACGTACCGCTCGCAGAGCGCCATGAAGGACTCAGTGGCGGCTCGTGGGTGTATAAGTAGGTGGGGCTACAAAATAGCGGCGCAGGCGAAAATTTTTCGCGATTTTAAGGTCATTGGCTTAAAATGAATAGTTAGGAATTCAACCAGCAATATAATTGTTTTAAAATAATAGGTTTCACGAGAAAAATATTCAATTTGGAAGGTCAGGGTCAAACTTTCTTAAATATTACGAATTTAGCTAAATTAACGTCGGACGACTACATATAATATCTGTCTTTTTTCCGTTTCGTTTCTCCTTAAAAATAACGTTTTAATGACTGAGAGAATAATATCATGAACAGGGTTCATATTTTTTTAAAACAATAAAATTTAGCGTTTAATAAATAATAACATAATAAAGAAATCTTAAAACTTACCGGATCTTGAAAATATAACCTTAATTTGCCGAACACGAAATTATAAATTGCCCAAACAAACACTGCCAACACTTCTACATTACCTGCATCGCACCTTTATCCTGACTACTCTGCACAGTCACAACAATATTAACAAAATAAACCAATAAAATATGACAATTTGTAATTGTAATTTTCCTAAATTAAACCAAATACCAAACCAAACACACACAGTTCACACACCTCCTACGATATACGCCGGGCGCCGGGTAATTACAGAATTCGCAGAATAAAACATGTGATTTAAACAGTCAATCAAGAACCAGCCAAGCTAGGCTCTTATAGCCTCAATGAGAGAAACAGACGCTAAATGACCCCCGAGTAAGAGAGAGACAGACCGAACAAAAGACGTTGAGATTTTCGTATGAGGATTGCCAAAATAGGTACGAACACTCGGAGCAGTGAAGCTGAAATCATTTAGCCTCTCGGCCGTCGACATCGCCAAAGTTTACAGAATAAAATGGTCGCTTATAGCGCGGCGCTCGGTAAAGCAGTATGAAAATTATATTTCATATGGAATTTATATTTAAAAATTTATAAATTTACAAAAAACATATTTGTATTTTTTGAGAGGAGATTGGGAGATTGAGGGTGAGGCGCGGCCTCAGAGACCTACCCTGAGGAGCCGCCACTGGAAGGACTACCTTATAGTAAAAAAAAACAACCAACAATAGTAGGAACATAAAAATGTTTAGGTTTCATTTTTAACCCAGGACAATATGACATTTAGAATTAGGGTATTGCGAAATACTGACACAAGTGCCAATATACCGAAAAGTGAAAGAGATACAAAACAATCTATTTTTAGATTACCTTTGACCTTAAAAATGAATAGAACAAGAAGCGAGACGTGGAACCATGCAAAATTAACATTATCAGCGCATCCCAATATTATCACAGAGTAAACAACGACAAGAATCACCAACCCTTGACAATCATTTAAATATTTTAACGCGCGGGCGGTGTTGTAAAATCCCCTTTGCTAGACTTTTTATACAAAAACAATTTACAAATTCTTAAATAAATAAGACAAATTAACAGTAAAATAAGCTAACATCAAATTATTACATCTGTGCTGATACAGCTCATTTATTCGATTTGAATTTAGCATAAACGAGAGTTTAATTCTGAAAAAATATGTTGAGGGTAATTTAAGCTTCCTAACGAGCGTTTAATAAGTGCAAGGGTATTTAGACGTTGTAAATTTCGGCTAATCTTCTATTTCACGTCAATTCTCTTTTAGTATCTATCTAAATTATTCCACTGGCACTAGAAGGAAGGAAAAGAACTGTTAGGCATATTAGACGTAGGCGATATGGATCTAATGTTACCGGGCGAAATTCTAGATTTAACGTTTATTTTTATGATAAATATTATAAAGCAATTTAAATCGGTTCAACCTTACGTTAGTCGAGTTGTTGACAGCTGTCATCCGCTATGATTTCTTAGACCAGGGCATGGTAAAGCTATGCAATTGAATTGGGCAACGCAGTACCTCTCATGTTAAGTGCTCATTAAATTTCAGTTTGTTCAGAGCAGCAAACCAAAAAAATTGTTTAAGTTGTTGTGAAAAAGAAGACGAATAAAAGAGACGCAATTTTTTTATGTTTAATTTTATTACTAATGTGTTTTTTAGGTAAATATTTTTTGTTTACTATTTTTTGCGAAAACTACACTTGTTTTGTTAATTATATTGAAAATATTCGTACAAAATTGATCTGGTCTATACTACGATCCCAAAATAATTGGAAAACTGTTATCTTAAACTTATCACCATTGACGGTGTGCGGAGAAAATAATTAACTTCGATTCACACACTTTTAACTGAAATAAAAGCATTCAAAACCGCTTGGGAAGATTGTGCATTAATAAGTCGTTACATGTTGCCAGGTTTTAAAATATTTCATTTAAATTCTCATAAAATGTACCAAAATCGGCATGTCATTAAGGGCCTTTTCACCCTACGGTACCTGCTTTACTTAATTTGGCAACGCAGGTAGGAAAACCCCATGTCTAAAGGCGCTCGCACGCTTTCTTAGCGCCTCTAACCAACGTTCAGTGTCGTAGACAAGTTTCAATCAAGAGGATATTAGCAATTCAGTTTTATTATTTTGGTGGTTATTCAAAACAGCAAATATTATAATGCAGGCGAGTTCTTCAAGTGATAATAACCAACAAGTTACAAAACGACGTCATTTAAAACCTGGGGAGCGTACACAATTGCAAAAAATGTGTATGAGGGAATTCTAAGTACACACAGTGGAATATCATTCACTGATGCAGCAGAACTTTGTGCCACACTGACTAAGACATCTTGCCCTGACTGTTTATAGAACTATCAAGGACAATAGGAATACTAAAGTGTCCGATCAGTAGAAACAAGAGGACGGAAAAAGATTTTTATTGATCAGCAAACAAAGTTAGCCATTCGTCGGAAAGTGCACGTAACGCCTTTATCAATGGACTGTCCACTGGATTGAAAGCTGCTTCAGGAAAAGGTCGTCAGTTAATTATAACCCACATCGGGAGTGATTCTGGTTTTCTTGAAGGTGGGTTAAACGTGTTTGATACTCGTAAAACCGGTGATTATCATGAGGATATGAACTCGGAAGTGTTTGAAGAACGGTTTAAATCCATCTTACCGCGTACTGAACGTTAGTCGGTAATCGTGATGGATAATGCACCATTCCACAGCCGTCGGGTGCAAGCTTTGCCAACTTTTACGTGGCGAAAAGGAAAGATTGTTGACTGGTTCGAAGAAAAAAATATTGCATTTGGCGAAAAAATGCTAAAAGTGCAGTTGCTCGATCTTGCAAGACTTCACAAAAAAAAATATACGATATATGTAGTGGATGAAATGGCTCGTGAACGAGGTGTTACAATATTACGTTTACCGCCATACCATTGTGAACTAAATCCAATCGAGCTTATATGGGCACAGATAAAAGGCGAAGTGGCGCGTGAAATAAAACTTTTAAATTAAAAGATGTTAAAGAACTGTTAAAAACGGCAATAGCGAATGTACAAGCAGCAGATTGGCATAAGTGCTTATTACATGTCGAGGGCGTAGAAAAAAAAAATGTGGGACTTAGATGTACGTGTTGAAGTCATGGTATGCAGATGACAGCAGTAGCGACAGTAATGAAATGTTTTCATCGTCAGATAGTGAATAATCGCTGTAATGGTAATAATGGATTTAAAATTGTAGCGTATTGTAATTATAACACTTTTTATTGTCGGCGTGGAATATAATTTGTCAAATTATTATCAATTAGTGTTCATTAGGTAACAGTAGTTTAAATTTATAAACATTTATAATTAAGGTTTAGGTTTTGCCCTTAATCCACTATTACATGTTTCTGTTATTATGTAGTATAATAAAAACATAAATATAACATATACCGTTGATTTATTATTCTTTTTGGATTTTGTACCTGCGTAATTTAGTTTCTCTAATTACTTTATTAGATCGCCAAATGTAAAAGCTTAATTTATTTTTCAGTTTAATTTATAATATTATATTTATTATAGTAAATGTAAATATATTATAATAATAAACAAAAAATTTATATACATTTTGAATTAATATTGTTTAAAATGACACGCCTCTGGAATTGGTGTTCCCCTTACGTCTTGAACACCCCGGTAAAAATGAGTCACTGCCAATTATTTTGGTACCGGAGTATAGTTATTTAAATGGTTGACATTTCCCCATCACCCCCATGCGACTAGAGTAAATGTGACGTTACTAACGGATAGTAAAAACGCGTAATTCTTGCACAAATCAAGAAAATACAAAATAAATAGATAGAGATTATTAGAAAATCTGTGACCGCATGACGCAGAGCATACTACTTGCGTCCGTTGCGCAGCGCAGCAAGAGCATTAGATAAAATCAACCGTTATTTTCTCACATATCATACACACTCTATTTGATTTCTAAAAAAAAGTTGAATTTACGGCCGATGTGAATTTCTCGCTTAAAGTAAAAAGAACGATATTTGGCATTGTCCCCCAATTTCCAGGTCAAGGAAATAAATCTTTGGCGATTTCATTTTGCGGAAAACACACGGCCAATAATTCGACGGATTTATTTTGCAATTTATCAATTGTAAAAACGTTGAAAATACGTATCTTTTCTGGATTTCACTTTGAGTGAACGATCGCGTTGGAATGTGTGTTGTTGCAAAGGATCTTTTAAAATGGGGTTAAAGTAAAATGTGTTGCAGGGTTGGGTTGCGTAAACGAGGCTCGCTGCTAAACGGTTCTGATATGGCAAATAATATTCATGGGAGGACAAAATTTCACCTTTTATCTGGTGTTTGAATATTTGTCTAAATGTATTGGGAGCGTATTAACACATTCCCATTCGAAATATTGTGTAAGCTTCAAGAACCACAAGCCCAAAATAAAAATACTAAGTATGAATGGATACATACTTTCACCTAGCCGAGTAAGAAAATACTAAAGTAAAGTTTAAGACAGATGTTACAAATTCTAACAGAAAAAATATACTTCTAAGTTTATTGACTCAACTAAAAGCAAGAATCCAAACCCGGGATTCATCTCGGCATGTGAAGCAATCCAATTTTTGTTTTTGTAAAATTTTATTAAGTTTAAATTATAATTTTTAAGAACCACTATATTTATAACTTTGAGAGGAAGTAGATATCTAAAATCTTGGGGAAGTTCGAGACCGCAAGTTTTATAAACTTGTCGCAGTCTTAGGTTTACTAAAATATCAGCTGCCTATATACGTTATCGCAGACAACGAAAAGTTTTGTTCTTCTTAACAAAGGGAACTTTTTATTAAACTCAATCGATGTCGTATTAATTTTTACATTTACAAATGACATAATTGAGTAGGTCAACATGTAAAATTTTATTGATAATTCACCTCACTTTTATTGAACCAATCAAAACGCTCATTTTCATAGCAACCACCTTGGTAACGGTCGTCTTACCCGATAAGACTACCGCTAGCTCGAAAAGACGCTTTCGAAAAGACGCTTGTAGCTTTTTTAGTTAAATAAAAAATTAGTAACACCTCTAACTTGTATATTTACCTTTATCAGACGGCCTTCATTTTTATGTTCAGTAAATTATCCAATAAAATACACCTCTAGAGGCGGTTTCTTATCTTCATACCTTCGTTTTTCACTCAAAACTCGATTTTCCAAGAAAATTTTCACTCAATGTAATTTTTACTTATAATCAAAGATAAGACCCTCGAGCTAAAGCTCTCGGGATCATATCAGATTATAAGTAAAAATTACATTTCGTAAAAATTTGTCAGAAAATCGATTTCTTGTTAAAAACATCGGTATTACCGATAAGACGCCTCCTCTATCGGTATATTACTGTTGATAATAAATTTAAAGGCACGGTCAGATGACGTGACGTTTCTCTGTGACAACTGTGCATGATATTGAAGTGAAATACTAAAAAAAGATTATACGTCGACGCCTCTGGTATAGTTACAGTTAAGTGACCAGCTTTACTAGGGGCGACCTTTTCAATGCGAAGCTATTTGTAGATTATTTTGTGGTTAAAATCCGAGGTTGACCTTTTCAAAAATGTCCATTTTTCAATATTCTGATACCCTTATATTTATTGTCAGTATTGTCATTGATATTGTCACACATTAGGACTAAATATGTGGTATTGTTTGTTTTCTTGAAGAAGTCTTTCTTTTTATTACTAACGATTTCCTCAAATAATTCATAATTTCAATGACGTTGAAACCATAGATTGTGGTTTAACTACAGTACTACTTTATCCATATGTTAGGGTTAAACTTAGATTGGTGGAAGATTGGTGGTAACCAGAGACTGTCAAAAGAATGTATCTTGAAATAATCCATGGTTCATAGTTAACTACCCTTAAGAGCACAACTCGTCAGGCCCCTAACCTCCAGGCAATACAGAGATTGACAAATTTACTTTCTACTAAACGTATTGTGCTTTTCCATTTAAAAGATTTATTTGTCGATCTTTTTATCGTTGGAAGTGTCCAATATTTTAAAAATTTCAAGCTTCATATATCCTTTCACCAGAACTGAACGACGGAAACAATTCCGAAAGTAGATTTGCCGTAAAACAAATAAAACAGGTTGTATAAAAATCCAGCGGAATCGATGAGACAAGGACTGGAAGATTAAAGTCAACAGATTGAGTCTTTTGGGGAATTGGAAAGCGAAACGAAAATAACGATGCGTCGCAATGAATGCCTCACTATTTCACCGCTCGACCAAGATTTATTTTTCCCTCGCAGAGATTTTACACTAAGCGGGAAAAAATTACGCCGGGGAATTAAGCTCTTCTGAATATTTCCGATAGCGGTAGCTGGAGAAGCCATTGTCGAAACGTATTCGATTGTTTAAAATACGACTGACTGCTTCTCTTTGCAAAATGTGCTATTAATTGATATTTTAAACTATTACATTAAACAAAATTGATTTGATGTTTATGTAAGAAAAACAATTGTTCGAGATTTTTCAGCACATTTAAAAGCGACTCTAAATTTTCTTAGTGCATCTATATACAGGGCTGCCCGGAAGTTGGGAATAAAATTAATATAGCCTCAACTTGTAACTTTCGGGGAAAATGCTCGGACACGTCAATTTAGTTTTATATATGCTCACATTTTGACGTTATTCGTTTGTTTTTTTTATAGACATTTGTCAAAGACATGACGACATCGATCTTTTTTTTTTAAATGGAAACATACAGCTTGTGGTACATCATTTGAAAGCTAATATCTCGTACAGTATGCTCATAATTTTTGGCGCGATTCTGTCAAGCTATTTCAAAATGGCGACTGTTAAAAGTTTAAAAAAAATCCCTATTTAAATAAGCGGAAATGATAAATCATTGATGTTTTTTTTGCCTTTCAAGGTAAGAAATCTTCATTGTTTCACGTTCTGACATTTTGTGACATTGTGACTTAACAATAGTTATGGTTTATTTGTTATTTATTTTGTCAAAGAAAATAAAAATGTAACGAAGCAAAACAGAACACAACAAAAAGGTGGTTTAACGTGGCAAATGCTGAAAATGTCCTCCACCCTCTACTTGGCATGCTCCCAGACGATGGTAAAATCCGTCGACGGAATTTCGAATGTCTTTAGTCGGTATGTTATGTGTCTCCAATCTAATTTTGTTTTTCAAATCTTCAATATTATTTGGCCTATTTTGGTAAACTTTTTCTTTTAAATTTCCCCAAAGAAAATAGTCTAGAGGCGTTAAGTCTGGGGACCTCGGTGGCCATTCAATTGTACCACGTCGTCCAATCCAGCGACCTGTCATCTTCTAAAAGCTTTTGGACAAGACATACTTTATAAGGGTGGTATTTTTCTGCTTTCAAAAATCTTCCAATAGTACCTCTAGATGTATCATGATTTTGAGCCAATGAAACTGTTGAAACATGCGGATTATCCTGCAGGGATAATGCAATATCCAATTTTTCATCGTCGCCTAAAACACGTGGCCGTCCATTCCTAGGCAAGTCCTTTACTGTGCCATGTTCATCAAATTTGTGGAACATTTTACTAACAGTGCCCTGTGAAATTTGATTTTCCGGATATTTAGCATTAAATAAAGTGCACACTTCACTTTGACTTCTTATTTTATCTCCACATCCTAACAATATCAAGACTTCGATACTCTGCCTTTTCGAAAAAACTATTTTTGTTTAGGTGTGAAGATGTCTTACCTTGAATGGTAAAAAAAAACATCAATGATTTATCATTTCCGCTTATTTAAATAGGGATTTTTTTTAAACTTTCAACAATCGCCATTTTGAAATAGCTTGACAGAATCGCGCCAAAATTTATGAGCGCACTGTACGAGATATTAGCTTTCAAATGATGTATCACATGCTGTATGTTTCCATTTAAAAAAAAGATCGATGTCGTCATATCTTTGACAAATGTCTATAAAAGACCAAACGAATAACGTCAAAATGTGAGCATATATAAAGCTAAATTGACGTGTCCGAGCATTTTCCCTAAAAGTTACAAGTTAAGGCTATATTAATTTTATTCCGGGCAGCCCTGTATACAATAAAAATGAGATTGAGGCCAATTCCGAACGCTGAGGCACCCCAAACTCGACACTTGATAAAGCAGAAGAGCGTCCTCTATTAATGGACAGTTAGTTACAATTAGCCCAGTTTATGTGCTGTATTACGAAGGTCACAGTGCTGAAGCGTATGCAGCAGTACTCGGTGATTCACACAGTCGAATGCTTTAGGGAAATCAAAGAACCCTGCCGCCCTCGTGAAAAATAAAAAATATTTTGTAGAAGTGAGAAAATAGCGTCACCGTAATCTTTGGATGACTGAAAGCCAAACTGACAGGAAGTTACAAGATTAATCATTGTTAAAATGTTGTAGTCTTAGATTTAACTAGTTTCTCCGTTACTTTGGAAAGGATGACAACAATGGAGATGGGTCGGTAGTTCGAAAAATCCTCAGGGCTTCCTTCCTACTCTAATTTATCGGGTGCACGTAGACTTTGCAGTGACTCAATTCGTTCAGCCCAATCCTATTTTTGTTGCATGACATTATCACTAAAATTCATCGTAATCACGGTGGCGCAAAAGCTTATATATATTTGTTCCACATAGTTCTCTTAACATAACCGATGATTTTTTTACACACCTAGCATGGATGGAAGGCATATTTTAAATCTGGGAATTTTTTCGATATTTCTTCTAGTTCTTGCTGGTCTCTTTCTGTCATGGTTTAATTTCAATTGCACCATTTAGTTCTGAAAAGTGCGTTCAGATGTGCAACAGAACGTAACAGCGTAACATTGGAACACTACCCTGTTCTATATGTTATCAGTTTTAACAGGCTGCATCAAAGATATGCTGCAGCAACGTCCACCTTTATTAGATAATTCAAATTTAATAAAAAATAAATGGCAGAATGTTCGTGGCGGTGCGGTGTAATTCCTTATCTACATAACAACGTCGTGTAACTGCAAATTGTTATGTTACGGAATTGTATTACGATTATTCTGTTGTATATGTGTTCTAACAACATATTTAATTTTAGTTATGCTGCAGAAAATTAATGGTGCTTCTAAAGATTGAGTTCCAATGAATTTCCTAAACGTTTAGACATTATTTCCCTAAATAATGAATTACTTTTAAACTCGCTACGGAGCATAACTTCTTTAAAATTTACAACCTGTGAAGTAGAAACCGTTAAGAAAACTTTGTGTGAAAATTGGGCAATTACTTGCACCTGAACTTCCGAGATTTTTTAGGCCTAACGAACTTCGAAACTTAAACAAGTTAGCTCAATACCTATTAGTAAATTATCTTGACGGCAGTTCTTTCTTAATTTTCTTTCTCCCGACCGTTTTCAGCGTCAAAATAACTCAGTCGTCCCCAAAGGAAACGATTCTTGACGGTTTCCTCTTCGGAAGTGGACGTAATAGTCCCCTATAGAGTCGTTCCTCCGTTCAGCTAGTCTGGGTCCAGTGCCAAAAACGCTCATTTTGGTATTGTTTTGCGTTGCCAACTCTAAAATAGTTGTAAAGGACAGGAAGTTCGAACTGAAATATTTTCTATGTTGCAACTCTATTACCAATTTACGGGTTTTTTCATTGCTGAATACTACGTTAACGGGCAACAATAAATAATGGAATCTGAAGTTCTATAAACATAAAAACATGAATTGTATTTTGTTTTTCCTAATTTTTGCGTACCTCTCGAATCGTGGCCATTCTACAGGGTGAGGATTTTAAACTGTTACAATGTAAAATCAAAAAGACGACTGGAAATATTTTACATAAGCATAATTTTCACCCATACTACAAAACTCTTCATCAGGAATTATATGAGATTTTCAAAGTAGGATCAGATTTTGTAACTGGTTAAGACTTACAATTCACAATAGCAATGTATTTTTAAGAAAAATAGTCTTTTCGCTGTTTGCTGACGAAGTAATATCAATCAACAGCAATTGCTGCTTTTAGACGTCATTCTGCAGAAAAACAGCGATACATGTCAATACCTTAATTATGCCTCAAATCATTCAACTAGCACCAAACGTAGAATAGTAAAAGCACGTGTCGAGAGGGCGGGCATTCATACTCTGCAACTTCCAGAAAGCTGTTTTACAAGAACTTAATAACGTCAAAAAGGACACAAACGGCTATCCCACGAGGCTAGTAGATCAGGCCATCAAGAAGCGTCAGAATCACACCAGTAGACAGAAGGATGACGTCGAAGCTGGACCCACCACCCACCATAATTGTGCCATATGTCAAAGGAATCTCCGAAAAAATTCGAAAGAGGAAATTCAAAAATGTTTTAAAATTTGTCCTCTAACCTCCATATGGTGTCCTAAAATTTGAATAAAATATTTCCGGATTTTGCATTATAACTAGGGTTGAGCATTTATGCAAGTTGCATATTTTGCATATTTTATGCAAAAATTCGAATTTTTGCATATTTTTTGAAAACTGGCTTATGTATGCTGATTTTAAGTTATTTTATTATATTAAGTATATAATCGGAATCGCTATTATTAAGTAATGAATAATAGAGTTTGTTCCCAAGATATCACCTTAATTATACTAACAGGTAGGTATTATATTAATGGTGTTTAACAATTTACGATCTCTAATCCCTCGATTATTCTTTGAAGGTAGGATGGGCTCGAATTTAATTTGTAATTAAGGTAATATAATACTGAAAGTAAGAAAAATTTTTTAATTGTTTTCTTCGAATTCCAAGGCAAGATTAGGCATTTCGACAAGTAAACTATCTGGTTATGTTCTGTGTTTAGTACGGGTTAGATCGAGTGTTAGTTAAGTGTGAAAAAAGTTGCTTAAAAGTGTTTTTCCGAACTTAAACTTAAAATATGCCGAAAGTAAGTGTTTCCATTTGGATAAAACCTTACAAAGAATTGTATCTCGATATGGATAAAGTCTACTGTACAGCCTGCGGAAAAATGGTTTGTATTATTGCTGTTATTTGTAGAATAAGTTATATAAGTTATATAAGATATAAAAAAATACTTTTCCAAACTGAAAAAAATATCTATTGCAAGAAATGAATAATAATATGATTTTAATTCAAAATTTTGCGCTTTCATAAAAAACCATTAATCTCTTGTCATGAATATTCTATAAGAACTTGAAATAAATGATTTGATTACTCCCTTTGTTAAAGGTAATTTAATACTTGACCCAAGACACACATTTCTCTTCAGACAAATAAACTATTTTCGTCTGTGTTGAGCAAGCCTAACTTTTGCTCAACTTGGTTGCAGGTTGCATGCGAGAAGAAATTTTAAATCGACCAACATGTGAAAACAGCTTCCCATGCCACTAAGGTACGAAAAATAAAAGTCCCTGGCGAGAAAGTGCAATTATCTTTATCCAAATGTTTTGAACTACCCTCTAGAAAATTAAGTGAACAAGAAGTGTTCAATGAAGATCTTTGCCGTGCGCTGGTGGCATCAAATATACCATTGGCAAAATTGTCAAATGACAATTTTCGTTCATTTCTACAAAAATATTGCAAAATTAATATACCAAGCCAGACAACTTTGAGAAGACATAATATAGACTCTTTATATTTAATGGTGCTGACAAAAATAAAAGAAGAAATTTCAAATAATTATTTTTATATTTGTATGGATGAAACCACATATTCGTCTGGGCGTTATATGGCTCATCTAATAATTGGAGTTCTTACCGAAGAATCTCACTCAAAAGGATTTTTAATTACTTATACATAAACATGTACCCTACCTATCTGTTCAGAAATTAATGTAATGACACCTATTTTCATTTTAATATAGTACTTCGATTTTCTAACAATGTGTTTTATTAAAAATTTATTTGGCATATTCTTATATTTTATATGCATATTTTGGCAAAAAGACTTGCATATATATGTGCATATTTCCTCCTTTTTGGTATGCATATTTGCTCAAGCTTAAATAACACTTTAAAACCATCACCATAACCACACAATAATGTTTTCATTAATAATAGCTTCTTATAGAAATTTGAATGTTTTAGTGACCGAACCACTTTTTTATTCCAGGTAGCCCTGTTTGTTTGTAATTAATCATAGTTCGATTATATCTAAAATCGAGCGCTCTATATTCTTCTTACCATTAAAATGGGCCTTCTCCAGCTTAGGTTAACTGAAATAGGTTAAACTTCTTCATGCTGTGCGTCGACCTTTATCGAACGTTGCCACTCATGATGATTTTTTTGCTGCAGGGCAGAATAATAATTGTCCTATAGATTGGCTCAACCATTGCTATCGATCTTTCAGCCAGGATGTTCTCGTGCATCTACGACTGCGTTCCATAACGCATTATATAATATTTTTTGAGGTGTCTCATAATGTTTCCAAAATAATCCACCTTTTGTCTGTTGAGAGTATCTTCAGTTTTAGTGTCGTGCCATTTTTTCTAACCGCGTCTACGGAGGTCGGTATATCCACCCATACCCATAAACGTTTCAGAATCGATTAGGCGATAATCCAAGATGTTCTGTCGTAGAAGAGAAACGCAAGTATGTAACATCGCAACATTTACACTTTCTCGAATAACTAATCCAAGATTTTAAGACCCCTAAAACTTCAATGTGTTCCTGTTTTCCAGAAAAATATATATATATATA
Source organism: Polydrusus tereticollis (assembly GCA_963920685.1). Classification (NCBI taxonomy): domain Eukaryota; kingdom Metazoa; phylum Arthropoda; class Insecta; order Coleoptera; family Curculionidae; genus Polydrusus; species Polydrusus tereticollis. The sequence goes on from OY987335.1 coordinate 6,999,431, forward strand.
TATATTCGGTTTAAAATTTTCATTAACTGGCGATGAATTTTCCACTCAGCAAAGCGTACATATTTTTTCTTGCGGCTACATTATATACTTTATAAATTACGAAAATCGTAAAAATATGTAAATGTATGAAAATATAATTAGATAAACATTCTATCCCGATTTTTCTTTTCATATATTTGCTAAAATTTCAAAGTAAAATATTATTCTTTTCTGAGAAGGGTATGCCCCGATAATTTAACCTCGAGGCAATTAAATTAAAGTTTTCAGGACATGTCTTAGTTTACATAATAAAATGACTGTAAATATAGGTTAGTTTGGATACCATACTGACATCATCAATAACGCGCCAATATATTAGGTATTCATTCTGGAGGTAGAACAGCATTTCTGGCGGTATGGTGGCACATGCACATTCTTCAACAATCTGTTGTTCCAGTCCTTGCAAATTTTGCATAGTCCGCCGCACTAACACGTATGAAGAGCAAGGGAAAATAAAACTATAAATATTGCGTTTAAGCTATGACGTGCGTGTAACTTTTTTGAATGTGATTACTATATTATAAATTTAGGTTATTAAAAGAAAAACATGAAATAAATATAACGCATAACTGGTCTACAAATTCATCTTAAAAATCGAATTTAGGATGCTACGCTACTGACGATTACTGACGAACAATCAGCACACGCCTAGAGAAGCCTGACGCTTCCCAGATGAAAAGCACACCAAATATTTTTTGGTTATGTGAAACCTGAGTCAACTAAACTGTCACTCCACTGCCTTAGGGAAGTCGCGTTGACCTGTTGCCAGATTTAGATGATTAGACTAAATTATAATTTATAAAGATATTCCACGACAAGAATCATAAATGATAGACTGATTTGATAAAAATTTAAATAATTTTTTAATATACCTATATTTTAATACGCCTACATAAAAGAACTTGCCTAGGAATGGACGGTCACGTGTTTTAGGCGACGATGAAAAATTGGATATTGCATTATCTCTGCAGGATAATCCGCATGTTTTAACCGTTTCATTGGCTCAAAATCATGATCATCATCTAGAGATACTATTGGAAGATTTTTGAAAGCAGAAAAATACCACCCTTATAAAAGTATGTCTTGTCCAAGAGCTATTAGAAGATGACTATGATAGGCGTATGCAATTTTGCGAGGAAATGATGAGACGGTGTGACGAGAATAATAGGTTTCCACATTTTCGGATGAAGCTACTTTCTATTTAAACAGACATAATTATCGTTTCTGGAGTCAAGAAAATTCACGATGGATGTTTGAAGCGCATACTCAGCGGCCCCAAAAAGTAAATGTATGGGCAGGTTTCATTAATAACCGAATTTTAGGGCCATTCTTTTTGGAAGGAAACCTCACAGCTGAACGATACCTGGATTTCTTAACCTTCGAGTTGAGGCCTGCTCTAGCTGTAATGTTTCCCAACGAAGTAGATCCAGATATACCTAATGAAACAATTTGGTTTCAGCAAGATGGTGCTCCACCACATTTTGGTGTCAATGTGAGAAGATATTTAGATCAGATATTTCCAGGTCGCTGGATTGGACGACGTGGTACAATTGAATGGCCACCGAGGTCCACCAGACTTAACGCCTCCAGACTATTTTCTTTGGGGATATTTAAAAGAAAAAGTTTACCAAAATAGGCCAAATGATATTGAAGATTTAAAAAATAAAATTAGATTGGAGACACATAACATACCGGCTGAAGCCATTCGAAATTCCGTCGACGGATTTTACCATCGTCTGGGAGCATGCCATTTTAATATAAATAAATATATAGATGTTCTTTATTAAAATCAATCGGCAATATTGCACGCCTTGTGCTTCGGACTACACAAGAGTTCTAAAAACTTTATTCTTAAAGTCGGGAAATATAAAATAGTCCATAATTATTGTGGGACTTCAGGGAGGATTTACAAAATATTGCTGTTTTCTTTTTTGTGAAAGAGTCGTACAGTGAATGAACATTATGTAACAAAAATTTGACCGGAAAGCAGTGAATTTTAACCGGGATCTCAAAATGTGAAGTATGTGCCCCTTGTAGACCCAAGAAATGTCCTTTTGCCTCCACATCACATTAAACTTAGACTAATGAAAAACTTTGTGAAAGCTATGAATAAAGCGGGCGAAGGATTTAAATACCTAAGACAAGTCTTATTGGGCCATAAATTAGAAACTTGCTGGACGAAGTTAATTTTATAGAAAAGCTTACCATGCAAGAACTCAGAGCTTGAGACTTATAAGTGTAGTGAGGGGATTTTTAGGCAACAATTTAGATATAAAGATCGTTTAGTTGCCGATTCTCATTAAAAATTCACTTTCTTCATTCCCATTCATTATTTTTTCCTGAGAATTTGGGCGCTGTCAGCTACGAGCAGGGTGAAAGTTCTATCAAGATATTAGAACAATGGGAATTCGGTACCAAAGACGATAGGATCCAGTCATGATGGGCTATTGCTGATTTTGAAGATGTTTTAATCAATGTTTAGGCGAACGGTACAAACGGGCCTTCGGGCTTGGCTTAAAAGAGTTATTCTTGTTCCAAATACGGGATTGGTTTTAATTTAAAACCTTTCGCTGAGTTCAATAGCATTTATTATCTAGTGCCAAGAAAGAGCTTTCGGACTTGGCATACAAGAAAAAATAGATTTAGTGTGTCTGAATTACATATTTTTGATATCGATATACATGATTAAAAAAAAATTTCAGCCAGGATGTTCAGGTTAGGCAGAACTAAAACATGGACATAAAAAAAAAATTTAACTCCTTGCATCTTGGAAGTGAAGCGTTTTTGATCACAACATCTATATGAACCCTTTATCTCAGAAATCATTGAGGAATTGTCCTGTGAAATATCGGTCACTTAAAAAACATCCTGTATAAATTGAAAATAATCGGAAACACTGCAAAATAGCCATGCACCCATCATACATAGCGAAATTAATAACGAAATAATCTATTAATTTTAAGAGCATGCCATTTTAACCCCTATTACACTAAATCCGATTCGATGTATCCAATAACATAATATGTTTTGATTTCGTTATTCTATTATTCATCAGTGACGCCAAATTTATCAATTTTGAGAGTCATTTAGGTGGAAAATAGCATGCGGATAATTTCATTTTCCAGTGATTCATTAGTTTAGTTTTAAATTTGTATATTCATTCCGTTTTTTTTTAACAAATAAAATATTTAATTAAATGGAAAATGTCACCAACTTCAAAATACTTATAATAAACCTAAACCTGAAGATAATTTAAAACATGACTTCCAACATTTTGTAAAAATACTGAATTTATTTATGAAAAACTAACACACACTCAAAGATATCTAAATGCTAATTCAAGGGGCGTTCAAAATCCCTGCTACGATGGCAAGTCGCATTTAAGATGGAAATGTAAATATAAAATGTATTTAAAAAACAGTAGTTTGTGTTTAACCTATTTTTCCACATCCAGTTTCATAGATGTATACAGTGAGTTTATTTATCCGGTTCATAAGTTTCCTGCACGTGTCAAACTTTCAATCATAATTAGGCAAGGGCCTGTTCTATTGAAGCAATATAGCAGAAACTTAAAACAGGTATTGTTCAGGGTCTCAGGTTTAAGAAAAGCTTATTTTTGCGCCCAATATCTTAAAAATATATCTCTCCGAGAAAGAAAACTGTACTTTTGTAACCTTTGTCTCTTCACTTTAGACCAGGTAGATGTGACGTTATCATTTTCATAAAATAATTTATACATTGCTGCATCGAGGGTAAAAAAAATAGTCGAAGAAAAATTTTATACGCCCTGACATCTAGTCTACCTGCTTCAACGATACTTCAATCAAAAAGTTATCACATTTTTCTGTTATCTCCGTAGATAGTCATTGAGCTAGATGAACTTTTCCTGTTTAAAAAGTTTCAACAGTAGAACAGGAACCAACATAGGATTATTGGTAATAATCAAAATATATTTTACATCCGTTAAAAAGTAATAAGAGTATACAAATGTCAGAACAGGGTAAGTATGACAAGTGAGCATACCGACAATTGGAAAATCGAAACACCCTATAGCTACAATATTGATCTGCGTCGGCAGTATAATATAGGTAGCGCCATCTTCCAGCAGTTTCTAGCAATCTAAAAAAAAAAATACCGTATGCTACTTAGTCCTTATTGTATAAGGTCTTAATACGGGGCTAGAGAACAAAGTTTCTCACATATACTTAATGCAAAACAAAAACCGATACTTGTCATACCCTTCGAATGATGTCAGTTATCGACAGAGTTGCCAGCTTGTAACCAAAATATCCGTGTGAGAGAGCTACAGTTTCTTTTCATAAAAACAAGATAAATATACAAAAATGTCCCATAGTTTATATATTTATTTATTGCATAATACCTTTTACCACCAACTTTAGTAGATCTAACACTTCCTTTATTTTCATCTTGCCAAGATCGACCATTGGTACCATTCCGAAAAATCCATGTTTCATCCAAGAAAACGAATTGGTACAAGGATGCTTCCTTTCTTCAATATATTCTTTCAAAAATACCAATCGTTTGAAAGCTACATGGGAAAGTTCCATAAGTCTTGCCTTGGTTCATCTTTTTTCCATCCAAAGCCTATTTCCTTTAAGAGGCTTCTTAAAGAGTTAAGACAACCATCAAGCAGTTGTCTGTCTTTTAATTTCTTACTTAAAGTTGTCAAAGTTACATGATGTTCTAAAAAAAAGTTACAGCTTAAGCATAACCAATGTAAAATATTAGTTTTTGAATAATACAACTTACTTGTTTCATACATTTCATAAATAGTGTCACGGATAGAACTTATATTCAAGCTTGACACATTTACAACCCTCTTTAAATAAGAACGTTTCCTTTTAGGTGACTTCAATAATTTATTTTGCTTAACTGTTGTTGAAACTGCGCTTACAGTAGACATATTCAAATTTAGGGCAGCTGCTACACGCTAAAAATTAGTAAAGTAGATATAAAATAGATAGACCTTAACACACTCTTTAAATTTACTTCTCTAACTGCTGTCAACGGTAACAATGGGCCATTGTTGTTAAGTTCTTCCTGAAATCAGCTGATTGATGACGTGCATCGGTTTTTGTTCTGCATCAACTGTATATACAGGCCCGGATTTAGAAATTTGCCGCCCCTAGGCAGTTGCAGAAATTGCCGCCCCCCACTCTACGAAACTTTTTCAATGGTGGAATAAATTTGGTTCGGAAAGTTTTTCAATAAATGAAATGCACCTTTCTGAGAGCAGATTTTTTATTTTATTATAGTCAGTTTATTAAAATCATTCAATCACCAGAATAATTATGCTTACCGGTCTATAGTTACCACTCATCAGATGATCCGTTTTTACGTATGAGAATAACTTTTTATTTTTTGAGATAATTTGGAAGGTAATTACATTATTTGTGGACAGTGTAAAATTATTTTTTACCATTTGTTATAAAGTAATAATGATTTTCCAGCCGAATCAATTCATTCATAAAAAAAAATGGGCCAATTAGGTAGTCACCAATAATTCCTACTCAAACGTTGAGCGAAAATTGTTGCTGAAAATAACTTTCTCTAATAACGTGGGGATTTTCATCGGCCCAAAAATGGTCATTGTGAAAGTCCATAATAGCATCTTGTGAAAAATTTGCCTCGTCCGTAACTAAAACGTTTGGTAAAAAATTATTATTGTGTGCCATCCTATGAATCAGCTACCTGCAAAACATTAATCTTGGGTGGAAATCCCGAGGCCATAGAGCTTGGACCCGCTAAATGTGATATGGGTACAGGAGGTTTCTCTTGAGAACTTTCAAAACGGTTTTTGGGCTGACTTCAAGCTGCAGTGCAATCTTCCTGGTACTATTTCAAGGATCTTCTTCTATCGCATCAAGTATAGCTTCTTCTAGTTAAGGCGTTGTTACAGTTTCTGGTCTTCCACCACCTGTATTGTTATTAAAACACCCAGTTTCACATAATCTTGCATGTAGCTTTCTAAATGTTTTAGCACATGGGATTACTCTGTTAGGATATCTGTCCTGGTAAATTCTCCGTGCTTCCTCCGCATTTCCATTTGCTAATCCATAAATAAAGTGCATGCCAGCCATTTCAGCGTTAGTAAAATTATTCATGATGGAATCACTGCTAATATAACTGAACAAAATTTCAACCAAATCGGTTTAAGGATATTTATGACTATTTTTTCTTAAACTTCAACGCCCTGTGTCTCAGAAACGAAGCAACTCCGGACATATGTTCATAGGAACTTTTTTCTTAAAACGACCTTACGTATCACCTTCTGAAGTTTCGTACCGTAGTTAGGAAACACCCTGTATATCCCCATTATCATTATTTTTTAACGCAGTCCATAATTGGTGTTATATCAGAATGAGTGAAATTAGTCACAGAATTCTGTTTGAGAAAAACTTCTGTTTAAAGGTTGATTTATAAAGAAATTATTGATAGTATCTGAATCCAAAAACGTATCATTCAAAATTCCATCGCTTTAACTCTTTGAGTCTCGCTGCTATACATTATAAACCACCTTCATGCATACTGTTAAGCGGCTGTGGTACAAGAAATAAACCTCCTATTCAACGTATGTTAGCTAGCGTATAGTCGGTATAGTTTATGAACCATCGCTTTTAGCGACATCTCGGTAGTGTTTTAATAGTTTATGAGCAGCGCATGGTCAGTCTGACCTTCATAACGACATGTTTAGCCCACCTGTTTGTTTTATATAGTGCACACGGAGTTTTCGCTTCACAAATCGTGTAAATATTGGGTATTTTAGTGCAAATTATCACTATTTCGGCTATAATATAAGTGCTGGTAAGTAATAAGTTATAAAAATTTTAAAAAGTTTGTTTATATATAACAAATATTGCTATTTTTAGCTGGTATAAATTTTGAACCACCGCCACTTTTGAGAAATTAATAATAACTTTTTGTTTTTAGAAATATGCCAAAACTTAATGAAGAAGAACTGCCATTTCGGCTGGTTGACATGAATATTGATGAGTTTTATAGAGAAGTGGAAGAATGCTACGAAGTTAGGTACCAATACCATCGGATGAAGAATCCGAAGTTGACGTCTCTGACATTGAAGACGAAGAAGCATTAGCCACTACTGCTAATGAGTTGCCAATTTATGAAACTGATGACTCAGAAGATGATGTGCCTCTGTCTGTAGTAAGAAGTATTCTTATTAATTCAAATGTTGGTGCTCAAAATGCAACCCCTATTTATAAACCTCCAGTTTGGTCTAATGTGACAAAACCTTCCCCACCGCCTCCGTTTGTAGAAGCTTGTGGTGTACCAGATTTTCTAAAAGACGTTCCAGATCTTACGCCATATGATATCTTTCAACATTTTATAACTAAGGATTTTATAAACCATTTAGTGTTTCAGACAAATTTGTATGCAGAACAAATAAAAGCATCGACGGGAAAACAATATATACCTACCAATGCAACCGAAATGAAAGCATTTTTAGGAATTAATCTCCTAATGGGCATAAAACGATCTCCCAGTTACAAGGACTATTGGTCAAGTGCACCCGACTTGAATGATGCATTCATATGCTTAGTAATGACTCTGAAACGGTTTTCCTGGCTTCTATCGCATTTACACGTAAATGAAAATTCTCTTATGCCTGATCGGTTATCTCCCAACTTTGATAAGCTCTATAAATTGCTGCCAATGATTAGTTTATTATTAACAAACTTTGAGAAATGCCTGCTTCCAAGTCAAAAAGTAGCCATCGACGAGTCGATGATACAATTCAAAGGGCGATCTTCACTAAAACAATATATGCCGAAGAAGCCCATTAAACGGGGCTATAAAGTCTGGATGCTTGCAGATAAGTCGGGCTACTGTCTCAAATTTGATATATATACTGGCAAGTCAGAAGGGGTACAAAAAAGCCTTGGTTCCCGCGTAATTCTTAAGCTTAGGGAAAATTTATTAAACAAAAATCACATTGTATACTTTGACAATTTCTTTACAAATATAGAGTTACTGGAAGACTTAAAACAAAAAGAAATGCATGCTGTGGGTACAATTAACACAACACGTCGATACCTGCCAATATTTAAATTAGACAAGAACATGAAAAGGGGGGATTTTCAGTGGTTTACTAGTGATTCAGGTTTAGTAGCCTTTAAATGGAAAGATAACCGATCAGTACATGCTCTTTCAAATTTTCACGACCCAGAAAGCGTTACCGAAATAAAACGAAAAGAAAAAAGTGGCAATATAGTGCAAATTCCATGTCCAGACGCAATAGTTGATTACAACTTGAATATGAATTGTGTAGATGTTTTTGATCAACTTTTGTCTAACTATAAAATTAATCGGCGAAGTAGAAAGTGGTGGCACCGAATCTTCTTTTACTTGTTAGATGCATCAGTCGTAAACTCCCATTGTATTTACGAATTGTTAAACATGCCCAAAATGACTGCAAAAGATTTTCGACGCAGTATAATGAACGGATTATTAGCAGAAACTTTAGTTACCAAAAAAAGGCCATCAACAAGTGCCCCTACGCCACCAATAGAAATAAAAAAGTCAAAGCCGTATGTACCACTCGAAATTCGTCTCCAATTTTCTAAACACCAACCCGCACGCAGTACCAGAAGAAGATGTGCACTGTGCAGCAACAAAAATAATCAAATTCGAACCGACTGGATTTGCTCCACGTGTCAAGTTCCCCTTTGTTTGGGAAAAACAAAGTCCTGTTTCCAAACATACCATAGTTCTTAGTTATGCTCAATTAAAAAATTTTGATACAAAATTGTTAGTGGTTTAGTGGTACTAATTTTGTACCTCCCTATATTTTGAAAAAACAAAGTTGGATTTTTAAATTCAACTTTTTTTTTAGTTCAATTGTCTTAGTAAATGTTAAGGATTAAAAAAAAACTGTATTTTTTCAATAAAAATTATGCTGCTCCACTTGGGTATATTTTTTCACACAATCTCTGCTCCTCAAAGAGTTAAAACAAAACCTCACTTTATGAAAGTTATAATTATACAACAAAAACACCATTTTTACAATGTTGTTTACTCAGTTGTAAATTGAATGGTATTTTTGAAAATACGAATAACATTCATACGAAAGTAATGCACACTAAAATATATCTAAATGCTAATTTTGCAGAAAAGAGGGGTGTATAAAATCCCTTGTGCCAAAGCATATTTCTTCATACACAAAAATAGTCTATTTGTAAATAAAATAAATGATGTAGGTATGTATGTAATATAAAAATATTGATCACTGGTTGGAATTCATAAGGTAGTAAAAAATAAAATCAAGGCACGAGCTCTGATACCTATTACCTTATTATTTGTATGAAAAATAGAGCTAAATCCCATGAAAAACTTTACTAAAGCCTGGTTTTTATTATTAAGAGATGATAGGAATATACAACGATATAGAAACATTCATTAACTTCGACAAAACCAGAGGGATGAAAATTATAAAGCCCTTTGAGTTAAGTAGGATTTGCAGCTTAAAGTTTTCTTCTTCGTAATTTTAGAAGTTTTATACCTTGGCAGCGAGGATGCGAAAGTTTTTACTAAGTAGCCTTAACATTTAGAAAATATTAGGAGGCTTTAGATAGAGATCACATAAGGTGTCAGCCCACTGAAAAGAATAATAACTATAAAACTGAAGGAAACTTATTTTTACGAGAAAGATTTATTAAATGGTAAAAAGTGCATTGGGCGTTGTGCGTAGAGAACAATCCTTTAGTCTGTGTCAGCTAAACGTTGACATATGTCCTAAAATGCTATGGTTTGTACAGGGTTTTTCCGTATATTTTGGAGCACCCCTGGAGCTCTTATTTTAAGGCCTAGAAAAAACATTAAATTACCAAAGTTGCATTATTTCTCATGACCTGTTAGAATTTGTCATCGAACAAAACAAATAAACATCGTAAATTTGTTTAATAATGCCAATGTGGATTTCTTTAAATGGGACACCCTGTATATTACATAATTTTTTAATTCCCCACTTATTTCTGATTCCAAATATGTATAAATGTTATATGTTTACTTTAGTCGTTTAGACAATATTTTATGTCAAAATATTGCGTATTACAAAATCAAGATTAGTATGAGGAAAACATGCTAGAAACTAAAAGCTTTATTAAGTTACAATTCATATAAATAATGATAATAATTTATAAAACAATATTATGGTTCTATATATCCACCACCACTGTCATAGCATTTTTGAATATTATCTCTCCATTTTCTTAAAGCGTTTGTAACAAAAACCAAATTTTCCCTTTTAAGTAGTAAAACTTCTTGTTCAATTTTATGACGAAGAATATTTATAGTTTCTGGTCTATCATAATAGATTTTATTTTTTAAATAGCCCCATAAAAATAGATCTAGAGGTGTTAGGTCTGGGCTATTTGCGGGCCACCTAATCGGGCCATTTCTACCAATCCACAGATAATAATGATTGTTTAAATATGTAACCACAGATCGAATGTTGTGTGGGGGTGCCCCGTCTTGTTGCCAAATTAGTTCTTGCCGATTTGGAATGTTTCGCAATTCATGCTCAATTTCATTTTCTAGAAAGTTCCTATATCGATCCCCATTAAGTGTTCCTTCAAATATAATAGGCCCCAAGATTCTGCCTCCCAATATTCCGCACCAAACATTTAATGACTGTCTGCCTTGAACCTTAACAACTTGATATTGGTGAGTATTTTCTGTTGACCAATACCGTTTGTTTTTCCTATTGAACATGCCAGATGTTGTGAATGAAGCCTCATCTGTGAATACGATTTTATTTGTCAAACCTGCATCCTCTCTCATAAGACGTAAAATTTCGGCGCAAAATTGATATCTTTGACGAATGTGGTCTTCCGTGAGACCTTGGACTGGCATAATTCTATATGGAAAGTAGTTATGCCTTATTAACACACTGTGAATTTTTTTCCAGGATTTTTGAAAATACGTTGCTGCTTTTGGTATAGAACTAAATGGATTTTCTAAAAATAAAATGGGGACTTTTAAAACTTTTGCAAACAATTAAAATCTCTTGAGATCACTTACCAACAAAAAATAACAATATATATAAATCATCTTCGCTTTCTGGTACAGTTCGTTTTTTTCGTTCAAGAGATTTGCGTTCCCGAAATTGTTTAACTATATTTCTTATTGTATTAATAGATGGCGTTTGTCTATTTGGAAATGAACGTCTATACTCTTGCCTAGTCATTTTAACGTTGTTGCGATTCGCATAATATAGTCGTATAACATCGAATTTTTCGTCTTTAGAGTAACCCATTATGACAAGACTATTCAACGTATGATAAATTATTTGTGACATAAGTAAGTTGCCATAAGCGATTAATAATAACCAAATTGTTTCTCAGGGCAATCTTGATTTTCTCATATGCGATATTTTGAAATGAAATATTGCCTAAACGACTAAAGTAAACATATAACATTTATACATATTTGGAATCAGAAATAAGTGGGGAATTAAAAAATTATGTAATATACAGGGTGTCCCATTTAAAGAAATCCACATTGGCATTATTAAACAAATTTACGATGTTTATTTGTTTTGTTCGATGACAAATTCTAACAGGTCATGAAAAATAATGCAACTTTGGTAATTTAATGTTTTTTCTAGGCCTTAAAATAAGAGCTCCAGGGGTGCTCCAAAATATACGGAAAAACCCTGTACATATGTAATATAAAAATACACATTCTGACCTAAAAATTTTTTTTTTCAACAATAGTAGCCAGGGCCGGATTTAGAGGTCTAGAGGCCCTGGGGCAACAAAGGAGTTGAGGCCCCTAATAATTTTCCAAATAGATTAAACGATTTTTTTTATTAAAGTGTTTTAAAAATTTATTGAGGGATCAATCTAATTCTTTTAACAAATATATACAGGGTGTTATGGAAATGACTTATTATTTTTTAACCCGTAAATCTATAGGTCGAGCCGAATTGGGGAAAAATTGCGTTAAATGGCGCTCGAAGCTAGAAATTCGAGAAAAATGCCTTCAAAAATTTAGCTCAAAACACCTACGCGCCAATGATCAAACAGCTGATTCGTACTACTTGTCAAAAAAAAAATTGTTGACAAAAATCTGACAGTTACTGTCAGATATTGTCTTTAGATATCGTCAGCCCAAAACATGTGTTTTGAGCAGGGTTGCCACATTTACTACATCAGTTTCACCAGATAACCTTTTTTGAATATTTAATTTTTTCTACTTAACTTTAATATGCTTTAGTTTCTACCCTATTACACGAAAAATTGTCTACGTATTGCTCTAGTTTTATTTGTACATACCTTGAAATAAAAAACATATCGGCAAGAAATCCACGTTATACCGTTACCATTTCAAATGATTCTAGCGGGACATTTATTCACTTTAACAACACATTAACTGTTCGGGACATTATCAAGTTATTAGCTCTTTAATTCTGTGTTATTAATACAAGAAATTAGTAGTTATAGACTTAATACTTTATAACAAAATCCGGATTGAACACAACGCGTTTTGGACGGTGGCATTACTGCCCCGCTAGACACACGTTTGATACGGTTATGTAAATCAGCCAATCAGATGCGGTCAAGCGCTCGCTAAGCCGATTGGTCGTCATTTTCAATTGGCGCGCGATTTAAATGAGTTAATTTAAAAAATGTTATAAAATGATATCAATTTAGGAATTTCTAGGTGTTAGAATAGGATAGCAGCATACATATTTAATGTTACAGATGAGTCTTGAGTTTTAATACTTTAGAAAGGCAATATCCATAAAAAAATAAAACGACCATTTTTGAGAGGGCCCTCGGAAAAAAATGTTGACCCACTTTGTTGCACTCGCATTGTTTAAGAAGGCTTGTGCATTACTAGTCGTAACTAATATTTACTGACCACAAACTATTCAAAAGAAGTTTTATATTGGCACTATTTGCTCTAAAAAAATGTATAAGTAGAATGCAGAGTTGTATACCTACCCACTCAAATAAAAGTATTTAAATGTATTGTAAATATCAAGGGCTTGGTATCTAAGTTATCCAATATTTTTATAATGTAATTGCCTTTTAAGTAGGGCCACCGAATCGTGTTTAGTGCAGGTATGGATAAAGTATTAGTATTAGTATTAGTATTAGTATTATTAAATGTGATTTGTTGCTGTTCTGTGATTGGGTACTGAGCAGTTCAAAGTCAATGGCTTCATATGTGGCTTCATAAATTTGTTTTTAATATCATTTCTTATTATTCATTTACTTGCAACGGCATAAAATTTGTTTGCGTTTTGCTGCTGGAGTGTATAGTTGTTGAATAATGTGATACATGATAGATATATTGCTTGTTCTTGTTATTCTGTGGTTGATATACGTGGCGCCCTCTGAATTTATGTTATGAGAGTGATTCTAGACATGGCGAAGGTATTGTTATCATCAAGAAAGTAGTAGATTTGTTTATAATCATTTGCACAAAAGTTTTACAAGATTAAAGACTAAATATGAATTTCGTTGTTATTAATTAAAGACCACTTTATATAATAATACACATGTGATGGGAATGTTTTGTGATGTGATAGTTTATCTGTGTAAATTTCCAGACATAGGGCTTGTTGTTGGTATCTACGATTTTTACTCAGCGAAGTATTATGATAGCAATACAATTTCATGGGGTGAGTAAAAACTATACCTATTGAATAAGGCTTGTTTAATTGAAATCGCAGTATAGTTTTTGATTTAATCTTTTTTAAAAAACCTAAAAAAAAGATTTTCCCGAATACTTGGCAACGTCGCAAGGTAATCAGCTGTCTGTAGAAATTCCGCCAATTTGTCATGTCAAAAACACGTGTTTAGGGGTAATGAACTTTCATAGAGGCACAGATGGTCCGGTTTTAAGGTATTTTACAAAATTCAAAATACTTCCGATTTTAGAAAAAAAAACTATCAAGTGTAACTCTAGGCCACCCCAGGAGTGGCCCCTTAAAATATAATAAGTCATTTCCATAACACCCTGTATAGGTATAGTCAAATAAAGGAATTATACAAACAAATTAAGCGTTAACAAATGGAACCTTGCGAGCCTTTTTTGATGAAAAATCATTGATGATATCGCTGAAATCCAGCTCTCGGAGCAAATCACTTTCGATGCTGAGTAGGGATAGCTTTGCTAGGCGGTTTTGTCCCATTGTAGTTCGAAGCCTATTTTTTACAATCTTCATTTTCGAAAAAGAGCGCTCTCCACTGCAATTCGACACCATCAAAACCAAATACATTCGCAGTGTAATTTTAATGTTCGGAAATGTAGCTCTCAAATTTTGGTTTTCAAGAATCTGGTAGTAAAACAGCTCCTTAGATTGGTCTTTTTGATAGTCTTTTTTGCATAAATCTATCAACGAAACAAATTGGACCAACTCATTACCAGGATTCGGCTCTAAATAGTCTTTGTAAATGTTCACCAATTCTTCTGCTGCAGCATACAAATTTGAAGCATCCATCTCCTCTAAGTGACTGAGAAATCCAAATCTCGAACGTACAGCATCGTATGCATGCAATCTTTCAGTAAGAGAAACACATAGCTGGTCGATTACTGGGATAAAACTTGATACTCGAAATTTCTCTTTTGGTGACAGTTTAGCGTCCTGGGCTTTCATATAATCGAGCGGATTCAACTTCACATTTCTTGTTCTGGCGCGTGATTGTACGTATTGGTCAGTATTTGATATCTTTTTAGCTGCCTCTTCGTATTTATCAAAATCGTCTCTTTTGGATTCGATGAATAATTTCAATGATTCCAATGCACACATTGCAGATTCAAGGATCATTTTTGGGTCTTGCAACATCTTGTTTGTAGCATTGAATCGCTCCAAAATATCGTTCCAAAAGATAGCAAATAGAGCCGTTTCGAGACTACTCATCTTTTCCAAAAGATTCGTCGCTACGGGTATTGACGCGCAAAGACGGTCAATATGTTTGTCAAATCAACAGAATATAGGGAGGGGCATAGATATAAAAAATGTTACAATGTTCCGGTATTAAAAGTAAAAATCGAAAAATGAATATAAAAAAGTATAATAAAAAAGAAAAGTTGTTTATTTATCAGGACTTTGATGGTTTTTTTTTTTTGAAAAATCTCTTGTGTCTTGTGGGGGCCCCTCACTTGTGGAGACCCGGGACTGTAGCCCTGGCTGCCCTCCCGTAAATCCGGCCCTGATAGTAGCATAGAAGAACAATATAACTCAAACACGATTTAGCTCCAAAGATTCCTTAAAGCCACCTGACGAAGACAATGCCAACTAGTCAAAAGGACATGAAGAACTGTTTATACAGTGGCAGTTTGGTGTGGCAAGGTACCATAGCTCCATTTCCATTTCAAATACATAGGTACATCAAAACGCTAATATAAAAGTTGAATGTATGTTTTTAAATAGAACACCCTGTATTATTTTGTATTTTTAAATTCCTCTCCAAATTCTGCATATCGTGGTAAACTTAGTTCTTAATTATTTCACGATGTTGCCAAATTATTTAAAAAAAATTATTGAAGGAAAAATTTGTAATCTAAAAATTTGACATCTAATTTAACTAACTTAAGTTATACCAAACATTTTCGAGAGTATCAAAGACAAAGGCTAATTTAAGATTGTGGACTTTTTTAGGTTAGTTCAGGTTAGTTCAGGTTAGTTCAGGTTAGTTCACCTGTCACTGTCACCCCAAGACAGAATTTCTTCCAGGTCTTTGTTGAGATGTGAGACATCTTGCTGTCTATAGAGCTGTGCATTGACAGTCGATGTTCGAGCATCCGAAGTAAAAAATGAAGCAAGTGTGCTGTGGTCAGCGAGGCTATATATAGGATTTTTAGTTTTTTCCAAAAGATCGTTAATGTATAGTAAAAAGAGGGTGGATAGAACCTTGAGGAACTCCGGCATTGATGTTAAATGTGTCTGAAAGAAATCCGGCCATCGCCACTCGCAGAGACTAGTCTTTAAGAAAGCTTGACAGCTTGGCGTTCTGTATGGTCTCACTTTAAATAGGAGCCCTTCATGTCATACTCGGTCAAATGCCTTATAAATGTTCAGTGCTACCGCCCCGGACTCCCCATGATGTTCTATTGCGTTGTTCCAAGTGTAAGTAACATAAGCGACAAGGTCTCCTGTTGATCCATACTGGCGGTTACTAATAATGTTAAAGCCTTCCAGGTACTTTAAGAAGTATTCGTTGATAGCCTTCTCCATAACTATTCATATAACCGAAAGCAATGCAATTGGACTATGGGCTGGGCTCGCGCAGTTTCCAGCAAGAAGGATAATATTCCTTTTTTGTAAGATAAGTTAAAAAAACTTACAAAATACCAGTGCCAATTCATCAGCGCATGTCTTAATAACGGTGACTGGAATTTCGTCAGGCCCAGCCGCTTTTTTGGTTAGTTTGGGTTAGCTGGATTTCTCAGGTCGATAGTATTAGCAAGTGAGGAGAATAAGCCTCTATAATGGGTATCCTTTGGCGGCCGGTAGAGGCAGCAGATTAATTTAGTAATTCTCTGCGTTGATATTTTATACCACATTGCATCAAGGTCTATAGGCTAGAGTGTCTTGAACATAAGGTTTGGTAGATTGCAAATATCGATGTACTGCATTGATATTCGAGTTTAGTCCTCCTATATTGCAGAAGTCAATTTTGGATATTTTAACAACTTCAGGTGTCACACCATTTCCATTGTGAATCTTAAGGACGGATGGATGTTGGGATAACTTCACTTGATGAGGCGCCAGGACCAGCCGCCAACCGGAAGATCCGATCGGGGGGCGAGTTTAACTCCAAAGCATTATGATCTTGGAACTATCAATGTATAGACTTTTAGAAATTTAATTTTGTTTATTAGTAAACGTTAAAAATGTTTGTATTCATGAGAAGAAAATCGGGTCAGCTGAGGGACCTACAACTTGTTAGTGTAAATATCGGCTTACATCTTTATGCGTGTATTGCTAGTCGATATGTACACTTACAAATTGTCGGCCCCTCAGCTTCCCCCGTTTTTGTGTTGAAAATACAAATATTTAATAATTAGAGTTCAAACAATAATTTTTATAACTATTATTTTTGGGTTTATATTTTTTAATGGGATACTTAGTGTTATAATTAGGGATTATAAAATGAGAATTGTTTTACACGCCATTAAATTTTTACGAAAAGCACCATTACAGCTTTAAAATAAGTAAATTTGATTTTATGGGTCTCTTCCCTATAATATAACAGTAATTCTTTGCATCTGGCATGGCTAGCTATAAAATATTAGACATTTTATTAAAAAAAGAAATTGCGTCAAAATGAGTAAAAATATCTATATGAACCTTTTAATAAAAGTTATAGACTATAAAAATACTCAAAAAGATTAAAATACAGGGTGTTCTATTAAAAAAAAGAAGTAAATTAATTTTAAAGTTTGGGAAGTTGACACGTTTGTAGAGAACACCCTGTAGAAAATGCTGAATCTTTTGCAAGTTTAACGTCTTAAATTAGACTGATGAGTTACGAAAGGAATCCGAACTAAAAAAACACATTGTTGCTGTAATTCTCTGTATAAATATCCATAAAATGTCAATTTGTATGTAATTCAGATATATTACTTAAAACAATTGGACGTATGCATATCCCTGAATATTGTTTACCCTGTAACATAATATATCCCGTTGATTTCCTTCTTTACATTGCAAGTTATAATGGCTTAATATAATCTATTGTATTCTTAAACCGAGGCGAGGATAATATGTTTTGGTAAATTTGGCAACTCACGCCGAAATCAAGCAATCAGCGCGGATTTCTGTCCCTACTAATGGGTTTGTCTCTTTTTATCGTATATGATATTGAATAAGTGGAGATACAAAGCACATCATGGCACCTTGAGCAATTTTGCAGGCATTGCCGGAGTATAAATAAATATATAAAAGGTGAAGTTATTCATAGCCAAGTTAGGGCAGTAATTGCCAATAAATCAGTAGGTATTTTTTTTATACTTTACCCAATTTAAGACTAAAATAATTTTTAAAAAAATTTACGCACGCCTAGGCTGGCACCGTCATAGCGACTCCTTTTTTGCATTTTATCGCCCTGACTCCTCAGGCTCTAGGATCGTGTGGCGAACTATACAGTGTGTATCAGCCAAATGGAATAAATTAGATAATATATACATGGGGGCGTGTCTGAAAAAATGCTCGGACACGTCGATTGGTATTTCTAGTTGCGCATTTTTTTCAATAAAAACTTTTTATCAACAACACACTAAAAAACTAATAAGTAATACTGTTTATTTCTTAATAATGTAAAAAACAAAAAAAAACATTAATGTAGGAGATGTTGAAAATTGATGTTAAAATATTTTTACTGATACGAAATAAAAAAAGGTATAAAAAGTTTTGTTTACTTTTGTTTAAAACGCCTGACCTTAGCAAATTGTTGTCTGTCTGCATGACAGAAGTTGTCAGTGTTATAGTCGTTTAAATTTCGTTAACTGCATATCAGAAACATGCTTTATTTAACAGAAATGCACAAAATAACAATTCTACAGATGATTGGTTATGGAGATAAAACACGGACACAAATGAAAGTTGCTCGCGTATTTCATGAAAAATTTCCCAATTTGCCGCCTGTAACTCAAGGGACAATTAGTAAAATAGAAAAGCAGTTTCGCCAGCTTGGACATGTAAAGCAGATAAAAAAAGTAGCTGCCAATGCAATAAGTGATGATACCAAATTAGATATTATGCTTAAGTTTCAGGAAAATCCACATATTTCTAGTCGAAAAACAGCCCCAATGTTCGATGTTTGCCATTGATCGATTATTCGAACATTACAAAAAAATAAAATGTATCCCTATAAAATGATACCTACTCGTTAGCTTATGGAAGACGATTTTGATAGGAGAACATATTTTTGTGAACAAATGATGGCAATATAAGATAACAATGTGATCCAATTAGAACATGTTTCGTTTTCTGATGAACTTCCAGGGAATATTATATGGTTTCAGCAAGATGGAGCACCGCCCCATTACCAAATCAATGTCCGGCAGTACATCAACCAAGTATTTCCAAATCGGTGGATAGGAAGGCGTGGATCGATGGAATGGCCAGCACGATCCCCTGATCTGACGCCATTAGACTTCTTCTTATGGGGTTATGTCAAAAATATTGTATACAAAACTAAACCCCTCGACTTAGCTGACTTAAGAAGACGAATAACGCTTGCGATTAGATCGGTCACGCCTGAGATGTTCAGTAACGTTAGAAGAAATTTCTATTTAAGATTAAGATGTTGCCAAGACGTTCGTGGCGAGCATTTTTAACATCTCCTACATTAACGGTTTTTTTTGTTTTTTACATTATCAAGAAATAAACAGTATTACTTATTAGTTTTTTAGCGTGTTGTTGATTTTTGCAATAAATCTGAAAACACTTAATATTTCCGAAACAGTTGAAGATAGGTATAGGATATTGTACATGAAATATGTCTAAAATTTTCTGAAGAATCCAAAAATTGAATTATATACAGGGTGTTGCATTTAAAATAAGAATGTTAGTATTGGCCACTGTTACATGACACACCCTGTATAAAAAGTTTTATTGAAAAAAATGCGCAACTAGAAATACCAATCGACGTGTCCGAAGGTTTTTTCGTACACGCCCCCATGCATTTATTATCGAATTTATTCCATTTGGCTGATACACACTGTATTTCAAATCTTAAGGTGGCAATTTCTTTTTTCCATAAGAGACATTTTCCGGCAACATCGCAATATAATTAAAAAGTAGGTTTACCCCAATATGCAGAATTTGGAGAGTAATTTAAAAAGACAAACATATACAGGGTGTGCTATTTAAAAAAAATTACATTATTTGTTGTTCTGTCAAGCAGACCACTGCCATAGTGATCCACTACTAGAATCCGCGTCAAGTATGAAGAAGCCACCTCGTCATCTGCTTATGCCATGGATTATCGATCTCGAGCGACACGAGCCAGGAATATTTTAAAGTCAAAGTCACGTTTTACGCTTGAATGGTCGTGGCCTCTTCTTGGTTGATTTTGACTTTACTACTTGCCGTGGTCAGAAGTAAAAACTGTACTTAAGCAACATTGAGGAATTGAGAAAAGGAACTGTCGACTCAGAATCCTTACTGCTTTACTAAACCCTATTTTATAGTCAGACTTCTTATTTTACATCCTGTATTTGCAAATTTGTGTATTAATTAAGACTTCGATTCTCCCCTTAAAATAAATTAAGTAGGTAAAATTAGAATAATATGTCCCAGATGGCTTACCACATTAGGAAGCAATCTCTGATAAATTTTCTTTCAAAACAATCTGCTTTCCAAACTCATAAATAATTTATTAAGAGCCTCTCCGAGATCTGATTTAGGCATCTGGGAGCCTTAAGCCCATGACAAATTTCTGTACACCAAGAATGCATCGAATAAAAGGCAAATATATGAAAATGGGATGGCTTTTTTACGTAAAGTATCGTCTAAAATGGAATTCACGCACCAGCCCCAAAGATAAAACATCTCAAACCGGAGAAATTGGTTGGCTGCCAAGGCAATTTATTTTTTCGCTATACATTGCATGTCTTATATAAATTTGGCTTAGTGTGTTTTGTTTCTAGTTGTTGAAATAACATTCCTTGTAACTGTAGGCAATCTCGTAAATGAAATTGATATTTAAAATCCATTTCGTATAATATTATTGTTTGCTCGGATAACTTTTTGTCGGAATTTTACTTGATCGATATACTGAAATGGTCGTTCCAACTGTCTTCTTTATATCCCATTTATTTTTCATGTAAATCTCCATAATGAATATACACTGGCATATTCCAGGTCCCTTGAGTTAACTAACACCGTCAATAATTAGAGCCAGTACTGTCTAAATTATGAAAGTGAAGGTTTTTTCCAAATATACAAACATACCTGAGTGGGCTACTGTTTAAATAACTAAGTAACTGACACATCGATGTATTCAGGAAGCTAGTTTAGAAAATATCTAGTTAATAATCTATCTTCGGCATTTTAGTAACTTAGGTTATGCTACAGGTAATAATAATTGAAGAGGTCAGTGAATAAACGTGTTATGTAAGATTTTTTTATAAAACAATGAATGAAGGCGCTATGCTCACATAACACCTTCATTTACTAAAATGTCATAGAAATATCTATAACATAACCTCATTTTACAAATATTTTCATGGCAAGTGTTCAACTGAGGTTGCCCGCTTGATACCACCCGGATAGAAATACACGACGAGCCACTGCAGCCCACCAGTACGTGGTTCAGCTTAGTGTCCCTCGAACGACACTGTTTCAAAATTCTTTCATCTGGAGAACGTCATCACTCTGGAACGACCTCCCTGAGATCGTGTTCCCCAACGAGTATAATCTTCAAAGATTCAAGACCAACGTGAATCGTTTCCTGCGCACACGCACCGCTCCCAGAGCGCCATAACGGATTTATCCTGCAGTGCTGTGCCTTATCATGAAAAAAGAAAAAAAAAGTCAGCGAGTACTTAGTAATTGATAGTCTATAAAAACTGCTGTTTTAATTACAGCGATTTGATTAATTTTATTAATATTATAAAATGTTACAATCTGTGCATTCATTTACTTTCATCAAGTAGCGAAAAACGGAATTTTTTTACGTGGACAGAAAATGTGGCAGGTAGAGGTATCCGGGCAGCGAACTAAAAAAAAAATCGATCAAAGACAAAAAGCATTTGATCGTCTGGTCAGGACAAAACAAGATTTTCCAAACAACATGCCTTTATCAATATTTGGTCCTTAAAGGGACATTCTTACTCAGATCGTGACTTCGAAGGCATTGAAGGAGTTTTAAGGAAGCAAGATACGATTTAAGTGCCCATCAATGCCGTGACATTATCAGAGATGCTCCCAAGAACTGACATGACAAATCACCTTAGTGACATAGATCATCAGTCTACAATGTCCACGAAAAGAGGTCCAAAAAAAGGAAAAAAATGCTGAATGAAAAAATAGCATCTCGCGACACCATGAAATGGCTACGAGTGGAGGAATTTAAGTCTTATTTGTATAAAGGTAACTACGACCCTTGTATACCGTTCAACAAAGTTTCTATGCTATAAAATGAAACCCGACCCAGTAAGCGTTCAGTTCAAAAGGGTTCATGGAAAAATAGATTAATTGACTGGAAAGAAAATAGATAAATTTACGAGAACAGCAATTGCTAGAGTAGGTACGTAGGATTAAAACGGATCGTTTTATGAAGATCTTCTGGGCCAAGAAAATGCAGAACGAACCAAAGAAGAACCAAGTAATTTCCTATGTACGAGTTTTGGGAAATCTATAGGACTAAAATTTTATTATTTGCCTGAGTATACCATATGTTTGTGACGTTAACGACTGTCAAGTGTTGGTGTTATTACTATTTTGTTTAATGGATTACCACGCATATTATTAGATATTCTAAATTGTCAATAAATTTAAACCATTTTTCCTACAGCATACCATATTTTTAAATTTAACTGTTTCGGAAACACGGGCAAATGAATGTAGCAACCCCATAATACATTTTATTTAAAAATCAAGCAACATATTGCTTTTATTATGATAACCCAAGTAAAAGTATTGGTTTCTCTGACTCCCAAGTTGTCACTGTGACAGATGTTTTTACTTAATATTAGTTTAAGTGAGTGGTACGATTTTCTTATTTATCGAGTAACCTCAATACTATGGTTCAGCTAAATGAACAAGAACGCATTACTCTGCTTATGATGATAGTATATGGGGATAGACGGAGATCTTTTCAAGTAGCAACCGAGCTTTTTAATCAAAGTTTTCTTGATCGAAATCTCATTTCTACATCAACTGCTAATAGGATGTTTCATAACTTTGAGCATATGAGTACGGTAAAAATTTCAAAATCAGATCCGAAAACTTCTACAAATGACGAGAAATCCCTGGATGTTTTGCTTGCCATGCAAGAAGAACCACACACTTCAGTTCCAAAACTGTCCTTCAGAATAATTCTTAAAGGAAATGAAATTTTCCGAATAAAGTCAAGTTACTTCAAGAATTATGGTCTGCATAGACATACAACATAACTTTGTAAGTCGTATTTTATTTTTTGAAGAGGCCACATTATTGGAAACCATATTATAGGTTCTTTCTTTCTTCACAGAAACTTGACAGCTAATTACTATCAAGGTAACGATCAAATATTAGGGAATAACATTTGATTTTAGCAAGACGAGACGCTACCGTATTTCTGTATTATACATGTCAGAAACTATTTGGATCAAACGTTCCCTGAAATGTGGAAAGGTAGGAGACCTCCTAGATCTCAAGATCTAACATCTTTAGATTTCTACCCCTGGGGTCATTTAAAGACTGTCGTATACTGAAACCTAAATTTAAAGGATATTCACACCAGAATTTTCGATGTTGTGCATGCTATTTTTCGTGAACATTTGCAAAACGTGCTTTGCTAATTTTCAGAGATTTGGGCACTGTCACGTGGCTAAAGGATGACATTTTGAACATTTTATTAAATAGCTTTAATTTTATATTATTGTTTATTTAAAAAGTGTTACTACGGATCCGGTATACCTTTTCTTTCTCCTGCAATGAAGCCGATCCTTAAAACCTGTGAAATAATTGTCAATTAAAAATATATGAACCTTTCAACCTTTTCGAATAATATCGATTTTGTACAGTTTTGTGACGTGACACCTTCATTCAATTACTTTTTTTGACAAATAAAAATGTTAAAATCATCATTGAAATAACAAATTTATTAAATAAATGCGCTCCATTATCAAGGGAAACCCCGACTCAATCTTTACCAGTTCCTAAGACAATTAGGTAAAGGATCTTCTTAATTAGCTTTGCTCTTATAAAAACTGGCGGTAACTGAAACCAAAGCCAAATGAAAGGAAGCGGTGCAGTGGTAATCAGTATAAAGCATTCAGTCCATTGTGAAAATGTATAATGGTCTACAAAGGCCCATTGTGGTCTGGTTAAAAACAAATATAAAAAGGCTGGTCGCCGCTTTTTAGAGAAAATTTATCAAGTAACAAATTGCTGATGGCTAATCAATAATGAAAATAAATTGATGCCATTTAAATTTGTTTAATGAATGTTACGACTGCTACACACCGCATGCAGAGCATTAATCCACTTGTTCATTTATGTTGGTTTTGCTATAATGGGGATATTGAAAAAACATGTTTCAATCAAAGATATAAAAATATTATTGGTTTGCAGATGTGTTCGGTATTTTCAACCTAACCTTTCATATTAAATTGAGTTACAACATTATCACATATATAATATATATAGCCAATATATTGCTAAAACCGTGTTACAAGAATGCGGCGTTATGCGGAAGCTTTGCGTCGGCGCAGCTTGCGTGTACGTTAGGTCCGGCTTTAAACTTACTAAACTTAATTTGTTTGAATAGGGATTGATTCATAAAAAAAGCAATTATAGTAAAAAATATTGGTATAATATGAAACATAAGTAGATTTAGAGCATTCATTTTCTCGAATTTTCTATAGAGCATACGACGAAAGTTCCACAAAAACTACTGTTTTCTTTTTTAAACAGATTAAAAGAAGGTCAGAACGGAGCTTTTGAATGTTTATAGCAGACTTGAGAAACATGTGCATTTGTCTTGCCTTGGCACTTCGTAGGAAAGAAATGAATATGTTAGAAAGCATACAGTGCAGCGCATTATAAAAACTGTAAAACAGTGAAACAAACAGTTATGCTACTAATATATTTATTTATATTATAAAACTACAGTTAAGGTGTACTAGTCAGAAAAAATGTTAATGTTCAGCATATTGAGAAAGCAATACAGGGGTGATAAAAGTAGTATTTGGATGTAGTATGTGATCTTAAAACATGAATATTGGTCAACAATTGTTGCGCAGCAACACCATGCACTTGTTTCTCATTACGAACTTGTACTAAAAGGCACTTCACTATAACCTAAATGAAACTTAACTATAAAAGTCTAATTAAGTAACCAGTTTTTACGGAAAGTTCCCCAAAATCCAATAAAGAACTAAAAATAACGGCCACAAATCTCACAATACACACGCCAAATACTGTGTAAATAAAGAATAAAGAGACGACCGGCTCTGGACAGGATGAACGCCAAAATCGTAGAAATCCGACGTACTGCGCATAAGTAAAGCTTCCGCGAAAGGAATTTTCAAGGTGAATACCTAGGACATTTCTAGATTGCTTGGCCATTAGCTTTGTTTTTCTACTGGTGGGAGTTCAGTGAACATTATACATTTTAGGTGCTATAGGCAAAGCTATTTTTGTTTCAATGGAGTTTGTGGCTGTGTGTAGGAAAGTGGACCCAGGACCGACAACGTCTAATGAAACAGAATATAAAATATGAATAACTAAATCTTCTACTATTTCCATTAGTAGGAAATTCAAAATTTCCAGTTACAGACACAAGTTCTGACTCAATTCATCATCATCACCGACGCCGACGTTAAAACCAAAGGTTGATGTGTCTTCTGTAGATGTTCCCGGGTAAGCCACCACACGATCAGATTCTGCTATGTCTACATCTCATCAAAACAAAAATCACAGTTTTATAGGATAAAGTTATGTTAATTACGGAAAATCCATATTTTTCTCTTGCTTTAGTTTTTATACTTCTGTGGGATGACCATATATCCATTTCCATTTTCGCTATATATTATTATATTATTATTCTGATTCTAATCATATTTTATGTAGCCCAGTCCTGTCCAACCATGCAGTTTTGTTTCAAAATAATAAAACCATACTGTTAAAAAAACCTAGATACGTCCCTGTTTGTATGTGATTTTGTGGTAATTGAACAATTTTATATTATACAAAACCAGTAAATAAAAAAAATAAATCATTCACTATCCATTTTCTTCCGAAAAGTTCCTATTTTTTTTGGAAGTCAGGCTAATTGAGATCGTTTCCTTAATTGTCTTGAGAAGCTGATGAAGATGTATCCAGCGTTTTTCCTGGATAATGAACGGCATTAATTTAATGGATTGGGAACTGCAACTTGGACAATCTGGAATTTTTTCTCTTAATCTTTAGGGATCGGCTATAATGAAATGATGTTTATATATCCTATTTTTGTCGTAGTATTTTTTTGTGCGACTTTTTAGATTCTTCTGCATAAGTGTAACTTATTAATACTAAGACACATGATATAATTTTGTTGATATTGAGGTAATTTGATTTAGCCCGAATAACCTTATTATATAGCCTTAACCTGTAACTTTTGGGGAAAATGCTTGGACACGTCAATTTAGTTTTATATATGCTCACATTTTGACGTTATTCGCTTGTTTTTTTATAGACATTTGTCAAAGATATGACGACATCGATCTTTTTTTTAAATGGAAACATACAGCTTGTGATACATCATTTGAAAGATAATATCTCGTACAGTATGCTCCTAAATTTTGGCGCGATTCTGTCAAGCTATTTCAAAATGGCGACTGTTAAATTAAAAAAAAAATCCCTATTTAAATAAGCGAAAATAATAAATCATTGATTTTTTTTTACCTTTCAAAAGAAATCTTCATTGTTTCACGTTCTGACATTTTGTGACATTGTGAACTTGTAAAATTAATTTAGGTATTTCCGAAGTATTATTTTACAATTTTCTAAACAAAAATGGTTTTGTCAGAAAGGCAGCGTATCGAAGTCTTGATATTGTTAGGATGTGGAGATAAAATAAGAAGTCAAAGTGAAGTGTGCACCTTATTTAATGCTAAATATCCGGAAAATCAAATTTCACAGGGCACTGTTAGTAAAATATTCCACAAATTTGATGAACATGGCACAGTAAAGGACTTGCCTAGGAATGGACGGCCACGTGTTTTAGGCGACGATGAACAATTGCATATTGCATTATCTCTGCAGGATAATCCGCATGTTTCAACAGTTTCATTGGCTCAAAATCATGATACACCTAGAAGTACTATTGGAAGATTTTTGAAAGCAGAGAAATACCACCCTTATAAAGTATGTCTTGTCCAAGAGCTTTTAGGAGATGACTATGATAGGCGTTTGCAATTTTGCGAAGAAATGATGAGACGGTGTGACGATAATAATAGGTTTCCAGAGAACATATTATTTTCGGATGAAGCTACTTTCTATTTAAACGGGGTGGTTAACAGACATAATTATCGTTCCTGGCCAGGGCGGTTTTACGTGGGGGGGTAATAGGGTATTTACCCCCCCCCCCCCCCGATGAATTTAGAATTTTAAGCATCATCATTGGAAAAAAGGGCGTGGCGCCAAAAAATTTTTCGCCTGCGGCGCTACTTTTTCCTGCCCCCTCCCCTCCTACTTATTTTAGTTACTTCAGGTTAATAAGAGCTTTATTTATTACTGCATGCTTGTTTTAAAAAAAAATCTACCTATCTAAATGCATAGGTAATTGATACCATTTTTTAAAAAAAATTCGGATTTAAAATTACCCCCCTCATGTTGAAAAGCTAAAACCGCCCTTGGTTCCTGGAGTCAAGAAAATCCACGATGGATATTGAAGCGCACACTCAGCGGCCCCAGAAAGTAAATAAATGGGCAGGTATTATTAATAACCGAATTTTAGGGCCATTCTTTTTGGAAGGAAACCTCACAGCTGAACGGTACCTGGATTTCTTAACTTTCGAGTTGAGGCCTGCTCTAGCTGTAATTTTTCCCAACGAAGTAGATCCAGATATACCTAATGAAACAATTTGATTTCATCAAGATGGTGCTCCCCCGCATTTTGGTGTCAATGTGAGAAAATATTTAGATCAGATATTTCCAGGTCGCTGGATTGGACGACGTGGTACAATTACATGGCCACCGAGGTCCCTAGACTTAACGCCTCTAGACTATTTTCTTTGGGGATATTTAAAAGTAAAAGTTTACCAAAATAGGCCAAATAATATTGAAGATTTGAAAAACAAAATTGGATTGGAGACACATAACATACCGGCTGAAGCCATTCGAAATTCCGTCGACGGATTTGACCATCGTCTGGGAGCATGCCAAGTAGAGGGCGTTGTGTTTTGTTTTGCTTCGTTACATTTATATTTTTTTGACAAAATAAAAACCAAATAAGCCATAACAATGTCACAAAACGTCAGAACGTGAAACAATGAAGATTTCTTACCTTGAAAGGTAAAAAACATCAATGATTTATCATTTCCGCTTATTTAAATAGGGATTTTTGAAAACTTTTACCAGTCGCCATTTTGAAATAGCTTGACAGAATCGCGCCAAAATTTATGAGCATACTGTACGAGATATTAGCTTTCAAATGATGTGTCAGTCATATCTTTGACAAATGTCTATAAAAATACAAACGAATAACGTCAAAATGTGAGCATATATAAAACTAAATTAACGTATCCGAGCATTTTCCCCAAAAGTTACAAGTTAGGGCTATATTAATTTTATTCCGGACTTTTGGGCAGCCCTGTATAAACTCTAAAATACACTTCTTCACTCAACAGCATTTGTCGCTATATAAAGCTCACATTCGCTGGAACACTGCTTGCACATTCGGGCCTCTATTCCTAAATATTCCCTGAGACTGCTGGATTCCATTCATCACTCTTTATCGACCTTCCTGAAGTTGTTTCCGACGAGTATAATCACCATAAATAATTTGTCCTGTAGTGTAGTACCTAATTATAAAAGGTAAATGTATCGATGGAGCATCCATTCTATACACCTGCCAGTGGACCAACCTTTATCGTTGCAAAGATGCTTCTTACTATATTGTAATTGCTATAATACCAAATAAGGCAATACGTAAAGTTGCATGTTTAAGTGAGCACAAGGTGAAAGGTAGTTAAAATTTTCCTCGTGTGTAGTTCCAACTGAAGCACTGTTTGTCTGGATACCTACTTTAATTAAACTCTAACATGTGATTAAATGATGTGTCAGCTTTTTCCCCTAACTGGAGTTGGAAGTAAAAGAGCCGTTTAAATTAGATGTATCGTTTTGCTGAATCTTGTGAGCCTAAAATAGGTTTGTTTGGTCGTTTGGTGTAAGCTGAATAAAAGGAATTATTGTTTTTATCTCGAATCTACACATTTGTTTGTTAGTTTGCCGATAAATATCCAGTAATCAGTAAAATAACATTAAATATACTTGGCTTACTAAAAAATTAACGGACCCAAAATACTGTATGGGCTTGATTCTCGTCAAAAAAGGCCGTACGGGTTTCGAACATAGTAACATTGCTGATTATAAACTAAGAAGTTGTGTTTGCTCGATAAATATACAACACAGGGTGTTTCCTAACTTCTGTACGAGGGTGATACGTAAGGTTGTTTTAAGAAAGGAAGTTCCTATGAACATATGTGGACAACATAAAATAACAACCAAAAATAAAAAAGAAACAATTTCCTCCTAACAGTAAATGAGCAAAATGTCCATCTTCTGATAAAGTGCACGGCAATCGATTTGTCATTGATTGTCTGACACGTTCAAAAATACCTGGAGTATTCACATTCACACAGTACAGGAGTTTTATCTACAAAAGCCTTCAGATGACAACATAAATAGAAAATGCTGTCGCAAAAAGTCCGTATAGGATTCACCTGTTAATCTTGGCGGTAATAGAAAATGGGCCAATTAGGTAGTCACCAATAATTCCTACCCAAACTTTGAGCGAAAATTGTTGCTGAAAATGACTTTCTCTAATAACGTGAGGATTTTCGTCGACTCAAAAATGATCATTGTGAAAGTTCATAATAGCATCTCGTGAAAAATTTGCCTCGTCCGTAACTAAAATATTTGGTAAAAAATTTTTATTGTGTGCCATCCTATCAATCAACCACCTGCAGAACATTAATCTTGGGTGAAAATCCCGAGGCAGTAGAACTTGCATGTGATATGAGTACAGGAGGTTTCTTTTTAGAACTTTTCAAACGGTTTTTGGGCTGACTTCAAGCTACAGTGCAATCTTCCTGGTACTCTTTGAAGAATCTTCTTCTATCGCATCAAGTATAGCTTCTTCTAGTTTAGGCGTTGTTACAGTTTCTGGTCTTCCAATACCTGTACTTTTATTAAAACTCCCAGTTTCACATTTTCTTGCATGTAGCGTTCTAAATGTTTTAGCACATGGGATTACTCTGTTAGAATATCTCTCCTGGTAAATTCTCCGTGCTTCTTCCGCATTTCCATTTGCTAATCCATAAATAAAGTGCATTCCAGCTATTTCAGCGTTAGTAAAATTGTTCATGATGGAATCACTGCTAATTGACAACTCTGAATTTTACTGATAATATGACAATACTATCACTGTCAGCTGCTCTCCAAAGCAGGTAGGTAGGTACTTCATTTGGCCTTGGCAATAATTTGTTATAAATAGCAGATGTGGTAAGCCAAAAATGTGATAATAAAAGTAAACCTATTGAAACCAGTCGTGCATTTTATCAGATATTTATGACCGTTTTCTTTTAAAATTAAGGAACTTTTTTTTCTTAAAACGATCTTACGTATCACTCTATGAAGCTTCGTACCATAGTTAGAAAATACCCTGTATAGGGAGAAATGCATAAAATGGATGTACTTCCTATATAGAAAAACAGACACACGCGAATCAAATTAACTGGGATCAGAGTTCATTTATTAAAAAAAAGTTAAAATCTCGTTGCCAGTATTCATTAAAAATAGCAGCGACTATAAAGTGTTACTCTGTGCTATATTTTTTCATTTTTTATGGACTGCTCATAACTGTAGTCCATAATAAGAGTCAAAATCCTCTTTTCTACGAAATGGCCGTTTACATAACTCACCAGAGCTAACAAGGGCGATATTTTTTCATTGTTAAAACAAGAATATACGGTCCTAGCGAACAATAACGTCTAGATCTCTGAGTCCACGTGGTTTTAACTGATTCTGCGCCAGTCTGGACGCAATCTGGACTCCCGGATTTTCGTCAGAATTTGCGTGGTTGCCGGAAGAAACGGCACGGACGGCTCCGGGTTAGCTTACGATTACGCGATGGGGCTTTTGAACGAACTCGCGAAGTTGGGGAATAAACTTTTTCTTGTTTTTGGACTGATGACAGCCGCTTGTGGTGGACATTTTGGAGTTGATGGTAAGTGCTTGTGCCTGTATTTCCTTTTTAAACGGCTCGCTTTTGTATTTTTGAGTTTTAATAAAACTTTTACTTTTTCAAAATAAAATGTGAGGTCCCTTCAAAATTATTTTACAACATCCTTAGGTCATTTTATTTAAGTCCGCAATGTTTTTTTTTTATTTTTTTGTTACAATACTTACATGTATGTCATTGTAAAATTATATTTATTTATTTATTTTTGCATTGCATATTAGCAAACTTTTTTTAATAAAAGTTATTCTTGGTACTATGTTACTTCCCTTCTATCTCTTTGTTTTCTTACCAACAACCTATGCAAATTGCAACAAATTACACTTACATCAAACATTTTATTCCTTTTTTATCAATTAATATACGTATCACTAAAAATATAGTATCCAGTGTGCAAATATAACTACTAATTATCCCATGCATATAACAACTACATTGTGTAAAAATATTTTCTTATTTCTAAAACTTTTAAATCAGTACAGTAAAATCTTTAAAGCACTTTGCTAGAAGTTGTTGACAAATGTTAATTATCTAAAGTTATTTTAAACATTTAAAGATAATCACGTGGGCAAAGCGCTCGACAACAAGAAAGATAATTCTAATTAAAATCAAGTAATAATGGGTGTTATCGATTACCAGAAATTAATTAACTCAAAACTAGAAAAAGCCGCTTTAATTTACGCATTAAAAATATAATTTTCTGATACATAAATTACAAATACTTTGACGTTCAAATGTTTAAATTAATCAACTTAATATATCATGCTGTTTATTATACTCTGTTTTAAAAGAAAATACATCCCTTGCTTTTACTTAAATAATCAAATATCCAAAATTTGTCGTAAAATTATGTTTTTTGGGGCATAGATTAAAGTCATTTAAAAAAAGGCAAGTTCAAATTTGCCGAAGTTCAGCCGCTTTGAAGAAGTTCTTTAAATTCATTAACATCCCGCTGTCTTATTTGTATTTCTTCGTTGTATTGATTACTATGTAATTTTGCACAAGCAAATTACCGTTGTTTCATCTGAGAAGGCAGAACAAAAATTCAAGTTTTGTTAACGAGTTTTGTCGCTTACACAGTTTGATGTTGGTTCCTCAAGAAAGAGCTTTAAATTGCATATGTGTATAACAAATCAATTTATAAAAAAGACGTTAATAGTTTTTAAACTTGAAAATATCCCACGATATATTTGTACCGAAATAAAACTTTTCTTTCTGTATTTAAAAAAAGTTATTTTTATTTATTTTTCTTTTTTGTACCCTCTCCCATTTAAGATCCACCGGTCGTATATTCTTTAAGACAACAAAAAGAAATAAATTAAGTAAGAAAAACACACAGGAAAAAGCCTCAAACAACATAGTTCAACCGTCAAATATTGACTTTTGGACATTTTCTTTTGCAATGAAGTTTCTTTCCTTACATTAATCCCAGATTACCCGTAAGTAGCACTATCATAGTTACAGGTGGTTTTGGGAAAACGATATTGGGCCCCAAGCAATAACTTGGTAGTTATATGATTTATTTGATACCCATATTTACCAAATATAAAATAACATTGCAAAATTCCTTTTATCCACATATACATGTTTGCCGCGCCAGGGGCGGACTGGCCCGGCAGGCTGGTGAAGCGCGGCCCAACGCGCCTTATGTGTTTTAAATCGTCCTGACATCTTTTGCTATATGAAAATAATCGACTGCAAATAAAATAATTTAGGCTATAACAAAATTAACTGACTTAAAATTAACCGAAGACATTAATGTAGTAGAGATCAATGTTCAGTTTTTCCAAGGTATTCGTTTATCAAAGTAAGATATACGAAAGAGTGATTGCTATCATTAATTCTGAGTCCGGAAAGGGGGAAAATTTATTTAGAATTGTACAGAATGTGAACATGAAAATTGGTATAAAAAAGTGTGTAGGCAATTCTACTGATGGAGCAGTGAACAATAGTGAACATGCATGGTCAGTATAAAGGTTTCGATAAATATTTAAAGTATGTTGCACCAGAACAAATACGTTACTCGCCTATTAAAGACTACCACTAAAACGATACCAGCTATCAATTTGTTTGGTCTAATAACTAAATGTGCCGTTTTCGTAAGAGACTCGTATAAATGAATGATTGTTTGGAAAAAATATCAGAAGATGCTAAGTTTGTAAACATGATTGGTGGCACCAGATGCTGGGCAAAAGCTAAAACTGTGGTGAACATTTTTAATACTTAAACAGACATCTACGTTCATCTTTGTGATGCTGCACTGTATTTCCGCCGATAAAGATCTTTAATTATTAAATCACATATATTCTTGACAAGCAAGGGCCTAGCGACACTTAAAGCACCGGTTCCCGTTAGATCACCGAAGTTAAGCGGTGTCGAGCGCGGCTAGTACTTGGATGGGTGACCGCTTGGGAAACACCGCGTGCTCTTGTCTAAGGGAAGAGTGTAAAATGAATCGACATCAAAACCATCCTATTCACGCCGGACAGGCCGGATGAGATCGGATATCTCGTAGGATGAAGGTGCCGTTTCACACTCCCCAGTCGGTAGACCGCACGATTAAAAACCGTACGGTCGATGACCGGTTCAAGATGGCCTCTGATACGCCGACGACCGTAAAAAATAGTAAATAAAAAAAAAAAAAAAATCTATTCTTGACATTTTTGTTTTTGGTTCACCTCGATATCTTTATTTTTGTGGAAAATATGACTTTTTTAAAAAATCATTGCAATTTCTAATAATTCTTCTGTACGAAGAACTATGGTTGCTATGCTTGTGTTTTTAATTTCCACTTATGCATGAAATATTTTGTTTTTTGTTTAACGTTGTTTCATTTGTGAACTAATATGGAGATATAAGAAAGTTACACTTTGCCTTTGAGTGGGATTATCCAAGGGTGGCCATAAACAAACAATGAATGAATGAATAAATGCAGGTAAATAATGGTTCGTACTTAAAAATGTTTTAAAGTAAAGTGCAAATCCGGAAGACGTAATTTTATTATTAAAGTAATAGTTTGGTGATTTTAAACCGATCTTTACCTGATTCAAAATGAGAGGGTTAATCCCATAAAACAAATTATGTTCTACAGACTGTATACATAGCCACTCTAGTTAGTTTTAAGCTTAGTAATTATTCTTACTTCGTGTGTAATACAGCGTTTGTTTAATCGTGTGGAAGTCATGGAAAATATGTGCGAGCCCAATGTATCTCAGAAGATAACCCCGTCGAAATGCAGAAAACACTTTTCTGTGGAAACTAAGGAAGTTATAAACAATATTTATTCAACTCTCATTGAACGTGCGGTCAGTAAGCAAGCAGCGTTAGAAGAAACGGGCACATTAACAAAAATTTCAACATTAACTGTATGGAAAATTGTAAATAATCCCATTTTAGCGAGGAAAAGAAGAACCGATACTGGCATTTCCTCGAAGGTAGATGGAAGTGATCAAGATATAATTCGGCGTAAAATTTACAAGTTATACGAGGAAAAAAGCGTGTCTACATTAGATAATTTAATTAAGAGGCTCGAAAAAGATGAAACTGGCGTTAAATGTGACAGAACAACGTTATGGAAGTGTTGGATACATGGGTTTTAGATTTAAAAAAATTAACAAAAGACAAGTTTTAATGGAATCCAGTAGAATTCGGGAATGGCGATCCGAATACCTACAATAAAGTAGGATTTACAGAGATCAGCAAAGGCCGATTATTTACTTGGATAAAACCTGGTTCGACACATATGATACTCCGGAAAAGGGTTGGGTTGGCTCAAGCGGCAAGTGTAAAACAAGTGCGCCATCAAGAGGAAGTAAACGAATTGCGATTTTGCATGCTGGATCTAAAGACGGATGGATTCCAATTGGACTTTCTCTGTCTGCAAAAAAAATTAAAGATTCTTCTCTGGATTACCATGAGGACATCACTGCTGATTTATTTGAAGATTGATTTAAAAACAGCTAATTCCAAATATACCTCCGAATAGCGTAATTGTAATGGACAATGCAAGCTACCATAGTAGGCAGTTGACCAAGACTCCCTCCTCAAATGACACAAAAGCAACAAAACAAAATTACATGTATGATAATGACATTTATTTTCAGGAAGATTACACCAAAAGGCAATTAATTGAGGTTTTACAAAGTTTAAAACTACAAAAGGTATACTTCTGTGAAAATTATGCAAAAAATCCAGGGCATACAGTTTTGAGGCTTCCACCATACCATTGTATATTTAATCCCATCGAACATGTTTGGCACCAACTGAGATCTGCCATTCGTCGTAACAATATTTGCCCTACTATTAACTCCAGCGTACTTGAGCTTATAGAAACTGAAGTTTTTCCCATCCCTTCACAAAGTTGGGCAAATTCTGTTACACATGTTGAAAAAGTGGACTATATCCATATAAACAATATAGCACAAATAATAATTAGAACAGATGATGATAGCGAGAGTGATATTGATATAATAAATGAATAATTATTATAAGTACCGAATAATTTGTATATTTTTGTAATCATAAAAATAATTTTTAATAATAAAATAACTTGTACTTTCACATTTAAACATAAATAAAATATTATTTAATGTCTTACTTATTTTTATTACGAACCAACATTAAATTGTAATCAAAATACGGACCTGTTCGGCCGTATTTTAATTATACAGCTGGTCCCGGGTCTTTCCTAATGGGGATCAGTTAGTCACTTTCTTATATCTCTGAACAGACTATACCTGAAAAGCAAATTACAAAAAAATGATAATGATAAAATGTTTCTTCTTAATATCGGCGCCTTTGCCTTCATACAGCCCGCCACATTTTCCAGACCCAGTCCGTCTCTGCGGCGCGCCCATACCTGGGGGCCTATTGCGGAATTATACTTTACTGGGGCTTTTTCGTTGCATAAACAACACTATAAAAAATGGTATGCAAAACTTCCAAACTAAACCGCATTAAATGAAGCTTTCAACTCCCGTGTGCATGCACATAATATTTTGTATGCTTCGATTACAAAGTGAAATTTTGCTAGTAAACAAATGCTATTTGCAATACAGGATCCGCATGTTACATGCTACTTGTATCCCTATAAGTTTTTTTATTTTTTGTATTAATTAAGTTAAGTTATAGCGCCCATTTAATTTTTATCAATTAATAACACAACTTGAATATCGTTTGGTTATCATTATATAATAACGCAAACACATATTATTATTTTGTTTATCATGGTCTATTGGTCAAAAATCAATAAGACCATATTTGGAGGATTTTGCGAAAAACCGCAAATAAGTTTAAAAGCATACAACCTTCCCGGTATATTGCCGGTACCGAGACGTGCTGGTTCAGCAAGGTTGTTCGTAGGTGTTTATATAGTTTATTATTACTTACTTTAGTGTGTTATTTCATGCAAGGATATAACGAGTGATTATTAATTATTTTGCTCAAGGGCGGCTGTGACCGACCCAGTATACATAGTGTAGCAGTAGCGCGTAGATTAAATCATAGGGCGAATTTGCAAAAAAGCAGCATTGTCACGTTGAAAACCTAAAATAATGTTTTTTGACGGTATGTAATATAAAATCCTGAGCTATCTTACTTTGAAAGCCTACTTTATATGGCCGCCTCCTACTTCTAGACACCAAACTTTCAACAATAAAAATTTTTTGTGCTTCACTAAACATTTTTACTGTAGAACTTTCAATCCGGCAACAAAGCTTCACCAAAACTTGATACGCTGAAAAATAAAAAATTAAATCATATCCTGCAAATAGCACTTTATAATAGTCAAAAGACGACTCCCCGGAGAAATATTAGTTAAAGCAATAGTAACCTACCTTCAAATAACTGCAAAAATTACAAAATTTCTCCAATTTTTAAACTTTACAAATACACAAATTCAAATAAGACGTAAATGTCATAAAACAATCATGTCATCTTATCTACGCAGTACGGCCATGATGCTTTTAAAATGCATGGCCTCCCTTGAGCAAAATAATTAAAAATCACTCGTTATAAATAATTAACTTAGGTCAAATATTATAAATTAGTAAAAAAATGAAAATAAGAAAGATGTTGGTTAAACACCACTCAAGATAAACGACAAAGTAGAGAAGCTAAAACTACAAGACACCTCTGTCTGGAAAATGACAAGGGCACTCAAAGGGCACAGGAATTAACCGCTCCCGGCGATTAAGTACAACCAAAAAACCGAAAACACAAATGAAGAAAAAGCGAACATCTTCGCAGACGCCCTAGAGGAACAACACTGAACAAAGTCCAAAACGAAAATCCAGACAAAGAGAACCTAAACAGGAAAATACAAATTTTTCACCAAATTTCAACCCCGCACAATAACATCTTCGCAACACCAGCGGAGATAAAAGAAATTATCCAGTCAAGACCAAATAAAAAAGCACCAGGACACGACGACATAACAATGGGAACCCTTAAAAAACTACCTCAAAAACAAATCACAGAACTGACGAACATTATCAACTCAATTCACAGAACAAATCACTTTCTCCAGAAGTGGAAACAAGCAGCAATAATCACAATATAAGCCAAAAACCAGCCAAACCGAAGCATAAAACTACCGGCTCATCAGCCTCCTGCCGGCCATGGGGAAAATAGCAGAGATCGCAATATTGGACAGACTAAAACAAAAAGCAGAAGAACTGCATGAAATCCAGCATAAACAGTTCGTATTCAAACTTGAACATTCAACAGCACATCTCACAACAATGCTGATAGAACAGATCGTCATACAATTCAATAAAAAGGCCCATCTAGCATCTAGAAGCGATCCTGCAGGATGTGGCGAAGGCTTATGACAGAGTATGGCACCAAGGCCTCATACTAAGAATAATCAAGTTTGGACTTTCACCAGCTCAGACAAAAACAATTATCTTGTTTCTAAAAGACCGGACGTTCCAGACAATAATAGAGGACAAAAAGTCCACAACCAGAAAAATCGCGGCAGGAGTTCCTCAAGGATCCCCAATGTCGCTATTTCTCTTCAACCTGTACATAAATGACATGCCATCGCACAAAAACACAAAATTAGCATTATACGCAGACGACTCTGTCATAACCTCAACAGATAAGGACCCAGACAAGGTAACAAGATACCTGGAGAGCCACATAAACATACTAAAAACATGGTTCGAAAGATGGAAAATAAAACTAAACCCGAGAATAAACCAGGCGATCTTTATGCTCTCACACTGCCTTAAGCTCGTTGCGTTGACCTGTTGCCAGATTTGGTTAATTAGATTAAATTATAATTTATTAAGATATTCCATGACAGAAATCATTATTGTTTTTTCATTAAATCATAGATTGATCTGATAAGAATTTAAATAATTTTTTCTACAAACGTGTTAAAAATGGAACTTTTAACACTGTCTACTAGCCTTAAAAATGTTACTTTAAGGCACTAGTGCCTTAAAATACCTACTTTAAGGCACTAAAAGTAAAATGTCAATTTTTTCAAGAAAACGTCAAAAAACATTTCTATTTTATTTATTTACACTTATATTAATATTACAATTTTAAAAATTTAAAAAATGAATTCCTTTCTCAGTTCTGCTGTTCTTTGCGGTTGAGGAGGATTGAACAGAAACAGCAGCATGTCCAGTTAATGTTGAAGCATCATCAGCTGATGTCGTTTGTAGTTGAGCAATAGAATTTTTATTTTCCAAGGAATTTACCTTTTACATATTTTAAGAAGAGCCGCCGATGTACGACATCTGCTGGACGAAGATCAGTATATTTTCGATAAAAATCCAAATAAAATTTTTCAACGATAGTGAAATTTCGTGGTACCTTGGTTTTGGTATCTGATATTTTAATAACTAATGAAGTCTCCATATCTTCCACGTTGTCAAAAGTCAACTGACAAAGCTCCTCTCTGCGGCAGGCACCAAATACTCCTACAATCGTAGCTACCTTCATCAGAAGGTACTCATCATCCGGTGCGCACTTCAGAAACTGTTCAATTTGGTCTCTAGTAAAAATTTTTGATTTTTTGGCCTGGCAACCCTCTCCTTGACGCTTCAAGTAGGCAATCAATTTATAATGTTTGCTGATATCTACGTCGTTATTTACACGTAGCATAGCTTTGATTATTGAATAATGGGACCAAAGAGAAGATGACTTCCATACCTCTGCCTTTTCCTCAAAATAGGTCAGGAATATGTTTTCGGAATACTTTCCAGAAACGCTTTTGTTTTCACACCATTTTATAAATTTATTATGAGCAATCTTATATTAAATTCTTGATTTTCGTGGCAGTAAATCCAAGGTAGATCTGTTAGCAGCTTCTTCTATGTCTTTAAGTAGGCCGATTTTTTGTATTTTTGGCAAATCACAACAGCCAGCGCTAGCGTTTTAATAAAACTGACAGGACCTTTTAAATTTTCAATTTTTCTGTAAACAAATCAGCCGACAATAATGGTTGCTAGGTATTATTGATAAATGTGAACTAACTTAATATAAATATACGATACTATTAGAAACTACCTGGATGTAAGAGATTCTAAACTTTTAATTTTCAATTATTGTATGATATTTGTGTTAAAAGTATTTTTAAGGCACTCTTGTGGTTTGCAGAACTCGCTTCGCTCGTTCTGCAAATTTCCACAAGCGTGCCTTAAGAATTGTATTTTTAACACTTATATCATAAATAACTATTGTAACATACCTATATTTTAATACTCTTATATAGTATAATAATAAGTATATACCTGTTGTAATATAAATAAAATATTTATATGTTTTTTATTGAAATGTGTGCTAGTTAAACCGACAATAATGCACTTTTTTATTCGCATTCTTTTCATAGGACTATATTTAGATTGTTTAAATGCTTCTGATAAATATAATTTTAAGGTATGTTTTACGCCTAAAAAGAAAAAACTACTAAGAACTAAGTACTGTTGGGATCTGATAAAGCTGAGCTTCTTTCTCCATTTTTTATTAGTTTTATGAGTAACGATTTATTTGTGGATCCAAAATCCCTAAACGCTGTGACAAATCACAAACACAGGTTCATCTGTCTTAATTCGTTAAATCGTCACTTAAAACTTGATTTCTCTTTGTAAAATATTATAAGCACAGTAAAGTACCATTAACGGATTTTCTATCAATTAATTCCGGAATTCTCTTCTTTTATGTTCATTATTAATACAGTTATAAGCGCCTTATTGGAAATATGATTCGTTTTGTCTGTCAGTTAAATTCGTTTTATTCGTTAACATTTATTGTACCATTTTAAGAGGTTTTAGTCCTATATAATTAATACTTTACGTTTTTAGTATTAAATATACAATTTGAGGTAAATATGTATTTTAATTTGTTAAACAAAAGCAGTAATCACCTTCTGTTTGTGACATTTATTACCTTGCATAATTATTTAATTACTAATAAAAATTAATTTACCCTGTAATTACAATTCATTTAAGATAAAAAGCAATAAATAGCGGCACATTGTTTCAATTGGAAAATGGATTTATTAATTCACTTATTGTACACCATTTAAATTAATTATAAAATATTCCCTTTGTTATGGCAAATTGGCAAATATACCTATTTAAATTCGGTTAAACATGTGTGTTTATTATTAATTACTGTGAAATTGGATTAGGACAACTAACAAACATTAGTTTAAATTAAATATATTATCT
This sequence comes from Polydrusus tereticollis, assembly GCA_963920685.1. NCBI lineage: Eukaryota > Metazoa > Arthropoda > Insecta > Coleoptera > Curculionidae > Polydrusus > Polydrusus tereticollis. The sequence goes on from OY987335.1 coordinate 7,040,307, forward strand.
AAGATATTGATCAATGTTGTTTTAAAGTATAAAAAGATAAATATATAGTCATACAAAACCATATATAGCCAATGTGTTGTTAATATCCAATTTTCTGTGAATCTGGTAATTTCTGGTTATGTTCTTGGCAGCAAAATTCCTTATTTAAAGGTCTGCGTCTTTTTAAACGGTTTTTATACCCAGGACACAAATACGTCCTTGTAAAAATATTAAAACAATCTATTTATAAATAAATACTTCTCTAAAAGCGTCCAGGTTTGTCACAAAGAAATAGATTTTTTTAACAAGTCATATGAATTATTTTTTTTCCTAGACTAGTATAAGATAAATTTTACATAAAGAATTGATCCTTTAAGATAAGTACTAAAATGCATACATCTAAGAAATGAAAGTAATCAGCCCTGTTTTAAGATATTGTATCTTTAAATCTGTTATCTTAGTTTAAGTAAAGTTTTCTTTCTGCCAAGCTAATTATGGAATTTGCGTCCAAGAACATGACTGACCTTTATCAAGAAAATATTCATTTGGACATATCGAAAGACATGGCGGCATTGTTTTAAATTGGCTTTGCTACACATTTGTGTGATCAGGTATAATTATAAACCCTGGTATATACAATTTTATTGATTTACGTTTAAAGCAATTATGATATGACGTTTGACTAACCATGCATACACATTTAATGATTTTTACTTCCAAAATTAACCTCTAACTCAAGCCAGCGGCTTTGCTATTAAATATAATTGTTTCACTGCTTTTATTCTCGTATTAATAAATTCTAAGGAACTATGCTAAGCAAACGTTAGATAAATTATTTTGAATAGCAGACAATTAAGCTGCTACAATGCACCCATGCATCTGCATGTATGTATACCTCAACAATTCCATGTAAAAGGCAGAAATTTTGAGATGATAAATGATAACTTTATGGAAATGACAAAATTGGTTGCTGCCATAAATTTCTATAATATTTCTAGCAGCATTGCGTTTTCATGGAGACCTATGGATAAAAATTCAATGTGATATATTTTATCTCAATGGTTAATATTTTTAGTATGGGACACAGATAAGTGGTCACTCATAAATGAAGGGCACATGGGATAAAGGGGAATGTCAATATTTAACTTATTTAAGAAAAATAGATTTTTAGCTTTAGTTCTTTTGCTACTAACAATTTTTTATTTATATTTTTACTGTTACAGTTAATATATTTTATATGGTTACCATGGTTTTTTGAAAAAAGGGGAAATTACAGGTATTGATTATAGGTATGCTATTATTTATAATTTATTTAAAATTTCACTACGTGGTATGTATTGACTTTAAAGGAAGGAAATTAAATACAAAATACAAAAGAAAATACTAGTTGAGTGTCAATTCCTGACTCAGTTTACAAAGAGGGCGCCATCGTGAAAAAATAAAAAAATATATAAAACGTTCAATAAAGAACTTATCAATCTTAGAGATCGTTTGTAGATTAAAAATATCTTTCCAACGAGATATCACTCGACCCCACCTGCCATTTAAAAATGCCTTTGCTTTAACTTCGCCGTTTGTAATGATTTATTCTTAATGTTACAATAAAGTAATTTATTATTACTGTTATTATGATTTTCTGACAGGTCGCGAGACCTGTCATGCACTCCCTCTACGGGGAACATTCACTCATCCTAGATATCACCGATATCAAAAGGATTGAGCTCTGTGGGGGCCCTTTCCGTGTTATTGGGCCCGTGGGGTTCTTCTTTGATTACCCATATACTTTTTGACTGTTCGGCTTGTTGAAAGTAGCACTGCTTTCTGCATATCCTGGTAGAGATCTTGAGGTACGTCTAGTGTTCTAAGGTTTTCCAAAAGCTTGTTTGGGATTACTCCTGTTGTTGAAACAATAATCGGCATGGTTTCGATGCTGTCCATATTCCACTGGGTTCTTATTTGCTCCTGGAGGTCTCGATACTTCGCTATTTTCTCAGCATGCTTCACTAGAAGGTTGTTGTTATTTGGTATAGCTACATCTATCAGAGTCGTTTTCCTGGCCCTCTTGTCTACCACTACAAGGTCCGGTCTGTTGTGGGCCACCGTCTGATCAGTAAGAATAGTCCGGTCCCAGTACATCTTATAGTGGTTGCTTTCTAAGATTGTCTGCGGTGTATATTTATAATATGGGATCTTCTCATTTTGGACAAGCTGTAGTTTCACCGCTAACTCCTGGTGTAGGATCTTGGCCACTGCATCATGCCTCTCCTTGTACTCTGTTGCAGAAAACATCTGGCATCCTCCCGTGATGTGTTGGATCGTTTCTGCCATTTGACATCCATATCTGCATTTATCTGCCTGTACTGAGTCGTCTCTAATTATGTATTTCAGGTAGTTTCTAGTTGGTATGACCTGATCTTGGATTGCCAGTAGAAATCCCTCCGTTTCAGGAAACATCTGTCCAGAGATGAGCCAGTAGTTCGACGCAAGACTGTCGACGTGATCCTGGGCTGCCTCGTTCAGGTGTCGTCCGTGCAGAGGTTTTCCCCTCCATATCTGTAGTTTTTCTTCATTGGTCTTGTGGTGTTGTGGGACATCCTGATCCCTCAATCTTAGAGGAGTAGAGCGGTCTGCTTTGCAAATAGCATGGTGTAGGCCTGAAGTTTGGGCTTTATTGCGGAAGTACTCCCTTAAGTTGGTTATTTGTTGATCCATTATTTTCCCAATATCTGCCAGACCTCCTCCGCCTTGATGTCGTGGTAGAGTGGTCCGCTCTACCGCGTTATTATTATTATTATTATTATTATTATTATTATTATTATTATTATTATTATTATTATTATTATTATTGTTATTATTATTTTACGCACACGCGCCATCATAATTTTATTTCCATTGGAATAACATTTGTATACTGAATAGTGCTTCACTTGTATCAACCGCATTCCTGCAGCTAAACTGAGTGGGTGTCATATTATGCTACATGATAGTTTGTGTATTATTCTAAGGAAGATCTTCAGCGGAAGAATATTTTAAGACATTTTCTTACCATGTTTATATTATTTTTTCTATCCATTGCGTTTTTAAGACGGGTCACAGGGATTTTAAAATATGTATATTTAATATAAATATGCTACAGCATAAAAAATTATTAAATTAATATGTGAACACCTAAACAAGCCGATAAATCTGCGAACAACCCACGTTTAATTACCCTTTGTTATATCTAAATATCCAACAAGTAAATTATACCAATTCCGTCCCAAAATTCCATAGAACTTTGCAATCTGGAGAGTCCCTAATTTTATTTAGACAATTTAAGAGGATAACCTTCTCCTTGTATTTCGAACATTTGAATGTAATTCATCACAAATGCTGTTACCTTTCCCTTTTGTGGTGTTATTTGGAACGCTGGAGGATATTAATATTGATATGTAACAGATAATATTTTGATTGAAATAACTGTGGCTGGTGTAATTGTTGATAGCAGCAATTTCATATCGACAAAACTATTAAACCCAAAGATATTGAATTAAACACATAATTTAAATCAAGTCAATTAGGATTCTTTATGCTTGTTTTCAATAGTTGCCCTCCCAAGTACTGTCTAATACATATGCGGCCGCAAACAAGCAGAAAAGCTTGCAGCAAGGCTGCGGAAGCTGAACTCTAGGCCAATTACAACAATTACAATTCGTAAATCACTTCATTCGCTAATAGATTAGTCGTTGGAGAAGCCACCAACGACTTGGCCTGAGCTGCTTTATGTACAGCCCAGTTCTACTTGTTGGAAACTTGAGGATGACCACAGAGCAGGCATATTTCACTGAAGTGTCTGGAGATGCCGCTGGTGCGGTGCGTTGGTTAGGGTTAGTTCCAGCAGGGCTGTACGAATTATTTTTAGATAAATTATCGAGGACAATTTATTGAACGCAGTAAATTTGGTCTTGTAATTAATCAAATGGCGTACTATAATAGTTTTAGGTGCTTTGGGCGTATTTTCTAAATGCTAATTGCGATTATGCGATCCACCTAGGTAATGAATTAGTTTAATGGCAGAGACATACACAGCGGTGGCACTGGACATTTTCAAGGAGTTTGATCGAGTCTAGCATAAACGCCTTCTGTCCAAAGTGATAACATACAGTAAGCCATTGTGGTCAATGTTGTTCATGGCGGTCAAGCTTCGCCGATGGACGGATTTCTTTCGGACACCTTTACGATTAATGTGGAATTTCCTAAAGGATCCATATTGTCTCCTTCTTTTTTCTACTATACAGAATTAGTCAGGAGGAACGGACCAAACTCTAGGAGTGAAGCGTAATTACAAATTTTTATCTAAGCGTTCTACTTGTATCCAAATTTTTGCATAATCAGAGTATGCCATGTTCGAGGCACAAAAACATTTGACAAGTTTGCTGACCTATTCAAATTTAGAATATGCAAATATGGCGCTTTTTTATGGTTCCTGTAATGGAAGTGCTACAGCTGCTGTTTAAGAATATCGTCAACATTAGAGACTCGACAAGGTTTAGAAGAAGTAGAAAATATTCTGGATTTAGCAGAAGAATATGCAACGACCAGCTCACGAAGAATTGATACTCAATTGGGCATTCCACAAAAAAGAGTAATAAACACACTTCACGAGCAAGGCTTATATCCATACCATGTACAGAGAGTACAGCACCTAAAACCGGCAGGTTATGCTAAACGTATGGAATCTTGTCGGTGGATAAATAATAATCATCGTGTTGTATCGCGTATACTTTTTACGGATGAAGCAACACTGACACCCGTGACGGTATTAATAATACTCGTGACTCTCATGCATGTTCAATCGAAAATCCCCCTGCAACAGTCGAAAGTAATTTTTAACATAAGTTTTCGGTAAACGTGTGGTGTGACATGCTTGATAGTTATTTAATTGGCTCTTTCATTTTGGAGAATTGCCTCATAGAAGACCTCTACTTCGATTCTTTACAAAATGAATCAGAAGGACTACTAGAGGATGTTCCTGTAAACATCAGATTAGATTTTTACATTAAAACACAAAGAAATCTCTCAAGGGAGATTATGTTGACATGGTTCACATGAAAAAAATGATCTCTGATACTATTTAAACGGAGAATGCCCTGATTTTTACACTAAAACAACTAGAAATCTCTCAAAAGAGATTATGTTGACACTATTCACACGATAAAAATGATTTAAGACTTTTCTTATACTGTTTAAATCAATAATGCACCGTATATTTACAACTAAACACAAACAAACTGTCGATTTGCATTATTCACAGATGGTGCGATGTTTTCAGTTCGCCTTTAGCATTTCACCTACCTACTCCTAATTAATATTGTTATTTTCTAATTTAAATCCTGCATATTTCGCTCATCAGGTCAAGCAATATTTGGACGAAAGATTTCCAGGGTGTTGGATTGGCCGCAATAGTCCTCACTGCCCTAGGGGAAGCTTGAACATCGGCTGCCAATGAACATCTCCACAGACAGCAAATAGACTTACATCCTAACAAACTGGATGGCTTCAACATTATTAGTGACCGCCAGTATGGATTCCGTAAGCCTAGATCAACAGGAGACCTTCTCGCTTATGTTACTCAGGTTTGGAACAACGCAATAGAACATCATCGGGAGTCCCGAGCGGTAGCACTGGACATTTCCAAGGCATTTGACCAAGTATGGCATGAGGGGCTCCTAACTAAAGTGATTGAGATTGCTAGATTCCATTTAAAGAAGAGCCCTTCGCTTGATCGGTGACTATAGTCTGACAAACAACCTGGAAAGCCTTGAACATCGAGCAAGGAAGAGCCATTCGCTTCATATGATCTGACAGCTTATAAGTGTAGAACATCGAAGATAGTTTGGTGTTTTGAGCCCCATTTACAGATTTCGTTTTTTAAATTAAAGAAGTTTTGATAAATCTACAAACGAGTTACTAGGATTTTAGTACAGCTAGTTATTTGTTCGTTGGTTGGATTAATTACAGAAAATGTTTTTTTTTTACCATATTTATTTTTCATTAGGAAATACGGAAAATACTTTCATAAACCATAAGCTTACTTACTTACCAAAAACGATTCATAACTCTAGAGATTTAGTTGCAGGACTAATAGTAAAGAGTTCACATTTGTAACTGCTTGTACAGGAACGTATTAAATCATTTCTCAAAGCACCTTCATCTGGTCTTCGAAAACTCAACTATATGTTGTACGTATACTTAAAGGCGGTCCATTGAGCAGCCATATTTCAATGACGCGTCCTCCGAACAAACTTGAGGTTGCAACTCGACAATCCGTGAACTACGGGCACGGTCTGATGCCACTGGATTTCGACTAAGTCTATGATCCGGTTTATATGCGGTTAAGAAACTGGAAGTAATATTCTGTTTGAACAAGTTTTGCTTTGTTGGACATTTTTATTTTATTGGATTGTAAAATTTTTTATGGGTAAATCACGACTAACTAACTAGATTTTGATTGTTGTTTGATAAGATGAAACGTACAGTAAAACTCATCCTTTTGTGTTTCTTTTCTATACTAACTTCCTTGTTATCGTTTGAGAATCTCAAGAGACTAGCTTTCAATTAACTAATCATTTAATATCAATAAATAAAAAGAATGAACTTTATAAGAATCTCAAAAATTCAGATAATCAAAACCTGTTAAATGAATATAAAATTTATAAAAATAAATTAACGGAAATTATTAAAAAAGCTAAAATAATTTATTATAAATCTCAAATAGAAAATAAATGTCAATCAGCAAAAGAAATATGGAATTGTGTTACAAAATTATGCAATGAAAAATATAAAAAAAATAATTCAATAAATTACATGACACTTCAAAATGGAGAATTAACTAATGATCAAAATGTAATATCTAATAATTTTATTGAATATTACTCAAAAGTTGGTGAATCATTGGCTAATAATATATTAAATAAAAATAAAAGTAAAATTTTATATGAAAGTTTATCAAATAACTTAAATTCCTTTTATCTAGAAGAAACCAATTATTATGAAATTAAAAATATTATAAATAATCTTAAACCTAAAAAATCTCCTGGAATTGATGGAATAACATCGGAGATATTAAAATCAATTAATTCAGAGATATCTAAACCGTTAGTTTATTTAATAAATACTATATTTAGAACAGGAATATATCCAAATGCTTTTAAAATAGGTTTAATAAAACCAATTTATAAAGATGGAAACAAAACAGAATTTCAAAATTATAGACCTGTAACATTAATTTCATCATTAGCAAAAATATTTGAAAAAGTTTTAAAAGATAGAATGGACAAATTCTTAAATAAAAATAAAATAATATCAGCGAAACAATTTGGCTTCAAAAAATATAAATCAACTCAAGATGCAATTTGTCAACTAACAACTAAGATTTATAACTCAATGGATAATAAAATGCAAAGTATTTGTATTTTTTTAGATTTAGCAACAGCTTTTGATACTGTAAGTCATGAAATACTTTTAAAAAAATTAGAAAATCCAGGTTTCCGAGGAAATGTTTTAAACTTAATTAAAAGTTATTTAAATAATAGACCACAATATGTCAAAATTGGTGAGACGATCAGTATACCAAAAATTTTTAATTATGGAGTCCCACAAGGAACAGTTTTAGGACCATTATTTTTTAATATATATTTAAATGATATATTTACTCTAAATTGTCAAGGAAAATTACACAGTTTCGCAGACGATACTGTAATATTTTACGAAGGAATGAATTGGAATATTATAAAAGATATAATTAAAAATGATTTTATAAAAATTAATGAATGGTTTAATAGTAATTTATTAACAATAAATTATAAAAAAACAAAATATCTTCCATTTACTTCTTATAAAAATAATTTACCAAATGCAACAAATACACTAAGAATTAATGAAAATATAAAAATAGAGCAAGCAAATTATATTAAATATTTGGGAATAATTATTGATAAACATTTAAAATGGAATTTACAGAGCGAATACCTTACTAAAAAATTAAGAATGCTTATTCCAAAATTTAAACATCTTAAACAATTTTTAAATATAAAACAGTTGGAAATAATATATTATTCTTTAGTACAAACTCAAATAAATTATGGAATATTAGGTTGGGGTGGAATAAATAAAAGTCATCTTTATAATATAGAAGTCCTTCAAAAACGGATTTTAAAAATTATTTATAATAGAGATTATTTATATTCCTCTGATATGCTTTATAAAGAAAGTAAAAAAATGGATATCAGACAATTATTTACTTATAATATGCTAATTTATATGTTTAAAAATAAAAATCAATTAAATTTTATTAGTCATAAATATAATACCAGAAATAAAAATCAAATTACATTAAAAAATAAAACCAACAAAATTATAGGACAAAAACATTTTTTAAATATAATTCCTTATATTTTTGATATAACACCAAAATCAATTTTATCAATCAGATCAATAATAAAGTTTAAAAAGGAAATTAAAACATGGATAATTACTAATCAAAGATATATCTTTCATAATATAATAAATTAAAACATTTATTATTTACCTACCTATATTATTGTGATAAAAAACATAAAATTAGAAAATTATATTCATAGATGTTATAAAATATAATAATTACCTATACTCACAACAAGTTTTCTTCGTGAGTTAAAACAAATATTATTTTTGGTTTATTCAAAAAATCTTTATATACATATTATATTATACTTAAAATATTGTATTTATATATGTTTGAATAAACTTTTTTATTATTTATTATTATTATTATTATTTGCTTAGAGAATCTTTTGAAATAATTAAGTATTGCCCGTAAGTAAAATTTTTATAAATTTAATCACAAAAAACTTGGCTTTTATGTACTACAACCCCGCAAGTTCAGAAAATATGAATTTAATTACAAACTTTTTTAATAAATCTCTAAAGTTGAGGTAGACCATAAAATTAAAAACATTGATTTCCTACCTTTAAAAAGTTTCACAAAAGTATATCAAATTACCGCTCCAAGTTTTGGATTCACGCTGAAAGAATTAAACGGTGTAGGTTATGATCATGCCAAAATAAATTGTAAAACTTTCAAACTGTTTACACTTGACTTTTTAAATTTTAATATAGGTACAAGCTGTTTATTGTAAGTAGAGGAGGAACGAAGCGATATTCCCAATATTGATTCATTTGTAAACTCTATACAGAGTCAAAGAGCAAAAAGAAATCATAAACAGGCATAACACAGAACTTTCATTTCAAAATGAAATCAATGAAGTAAGATTTTACAAAAAATACGTCAATTTTAATATCGAGGGCGAAGTTAAATTTCACATGTAATAGAATTTTAATTGACCTCCACACCTTCAGCCCACCTTACTTTGAAATCTTAATGGTACTACCTACTTATCGAGTGATACATCCTTGTAAAGGGCATTATATTACCTATCCAACCATGCCAAAGTGATATTGGATGGTTTGCGAGTTGGGTGGAAAAATGCAACTAATTTATTTACGTTAAATACATTATTTTATTGAGTGTTCAAAATGGGCGCCGTTATTGGCACGACAATAATAAAGGCTATATCCAATCTGTATCTTGCGATTGTTTACTATCAACATAAATGAAGACTGAGCATTCTCTTCTCCTTCCTTCGCTAGAGGTTCAAACTCATTAACTTATGCTTCCTTATCAGTCGCAAGAGTATCTTCAACTTCAGATATTTAAATATCTTCAGAAAGATTTATAGAAATATCTTGACCACTCTCGTCAACTTCTTGTACCCACACACCGGGGATCATCTCTTCCTCAAGTAGATATTTCCTGAACAGCCCTTTCCTAATCACTTGGTACCGATTCTTGAATGGATACGTCTTCTGCAGTCTGCAGTCTTCTGATCAGTTTGAAGATCAACTTACAACCTGAAAGCCTCCCTCTTCATGTAATTTTACAATTTCATTCCCTTTCTTAATAGCGTCCTCTTTACTGGTACATGTATGAAGAGTAAATAAATTTACTAATTTGCTATTTGAATTACCGTAAATTACCCATTCCAAGGAGGTTTTGGTAACTACTGGACTATTCTAAAGTAGTATATTGAGCAAGAAAAATATATCCCATTATTTAAACGAAGTAGAAATTATAGCTATATCACTCAAATTAAAGCTAAACACTTTTCTTGTTCAAGTACGAGTAGTAGTAGATATTTTATATACCTTTTATTTCGCATTCTGTCCTTTTTATCCTTCTTTCCCATTATTGATATATTGTATTCCCGGACATCTTGCTCTAGGTCAAGATCTAGTATTTGCAAACCACAGTTTGGAGTTTAAATAGTGCTCCACAAGTAATGTCTATTTGCGAATAGAATTTCCTTGTCATGAGCCTCTTACAGCAAATTATTCGCCACCGCAAATAGCTCGAAGTCCGGAAGGAAGGCCCAATCTCTGGCTCCAATTACACCAATTACCCTTCAGTTGATAACTTTATTGTGCCGATTAAGACATGTCAGCATTAGTGTTTATATTAAGTATCAGGTTAGGTAGCATAGCAACTTGATGCTTGTTGCGTATGTAGGATTTTTTATATAATGTTTTTAAAAAAAGGAATGTTCTTCGTTTGACCACACACATGAGAGACTTACTAAAGTAAGATACTATAAAAGTATGTATGGAAAAACATTATGTGTGTGTGTGTGTGTACTGACAAAGATTTTAAAAATTGCCAATTATTAGCACAAGATTATAAGGTTGTATATTCCAAAACAAGTTATCAAGTTTAAATTGCTTTTAAATGAATTCATGTAAGGTTATAAAGGGCAGCTTATCTCAAAGCAACAATTAAAATTAATAGAATTATAGATATAACCTGAACTAACCTAAATTAAGGTTAGTTATTACATAGAGGAGTCTAATTAAGAGGACCCACATGAAGGTAGTCAGGCTCTGTGCATCTACAGGTGTACACACGAATCTGTGGCTAACAATGTTGAAATTATATTAAAATACTCTTAGTTTCTGAAACATATTATTACTATTTAAAAGAAAGAAGCTTAAGAAGCTCAATTGTCACGAGAGGCCGCCACGTGATACATCTCGCATATGTATATTACTATTTACTTTGGTAATTATTCGGATTAGAACATACAGCGAATTTTTCGCTAATTTTTTCTTATAGCTTTATTTTCAATGAATACATTTATATCAAGAGTTTCCTTGCTAATGAATATTAAATTATAATTAAGTAATGGTATGTGGCAACATCGTAAATCACTGAACGTTTTTTGTCCGCATTCTTTCGGATACAGATAAATGCGTCCAGCTATATGAGTCTATTGCCTAACTACTTATTACTATTAAAATAAACTCCTACCTAATTATCCCGAATTTTCAAAGAAAAGTAGAGAGTATAAAAGGCCTCGATACCCACCCCGATCTAAGAAAAGCACGCCTCCCGAATTTCCCGGCTGCAAGAAGGAAATTCTTTTAGTTCGGCGTAATAAGTTGATCAGTGGCGTGGAAAATAAAGTCAGATAGGAAGCCCCGCCTCTACGAGCATCCGACCCGCTTACAATCTAAAATCAGGTGCTAGATGGGTCATTCTTTCGAAATTTAGTCTTCTATGTCTGCTTTTTGCCAATTTATACCCAACGAGTATCATATTTATGAGTCCTAACAAATTTCGTTATTTAGTAAGACCTCATGAGAATAACTGGTGTAATAATCTTTAAATTGAACTAACCAATTTTAAGTTTAGGCAAGCCTGTTGTATTAGAGTGAAAGTGGGCAGATACAGGAGGCGCGAAAAACATGATTTCAGGAAATTTTTCGATAAATTCCTCCTTGCAAGGATTTTTGCTAGAGTAGATGATAAGATTATGTTCACAGGTGTTCATAATACACACAAAGTGATGCTTTCGACGTAAACGTGTAAATTGACATCTGCGCAATCGCAGTGAAATATTTTCCACGTTAGCGTCTTACGTGCCACGTACACTTATGTTCTCCAACGGTCCACGCTAACGTTACCCGAACCGACGCGATTCGCTGCCGAATCTATCCGATTCTCGCTTCTCCATCTGTTTGGCGCTTGTTTTTAATTATTATTTCTGATCTAATGATTTTTGGTTATATGTTTGATATATTGCTTATACTATGTATTAGTAATCTCTACTTCTTCTGTGAGTATTATTCGCTTTTGATATGAGGGAGAACCAAAATGTTAGGTTAGTCACGCACGTACGTGGAAGACGAAACACTTCACCTATTTGGTATTTGACAGAATAAAGCATAGTATTGTCATACAGTCGTTAAAGTACATACCGTGTGTGTGAATTATTTAACAAGTTTACTAGTAAACAGTCGAGAGTTGCAGCACGTGGCTACATCTCGTGGCAAGCATACGCATCAACCCAACCAGGACAGGTTAGTTTAGCAACCGAAAGCTAAATATTATAAAACAACAAACTTTTTTTTTAACCTGAACTAACCTGACCTTATTTTAAGTTTGTTGTTTTATAAAGTTTACAAGTGAATTAGATGCACGGCTGCGCATAAAAACTCCGAAAACATGTAAATTCGGGCGTTTACGTCTGCATTAACGGTTATGTATGACGATCACTTTATGTGTCTAATATCATAAAGATGTGTTATAAGATTTAACCAAAGTAGAAACCTCTTTGTTATAATAGTGAGAGATAGGCAGAGAACATTAAGACTTTTAATTTTGGATGCCGGAATGTTTTTCATGTTAAAGAATAACGAATGCGGGTTCTAAAGCAGGGACGAATATAATAAAAAATACATAAATTTACACCTGTTGTCCCTCTATTAGTTCATCATCCACTATTAAGACATGGAACTTCGCGGATGTCGTAGAGCGACCCGCTACGGTCCCATAATAGGAATATCCTTTTCCGGCATGGGCCATTTTCGACCCTAGATTAACTTCGAATGGGTTAATAATTTTCGCTCCAAAGGGCAACGCAAGAACGGCTGGGCCTCGAACTGTATCCAAAACGCTTTATTATACTGATATGGAGCAGGATCTTTGAAAATTGGTCTATTATTTTTACTGAGATTGCCTGTTAAATTCTTTGGTTTTAGTTCGATAATTGGTTGGTTCGGGATATCTATGGGTTACAGGTCCAAACTGAAAAGTAGACCACGAAAAAATTCTAACAAACATATCTTTTCTTATAGGACAACCTGAACTATCCTAGATATTTATACAATTATAACACATTACAGTTACAAAAATAAATGATAACTCTTTTGTGTAAAAGTGCAAACCAAACCCGCACCCACTGGTATTCAGCGAAAACCACTGAACTCCCACCAGTAGAAAAACAAAGCTAATGGCCGAGTTATCTAAATTATCCCCGGTATGCACCTTGAAAATTCCTTTCGCGGAAGCTTTACTTGTGCGCAGTCCGTCGTATTTCTACGAATTTTTTATATAGACCTAAAATTGACGTTTATTTTGTTCAGAGCCGGTCTCTTTATTTTTTATTTACAGTGTTTGGAGTGAGTATTGTGAGATTTGTGCGCGTTGTTTTTAGTTATTATCTAAATGGTTTTTTTGGTATCCCTTTTAACTGAGATTTCAACACAATCATGTGTTTATTTAAGACTTACTATAATTATTCTTTTTTAAATGAATCAATACCTATTCAAACAAACTAAGTTAAATAAGTTTAAAGCCGGACCTGACGTATACGCGAACTGCGCAGAAGTAAAGCTTCCGCAAAACTCCGCATACTGGGGACATTTCTGTGACGCGGATTAGCCAATATATTGGCAATGTATATGTGGTAAAAACGTAGCAATACGATTTAAATTGATCGCCGAAAAAGAGTGTGAAATTCAAACGGAGACTAGTACAACTATTTTAATGAAATACATTTGTTTATGGATCATATTTTTAAAAAGGATGAAAGTTTTACACTCTTCCTTCAGAAGGGTCTTTATCTTGCCAAATCTTGGTGAAAATAAATAAGAATCAAGAAACACAGATCTCACTTGAGTAAAAAAAGCGACCATGTGCAAGTAACTCTATAGCGTAATAAGTGTCCCGTAGCCTTACTTTAATAACATACTGTACAATGTATTCCTGTTAAAGCAAATACAGTAGTAGTTATAAAATGAAACACGCAATTTAAATTAGGTAAACAGTAAAACAACTTTATGTCGCCTTGTTACAACAGTGTATTATTCATTAATAAAAATCAGCCAGACATACATAGTAAAACATTTTTCATGTCATAAAAACTACAGTAAAGTTAATTCGGTCAAAAATCTGAACTAAGCATTTTGCAGCAAACCTGTTTTTCAATTTGCGGACAAATTGTTGGTCCAAAAAGCGAAAAATGCACCCCTTGCAGTAAACTTGAGGCAATAATTTTCCGAAGCGTGCCTAATTTCACGGCTGTAAATCATCAAAACAGATTAGAGTCGCCTATACCGCCGCACCGTCAGTTTTAGCCCATTTGGTTGGTCAGCCCATACTGTTTGGGACATTCTTCGTAAATTACCGATTTCATGTACTAATTTGCCTACAAGGTAAAAAGTCTTATATTAAGCAGATAAACATTATACGATGTAATAATAGAAAATTTTAATTATTAATAATGCTTTTACTTTTGTTCAAGAAATATAATGTACCTACAATCTTATTGACAAAGCAATTAGTAATCTGATAAAAGGCAGCATTTGCCACAGGGGAAAATTAGTGACTTTAAATGACTTATATTCTATTTCTTAATGGTTGGCATTACAGCGATGGGTTATTAGTCGTAAAATCAAAATAAACCATAGGTGTAACAATAACAAGTAAGTACCTGGTCTTAAAATACACAGGCACATTATTTCATAGTAGAATATTTCCAACTTAGGTTAGTTCCCAACGTGTTATCGTAATTGGTAATTTTTGGTTATTTTCTTGGTGACAAAATTTCTCGTTCAAAAACCGGCGTCTTTTAAACACCAGAAGATTATTTCCGTAAATGCTTTTAACAATTTTAAGAACCATCATTGAAAGTTGAAGGGATTATAAAAATATATAAAGAAATTGATTAAACCATAATATATGTGCTGTATTACGAATGCCCTAGTATAGTGCCGATGCTAAAGCATTTGCAGCAATATACACACAGTCAAATACCTTGAAAAAATCAGAGAACATACGAATTTTTAAGACTTGCAATAAGGTTTCCTATAAATGACGTTTTCTCTGATTTAGAGACGTTTTTTAGTACGCATAAATGTCATATTTAAACTAGCTAAATTATGAGCACATAAAGTTGAATAACAGCGATAAAATTTTGCCTGTTTTACAGAAGGGGTCAAACCGAAGTTTTTCGATTTAAGGCTCCTGTGGCAAGAACAAAACGCCGGTGTCAGCAAACAGTTTTATTGAAGAAGTAAATTACCGAGGTTGTAACGTAACCAAACGCTGTCAGAGTATTATACCGAACGTTATTTACGGTTACATTGGTTTTTTCTGTGTATTGGATTACCTACAAGTGTATTACATTTCAGTATAAAGTTAGACTAATGTCGAAATTTGTTATCAAATTAAATATATAGGTACACGCAAAATTCGCTAGTATAGTTATAGACACTCAAATTCAGGGGACTATAAGACGTCTTCGTTTCAAGCAGAACTAGTGGCATAGTGACTGAAAAAGTTTAAGGGTTCAGTGGACCAAGTTCATTTCATCTCTTCTGGAAATAGATTCACCTAAAACGGCGATAACTGAGGTTGGTTATTTTTAAAAGTTGGGCACGAGAATCTTTAGAGGTTATGAGAATTTTTATTTCAGTGCGTTATGAAAGAAATGATTTTTTTATGTAAAAGTTGAAAATAACCTCAAAAGTGTGTTAATAGATCTACAGCTAACCGTTAATTTGTTGGGGTGTATTGAGGTTCTTAGTTCGGAAAAGTATTCCAAGCTTCTGCTAGGCTGCCAAGACATACCTATGTGTATCCAAATTGACGCCCAATAAATGAATTGATGAAGCCAAGAGAATCGAGTGTCCCGCCTATACTATATTCGGTTCTTCAACATAAACTTTTTTAGAGAACACTGCCGCCTGGGTTTTTTTAGCCTTAAATTCTACTTGGTTACTGTCACCTTAAGACAGAAGTTCTTCCAGGTCCTTGTTGAGATGTGGGACTTCTTGCTACCTACAGAGATATGCATTGGCAGGCGATGTACGAACATCCAAAGTAAAAGATGAAACAAGATCATCAGAGGTAAAACAAACATCCCGCCAAGGAAAGGTACGAAAATGGTCCATTAGGTCATCCCACTTAGCTGATGAATATAATATGATATGATATGAATAATGCCAGATCTTGCGTGGTTTAGGAGGCTTCACGATGACAGTGTACAAGTCCGGGTATGAAGTTAAGAAAAGATTCAACAAACTAGCACAACGGCAATATTTGCATAAAATTCGAATTTAATGAATGGCTGAAGGCCCAAATGATTACATAAATGGACCAACACTGTGCAACCACCCTAATAATACAGAAAAACCCAAAATTTAGAAAAATTATTACTGCGCATGCGCCACGCGCATGCATCTAAAATTGTCTGCGCACCTCACAGGGTGTGCCGTAACCCTTCTGCAGACATTAATTAACAAAAATATCGACGTGAGGGCACTGCGCATGCTCAGGATGACGAATAAAATTAAAAGAACTTCATCTAAGCCAAGCAGGAAACTCACTAAACTAAATCCACTAGTTTCTAGAAAAAGTAGTTAGTGCGCATGCGCCACGCGCATGATCAAAATTTGAATCACTTCTTTCAGATTTAAAAAAAAAAATAGTCGTAAAGTAATTTCCTACTTGAACTTAGATATATTTGCTAAATCGCACTACGGCAACTGCGCATGCGCCGCCCACACGCCGATATGGGGTGCTAATGACTTCAAATGAAATCCCCTTTCAAACCCTGAATAAGCGAACCATAAAAATATTATTCCCACATAATTACAAATCCCAGAATTTAATGTTATTTAATTATCAAACCTATTCGACAATAATTTTACAATTTTACAACCCTGATCTATATCACTATCTCGGTCTGGAATCCGAGTTGGTTCACCCACGAGTTGGGTGAGGCCATTGTACATATTTGTGTAAATGTTTGAAGATACTTTGAAGAAATTTTTCCAACCGGTGACGCCATATTATTTATTTCTATTGGGGTATTTAAGAAGATAGTGTATCAGAATAGACCAGACAACACTGAGGACCTAAAAGATAGAATAAGGAATAAAATATTTCAAATAGAACCATTTGGAAAAATATTTGAAAACTTAAATGATTACTCTCTAGGTATAGTTTTTATTAATTTATTTTGTATCAAATGTATCGTGTTGTAAAATGTTCGTACATTATTAATTTTTTCTAAAACCAAAAAACTAAAACTAGAAAATGGTTCTTCATTCCCTTTTTAAAATTTGCTTTTAGTTACGCTGCTTTTCTAGTTTTTGAATTAATACTAATCACTTGAAAACCGCAAATTTAAAAAATTTTCCGGTCGGTCGATATCTACACCCACGGCGGCTTCGGCGTATTGTTTCGCGGTGTGCCAGGGATTCGCTATGCATCATCGGTTTTATTATTGCTTTTACAATGTGGTATTTATTATTTTTAAACAAACTAATATTAAAATTCAGAACTTCGTGCCGACCGTAATCTTCCCAATAGGCAGATGCAATTGACTGCACTTCGTTGATTGCTTCCCTTGCTAAATTAAATATAAAATCAAATTATATTACACGTCTTTTACACAAAGCTGCAAAACTCAAAAGGATATAATAGGTATAATACAATACAATACAATAAATTAAAACATGCAACTTACATACAAAATTAGGTTGTGTAATAATAAAACACAACATACAAAAGTACTTTAAAAAATGTATCTGAAATTTGTTTTTCTGCATTTCATATAAACGCTTATACCGGCATAACTTTTGCTCCCAGAACTGATCAATAATTCATTTTTTAAAAAATTTTGCTTAAAGTTTGTTCTGTCAAGAATTTGATTTTCTCTGGGGCACTTATGAAAAATTAATTTTCTTCTGCAGTGTATGCTTTGTTTGGTCAAAGCAAATATTAAATATTTTTGTACCCTACTCATTCTATTTTTTATGTAAAGATAATGTATAAAAAATACTAAAAAGGATGGTTTATCCTGAGATTCTTTAGGCCTCTTTATTATGCCAACAGCCTAAGACTTAATGCGCGTGGGCTTTAAAGTTTTTACCCACAAAAAATATTCAACCATCATTTATATTTCAAAAAGGTATTTTGAGAATCAAAATTTATTTCATATTTAATTAAATGTAAAAGGTACTTTAGAAAATACTTACTAATTCATAAAGGCTAAGTAGCTATGCCTTTTTTTTTATTTTACTAAATATAAAAGAAATAAGTACGTATCATTTACTGTGTTTCAAAATAATTGTCATGAATTAATGACCTTTTCTATTGAAAGTCTACATAGTGTGATAAATAATCAATAGTTCTCTTATTTTTCAGTAAATTATTTATGATCCTAGTAAAAATGAATGAATAATTTATTTTAATATGTCGCTCTAGGTATACCGATGGTAAACTGTTTCAATTATTCATGTAAATCACAAGTTACGCAAACAGACAGATATGTAAGGGTGGCACAAAATAGTTGATTGCCTTTATAACTTTTTTCCTATACGATATCAAAACAACATTTTAAATGGAGACCTGGGGCGTAGTTTTGCATTTGAGTATGTCAGTGTTGCCAAATCTTGATTAGTTTCGAAATTTCTGCTTTCAAGTTTTGAATGTTAAAATAAAAAAAAAAAACTATGTCCCATTTATCCAGCTAAAATTTAGTTCTGTTACCTTCTAAAGAAAAGAGTCGTAAGAGTGAGTCACTATTTTGTAACACACGGTATTTATAGAATATTACTTAGTTTTTTCCACAGAATAAGACGAAAAAGTTCAACTGAAAAAAGAAAAAGAACAATATGCGGAAGTCAAGAAACAACTTAAAAAGGAAAAACAAATACTACAAATAAAAACTAAAAACGAGGCAAATAAATATACAGATTCAGATTCAACTTCAGGAAGCGATGAAGAATGGAAAGAAAGTGGAAGCAGCGATCAAGATATGGACATTTTCCCAGTTGAAACTGAAGACATAGAAGTGCTGACTATATACTAGTAAAGTTTAAAGTCAGTGGGAAATGATCTGTGTGTAAAATTTATATTATTTTCAGTAAAAAGATCTTTGGTAAATAAATATTATGTATAATAGAGCAGGGTCTAAAATATACACTAAATTTTTTGCAATTTTATGAAAATTAAATAACAGCAAAATATAAAGGCAAACCGTCCAAAAATGTCTTAAGAGGGCCATAAGTAATGCCTTTACCTATATCAGTGCATTGTATACTATTTATTTAATTTACAATTTCCTTAAAATTTCAAGATTTAATCGATAAATCTAAATACGGAGCGAAATTTAACGAAAATCATAAAAATACATTCACTCTTCCATTTCTACTTCACCCTTTGCTATTGCTTTTCGAAATCAACCATTAATTTTAGTGCCTCTTCGAAAAATTGAATCAGAGACGTAATCGCGAGCGAAGTCATGTTTTAGCAAATCTTTAAAGTATTAGATTTGAAGTAATTTAAATTTTATGATGTTAAAGCACTTTAATTTTCGAGAAGGGTTTAATAGTCAATATTTTATTAGTTTTATTTAATAAAGTAATTAAATTATTCCTATAATACACACAAATAAGGTTTTCTCTTTCAAAAACGTTATTATTGTAAGAAAATACAACTTATAAACGTAACAAATACTACTACTACTATAAAATGTAGTCATTTTAAAAAAAAATAAAATTTTTTTTTTTGGAAATATCAAGTACACTGAAAAAAAAGGAACCTTTGCCTCAAGGAAATCTGCCATTCCCTCAGAGGAATGGGGACTTTGGATACGTCCAAATGAATGATGGGTTTAAAGCAAATATGTCCTTTCTTTAAGATCATTTCATTGTTTGTCTTTGTTACAAAGAAACATGAATTTAGAAGAAGATCTTCATTATATGTCCTCAAATGCCGTGCTTTTACCAATAACTCAGTACTGACTTGGATCAAAGGCATAAGTAATTTGAAATAAAGTAAAGCGGGTTCAAAGCAAAATCTTAGGTTCTTGTCTCGACAACTTAGGAATTTAACCCAAAGAGTGTTCTTTTATTCTAAATCGATTGGAATTTGTATGAAAGAATTCAGATGTTTGGAACAAAACCTGGATTTCTTATCCAATAGCGTTTGATTGAAAGAATTTCGTTATTTATATGAAAACTTGAATTTCTTGTTCTAAATCTATGGGCATTTGAGTCAAACCCCGAATTTCTTCAGCTGAAATTCTTTGATTTTGGAAAAATTACCCACGTAAATTAAAAAAAAACTATAATTGTTACTAAAAAAACATATATTATTTATTGATAAAAAACAAAAAACTGAATACCCATATACTGAGCAGTATAAATAAAGCTTAGAAGTCACAATCAGTATCTATTTTTTTTTTATAAATACTAATAAAAGACCTAAAAAGTTTGATTAAAAAAAAATTGATAAAACGACGAAATATTGAGGGGGCTAAGACTCTTGAGACAACCTGTATAATGAGCCAATTGTATTAAATTCATCTAAAAAAACATTAGTTTGAGCTAAATTTTTACACTTAATTGTATACCTACATTTTTATCAATAATTCTTTTTATAATTTGAAATTTGAGGAAAAATTAATTTACTGCTAAAAGATAAAAAATTAGTAGGTAGGTACCTTTCTGTGTGTAAACGAAAAATTGGCATTATAATATAAAAAATAATTATTGTCGATATTATAACATATTATGTTAAGATATTAGGTAGGTATAGGTATAGGTACTTACATTATTATTTCCTAAGTTATGGTTTTCTTCGAGTGCTTTAATTCCCCTTACGAGTCTTAACTTGTCCCCAATATTATCAGTTAGAAAGCCAATCTGTTTGGGAGTTAACAATTTAAGGATTTCGGGATCATCAATTCTTTGTTCTGTTAACAAAATCAGATAATAAAGATTTTACTAGGAATTAGGAATTTTAAAAATCGTGTATTCCTATTAGTTTTTAGATTAAACCTAACTACACCGTGGTGCTGGTATAGGTAGCAGTAAAGTGAGAGTAAAAAAAAGGTAGAAACACAGCGGGTTCAAACTTTGCACCTCCAACCGATAACCCACCCGATGCTATACACGCTAGGCCAACAAATCATATACCCAAAATTCAAAACAGCGAAATGACATAAAAACAAAATGTACGCGGTCTCACTTTAACGCTTCCTGCTGATATCTGTCAAGAAATAAGGAGGATTGTGCGAATATGACTTGTTGACATGTAGGTTTTGGCCCAAATGCACGGGGATTTATTCAACATCATGATGCTTTTGTGTTAAAGTCTTAAAACATATTGACAAAATATTTTGTACTTTGAAATAAAGTTATGAAGAAGGATTTAGCCAAAAGAATCGAGAGTTTGCCTCAAATGCATCAGCTATTTTAGTCGAATACGGAAGAATTTGCAACAAACTATCTTTCTTTAAACTAAAAGAATAATTTCCAAATGAATGGATTCGCTTGCCTAAAATAATCCATGTTTGTCAGTGTACTTTAGCGCAAAACCGTGGAATTTATAGCAATACCAATAAATTTTAAAAGAAAGACATGAATTGAATATTTCCTTTGCCTAAATGCCTTTACGTTACCTTAAAGTAATTTAATGTCAAAATAATCGAGGATTACACCTAAATGCCGCAATTATTTTAGCCGAAGGGAAACGCATTTAAAATAAATACAGTTTCCTTGAACTGAATCAATATTTGCCAAATGAATGAATTCTTTTGCCCTTAGGATACCATTTTTATCAGTGTAGGTATGAGATCTACTACCTAATGCCAAATTAGCGATGCGCCTCTGGAGAATACGTTAATCTATTTCCCTATTTTAGCGTGCTTGTAAAATATTCTAGGCTGGATTTAACATTTCATATAATAAGAAACTTAAGCAGGTTTTGCTATAACTCAGGTGAAACTGCATAGTGTATGTCGGGTATCAACCCGACGAAAAGCTGAATTATTCCTTGAGGGAACATTCTTAACACCCAATGAACACAACATAAAACATAAGACTTAGGATATACTAAAAGATGCTATTGTATTAAAGCATAAACTTATAAAACCAAGACTTTTACTTTATTAAGTCAAAGTGGTCTAAATTTTCTTCATGTCTGAACAAATTAAAGGCTACTTAAATCTATCCACTGGCCTTCAGTGCTGCAATTACTATCGATGTGCCACAGGGTACTGTGCTGGGACCTGTACTCTTTTTGATACAAAATGGACAACATTATCAATTACTGAGTTGCAGTTTCCAATGTTGATGAGATAGCAGTGTTGTTCCCTGGAAAAACATGGGAGGAAGTATACAGGGTTTGCCAATAAAAATACAAAGGAAGTAGGTCAGATACTGACCGTGATAATTACAGAGCACTAAGTAACTGTATCGTGTCTGCTACTAGGGCGTCAAAAAAGTACTTTTTAACCAAAATTGCATGTCCTGATAATTCAAAACTTGGAAAGCCCTTATTAATCTAAATGTTCGCTGTAATAAATCCAATGCGTTGCCTAACAATCTTACCGATACAGAAAGCATTAACCAATACTTCGCCTCTTTTTGCAAAATGTTTCCGGTAAATGTGACAACAGAATTGACCTTTATAATAACAATTCTTACAACCCTGAAAAAATATTTAGTTTCTCGTTAGCAACAATCAACGACATTGACCTCATCCTGAATAGTATTAAAACAAATGCACGAGCAGTTGATGGCATAAATCTAAAAATGCTAAAACTGTACAGTCCGTTTATAGAACATATTATTTTGCATATTGTTAATAGGCTCATTGAAAATAATCATATTCTTGCTTTGTGGAAAACAGCTGCGAACATCCCTCTTCCAAAATTAAATAACCCAAAAAACTTTTCAGATTTAAAGATAATTAATGTTTTGCCCACAATTTCAAAAATTCTGGAAAAAGTTGTCTACAATCAGATGTTAGCCTTTTTACGTTTGAAGTTTTTCATTTAATGCCATTAGTCTATTTACCCGGAGGAATTAAAATTATACAATTGTAAATTTAAATTCCGTAATTATCTGCTAAGTGGACAGTGACATGATGCTGAAAATGTAGATATTTTTCTTGTTTTAAACGAATTCATCACGCATAGTGTCTTGCTTAAGTCCTTTTTGAGGCAATAGTAAGATGGGGGGACATATTTAAACATATTTTTATCATATACCCCTGTCCTCATTTTGAGGGGTGGAGGGTAACTTTAAAATTTTAAATAGGATTATGTACTTTTGTTTATTAATTTCGAATCTACGTAAAAAACTACGCATGTGTACAAAAAAAAGTTTGATTTGCTCTACTGGTTACGGAATTATGATTTATTAGGTTATAAAAATTAAAAAATATTATTTACCATTTATCGCCTGTCATGTTTTAGGAGATGTTCGAAATGTCTCCCTTCAACTTCCAAACATTTTCTCACTCTTTTTTAAAATGAGTTTCGTACCCGCTCTAACATTTCAGGTGTCACTAATAAGCAGGCAAAGCGGATTCGGTCTTTCATATCGTCTACAGTTGTAGGTGCAGTCGCCATCACTTTGTCTTTTATAAATCCCCAGAAGAAAAAGTCAAGAGGGGTCACATCCGGGGACCTAGCAGGCCAATTGACCGGACCAGCTCGACCAATCCACCTGTTTTCAAACAATTCGTTCAATTGATTACGGGCCTGTATTGCATAATGCGGTGGAGCTCCGTCCTGTTGAAACCACATCTCACGATTTATGTATTGGTTTAATAATTGGTTCCTTAAAGAATCTGTATACATTTCTCCATTTAAATGACGTTCAAAGAAATGCGGACCAATAACTCTATCTCCAATTATACCACACCAGACATTTGTTGATTTGGCACAGTTCTCATCCAGTGGGGAATTTCCGATGCCCAGTAGCGCATATTGTGTCTATTTACCTTTAAGAAAACAAACAAAGAAAAAACAATTATTTTTTATGTACAAGGGATAACTTAAAATCCTACCTGGCCACAATTATCATCATCAGAAAAAATAACACTCTTTAGGAACCTGTTATTTCCTTGCACTTGCCTTTGTACCCAATTGCAAAATGTAACGCGATTTTCAAAGTCTTGCCCTTAAAGCTCTTGGTGGAGTGTAATGTGGTATGGATGAAATTTGTACATATGCAATATGGTCACAACCGATGTTTGGCTCATTTCAGCATCTGCAGCAAGCCGCCTGGAACCTACATGCGGGTTAATAGCTACCATTCCTAAAACTTCAACTGCCCTATCTTCATCCGTTTTAGTTCGCTTCCGAAATCGTGGTTTTGACTTCAGGCTGCCAGTAGTACGACTTTTTGTTTCCAGCCTTTTAAATGCCATGTGAGATTTCGGGTTTTTAGGAAACCTCTCGGTCCACATTAGTGAAGCTTGTCTGTAGTTTCTTCTGCACTCCCTCATTAACAACATAGCAACTTGCACACTAAAATTCACTTCCATGTTTAATTGACCAAACTGAGAAATAATCTTTGATACGTAAAAATTCTCAACTACCAGAAGTCAAAACAACGCATCTCCATGTAAACGAATAATAATTCTGAAATAAGTGAACTTGATTTATTGGTGAAATGTAGTTATTTTTTAAATCTAATAGAAATTTAATAAATAAGTAGAAATTAAACGGTAATAGTACGTATCAAAATGCGAAAAAATAGTATACGCACCTCGTCAGAAAAGTGGAACTTTACTTGACGAGTATGGTTAGTTTGAATCCGAGCGAAGCGAGGATTTAATTTCCATACGAGTCAAGTAAAATCACTTTTCTGACGAGGTGCGTATACTTTTTTTTCGCATTTTGTAACTAATTAATTATTTTGCATTTCATATTAAAATCTAAAAAGAATAGTTACTGAAGAAAATCTACAAAAACTTAGTAGTATGACTTCTCGGTAACTTAGCAATATAAACAAGATGTTTTTTTGTGTTTGACGACTATTGACAGCATCCAAATAAAATCATATTTGAAGAGTGAATTTCACAAGAATTATGGAAATGGCTAATGAAAACGACTTGGAAGATATTCTGAATGCGGCCCGCGAAGCTTCTTCAAGTTTGCTTCCAGTAAAATCCAAGGAAAGATACGAGAAAGCATATAATATGTTCTGCGAGTGGAGAAACACCAAGAATTTTAAAGGCATTGACGAAAATTTTATGCTGGCATACTTTTACGAGAAGGTAAGCTATTTTATATGGTTAAAGTGTGGTATATAGGTACTAATTTTGTTATTTGTTTTAGGCAAAAGTCCTCAAAGCTTCCAGTTTATGGTCTACGTACTCTATGATCAAAAGCACAATACTTATCAGTGAAAATACGGATGTTCAAATGTTCAGCAACAACTACTTAATACGGCGAGGTCAGCAGTTGCATCCTTTTCTAACTTAAATAATTGTTCTTTTAATATTTATTGTAATAAGATTTAAAATAAACGAATTTCTTTCTTGTTAAATTGTGTTTTGAATGACATTGACGTTTTATGCAGTAATGGTTGCTATGCTGTAAAGTGACCCATTGCTGTACGATTTTGAGGTCATTAATCTAGTGCATTACTGTAGAAAATGCGAAAAATAACATTTTTTAATTTTTATAACCTAATAAATCATAATTCCATAACCAGTGGAGCAAATCAAATTAGTTTTTTACGTAGATTCGAAATTAATAAACAAAAGTACATAATCCTATTTAAAATTTCAAAGTTACCCCTCACCCCTCAAAATGGGGGCAGGGCGTATATGATAAAAATATGTTTGAATATGTCTCCCCATCTTACTATTGCCTCGTTAAAATTTCAAGAAAATATAATAAACCGTTTGCGAGATATCGCATTGTAACACTTTAAAAAACTCACCCTGTATAATACCATCTTATTAATAACAAATAAAGGTAATTGTTAATTAGCACCTGAAACAAAACATTTAACGCATTTAACTACAAAAATTTGAAAAATATTCTGTTGATTTTATCAATTAAGGAAAATGATATAGGGGGGATTTCTCCTCACAAACAACGTAGGTACTCTGTAAATCATATTCCGAAAATAAAATACTTAAAACATATGGAACCTATATCCATTATCATTTCTTACCTATAACCAAAATAAATGTTGAAATTATTTACTTTGCTAAAAACAAAACAGGATGATCATGAGGTAAAATAATAGCCAGGGCAATAATCAAACATATAACAAAGTGACTTTCATATTATCCACAGTAAATGGCTTTTAATTCTACATAATGCACATGTGTAAAACTTTTGTTTCCTCCTTCCTCAGAAGCACGGAAACATCCGTCGAATTTGTGGAAATTTATGGTAGGTAAAATACAGAACATAACTCAAGATTAGAGAAACATAATCTTTACGTATGTTAAGGCAGGCTGTAGCATCTCAATTTAAATAAGATCTTTTACACCCTTTGGGCATTGGTATATTTCTAAATCATGCCGCCGTATATCGTGAGAATTTATTATCTGACCAAAATAAGCATGGTTTAAACCCATAGCTATATTTATACAGAAAAAGACACTCAATTAATCTATTTTAATTTAAAAATATAGCAATCTAATATTATAATTAATAATTATAAATAAACCGACACAGCTCTTACGCGAGATTTGTTTTCTATTATATATCAACTTATTCTATAAAAGGCTGCCTTCGGTTATTTTAGATTGATTATACAATGATTTGAAAGCAAAATACCTCCGAAAAATGAACTATAAACCGAGCTCTCCTATTGATTTGTAAAAATAGCAGATACTAGTGAGTTTTTGATAACAATTACTGGGGTTTTAAAACGCGTTTGCTTGTTCCTGTTTTTGAAAAGATATTTTAAGTTATAACATGTTTTGGTTTCAACCAGAGCCATAAACTTAAAACACACACACAACATGTAGTAAGTACTATTTTCTATTATTTTAAATGATTTCTTTTTTATTTTAGATTTAATTTTAATTTTAATTTCATTTGATCTTTTCACCTGTAGTATTAGTTTCTTTCTTTTCCTTTTGCTTGAACTGTTTAATAATATGTAACATACAAAACAAATAAAGTGATTTATTGATTGATAATACACTTGAATATAAGAAAAAAGACACTTGATCCATAAATTTGCAGACGTTTCTGGACAAACAAAGAAAAGAAACACCCATGAGTTAAATTAAGAACTTTTTCTATCTCTGAAGTCTGTTAACATTCTCGTTAATCATTTGCAAAACTCTCTATTGATTCACAAAAAAACAGATATTAAACGTATGCAAGCTCGGTATTTTCTCTGTAAATAGAATGTTCATACCGCCATTTATATTTTGATGAAGAGCTGTTTTTTTATTTCTGGACCTAGTGCTTAATTAAATTGTTTAAATTTCATTTTTAAAGATAATAAAATTTTATTTATACTGAATTTTAATTAGCAACGTATGTAAATATCCATTAACTTGGGTCTCGTTGAAAGAGTGTAATTAATATGATTTGGAATTCCCCGGTGAGTTTTAATTTTTTCTTTAATCTTTTGCCACTTATTTTTTAGCATTAATTAATGCATTTTCTGCAATATATAGGTAGAATCACAAAAATATTAGGCTGCTAATTTTAGCCGAAAAAGTACAAAACGACCAAAAGTTTCTATTTCTTGTTACGTTAAATTTTGTCTCCCCCAGAAATAAAACGTCGAATGTTTTTTCCTTTTCTTGTTAAATTATTGCTGAAATTAGAGTTTCAAAAGTAATATCAATTTACAGATACATGAAATGTGAAACAAATTTGATGAATTTCTGTATAGACTTTTATTTGGTATTTTTTTTATGAGAAATAAGTAGGTACTTATAATAATATTTATTGCTGATTCATATCGTTTATTTATAATTTTTTGTAAAGTAAAAACAATTGTGTATAAAAGTATCATTAACACTGCCGCAGAACGTTATATTAAATAACTCAGTAGCTTGAAAAAAAAATCTTGATTTCCTCAAAAATAAATGAGGATTCCAAATATGATCTTTATTTAAACTACGGAGTAAATAATTTATTACCAGTTATAGATCCCAGTCATTTTTAAATCCGTATTCTCAGGTAATTTTTACAACTTTACATCTACACATCACCTCGGTATTAAAACGAAATTAAACATAACACAAACATATTTATTTAATCATCTGTACTTAATTTGCTCCCCTGAGCAGATTCTACTAGCGCACAATCCAAACCACAACACAAAATTAAATGAACTTAGGTAATTTTGAAAGTGTCATGCATATTTTAACAACTTTTAAGTAGATTTATTCCGCCAGGAAACGGAAATGCTTCTCTACAAGCCTATTTAAAGGCTTACTATTACTAAGCCAATTGTTAATATTTCGAGCCTTTGTTTAGACCATATTTCAAGCTACATGACTTTAAAAGCTTTTTGGGGGTTATTGTGTATATAATTAGTTTCTTTATAACGCTAAAGACAAAAATATAAATAGTTTTAATTTGAAAAATTCAGGAAAAAGGTACAAAATCGGACATCAAACTTTAATGTCAATACACTAAACTTGTCTTAAAGTTCCCTAACATTTTAAGTAAAGAGCCCCAAACTTAGCAACGTTTCCGTCGGTCGACATCAGTGTTGATATAGTGTAATTCGTGAACGTAAGCGATAATATACCTATCCCGGATGATGTTTTCATTGGACTAAGACCCTTATTGTAAATTCGGTGCTTAAGGCAGGAATGAGGTCATTTGGTTTATCCAGGCGTCTCTGATTTTGTTTATATTAATTTGGATAGGTGTAGAGCTTAATCATAGGCGCAGGACAAGGGGTTTCAAAACCCTTAGTAGAACCAAAGGGAAACGCACTACAATATTACACAATTCCCTTGGCTTTACGAGAACAAACACATGGGAAAAAAAATTTTGTGTACAATAAGAACAGATATTTCCTAAATATTGATGGAACTGAACTTTACTCAGGCTAGCTCCCTAAAAGACTAGAAAATCAAATATAAATAATATGTTTAAACAGACAGTTGGGGGTGTTTCCTAACCTCTCTGATAAAATGTAGGCGGTTAATCCTCACCTTATTTTAAGACGAAAATGTGGTATAAAAGTTTTTCGCATGTCGCTTCGCTTTCGAAATACAGGGTGTTAAAAAAAATTGTATTTTTTTTTCATTTTATTAATTAATGCCAAACGATATTCTAATGATATTTCTTAAACAAAAGGGATTAGAGCACTTTACTTTGGGTCAATTTTAAATTTTACAATCAGTTCATTGGCGGGGATCTGGGTAAAAGAGTACCTTAATTTTTTAGTTATTTTTTGTATTTTAATCATTATGTTGCGTCAAATGATACGATTAGGCTTTGCTTCGTTCCATGACAACCACATTTGTTTTCTCCGTAACATTTGTCTCCTGTTTAACATCTTTCAAATAATATCCTTTTGAATTGTTTTTGAATTTATTTGTACTACATTACGTACTTTTCATAATGACTGAGTTTACCAATCAAGAAATGGCTGAAATTTATTTTATGTACGGTTTGGCAAATGGAAATGCGCTAGAGTTGAGACGTTTATATGCAGAACGTTTTCTTAATAGACGAGTACCGTGTTCGGAAACATTTACAAGATTGCACCTCAGGTTAGAGGAAACAGGTAATTGCAAAAAGCAAAATAGGCGGCCGACCACTTACAGTTAGAACCGTACAACTTGAGGAAGAGGTCTTAAAAATGGTGGAAGAATCTACAGGCACTAGTACGAGGAAAATCGGGAACGAGTTGAATGTGGGTTACACAACAGTATGGAGTATCTTAAAGGACTATTTACTTTATCCTTATCACGTACAAAGAGTGCAAGCTTTGTTGCCTAGAGACCTTCCAGCTCGAGTTCATTTTTGTAACTGGTTTCAAGAAAATTCTTTAAGGGTCCCACATTTTTCGGCAAAAATACTATTTACAGATAAAGCGAATTTTTCCAAACAAGGCATCATAAATTTTTACAACAACCATATTTGGGTGGAAGATAATCCTCATGCTATCATCGAAGGACATTACCAGTATACATTTTCTTTTAATATTTGGGCAGGGATTATTGGACCGTATTTTTTTCCAAATCGACTTACTGGTGATGTCTATTACAACTTTCTTAGAGATGAATTGCCAGAATTGATGAAAGCAGTACCATTAAGAACGAGAATTTTAATGTGGTTCATGCATGACGGCGCTCCCCTCACTTTGCAGTACTTGTTGGATAGGTAGAGGAGAACCTCACCCATAGTCACCCCGTTCGCCGGATCTGAATCCATTGGATTTTTATTTCTGGGGTCACCTTAAACAACTCGTTCATACTACTCCTATTGAGAAGACCTTCGATTGCGTATTATTGATGGTTTAAATACGATTCGCGCCAGTCCCGAAATTTTCCAATACGTAAGAGACAATTTAGCACGTTGTGTACATGGGTGTTTACTGGCTCATGGAGGACATTTTCAGCAATTTATTTGACTTTTGTTCATGTGAGTTCATTATTAAAAGTTTTAAATTAACCATTAAAATGATTATTATTGCTTTACTAAACCTCTGTCATATACTATAAAAGAAATGAAGAAGATGATTAAAAGAGCCAGAAGATTTTAGCTGGACGCTAGAAAGCGAGGCGTTTGAAATTCACTAGGCATCTAGGTGCAGTAATATTTTTAGACCAGTTTATTTTATTATGAACATATTTTTTTTTAGGAATATGCGAGTCAAATCTCTATCGGTTGTATTTGGTTTGATGCGGAAATCTTTGTGAGTCATACTTTTATCGGTTGTAATCACCAGCAGATGTTTTTTTTGCCACATACCCTGTCTTTCTAGTGATAAAACGACACATTAGCTAGAAGTAAATGTCTAGCGGTGCAGGGTAAAACAGAAAGTAGAATATGGGTGTTTTCCTCTTGAGGTGGGTGCTATTTTAAGATTTATTATTACGAATTAAGTATATTAACTTGTAAATTGGTTTAGGTAAGCTTAATAGAATTTACCCTGTAACATTTATGAGAGTTAGTAAGTTATGTTTAAGCCCAAAGTCATCTTTATCAGTAAGGACAACATGCTCTTTATATTATATGGATGATAGTATATCATTTGCCAATAAATGTGAATTAAGCAGTTTTACCCTCTGACCACAGATGTGTAAGTATATGGACTTTAATCATTGCAGCAGGAATGTTCCTATTTGGGTAAATTATGCTAAAATAAACAAAAGTATTTGAGTCATACCATTTTCCGTGTTAGTGGGAAAGTTGTATCGTTGTATAGTTAAATCACCGAAAGCCAGAACTGTCAAGCTATTGCAGGCAATCCCTAATTTAAAGCCTAACTAAACTGTGCTGATCTCGAATTTCTAGGAGTAATTAAGTTTATTTAAAAAAAAATCAGATGTTCTTGGCATTCGCCCTTAATTTAGGTACACCTACCTTTAGCCGCAGGAAGGCAGCGTATCGAAGTCTTGATATTGTTAGGATGTGGAGATAAAATGAGAAGTCAAAGTGAAGTGTGCACTTTATTTAATGCTAAATATCCGGAAAATCAAATTTCACAGGGCACTGTTAGTAAAATATTCCACAAATTTGATGAACATGGCACAGTAAAGGGCTTGCCTAGGAATGGAAGGCCACGTGTTTTAGGCGACGATGAAAAATTGGATATTGCATTATCTCTGCAGGATAATCCGCATGTTCAAATACCACCCTTATAAAGTATGTCTTGTCCAAGAGCTTTTAGAAGATGACTATGATAGGCGTTTGCAATTTTGCGAAGAAATGATGAGACGGTGTGACGAAATAATAGGTTTCCACAGAACATATTATTTTTGGATGAAGCTACTTTCTATTTAAACGGGGTGGTTAACAGACATAATTATCGTTTCTGGAGTCAAGAAAATCCCCGATGGATATTTGAAGCGCATATTCAGCGGCCCCAGAAAGTAAATGTATGGGCAGGTATCATTAATAACCGAATTTTAGGGCCATTATTTTTGGAAGGAAACCTCACAGCTGAAAGGTACCTGAATTTCTTAACCTTCGAGTTGAGGCCTGCTCTAGCTGTAATTTTTCCCAACGAAGTAGATCCAGATATACCTAATGAAACGATTTGGTTTCAGCAAGATGGTGCTCCACCGCATATTGGTGTCAATGTGAGAAGATATTTAGATCAGATATTTCCAGGTCGCTGGATTGGACGACGTGGTACAATTAAATGGCCACCGAGGTCCACCAGACTTAACGCCCCTAGACTATTTTCTTTGGGGATATTTAAAAGAAAAAGTTTACCAAAATAGGCCAAATTAATGATATTGAAGATTTGAAAAACAAAATTAGTTTGGAGAGACAACATACCGGCTGAAGCCATTCGAAATTCCGTCGACGGATTTTACCATTGTCTGAAAGCATGCCAAGGAGAGGGTGGAGGACCTTTCTAGCATTTGCAACGCTAAACCACCTTCTTCTTGTGTTTTATTTTGCTTCGTCACATTTTAATTTTTTTTGAGAAAATAAATAACAAATAAACCATAGCTATTGTTAAGTCACAATGTCACAAAATGTCAGAACGTGAAACAATGAAGATTTCTTACCTTGAAAGGTAAAAAAAACATGAATGATTTATCATTTCCGCTTATTTAAATAGGGATTTTTTTAAAACTTTTAACAGTCGCCATTTTGAAATAGCTTGACAGAATCGCGCAAAAGCTTATGAGCATACTGTATGAGATATTAGCTTTCAAATGATGTATCACAAGTTGTATGTTTCCATTTAAAAAAAAAGATCGATGTCGTCATAACTTTGACAAATGTCTATGAAAAACAAACGAATAACGTCAAAATGTGAGCATATATAAAACTAAATTGACGTGTCCGAGCATTTTCTCCAAAAGTTACAGGTTAAGGCTATATTAATTTTATTCCGGACTTCTGGGCAGCCCTGTGTATTCATTGCATTATTAATTTTGATCGCTTAATACCCCTATAAAAATTTTTGATGTATTAGTGTTAACTTAACTCAGGTGCCGAAAAGTCCAAGACAATGAATTAACGTCCACACAGTACCTAAACTGGCTTCAAATTTACTCAACCTTTTAAGTAAACAGACCCAAACTTAACAGTGTTTCCACCGAGCGGCGTCAATGTTGATTCAGTGTAATTCGTGAGGCCAACGTAAGCGATAATATAGCTTGCTTGGATGATGTTTTCATTTGGCCAAGACCCTTATTTTAAATTCAGTGTTTAAGACAAGCTTCTTTAGTTTGCTTAGGCGTCTCTGATTTGTTTAGATTATCTGAATAGCTGCTAAGTTAATTTAACATTAAATAACTGAAGTTTTCTGTGTAATTTATTAATTCAGGAATAAAGTTTGTTAGTGGCAGCTTTTTTTAAATTTGTTCTTATGTCTTAAATAAAAAGCACAGGCCGTAGAATCTAGGATTGGGATTCTCGTTACTGTATTTCGAAGAGGGCTATTTATCACGTGCAATTTCATTTTTTAATTTTTTGAAAATTTGGAAAAAAAAGACGAAATTCTTATTTTATTATATTACTGAGAACTTCAAATTATAGATGCCGCTTAATATGGTCGTTGTTTTAAGGACATTATATGAGATTAAAACAAAACAATTAAACATTCAGACCCCAGGCAAAAAGTGAAATTTTGTCTGCCTGTCTAATTATTGACAAAAAACTTTTTCAGTCGCGTATTTTATTTACTTGTTTTTTTTTTATTTACATTCAAATCTGTTGTGTAGGTTGTAGCTAGTGGAAAACTGTTAAAATAAAAACTCCAACATTAATTTGCTTTTAATATGTCTGATGTTGGTTCGTTATTATATCCCATACAAAAATGTAAACAATGATTTAAGCCTAAATATATACATTATGCCGTACTTTACGAGAATAATAGAGAGAATAAAAATAAATGAATTATGGTTCATGTAAAATAAAAACCGATTATTGTAAGTCCGTAAGAAAACACGAGGAAATTAAATTTGTTGAAAAAGTATTAAAACTTTATGCGATATTAAATTTACTACAAACTTAAAGTATTCTTCTTTGATACGAACTCACTTACGGCAAATATTTTGTTTATTTAAACTTGTAAAAATTAAGATAATTTGAGTTTTATTGGCCGATAGTTGGCAACACAATTGTAAACGGTGTGGTGGCGCCAGCTCGTTCGTTGGCTTTGTTTGACGTTTCATGCAGAACTAACCTAATTGTTCGCGGTTCCGTGTTGCTGCCCGTCTATTTTTTAACAAAAACTCCAGATCTTTTTATGAATAGCATTAAAAAACTGTTCTATTAAGAGAAACAAAAGTGTACATATATATATCTCTGTCAATTACGTTGTTTACTATTTGTGAAAAATGCTGAAGCATTTAAATAGTCGGTGCAAAGAGCTAATAGCTAGAAGCTATTTTTGGAAGTACTTAACAACAATGGCCTATTGTTACCCTGGACAGCAGTACATAAAAGAAAATTTAAAGAGTATGTTAAGGTCTAGATATTTTATTTCTACTTTACTAATTTTTAGCGTGTAGTAGTAGCCCTAAATTTGAAAATTTCCACTGTAAGCGCAATTTCAACAACAGTTAAGGAAAATAAATTATTATAATCACCTTAAAACAAACGTTCTAATTCAAAGAGAGTTGTAAATGTGTGAAGATTGGATATAGTTCTATTCGGGACACTATTTATGGAATGTACTAAACAAGTAAGTTGTATTATTTAAAACTTATAATATTTTACATCGGTCATTCATAAGCTGTAACTTTTTTTAGAACGTCATATAACTTTGACAACTTTAAGTTATAAATTAAAATACAGAGAACTGTTTGATGGTTGTCTTAACTTTTTAAAAAGCCTCTTTAAGAAAATAGGTCTCGGATGGTAAAAAGATGAACTGAGGCGAGGGCTTATGGAACTTCCCATATAGCTTTCAAACGACTGGAATTTTTGAAAGAACATATTAAAAAAAAGGAAGCATTCTTGTACCAATTCGTTTTCTTGGATGAGACATGGATTTTTCAGAATGGTATCATTGGTCGATCTTGGCAAGATGAAAATTAAAAAAGTGTTAGATCTACTAAAGTTGATAATAAAAGGTATAATGCAGTAAACAAATATATAAACTCTTGTTTTTATGAAAAAAAAAAACTGTAATTCCCTCACTCGGATATTTTGGTTACAAGCTGGCAACACTGTCGATAACTGACGTCACTCGACGGGTATGACGTGCATCGGTTTTTGTTTTGCATTAAGTTTACTTGCCCTTACAAATTTTAGTAATCACGTCATAAGAAGTATTTAGAATAAATAAAATTATAGCAAAACGATCTATCGATACTGAATTCTCTTGGACATATTTTCTTGAAAGCCAAAACAAACGAGATGCTTAATTAAAAATAAGTAACAAATACCAAAAAAATGATTTAAAAAAATACCACTTAGCTAAATTATAAAGATAAAAACATTTAAATTAAATAAAGGTACAAGATACCTGTTAATACACAAAAAACGTTGATAATACACAAACAATCCATAAAATTGTAATAAAGTTAAAACCAACGCCAAATGCTGTCCTTATTACTTTGAATGTGCTTTTAGGGTGATTATTTTTTATGTATTTTTTTTTTGTGCTTAACAAAAATTTATTACAGACACTTAATGTTTGGCCAGTGGTGTATCGTCTCCTACCTCCTACCTATCTAATTTGAATTGACATAGCACTATCGACCTTAGAATATCGTGCCAAAACCAATATCTAAAAGAATGCTTGAAGGTGCAAAGACAAAAATATTTATACAATAAATTTGAACACAGTTTGTTAAACCCGATAGATAAATAGCCCTTAAGTTAAGAATGGTTCTGACGGTCAGTCTTTATGTTGATTCAGATAATATAGCTTGGCTGGATGTTTTCCTCCGGCCAAAGCCCTTATTTTGGATTCGGTGCTTAAGACTAGACGGGGATGCTATTGTTTGTCTAGGTGTTCCTGATTTGTTAAGGTTAATCTGGATCGAGGCAAAGTTAAATAATAACCATATACAAATTTTGCATTATAGGCATGATATTCTGGTTTAGTTCACTTTTATTTTCAATGCTATTAAATTATACAAAGTTTATGCAAGTTATTGTTATATGTAGTTGTGCTTAAACGATTCTAATAATATTTGATAATTCGTATACAATGCAAAAACAGAGATAAATAACCATCGAATTCATAAAAATGTCTATTGCTTCAAGGTGCACGTATACAGGGTTCCGCAATTGTGCGTCATGCAGGCTTTCATAGCTTCTTTATACAGGGTGAGTCGGGAGGAATATGCCTAACTCGAAGGGTGTAATCTATGCATCAAAATAATAAGAAAAAACTCAAATATTGTTATCCAATATTTATTTGTTTTTAAGTTATAAGGCAAAAACAAAATATTGCATTAATTAAGCTTTCCTGTAATGCATGCTTTTGATTGTTGTGCTGTCACTATCCTATTAGTGTCAGTATAAAATGTTACATTGATTCACCGTTAACTTTCGGATTTGTATCATGTCACTTATTCACATCTCGAATACGCCAATATGGTTTTTATTTGTGGTTTGTGTAATGGGAATGCTACAGCGGCTGCTGAAGAATATCGTGAACGATTTCCACATGAAAGAACATCGAACAGAAAGGCCTTTATCAGAGTTTTCAACAAACTCTGCGAGACCGGAACGCTTCCAAGTGCTAATGTAACATCCGAACGAGCCATTCAAAAGGATTTAGAAGAAATAGAAAATGTTCTAGCTTTAGTACAAGAAGCCTCCAGTAGTGGAGAAGATGAAATTCTTTTACAATGATGATAATGCAATCACGAATTTTGCAGATGATACAAATTTATTGGTAGGAAAACAAAATGTTGAAGAATTGATCCATGATAGGAAAAAATTGTATTCAAAAGCAAAACAGTGGTTTCAGAAAAATAGATTAGTTTGTTGTAAATGATGAAAGAACTAACATTATTACTTTCAGCAAATATATGAATCAATGATAAGGATGTTAAAACTGTAACAGAAACAAAATTTGTGGGTGTTATTATTGATGAATTCCTAAAGTGGTCTCAACATCTTGAAAAACTGTCACAAAAATTAAATCAAATATGTTATGCTATAGTCACAAGCAAATACTTGGATGAAAATATCCTAAAACTCATCCACTATGCAAACTTTCGTCGCTTATCAGATATGGTATCATTTTTTGGGGAATCGGTTCTGATGCAGAAATAATTTTTAAAATACAAAAAAGGGTATTAAGGATAATTGTAGAACTAACTTCAGGGATAGCTGTAGAGGGGCTTTTAAGTCAAAAGGACTATTGACTGTGTGTGGCATATATTTATTCGAATGCTCACTGTACCTGTGTAGAAACAATAACGACTTCTTAAAAAACACTTAAAACACAACATATGATACTAGAACGTTGGATATACAGTATCCCATAAAAAAAGGTTTAATTTTTATTTTTACTACTTTATACACAAATAAATGAATAAAAATTAATTTCAAATATACTATATATATATATATAATATATACTGTGGCCTTATTATGATATGAATAACATATTTATGTGTTGACAAAAAGCAAAAATAAAAATAAATTTCGGTAAGTTACCTACTAAAGACTTGTATAGTTGATACAGGAAAGGTGGCCTTATATGGGACAGGTACCTTAGTTTTTTAAGCAAAGGGGTGTTAACTTAGCTTATCTAAAAGTTTTCGTTTGACCAAGGCCCTCGTTTTAAATTCAGTACTTAAGATAAAATGGGGTCCTGTAGTTTACCTATTCAAGCATTCCTGATTTGTTTAGGTTATTCCGGACAACACCGAACTTAAATCATAGCCGCAGAGAAATCTCCAGTTGATTTACAATGTTAATTTTACGGGTAAATAAGAAACAATTTTGTTAAATTTATTGATAGTAGGTGGATAAATAATTTTGTGTTTATTTTGAGGCCATTATTTCCCGGAAAATTGAGTACCAAAAAAACGGTTGTTGACGTTTCGGCTAGTAAAGTGTGTTCACAAATATAAGAAACTGACCTAATGACTGCTATTATTAGGGTATTCAAAATATAATAAACAACAATAAACCAGTTCTGTGAAATGATACAAGCGTAATAAATTTTAAGTACCGTAATCAGGTAAAAAAAATGCGGATAAACCAGGGTCCTTTTTGATTTTAGTATGTCAACGTACACTGTTGAGTTTAGTTTGTTTTTTAAAAATGTTTCGTCCTTGGTGTTCTAGTGAGATTTTTGAAAGCAATAAAACTGAAGTAAATATAATATAATATATATAACATAATATAATAGAAAGAATGTGTTTTTGACTTTAATGTCGCGCGGAAATTTGTGCCCTAAAGAAGTTCTAAAGAAAACGGCTTTACTTACAAAAAAATCCTTTTCCACAGTTTGGAAAATTACCAAGGGGACGAGGAACTTATACGACGAAAAATTTATAAAATGAATGAAGAGCAAAGTGTACCAACATTGGACAATTTAATAAAGAGGCTGACAACAGATGAAACAGAAATTAAATGCTCAAGAACGACATTGTGGAAGCGCCTTCAACACATGGGCTTTAAATTCAAAAGGATTAATAAAAAGCAGGTTTTGATGGAGTCCAAGCATGATCAAGAATGGCGGTAGGAATATCTGACAAAAGAAATAAATACAGAAGAGAAGGTAGACCGATCATTCATTTAGATGAAAAGTGGTTTGACACCCACGACATCCCGTCAAGTGGTTGGGTCGATTCTAGCGGCAAATGTGTGACGCGTACCCCGTCAAACCGTGGAAAAAGAATAACAATCTTACATGCTGGTTCTGAAGATGGGTGGATGCCGAATAGTCTATCTCTCTCGGCAAAAAATATTAGTGAATCACGTGTTGACTATCATGAAGACACAACAGCGGAGTTATTTGAAAATTGGTTTGAAACTAAATTATTGCAGAACATTCCACCAAATAGTGTCATTGTTATGGATAACGCTAGTTATCATAGTAGGCAATTAAACAAAGCTTCTTCTTCAAAAGATACTAAATCCAAAATTCAAGAATATATGTTTGATAATGATATATATTTTCATGGAAACTATAGAAAGAAGGACTTATTAGGAGTGCTTAGAAGTATGTCAATTCAAAAAGAATATTACTGCTATGAACTTGCGAAAAGCATGGGGCACATAGTATTGCGGCTACCGCCTTACCACTGTATATTTAACCCTATTGAACAAATATGGCACCAACTTAAGGCTGGAATTCGTCGCAATAATATTTCACCCACACTTAATTCTAGTGTATTAACTCAAATTCATGATGAAACTAAAAAAAATTCTGAGGTGAACTGGAAAAACTGCGTACAACATGTAAAGAAAGTAGAAGAAAGTTACATTTGTATTAGGAATACAACAGAAAGGTTTATTATTACTTTAGATGATGATAGCGATAGTGAAGTAGATTTAGTTGGATAATTTATTAATTAATATAATAATTTAGCATTATAAGTGTAAGTGTAAGACCATAATTCTATTTTTATATTTTGAATTTAATAAACATCAGTTTCATATTTATTTGCTGCTAAATTAAATATTTCAATACTATGTATTTTCTAAGACGGTCCTAGCTCAGTAGGCATTGTGCCAATACCCCTATTTAGGTACAAATAAATAATGGTCAGTTTCTTATATTTGTGAATACACAGTGATATGTCTGATCATAAAAAAAATAATTGAAGATAACCATCACAGAAAAGGAAGGGGATGGAACACACGGTCCTTGCTAGTATTCATCGATGGACTGTAAAGATAAACCTTTTTTGCATAATGATGAATAAAATTGGTTACATTGTAATGTTGCAGACATTTTACTCAACCTTATAAACAAACAGTCCTGCACTCATGCAAGTTTACGATGGTCAGCGTCGTGTTGATTCAGAGCAATTTGTAAAACGACGTAAGCCATAATATAATTTGCCTGCTGCTTTAGCTAAAATGACATTAAATATTTTAAGAGAGTAACGTAAACTTAAAGTTTACATATTATAGGTTGTAGTTTTGCAGAGAGCAATCTTATATATTAAAATGTGAAGGAAGACTGGATTGTTTTATTTACATTATATATTCATCTTCGGTTCCAATTTAAGCAACATATACATATTGCATCAAGTATAGCAGTCACATGCATAGATGCTAAGCAAATGGATTTGTAAATGAATAAGCAGTGAAATCCAAGGGCCTAACTGATGGGTCTCTTGTAAAGTGTCAGTTGCCTGACCAAGCTCTGACGGAGGTTTACATATTACCTTCATAATTAATAACATAAATAGAATATCAGGATTAAAACATAAAAAAATATTTTACATCTAGCAGGTTCAAATTATTATCTGATTCAATTTAGTTATTATTGTCTTTCATTGTATAATAGATATTTATGTTATAAGGATCATAATAACGATCATTATGGCACTAGCCGTGAGTATTATTGGACGAGGCGTCAGCCGAGTCTAATAACACGGCGTGTACCATAATGATTGTTTATGATCCGAATTTCATACAATATTTTATATTCCGACGATTTTTGTGTTTTTTTTTGATGAATTTTAAGTTTTCGTCAGTAAACTAATAGCTTGATTTTAATAAAACCAGGTAACTATAGAAATATTTGTTTGTATTGTCATTGTCAGAATTGAATTTTTAATTTTAACGTTTATATAATATAATATGGATAATTTGCCATCAGAAATCGAAGAATTGGCCAACAAAGCAGTTGTTGGTTTGTTGCCCGTAAAGTCTAAAGGCATATATGAAAAAACTTATGCCAATTACAAAACTTGGTGTTCCCAGAAAAAGGTTGTCAATATCGTACACGAAAAGGTACTTTTGGCATATTTCAAGGAAGAATCAATGAAGTCTTCGAGTTTATGAAGTTATTACTCTATGTTAAGGAGTACACTATTACTTAAGAAAAACGTCGACATAAGTAAGTTGAATCAATTAATAGCTTTTTTAAAACGAAAATCTGATTCTTACACACCCAAAAAATCCAGGATTTTGACTAAAGAAAATATTGCAAAGTTTTTACAAGAGGCAGACAACGAAACATACTTGCTATTAAAAGTGTCAATGATAATAGGTATAAGTGGAGCATGTCGAAGAGTTGAGTTAAAAAACTTAAGGATAGAAGATGTACACGATGAGGGGGTTGTTTTTCGAATTTTCATACCTAGTACAAAAACCAACGTTCCCCGAGAATTTTACGTAACGCCTGGCGATGTCGAAGGAATAAAAAATATGGTGCAGCTTGTTCGAACCTATGTATCAATCGATGCCGAAGTTTCTCGTTTTTTTCTAGCATTTAGAAACAACAAATGTACAAAGCAACCAGTGGGTATCCATACTTTCGGAAATATGTGCAAAACGATCGCTGCTATTTTAAAGTTACCCCATTCCGCCGAATACACAGGTCACTGTTTCCGGAGGTCTTCAGCTTCACTGCTGGCTGATTCAGGAGTCGATCTTCACACTATTAAAAGCCATGGTGGCTGGAAAAGTGACACAGTTGCTGAAGGATATATAGAGAACTTTTGCGAAAACAAGAAAAGGATTTCAGCAGCCATTCTCGGGAAGAAATCATCGAGTGTTTCATCGACTGTCGTTCCCTCAGAAGAAACAGAAACCATAGAAATTAAAAACACAACAATGCAATAATTTCAACTCCTATGTCCAACATCAATTTAACGAATTGTAATAATGTTACTTTTAATTTTAATCATTAAATTTTGTTCCATTTTGTTTTAAATAAATTTTTTCATTTTTGCGTCTGATTTTCATTATAGTACTCAGTCCTATAATGAAATCATTATAGTACTCAGTCCTATAAAGTATGTCATTTTGACACTAAAAATGAAATCCATAATAATGTCATTATGACACGTCGGAATATAAAAATAATAATAGTGTTATCTACACCTAATATTGAAGAGATCTGGAATTAATTGTTAACGCATTTTTAATACTCCTACAATATTTCTTTGATTGCATTATACATGAAAAGATACTAAACAAAACGTTTATATTAAATTTTCACACATGAATAAAGCAGGAGGAAATGAATAGAGAGACTATTAATATTTGACAAGCTAAGGTATTACATTACTGATACGTACAAGTTCCCTAAAAGAGCATTGTAATAGAGTTTCCGCCGCTGTAACTTGGTCCACGAACACATATACCTTATTTAACAACTAGAAACGGAATGCCAAGTACTAATAAACATCCATATTAACATTGTTGTGGTGGCATGAGACAATTCTCACAAACGACGAATAACTTCGTTAATTAAATCTAATGAAGGCCAAATATACACATATATGTATATTATGTTTGTTATCTCTTTTAAAAAGCACGAGAGAGTGATAGAGTCACCTAAATCAAATTTAAGGAAATATGATATTTGGAACACTTGATGGCATGGGAAAAATTATCTTATATCTGCTTGAAAATTATATTTTAAGACTTCCTGTGAAATAAAGCCAGTGCATTTTAAAAGAGCAGAAGAACTTTTGCTGGACTGATCTTAATGTATTATTACTTAAGCGGAAGTGCTGTAAAGGAAATGATAAAAATAAAACCCGTGGGACATCGTTTGGTTATGAATTTGCTACGAGAGCAAATGAAATTAGTGTTTGCCAAGACTATTTGCGTGGAATAAAATATCCATTTTTAAGGCGAATCGAGGAATGTTTAAACACGAACAGGTGGTCTTGCTAGTGATAATTCACCTCACTTTTATTGAACCAATCAAAACGCTCATTTTTATAGCAACCACCTTGGTAACGGTCGTCTTACCCGATAAGACTACCGCTAGCTCGAAAAGACGCTTTCGAAAAGACGCTTGTAGCTTTTTTACTTAAATAAAAAATTAGTAACACCTCTAACTTGTATATTTACCTTTATCAGACGGCCTTCATTTTTATGTTCAGTAAATTATCCAATAAAATACACCTCTAGAGGCGGTTTCTTATCTTCATACCTTCGTTTTTCACTCGAAACTCGATTTTCCAAGAAAATTTTCACTCAATGTAATTTTTACTTATAATCAAAGATAAGACCCTCGAGCTAAAGCTCTCGGGATCATATCAGATTATAAGTAAAAATTACATTTCCTAAAAATTTGTCAGAAAATCGATTTCTTGTTAAAAACATCGGTATTACCGATAAGACGCCTCCTCTATCGGTATATTACTGTTGAAAAGAAGAGGCTCCAATCATAGATTCTAGTGTCCATTAGGATTTAGTACTAAGCTAGATTAAGGATAATTACGGGAGAAATGGACCATCGCCTGAGGAGGAGCAGTCCCATAAGTCTTAAAAAATATGTTTATAGCCTCTATTTCACTACACTGAGAAAGTTATATGGTATATAATAAAGGGTTTTCCAATAAGAACGATATGATTTCAAAATGAAATAAAATTAAAATTATTTCAGATACAATAAAACTTTTTATATTATCTTAAAGTATAGTTGATAACATTTATGTTTTGAATAACACATCGTTTAAATGTCCTCCGCGACTTCGTGTACACGAGCGAATTCGACGAACC
This sequence comes from Polydrusus tereticollis, assembly GCA_963920685.1. Classification (NCBI taxonomy): domain Eukaryota; kingdom Metazoa; phylum Arthropoda; class Insecta; order Coleoptera; family Curculionidae; genus Polydrusus; species Polydrusus tereticollis. The sequence continues at coordinate 7,084,205 of OY987335.1, forward strand.
CAATTTTCGATGACTTTATGTAATAAATCGGGCGTGATCTGACGAATGCAGGGTTCAATGTTCAACCTTAATGCATCAAGTGTTTGTGGTCTGTTTGCATAATCCTTAGATTTCAAATAGCCCCAAAAGAAGTAATCTAAAGGAGTTAAATCACAGCTTCTTGGAGGCCACTGAACAGTAGCATTTCTTGAAATTATCCTTTCGTCAAACTTTTCTTGCAGTATATCGATAGTTTCATGAGCAGTGTGACATGTGACACCGTCTTGCTGGAACCACATATCCTCCAAATCAAGTGCATCTATATTTGGCCACAAAAAATTTCTTAACATCTGTCGATATCGTTCACCATTCACTGTAACTGCATCTCCTGCCTCATTTTGGAAAAAAAATGATCCGATGATGCCACCATACCATAAACCACACCATATAGCGGATACAAAGGCTTCTCATCAATCTGTTGTGGATTGTTTTCACACCAAAAACGGCAATTTTGCTTGTTAACGTATCCACTTAACCAAAAATGAGCTTCATCTGAAAAGATAATTTTTTTGGCAAAATTAGGATCCCTTTCAAGTTGTTCAAAACTCCAAGCAGCAAATTCTCTGCGCCGACGATGGTCCAGTGGCTTAAGTTCTTGGGTCAAAACAATCTTATAGGGGTGTAAATTCAAGTCTTCTTTCAAAATACGCCAAGTTGTCGTTTTTTTAATCGTTAACTCTTGAGCACGACGAGGAATTGATAAATTTGGATACACTGCAACACTAGCTCTTACAGCAGCAATATTCTCAACAGTTCTTGCGTTTCGATGTCTTCTTGGTGTTTTTGCATCGTGAAGAGTAAAATTATTTTCAAATTTCTCAACGATGCGACGAATGGCAATCAAAGAAGAACGATTATTTACACCAAAGTTTTCGCGAAGTGCGCGATAAGTGTTCACAAAAGATCGTCTATTTTCATAAAATTTTTGGATAATAACCAAACGTTCTTGAAGCGCGTATTTAGCCATAATAAATTGTTATAGTTTACTGACAATAACTGACAACTGGTGACAGGTATAACTTTATTACCATGGTTACCATATCGTTTCAAAATCATATCGTTCTTATTGGAAAACCCTTTATATACCTACGTATAGAAGTAAAAAATATATAACTTACTCTAAACTTACAATATAACTCGATGTGCCCTCTGAGTCGCGGGGATGAAATTAGTTGGGTGACTGAACCACGGAGCTACCGAGCTACTATCGGCTATCAGCTGATGGCTTTATGATAGCTTTTGATAGCTCTTTGAGAGCTTTTCGATAGTTACCTTTTGTATCACTGAGGATGCTATTTATATCAATTGTGGATTGTCTAATAATCATTTATTATTTTGCAGCAAAAAAATTGATGATTGTCAATAATATGTGCGATACATGAGGCAGAAAGATTGACTGATATAACGTATTTTAAAATGTGTTATATGTAGTGTAGCTAGTTAGTTATTTAAACTCTTTCGTATATTATGGTGGTGTAATTGGCCCACAATATATTTCTTAATTAGGTATTTTTAAGGAAAATCAATTTCTTTCGGAGTCTTTATTATATACTGGTTATTGTTTAATTAACGCGTGCAATATTTTTTTATCATTTTTTTACTATGTTGATATTTTTGCACAAACTACAGCCAAAATAAAAAGGTTGTCCATCTTTCCCGTAATTATACTATTTCTCAAAAAGGTTTAAATCTTGTTGTAGGCAATAAACTTTGAAGACAAATATCGGTAAAATAAAATTCGGACAAATCGATCAGCGATATTAAAAAGTAATATTTTACGTAAAAAAATTCAAACCCAACACCTCACCTTCATAGCCCAGAGAGGCATTGACTCGTATTTATTTTTAAGATATAAAACCTAACAGGGCAGAAAAACCTAAAATGCAAATCCAAAAGCTGAAAGAAACATTTCTCAGCCAATCGTAATATATGTTTCCATTTACAACGAGCCACACAGGGAAGTTTCCGCAAAACCCTGGACAAAAATCAAAATACTTATATTTTACCCAACAAAGCGTATATTATAGCGAATTTAATATACAGGGTTAGCCAATAAAATCGAAGCACGCCCGAATTTTCATATTTAAAAAAAAATCGTTAATTTTGTGTGTTAATATTTATAAACCTGTAATTTTAAAAGTTTAAATGGGCTCAGGGTCTAGTGATACCTCAGTTTAATGGATCGTAAATTTTCTTTTTAATACCTGCCGCCTGTTCTTTTTTTTTTAATTTTTGTTGAGTAGCCTACAAGAAAATTGCTTTTAAAGGTGGTAAAATAGTGTCATCAAATAGTTAGGAACTTAGGATATCAAGATTTTTCTTATACTGAAGAACTACATTCTTATTTTAAAGAACGGCATTTTCTTTCAGACCACTGAGCCAAATTTAAAAACTGGCCAGCGTTAAAAAGAGAATTTAAGGACGGACCTTTAAATTGAAGGTATCTCTTGACCGCTGATCTCATTTAAACTTTTAGGGGTGTAGCCCACCCTCGCTATGGGGTTCAAGTTACAGGTTTGAAAACATCTTTTTCCCCTTGAAAACAAAATTGATGCGGTTGAGGGATTTTTTTGGCTGACGATAAATGTGATATATGATTATATGTGTACTTTCTAGTTACAACTAATTTGTAATTATTTATTTAAAAAATTGTAATAACCGCCATATATTTAATTGCAAGTTGGTAAGTAGGACGTCCAGAGCTATGCCAACTTATGTTACAGTTACAGTTATACAGGGTGTCCGGCAAGTATATGGCAGACACTGAAGAGCGTATAGGATTCATTCTTGTTTCGTACACATCAAAAATTGACCTGAAATATTCTTGTTTCGTACACTGCATAAATTAACCCCCCCCCCCATTTTCATCTTCTCATTTTGTACACCGACCATTGTGATGGTCTGGTTACCTGGTAACATAGGTAATATCAAAATATATACACTTTGTTACTTTGTTTTCTATCACTTTATTATATTAAATTAATCCTATGGACTTATATGGTATTTGTATTTTTTATGTTTTATTATACATATATACATTAATATAAGCTACCTAATCAAATTTTACAATACATATTAAACGATTTAATGTCTCACGAATTTCCATTTTTCTAAGTAAATATCACAACAACATGCAACTGAATATCACAGTGAATGGCAAGAAAATCAAACAAGTCGCTAAGTTTAGATACCTCGAAAGCTGGATAACTCATGACCTGGACCCAGACGTGGAAATACGAAGCAGAATTGAACAAGCCAGGGTAACATTCATGAATATGAGAGTTCTTCTCAGCAACAACAGTCTTAATTTGACATCACGGTACCGTTTTGTAAAATGCTACATTTACTAGGTGCTGCTGTATGGAGTAGAGACATGGACAATAAAGGCCAATACCATGAACCGACTGGAAGCCTTTGAAATGTGGGTATTCAGAAGAATGCTAAAAATTCCGTGGACGGATTATGTGTCGAACGATGACGTTCTAAATAGAATGGGAAGAGAAAGAGAACTACTACAACTAGTGAAAAGGAGAAAGGCTGCATACCTGGGTCATATTTTCAGAAATTCCAAGTACCAATTCCTAAAGTTGATCATGGAGGGAAAGATCGAGGGAAAGAGAGGCATCGGGAGAAAGAAATATTCGTGGCTAAAGAACATAAGAGACTGGACAAACCTCGATGCCCATACACTTTTCAGAGCCGCGCAAGATCGAAACGAATATGCCAGAATTGTCGCCAACATTCAATGATTGGATGAGGCACCTTAAGAAGAAGAAGTAAATATTCGCTCAATATTTTGCTTAAGCGGCTGTAGATATGTGTAGGTCGCATCGCTGCTGTACAATGTCATAGTAATGCATTTCTTCTGTAAGTACTTTGAAGAGTTCAAATATATTAGGGTGACACTTGCCAATGCGTCTGTTCAGTCTATTATACCAGCCTTCGACGAAGTTTGTAGTACCGTGTCGCTCATTATAGCATATCCATAACAACTCGTTTTCGAGCCATTGTTTGACAAAAGAATCGTTGAATTTAACAACAGCTTCCTCGTTTGATGCATTCTCCATTATGTGTAGTCAAGCGTTGCTGATATGATCTTCTGGTAGGTATGCCAACGCGGCACACATACGTATGTGATCTCGAACTTCGTTATTTTCTTTGTATTGTGGGACCAGTCCAAGTTCTTGCACTTTTCCCCAGATGGCTTGGTTGAAATGGAAATTGCATCCTTTGATAACAACTTCGGGGAAAGCACCTCTTCGATTGATCGAAAAGGGGGCAACAACTTTTAAATGTCCCGTCCATGAAGAAAACTGACGAGTGTGTAAGCAAGTGTCTTCCATTGCTACCAAAAATTAGTATTCTCTCTTCATGGCCATCGTCTACTAATAAGTAAGATTTCATTGTTTCGGTCAAGGTAACGTCTTCTCGCTTTTTTGGCAGAACATCTATGCCTAGAGCCCTCTGCCTTTCTCTGTAGAATCGATCTTTAACTCAGGAAAATTCAGGAATATTAACTACAAAATCGAGCTCAGCATCTTTTGCAACCATCATTTCTTGCCTATAGATCTGTGGTATTGGAAGCAGTTCTTCTCGAGCACGTTTCTTGACCTGTTGCAAGTATAAGTCAACTTTATTTTTCGCTATGTCAGGAACTTGATTTTGTTTGGATGTACATGTAATCCTTGCAGGTTGTCAACGTCCCAGGGCATGGTCTCTTGGTGCACATCCACAGTATGTTGTTGGTATATGTACGTTTTATTGTATAACGATGTCCTGAACGCAAAATGCCTGGTTTCCCTCGTTTCGTTTCAATTACTTGAATATCCATGATGAAAAATATCGGTGTCGCAGTAATACTTGATATTATTATGATCAGATGAGAGCTTTTACAATAATATCAGAAACAAATTTAACACCCTTTATATATATACACCATACCGATTATTGCATCCTCTGATGAAATTATTATAGGAAGTTTTTGTTCCCTAATTATTAAAGTTAGTACCTGGCACCTGTAAATTCCAGTAACCCTCAATAAATAATAATTATATTTTGTGGCAAATCTGTTAATGACAACGAGATTTACGTTAGTAAGAACATCTAATATTTTTAAATTTTTTTCATACCATTATTAAATAATTATTATGAAAGTGCCTACCTATAAAGGTACCAACGTTACCAACACCCTTATGGCCATCACAATGGTCGGTGTACAAAACGAGAAGCCGAAAATGGATTAATTTATTCGGTGTACCAAACGAGAATATTTCAGGTAAATTTTTGAAGTGTACGAAACAAGATTTTACCGCATTCCTATTCCTAAAGTGCCCCTTAACCGAGATACAGCCCCAAACCGACGTGTATGATTTAGTGAAATCTTAATATTTTATGTAGGCAATAAGAACTCATAAAACCGTCATACAGTAGACGTATTACAACGTCAGGGAAGTCAGGAATGGACTTGCCACCACACGCGTTCGCCAAAATTGTGACAGGTGTCATATTCCAGAGCTGAAAACTGATTTTTTCATTTTTACACTCTGATCATTACAGGTACTCTACATTTGTTTCCATAAAATTAGCTGTTTTCGAAGAAAATACATTTTTTGTATATCACGTTTAACCATTGACTTTCAAAATTGGCCCAATTAGTGCGGTGGCAAGTCCGATCCTGACTCCCCTGATATGTAAAACATCTACACTGTAGTATGGTTTTATGAGTCTTTTCGGCCTACATAAAATATTAAAATTTCATTAAATTATACCAATCGGTTCAAAAGTTAGAGCCGATCTTGCGGAGGGCGCCACTAGCACTTGATAACTTTTTTGTCCCTCGGTGTATTGAATTTCTAACAATAAATCCTGATTCCAGAGCATCTTTTGCCCAAAAAAGGTATACCCGATAGGTAGGTTTCCGAGATTGAATTTAGTTTTGGCCACTTTTTGAAGTAATTTCCCTCTGTTCGGGCCAATAAATAGAGGGTGATTGCGACTCCTGAAACGCTTTGGGTTCGTTTACATTTTCTGCCTAGATTGGCCCCATCAATCAGCTAACGGAGGTGAGCCGAATATTATGATTTTCTCAAATATATTAATGGAACATGGCGCAGAGTAAACAAAACCCGCATAAAGTTATTTTCCTCGAAGGCAAGGAATTAAGCGGCCTTTTTTGATGATTTAATATCACGGGTATAAGCGTTAGGGGATTTGGCAATTAAGTTAAAAAGCTTATGAAAAATTTCGCCTTGGGTGGTTTGGGAAAAGGAATATAATTAAGAGCTATAAATAGGGATGGTAACGAAGGCCTAAGTAAATAAATATGTTGATTTATTGTGTGTAGTAACGATGTGTGCTGATTATATCTAAAATGTCGACAAGGCTCAGTGCTATACAGGTACGGCAAAGTATATTTCTAGTGAGCATTACCATGCAAAAAAGGGAATACGGAAATCACACAACAAAACTACATTTCTGAAGTAGTCGGTGCGTATCTGAATATATCTATTGACAACAAATTGGGTTAAACATTTCCATGTAAAGTTGAAAACTGGCAAGTTTTCTTAACGCAACAAAGCTGGTCTATACATAACACGAGCTTATATTTTCCAAGATACGCAAGCTAATTTATTGCCATGACTTTCTTTATCCTCTCACCTTACACCTATTGAACACAAATGAGACTTGATACGTAGACGATAAATTTTCTACACCCTAAAACAAAAGCAGCTGCTCCCCAGCTTAAGTAAAGGTGATTGGCGCGTTTATTTAGAAAAACACTTTTTGACAAACCAAAATCGTATTAAAATGTACTTTAGGTTATGTAGCATAGAGTGAAATCTAGTATATAAATTCGACCTTAATAGTTTGACAGCTTTTGCGACGTCTTCATAGCTTCACAGTGCTGTTTTTTTTTTTTATCTCAGGATGATGCTTACCAAAACACCGCCTAATTTGTACCGAAAGATTGTTTTTAGGACTGATATTCATGATTTAAACCTAAGACATAAATGTAAAGTACGTCCCAACATATTTCGTTTGGCTTAATGACTGCAATAAGACCCCTCATAAACTAGGCTTTCGCTTTCGCAGAGACGTATTAACCCACATTTATTTTTAATGCCAGTTTATAATAACAATAGATAGGTACATTACTTAATTTGTTATCAAAGTAAATAAACTGTCTAATTAAGGTTTTCTAGAAACAACTTAATTATTAGGATATTTCTCAAAACATTTTAGTTACAGGTACCTGGATAAAGGAAAACAATTAACAATAATTCATGCAGGTTAGGAGAATGGATGGATCCCTAATTGTTTGTTACTGTCGGCAAAAAATATAAAGGATTCAAGTCTAGACTATCATGAAGATACCAACGCCGCTCTTTTTGACAGCTGGTTTAAAGACAGTTAGCTTTCAAATGTATCAGAACACAGTGTTATTCTGATGGATAATACCACAGCCGGCAACTGGGAAAAGTACCGAATGCATCGAGCGCAAAATCCGCAATAAAGGAGTTCATGTTAGAAAATGACTTGTTCTTCGAGAGAACGTATAGTAAAAAACAGCTGTTAGAAGTGTTAAAGGCATTTAGTATTAAAAAAGAGTATGTGCGTGATAAAATGGCGGAAGAAATGGGTCACACTGTGTTGCGACTGCCACCCTATTATTGCATTTTTAACCCTATTGAACATATGTGGCATCAAATTATAGTGCACCTACTCTTAGTGGCAGTGTAATAGAGCTAATAAAGAGAGTTTTCGGTGAAATTCCAGATGAATGTTGGAAAAATTCGGTTAACCATGTCTTAAAAATTGAAGACTCTTATATGACTACACAAAAAAACGAAATACATCCTCTTATTATAAATGCGGATGATAGTGATAGCGAGACTGAATTAGGAATAGATTAAAACGTTTTATAATTACAATTAAACCTTCTGTGTATATATTATGTAAATATATTTTTTTAAGTACGTATATTAATTGTTATTATTACTTTTACTTAAATGCATGCGAAAAGGTGCCCTTTTCCGCACGCAAACTTTTCACACTTGTCTTGTACTTATAATAAATTCATGTTACATATAATACAAGTAATGGTAAAAATAAACATAATGGTCTTAGTACTGATAAGTTTAGGTTAGTTGCACCAAATAAAATTTATGTTCCGTCATTTGGATCAGGTAGTGAAACTAAAAGTGATAGTGAAATAGTGAAAATCGATCTAGATGGGAACTGTGATGCTGAGATTCAGGGCGATGGTGACATTAGCAAAGATTATGTTACACCTCTAGAAAGGGATGTTTCTGTACAGAGTAATATCAAGCAGATTAAAAGTTCAAGCTTAAATGTTAATGAGCGCCCAAGAAGAAAAATTAAAGCGCCTGTGCGTTTAGATTTATAAGTGGGGTATATTGTAGTATATTACATTTAATGTATATTAGGCTTTAGCTTATAAGTAGCTAGTCATGGAAGGCGTTGTCAAATGACCCTTCCGATCCCTCTCCTTTGACACCGGCTCACTTTATCATCGGCAAACCACTCACATCAACATTGGAACAAGATTTGACGTTACTTAAGGAAACATTGCTGTCAAGATACCAGAAAGTTGAAAATGCTAGACAACATTTCTGGTCACGATGGTATAAAGAATAGATTTCCGAGTTGCAGTTAAGAGTAAAATGGAAAACAGAGTCCGGAAAACTAATTGAAGGCGCTTTAGTCCTTGTCAAAGACGATAAGCTTCCTCCTCTAAATTGGCGATTGGGACGCGTAACAAAGCTGTTCACTGGAAGAGATGGTATAGCAAGAGTTGCAGAAATTATCACGAACGCTGGAACTATAAAAAGAGACTTTTCAAAACTATGTCCGCTACCAGTAAACGATTAGTGACATTTCTTAAAAGGCAGTGCTTTTAAGGCCGGGGGCATGTTATGACATTGTTGTGAGAAAGGTGTAAATTGATTATTATTATTATTATTAGTATTATTATTATAAACGCTGCCTTCGATTTAAATGAATGTAATGGACTGTATTTCTTATATTTAATTTATTTCAAAGCTTATTAAAAAAAGAATACAAAGTGAATAATGTTTCTATCAAAATCTTGCCAAAAATGTCAATAGTCCATTTCCATGGAGATCAATTTACACCTTTCTCACAACAATGTCATAACATGCCCCCGGCCTTAAAAGCACTGCCTTTTAAGAAATGTCACTAATCGTTTACTGGTAGCGGACATAGTTTTGAAAAGTCTCTTTTTATAGTTCCAGCGTTCGTGATAATTTCTGCAACTCTTGCTATACCATCTCTTCCAGTGAACAGCTTTGTTACGCGTCCCAATCGCCAATTTAGAGGAGGAAGCTTATCGTCTTTGACAAGGACTAAAGCGCCTTCAATTAGTTTTCCGGACTCTGTTTTCCATTTTACTCTTAACTGCAACTCGGAAATCTATTCTTTATACCATCGTGACCAGAAATGTTGTCTAGCATTTTCAACTTTCTGGTATCTTGACAGCAATGTTTCCTTAAGTAACGTCAAATCTTGTTCCAATGTTGATGTGAGTGGTTTGCCGATGATAAAGTGAGCCGGTGTCAAAGGAGAGGGATCGGAAGGGTCAGTTGATAATGGAGAAAGGGGGCGGGAGTTTAGTATAGCCTCGATTTGGCAAAGCAAAGTTGAAAACTCCTCGAAAGTAAAATTTGAATTTGCACTTACACGCTTTAAGTGGTGTTTCATTGACTTAACTCCTGCCTCCCAAAGTCCACCGAAATGTGGAGCCTGAACAGGGTTGAAGTGCCAAGTAATCCCTTGCTTATTAACGAAATCACTTATAATATTTTCGTTATTCTTTAAAAATTCATAAAACTCCTTAAGTTCCCTGTTAGCTCCAATAAAATTAGTGCCATGATCTGAGTAAACTTGAGCAGGTTTTCCGCGACGACCAATAAAGCGTTTAAAAGCTAACAAAAAGCTCTCAGTCGATAAACTGCTTACTAATTCTAAATGAATTGCTTTACTCGCGAAACAAACAAATAAACATACATACGCTTTTAAGAGTTTCGAGCCACGTCCTTTTTTGTTAAGAACAAAGAATGGACCAGCATAATCTGTACCAGTTATTTGAAAAGGAAAACCGGATAAAAACCTATCAGCTGGTAGGTTACCCATAATAGGCTGAACAGTTTTTGATTTGAATCTATAGCATCTAATGCAGCGATGCCCAACAGATTTTGCCAAATTACGAGCTGCTATTGGCCAAAAGGTTTCGCACGCACTAAATAAAAGTTGTTGTGGTCCTGCGTGCATTAAATTTTCATGTTCTTGTTCAAACAAAAGTTTAGTTAAATGATGTTTTGATGATAACAATATGGGATGTTTTTTATTAAAATGAAATGAAGAATTTTCTAGACGACCGCCAACTCGAATAATGACTTCGGAATCTATGAACGGATTTAAAGATAAAATCTTACTTTAATAATTAATTTATCATAAGGTATTATTATGGCTTTTCATTTAACTACTAAATCCGTTGCTGTGCAAGGCAGTACCCCTTATTTCATTTCATTTCAGTAATATAAACAGTGATGCCAGCTGGGATCAGGTAGATTTCGCTGATTGGCACGCTCATCGACAATTTTATGTGGGTAATTTTAAAAAGAAATTCTTTAAAAACGCAGGTTAGTTCAGGTTAGTTTGGGTGTTTACAATATAATAAAACTATTATTGCAATTATTAGGTCAAACGAAATATGTTGGGATGAACTTTACGATAACATCATCGCACCACAAGACTACAATGTTTCAGAGTAGTTTTACCTACAACGTCCCTGCGTTAAAAATAATGAGGAAGTGCGTTGTGAAGTATAAAATAATCTAAAGCGATTGAAGCGCGTACCAAGATAATGATATTCACTCCGAACCTGATGTTAAATTAATGCCTTATTTAGCAAACCATTTATCGGGACTGGTACATGCCAATCGCGGTGAGGTTCTGGATTATTAATGTCTCGCTGGGCATCGCCTGGAAAAACCGCGTTTAGACTGGCGGAGCCCATCGACAGATATAAATTGTGTTTTCTTGGGAGAAGGATTTCAGTTGCTGTTTTTCCTCTATTTTTTCCTTCAGTCTCATCCTTGTTTCGGTCAAGACGGATGTGCCAAATACGTTTAGACGATTGGATTATTTATTTATCTCATTCGTTTTGTGGTATTTTGGAGGAAAGAAAATTTATTGACTTTAACTTTGATCTCGTCAATACAAAGATGCTTTTTGTTGAAAATACGGCCTTAATGTGATTTTGATTTTATTTTACGCGTAAAAGGTGAAATTGGGGAACGGAAAGTGTATTTTTATGTTTTATTTTTTATGTGTAGGCGAGGGTCCAGAAAATTTGTAGCAAAAGCTTTTATTTCCAATTTATTAGATCTCCTGTTTTCTATTTGATTGGTTCGCTCTTCTTGTTAGCAATGCCTAATGCTGTAACACTATAAAAGTTCATAAACGAAATAAAAATACACCCCGGTTCATTTTAAGCGAATTCCTCTAAATAGTTGCCAAATCAAACTGTTAAACCTTCTGAATTTTTTAATAAATATATATCAGAAAATATTGATACGGTTTCCTTTTTCACACAGACAAGCTTTCCTTCTTAGAGCAAGGGCTTCATGGGCTGCGCTAATATTTTCAGGCCCCTGCTCCCCCACCCGCAAATTTTTTACTCTAAAATTTGGTTCTTAAAAATAGTCAAAAATTAGCGCAAATCAAATAACGTCTAACGCCTTTTTTTGGAAAACATTTTAATGCTCGCAGTTTTAAACACGATAGTCAGGTGTATAGGTAAACCTACAGAATAAGACAGATAGTTTCGATAATATATCGTCTTCCTGTGTTAATTATGTAAACATATAAAATAAAGATAAACTAGTAAAGTCCGTCTATCTATCTTACAAACTCATTATAAATGCGTATATTGTGTGAGGTGTAAAATTCGGCCACCTGATCTGGGGACTCCAGTTACGGATCTATTTAAAGACTATTATATTATTATATTTTCTCAGTAATCCTCCTAAAATAATTAGGGTAAAATAAAATAGGTTTATTTTAGTTATATAAATATGCTGATTTTTGGTCTTAAAATTCAGATGTTTGTATTGGTTTAGACAAGAAGTTATTTGTTGCCAATTAAACGTGATATCTAAGAATGTTTCGTCCGTGGAAAGAAACCAGTACGCCAAGTGGATCTACGGGTCGTGATAAAAACCAATTAAAGCGTCATATTTTATCAGTTGACACAAAAAAAGTAATCTTCGACGTTTACACCACCCTTCTTGAACGTGGGTTTTCAAAATTTGGTGCAGTGAAGAAAGCGGCAGCTTTGACATGCAAGCCAGTGAGCTGCGTGTGGTTTGTTGTAAATAAACCTATAGTGGAGAGAAGAAAGAGGAAATACTCTTTTACTTTTAAGAAACTGGACGCGACGGATGTCGATATAATTCGTAAAAAAATATATGCCATGTACAGGGAAATGATTTCCACTTAAAAAACTCTATAGCAAAGATTAAAAAAAAAAGATGAAATAGGAATAGAGTGTTGTCGTGAGACTGTAAGGAAATGTATTATTAGAAAGGTTTAAAAATGAAAGAAATTAACAAACGACCAGTAATTATAAAATCGGCCCAGTTAAAAAGATGGAGGATGGAATAATAAAAAAATTGTGTAGCGCATGTTCAAAAAGTAGAAAAATCATACGTAAATATAGATCTGTTGCCAAGAGAAAGAATTATTGTGAACTTCGATGACGACAGTGACAGTGAATCTGACTTGGGTTAAAATGTAATAATTATTTTTCTGACACTGTACTTTTTGTAGGTATATGTATATTTTGTTTTAATTAATAACCGTCCTATATGTTATAATTTTAATTGTATTTTATCTTATATACGGTTATATTATTATTTTATTATTACTTATTATTAAATAACCTTTAAAATATGTTTTTGCGTGTTCTTTCTAACATAAAATATCAGTACGACACTTTTAAATATTTTTTTCAATGCTTTTATATATATTATTATCTTAAAGCAGCGCAACCATGCAAGAACGGTGAATGGCCATTCTGCCTGGGCAACGGCTACAGGCAAAGTGCAGAAAATCCGTAAGGCTACCATTACATTTGTGCTTATTAAACTCCCTCTTATGAAGAGCATTGAAAAGGCCCAGAAGGGAAAGTGGCTCAGACCTAAAATTAGCTGGATGAATCATTTTTAACTGCCAAATCTTCCTTCAAATCCTGCTTATTAACGTCTACACTACTGATAGTGTAGAATCGTCTAGGATAGTGGTCGCCAACCTGTCGACCGCGAGCTGCCGGTAGCTGGCAAAGGCAATTCTGGTAGCTCGCAACATATTTTTAATTTTAAAAATACAAAGGTGCAAAAATCACAGAAAATTGTAAAATCCGCAAATTCTCATTCTAAACACAAACAGCGGCAACACTGCGGTGAGCGATCTGCCGCCGACGTCTCCACCGACCAGCGCGGTAGTTTCGATAATATATCGTCTTCCTGTGTTAATTATGTAAACATGTAAAATAAAGGTAGGATTCGAGAACGATCTGGGTTGTTTAAACGGGATAACTAATAATAACGCATTACGCGGCGACCTTGCGCTCAGTTTAAAACTGAACGGCATTATCAATGTCCAGTGGTAGGGTAGGAAGATATACCACTTCCATTCGGAATGGGAAGAACAATACTTCATTACAGTCAAAGGTAAAAATGTATGTTTGTTATGTAATACTACTGGGTCCGTTGCTAGAAAAGGAAATATTGAAAGGCGTCATAAAATTGTACATTCTAATTTTGAAAAATCATGCCCATTACATTCTACCACCAGAAAGGAAAAACTAAAACAATTAGAAAAACAGTTCATTGGGCAACAGTCAACATTTTTAAAAACAGTCGACACAAATAAAGCTGCAACTAAAGCATCCTACCGTGTGTCCCAGATAATTGCACAAAAGAATAAACCTTATATAGACGGGGAAATGATAAAACAGGCGTTTTTAGAAGCTGTATTCGTTATTTGCCAACGGTAGAAATCATTTTTTAACGGAGGTAAGAAATAAAGTTACCCTTCTTCAAACTTAATTCGACTGTTTGATTTAACAGAACAAATCTTAGACTTAATTTGTAATTACTTATTTCAAATATGATTATTAAGATTAACTAATTTTAAAAATAGGAAGATTTCGATTTTTGGTTTCATAGCTTACTATCTTTCTTTTTAACCTATATTCAGCAAATTTCGATTTTTTGTTACATGGGTTACTACCTTTATTTTACCATATTCTGTAACGCATTTTCGAAACATCCTGTAAATATTTTTTATATAAACATTCACCAAACCGAAATATTTGACCTATACTAATAAAATTTGAAATTTATTTTTTATTTTATTAATTGTTTTCTCACCATACCTACAGTCTATTTAGTTTAGGTGTTTATTTCAATTTAAATGCAACGAAGTAATTTCACAAAAATATTTTTATATCTATTTATACCGAAACCAAACTATAAATTTTCATTCACAGCATCTGCTTGGAAAATCGATATGGTTAATTAACCAAACAAAAGTGAGGAATAAATTCAGAAATTAGTTATCTATAAAACGGTATGCCGAAATGAAATTCAAATGAATATGCAACAGTTTTCTGTGCAACATTTACAACAGATCCATGAATTATTATGAATAAAACAGTGGATATTATTCTGCGATATTTTGAAATTATTCCCTTGCTGATTTAGCATAAGGTTTTTGCTTTCAGCTGAAGTGATAATTTGGGGTATAAATTTAAATATCATTACGCTCTTTTTCAAATTAGGAACTTAAAAAAACAAACTTTTTGATTGTTTTTATGTGTCAGCTTGGCTAACTACACAAAGGTACCCTAATCATTAGTCTAAAGTCATGTACAGGGGTCCCATTTTCGACACTTTTAGGGGACATTGGAGGTATTATCAAAGATAGAGTGTTGGGGTTTTCACTTTAGGGCATCCGCACACAGAGCGACGGGTTTGCAATCAAAGTTTTAAGCCAGTTGAACACGCAACTGTTCGGTGATGTTACCCGTGAACGGAAGTAGAGATACGCAGACAGATCGACCGAAATAAGATCGATTTCAAATCAGTTCCCAATGGGTTGCGTGCGATCGTTCTTGCCGGTCGCGAAA
Source organism: Polydrusus tereticollis (assembly GCA_963920685.1). Classification (NCBI taxonomy): domain Eukaryota; kingdom Metazoa; phylum Arthropoda; class Insecta; order Coleoptera; family Curculionidae; genus Polydrusus; species Polydrusus tereticollis. The sequence continues at coordinate 7,099,479 of OY987335.1, forward strand.
CAGTTCAGTTGCAATTGTGCATATTGTCGAAATGACATATTGCCAAAACTAGCTTTGCGGCTACAAACTATGGCACGAGAATACCGACTGATCCAAAATCAGTTGCGTTTTTGTGCGGACAGATGTTTCATTCTGGTTGCTTATTGGTTGTGCGTCTGATTATTGTGGAACCAGAGGGGTTGCAAACCAGTGGATCCGTATGCGGATGGCCTTAGTGTCGCTATATCACTAGACTAAGGCCATACTTTCCAACATTTTTTGCCTGTAGGGCGGTTCTATCTTTCCTTCTTTTATATTAACGTCAAAAGTAAGAATATTGCACTATTTTAACCTCATCCCCTTGGGTACTGCACGCTGGCACTAGTTGTCCATTGAAATTTAATTAAATAAAAAAGACATTTTATCGATGTTATTAAATGTACTTACTGCATCAACACCCCTCTGTCTAAAGAGTATCTATGCACGATCTATAAAATATTGTTGAAATCCTCAGCTAAAGATAAAGATAACTATAGAAAGGAACATTCCTGTCTCAAGGGTAATTTGTAAAAGATATTTTTAATGAATGAAGGCGCTGGAAAAGCTCTAAATTATCCTAGTAAACGATACGAACTATTCATCTAAGAAGCGCTGGCTATTTTCCAATGTTTCTTGGAAGCTTTATCCAACGATTACTAAAGAAAAATGGACCATTTTTTGCCAACATTGGCCACATATATGTATAAAGTCGAACCGTAAGAAGATAAAAGTTAAATTGTGTGCTGAAATATTAGTAAATTTTAAAGTCAAAAACAAAACAATGACGGTGGACGAGATACTAAGGCACTGAAATTAAAATTAGTCAAGTTCCTGACGGAGGTCATGTTCTAAAAAGAAAAATGGAAATGAATTTAATATCTCGAAACCGGTAACAGATAGGAATAGGGAAATAATAAGGAAAGTTGTTAAGAAACTACCAGATATTCTTGGACAAAACACCATATTTGTTGATTGGTTAGTCATAAACGTCTCATACGCCATTTACCGTGATTCACCCTGTATAGTATAATATAGTCAAATCCAAAAACTTTAATGTCGAAAGCAGTAAAAACTTCTCTTAGAATATTAGAAATTTATTTCGTTTTAAATAAAATATTTATTTTCAGTTGACATGTTTAATTTCAGAGAGAAAGCTGTTAAATAATTAGTTTATTTGATATTCTACTTTATTGTAGCCAAGACATTTTTTTGCATCTGACAGTCAATCCACAGGGATTTCAAACTATGGAAATCTAATCATGTTTCTATTAACTAAATCATATTCTAATAAAAAGGAGAATTTGAATAAATCTAAACTGCTCTAATCTTAAAGAAACTTGCAATATATAATAAATTGCCTAGACTAACCTGTATTAAAAATAATTCTCTATCTTTTTAGATGCGTCATACATCAATTAAACCAATAAATGTTCATTATCAAAATCTGCATCGAATATTGATCTGTCCATTAACCAAGCAAAAATGAGAAATAAATTTAAAAAATAGCCGCCGATAAAACAGTTTGCAAAAATGAAATTTAAATGATTAAGCCAGACGAATGTATAAAAAATTTACAACTGATTCATGAATTATTAATAACAATGATTACTGGTCCAGAATACTTACGAATCATTTTGGTTGCTTAAACTACCTATGGATTTTAGTACTACTTACCTGACGGTTCTGACAATGCCTGTAAAAAAAAATAGTTAGTAATTTGCAGAGAAATGGAAGAAAACAAACAATTTAATACATAGGTAAACCCCTTAAGCTAAATGTTTTGGAGCTGTTGGGAAATACAAGGTGTCCGTAAGTCTAGGGCCATATTTCTTTAGCGTACAGGGGAGGTCAAAATAATACTAGTAGTTTATATAATCATTTTCCATAATGTCTCTCCTAACAAAAATAACAGACACCAAAGATGCAACTGAAGACTTTAGAATTCATCGCGCTTTGACCACACAGTTAAATGAGGTTCCATGGTGTCTGGAAAAAATTATGTGAAATCGCGATTTGTGAATCGTCATAACATTCATTATTGGTCCTTGAAAAATCAACATTGGGTTCCAAAATGTCTAGGAGTAAATGTGTGGTTGGGTCTCTTTAATGGGCGATTAATTGGACCACACTTTTATGAGGGTAAATTAAACGGTCAAAGGTATTTAAATTTTTAAACTAAGTCTTACCTGCGCTTTTGGAAGAAGTTCTCATACAAACGAACGTTTTAATATCTGGCTTCAACAAGATGGTGCTCTGCTACATAACTCCCGGATGGTATTAGATTTTTTAGATAATAATTATGGGATAAATTGGATTGGAAATCGAGGACTTTCAGGTGGCCAGCACGATCGCCGGATTTAACACCTTTAGATTTTTATTTGTGAGGACATGTAAAGCAGTTCACGTGCCTGTAGAGCAATTCCGGCGGAAGTTATAAGGACTATATGCACTATGGAACCCCTCAGAAGGTACGAGGTTTGTCAAACCGAACACGGTCGTCATTTTGAGCACTATTGCTATTTTTTTTTTAATTTCATGTTCGTTTAAAATATATTTTAATTAAAAAGTACATCAAAAAAGTGTATTTGTCATGGTCCCCAAAACGGACAACATTAGGCTAGAACATTTTGATAGAGAATTGGTCGAATAAACCATATTTGACATAAAATATAGGGTGTCATATTGTACTGTTGACGCACTTACGTATACTTAAATGTACTCCCAGTAAAAGTAGTCTTTTAAGCTAAGAACTATTTCTCTTGAAACTTTTTTATATCATAAACAGAAAAGAAGATATTTCGTGTATAAATAGAGTGGGACACCCTGTATATGCGAAAGGTTGGATAAAAGGGATAACAATTTTCTATAACATCAGAGTCTCCTATTAGTAGAGCCTATCGTACGGATGAAAATAAAAGAATAAATTGTTTGTTGTATTAAATATCTTCATATAAGAGTATTCCATGTTTTCCATTCGTGTCTAAATGGTTTACCCGTAAAAAATACATATGCTTGCTTCAAACTTCCAGCGTTCTATAGAGCTTTAATATAATCCAGCGTTCTAAATTTAAAGAACATTCTGGATAAAATACTGTCATTTCAAAACACAAAACAAACACACACATATTAAAGTAATACTTATAACAGCCCCCATGGTGGGCCGAGGGTTAAAGATATATAGTCAACAAAACGATTAGATAATATTTAGGTTACATGCTTCATTATTTAAATTTGAATTTACATGAAAGTACAAAAATGGCCGTTAATAGACCCTACAGTATCCTAAATTTGCCGCTTATACCGTATCTGTTTAATAAAGCTACATCATCAACCTTTGAATACAAATTTCCGCTCTTTGTTCCTTAAAGTATAAAACCTGGTAGGGGATCTTATAATTTATTCATAATATTAGCGACACCGTCTTGTTTCCAAATCAGGTTCAAGTTAGGGTTTGGGCTATTATTTGGAAGCTTAGAAGTTTAGGGAAATAATATCAATATTATTAGAATAATAATAATAATAATATTAATTCGTTTATTTTCACAAACAATTTAAATTTGACATTGACAACGTCATATCCTATAATATCTAATTCAGTGGTACTGATACGAATACATTAAATAACACAAACGAAGTTAGTGCTTTTTTTAAACTGCGGGGGCATGGAATGTCGCGTGTCAAATTTTATACAGGGCTTCAATTAATTTTCATTTATTAATGACAATTTATCGACGAGCCGAAATTTTGACGTGTTTTATCTTTAAATCTTTAAATCTAAAATTTATCAAATTAAAGAATACGGTTCTGAAACTCTATAATTAAAGCACCAGTAAATGTCAATAATTGGCACAGACGATGTTTATGATATGACATTAGAATTATTTTTCCGGTAAAATCGGTTATAAGTTTTTGCTAGGCAATTTCCGGACTTATACACGGAAAGCCCTTAACACTTTACAATTTCGTATCTAATATGTTTGTAGAGCGTCCCCAAGAAGTGATTCGGCGAAAGATCGGGAGACCTAGCTGGCCAATTAATTATGTGATTTAGTCCAATAACAAAACCCCTAAAAATATTTTGTAAAGATTCCCTAACTACTGCGGAGTTATGAGGTGGGCAGCAAATTTCTTGAATTTTCCCTTCTTGCAACGCAGGCATATTTTTTATTTTGAAATAGTTTAAAAAAATATTGCGCGATTAAATTGTGATTTAAAAAGGGTAATATCCCAAGATGTCAGCCCACATGTTGATTTTTTGGGTATACTGCGTCCTTGTTTCAATAAACCTAAATTAATTTCCTTGCCTCCAACACCTTGTATATTAGGTTCATTATTCAACGTAAAAGTTCATTCAAAGTAAATTATTTGTCCTCTTTATAATATTAAAAGAAAAATCCGCCATTCGAATAATATCCCAGCATCCCTTAGTTCTTGAAGTCTATGGTATTTATAAGGATAATATTTATGTTTATGTAAGACTCGCAGAATGGCTGTATGATGTTTCTCCACTTCGTCTTCAATATGTTGAGTAGGTACTTAGAATTTCCTTATTTTCTTCTACATGTAGCAAAATATTTAAATCTTTCTGTCATCTGCAGGATTATTGCCTTCGTCCTCTGTTTTTTGCAATACTTACAACCTTAAATCTTGCATAGGATTTCATACGTTGCGCCAGCCCATTTATCATCCTGTATGTATTTTTATAAATAACAACAGACAAGAGTAAAATGTCCTAAATAAATTCTATAAGGTTGTCTCCAAATTGAAGCAAGAACCCAGACAGTCGTAGAAATTGTAATGAAGGAGGTTATGGTGCAAAATTCTTTTAGATTATTTGATCTGGCTCTAACAACAGCAAACGTTCAAGGATGGATAGCCCCAATGAAACGGCTTAATATCATCACAATTTATTGGCCGATTTAAACCAAATTTGGTACAGTTGTGTAAGAGGATCTGAAGCACAGAATCACGATATTGGCGTTGTTGCCAGCTTTTTAGTTTGTCTGGAATTCGAACGAATTTTATATTTTTAAATGCAACACCCTACATATTTTTTCATTTATAGTTTTTACTTTAAATTTGTTACACTTTTGGTATACCATACTTTGTTCCTAATATCAGTAGTTTTCGAAATAACGAGTACAATTTAGAAAAAATATATTTTTTATCCTGCACAGCTTGACAGTGTGCTAATTGAAAATAAAAGTTTTCAATTTTGTTATAAATCATTTCTGGCGTTATTGATTTAAATTCGTCCAAAATTCGAGGCTGCAAATCGGCCAAATCTTGAGGTTTTGTGATATAAACTCTGTTCTTCAAGTGCCCACATAAAAAGTAGTCGTTAGGCGACAAATCAGGGGACCTAGGTGGCCACTCGATTATACCCCCTCTACCGATCCACCTATTCGGAAAAGTGTTGTTCAAAAATTCGCACACGTTTCGACCAAAATGGGGAGGAGCTGCGTCATGTTGGAAGAATGTACTTGCAAAATTTGGACCCATTACATTTCGTGTAGTAGGCACTATTTGCGTTTCCAAGAGCTCAAGGTAAAGTTGTGATGTCAAATTTTCATAAATAAAAAATGGACCGATCTTGTGGTTACCCAGAAGCCCAGCCCACACATTCAATTTTCCAGGACGTTGTGTATGACCTTCTCTCATCCAGTGGGGATTTTCATTTGCCCAAAACCTACAGTTTTGTCTATTGACTTTACCATTTAACATAAATGTTGGTTCTTCCGAAAAAACTATGAATTTAAAAATCTGGTTATTTTGGTCGAACCTTGACATCATAATATCACAAAATTCAATTCTTCACTCATAATCAGCTTCTGATAACTCTTAAACTACATGTATTTTGAAAGGGTGATATTTATGTTTTATTAAATCATTATGGATGGATTTGAAGCAGACGTCACTTACTTGAGAAATTTTTCTTAATGAAGAAACAGGGGTTTCAACAACTAAAGTTTTCTCTTCATCTACTACTGCTGGTCGTCCTGATCGTCGCCTATCTCTACAATTTCCAGTTTCTTCGAACCGTCGGACATTTTTTAGAACAGTTGCTTTTGAAATTGGATTTCGGTTTGGAAATGCGTCATTAAATAGATTTTTAACCTCTTCGTAAGACCTGACCCTATCGCCATATTCTCTCATCATAAGAATTGTAATTCTTTCACTTTCAGTTAAAGACATTTTTGCATGTAAGAATGACAGCTTTTATGACTTTACATCAAAACTGAACTGGTGTTTTATTTATTAATAAATGAGCTAGAGTGCTGCAATAAATTGGTGATATAGTATTTTTAAATATTTTTCAGTATTAAGTTTACTCTCTACCATAAGTGGTCCAATTATCTTGTCTCCAAGAATTCCAGCCCAAACTTTTAGCTTCTGTCTTTCCTGAGTACACATGCGTTTTCTGAATTGTGTAAGGATTTTCTCGCGCTAATATTATTATATTTTGATTGTTGACTGTATCATTTAATAGTACAGAAGGTACTATCAAATGCATTTAGTCTATTTGGCTACAAGCGTATTCGCTCTACACACTCCCATTTAGCAATTTTAACATTGCTAATGGTAACTTGCCAAGCCTGATCATTGCCATGTATATACACCAATCTGACATTTTATATGTTAGATCAATAGCCAAATTTTGTTGATCGCGTCCCATAAAAAATTAGTTTATTTTATACATATTTTATTAAATACTTACATATTATAATAATTACCAAGATTGTAATCACAATCGATCAATTTACTTCCCCATGTTTATTTGATATCTATATTATCCCTAGTTGTAAGTACTTAGTTTAAAATTCAGATTAGCCAGGTAGTAATTTGAATCTTGGCCAAATGTTTCATAAACTTTACGAGGCCTTTTGAATCTTTATCGGTAAAGCTGTACAAGAAATTAGCAGCGAAAGTGTTGCGATGGGTTTATTTAACTATTTTATGAGATCTTCTAGCTGCAACGTACTTGTAAACAGGGGATATTCTTATTAGAAAGAAGAAAGAAATTATAATTGATATGTGATGGGCTACATGCTTGGTGAAATGGATATTCCATAGTATAGGAAATTAAAGTAGTACTTGTCATATTTCACAATTTATTTCAGTTTCCTGACACGTGTTTCAACCCTTGCGGGTCATTATAAAAGGCATTGTAAGACAATAAAAAATTCTACATGTCATTAAAATAAAAATTGACAGATGAGATAGGTTATTTTGGTCCTTAATTTACAGGTATTGGCCAAAGGTACAACTAAATTACAGGTGTGATTATAGAGGTATTTACATCTAAGTAATAAAATTAAGGAAATGATACTGTGTATAATAATTATGGGTTTTTTCGTTGGTAATTATTGACAGTGTTTATTGCATATTTAATTTATCTTAAGTAATTAGGCTATTAAGTATTAGATTAGCACCTGAAGGTATTTCAATTTGATTGTTAACAACATTACATCGATTTTTTAAAGCTTTTTTGATTGCTAATGTCTCTAATAGGTTGAGTTTTCTACCCTTGTGTTGAATATATATCGGTTTTATTTTGTTTTTTTTTTTTAAATGGATGTTTTATGTTCTTTAAGCCTAGTTTTAAAGTTTCTACCTGTTTGACCTATATAGATTGCATCACAGTCATCACATTGTATTTGCTAGACCCCGCTATGTGTTAATTTGTCTTTACTTTCAATTTTTGAATTAAACATTTCTTTCTGACGATAAATTTTTAATGAGCCTGGCGTTTATTTTACTATTTTAACTTTAATTTTTGATAAGTAGTTACCTATTACACCTCAAAAGACAACTTTTATCGAAAACTCTTCAATATCTCAAATATATCTATAATATACCGGGTGTTGCATCGTCGAGCGGGACATAGGAAATCCCATGTAATTTTAAATGGGGTCAATTATTGGCTTCCCTAATTATTTTAGAGAAAAATTCTATTTAGGTTTATTAAAGAGCACTAAAACCCACATTCAAAAGAATAACTTTAGATATTTTTGATGAGCCCGTTTACGGGTTATCGCCGATTTCTTTTTAACTATTTCTCCTTTTTATGGCCCCGTATTTGCGGGCACCAGTCAAGGTAAAAGATGACTGTCAAATAAAGTTGTCATTTTGAAATGTGTGCTTTATTGTTATAAAAACTCGTACATCGAAAATATTAAAGGTGTATTTATGAGTACAAATTAATCTGAATAAAACTAAAATGAAGTATCCAATTACAAGGTTAATTATGACATTTTACATGTTTCAATATTTCACTAATTAATAGGTAGGTACTATTAAATTGTTAGAACTTTAGGATTTAAGAAGATGTTCAAATATTTCTCCATTGACTGCTAGACAATAACCGAGGCGATCATAAAATTCTCTTCTTACATTCGCTAGGTGGTAAACTGAAATTCTATTGCATTCGGCAGAAATAGCATTTTTTAACTCGTCTAGATTTGGGTATTTTTTATCTTTGTATAATATCCTGTTTTTTAAATGGCCCCAGAGAAAGAAATCATTTGGCGATAAATCAGGAGACCTGGCTGGCCAATTTACTGTATGATTTAAGCCAATAACATTTCCATTAAAAGCACGGTTTAAATATTCCCGGACAGCCATCCATTTGGTACCAAACTTCCTGATTTTCCCTGGCGGCATCATGTAAAGTAGGTAAAATATGATCTTCAAGTAGTTCCAAAAAATATTCTGCATTTAAATTTCGTGTAAGAAATAATGGCCCGATAATATTTTCTCCGAAAATCCCAGCCCATACATTAATTTTTTGTGGATATTGCGTCCTTGTTTCCACAAACCTTTGTTGGTTTTCTTTGCTCCAATATCGATAATTTTGAACATTGGGTTCATTGTTTAAGGTAAATGTGCATTCGTCAGTGAAACAAATGTTTTTTAAAAATTCCCTATCCATGTTTGCTATTTCCATCATACCAAAACAAAACTCCTGTCGTCGTATTTCGTCCCTATCTCTTAGCTCTTGGTGCTTTTCATATTTGTATGAATAATATTTATGTCGTTTCAAAGCTCGTAACGCTGTGGTGTGATCTAATCCTATGTCATCCTCAAGTTTCCTTGTGCTGATCTTCCCATCATTTTCTTCCACGCACAATAAAACTTGCAAGTCCCTATCATTTCTTGCATCTCTTCTTTGTTCCTGCCTTTCTTCACATCTGCAGTTATTTATTACAGTGCCTTTTGTCTCAAATTTCTTGATAGTCCTTTCGACTGTAGATTTTGCAGGTATCGGTCTATTCGGATAGAGAGCAGCAAACATGTCTGACACATTTTGATAACTATTTCCTTGATAATACCATTTAATCATCAATATTTTTTCTTCAGAAGTGTAATTCATGGCTAATATTTTCGATGTACGAGTTTTTATAACAATAAAGCACACATTTCAAAATGACAACTTTATTTGACAGTCATCTTTTACCTTGACTGGTGCCCGCAAATACGGGGCCATAAAAAGGAGAAATAGTTAAAAAGAAATCGGCGATAACCCGTAAACGGGCTCATCAAAAATATCTAAAGTTATTCTTTTGAATGTGGGTTTTAGTGCTCTTTAATAAACCTAAATAGAATTTTTCTCTAAAATAATTAGGGAAGCCAATAATTGACCCCATTTAAAATTACATGGGATTTCCTATGTCCCGCTCGACGATGCAACACCCGGTATATAAAATGGAATAAAAACCGTTTTTCAGTGAGGAGAATACTTTTTCAATTGTCAAAAAGTAGGTTAGATAAATCTTCTTTGAAGTTCACCTATTCTCATAAGAAATCTTCTTTCGACACCACTGTGTCTTAGGTTACTCTCCCCCACCGTTAAAAAAGCTTTTCCAGATTGCAAGAAAAACGTGTTTAAATAGCCAAATCCTTCTGGCGGCTTTCCAAATAATATTTTACCATGTAATATGGAAAAAATGACCTTATAAATATTTTAAAGGAACTTTATGAATACAGTACGTTTCCGTGGGCCTCTAGATTAACTGCAGCGGCAAAATCACGAGATTAGTTTCCGCGTAAAGCCTCACTTAACCCGCGCAAAACGTAAACGGACGTAAAGTTCTGGGCTTACTTTTTATTTTTTCTAATTTATTAGGTAAACACCGAAAGCTAGCACAACACTGCTGCAAGCGGAAATAAATCAGTTTAGAAGCGAAAAAGCTAGCAGCTCTTGTGCCGTAAATTTGACGGTTTTCTCTAAGATTTCAACAATGAGATTTTATTTGGCGACGTTTTATGCCTTTGGGTTAAAAGGAAATAAAAATAGCAGCTTAGCCCTATCTGTGCTGGAGAATGGGATATTAGGGGCTATTTTGTCTCTACAATAATCTTTTTTAGATGGTAAAACACATTGGTTGGAAGCACCGAGGTAAAACAAAGACACATAAAATTTACAAGAACTTTACTTAAGTTTTGACAGATTTAACTAGCACATAACTTTTTGAATGCAAGATTTTTCGTCTTGATATGCAATGGGAACCATCTCTTACTATTTAAAAATCGTAAACACAATCTGGTTTCAAAACTAAGCTCAACTAACCAAAACTGAAATGCCTTTCCTTCTTTCTCTGATGCCTTGCGTCATATTTGCTCACACAACCATTATAGTGCCGGTGATATCTCTTGGACGTCATAATGCTGGGTCTTTGTTTTGTGACGGAGTAGGAGATGTAAAGCATGCTGCAAGTGAATGACAAAAACGAGGTAATCAAATATTGAGTTTGTTTGGGCTGATGTTCAGGAAGAAACAAAAACTTGCACAATAAACGCAATTAATAATCAAAGACGTTCTCAATACACACAAATCGTTACAAACAAACGAAGCAGAACCAAATTTTTGGCAAAATTTGATAATGAGCGGCGACGCAAATTTTTGCCTTTCTGCCTTTCTGGTCATGTTAACAAGTAAAATTATCGTTTCTAGAGAACAGGAAACCCTCGTCTTATTTAAGCGAACGTGCAGCTTGATCAAAAAGTCGTTGTATGTTGTGCAATAAACTCCGATCAAAATAATGGAACATTCTGAACAATGATTCGTGAATTTCTGCAAACACACTTGGAAGAACATGACATAGATAACTTAGAGACATTTTCCTTGCCACGAGATATTAAGTGGCCGACTCATTTCCCTGATTTGACGGCACCAGATTTTTACTTAAAGACAAATATTCGTGAAGAAATTGGGTAAATTCAAGCTGAAATATTACGGACAGTTATGCTAGACGCTCAAAGTTGAGTTGGTCATCGTCTGGCTTGTCGTGGCGGTCGTTTACTCCATGTTGTTTTTCATAAATAATTTTACATGCTATAAAAAATAGTTTTCTTAAAACAATTAGCTTTTTTTGTGCTGATTTTTCTTAAAAAACTTGACTGGTTTATTTTGCCGCACCCCATACTTTTAGTACACTTGTGGAGGAAGACCTTTTGCTTTTGTTTTTATCACCACAATTATATTGTATCGTCACTACATCGTTTGAAGGTCGATGTTACGACACGATTCGTTACTCTGAAAACTACTGCGCCCCAAATATAGTGTGTGATTTGCAAATTATTAAATATATATATAAAAATAATTTTACAACAAATTGTATAAATAATATCGAATTTAAATTAATAAACAATAATAACAAGTGGCAATGCTTTAACATTGCCACTCGTTACGGATTCCAAAGCACACCCCTATATTTTGACTCGGTCCGATGACATAAATAGACCGAGTATACTGTCAATATCCAATAGAGCAAACTGACCGGAGTTTAATTATGTGCTAGTTCGATACTACTAATTCCATTAACACAAAACTAAATAATGACTGAGTGACGAATTTTAGCCGCCATTGCACATTAAGCTGATATTGACTATAGCACTCTTTCTCAATAAAAACATTGTGTTTTATATTTCTGGGGTTCGCATGATTTCCATAAATTTTCAAGAGCTTTGAAACCAAATATGACAATTTAGAAATTTGATATATTAAGTAAATTAAATTTTTTGTACTTTGTAAGTAAACCCGCCCTCGTAATTACATAAGCACACGCCAAGTGCTTTTAGGAATGTTTAAAATTTTAGATCTAAAGAGCAGCATAGCATTTTATAAAGTTTTAAAAAATTTTAGAAAGGCTTGACGCGGCGGTGTAAGGTATAACATCGGCGAATGCAAAGAGCTATTTATACTGAAACTATCCGAGTGCACGAAAAAAGTGACCTGAAGTTAATATTTTCAATGATATTACAAGATTAGAAAAACACGTCCTCACAGGATATCGTGCAATCAGTTAGTCTTCAAAAGCCAACCTATGAAAAAGGTAAAGGGGAATGAAAAATAGTGGCCTGCATATGCACGCTTATCGTCTAAGCTTAGTCCAAGAATTGTTGCCAAATCCGAAGCGAATGCATTTTTCAGAAAGGTTTATGGGTAATTTGTATAATAGTGAAAACGTCTTTGACAAAACTTTTATCCCTTACGAGGCATATTTTTACCTCTGCTTATTTAAATTCTCAACAAATGAGAATGTGGAGGTCTGAAAATCCACATATCTTTATAGAGAAAGAAGATAGACTGGACCAAGTTTTTTGATGAGATTCTCAATTCGGTGTGTAACGTCATGAAATTTTAGAAAATATTGTAAATGTATATCGTCTAATGAAGAGATACGACAAGGCTACTTTCAGCAGGACGGCGCAATAATTCACGTAACTTTTGATAATTTGAATTTTTTGAAAAACGAATGGTTGCTACCCCGGCCCTGCGATTTCACGCTATGCGACTTCTATTTATATCCAAATATTTAAACTCAAGAAAAGAAATCTAGGGGTATTAAATCGGGTGAGCGAGCTGGCCAATCTATTTCTCCCCTTCTACCTATCCATCTATGTTGGAAAACCTAGTTTAGGTATTAGATATCGGCCAGCTAAAGCAGGAACTAATTGAAACTGTAAAAACTCCAAATACCTCTCTCTGTGGGTGCTGTGTATGGGCCTCTTGCATCCAGTGAGGATTCTCTGTCGACCAATACCTACAATTATGTCGGTTGACTGTTCCATTAAGGCAGAATGTAGCCTCATCAGTAAATAAAATATTCTGCGCGAAATTTCCGTCATTATTGCAGATGTTTTGCATATTCTCGCAAAACTGAAGGCGTCGATCGAAATCATCCCCATTTAGTTCGTGGACAAGACAAATTTTGTAAGGATGATATTTTTTCTTATAAAGAATATTTTGTACAGATTTGTAACCAATATTTTGAATCCGACCCACTTGACGAGTGCTGGAATGGGGATCGTCTTGATACGACAGTTAAACATTTAATCTAGTTTCATCACAAATTTTGGGACGGTCACTTTTTAGTTTATTGCGCACAGATCCAGTTTCTGTAAATTTTAAAACTATCTTACTTACTGTAGACCTTGATATCGGCGTTCGCCCTCGATGAACATTATTAAAAAGTTCACATACTTCAAATGTAGATCTTTATCTATTGCCATAGCCAACCAACATGACGATTTCTATGCGCCCTCTTTCACTTAAGTGCATTTTACTTAAAACGTGTCGATCTAAGAATACAACGTAACTTTTTTTGGCAATACTGTCACTTAAAATAAAATGACAGTGGCGAAAAAGTACAATAATGTGCTTGGTTACCAGGGTTACTACAATAAAGGTAATAAGTTTTCGTATTTTCTTCCCTATTCATTAATTCCATTATTTAGATTATTGTTTAGATTGTGATATATCGAAAACAGCTGAATATCGAAATAGGGTATGTTACCTGAAAAATATTCAGAATTTTAAGTAGAATTCAAAAATCGAATAAAGTTTTGGGTATTTTATTTAAAAAATTAAAGTTGACGTGTGCCCCGACTTCTTGAGCAACCCTGTATAATACTAAGATTTCTCAAAATTTGTAAAAATAATTAATAAAATCGACGGGTCCGAGCGTTTTTCGAAAATTTACATGGTTATGAAAATATTGGGGGTGTTCCATTCTTTTTGCCCACGCTGTACTTATATTTCTTTCTAAATTCTGTTTTATGCAGTAACAGTGACAATAACATAATTGTCGTAAGAATAAAAACGTCAAAGCTTGACAGTCTGCTTCTCACTCTCTTTTTATCTTTTACGTAAGTTACCTTTCAAGGGTAATAATTCAAGCCGTACGTAATTGATTATACGGTATACTCTAAGCACGTTGTGTGCCATTTCTTTTTACCATTAATATTTTAGAACATTTCAAATTTTATAAAGGAAAAATCATTCTCATTTTTATGTCACGATTTCGAATAAACTAAAAATTAAGCCAAATGAAATAAAACGGATAAGAAAACAATTAGCTCCTCATTTTAAAATTCCAAAGAAGTATTTGGCGGAAGGTATATAAACAAACATTTCCATGATTCTCATTTTCAATACGATTTGCTTCGGTGATTTAATCAACGCAAACCTTTGAATTCGGCAGGGTAGTCGTTTTATATTCAAAAGCGGCATTTCCCATCCCATCTATTCGGACCGGTCGTTGATTTTGTCAGCAAACACAAAAATTGCTGCATACTACTCTCCCTTATCGTCGGCCTATCACCACCCCGTTTCAGTCGTTCGACCCCAAGAAATTTTTCTTTCTTAGACGCTATCGCCCTTAAGATATGCAGGAGACTTTTTGCAAATTAATTCGAGATTACGCTAAAACTACCAACGATATACTGCAAGACTTTTTTTAACATACCTTACACGTTATTCTAAAAAACTAACATAACGTTGGGAACAAACGTTTATTCATAGCCAAGCTACGGTAGAATAGATATACGGTAGATCCACTACCCCCATATTTTAAATTTGGCCGGCACCGGCCGAATTCGAAGTTAAACCAATTCTAACTGGATAGTGGCTAGCGCGAGCACTAATCTGAGTCTTCTCGCTTGTGGGAAAACTATTTTGTTTGAGTGGTTGCGTCTGATGAACATAATTATTTAGAGCGCTACGCTCACTTCCTGTTTAAAACTCCGCACGCGCTGCATTGTCTGGTCGGCTTTCTGCTTTAATGTGAACACAGCAAAGTATTTAGGGTGAGTGTATCGCAGAAACTTACAGTATTTTAAGAACTAAGAAGTTCTATATACCTTAATAAATTTTGACATGTATTAAAGCCCATCTGGGGTCCTAACCTAACTAAATAACCTGAATTAACCCAAACTACCCAAACATACCTATTTTGAGACTCCTTGGAAGCTCATTAGTGATATTCTTATATCAAATAAATGTATTTCAAAGCAAACACACACAATAGTATATTGTTTTATTGGGAGTAAAAGCAATACTTTTTATGACGATTCTGAAAGTTTGCCGGCGAACAAAGTGAGTCCTGCAATTACAGACGAGTCATAACAAGTTGCTTTTACTACGCTTGCTTTCTTTAAACGTCGCGTTGTAAAAATATAGAAAGATAAAAATACAAATTTAAAATTTTTTTTTATTTAAAAATGTGAAGTTTCGAATTTTACCTGCTAGCGTTGCTATGGATTTATTTTATTATTGTATTGTTTGATGCTGACGCATAATTCGATTTGACAAGTGTCAGTAAATCTTATTATAAGCAATTTCCAGGCTTTAATTTCGTGTTTTAAAAATACTACTTTCATTTAATCGAACACTTTACTTTAAATAATAATGTCAGTTAGTAAAAAAATGTGAAGTTTATTGACGTTTGAAGAAAAATACAATTTTGTGTACCTACACTAATATAGTAACTAACTTTCGATTGCTTGTGAAATATATTTAACCGCTGTTGTGATTTTATGTGAGATAACGTGAAAGCGCAAAAACTCTTATTTATTTTCCTAAAACCGCTATCGTTCCAGGGATATAGTCATCAGTTACGCGGAAATTTGGAAAAGAAAATTACGCCTCTAAAATAAAAAGTGTCTAAAAGACATACGCAGTAATATACTTCTTGCTCTAAACTGTCTTCCCCTTCGTTATTCTAAAACCGTCAGCTCTTTTACATTTTTATCAAGCTTATCATTTAAAATATCTGGGTCCACATAAGGTCGCAAAGGCAATGCCACGGTTTATGTGTGACCACTGTTCTTTGAGATAAAGATCTACATAAAGTTTGGTTAAAAAATGTTGGGCATATTTACTTCAGGATCAACAGAGGAATATGTATTTAAATTAAATTATTTGAGTTTAAATTAAAGTTTCTCATTTGTATAGGTAACATGGGGCTACTTGGACACCCAGGGGTATGTTATTGTTTAATATTATTTTTTTTTATGTTACTTTGTTTTTTATTTTTGGTTCTCTGAAATAAATTACGAGTGTTCCTTGATAACTTTTGAATAAATCTGTATGCAATTGCCAAAAAACCCCAGATTCCAAACCTTTATTTTGTCCCGTAGAATCAGCTGTTAAAGTATCGAAACACATTTTCTCAACACCCTGAATAAATTTTCCAGAATAATAATTTTTTAAGAAGCACAATTACAATTTCTGCGTAAAGTAGATGTTCTGTTTTGGAGCTATAGTCACATTTGTATCATATCTAAATAGTGATTATTTACGGTATTATCCTTAAAATAGCGATAAAAAAGATGTCCAAGTAACTTAGCTCTACGGTAATATCTACAAAGGTTAGTTTATTTCTTAAAAAATGTATACAGGGTGTCCCAGATAAGAATGCACTCTACAGGGAACTCGCAAACCGTAAAAAACCATAAAAGTTGCGGATTACTGAACTGTAAAATGCCATGTTTACAAATTTCAAAAATTCTTTATATCTAATTAAATTTTCAATCCAACGTTTCGCTTTATCGTAACCATCATCAAAAATCAAAACTAAAAAACTTATAGTCAATGCAAATGGTCCCCTTATTTCGTTTTTTCTTGTTCTCATTGTTGTGTTTAAACTCTGATTGGCTCTGAAAACATTTTTTTTGCATTATTTGCAATAATATTAGATTAATTTTTAAATGCATTAATATTAAACATGATACCACATACCTAATAAAAAGAAACTAATAACAAACCATTAGAACCGTATGAACAATTTAGAAATAATATACAAGCTTATCTGAAAAATCTAACAAGTACTTATTAATTAATTAATTTTTTTTTTAGTATTTTTATAATTGAAATTATTTTTTATTTTCATAAATTCCTCCCTCAATTTTCAAACTCAAGTAACACCAGTAAACAATTTCTTTCACAGCGTTATTTAATACTTCTTCATACTTTCTTAAAGCAGCCAAGGAATCCCCAAAAAAAAGTCCATCGATGTAATATCTGGGGATCGCGGAGGCCAGTTTATGGGACCACAAGTGGCATTTAAATTGTTTTGCTTTCTTTCAAATATTTCATATTATTTCTGGAACTATGAAGAGGAAGGTTGAAACCACATATTATTGGTTACTGCTAGAGAAGGGTCGTCAAGAACATCTTTGATGTCGTTTCTTAAAAATTGTCCGTATCTAATCATGTCAAATTTGTCCTCGTGAGAATATTGTTCCATTAAATTTTACTACACAATACAAGAGGTAAAACAAATAATAATAATTACCAACATTAAAACTGACAGGTATCTGTAACCAGTTGACAGATCTAAACAATATATTTGAATAGTGTAAATGTTATCCTATTTCATAGCCACCCCTGTATATGTAACTTGAACCAAAGAAACGTATAGCTACGTAATTGAACTAACCTGAATTTACACGGTACGTTATGTTCGAATAGGATGCGTTTTTTGAATATAATTTATGTTATAAAAATGTTAGATTTCTTAGACAAGCTGCAATAATTTCTGAATTGTTTATACGTTTGTAAGGGTTTGTTGTTACTTTCTTGTTATTATGTGTTATTATGTCTAATATTTATGCATTTGAAAATTAATCTAATATTATTATAAATAATGTAGATTAAAAAAATTGCTTTTATAGCCAACACATTTGATACCTGAATATCTTTTTATCAAAAGTGTTAAGCAAGCCAATTGTTGTTATTTAACTTGCGTCAACAGTTCATGAGGCTTTTATGTTCCTCGATTGTAGGTTAATTTCACTGATTCTTTTATTTACTGAGTGAAGGAATTAAACGAGCTTTTCACTGTGGTAAGTTGCCGTTTATTATTCCAAATCACACAAAACTTCTTTAGTACATGATTTTACAATAACATACTATAACATAAATAATAACTACTCATTTTACAATCACATAACTAGTCACTACATTTGTTTAGTACATTTGCTGTGTGCCTTTTTTTAGGCAATGCTATTTGTTTCAATCCGACGGAAAGAAACCACGTGAGTTTGTTGACATACAACCTTGCTTTATCGAAGCCAAAAGTGTAGTAGTATATAAAATGGAAAACTATATTATCTGACAGCAAGGTTACGCCCCTGTTCTCATGACGATTAACTAACAATGCATTCTGATAGGCTACACAACCGCCATGTTTTCTTTTAACCAATTGGATGGTAATCAACAAATGTACCACGCTGTGTCACCTTTCTCGAGCGCCAAAACACCGTCAAAGGGTTTTCGGATGTACAAGATTCTAAAAAATATACTATTAACATACAAATGTAGAACATTGCTTTTTCCTGGAATTACGGTCGACTAGCCGCTTATTATTTAGGAAATATTATATGTATTTTAAAAGATGATATTTGCAAGTTTTATGTTTATCCCGGCGATAACACTATTCTTTCCGAAAACATTGATACATTTTGCTCCTTTATTAAAATAATATTGAAATCAGATATTTAACAGCAGTATTGATTCTAAAAACATTTGTTGCATTTAATTAGATTATTTTTAATGCATTTGGATGATCGTTTCCCCAACAAAGAGGTAATCACAATTTTCAGTTATTTTCGTTAATATGCCAAGGATAGTTATTGAACTGATCTAATTTAAGAAAACCAAAATATAAGATTAATTCCTCAAAATTAAACATCCAACTACAAAACTTAATTATTTTATTCCTAAAACTTCTCATGCAAAGTCTCATGACCCGAGTAAAAAGAAACTTTCCAAAAGTCCAAAAATCGAAACGTTTGTTTCGACTTTATCGTCATCAAAATTAAAACTTAACGGGTAAAATTTTAACACAGGTTCGCTCGATAGAACCATATCATCAAATCGTTTCCTTTCTCTTTCATTTTCCTGAATTGCCTTATTTTTCTGCATACATCGCTACCTCAGCATTATTTTTATTTGAACCAATTTCCCCGTGCTGTAATAAGCGTCAAACTTTAATAAACAAACACTTTTCTGATTGCAGGTCGGCACGTTCGGAACATTGAATCGAATGGGATATCGGTTCTCAACGGAGCCGATTTTAATCAAGGTAAGTCCTAAATGTAGCCGTAGTAATCATAACTATAACCAATACGATTGTTTAACAATAACATAACATGAAGTTTAATTTTAAAACTTTTAAGTGTTTTTTAAAGCACGCATAATATTGCTGCTTGATTTTATAACACCGGAAAGCGGTTTCAAATTGACCTTTACACTTATTTCTTCTTAAGGTTCTCCAAACTTTAATACATTTCATCTTTTTATTAGAAGAATATTATCACACTCTTGCTGACTATTATGTAGAAATTTGTTGTCACTAATATTTTTGAAAACAAAAATAATACCATACTAAAAATAAATGACTTTAACGCTGACTAAACTAAAAAGTATAAACACAACTGATAATAACCTATGACGCATTTAGCAAGAAAACTGCAAGAGTGAAGATAATATTTAATAGAGCGCGAATTCCTGAGCCAGAAATTATCACCTGTGCCTTGATCTTGTCTTTTTCTATCGTTTATAATTTGAATTAATTGAATTTGTAGGAAGGCTTTGGTTATCCTGACATATTCCGAAACCTTACGCGCATTGGCGAAGTTAAAAATTATATTACTTAATTTATAATTAATCAAATACATGTAGCTGTGCTTGTCAAAATGAAATCGCACTACTTAACGTACTTAAACGTATACCTATAAACATATAATATTAACATGAAACGAAGCACCGCACGCCTATGCCGCTACAGTTAAAACTGACTTTTTTTATGCCTTTACCCCCCTGTCCCCTTAGCCGTCATAGACATAGACTCGTAAGGCGAAGTATATGTCAGGCAAATGAATGTTTAAAATACTAATCGGGGCAATGAAGCAGAAAAATCAGTAAATTTAGACCCACAGAGACAGATCCCATTTATATATTTTTTTTTATAAACTAAAACCTACTCTTGATAGACTATTTGACAAGTTGAGATCTGTCTAAGCTCCGCCCATATTCATTTTTCATTCAGTCTTTTTTCCGAAGTTACTTTGAATTGGTATATTGAAATTGTTGATTTTTTACAGTTTTCGTGGCCTAAAATTTTATATTATGTACTGCTAGTAAACTATCTATTGAGTGTTTTCAATTTGTGATGTTGAGGAATTATAAAAGGATGGAATCAAACAAAATCGGATTAGTTCTGCTGCTTACAAGGTATAAAAATTGTAAATGTACATTTTATGCACTTTGACTATATGTTTTCAAAATTCTGATCCGTGGTCAGAAATCTTATCTTAAATATCTGAAATTTCTAAAAGTTTTAGGTCAAATATGAAGATATGTAGGTCGTAGGTATTGCAAGGAAGTAATGGCATATCCAATGATCTAAACGTCATTTCGATAAGACCTCTTGTTATTAGGTATAAAAAAAACTTTGTATTTTCCGATCTAGCTCAAACATAACAGGATTCTGAATCCCAATGCCCTCTATGGCCTCAGCAAGTTGAAATCGATTTGATCAACTTTTACGGCTCGTATCGAATTATATTGAAACATTTGCTTTGGATGTTCACACCTTTTATATGAGGTGTTATCAAATGGGTGCGAACATTCATCCACTTAAACTTCTTGAGCTACTTATAGGCATAAATATTAAATATAAGCATTTGTTAGATAATGCTTAGTTTTTACAGAGTGATATATAGTGATAATAGAAGCCTGTAAGCTTCATCTAAAACCATTGCTTGTGCATTTTTTTCTTGCAACCGGTTTCTTCAAATTCAGCCCACTAATTCCATCACATACTTACTTATGCCCGATGTTAAAATAACAGAGTGAAACATGCGGATACTGGATGTAACCTCTCAGGAAATACGACACGTGCACCCAGTCAGAAATAAATATGCGGAATTTTTATTTCTCAACAAATTGTAAAAAGGAGCCAATTTCAACTTCATGCTACACACTCAAGCGTCATTTCGTCTAAAAACCAGCAACTCCGTTGTTGCACAGTATTCGCTTCCGCTGTCGCTTCCGCAATGCCGCATTTGTGTGTAAGATTCTTGAGGTGGGTCATGGTTGAAAACAATATATCATAAAACGAATGACTCTGAAATATAAGTTACCTGGATATATTTTATTCAATAACTAAACTCTTAGAAAATAATCCGTACGTAGTAAATATAAAATAAAGTCTGAATGTTTGTCTGTCTATCTGTTTGGGAAACCCGTAGGGCATTATCTACAATGTGTATCAGCCAAATGGAATAAATTTGATAATAAATACATTTTTTTTTTTTATGATAAGGCACAGCATTACAGGATAAATCCTTTATGGCGCTCTAGGAGCGGTGCGTGTGCGCAGGAAACGATTCACGTTGGTCTTGAATCTTTGGAGACTATACCCGTTGGGGAAGACGATCTGAGGGCGTGTCCGAAAAAACGCTCGGATACGTCGATTGGTATTTCTAGTTGCGCATTTTTTTGAATAAAAACATTTTATACAGGGTGTGTCATGTAACAGTGACCAATACTAACTTTATTATTTTAAATGCAATACCCTGTATATTATTCAATTTTTGGATTCTTCAGGAAATTTTAGACATATTTCATGTACAATATCCTATACCTATCTTTAACTGTTTTGGAAATATGAAGTGTTTTCAGATTTATTACAAAGATTAACAACATACAGTGGCGGCTCTTATATAGGAGCACTTGAGCACGTGCCTCCCTAAGATTCAGCCCCACATCGACAAATATTCACTATAAATTACATATTTAGTTTACAATACAATGTCTGTTACAAAGCAATTTTAACATGATTTTATAAGCTCCCTAACCAATTATCGTTTCGCTAACTATAAATATTTTGTAGCAGGTCTCTAATCCCGAATGCTATCGTAGGAAAAATGTGCTCCGTGGCTATCGCTACTTGATATGGACGGTTCGCTTCCCGTAATAAATGCGCCTTGTCGTCCCCATCTCTTTTTAGCGCACGGCTCTAAATGGGCTTTCATTCCTCTCAAATGAGCACGCTTTTGCTGTGCTGCATGCCGCCGCCTTGTTTTCGGATGGTTTTTGAGAGATCGTTTCATGTGTTTTGCTGATCCGTGTAGCGCGGTAAAGCCTTCCAAAAGCGCGGTATAGCTTGTGTATGTCATGCAGTGTTGCCAGACCTTCTGTTTTAACAGGGGATCTCCTGCTTTCGCCCTCAGTCCTGTTATTCTTTTACTTCTATTGTGCTAATGAAGCTACATAATGCATAAATTTATACAAAAATATTAGAACTAAGAATAAAAACATTTTTAGGGAGTACTATGAATCAAGAGAGACTTTCTGCCCTGGCAATGTTGTCGATAGAGAAAAAAATGTTGCAAGATATTCCTAACTTGAATGACTTAGTTACTGAGAAATTTGCTAAACTTAAAGACAAAATAATGCATTTTTTGTTTAGACACTGTGTTTAATCAGTTCTGTTTTTTAAAAATATTTTTAGTTTTTTTATGTTGTCGTTGTTGACTTTTCTAGTTACTGCTTCCCAAGTATGCTGTATATTGGTAAGTTTTCAATTTAAATTTATATTTTGTTTTATTAACATATCTACGTACAAAAAGAACATAAAAATTAGGAAAGCTTTTAACTCGTAAATTTGACACTTAACCACGGCACATTGTCATATCTGCCGTGACTTAACTACACAAAATCTTGTGGTTGGAACGGAGAGGTGAAATAAAAGGAAGGGGTAGTGGTGGGCGGAGATATGCGCAAATTTTTCGTTCTTTTTTTTGCCATGCTTGATGCTTGTGAACCTCCATAAACTTCCGTCACGAGCCGCCACTGACAACATACTAAAAAACTAATAAGTAATACTGTTTATTTCTTGATAATGTAAAAAACAATGTGTGTACAATGATGTAGGAACTCAACAGCTTATTGGGAATCACTTTAATCAGACATTAAATCGTACTGAGAAGGGTTACTTCAGAGAGGTATAGTTATTAAGTAATTCATTTTTGGACCAATATCCTATAGACGACATGGTTAAGGTTTGATCACAAGAAGTCAACGGAAAATACCACAGAGTATAGGTTTGTGGACTGTGGCTCGGTACTAATCACTCTCAGCTTAGCTGTGGCCTCCACAGAATATGCTCATAGATAGGGAAATATTGAACTACACTGTGCAACATCTATTATCATTGGCACAAAGCTTTAAATGAATTTGTTCTACGGATGGGTTTTATGCAAGTTTCAAATCTATCTATCTAAGTTATTTTATAAGTACATGGGATTGGTAAAATATCAAAAAATTAGCGATTACTGGAACAGAAGTATTCATATATCAGAACCAACTTATTCCAACTATAATGAGCCGGAATTTTACAGAAAATGAGAAAGCCGATAAAACTGACAGTTTGTATAAAATACGTAACATATTCAGCATAACGCAAAGAAAATTCTGTTAAAATGTTTTTCGTGGTGACCTAATGGTTGTGGATGAATCTATGGTCCCTTTCAGGGGACGTTTACTATTTAGACAATATATTCCAAGCAAAGGCATATGTATCGTCTCAAAATATTTAAGCTGTATGATACCAATGGTTATACGTACAGGCCAGGCCAGAACTTTTTGGAAGGCTCCATGGGATTAGTTGAATTGTTATTGGATCTATGTTATCGCTACCGAAATAAAGGAAGAACCATTGTTACTAGAAGAAAAAACACATTGTCTGGGAACATTAAGCAAAAATAGGAAAGGCTTTACTTCTGAAGTTATGAAGGGTAACATAAATAAAGGAGAAATAGTGGGAAAGGATCATGAAGAAAAAGTAAATATAATGTGGGTAAAGAGAGAGTATTGCAGTGGTTCAATTCGATTATAATTTTTTAAAGCCGGGAAACATCATATAACCCGTTTTAGAGAACAATTAATCCTGCCTATGATAGGCAATGAGAGTGCGAAAAGAATACTTAATAAAACTCGTTGAAAAGGAAGAAACCACAACTCAAAACAGTAAAAAAGGAGCCGTTGTAGTAGTTGCTACAATAAAATACAATAGACGAAACGAAAAAGGAAGAGGAGAAGCTCAAAAACCACGAAAAAGTTCCAACCAAGTGTGATAAATGCAACATTTATCTACCACGCTGAAACCGACTTCTTTTTGCCCGCGGGGTTGTCGCCTTGGAAGTTGCAGTCGAGAGTCCCTGGTATAGTCACAGGAACACAGGCACATAGCTACATTGTTACGCCACTGTGGCGAACGTTCAAGTTTCTGAAACAACATACAAGTTACGTCGACCTCTACAGGTTATCATTGTCCAATAATCCGATTGACTATATACAAACCATCATTAATCATAATCGACAAGTTGTATAATGTCTTCTGGTTTAAATGCAACTCCATGATTTCTCACGTATTATCACAGGAGTTAATTTTAGGTTCTTATCAAAGTTTAACTAGGAGTAATGGCTTCATTGAAGATTAACCCAAATATCTAGTTTATGGGTTAACTCTATTTTATTGAAGTGAAACTGTCACTTTAGTAATAAAAGCTGGAATAGTTGGAAATCTTATTAGCTCTAAGATGTTACGTTCTAAATCGTATTCTTGAATTTCGCTTGCAAGAAATACATTTTATAAGTGTACTGATTTATTTCTATTACTTAAAAGATTGCAACAACTTAGTCAACTTAATTATAAATTATGA
This sequence comes from Polydrusus tereticollis, assembly GCA_963920685.1. NCBI lineage: Eukaryota > Metazoa > Arthropoda > Insecta > Coleoptera > Curculionidae > Polydrusus > Polydrusus tereticollis. The sequence continues at coordinate 7,124,514 of OY987335.1, forward strand.
AAAGTTTATTTTTTGTTAAATTTGTCACACAATTAAAATTGTACCGGCTATCAAGTTATATTTTTTTATACACTCTTCCAGTGGCGTGCAGTGACGTTGTAAACAGGGTAGGCAAAAAAGATAAAGTAAAATTTATTACTTAGGAAATGTCTTTTTAGGTTTCGAATTAAACAGATTATATAAATCAGTTCAATACGACGGGTCTTTCTTTACAAATGCATTTAACACGTCATCATAAAAAGTATAAGTATGTACTAGTAAAATATACGGGACAATTAATTGTGAATTAATTAAACTCTATTAATAAACAAGATACAAATATTATAAACAACAAACCCGTAAAAGCCCTGCAACCTGCGACACGACACCTGACACACTGACGAATTACGCTGAGACATCTTCCAATCGCTCGATCTCGTTTTAACACACGACGCGTCATCCGTGCCTTAAACTTCGTACTTTAATCAGAATTGTAGGTGCTGCCTTTAAATGAAGCTAAAGCGTTCATGCAAAGATTTAAAACACCTTCGCCGTGGTCATATGGGCCACCTACATGAGAAATATTAATGCTGATTTCGGTAGTTTCGATCGCTTAAAATGCCTTTATTGTGTTGGATGATTGATGTTTTCTTTATGTTATATTTATTAGAACATTCTTTGATATGAATATATTTATAGAATATATTGTTTTAAGAAAAAGCAGATAAGGAAAACGCATAATAATATGGACTTCTTTAAAAATTAAATTGAGACAATGCCTTTTTGCCTACATTGTCTGCACGCCACTGCACTCTTCCTAACTACTTTGTTGTTAGTCGCAAAAGAAAATTTGAAAAAATTGGAAAATACTTTTTCAACAACTTTAAAGATATTACTATGCCTGTATATGAAAGCTTTTCGAAAATACCCTCTTTGATATTTTTTATCTTTAATATTTATGTGCTGAGTGTAAATGGAATCATTGTGCACAGCACCACAGGAGTATATTAAAAGATAGTTGATTCAAATTTGGGTTACTGCAATGTGCCAGTGGGAACTTAATTTTTACCTAAAAACTAATTAAACATTACCTTGCGTTAAATATTTTTTTTTAAATCCTAATTCTGCTCCTATTTTACACAAGATTTAAAATGGTATGATACACCTTTCATAATTTAATACGAAAATGTAAGATAGTTTTTTTTTGTTTAAAACTAAAGCAAAACGCAATATGATTTCCAAGATGTCTTTAGATAATAAGAGGATACCTTAGACTTTGATATTAAATAAGAAAATGTATGAAGTACATATTTCTTTTTAAATAAAAAAAATCGATTTTTTTGACATCACTATCACTTATCACTACTTTTCCCATGTCACTTGTATACGTTGTTTTACAGACCCCATTTTGTTTTTTATAAAACGACTCACGCCGCCATTTAAAAAGTAAATGTTAACGTGTTGTATGTCGTTGACATGGGTTGAGAAGAATTCGTTGAAAAAATAAAAAATACAGGGTCTCGTTTATTTTAAGGTTAAAATTAGGATCCCACTCAAACATAGTTGTGACCTAAATTTCAATAAACGATCTTTTAACATAACGCTGTGATGAACACAATGATTTCGTTTTACAACCGGTGTAGAGGGCCTTCCATAAAAATATTTATATTTATTAATATACCATTGCACTCTGTCTGTTTTATTAAGTATGTGTTTTTAGATTTATTTAGGAAAAAGTGTGTACATTAGGTTGGATTTTCTCAACCGCAATGACATCAAAATTGTTTACGCATAATCCCGTTGCGATCCTACCACGCCAACTAGGAGAAAATCCACATTTTAGTTTTAAACTTTTCTATTGGCCATTTTTCTTATAAGTAAAAAATTTGTAAAAATTCTACATACAAATCCGTTTAACTTTTATAGGAACTTGTTTTTCATGGAACTTATAATAAGGAAGCTCTAATTTTTTCCAATCAAAATGCATTTTTCTAAAATTCTTATAAAAGTTCTTAAATATTGTTAATTTCGAAAAATAATATTTTCCTTGAAACTCGCTCGAGAAAATAACAAAAATAATTATTTTAAAAAATTAAAAAATACTCAAATTTAGTTCGAATCTTTTATGCCCTATCAACATTGATGTAAAGTGAGTGAAAATGTCTAAAAATAATTATTTAGGGGTTAAAATTGAAATATTCTATAATTCGCTTAATACGGTGAATTTAGACAAAATAAGAAATATATTTATGTCGCGTCAAGGCAAATTCTTTCATGTCCCATTCAACTGTATATGCCTTAAAAAAAATTATAAATAATACTATGTGGTACTAACTAATTAGTTCACGATTTTTGGATCGCTTCTAATGTAAAATTGAATATATGTAGAAATATGAATGGTATACTGTTTTTGTGAGATACGAGCTGCTACATTTAGAATTTCCAGTCAATTTTAAATCTATCAACGAAATATTTTCACTGTACAAGGTTGTTCACTTCCTCCTCCTTATAGTCTTATTGTCTATTTATTTTTGCAATATTTGTTTCATGCACCGAAGAACATGATTTTCCGTGAAATCCGCCTTATTCAGGGTTAGATTGTCAGTTAAATAACAATGTCAGGAAATAATATTATTGCTTGACGTTTAAGGGTGTAATATAATATATTCCTTTAATAATAATGTCAACAAGTTCTATTAAATTATAATTTGTAGTCAAATTAATAAAAGTATTATTAGTTTTTGCTTTGGGGTGAATTTGACGGTATACAGGGTATTTCATTTGAAAATTTGAAAAAAAATAACGATTTTTCTTTAATATATTTGAGACCGTTTTAGATAGAATTATGTACTAACTAGGTACTTTTTCCTCTACTTCTACCAGTGGTGTCCGGGCTAACATGGTGCCTAGCCTTTTTTCCATGCACTAAACGGTTTTCGATTTAAAAAATAATTACATATCATTATGTGACAAAATTACATTTGGCAATGGCAATATTAAACAGAACAAAGTTGCGTACATATATCTTGTTCTGCTTAAAAATTGTTGCACTTTGTATCTCAAAAATTAAGCTAGGAGCTTCTTTTTTAAATGCATAGCATTAGCATGCAATTACGAAACGCCCTGTATAAGAAAGTGGAGCGACGGTATTGATTAAACAAACAAGGATACAATATTAAATAAACCTATATCAAAAATTCTACGAAGTAAGAGCCAGGATTAAGCGTTCTAATCAGCTTTACACTACTGACGCGATAATGGAAATGATTAGAAAACTTTCTCTGTTACTCTAAAATGAATGCTAGTTTAATTGAGTCCTCTGATTCAATCGAGCCAACTTTCTGTTTTATACAGGGTGTTCCTTAATGTTATGTACTTATTTTATTGGGTGTTTTCTAGACCAATTTTGTGTGGAAAAGTTCTATAAATGTATGCCTTAAAATGTTTCGTTTTCGATATGCAGGATGCTAGAGTTTTTATTTTTTTCCGATTTTTAGTAACAATCTCAGAACCAAAATTAGTACGCCACTGATTTTCTAAAAACAACTATTTTACTATTTATTATCACTCAGTTTTAAAATTATGAAATTTAACGTTTGAAAAAAAATAATTAGAATATTATTAATTAATAATGGTTAACGTTAATAAAACCCAACTTTTTTTTAAATATAAGTTGTCACTTGAAACTCCGAAGGCCTATATCTTGAAATCGAAGGCATATATTTTGATTTCGTAAAAACCTGTCGGTAGGTAGGATCACTTTGCATTATTTAGAGAAAACAACAATGCAAGCCCCTCGACGCCATGGGCATCGCGACGCTCAAAAATATAAATCGATTGCGGGGGCATTTAAAAGTACTTTAAATATTTACTATTACTAGTACTATTACTTAGTACTTTTTGTCATTTACCCTAATTATTTCATTCGCTTCTACATTTCTATATTCTTGTAATAGCAGTAAATGCCGCTGTAATTTTGCTTACCTATTAGTTCGGCCATATCTTGAACCTGTGTTTCATAGACAATACCCTTTAAGTGACCCCAAAGAAAAAACCTAAGGGTGTTATATCTGGTGACCTTGCTGGCCATCGTATTGATCCATTAGCTTCAAACCATCGATTACACTGTCTGTCCAAATTGCCCTTAACAATTTGAGTATTATGAGCAGGAGCCCCATTCTGCTGCCGACAGATATATCCAAATGGTATGTCTTCTAACAGTTCTGCAAGTATTACTTGGAAAAATTGCAAATAATAACGTTCTCCAGTTAAAGCGCCTTCGTAAAAATGAGGTTTATTAAATCGCATCAAATATTAATTCTAAAAACGCGTCGATTTTCCCTTTCTCTAATCCGACGAGGATGATTCTGAGACTTTTGTCGCTCCATAAAATGTTGTGCAAGACATTTTGACAGTACAATTCGAAAAATGTTGCTAAGAACTCCAGTCTTCCTGCGGGATCCCCTGGATTGAATCTATGGATTAATATGGTTTTATATAGATGAAACTTGTTGTTGTGTAGAAACCTCCATAAAGAGTTTATGAAAAAGACAGTATTTTCTTTGATTTTGGCTAGAGAAGTTTTAGGGTTACCATCAACTTGCTGTAAAGCTGTATTTTCATCATTTGTATCACTTTGTGGTTCTGTAAAGCAGCCATACAGTTCAGGTTAGTTATATACAGTGCGTTTATTTCAACACGAGACATTGGGATTTACATGGTAAATCTTAAAAGCCTATGTTAGGCGCACTTGATTTACACAAATATTACTAAAACTTAAGAATAGACAAAATTTGAGATGGGGGAAATAAGTTATAGTACAATCTGTGCAAAAAAGCTCTAAAAGGTACCCAAAGAAGACCTTATCATTTTGGAAAAATTACACTTTTTAACCCCCTTGTAATTTATGTAAATAACTACCTTAGATAAAGAAAAATATTATGACACCGCTGTCAGTATTTTCGTGACTTTCATGAAATTGGTTTTGTAATTTATCATGTCTATCTACACCGTAAAAGAACGAATTGAAATGGTTTCAAACTGCATAAGAGGAATGTCATATCGGGAAGTTACTAATAATTTTGCCGCTGTCTATCAAAACCGTTCCATTCCCAGCAAGTCGACCGTACAACTGTTGCATGTAAAGTTCATGACTAGTGGACGTCTTGATGATTCTCATAAAAAACGGAAAAGAAATTCCTCTGTGTTAACTGAAGATATCCGAATGGGTCTGTGCATGGCGATAGAAGAACAACCATCATCCAATTTGACACACCTTGCTGATCGCTATGACAAATCTAGAAGCAGTTGTTACAACGCATTAAAAAAAGAAAAATACAAATCTTTTAAAATTCGAAACGTACAGGAACTTTTACCGCATGATTGTTTTGAACGGATGCAGTTTTGTGAAGAATGGATGGATCGAATTAATAATAACCCAGGTATTGCTGACAATATACTGTTTACAGATAAAACCTCCTTTAATATTAATGGAACAGTGAACAAGCAAAATGTTAGAATCTGGTCGCGAGAAAATCCCTACGTGGTGCACCAAACGCATACCCAGTGGCGACAAAATGTAAATGTATGGGCAGGTATTCTAGGAAATATGATTATTGGTCCATTTTTTCATAGACGGTACACTTATCAAAGAAAAATACATCGATCTTTTACATATAGAAGTAGGTCCTGCGCTAGCCCACAGAAGGGAGGAAATTATATTTCAACATAATGGAGCTCTGGCTCATAGCGCAATAATTGTAACGGAGTATTAAAATAATGTGTTTCCGGGCAGCTGGATAGGACGATTTGGATCTTTTAAATGGCCCGCTCGAAGCCCGGATATCACGCCTTTGGACTTCTTCTATTGGGGATACCTCACATCAAACGATTTTGATAACGTAAAAGGATGACCAAATGATGCAGATGAATTAAAAAACAGAATAATCGAGGCTTCACGCAGCATCACAGCGCGACAGTTGTCGAATGTTAGAAAGCATTTTTATGATTGTTTGGGGCACTGTTTGGCTGTAAATGGAGGGCACTTCGAACAGTTTATATGAGTTTTAAGTTTATTATTGTAGATTATATTTAGGAAAATTGTTAAAACTTAATTAAAATAAAAATCCTAAATAATCATCAAAATTGTATAATTTACAAGTTGTCTAATATTATAATAATGTCACATACCAGCTTATGTCAAAAATACCTAAGTAAACTTAATATACAGGGCAAGGCAAAACAGCGTGATATTATAACTCAAAATGATATTTTTAAATATTTTGCGTTAGTAAAGTAATACAAACATGATCCTATCTCAATAGAAATGTGCCTAACATAGGCTTTAAGATTTACCATGTAAAACCCTATGTCCCGCCTTAAAATAAACGCACTGTATACTATATAAGTACAAGTATAAAGAACTCGACGTTATGACCTGTCAAGGTATTCCACTTCCCTTACGGAAGGTAAATTATTTACCTTCGCAAGACATGGGTAAAATTAATAGAAATTAAGTTTACCAATTTTTAAAAACCTTGAATTACTTAAAAAGGAGTGAAGTAATTAAATTGGGGTTAAAGACAAAAAAGTCTTAAAATTTAAAATACTTTCAAATGTACCTGGTTTCGATTTATATTTTTCAAATATCTCGATGCCCAGGTGATGTCATTCTTAAATAATGCAAAGTGATTCTACCTAAGGACTGCTTTTTACGAAATCAAAATATATCCATTTGTTTTCGAAATATAATTCCTCGGAGTTTTAAGCGAAAATACCCTGTATATTTATATGAACTTTTCAACTTAAAATAATTGTTCTAGGGATCACACGTTCAAATAGGTACAAGTACATGTCATTAGGTAACACCGTCTATAATTCGAAATCTCTTTAGGTTAGCTAAAAATGCTAGAGAATTCTCCTGTCTCGATATTTTGCTTCTTTAACTACTTTTTTTCCAGCATATGGCATTGAAAATAAACTAAAATAAAGTTAAATTCAAACTTGTATCGTGTCTGTGTACATTTTAAATTATTTTGTTTGGGAAAATACATCACAAACAGAAAAATATATAATAAAACATAAAAGCCGTATCAGGCAGGGTTTAAAAGCATTTTCCGCTTAACAAGCTCAGGTTTAATAGGATAATTTAATGTTTCAATTCGCAATAAAGATTTAAGCGCCTCGAAGTGGCGTTCAATTTAAAATTAAGTCAGTTAATAATATCTACACATTTCTATTCCTATTTTAATTTCATTAGTTCGATGTTATTTAATTAAAATTATAAAATTAATACATTATTTAATAATCATTTTAATTACTTAGTCAGTTACTTCCAACCTTTTCAATGGGCTAAGCTATACAGGGTGTTACTAATATTTCAGGGTGTGATTTACTCGATTAAGGAAAAAACTTCGTATGAACATATGCCCTAACTTCTAAACTGCGGGGTGTTAAATTTTTACGCCTTCCATGCATCAAGAGACATTTTTTATTGAACAACTTTTCTTCAATGTAGATAATTAACTTTCTTTATATTATAGCCTCAAAGTTCTCGATATTTTAATGTGTTTGCTCTTTTTCGGGCGCGTCATTGCGAGATGAGGATAGATGGTTCGCTTATGTTTTATTGCAGAAGATTATCCCACAGGACGTTATTCCCGCGCAACCTGAACCAAACAACAGTCAAACGTAGCGAAGAAGAAAATTTCTTTCTCTTGGAGCCAGCTTAGCACTGTGAATGAGATGGTTTTTGTACAACTTTATATTTTTAACAAAAATCGATTAAAAATATGGACGAAGCTTAGACAAGAACTGAAAGTGTGAGTCATCTATCTTGGAATTATGCATGACGTTGATCCTGCTCATTTTAGTTTAATGGTTCGCGAATACTTGATGCAAGTGACCCCGAGAATTGCCGGTAAGATTCCCTGATTTGAACAGCTTAAGGTTCTATTTGTCGGGATTTCTGAAGATTCAATACTTTCGTGCATAAAGCTTCCAAGAGAATCATTCAACAATTTGTATAGTTACAATTTTTTGTGAGTCTTTGAACTTTAACACATAGTAGTTAGTTCAGGTCATGTTTGCCCATGATGCAAAAAAACATGATAATAATTTACGGAGATCTCATAATAATTAATAGCATTTCTAATTATAAGATGCTTCAAATGAGGTTTAAAGTTGGTGAAGTAAATAGTCCGCTTAACAAAATCAGTTAAAATTCTCGATAAAATGCTTTATTTTACTTTATCAAAGCAAAGAAAACAAGTTGAACTTAATATAAAAGTTTTAAGCGAGCTCTTAACTACAAATGTTAGGAAATTCGATCCCTCATCATAATTTTGTACTTGCTTTACAAGTTTTCACAATCTTCAATACTCTTGATTCACCTAGCTTACAACTTTCTCTTTTGCACGCTGTTGAGACAAAACTTGAGGTTGACTAAACTTTATTTTGATGTAGAATAAGTTTATAAGTTTGGTCGGCTAATCAAAACGGAACTTAGTATACGGTCGGGGAAAATATCACCAAACATTTTAGTAAGAACTTTATTAAAAGTTGGGATTGCCTGATTTTAGAACTTTTCCGAGAATATGTCGATATGATGGGAATTGAATTTAAAATGCGAGATTTAATAACTAGAAGGAATAAATCAAAATATATGTTTACGCAGATATTTCATTTAGGATATAAAATTATTGTCAATTGTGATATGTTATCCAGTATACAGGCATTATATTAATTAGGGTTTCCTCAATTAATAATTTTTGGGAACAAATGTCTAAAAAACGGACGCCTATACAAAAAAAATTGACTCTTGAATTAGTACAATAAGTTTTAATTCAAAGCTCATTTTCCAATTTTCAAGAACTAGGGTCAAGTGGGGTAATTGTAAACAGGGGTAATTGTAAACGCTATTAGCAGTAATTTCAAATTTACCGCCAGGGATATCTCCCCCTTTCATACCATACAAACGAACACATTTTTAGGAGCCCGTCTTAAGTTGGTCTTGTGCTTTATTTGAGACCACTACACCTCTCTTGTTTTCTTTTTTGTGACTCATCATTTGAAATTTATGTGAAAATTTTAGTCCAAAGGTAGGAACTCTAAAATTTCATTTAGAGAGTTCTAGACACCCGTATTTTTGTGTAAAATTATGTTTTTGACTGAGATTTTATAGCTATTTTTTTAAGAGAATGTTTACTTTTATCCCTAATAAAAAAGATATAGGGGTAAAAGTAAACGAGTTTTAGAGGCAAATGTAAACACACTCTTGGGGTTAATGTAAACGTGAAATGCATTTAATAAATCCACTTCAGATGCCTAGAAAGTATATTCCCAAAACTAATGGGCTAGCTTAATCCAAAAAAGACCTGACAAATGCTGTTCGAGATATGCAGACTGGAATTTTGAATATCGACCAAACAAAATTTCCCCTAGATTCCTTTGGAAAACGGTATTTTGATGAATATCTTCAAAGCCAGAATATTAGAACCAAAAAACCTGAAAATTCCATAGATGCCGAATATGTAGTCAGAAATAATGTTAATAATAATAAGAATAATAATACTTTACTACAACCAGACCACTCCACAGTGGATCTTGCAGTTGTTCCACAATTACCTAAAACTAGCAGCCTACCTATTGGTATAACTGAAAATATTTCCAAGGCTATATTTCAACCAGACAAAGCTAGTACAATGAGCCACAGTCTAGGTAGTGAAGTTAGTGATAGAAGTTTTACCAGCACTCCAAAACCCAAGAAAGAAAATAAGTTGTCTTGTAAACATCTTCAAACCGAAACTTGCACATCTGGCTGTACGGCGACTAGTAATAAGCTAGACCTAGACACATCACTCAATAATTTTTTTTTAAGTCGCCCGAGAAAAAGGAGAACGTTACAACAGTAGTAAAAGTAGTTATACCGAGATTGAAACGGCATACGTACGGGGAAATTTTAACAACTGAAGATGTCCTTAGTAGGCTAAAAAAAGCACAAGACGAAAAAGACCAGAAATCCATTAGGCAAGAAAAGCATAAAAGTAAATCACTTGCGAGTATTGACATGTCCACAAAAAAACATAAGAAAACAAAAAATCAAAACAAAAAAAGGGAAAAAGAAAGTTCAAGTGACAAAGACAATAATAATATAAATAACCTGTTGAAATGATATTGATAGCTTTTGGAATTTAGAAAAAGAGAAGAATATTAATGAAGAGCTAATTTCTATAAATCATATATCCCTTCAAGATTTAAAAACTGGAAGTTTTCTCCTTGCTACATTTAAAGGCGGAAAAAGAAATACAACAATCTATAAATATGTTTGTTCTGTGGAAAATGTAATAGACAACGATGTTTAAGTTGTAGGCTTAAGAGCTTTAGATAATAATAAACAAAACTTTACCATCAAATCAAGTGATCTAAGCTATGTCAGTGCAGAGCCAATTTTGAGTGTACTTCCTTTTCCAATAATACAAATGAAAGGAGAAAGGATTTACTACCATTTTGAAAAGACTTCCAGTATTTAAAGATACTTTTATGTAATATGTGTATACGCATACCTACTTATTTTTAAATATCCACTAGGTACCTACACAGAAAATAGTTGGTGGCATTTTTGCCTTGTTTTGAATAGTTATTTTTTTAAACAGTAAAATGTCTTTATTTTCGTTTTGCAGGAATGTATGCAAATAAATGGTTTAAAAAGTAAAATACGCCTTTATTTTAGGGGTAAATGTAAACATGTACCTAAAAAATATAAGAACACATTTTACATTCTAATAATTGAAAGGTTTATTAATGCCCAGAAAATGATCTTATTTACTAATATGGGTTGTCTAGCAGCTGTTTACAATTGCCCCAGTAGTGTAGGGGTAAAAGTAAACCGCAACACTTTTTTTTTAATAATAATTTTTGTTAAAAAATCCTGGTATTTTGACATTTTTCTTTATATTTCTTTAAAATATAAGGGTTATATTATACCCTGAATAATTAGTACCCAAAATATTTGAAATAGGAAACTTTTGTCACATTGATAAAAACAGAAACATTTTAAACTTGGTAAATTCGTTTACAATTACCCCACTTGACCCTAAATAGTTCAGGTTTGTGTCGCACTAGCGAGCATCAAATTTCAATTCGATGTCTCAAATAGTTTTCCTTGTACGGCTTTTTACAGTTGCTGTGTGTCTTTCGTTGAAATGGGTAAACTGGGATATCGTGTCCGTCTTCATTTCCGACGGTTTATCAGTTATCGCTAACGAAACTTTATCCAAAGTTGGTAAAGGTTTATAAAAAAGTATGATCCGTATGCTTAGCAGTTTAGACTGAAATTAAAAGTACTCATGCATCTCTCGAAAATAATTCGGGTGAAGGGTAAAGGACAATTAAACCCAACGCCGCCGCTCGAATTTAAGAACTCATATTTCAAATAGAACTATTTAGTAACACGGTATTCCACTGCACAAGACCCAATGTAATTGTCGAACTATTTCAGGGAATTTCTAATGCTGCTAACGATGAAAACAAAAAAACTGACCTTAATATCCCATTGCGTCTTTTCAGAAAATTATGCCTTGTTCCATTTAATATTACCCTTTAAGTTCACATCCATGCTTCTCAGTTTTGCGTGCTAAACCAGGTTGAACATTGTGGAAACTTATCCGCACTGTTTACGACTTTGACAATAGAAGTTCGATAACAGGTGGTTATGGGACCAAGCGATGCCATTCGGCCAACAGATGTCATTGTCGAATTCACCAGATCCAACCCTGACAAGTGGTTGGTTATTTAATAGAAGTTAGGTCAGAGTTTACAGATGTCGGTCTATAAACTTGCGCTAGGATTCAAGTGTGTTGCCTGTTAAATTCGCTAAATTAGGATAGTCAGGTGAAGGCATAAAAATTCCTATTTACAATAAGTCTAGTAATAGCAGCGTAATATTATCTATTGGTGACACAGGAGCGTCGATGATATATTTTCCTGAGGGACGACAGTTAACTTCTCTAAGAATATTTATGCAACTTTTTCTCCAGTGTAGATCTCCATTCCTCACATGGTCATTTAGAGTCAAACCCAGCATTGATATATCTGTATTTATTTGTGTTTTCTGAGAGTCTTGGCGGTCGCAATAATAATCGTCAACGGTGTCATATGTCATGAATGACATATTGGTATAAAAACTTTCCTTCTCGGTGGAACCGGGACGTTACTCCTGAATACGATTCTCGATCTTCGAATAAAAGCCCATGAGTTCGTGGCCTAGGTTTTGTGACAGTTTGATGTTTAGACCGACCCTACTGTTTGGTTCTTGCTCTTCCCGCACCTGCATCCTCAGTCATACCAGAAATGAGGACAATATCGCCCACAAATCTTAAATTCTTCAGGGTTTGCCCTATTTATGTTAAAGTCTTTCTATACTCTCTAGCTTAGGTGCTCACTCCAGGAACTCATTGAAAAGTTTGGAAGACGTAGAATTTCCTTGTCTGAGACCACGGTCAACCGTTATGTGTGTGGTTGGTTAACGAGTTTTGCGACCATTGTTGCATATTTTTAGATGTTATGGGTTAGTCTGGTGTATCGGTTGTCGATTCTGCATTCTCCCAGGACAGCATCTAGCCCAATTGTCTCGAAAGGCTTATAAAAATTAACGAAATAGTTAGTAGAGAGAGTATAGCTACACGACTGTGTTCTTATATTATTTGTTTTCTGTTTCTTTATTCTATCATTGTTCATTCGCTGTGCGATGTATCTGAAAGTGTCAATATATCCCCTATTTCCCCTACAAAATTACCCTCATCCCGTTCTTGTTATCCTTTAAGTTCATATCCATGTTTCTTAAGTATCCCTTCTACATCAAATTGTGATTTAGACCATATTACCTAACAAAGGCCCGTATACCGTCCGTATAGAGGACTTTCTATAAAACGGATAATAAAAGGGGGCCAATCAGATTAAGGGAAAAGTACCGGACTGTGAACTGAAAACGGTAAAACGTACAATACCGGCTGAATACACAATGCTGACCCGTACAGAAAGCATTTTTATAGAAAACATTCTGACAACGACTCGGATATAGGAAATTTTTCTCTCTATTGAACTCGTTTAGTTTTCTTTCATAGCTCCATTCGAAGAGAATTTATTTGAATGAAAAACAATTTTTAAGCATTTAAATAAATTTTCTTCTCAATCTCAAAATTCTTCAAATACATTTGTGGTTAACCTATATTATTTTATGTTTATTTTTTAACGGAACTAGGCATATTGCATCAAATTTTATCCAATTTAGGTCACAAACCTTAACACTTAACCCAGAGCATCGATATATGGGTAGAACGAAATGGGTAATGCGGGGGCAGTGATATTAAAAACTCCTATTACTTGCACATAAAATACAATTGAGGGAGTCAGAATAAAAGGGTTTAAGTGCGCTTTTTATAGAAAATGACTTAAGTAGGTACATCTCACAGTATAAAGCTTTTATTGTCTAGTAGTAAAAAGATCACACCTCTCTATATTGCAATCTCTTAGGCAGTAAAAGGTCTAAGCACAGAAAACTTAATTTCACTTGGAAGTAAATAGGTTGATTCACATGCACTTCAATCGTTTTATTACCAACGTATACATTTTTTAACTGCTATGTTGTTTGTTGTATACAATTTCTTGTTTATGATATGACAATAGTTGCGGATCTATTTAATAACAAAGCTATGTTAAAAATCAAACGGTCCAAGTATAATAATATTCTAAGCCTCTTAGACTACATTTCCCTGTTCTAATATTCATTGTAAAAAAAATTGAGGCATAATAATCAATCCACAGTTAGTGATGCCACCCAATGACGAAGAAAACAGTCTGGTGCTGGAATCGGGTTAAGAATAACTTATAGTGACTATACGTTTAATACACAACATTTTTATAAATAAAATTTAGTTCAAAGTTTATACACGCAAGATGTTTATAAACATAAAATAATCTAATAAAGTTATAACTCCCTAGTAAATTAAAAATTAGACAATTTGAGTTAGTTGACCGATACTTTGGAGTAATTGTAGGAAATTTGATCGCGCCGTTTTTTATTGAGAGTAACTCAAACTTCGTTAAAATATTTAGAACCCCAACAAACACGATGGACGCGTTTGGTTCCAGTAAGAAGGAGCGCCCGCTCATCTTCCTTAACCGGGAAAAATTTATCTAGATAGAGCGTTCAACAGAAGATTGATTGACGATGGAGCTCTCGAGTAGCTGGCAAGGTCACCTCACCTAACTCCTCTTGATTTGTGGGGTCATATGAAGAAAAAAGTGTACAGAAACCGGCCTCAATATGTGGAGGAACTTGAATATGGAATACAAAACGAAACATTAGGTGGTCCAGAAGAACATAAATTATAATCTTAGTAAATGAGATTGATTACAGGTTACGATTTTGCCAAGTAAATGGTGGACAGTTTGAACATTTAACTTAACTAAAAGACTTTATTACAATTTACTCATTAAAAATAAAGATTAGTTTACCTAAGGAAAGCTTTCTCTTTCATGATGATTGTCACGAAACGATAAGATTATTGCCATCGTTGGAAAGGTCTTGCCGATGGCTCTGAGAGAAAGTAAACTGTAGGTCTGTCAACGTTACCATTACATGCGCAATGGTCTGTTACATCATCCAATAATGTAATTTTTACTTTACTAGTTCTGGAATTATTTAGCCAAGTTCAGACTTTTGCCTATCTCTGTATAACTTCATTAAATTCCTTTATGTTCATAAACAAATGGCGTCTTTTCTCCACCTAAAATATAAGCTTGTCGGGGGTCGCTCCCAATTTGCCATTTACCTATTTATTTCCAGATTTGAAACAGGCAAAGGTCGCTGGAGGTTGAACTCCGCCATATTTGTTTACTTAATTAAATGCAGGCTGGCAGCAAAAGTCAAGTAAATAATAAATTCGATGTAGTTACTCCAAAAAATATCTGCCCGAGAGGGAAGTTTTAGTTAAATTAGTTCCTGACGTGAAGTTGGTATTTGCTTGGATTTTATGCGTTCTGTGTTTTGGTGGTTCTTTTGCCATTATCATAGAGAGTTAGAGGCAGAAAGTTATGCATTTGATAAACTCGCAGATATATACATGATATGCTTTAAGTGGCAGGTATGACTGATATACTTAAAGAACATAGGCGGCGGTTTCTTTTTTCACTCTCAATGCTTTTTAAGGCAATAATACTTAAAGTTATATTTATATTACATATAAACAGCTTTAAGTGGCATCTTGTTTAGAAATCCTGACAAAGCTTTGTGCTAAACACATATCATCATGATATAAAGCTTATTCGCCAACAAATACTTGAACATTGATTGTATGACCCCACTTTATGGCGGATAGCTATGCATTGTTTAAGTTTAGATTTGCTTTTCGTGGGTTAAACTATTGACGAACCGATTGCGGAAAGTAATACCAAAACTCGATTCAGACAAAAATGAACTAAAATGAGCGTTATATGTGTTTTTGATTAAATTTGCAGCAGATATAGATGCTCTACCACACATGAATATAGTACATTTAAGTTATCCTCTTTGTGCTCTAGGATTTTAGTTATTTTACTTGCCTCTACGAGAGCAAGGTCAAAAGTTTTTGGTCCTGGCATCAGTGAAATTCTGTATTGTTTAGTTTAAAAACGCACTTGTTTATTCAGGGGAGCAAAAAGTCGCGCATAATGCCTGTACCTTTTCAGTTACCTCGTATACGAAAAAGTGACCTTTATGAAAGTTATTCAGTAAATTATTCCCCACATTTCTACCTGCATGAATTTTTTCTGTTATTTCTGGTTTGGTTGCCATAGAGACTAACTTACTTTTTTTAAATGGAATACCCACTACGTATTTGGATTCTACTGGGAAAACTCTGAATTTTTGTATTTCAAATTTTCACCTATCTGCAAGCGTTTCCGAGATAATGGCAGCTCAAAAATGAAAAACTTCCTAATAATAATTATTATTCCTACCTAATACCCACCAATTGAGTCAAGGTGTTTCATGACAGCGACCAAGGAGTCAATTTTGAGTTCCTGTTTAATTTTCTGTTGTCTGATTTCTAATTTGTTTGCACTATGGTTCATCTGAATGAGAAACAACGAGTTGAAATTTTAATGATGAGCTGTTACGGAATTGTCAACTTTTCAATGAATTATATCCAAATAGGCCTCCAATAAATCAGTCAACGGTGTGTCGAGTGGTAAAGAAATTTCAAAAAACAGGCAGTGTTAGGGAAGCCGCTAGATCAGGTCGACCTAAAACAACAACCGGGGGAGACAAAGCTTTGGATATCATGCTCTCAATACATGAAAATCCAACACAATCATCCAGGCCAATAGCAATGGATTTTAATGTGTCTCATCAGTCAGTGAAAAATTTGTTTAAGCAGGAGAAGTTGCATTCTTACACGATAAAGTAAAGTTGGTGCACGAGTTAAACGAGGACGATTTTAATAGAAGAGCTGAATTTTGTGAGCTGATGATGAAAAGATGCAACAACGATAATTATTTCGCAACAAATATCATTTTCTCGGATGAAGCTACTTTCCATTTAAATGGCATTGTTAATAGACACAATTATCGTTATTGGTCTGCTGAGAATACTCACTGGTTCCAGGAAGGTCATACTCAGAGGCCCGAAAGAGTTAATGTTTGGGCGGGCATAGTTGGTAGACATATTGTGGGACCTTTTTTTATAGATGGTAATTTAAATGGCGAAAAAGATCTGGACCACCTCACGAATCAAATAATTCCTTCTTGCAGAATGGTTTTACCGGGTGTAAATATTGGCATAAGCGAACAGGAATGGTTCCAGCAAGATGGAGCACCTGCGCATTATGCGGCAAATGTTAGACAATACATAAGCGAATAATTTCCAGGACGTTGGATAGGCAGAAGAGGTGCTATTGACTGGCCAGCGCGAAAACAACATGTTGTACTTAATGAAAAAATTTCTAAACCCTTAATGGTTCAACGTGGTGTCCCGCAAGGTTCTATTTTGGGACCTGTTTTGTATACCATATACACGTCCGTATTTTCAAAGTTTTTAACCGGTTCGTTCGCTTAAATGTACGCCGATGACACTCAGCTGCATTTTTCTTTCTCGCCCGCAAATATTGACTACGGCTGCCAGGTTCTAAATAGAGACTTAGAAATAATACATAATATTTCCATGGAACACTGTTTATCATTAAATCCCAGTAAGTGTAACGCTATGCTATTTGGAAGACCTATTGACAGGGCTCGTTATGCTGACCGGGTTGGGATTTCTATAAATAAATTACCTGTGCCCTTTTTGACTGTAGCTAGGAAATTGGGAGTTTGGGTGGACTCATCCTTGAGATTTACAAAGCACATTTCAGAATGTATTAGGAGGTCTATTTGTAAGCTCAAATTGTTATATAGTTCCAGAAAAATACTAAATATGAAACTTAAAAAAAAATTATGTGAATCCCTTGTTTTATCTAACTTCAACTATTGTAGCACAGTTTATGGTCCATGTCTGACGGCCCTAGACTCTCAACGAATACAAAAAATTCAAAACTACTGCTTAAGATTCATATATGGCATTCGGAAGTATCAACACATTTCCCATAAATTAAAAGATGCGGGATGGCTCTCAATGAAAAAAACAAGACGTATCCATTGTGCAACTTTCTATCATAAAGTTATTCTTTCAAAAACACCATCATATCTTCACAGAAGTTTAATGTTTAGATCTGACGTACACACTTTGAATTTGCGATTTCGAGGTCTCCTGACACCTCCTCTTCATAGAACAACATTTTTTGAAAGATCATTCACATATAACGTTCCGGCAATGTATAATGAAATCCCGAATAGTATGAAAAGCTTGTCCCCATTTGTATTTAAGAGGAAGCTTAAGGGTATATTACTTATAGAATAGTTATTAAACTTTTATTTCTCTTTTAATTCTGGTATATATTATTATTACATACTTTTTGCTGTTTTTCTTTATTATGTCATATCAATACTTACTACATTTATTTCCGTGATTAACTCTTTTTCAGGTGTACCGATTGTATATTTTGTTATTCTTTATTTATTGTTTTTTTTTGTTTTTACTATATTTTTTTTCTTATTTTGAGTATTTAAATAAGTAGAAGTGCTGTTTAGGTTTTTTTCTCAATTTAAGTGTAAGACCAACCTTTACCTCTAGCGGTAAGGGATGAACTTCGCCTATTTAATACAGCACCTAACTATAGTAACAGTTAATTTCAATCCTATTGTGTAAATTGTAACTTGTGCTGTTTTGAATAAAGATTATTATTATCCCCGGACTTAACCCTGCTCGCTTTGTGGGGACACTTAAAGAACAAAGTCCACGTTAACCGTCCAAATGACTTAGAATCTTTAAAAGTCAGAATTAGTGCTGAAATTCGGGCCATTCCAGAGGACTTCCTTTTAAACCTTGTAGACGGGTTTAGGGATCGATTGGCGCTTTGCATAGCAGAAAATGGTGGTCATTTCATGCACCTGATCCACTGAAAAAATTTCACTTGTTTATTATTCCGATGTTAAGTTGTTCAATTTTCTAGACTATTTATGTTGTTATTATAAGATTTGTTACAATTATAAATAAATAAAAATTTGAAATACAAAAAATTTTTCCAGTAGAATCCAAATATGCAATCATATTATTATGCAGGATGTCCCATTTAAAAAAAGTAAGTTGGTTTCTATGGCAACCAAACCAGAAATGACAGAAAAAATTCATGCAGGTGGAATGTGGGGAATAATTTACTGAACAACTTTCATGAAGGCCACTTTTTCGTATAAGAGGTAATTCAAAAGTTACAGGCATTATGCGCGACTTTTCTGCCACTCTGTTTACATAGGCCTCCTTTATTCCTCATTAGACTAAACAGGTGTTCAAGCAACACATTTCTTTAGATTTGGAAATAGATATAATTAAGTTCTGTGACTTATAGGTATACAGGTATATATTAAGTAACACCCTGTATAATGAATTTTTATTTTTGGGATTTTTGTCAATTCAGAAAACGTCCATTTATGGCAAAATAATTTAATTCAAAAAATATGAAATATCTGTTTACCACAAACACGGGGAAAATGGAAACATTTTATATTTTAAATTGAAGCAAAGCCGAAATAAATATTTTTGTTACGCCGAGTTTCCAATACGCTGTTTACTATATGTTTGCACAGCGTGTATTAGAGAAAATCCCCGTTTTAGTTGCATTTTTAGTGGAATATTTTCCGGTATTTCTGTTGTTACAGAAAATTGCAATTTCACGAGTTTATTTAAAGCACAGTTTCTCTACATATTCGCATATGTCAGATCTTAGTTTTAAGATCTGGAAAACCTTCGTCGAAAAGTTTAGCCATTTCTAGCATCCAAAGAAAGCAAAACAAATATTTAAGTTTATCTTGTACTAATAGTTTCTAAAATATTGACAAAGGCGTAAATAACTTTTATTTCTATTAAACTTAAATTTCTTTGGTTTTCTTTTCTAATTTATTTTTAAAATACAAAGCAATTAACAAAGTAAGCAGAGGCAGAAATATTTAAATCTGCAATTTGTTTTTAAGCTTTCTGTTCGCTTCACATAGCAAAAACAATTTAAATTAATTAAACACTGTTTACCTATAGCACAAAACTTAATTTATAAAAGTATAACAAATTTTGAACTCCTAGTGCAGAGGGTTTGTGTGAACCTATTACCTTAGAAAATCAGAAAAATCATGGCGTTTCAAATATTCTGATAACCCTGGTCAACACATAATTTGGTGCCGGCAATTTTTTTACTGTTTCTGAGTAATTTGGGTCTGCTAAACCTAAAAATAACCTCAGATTTGCTTCATCAGATCGTTTTCAAAAACTGGGGCCATAAGCTATATTTTGCTACCATCAAGAAATCCACTCAGGATTGTAAGAAAAATATTTATTGTACACCACAAAAAATACAAAATCATCTGTCAATAACATTAACAATATTAACTTAAGTTATTAATTTAAATTAACCTAAACTAATAAATAAAAATTAGCTACTCTGCATCACCCAAAAACTTCCTGTTAAAAGATTTCCTCGCATGAGATTGAAAAGGACAGTCCCGTTAAAGACTCCAGCAGTAATCGGCCATCATGTGAATATCCCATCTACCCTGATGTCAGCTCTCTTTCATAGTTTTTATATCCTGGTGAAATTGTTCCCCCTGTTATTCACTAAGGTCGCCAAGATTTTCTGGGAACCGTTCCAAGTGGCTGTGGAGATAATGAATCATAATGCTCATATTACACCCGTGTTGGTTAAAGTTGTTGAGCATATCTTCGACTAACTCTCGGTAATTTTCCGATTTCTTGTTTCCGAGAAAATGTTGCACAACTTAAACAAAAGAGCACCATGTATTAAATTCAGTTTCGGTCATCGATTCTGTAAAATGTGAATCTTTTATCAGCTCTCTGATCTGAGGTACATCAAATGTTCCGGCTTTCAATTTCTTCTTGCTGAGTGCAGGAAATTTACTGGACAATTATTTAAAACACGCACCGTTCTGTTCTAAGGCCTTTACAAATTGTTTCATTAGTCCTAGTTTAATATGCAAGGGAGGAAATATGATTTTTTCCCGTTCAACCAACGCTTCATTAATTACGTTAGCTTCTCCTTGTACTAAAGCATCTCCACAAGGCCAGTCTCTTCTAATCCAGTGTTGATCCTTAGCCCTGCTGTCCCAAAGACACAGGAAACAAAGATATTTGGTATAACCACCTTGCTGTCCCAGAAGAAAGTTCACCATTTTTAAGTCAACACAGATTACCTACTGATGTTCGTCACATTTAATTTTTTTAAACACTAACGATATTATTTTATATTCTTCTTTTAATTTTGTAGAATGCCCAATTGGAATACTTCCATATATGTTACCGTTATATAGAAGGAGATACTTTAAACTTCGTTTGGAACTGTCGATAAAGAGACGCCAATGGTCTGGCGTGTACTCTGTTATACCCATTTTCTCTATTAGACCTTTAATATCATTACAAAAAAACATATTATCCTCCTGAGAGAAAAATGGCAAAAGATCGTTTCTCTGTTACGGTAATACGTAATTTTGGTACCTGGATAAAGAAGTAACTCGGCAAATTCTTATCGGAGGTTTAAATGTCTGACTTAGCTCCTCCTAAGTAAAGCGTTGGGGACTTGCTAAATCTCCTGCAAAATCGCGGTCCTCTTTTTCAAATCGGTCACTCTGCAGCTCGTCAAATGACGTTTCGACTGTATCCTCTGGTAACGTGGGCAGGCTGCTATATGTTGGAATTGGTATTTCTTCAGAATACTGAACGGGTCTTCTTGCTGACTCCAGGTGAGGATAGTTCCACTTATGCCGATTGTTACGATTAATGCCCTTTACTTTCACAAGACAAAAATAGCAATCGTCAAAGTGGCTTTTTTGTTCCCTCCATGCTATCGGAACACCAAACTTTAAACACTTTCTTTGTCCTTTTTTCCGTTGTCGCAGCTGTTCGACACAGGTTTTGCATACAACATGCGGAGCCCAGGGTCTATTTTGGTCTCCTAAGTGAACACCAAAATAGGCCAAATAAGCTTTTATCACAAAGTCACAAATCACTCTTCTACATTCTTTTAAAATGTACTCGCCACATATGTAGCAAAAAACGTCCGGATGGCTTACGCAACTACGCCTACTTGTAGAAGCCATGTTTAAATACGATTTTTCAAAAAACACACTTTTGCAATGAAGCTCAAATTTTAACTAAATGCATGCAGGCAATATTCCGTATAACATATTCTCCATATTCTAATACCCTAGGATACAAGCCAAGTTAACGAATTAATTTATGAGGCTTACGGTATAAAATTTGATTCACTTTTATTGCCTTCTATTGTATATTTGTGCTAATTGCAAATACGAAAATAAGAAACCTGCAGGTGCAAAAAAATTCCAGGAAAAATTATTTCTTATCTGTAATAGTTATATGGCGTTTTACCAATATAATATTAGATATTTCCAGTGACTTATGAATAAATGGGTAGAACTAAAAAGGCATTAGTCTTGGAATTAGTGAATTTTTTGATAAAATGTATGAGAATTATATTTGTCAAATATATTAATATTACAATTTATTATGAGTGGGCTCTATCTCAAAATCTAGAGCTGATACGAAGAAAAGCTAAGTGTTTTTTTGAATCACCGCATTCAAAATAACTAAACTCAGTTGCTTTCTTTTCGGCACCAAGACAAAAAAATTTTTTTTGTTTGGCTGTGAATTTGCTGCTAACAAAAACTCCCTTATAAGCACTCAACTCCAGCGACTTTATCAGCGAAGCCAAATGCTCAGAATTTAAGATGTTGCCTTATCATATCTTTGCACGTTAAAATAATAAAGGATTCTATCAGTGATCATTTTACTTACTAAAAGATTATTTGTATAGGAGTAGCGAAGCCGAGGCCTTGTAATTATAAATGTTTAACTTTGAGCTAAGATTAAGGATTTCTAACGCTTGCAACGGTCTATTTTCCTTTGATTAAAAGTTAAGTAGTTTACACAACGAAGTGTAGCCATTTTATCGACCTAGTTTGGAGCTCGTCGAACAACGCCAATTCTATTGTAAAATTAATTGTATTTCTTTTAAAACGCTTACGTTTAACAAACGAGTAAAGGTTTCTTCACACGTCGGTGGTATCTGATTAGGTAATGCCTTTACGATTAAAGCAGACAAAATAAAAAAATTAGTTTAAGAACAACAAAGATAAATTTCCTTATAATAAAGCATGCGAAGCACGGATTCACATGCTCGTCTATTTATAAAGTAAACAACTATAATCCAGTTCTCCCTTTTTCCACTGTTATTAAGTCTTGAGGCCATATTTCCTTACTTTGTATTCACGAGGTAATTTTCGGATATTCAAATAGCATTTACGGCTTTTAAACAAAATTAAAAACCAATTAAAATTAAATTTTTTTTTGTTACGTCTACATTTATGAATTTATTAAGCACGATCCCTAACTTAAATGGAATAGGAGCTATGGTATATTCATCTTACTATACAGGGTGATTAACTATGAGCGTGCTATTACAATTTTTGGGAAAACTACTGAAAATATTTTTTGAAACTGAATAGTTCAGATTGAATTTTCCATTAAATCGTAAGAATATTTTAGAGAACATAGACTAAAAATTTTGTGTTATCATATAGCATATACAGCGTGTCCAGGAAAGTTCTAGACATATGGGAATTTTCTTTATTGTTGACTTTACGAAAAAAAGTTATTCTTTATAAAAAGTTCTGCTTGATGCGCAAATAATATTGACATATCAAAACTTAAGATATCATATCAGCACCTCAGAGGTAAGGTGTGTTAAGTCATATTTTTCAGAGAAATGAGTTATCTTCACTTGTGGATTTACCATATTAAATTCTATGTAGTGGAAAATAGATTTAACTCCCTAGTTGCTTCATTTCGCCAAAAGATGGCGGTATACTCGGTTAAGTCCAGTATGCGGATCGAGGCAAACAATGTTAAGGGCATTTGACATGTCTCGTGCTAGAGCGTGGTCCTAGTTTAATAGAGGTAAAAAGTGTTATATGTATTTTCGGCAATTTGCCTGATAGAACGAATAATATCCGCTATGAATCGTTGTAAACTTATGTGTGAACTTGTGTTTAAAAACGGTAAAACCGCAGAAGTTGCTAATTTTCAACAAGGAAATGATACTTAAAAGTACTAATAACATAACCGCAATAGAAAACTCGATAACAGGTATTTCAGACTTCACAGCTACTTCGGGCGTGCAATAAGAAGAAGCCTTTTACAGTCTTGAGTATGGAAACAACAATTTAGGAATTTTAAAAGATTGTATGAAGTAGTAAATGCACCATATTTGTTTAGAAAGAAATCCGTTGATGGCAGGCCTTTTCTAATATCCAATGCTGTCTGCCTTCAAGTTCCATCAAACAGCCCTGGATTTCTTTATTACAAAACGATTTTGATGAAGTATTTCATACTGTGGACTTAAACAGAAATCGCCGTAATATTGTAGCATATAAAAATATGCCAGGTTTACCTCAAGTTGCTGCAAAGCCCATCACTACAAAGAAATATAAACATCTACAAAACCTTTTAAAATGGGTACCTCAAGCTTTTCATCCATTTTACGAAAATCTCCAACATTCAGATTCTGTAAGAGTAGAGGATATTGACGATTAAAGGTTATTTTAAACGTTTGTGTTGCACTTTTCTTGTTTTGACTTTCCACACTTTTAAGTTTTGTTTAAAAATTTGTGTTCATTCCATAAGTTTTTTTGTATTAGGGTATATTTGGGTAATAAAGTATTGTTTCTAACATAAATATTTTGTTTTAGTAGTAGAAAACCTTAGTGGCACTCTGTGTTAAGTCACAAACTAAGTATTGGAAATTTGGGGTTAATAATGTTAAGTCACATCAAAGTCAAAATTTAGAACAGAGTACAGTAAATCTAACAAAAAATCGAAGAAAATTGACAAAACAATTTACTTTTGCAAAGACCCCATATTTAGTCAATTCACGGTTTATTTACATTTGTTTAAACAATAAGTGAACTTTAAAATACCTCTACTGACAAATTTAGATTTGATGACTTAACACACCTTACCTCTGAGGTGCTGATATACAGGGCGGCAAAAAAATATAGAAACACAAAATTACGTTAAGAGGGCAGTACCCTCAATTTTTATTTTAAAGCAAATTGTTATAAGAAAACTTTACTAAGGACTACAAAACGTGGTCAGATACAATTTTTCGTTGAAAGATTTTAATTTACAGGGCACCATCAAAAAGCCTTTGGAAAATATAACGAATATTGACATGTTACTCAAAAATCATTTACTATTTTTCGACTTATTAACAAGAGTTTTTCGTTAGTTTCGTCAGGGTTGTACAAAACAACTCCGGAAACGTCAAACAAAAAAAATATTTGTTACAAAATGTCAGAAGGACAATAAACAGAATTAACAATTGCCTATTCCAGCCTACTATTTTTTTTTCTCATATTTATTATTGCGCTATTTCGCCTACACTTAATTTCCATCGATGGCTATTTTTGCAAATAAATCGAAAACTGTCACAGATACGAGAATAGTGCAAGAGACCAGAACGCTAAATAAAGGAACATAGACTTTAAATTTCATACCGGAATTCATACAGGGAGCTTCAAAGAAAAGTTCTGAAAGATAAAATTGTAGCCGATTCAAGGAAATATAACACCCTGTATACTGCGACCGACAATTTTGATACTTTATTGTAGAAATTCTAAAAAATGGTTGATGTTCCAAATTTGAAACAATTATCACAGAATATAAGAGAGAAAAGGCAAAATACGAGAAAAAAATTGAAACTTTTCCACCCTGTATAACGAAAATAACGCGTTTTAGACCATGCATATATTTGCATTTTTTTCTTATTTTGACAAGTAATATCACCCTCTGAAATATCTGCATGACATTAATTAACACCCTGTATAATTTGTTATTAAATTCGAAATAGTTTTGTTCTAAACAAATCTCTAGGGTGTTCATAATTTCCTCTTTTTTAATAAGGTTAACATTATTTTTTAATAATAGTTTTTCGACTAATTTTATAGTGTCGATTACAGAAATATTAGGGAATAAGTTAATAATATCAAAGGAAACAAACTTGGCGTTACTTGGTAGGATAATGTTTTTTCCTCTCTAGTTTTTTTCACTTTTTCATTTTCTTTACTATTTTTTAAGTTTCAGAAATGCCGTTTGGTAAAACTATAAAGTATCAGTATTTCAAGTACAGGCAAATTTTAAAGTGGACTATCCAAGTCAATATCATCCGCCCCAACTTTTTTTTTTTAATGACAACCTAAGCCACATGAGTGCTCTATGGAAAGGTTTTTAAAAACTAAATCACATTGAACCACGAACCCTACATAAGTAAGGCATCGATATTTGATCGATTCGTTCGTCTTCTAATTTTAATTAGTTTGTAAACATGAATTATTGAAGCACCGTATCATACTGTTCAGTCGGTAAGTCATCGTATCTTATGTAACAGTAATGATTATTGTTCCAGATTCTCTGCCACGATTCACCGAGCCGATTCCCAATGTAACAGTGACCGTAGGCAGAGATGCCTTGCTAGCCTGTGTCGTGGATAACCTAAGGGGGTTTAAGGTAAGATTTTAGGCTTAGAGGGTTACAATGATTAATTAGCGTGGTAAATTGGTTACGGGAATTTATTGTTATATAGGGTAGATCTAATTACAAATATACAGAGTGGCGATTTATATACAACAACTTCTTAGCTTTATTATTAATATATTGGCGGTTTTAATAGCGTTTATTTATTAGTTTATGTGCCAACCTACGCTTTATTTTATCCCAAAATGTACTAAATAATAATTGTAAGTCTCAAAAGCCTGCTAAATAAGTTATTACATGTCGATAAAAGTTTCATGGCAAATAAATCGAACTGGATTACTTTTAATCATTATACCTAATGTGAAAAACTATCTTGGTTAAAAGTGATCATGAAATGTCTTAAACTTTTAAAATAATTATATCAAGTTTAGTTTTGAGGACAATTATTCGTTGGTTGTTAAAATTTGTCGAGTAGTTCTGGTGAAGTTTTCTTGTAATTGTAAACTTAAGTTGTTCTTGAGTTATGGTTTTCATAGCTGAGCAGAAGATTTAGAGGAGACTAGGGAGGGTTAATACACTTAATATTTAAATTAAAAAATCACAATAAGTTTAAGTGTGGGAATCAAGTTTTATTTTTAACTCCCAACATTAGACGGATGAGGCTTTGTATATTCCTCGAGTTAGGTTAATTCACTGGTTCGTTTTATATATTGGTTAGGTGAATTAGACAGTTAGATCCCATTTAATTTGGCGTTTATTTATCCAATTGGGCACTTGTTTACACAATAACACTTTAATACATGATTAAATACTAACCTATAACATTACTACACTTATAATTTGATGCTTTTATTTCAGCTAATGCAATTTTGTCATGTCCGTCGGACGATGACCCACTTTACTTTTGACGTACGTGTTGACCTTTCACTAGTTTAACCCGCAGTGGTTCTCGAGAGAACGTAAGTGTGCTCTCGTCGCTAGAATATCACGCTCAGCAGTCAGACCGGCCAATCACAAGGCAACATATTTCGCGCGTTGTGTTCTAATTGGCTATTTACTGTTCCGCCATGTTTTCTCTGGACCAATGGTTAATTTTCCGGCTTTGTGTACTGCGGTGAGCTTAATCTCCCAGCGACAAAGCACATATACGTTTTTACAATCTTCAAAAATAGACTTTTTACAATTTCTTGCTAAATTAACCGTAGCGACAGGCCGCTGTTTTAGTATAATATTTGCAAATTTGGTAGCTTGTCTGGGCGACAATATTATTTGTTCTGAAAACATTAAATGCATTTTATTTTGCTGTTTCTCTGACCGTTGAGGATATGTGTTGCTAATGAAATATTTGAAAAGCATTTATCTTATCTAGACAAAGAGTAGTATTGATTCTGAAAACATTGGTTGCATTTAATTTCATTATTTTTATTGCATTTGAGCAATGGCTTCCCCAACATTAAGTTTCATATATTTTCTTTGTAGTGCCCTTCATAATTAAGTAGCTTGTAATTAATTATGCATGGATAAGGTAGGGGATATTCAAGATTTTATTAAAAGAGCCTTGAGAAAAAAAGTGATAAACTACGAAGTACTTTTCAAATATTTATTACCACCATATTTACAAAATATGACGGAATTACTAACTAATTGACATTGTCAAATTTTTTAAATCATATAGCAAAAGCCAATCTTCTTGTGGATGTGGCACCAAATGTGGAGGTGGTAACTTTATAACATCTTCTTCAGACACCAGACAATGCTCTTGTACGTCAGGATAAACAAAATGGTAACCAGGTTTCTTCCGTCACATAAAACTAATCAGATATTCTCCTTCAGATATTGTTTCTAAAACTTTTCTGACGTAGTGTCCTACAATTTGTTTTTTGTCATAATATAGCACATAATCATTTACATTCACCAACCTTGTTACAAAATTTTCTTCTTCTTTTTCATTTTCTATTTGGTCTTCTATATCAGTTACTTCATCAGATTCAGATTCTTCCTTAATAGTTTTGTTGATTTTTGGCCCGTTAGGTTTCTCTTAAATGGTTTCTTGTTTTTTCTTCTATGTTTTGTGTATCCGTTAGAATCTTTGTCTTTGCAGATTTCATTCCTGATGTTTTTTGCTGTTTCCTTGGTGGGGGGGGGGGGAGTGCTTTCATCTCTTCGGGAATCTTATAGAAGCAAGAAGGCCTTGGAATATATTACGGCGTGCGTCCTTCCTCGGCAGGAGCATCGGTGTTAGGGTTTGCATCGGGTGTACGTACTCGCTGATAAGGGTCAGGTCGGTCGGAAATCTTCGCAGTAAGAATCCTGGTCGGTATATTTAGCTGAGTAAAAATGACCTTCGGTATGCGATATCAACGAGCCTTGCAATATCTTTCAAGGAAATAATTCGTCTCTTTTTCCATTTGAAGGTCATCCGGAAATTATAAGGAACAAATGCTTTATTAAAACACGATAAATAACAATTTCATACATGTATCAATTCTCCCGAATTAAGGTGTATGATTCCTCCCCAGTATAACATATTTTATAAACGTTCGAACCTTCAGACACTAACTTAACAATACAGAATCATTTCTATATCGAATAGTAGTTAAAACTCATCGCTACAGCATGTAAGTTAAATAAAGAGGATAATCCTAACCAAAAATTTAATAAAACGTTTACACTGAGCGTGGTTTTACCTTTCGGGTTGTATCAGTTTTCAAAATATAAAAATGTGGGGCTCTGACAATCCGGCGCTGCTCCAAACATTGGTCTTTGGATGGCATTTTCATGCATTTTCACACAGAAACAACATTTTGAGTCACTTTGTTCAACAACTACATGATGCAGTTCAGCAAAACTGTGCGATAGCACATTCGATACGAAACTATATAGCGTTTCTCCCCAAGTTATTTCAAAAGGAGACGTTTTATGACGACCTTTACCCAAGTTAATTTTTAATATGTGTGTACTTTCCTGTACAACGTAATTATTTAAATGAAACTTTAACTAGTTTCTGATTTAAAAATTATTTATCTCATGAATTGAGACAAAAAGTGTACAGGATTCAAAAACATGTATATTTATAGTTTAACAGTCTTTACTGCAAGCTGGAAATGAGCATATGAAATAAGCATATTATAATATGTAAACTAAGTTTCTTTAAAAATTACCAAAATATAGCTTTAAGAACATTTTCTTTCATTATTTGTACTATTTTCTCATTAATAATGTATAACATCATGGCTGAAGTTGTCACGATGAGGAAGTATGCCACACCCTCGGCTAAAGCCGATTGATCGCCTCTCCGTAGATTCGATGTAGGAAGGTAGTCCGATCATCATTTGTCAAGAAAATTAGTCAGCCTCTTTCTGGCGGTTTACGACAATGATACTACGTATTCTAATAACACAAAGATGTGTATGCCACTGCTATGTATGTACATACATCTCAAAGATATTTTTTAATCATCAATTGCAGTATATTCTCAAGTTAAAAGTTTTTTAAAGTTTGTATAGAAGTGTTTGTTAAAATGCAGTAAATAGATATTTATTTTGGTTATAAAATAGCATTTAATTGAATATACGCATATTTAAACGAACCAGCTTTAAACTGTGGCGAACAGTAATAAATGACGACAAGCCAGTAACCCTTGTTTCGTTCAATACATATAATATGAGACTAGTTTTTTCAAAGTATTTATTTAATTAGATTTGTATTCGCAACAATTATTTTGACTTTAACTTCAAACACCAAAAAATATGTTTGTTATATTATAAATTAAATTAACAAAAAATTCACTGTAAAGCGTAGTCCTGCAACATCACATACAAACATTCGTTTACCCTCGTACTGAAAAAAATAAAGCAACCCTCACTATCGCTCGCAGAAATATGTACTTTTGGTCTGCGACGGGTATAATAGAAGAGGGGTCCGAGGTATAAGATTTTAAGCTTAGGGGTTACAGTGATTAATAGGAAAGGTATATTGACTGTGGGGTATTATTGTTATTGGACTCAGGCAGCTAGTTAAACATAAGTTCCGATTAATTTTGCGGGAAATAATGCCTGAAATGTAGGTTAAAATGATTTGAAGCTGGTCTATTATGTGTTAAGTGGGGTTTATACTTATGTGTGTAATGTATCATGCAGGGTTAATTTGTACGTTATTTGAAACAGTATACGTATTTGGTATGAGACTTTAGAATATAGTGAATAATAGACGTATCGTGGGCATAATGGTTCAACTGGTAAACATCGTTTCAAGTAAATACTGAACAAGTTGAAAAAACTACAAGAGTAATAATACTACCTAGGATTGGCAAAGCATAACAGAGATGGATGCAGTGATGACTTATATTTCTTATATCTAAAGCAGTGAAGATTGTGGCTTTATGACAGCTGCTTCCTTGAATATCTTCTTTCTGCCTCTGACCATTGCAAGTGGTGGTTTTAGGTCCAAGCCTGACCTGTTGAACCAGGTATGTTTGTTTCTCCCGTCAGTGTGTGTGTTGTTTGATATCTGTTTCAAGGGATTCAAGGATTCTTCATGCCCTTTTGTTTCGTTTTATAGATTTTAAAGGACAACTGGAACTATGGAACTCATAGCATTTTATTTTAGACATCAAGGATCCATAATCCGTACTCCGCGAACATTTCAATGCCCATAACGAGTCATCGAAATCAATGATGCGACGTTTGGTTTGCCCTTTTTGAGAAACAAAAACAGTGACAGATCTCCAACGAAGCGCAAGATCACGTTTCACTCAAATAATACATGGAACGTGTTAGGGAGAGTGTTTAAAAATGTGCCTTACAAAATTTAGCTCGAGCAGCAACTTTTTCGGAGATTTCTTTGACAAGTCACACGTTTCTGGTAGGTTTATCATCATTCTATCTATTCTAGTGTAGTTATGTTCAAGTTGATGACCTTGTCTACTAGTCCCATGGTAGGATAAGCATTTGTGCCGATGATCTTTTTGTTGTTGTTGAGTTCTTATGTCAGAGGTACCTGAGAGAAAGCAAAATGTGAATCCTTTGTTCTTAAATGCTTTCACTATTAATAAAAATTGGTGTCATTTTGATAATTCGAGGTGATTATTTCCTGTTTCTCGATGATTGGATGATATTCCTGTTTATCTGTAGTTTGTTACCGAGAAACGGCAATTTGTTCTTTTCTTCCTATGGTATGTTATGTTTTATGATAAGCTTGATTTTTGGTGTCATGTTATTCATGTGATGTAAAGCTTGGAGTTCGTCATCGCATTCATTCCAAATGATTAATGTGTTGTTTACGAAACAAAGCCATAGTTTTGGTCTTTTAATTGCCTGATTTACAGACAATTCCATGTAAATTAATTCATTAACAGTAGAATCTATATTCTTTCTTTAAAGTAACAATAATTATGGTTGTGATGTGTAGCGGTGTTTTTCTCAAGTTCTCTTCTGACGTCCTGTCAAAACACGTCTATCGTTCATCTCAAACCGACAAACAAACTTTAGAATATAGGTTTGTCGCAATGGACCTCTTAGCATAATTAGCCATACCTACAACTCTACCTAAAAAGTTGTTTCTTTTATTTCTGCCACATTATTCAAAGTCCTTTGAACATGAGCAAGTTTCAATTAACTTTTATAGCTTTGGCAAGTTTTAAATATGTCTTTATTATCTGTCTTTTGACTTTTCAGCTTTATACACAATTACATAACCATTTCGCAACACTACATTACATACACACATGCTACCGCTATAATTTCTAATGATTGTCTATATTAATCATAATTAAACCGAGTATCATACTTTCGTTTTTTTCACAGAATACTCTTTGTCAGAGTTTATCCTGTTTATACCGTATTTCATGTTCAAATGGAAACAAGGTAATTTGATTGCGTAATAATGAGTAGATTGCAACTTTTATGAACATTAAACAAAGCTGATAAATGTTTTCGCATGCGTTTTAAGTTCGAAATTGCAATGCTTATGGGCTATTGAAGTTTCAAATTAATTAATAACCCTGCAGAATTTTATTTTGTAAACAATAAATTGCAACACCTGGATGCTAAACATGTTGTTAAGCTATTAAAATTAAATAACACGCACACATTTAAAATCGTTAAGGTATTTTATTTCGGTAAAATTTGGACTAATTTTAAAAGCTCATTTATAGGTAAAGGTGTTCCTCTTTGAAAGCCTGTATCTATGGTGTTTTTACTAATTTAATATTATTTTACTACACTCCCCGACAATAAATTCCGGTAATGTTAGTCAGGTTTATAGTCCTGTAACTTTTCAATTGTTTTTCGGTCTTGATGAAATTTCTAGCAAAGTGTAGACTTGTGTCTCGGAATGTTAGACTGAATTTTAGTTTTCCCCTTAATTTCCCTAATGCCCTGTGTAAAAACTGAACAATAGAATTTAGCTTCATTGTGTTTTCTTTTAAAGTGTGACCTTTTCTTAACACAATGTTTTTTGGTTCACGTCATTGTCTGCTTTTTAAAAGAAGATACAAATTTTTAAAGAAACCACCTAGTATTCTTATCACTTCGACCAAGCCAACTGGCATGCTTTAAAGGCAGCTTTGAATTGCTTCTTGGGGAATATTTTCCCATTCCTCACGAAGGGCTGTTTGCGGATCTGGCAATGTTTCTGGGTGTCTATAGTGAACACGTCTACCTAGCATATCCTACACGTGTTCAATTGTATTTAAATCTGGACTCTGGCGCAGAAAACGATTCTCGAACAAGTCTTCTGAACATCAATCCCCCTTCCTGTAACCTACGCTGGATGATTGTGGTAGAGGCTACGGTACCACGTACTTTTTGCTTGCCTAAGAATTTCACAATGTATTATATATTGCGGCCATCATAATTCAATGCAACAGCACTTGCAACATCTTCTGGTCTTATTTTTTTAAAACGCAAAGTGTATTCTGTAATGGCAGTATAGTGACACTTTGGTAAACAATGCCCTGAACGTTGCTACGCAATCAAAGGCTACTTGATAGGGTAATCAAATATTCTAAATTGTGAATAAAATTGAAAAACTGCAATACTTTCTTTAAAAATTTATATCTTCTTTTAAACAGCAGATAATGATGTGAACCAAAAAAGATTGTGTTAAGAAAAGGTTACACTTCAAAATAAAGTATATTGTAGCTAAATTTTACTGCTCAATTTTTTCACAGGACGTTAAGAAATTAAGGGTAAAAAAGTAACTTTCGTTTTTGCCTGTACAATGATCAAGACCATTTTAAAAGTTACAGCACTATAAACCTGATTAACATTATCTTTATTATCCAGAAGTGTATTTAATTATATCCAAAACTCAACAAATATGTATCATTTACGTGAAACATAAACTTTTCTGTTTCGCCAGAGTACTCCCTTTAAGAGTAGACGAGTTTAAAATGGTAAGAAGGTCTATCTGCCCCAATATCCATCCTACATGACGGTGCACTTGTGTTGATTTGACTTGCATACCGGCTTAAAGAGTTAAACTGGTTTACGACTAGATCAAAGATGCTTCTATTAAATGCAGTCACCGGCACTGTATCGTATTTTTAAATGTAATACTCATTCTTTCAGATACATGACACTGTTGTAAGAATAGTTCAACGAGTATCTTTGCTTTAAAATATTTTGTTTATAGGAGTATACACTTACTGGCATAAAGTCGATACCCTAAAATTTAAAACATGAACGAAATTGTTGTTTTGGTGATCTTAGGTCAATAAAACCCCTTATATATTAAAGGAACTTCTTAGGTCAGAGTATACTCTATGGAAATAATTATTTTCCCACAGTTATAGGTATTTACTTATTCATAAGGACTATTTTAGTGTAATTTTACCTAATCCATCTTTATTTTCTTTCAATACATTATCCATAAATCTGTTCGACACCCATAAAGGTACTTAACGTTGAAAGTTTCATGCGAATACTATCCCAAATGGATTTTACAGGAAACAAAGTCCCAAACCGGTCTCAAAGGACTCGACAACTTTTTAGTATGCACCTGCAGACTGTCAAGATATATCATTTGTTTTTATTTTTTTTTATTTCCTGTATAAAGTTTTATAGGAGTCTGGATTTTTACCCAAACTCTCAGTCAAGCAGAAAATCCTTAGCCTCTTGTGAAACATCAGTCGATAGATAGAAGAAGCAAAATATTTTACCGGCAAACTTTTTAGTTAAATATCAATATCAAACAAAGGTTTGTTGTATTTAGAGAAATTACATATTAAAAACGTTACTCAATGATCAAAAATAAAGGATGGATAAACTGAATATGTGACTGACACATTAAAGTAGCATAGTTTTTTAGAAAGAAGTACAGTGTAGATATAACATAGGAAAAAAAGTACACTAAATATTTTTCATATAATGTGATCGTAGAAAAAATCTAGTGTGTAATTTGAGCGGAATGTTCGACAGATTGCCCGCGCTTCGCTGACGCGTCGCGCAGCAACTTTCTGTCTTAAGCGGAAAAGTATCACTTTCCGCTCTTATTCACAATATATTATGTTCAATTTTAATATACAAAATATTAGAAGCTTCGTTACTCCTGGGAAGGTGTGATTTAACATGCAAATTTTAAGGTAAGTTAAACCTAAAATAACCCAAACTAATCTGTACTAACCTATAAAAGTTATTGTAGTTTTATCCGATTTATTGAATAAGTTCCCTTGATTTTGTTATTGGGAACGGTTAAAACGAATTTGTTTTGCGTTTAGGACCCTGCCAAATTATCAATGGCCATCAATTTGAACATTCAATTAAGTACTCTACTTTTTATAATCAGATTTAAAAGCTGTTGTTTTTACCTAATAAACCTACCACTTAAATGTTGTTAATTATTATTGTTTAAGCTGTGATATATCGAAAACAGCTGAATATCGAAATAGGATATGTTACATGAAAAATATTCAGAATAAAATTTGGGGTATTTCATTAAAAAAATTAAAGTTGACGTGTGCCCCGACTTCTTGAGCAATCCTCTATAATACTAAAAATTCTCAAAATTTGTAAAAACGATGAATAAAATCGACGGGTCCGAGCGTTTTTCGAAAATAAACATGGTTATGAAAATATTGGGGGTGTTCCATTATTTTTGCCCACGCTGTATATTTGTTTATTTTAAAAATAAAAAGTGTTTTAACAATTTAATATACAATAACTTAAATTTGTTTTTATCTAAAATATTTGTATTGTTATTTTAAATATATTGAATGGCGTCCCGTGTTGAATAAACTCAGTGGCCATGAACCCTTCTACCATTCCTGAAGTAACTTCCGTTCATAAAAGCTTTTTTCTTTCGCCGTAATTACCATACTGAACTTTCTTACAAATAAAAACTTCAGAACTTGACAATTCTATCTTTCCTTTGCCTATACCTCTTACCTAGGTTACCTTTCAAAAGTACTAATTGAAGACGTGCGTGATTCATTCCAGGGCATAAATTAATTACGTTTTTTCTTCATCGTGCTTATGTACTAAGACAGTGTAAATCAACATTTTAGTTAACTAATTTAAATCTCTATTTAAATTTTTACTTAATATATCCACTTCCCCTGCACCGCTACGCTACTGATGACCATCAATGCATTTTACCAGAAACCTTCCTAATTTTCTGAAATATTAAGTACAGATCTCATTAGCACTTAAGCTCGTACGGCTCAAACAACTCTTTTTCTCAATTACGGTATATACGAAATCATGTCCTGAAACGGTATTCCAGAAATCGGGAAAGCGTCTCACGTTCTGCAACTCTGTTGAGACCGGCACGGTGTACAGTGGAATAAAATAAGCTGCTTTATGGTCAAAAACCACAGACAAATTACCTTAGTTTGCTTGTTGGTGTTAACAAATTACATTAGCTAATAGTTTTGCTTGCAATTAACAAAGCCCCAGAATTTCTAAATAACACACACATACACAGACAGAGCTACACTAAATTTATTATTTTATCAATTCGGAAAAGTATAATAATCTTATTTTTGCCAAAATTACAGACGTTCAATGAGTAAAGATGTTTTATTTATCGTAAAAGAAATCAAGATTTTAAAAATAGAAATCAGAAAAGAAAAAAGAAACACAAATTAAAAGGTTTTTTTTTCACTAATAAGTAATTTATTTGCCTAACGCAAAGTGGATTCATTTTCTGCTAACTTTGAAAATTGTTTCTTTATATTTTGTTTTCTTAGTATTTTTCGTCTCATAATATACCTTAAGTAAACAATAAAACATTGATTTTCTTTAGAAAAAAAAATTGAAGTTTTTGAGGAGAGAAAATCTTAATATTTTAAACTACATAATTGAATAAAGAAAAGTACAGTGACACACGTCTCACGAAAAACTGGGGTATAGTTAATTCACCTTAAAGTTTACGTGGGTTAAAGTTATTTGACATCAATAAAAATGGGATGGAAAATATCAATACAGTAAAACTCTTATTAACTTGCATAATTTTTTTTTTTCTAATATTCCTTATTGTGGGGTTAGTTTTATTTATCCAAGGTTTAATATAACCCAAGGCTTTAAGGACCGACATCAAGTCAGTAAGAATGACAAATTCTTGATTGGAGGATTCTAGAGTAAAGTTAAGGGCCTCGCGAATTTCCAAAGCCCCTGCAGTAAAGATAGTGTATACGGATAGTGGAAACAGTGGCGTAAAGCATGTGAGAATGTGCCCCTGTTTATGTGTTTACTTCTTCTCCATAGTAATATTATTTAAAATATTACATATAAAAAAATGTGTGTCATACAATTATTAATAATGATCGATGTAAAAAATGTGGGTCATACAATTATCAATAATGATCGATGTAAAAAATGTGTGTCATACAATTCTCAATAATGATCGATATATAAAAAGTGTATGACTGAACATTTACTAATTATTTAAAGGAATGTTGAGATTGTATTTTCCTGATTATAACTACGTTGCAAATGTTGAATCGTGATTGTTAAAGAATTTTGTCTGCCAAAATCGACTGTATATACCACTGTATAATAGCTGAACTAGTATTCGTATCACGGGCGATTCCTCACTAGGTTTTCGGATAGTCTCGCACTTCCATTTTCGACTTTGTTTTGTTTCCACATTTTATTGTTTGTGTATGTGTGCCGAGTGTACGCTAATTTTATTATTTTAAACGGGATCCAGCTAAATCTCATTGGCACGCGATACTATATGGGGAAGAAAAGGAGATAGAGATAGGGAGAATCGAGAGAAGCGAAATTAAATTCTCCGGTTGACCCACACGAAATTGCTTTGCGCACGGGAAATAAAAAAGTTAAAGGGGTTTCGTGCGGAAGTCCAAATAAATTCACTTTCAATATAATAAACTCTGTTTTGTTAAACTGTCTCGACTAATGGAATTCTCATTTCTTGGGTGTTTCATTTAGGACATTGTCGTAGCATAGGGGCCCTTAAAAGGTAACAATGTAATTATTTATTTAATCCTTTATAGAACATGAAAAATTTTACGATTTGAAAATGCACTTCCCACTTGTACCACTTTTTGACAAGATAAAAGACAATAGGAGGAAGGTGCTTGACAAACGTGTAAATATACAGGGTTATGATAAAGAAACGGATCAGCCTTTTATATGGAAAACCGTTCACTTAATCAAAAATCGCTCAGACCCGTCAAATTAATTTTTTTGAAATGCATTTTTTTTTAAGATTTTGTACAGGGTAGATCATAAAAGTGCTACATGCGTCAACTTTAATTTTTTTATTGAAACGTATTGTATATTTTTACATTTTTATATTATACAATCAATTCTAGACATGTTTCATTAATCATGCCCTATACTTATCTTCAGCCGTTTACGAAACATTAACAATTTTAAATTTTTTAACAATTCTAAAACAAAATAAACAAACAACAAAGATTGGAAAGAAACTATTTTATAAGATGTTGAAAATGTCCTCCACCAACGGTTCTGCAGTAGATCAATCGATCTTGTGGAGATATTTCTCTTATTACTCGTCGAATAGACTCCTTCAGTGTATCTACCGAGATGGGTTTTTATAAACTAAATTTTTGACGTAGCCCCATAAAAAAAGTCCAGTAGATTAAGATCAGGCGATCTGGGTGGCCACTCTATTGACCCTCGTCTACCTATCCACCGCCTCGGAAAAATTGTATTTAAGTACCCCTTACATGAACAGCATAATGCGGAGGTGCACCATCCTGTTCAAACCATAAGGTTAAACTTGGTAAATCAGGATCATTATCATCTGGAAACAGAGTGGCAAGAACTGGAACCAAATCATTTTGAAGGAAATTTAGATATCTTTCTCCAGTGAGACACTCATCAAAGAAAAATGGTCCGATTATCCTATTTTCAACAATGCCCGCTCAAACATTAACCTTTTTATTATACTGGGCGTGATTTTCTATGAACCAGTGAGGATTTTCCTGTGCCCAGTATCTGTAGTTTTGTCTATTAACCTGACCATTTAAACAAAACGTAGCTTTATCTGAAAAACAAATTCTTTGGACAAATCTTGCGTCATTATCTGTTAGCTCAAACATTATTTCACAAAATTGGTCTCGGCTATCAGGATCATCGTCCAATAACTCTTGTACAAATACTGGTTTATATGGATGAAACTTCTCTTTTTGTTAGAATTTAGATACGGTGGTTTGGCGAATATCATAATCTCGCTCATCTTCGGCAAGGCGCATTTTGATGAAATATCAGCAGAGCAAAATTTAAATTTGATTAACATACACTGTCATTTTTTGACGTCTCAAACCTAAATAAGAAATTGTCATAGTCAAAAGATTGTGACTTAAGTTCAGAACGTTGCTATGTCGAGCAACATACTAATGGTGCATACCAGCATTAAAGTGTTAATATCTCGTAAACGGCTGAAGATAAGTATAGGACATGATTAACGAAAAATGTCTAGAATTGATTGTAGAATATAAAAATGTAAAAATATACAATATGTTTCATTAAAAAAATTAAATTTGAAAATGCATTCCAAAAAAATTAATTTGACGAGAAATGGTTA
This sequence comes from Polydrusus tereticollis, assembly GCA_963920685.1. Classification (NCBI taxonomy): domain Eukaryota; kingdom Metazoa; phylum Arthropoda; class Insecta; order Coleoptera; family Curculionidae; genus Polydrusus; species Polydrusus tereticollis. The sequence goes on from OY987335.1 coordinate 7,163,689, forward strand.
TATCAGGAAAATTATAAAAACATATTCTAAGAAAAACCCTTTTTTTCAATAAAAACTCCTGTTCTTGTTATTTTCATTACTAACCAATTCTAAGGTAAATTAAGTTTTAAAATTATTATTATTATTATTACATTATTATTTACAAAATGGACTTACTAAATTAAAACTTAAAAGCTTGCATTCCAGACTGCTATTTTGATCAACAATTTTTACTCTTTCTCTTCTCTTTACAATCACGGGAAATAAAAAGTTGTTAAAAAGCTGTGGGGCTGCAATTTCAGTAAATATATTTTAAATATATCCCTGTATACATATAGTATTTGTTTACACTTTTTTACAAAATTTTACACAAAAAATGATAAAAATTAAGTAGAACCTTGGGATGTAACCAATTTTACAAATTACTTTTTACTCTTTAAATGATCAATTGTAGTCCAATAAACTGAACGCTTAAAAAGGAATTTTGGTTAGAAAGCTGCTTTTTTGGTGGAAGGTACATTTTAATGTTTGAAAAGACACTACGGTATTATTTTGTATTCAACCCTTGCATAAGGGATGGAAAATTACTTTAAAATGTTTTTTTGACCCGTGGCGTTAAAACAAAAAACACTAGAAAAAAAGGTTTTAGACAAAAGTTGTAGAGCATTTAAATCTGAATAAAAACGTTTATGATCATTTTTACGATATCTCTAATAAATGTGGCCTTAGAGTCATGTGAACTTTGAGGGTTGGTCGGCGTCTTCAAAATTTCACAAACGCATTAAATTTTCAACTTGGCAACACTGCCCATCGTCTGGCTGAGACTCTATACGGGTGTCTGAAAAAAAGTTTTTTGGTAGGTACGTTAATTTATTAGAGTATGTTATTTTTGTGCTGTTTTGAGGTGTCTATGAGTGAAACATTTTTGTGAAATATTGTTTGAATAACCCTGTGAAAGGTATGTATGAAACTAAGCCGAAAATTTTGAATGATTTATAATTATTTTATATAATATGATATTTTTATTGGGGGTGTATCTTCAATAATAATATTGCCCATTGCCAGTCGACTGTGAAGATATTAAGGTTAAACGATTTTTGTAGGTTAAAAGAGTAAAGCAAAAAATCAGTTTTAAACAGTTTCTTTAGAGCAACTTTTTGGGTGCCAATAATTGATGGTGTGCCAATTTAATATACACTCCTATAATAGGTATCACCTATATGAAAAATAGTATGAAGTACTTAATAACTGTGCAGTGAATATTATCACTTACTCAGATTTTGATCTTGTCTTACATTGTCTTTCTAAAGTAAAGTAATATTGTTTGTTTTTAAAATTTTTGAAATGAAAAATACCCTATGTGCTGTTCCGAGGTATTAGCTATCTACTAACCAAATTTTACATATACCTAAAATATAGATATAAATGTTATTTGCGTACCCTGTATCCGCAAAAAATCATTCGGCATCTAAAAACCCGATAAATACTGCAACTCTTTTCCAAAGATGACAGTGATGCCATATCCATATTTAGGTCCCATTTATTAAAGACCTGACCAAAAATTGTTTTTGAAACTTGCGAACCTCTTATGGCTTTTAGATTTATAGATTAGAAAAAAGTAGTAATAACCTTTTTTGTGTAAAATTTAATGCTCTATAACATTTAATAAAAACTTTTTTCAAGTTATTTTTCATTTAAAAGTTATAACCCAAAAGTATATTTTCAACCCCAATTGAAGGGTTTTTAGCTCTCGTGCAAAGACTGGACACAAAATAACACTGAGGTGTCTTTTCAAACATTAAAATGTACCTTCAACCGAAAAAGCAGCTTTCTAACTAAAATTCCTTTTTAAGCGTTCCGTTTATTGGACTATTGTTGGCATTTATGAGAATAAATACAAACATTCTACATCCTAAATCAAAAAGATTGCGGGTATAGAGTTAACATGCAACCTGTCCACTGCCAAATTAACAAGAAAATAATAAATATTTAAAAACCGTTTTTGTTATTCATGAAGAGTATACAAAATTTACGTTTAGCCAAGTAATAATTTAAACGTACGCTTGTAGTCTCGTTTAGACCTATTTTCCTATTTCATTTGAAAATGGACAGCTCCATGTCCGCGATGATATAAAGGTACTTAAATATTGAAAGCAAAGGGTTTATGAGGCGGCCACGTCAAGCCTAAATTAGGGTAGGTATTTTCGCCATGAAAAATATGAGCATCAATTTATTGAATAAAATATGCATTCCGTGCCATCGTATTACGTCTAGAGACGTTCGTTGCTGTAAACTTGTGCCCATCAATTTTAGAATAAAGCCACGCGGATGATAGCCAAATGCGACGGTACAATAATAAATGGGCTTTACTTTTACGCCTTAGAACATACCTTTAACAACGACAACTCGTTCTATACACCATTGCTGAAAAATGTTTTAATATCGCTACCAATATCCCTATATAAAATGGTTCCCTAGTAATTGGTTGCCATGAAAACTGCTTTTGTGGTGATGATTACCATGAATATGATACACACTTTACTTTTTAATTTTTTTTTCTTCCAACACATTGAAGGAAAATTTTACCATAAGATATTGCCGGATATGGACAGTATACAGGGTGACTGCCGAGGTATGCGAGATCCATGGTATATAAATTCTATGACAATTTTCAGAAAAAAAAAATTCTATTCACCTTTCACGAATTCCTAACGGTTCTTGGTGGTGGTCCGGATCTCAACCCGCTAAACTTTTTCATGTGGGGACATGTGAAGACACTTACCTAAACTACTAAAATAAACTCCTTACTCAGAGAGAAACCCGTTCATCCATTTATTAAGGGTTACTAAACACTATCACGTTATAATAATACAAAACAATTTTATAAACATTTTGGCAGCTGTATTATAATATAAAAGAGTTTTATAAAAGCTTCTATTAAACGTTATAAAATAAATATGCAATGTGAAATAGCCACAATAAAAAAGAAGTCATTCCGAGTTCATAAAACTAAAATTTTAACTGATTAAATTGTATTGTGAAATTTTTGGAAATAATTTTAAACGCGCCGTATATTTGCAGATGAACTGACGCCACGTGTGTCTAGCCATCATTTCATAATTTTAAAATATAACAAAAACTATCTGTAATGAGAATATATAATTTCCATTTTTTCACATAAAAGTATCAATATTTTGCGATATTAAACGTTTATTAAAATACTACTATGTAATAATATTATTTGTTCAATTATCATACTAATCAAGTCAATCAGCTGACTAAATAGGTATAAATTGATTATTTTAATGTGTCTGTGTGCGATTTAATGGCAATGGTTGAAACCAAATGGCCAGGATTACCTTAAAATAATTGCTTTATAATAGTTTGCGACTGCATGTGTGTATATGTATGTTATATCGTGGGCATTAAGACAGCAGGACATTTAAAACGAAATTGTTTACTAATTTACTTTTATATAACTGTTTTTTATCATCATAGTTGTAAAATATATTTATAAGGAAATTGAAAATAAAATGTAGATACTAAAAACCATGTCAAAAATAATTTAATTATATAAGCTGATTTAATATGTTTTATAAGTTGATCATAAAAAAGTGTTTACAATAATTTTGTGACTGTTACATTAAAAGATATTTGATAGTTCTGCTATGGAAACGTGTTGATGATAAATTCATAAAACAGAAGAGCATATAATCAGTCAGCATTTCATAAGTAGTAAGTAATAACTAAAGGGCGGAATATATGCAAAGCGCATATATATGCATTTTTTGCATATTTTGACAATTTTATAATAAAATGCATATTTTTCCCAAATTATTATTTAATGTCCAGTCCGGCACTTGTTTCAGGGATTTCCAATCTGAAGATAATTATATAATAATTAATATTTACATTTTGGTTATACACAAGGTATTTATTGAGGGTTTCCGGGGTTTGCAGGTATATTATTAGGGATTATTTATTGTCATTTAATAATGCCTTATTATTACCTGCTTAACAAACTTATTTATATCGAGTTGTAATAAATACTTTTGTTTTAGTTTGTCCAAATGTTTTAGTATTTTCAGTGTGAAACTAGTGATTTCAAATTTGTGTTCAACATGTCAAGTGGCGAAAACGTCTTCGTGGATTAAAAATTTTCCAGAGTTAGAGTTTACTGGAGAAGTAGTCTTCTGTAAGGCTTTTGCAAAATTTATTGTTTGTGAAAGGAAGTTTCAAATCGATTAACATTTGAAAACCCTACTGCATAAATTAAAAAAAATGAAATCTGAGCCAGTTCAGCTGAGTGTAAAAAACGCATTTCAAAATGTTAGAGAAAAATCGAAATCTGAAAAGGAAATTTAAAGCTGAGTAGCGGACTTTAGTTTGCTAGACATCGCCCATTAAGAATTGTAACTTACTTATCAGTTCTTAATAAAGACTATTATTATTATTGTTATTATTATTGAATTTTTCAATAAGACTTATGCAAGGCTTGGGTCGCAGCAAACATACCCTTAAAAAAATTGCAAAATCTGCAATTTAGAGGATTCTTGCAAAAATATTGTCAGCAAACCATTCCTGACGAATCCACGCTTAGAAAGAAGAATGCCCATTCAATATACGAAACCGTTTTAGAAGAAATTAGAGCTTCACTGGGCGATAAAATTTTTTACATTATTGTTGATGAAAGCACATATTATGCTTGTGGCAGATATATCGCACATCCTATGATTAAGGCACTTCAAGATGATAAAGCAACAAACCCATATTTAATAGCTTCTAAGCAGCTAGACAAAACTAATAATGTGACTATAACCCGATTTATTCAGCAGTCCCTGTCGAGCTTTTTCTTACCAAATTCAGTCCCAGATGATGCTTTTGTCTGATGCAGCACCGTATATGGTAAAAGTAGGCCAAAACTTAAGAATCTTTTACCCCAATATGGTACATGTAACTTGTCTTTTACATGGAATAAACCGCGTCGCAGAAACCGTCAGAAATGAATATCCTTTAGTAAATAAATTAATTTTAAATGTAAAAAAGTGTTTATATATATATAAAATATTTAGTAATAAATGCCTTATACAATTTCAGGTAAAAAATACTTTTGGAGATTACAGTTTAATTATAATAATTATTATTAAATCTATTTTTTATTAAATAAAAAACTGAGCTAATCGCGATCCCACAAAATTTAAATAACGTCGCAAAAATATAATTGATTGATTGAAAAATATTGTAGAATACTTGTCAAGCATCATTTCACTGTAGTGGAATATGTAAATATTTAATACGTACTACTTTTTAACTGATATCTTTTCCAAATATGTTTTTTTTTCTACAACACAAAAACATTTCTTTGCCAACAAAATATCCTTTTATGCTGTCAATAGACACTGCTGACTGATTACATAAATAGACAAGGCACAGGCATATTATGTACTACAGCTCAATATTTTATATGTCAGAATAACGTGTATGTGTATTTCAATATCGAAAAATGTGTAAGAGCTCAAAGTATATGAAACGAAAGTTACGTCCCATTCAGTTTTTGTTATGTTCTATTTAGCTGCATGAACCAGTTAGAATTACACAATGGAAAGGAACTACTTTGAATGAAAAATCAGTGTAAAATTTACAATTATTAGACTTATAGAGTTATCTGATGATTTGGCGTGATCTTATTCTGAAACTAACTTGTTTTTAAAGCAATGTCGCCTTGATTGAATCTACAAAATACTATTTTCAACAACCCAATTAAATATTATTAATTCTGAACTAACTTCTTCAAGATTTTTAGAGAGTAAACTTTTGCAGTAATTCAGAACACCTTTAATTAGCGCTTAGACTGTCATGTAAGTAAAGCTGGTATAGAGAACCATCCTATTTCACTAAAGCCTACAAATATACATAACAATATGTAAATTATAAAATGTAGATACCCTTATACTGGTCCATTTTGTCCTGATCTAACTTTTCCCATATATTCCTCTTTAAATATTGATATATATATATCCGACCTATAAAATATTCGAGCAGCACAAACGCCTGTAACTTGTCTATTTATGCAATAAGTCAGCACTGTCTATTGACAGCATAAAAGAGGATTTTGTCGTTAAATAAATGTTAGTATGGCATGAAAATAAAGCACTCCTTTGTTTGACATCAGTTTTCAACACTTGAGATAACGGGAAGCCACCTTACTAATGAGAGTATGCAAACGAATCAATAAGCATTTTAAGCCCTTAAATAAGGATTTGGAAACAGAAGACTAAATAAAACACAATAAATAATGGGCAATGATATCGGTTATTCTAACAGTGGCGTATAAACGTTTTGGTGGCGATAAGCAATTGAATTAATTTTTGTCATATAATTAACATCTGATCACAGATGATTAATGAGTAATTTTATTCCTTCCGATCTTAAATTATTACGGTTGAAAAATCCTAACAACTAAGGTATTACTTAACAATAATGCTTAGACTCTAATAACTTAACAACACTAAATACTTTACACAAAAACTATTTTACTTTATAAGTCCCTTAAGACCAAGGTGCATTGATATTTCTTAGTACTTTATTCTAAATGCGCTGTTTTATTTTAATGTTGCTCCAACTAACATATTATCCTGATAGTATAACATGACCCTACCGGTTTTCAAGTAATTGTTTATGCTGAACTAACTTCTTTTTGACAATTATTTCTAAGTTTTTTTCTCGAGAATCTACTAGTTATTGAGAAAAAAAATATTAGCATTTTTCCACTCATATGCACAAAATTTAGCACGTAATACTTAAAATATTGGCATTTCCATTAAAATGTCACTTGTAGGCCTCATAGCATACACTTGTTTATTAAAATTAACGAAAACCTGAAAGAATGCCGAAAAACGTGAAACTTGTAAGAAAACAGAAAAATTTAGATAGTCTGCCGAGAACAGCTGACGGGTGAACTGGTGCACTGTTGCCATGTTTATGGTAAAGGTATATCCTCCAGCTACCGATGAACATGAGCCAATATTAGCTGTAGTAGGGAATGCTAATTATTAGGGGTCCGGTAAAGTAAATTATTCAAAAATTGATAATTCCGTCATACTGTTTACTCTAACCGCTTGTCAGTATTTATTTTTCTCACATGGCTTCTGCATTAAAAGAAACTCTGCTGAACAACAACATTTTCAAAATGGCGAACTTTCAACAAAAAGACGAATCAGAAACCGGTAAAATGTCCTTTTAACCAATGTAAATCTGGTGTAGAAATGCAATAGCATTGTATTTACTAGTGGTTTCGTAAAAATGTAGTCGACTGTTTCACAGGCTGTATTCGAAATATCCTACATTTCGGTAAAAAAACATGACAACACCGTCAAGAAGAACAAGGAAAGTTAGAGGAGAAAATTCTGGAATGAGTATGCTGAAAATCCCTCTAATAGTGTAAGAAAACTAAGAGAACATAGTGACTAAATTCAAGACCTTTGGAAGTGTGGAAAATAACTACAATAAGAACTGTAGACCCATGGTTGCAAATCATAAAACTGTGAACCAAGTAATGTTGTCTGTAGGAGAAGATCCTAAAAAATCATTGCGAAAAAGGTCAACAACATTACCAAATTATGTAGGGAAAACTACGATTTCAAAAATATTAAAGAAAACATATTTCGGCCTTACAAACCAAAATTTATACATACCTTGAAGCCAGGTGATTTTGAGCGACGCTTAGAATTTGGTATTTTAATACAAGGAGAGTTAGAAGATAACCCTTTCATGGCAAGAGATATAATTTTTACCGACGAAGCAGCCCTTACCTCCAACGGGACTGTAAGTTCACAAAATTGTCGTTGGTGGAGTGACGTTAATCCAAATTTCAATATACTCAGTACTCATTTAAAACAAATACAAAAATAGAATAATAGGACCTTTTTTTTTCGACAAAATTTAAATGGTGAACGTTACTTGCATTTTTTAAATAATTATTTGTTTAATTTTATTCATGGACTTCACATACCCGATAGACTATGGTATATAGTATCAACAAGATGGTGTACCATGCCACAGTACGAGGAACCCTTTTCAATGGAAAAGTTATCACACACTATATATATATATTTGCCTGTATTGTTTGGACAATGACTTGTTTAAATTTATTTTTCATGATGATGTTTGTTATTCTGTGGACTTGGTCAATCGACGAAAACTTCTCTCTTAAGCCAAACTGATGTAAAGTACTATTTTCTTGTCCTCTATAATGGGCTTAATCTCTTCAAGAACTACTGGCACAGATACTTAGGCTATATTAGATTAGTACGCTTCATGATTTTTATTACAAAAAATAATACACTGCCTCCTTAACTTGGCAGTATTTAAAATTTCGTCTTAACTCAAAAGACTTAATTGCTTCATTATGTTTATAATTACAGTAATGGTTTTACAACTTACTGTTAGAATTTCCACTTTCTTCAATTATGTAAAGTGCCTAAATCGTTTAACTTACACGTAAAGTTCGTGTGATAGCAGAGCTAGAACGTCGTTATATGAGGCTATTTGAAAGTTCTAAAATTTGTTTCGTCAATCGGAAAATTTCGTAAAAAATCATAATTGTTAACCGTAAATTTAAAATGAAACGTTTCTGAATCATAAACATTTCAGGTTTGCCACAATTGGCAACTTTCTAATAAATAATTAACGCAGAACCTGCACTAGAATTGAAAAACAATTATTGGCACTTGTATGTAATTTATTTTCTATTATTCATTATAGAATAACGTATATATGCTAGTATTTGACCAATTTTATTATAAATTTGTGTGTCCAATATTGTTCAATATTTGTGGTCTAAAATCCGTATTTCAGCTTTTTGCTGAAATAAAGATAGAAATTCCCTGGGCGCCAATTTATTATCCTTTATGGTATTTGGGTAAAAATTACTCAGCGAGTTAGTGGTGAAGAAATCTGTTTTAACCGATCAGTTTTCTGAGTAATAGTATTCCTTATAGCGGTAGTTTTTCTTATAAACTGACATAATAGACCATGTAATATTAAATAGACAATTCTCCCTTATATGATATACTTTAACTAAAATTAACTTAAAATAATAAAAACGCTCATTTTAAACGATCTCACCAACAAATTGGAAAATCTTTGCAGACAACTTTGAGTAAATTTTGGATTCTCAGAGAAATCTATCTAAAATTGACTAGTAGATCTTTGAAAAACCTATATGGTCTTTCCAAATTGCCGCTTCATTTTTCAAAATTGCGAGGCTATTTATTGACTATTCTGATAACCGCTTGAATTTTCTGAGAAGTTAACGTGCAAACGAGTTTTGAAAAATGCCGAGAGTTCTCATATTATTATAGTATGTTTATTAGCTTATTTTTAATTTTTATTTAATAAATATTAACCAAGCTATGTTGCAAAATTGTTCCAGTTTCATGGGCCTCTTACTCTTAATGTAAAGTTATTTTCTATCAATCACATTAATGAAGTGGTTTTGAGTTCCTATAAAAGTTTGGTATTTATTATAAGAAATTTTATTGAATCTTCTGAAAAGCAGATAAATTAGTAGACATTTACGGGATGCCGAAATTTTACAAAGGTATTTTGAAGTTACCGTAAAAATGAATATTGAAAAATGTTCTCATATTATTTATTATCCTAGTAAGATTTATTATTTACTAATTTTTCATTTATGGATAACTAAGCCATGTTGCAAAAATATTCTAGTTTCAAGAGTCTCTTACTTTTAATGTAAAGAGAAAATAAAGAGAGTTCCGATAAAAGTTTTCTGGTTCCCCGCTTATGAGATTCATTTCATTGTTCTCTAAAAGCGCTTTGTTATGTACCTGTGGTTTAGTTTGGATACTGCCTATCCACAGGCTATCCAAATCCAAATGATGCTTTATTGAATAGATTTCAAACGACTGCCATCTCTAAGCGCAGAGAATAATCTGCAGTCCTCTTTCTTTATAAATTATTAAACAACAAATACATTGTCCGGACTTTTTGCATAGAAATTGATTTCGCGTTCCATCCCTATAGACTCGTGCAAATCATTGATTTTTTTATTTTCCCGTCACTCGAATGAATTTGTAAATGTATTTACCGTTGTATGTTATGTGTAATAGCTATAAAAAAGAACAACCAAATGTTGTCCTGGTGAAAATGTCATTTTTACCCTATTTAGTACCCTCTAATTGAAACTTTCTACCTGAAAATCACCAAACAATTATTGTTTAACGTTCGAATATATTATTAACCCTCTCGCTACGCATCTAACTGTATACTACAAAGCGTTTATTTTGGTAAATTATGACAATCATAGTGTAGATTTAAGCACTTAATGTTGAAATCATAATCGAGCAAAAATGTTGGGGACGTTATTTTCTAATCAACCATTTTGCCAAGCTTTTTATGTGAAAAGTTTTCAGCAACCTAATAAAAAATGCCATTAAAAACTGCGTTAATTAATAAGTAAGTTGCGGATATTTGATGGATCGTTCCCTATTTGCAGGTAGAGTTGATGTCCAGCAAATTATTTCCTATTTATTTGTTAATCTTGATGCTACACTGAGAAACGCCCAGGAAAAAAGTAGAAGTAAAGTACTTTTGTTGTTGTGGTAAGACCAACTTGTCGTGGCAGGCAAATACTTCTTTAAAACAATATTTCTTTTGACGTGTGTCCTCGTCGCTGTCATCTTTGCGTATCATCGTCGCGAACTAATATGCGTTCCGCTCATTTTAATAAAAATAGTTAACATGTATTTACAAATCAAAACGCCCCAATGATACGCAATCCCAACGCCAAGAAACCCACAAGACATGGAAGGGACTGATGACACGCGGTAAACGCAGCGATGTCACGCGTTGCGGTACCGTCTACTTTGTTGTGGAAGCAAAATACTTTGATGATCAAAAAAAAAAAATTGCAAGAAAATTTATTCAGTAGCAAAGTAATTCTGCTACCGTAGCAAGATTTTATTCTAAAATGACCTAATCCGTTGTATTTGATGCCAGTCGGTCTATTTCGAAACCCGTGACTCTATCGCACCAACCAGTCATTTTCTGATCAGTTGAATCTAAATTTATTTGACAATTTTGAATGTATTTTAGGGACCATTAAAAACTCGGCTTTCAGAACCCCTTGTGTAAATTAAGAAGACCTGTGGGCTAGAATTACAAATAAATTTCAGGAGATTAACCTTTCTCAAGTGCTCACCAATCTTTTCGATTCTGTAAAAAGAATGAGAACATGTTGGGCAGTATAGTTTAAATTTATAATTTTTAGGTTCATGGTTCTATATGTTTTTATATCTTTTTAAATTCTGTATTATGCAATGCCAATGACAATAATTCATAATGTAATTTTCTTAAAAATTAAAACTTCAGAACTTGACAGTTGTATTTTTCTTTAACTTTTACTTTTACGTAGGTTACCTTCCTACAGTAGTAATTCAAGACATGCGTTAAATAGCTTCAAAAATCACTCAGTGCAGTTTTAAAGGCATCAAACTTCTAAAATTTACTCCACACATTTCTATTATTTTGGTAAATTTGGTCTGTTTTGATTTTACTTTATATGGGACACAATATAAAATTGTTATGTCCCTTTTTGTATACCCGGTATGTCAACTTATTAAGAATAATTAGTACCTATATAAAACCAAAAACTGTATGATCAAATATCCTCAAGAATGGCATTTACCGTCAATAACTTGAGCGCATTTAGCATCGTTTTTGCTTTCTTCACATGAAATTTCGGAACTGAATTTTTAATATCATCCTGTCAAGCATCCTGTCCCTTGAAATATTTATCAGACAAGACATCAACTTTTGCACTTTTCATATTATCTTGAGAAGATATCTATCCTCCACGCGCTTTTGATCTCTTGGCAGCATTTATAACAAATTCAACTTATAGGAAAAGGGCAGAATCTGACCCCCGTAAAAACACTAACATTAATTAATTGATCAAGGGTTGTATAATTGCATACTATAGGGTGTAGATATTTTTATGTAAAGTAAACCTGAGTACAAGATTATTTTAGAGTTGCGTAATATAAATGCAATTCCTTTTTAAATGACAAGGGTTTGCTTTTTCCTTCTGCCAGAAACATCCCCAGACGCGTTTCGCTGTATAACAGCTCGTCAGTGAGGCTATAGGTTCTGACAGGAGGAAAAAGCATCGGCGTCTGTTTTAAAACAGAGAAATCGAGATAAAACAGACTGTCTGTTTCTCCGTTTCATCCTTTTTAAGTATTTATATTATAGCGACACAAATGTCATGCCTATATATAACAAGATATGTTTTTTTCAGGTTGCCTGGGTTCGTGTGGATACCCAAACCATCCTCTCCATTCACCACAACGTCATAACCCAGAACCCGCGAATATCGTTGTCATACAACGATCATAGATCGTGGTACCTTCATATAAAAAATGTGCAAGAAGTTGACAGAGGGTGGTACATGTGTCAAGTCAACACCGACCCTATGAGATCCAGGAAAGGATATCTACAAGTTGTTGGTAATTGAATTTCCTTATATTGTGCGCCGAGGTATGCGAGATACTTCGTATATGAATTTTATGACTAATTTTACGCAAAAATGATTCTATTCAGTTTTCCCGAATTCCTAACAGTTCTTGATATATCGGGGTTTGAGGTTGAACTAAATTACTAGAGGGCGTAGGAAAAAATGTGGTTTATTTTAATAAAAGCGTAATGACATGGCAATTATTAAAGCTGCTCAATGTGACCACCGCCTTGTGCAATGCATAACTCAATTCTCCGTCGGAGTTCCCAGTTGTAGTTCTTCATATTGTTCGTCTCTTAAAGCTATTCTGGATAAGTAGGTCTCTGTTATTAGGTCTTCCCATTTAATAGGTAAGTGTCTTCACATGTCCCACATGAAAAACTCTAGTGGGTTGAGATCCGGAGATCGCGGTGGCCAAGCAGTGGGACCACCACCAAGATCAGTTAGGAATTCGGGAAAAGTGGATAGAATCAGTTTTTTTTTTTTAAATTAGTAATATAATTCATATACGAAGTATCTCGCATTCCTCGGCGGCCACCCTGTATACTACATTTATTTTAATTGTTAAATATTTGGAGGGTTATTAGGTGATCCCTTTAAAGAAGTCAATAACGATGGGTATAGAATTTTCTCAGCAACATCATTAATTGACCACTCACATTCAAGTATTGTATTTACATTTTATCCAGTGAAACTCATTCATTTCGTGTACTGAATTCCACCGTGGGTTAAAAAAGGATTAAATCACTTCAGAAATAATCCACCGTTCCGTGTCACAGACATTAAAATGCTTAAATATTATGAATACACAAACTTTCTGTTGTAACCAAAGTATTAGCGTTAAAGTACCTACGTGTAACACTTAAAATTCATTGAGTCATAAATATTAAAATTAAACTGTGGATTCGAAAAGTTACAACGTTAAAAAGAAGATAGCTATTTCTAAATAACCAGCTCCCATTATAAAATTTAATTGACAGGAAAAAAGATAAAAAAAAATATAAAAAATAATTTTTAAGGGAAAGTTTCCAATGCGGCAAAATAAATGTGTGCGCTGATATTAAACTGGGATGCCAACCGTCGGCGCGACCTTCTAGCGACGTGTTAAAAAGTAGAATTCCAGTGATAAAAAATATTATTACTGGCTCATAATAACAAGGCTTTGTGGGTAATGGACGACACTGGATTACCAATATGACATCATAAATTACAACTTTTTATAATATTAGACATAGGGGAGGATGGGATAAAACAGGATGATTTGATAAACGCGGGTAATAAAGCAATATGGTTCTCATGAAAACGGTAAACCATTTTTAAAGTGGATGGAGGAGTTGTAGCTTGGAAGTGTTTTGAAACAAGAATAGGGCACAGGCAGGGAGGGTATTTACTTGAGGATAAATAAATATATGTTTTTATGAAAAATTTCCTTTGTTTTTGGATAGTAACTTGTAACAGTAAATTCAAAAATAACGTCAGAATAATACTGGCAGAAAATTATTTTTACTTGTTGCAGAATTATCTAGCAATTACTTCCCAAGTAACAATTTAAATGTCAACAAGTATTTATAGGGTTTTATCACAGGTTTAAGAAGGTAAATAAACCGAAGTGGGTTTTATTATTTCTTTTGTGCATACCAATTTATCTGCAGATAATATGTACTTAAAAAAAAGGCCTTCAAGTAATCTTTAAAGCAAGTTGTTAAATCTCTTTGCTCTTTAAGACCTATTGGTTATATAACCACTTAATTGCTGCATTAATCAAAACCACAATAAACTCATTAAGGTTTATAGAGAATTTAAAATATTTTAAGTTTTGTGGTAGACGTCTATAAATCTTTGGATTTTATAGGAGTTTTAAAATATGATTTTTAAGTACTCCTTACGAGCAATAAAACAAATAACTCTTAAGTAGTCTTACCCTTAATATATGTTATCATAAATACTATTTACTTTGGACGATAATTGGTAAAGGCTCCTTGAAACCTAATAGTTTTTTGGTAGCTTTAGTAAGCTAAGTTAAAACTTTTGGTTTTTACAAAGCACCTATAAATCCTTTGGTTCCCCCACTTACGCCTTTGAACCTTGAGAGAGGGGGCATATAACGCATAGTAAATGCCATTTTGTGATTGCTAATTCTAGTTAGTGTCAGTGCAGTGCGGCGCAAAAAAGTATTTTATGGTAGTCTCGATGAAAACGTTCAAGGCAAACCATTTTTTATTTCCATGGCTGTGTTGATGTTCTTTCAATTTTAGGCCAATATTGCATATGAACTTTTTTATTCCGTATACGATTTGCAAACGTTTCGGTAAAAAATATACAGGGTGTGCCATTTAAAAAAAATACATTTTTCTTATTTATTCAGAAACGTTATGTCCAATTGTTTTTCTGCTTTCACCATTTTAATTAACAGAAAAAATGCTACTACTTTGCTAATTTAACCGACTTTGTATCTCCAATAATAAAAAAGTTAGCAATGGTGCGCACTTAATTTGGTATAACCTGTATAGTCGATATTCAAACTGTTCGCGGACCCTTTGAAGTATCTCAGGTAAAATTTCCCTACATTCTTGGATAACCCTTTATTGGAGTTGCTTAATTAAATCTGGTTATGTTTCCAATAAAATAGATTTCAACTGACCTCACAGAAAGAAATCGAGTGGTGTCAGACCTGGTAACCTAGGTGGCCATTAAGGCCAAATAGGTGGGAGTTGCAACTTAATATTTTAGGGGTAGGCGCTCTTGAGTCAGGGGGTTGGATCTAATACAACAACAAATGCATCTAAAGTTATCCCCCTTCGGATATAAAATTACTTGTTTACCCAATTTTCAGAGTCTCATCAGCCGAATATGCTGTTCGTTTTGAAATTGACACCCTGCATATATCTTTTTATGTTATCAGTGTATCTTTTTAATAACAATATGACTTTTTCCTTCTTAAAAACAATTATATTACGATGTGATCTATCTATTTATTGTAAATTGCCCTCGAACAAATAAATAAATAAGTAAGTTATTTTTTTTATTTTTAAATATTTCTAATATAGGGAAGATATGGATTAGAGTAACATTAAGACATTAAGAAGATTACCTTTCTTATAGTTTTTCGCAGTTCAGTCTCTAAGGGGTGAAAAGCGCTCAAATGTGTTTTCAATGATTCGTCTTCTATATTTCCCATGCACGGTAAGATATCGATTAAATTCACATTAAAAAGGCTTACTTAGGCAAATGCCTAAAAACGTATCTTATTCATTTTTCGAAATTCAACCCTTAAAGGGTTGAAAAGACCTGAAATGTGTTTTCAATAATTGAATCTTTTAGGATCAAAGCCTTTAAATCCACTTCCTGATGAAAAATAAGCTAAACACGCAAAAATAATATTACTGCAATTATCTGCTGTTTTAATAAATAAAATAGTCTTAAAATCCACGACACTACGTCTATCATAGTTATTTTCTAATGCCCCTAAATCCACTATGCCCAATCAGAACACATTAAAGTTGAGCGGGCAAAGAAGTACCTGCCCGTGATACTTTAGAAATTTGTTTGATATTTTAATGAATATAGTTTAATTTTTTTTATTAAAGTGTTCTACCAAGTTATTTCAGAATAAACTTGTTTAAACTAGATGTATCTTAAAAAACATTCAACCAAATTTATTTACTAACGTTGACAATCCATTAATTTAGCCCCTGTGTTGTAAGCGCCACTAACTTCGCTTTTATTTTTGAATTTGTGAGTTTATAATAAACAAATTCGCTATGTTTGTAACAATTTATTGATTACGGCATTATTAAGAATTTATAACCATGTTTAATGACACTAATTGAAACCAATTGGCCAGGGCCCTAAGAGGGGAGGGTGAAAATTATACAAAGAAAATATTAAAAACGGCCTCCTTTATTACGACGCGATGGTAAATTTTTACTAGCTGACTGAGATTGGGCCCTGCTTTTCAATGTCAAAGGATAATATTTCAGAAACTATAAAGCAAACTTTTATGATTGTCGTGAAATAGGGTTGTTCAAATAGATATTTTATTAGCACAAAATAAGGGCATGTAGACCCGCTAACTGGAGGATATTTTCACGCACGAAGGGCTGGCTGCCCTGGTGTCGGGCACATGCAAGTACGATTTTATTGCCTCAGGGATTATTTGGTTTTCCTTTTGTTCTTATTCTAGTAACTAAAAATTCAATGTTTATACAGGGTGTTTCTTAATATTATGTACTTATTTTAATCGGTGATTCTTAGACCAATTTCAAGAAAAAAGTTCATATAAACCGCAACCGCGCTATTTTTGACATACAGGGTGTTGAAAATTTGAAAGAAAATTGGTTTCTCCTTAATATGTTCGAGACCGCTTTGGGTATTATTTTAAATTTTAGTAGGTATTAACTAGGCCTAAAAACAATTTTCTTTTATGAAAATATTTGATCTACCTCCACCAGTGGAGTCCGCGCTAACATATATTTTGATATTTTTATTCAAAATAAATATTATTTTCATAATTACACCTTATATCACTGAGCAGAAATTGTTCCTAATTTTTTTTTTCGTGTAACAAACGTTTTTCGATTTAAAAACCTATTGCCATTTATTTACATATTGCTATGCGCTTATCAGATTTTGATAAATTAAAGCCTGTTAAGAGTTATAAGAAAGTTACACTTTGTCTTTGAATGGGATTATCCAAGGGTGGCCATAAACAAACAATTATTAAAGTAATAGTTTGGTGATTTTAAACCGATTTTTACCTGATTCAAAATGAGAGGGTTAATCCCATAAAACAAATTATGTTTTAAAGACTGTATATATAGCCACTCTAGTTAGTTTTAAGCTTAGTAATTATTTTTACTTTGTTTGTAATACAGCGTTTATTTAATCGTGTGTAAGTCATGGAAAATATGTGCGAGCCCAATGTATCTCAGGAGATAACTCCGTCAAAAAGCAGAAAACACTTTTCTGTGAAAACTAAGGAAGTTATAAACAATTTTTATTCAACTCTCATTGAACATGCGGTCAGCAAGCAAGCAGCGTTAGAAGAAACGGCCACATTAACAAAAATTCCAACATCAACTGTATGAAAAATTGTGAATAATCCCATTTTAGCGAGGAAAAAAAGAGCCGATACTGGCATTTTCTCGAAGGTAGATGGAAGTGATCAAGATATAATTCGGCGTAAAATTTACAAGTTATACGAGGAACAAAGCGTGCCTACGTTAGATAATTTAATTAAGAGGCTTGAAAAAGATGAAACCATCGAACATGTTTGGCACCAACTGAAATCTGCTATTCGTCGTAACAATATTTGCCTTACTATTAACTCCAGTGTACTTGAGCTTATAAAAACTGAAGTTTTTAACATCCCTTTACAAAGTTGGGCAAATTTTGCGATAGTGATATTGATATATTAAGTGAATAATTATTATAAGTACCGAATAATTTGTATATTTTTGTAATCATAAAAATAATTTTTAATAATAAAATAACTTGTAATTTCACATTTAAACATAAAAATAATATTTAATGTCTTACTTATTTTTATTACAAACCATCATTAAATTCTAAACAAAATACGGACCTATTCGGCCATATTTTAATTTTACAGCTGGTTCGGGGTCTTTCCTAATAGGGATCAGTTACTCACTTTCTTATATCTCTGAACAGACTTACCTCCTAATCAAAGGAAATCAAAAAATATCAAAATGTACTTTGCATTAGACAGTGAACTGTGCACATAACTGTGATATCAAAAAGGAAAAGGGCAGTGGCGCCAGAGCTGTTTAAGTTAATTTTAAAAAAGATTTAAATCAAAGATCATAGAGACTTTTCATTTGGACAAATGATTTAGATTACAGAACGTCTGGAATATAAAAAGATGTAAATAGTAAATATTTTTTAGATTTAAATCTTTTTTACAATTTAAATCATTGTAGGAAATATTGAAATATTTTTAAACGATTTAAATCTTTTTTAAATATTTACATATTTTTAGAAAATTAAAAGAGATGAAACCTCGCTTTTTAGAGGATCACATATCTGCTGTACTGTATACCAATTGCGTATTTGAAAGAGTGGTTTCAAGTTCTTCCACCACGTTGTTTTTTAACACTGCAATTTTTTTTATAATTTTAGTTCGTGACATTACATTTAACTTCATTCTCTCGAATAGCTGCACAAAATATTGATTGTTAATTATAGAAACCGCGGTCATAGAATTAACAACAAACTGAATAATTCCATTGTGTTATGGGTGCACTTTTAAATTCTGTATTTTTTTCTGATGGACCTGTGTCTCGGATTTTTTTTTGGGCTTTTATAAAGTACATATAGTATCATTATAAGCTACTAAATGTTTATTTTTTAAATGTCTATGAAAGTTAATTGCTGACGTGTATCTTCGCTTTATTAATTTTTTATTTGGGCATTTCTGACATTGGGCTGATATTGCTGCATTTTCACCACGACTCAGAATGGTAAAAAATGTTCCATCAAATAAAACGGATTTACTTGATGATTGTAGCTAACTTTGATCAACCTTACTAACAGTGGAAATGCTACTTGATGATTCTTGATGACTAGGACACTCATCAGTTCCACTTTTATCAGTACTCTTGCTAGAATTTTAAAATAATCAGTTAACTTAGTTTTCCTTTTTGTATTTTCTTAATTTGGCCTGTATTCAGGATCATCCGAATCATTTAAGGATGCGTAGGGATTCAATACATCTTCGGCTTTAGACATGAGTATATCAGATTCCTGCATTTCTTCTATGGCTATTCTGCTAACAATTAGGTATAGTATATCTGATCTTACTTGGAACAGCGCTAAATATGTGGTCTAATCAAAATACTGCATCACGAATTGAAACAAAATAGTAAAACATAATTATATTGATCCGTACCGGTAGGAGTCAACGTGGACTCAATGCGTGTAATTGGTTCCGGCCCGTCCAACGATCGATCATTGTCAGAAAGAGATAGGCGAGTTCGGCGCGGATGGCGTGGGTGAGACAAAGATAAAAGGTGGCGTGCTAGGAGAGGATAGTCTGCCTAGGGAACTCCAGTGTTGCCAAAGTGATTCGATCAGCTGTTTTTAAATTTGTAGGTTATGTTAGTCTCGTTGGCTTTTATTCTACGGTTACTAGATTAACTGAAGTTTGTAAGCAATTGAGTGGTCCTGTGGATATAGCATTTGTGTATGATGCCATAGGCCCAGGATCGATTCCCGTTTCGGGCACTTAATGACTTTTTTAGTTTTCTTATGACTTTTTTTTAGTTTTTATATAACTCCTTTACTTTTTTTTAAAGTAGATCGACTCAAAAAGGGCTGGTAAATAATTGGCCGGTGAACTTGAAAAAGGCGAATTGGAACCAAAAAGGTGGATTAGATGCCGTGTTAGCGCCTGTTTAACCAATAAAGTCTATATTTATTAGTTACAGCATTATTTAGTTGAGTTAAGCAATATAATGTTTCAATCCGTTACGTAAAATAAAACATAATATCTTGTTTGACATTTCCGACCGACATGCGCCTATTTCTGACGCCACCAATGATTGAATTGCTTTGGCAATATTGGAGTTCCCTAGGCAGGCTATCCTCTCGTTGGCGTGCTTGATGAACGGGCCGGTATCTTAAGTCGAAAAATGAGTCGGTCTCGTTTTCAAAGCAGACACCGACCAAGCGTTTTTATGCTGTTCCAGGTAAGATCAGATAGATTATACCTGGCACTTGCCACTGCGACGACAACGCGTTAAATACAAAGCAAATGCAATGCACGGACACTAATCGACAGGAATATATATGCTAGGTAAAAAGATTTAAATCTTTTTAGAAAGATTTGAATCGTTTTTCTGAAAAAAGATTTAATATCGAAGTATTTAAATCAAAAACAGTATTTAAGTCAAAAAAGATTTAAATCTCACTGAGTGGCGTAAATATTTTTTGCTTCGCCTAAAAATAGTAACTGTATCTCAAAAATTAAGCGGTTACGTGTATATATTTAGTCGTCAACTTTTCGACTTATAATAATTGATCTAGGTCTAGGTATATCCATTAGGCATGTATAAGTACATTAAAAATGTGGTATAGATTTAATACTTAACAATGTAAACTTTATTCTCGTACGAATTGAAAATGAAAAAAAACACGATATCAAACAGTTAACAGTTTTAAATTGATTCTATGTACTTTAACTTTACCCTTTTACCTAGTTTTGTCTGTGTCATTATAATGTGGTTCATGGATTATGTTTTTTAGTTTTAGTAATTATAACTTTCATTATGTTTGTATTGTGTACTATTTAACTAAATATCAATAATTATATGTTTATGTTATAGCCAAACTAGGTAATTCAAAATAATACAACGCTACATCGCTGCTAAACTAGTGACTATTTTTTTTTCTAAAATGAGAGAAACTATAAATAAAAAATTACATACGTAGATATAAAATTTAAAAACAGACTAGTTTGAGTAAATATTTAATTTATTATATAAAATCAACCAGCATGAAATTTTCAAATAATTAATTTAAGTACACATAAAATTATTTAATACTGTGATGATATTTTTTTTGTTGCATTGACAAATTGTACATTAACTATCTAATAGTTTATTGTAATCAATAAACCCTTTTTCATTAACCGAGCGTACTCAATTTGTATTTACTAGTTAATGATAAACAATAAAGTTTTAATTTGTTTAATTTTCATTAAATTTAATTACATTAATTTGAATTAATAGGATTTATGTTTTGTTGCGCTCACTCTTTCTCATGCACACTTTTCCTGCTATATGTCCGGATTTATTTAACACCCACTCACCTAAAAATAATGCACTAATTATGCCCCCGTGCCAGTATAATTAGATTCTTCAATGTTTAATTTTTAATTTAAAATGCGATGAAAATATAATTAAATTAAATCAGGTTACAGAAAAACGATAATTCATGCGTAGATATATAAATGAATGCTGATTTTTAAACAAACAGGCTTAACAAACTTTCATACAATAAAACCTGAAATAAATATTAAAACAAAATACCCTATTTATTTAGTTAGAGTGGCAATACATTCATCAATATTTTATAAATATATATCACATGATAGGTGCAGTAAACATCCAATAAAAAATATACGCACATAAATTATTCCTTTCGTATAAATACTTTTTATTTCTTGCTTTGTTGTGACAAATACAGGACATGGTATAGTCTATATCAGCTAAACCTTGTCCCATCTGGAGTAGAGTATAATAATCTAGCTAGGTTATCAGAATCACTTTTCCATTTTATTTAGACCTTGTGACCTTTTAAAAACTTTTTCTGACAACATTGGTAAAAAATCCTACAATAGAAAATAATAATTACGGGAGAGTTTCCCATTTAATGGCAAAACCCATTTAGATATATCGCGTGCTTTGAATATTGTAACAAAAAACTAGGAACGTGATATGCCTAATATCCCCTAAATTGTGTGTGAAAATTGTTGGTAGTTTACAGAATGTTACTTAAATCACACAAAAGATAAAAACCATTCGTAATACATAATCCGAATTGATATATTGGGTAAAGAGGACCACTAAAACGCTAATGGATAATAAAATGATACAGAGGAAAATGGGCTTTAATTAACATCTCCTGAGCAAAAAACTTTATCGTATACAGGGTGTTTATAAATGTCACGCAGATATTTCTACAATAAAAAGTTCTTAGAGGCAGTATGCCGAGTGTAACATTTTTCGCGCTACCAACATTTTCACTCTCCTGCACTCCTTCTTGGGATGCCCTGGATAAATACTCATATCATATTTTGACTCTTCGTGCTTTAAACTATATGAGAAAGTAAACACACTTTTTACTTTAATTCCACTATATTTGAAACTTAAGAATTATTTATAAAATTCAACTAGTTTCGCTATCACAGTAGCTTTTTCAAGAATGAATGGTATAAAAGTGAAGATGTATAAAATGTATAAATTCTGGTTTTGCTAACAATTATCTGTACGTATAGGTTAAGATAGGTAATAAAATAGATTTTTACTTGAATCTGTTTGACAATTCAATAATCGGTCGGTATTCTTAAGTTTATTTATTTACAGGGATTGCAACAAATCTAATTTAGGGCCTTTATTTTCAGTGGGGAGAATTTGGTAATTATAGCTAAATTTATGATTGCATTCTAATAAGTGATGGAATAGTAAGAGTTGTTTTTTTCCTTAATATAGCTTGAAAAATGTTCCTTTATTCTTTTAAAAAAACTTCTGCCAGATTGACATTTATATGTTTTAGGGCAATCATTACATGTTAATTGATAAATTCCCGATTTATTGTCTTTGTTTACTTTAGTTTTATTATTTTTTATTAAGTAGTATCATAGTACATATCTAAATAACGTCATTAATAATATCGTACTATAATTTTTGTTATGCAGCGACGCGCGTAACATAATCGATTCTCAAGGGAGTCCTTCAAATAACAACATTACCAATGCCTAATTTATTTAAATCTTTAAATAAAGACAACACAAATTTAAAAACTTTTTATTTATGCCAAAGGGATCGTGCTGATCTGTAAAGGAAAGTGAGTTGCGGTTATTTTACCATTACTAATTTGCATACTTTCATTGTAAAAACAATCCAATGGATTTAGTACCGTACTAAGTAATTTTTAATCGTTCGAGTTTGAAATTGTGCCTTCAAACATACAGTGAGGTTAAAACGTATATAAATTAAATTATAGGTATTTATATACAGGGCTGCCCAGAAGTCCGGAATAAAATTAATATAGCCTTAACCTGTAACTTTTAAGGAAAGTCCTCGGACACGTCAATTTAGTTTTATATATGCTCACATTTTGACGTTATTCGTTTGATTTTTTTATAGACATTTGTCGACATCGAACTTTTTTTTTAAATGGAAACATACAGCTTGTGATACATTATTTGAAAGCTAATATCTCGTACAGTATGCTCATAAATTTTGGCGCGATTCTGTGAAGCTATTTCAAAATGGCGACTGTTAAAAGTTTTAAAAAAATTCCTATTTAAATAAGCGGAAATGATAAATAATTGATGTTTTTTTTACCTTTCAAGGCAAGAAATCTTCATTGTTTCACGTTCTGACATTTTGTGACATTGTGAACTTGTAAAATTAATTTAGGTATTTCCGAAGTATTATTTTACAATTTTCTAAACAAAAATGGTTTTGTCGGAAAGGCAGCGTATCGAAGTCTTGATATTGTTAGGATGTGAAGATAAAATAAGAAGTCAAAGTGAAGTGTGCACTTTATTTAATGCTAAATATCCGAAAAATCAAATTTCACAGGGCACTGTTAGTAAAATATTACACAAATTTGATGAACATGGCACAGTAAAGAACTTGCCTAGGAATAAACGGCCACGTGTTTTAGGCGACGATGAAAAATCGGTATTGCATTATCTCTGCAGGATAATCCGTATGTTTCAACAGTTTCATTGGCTTAAAATCATGATACATCTAGAGGTACTATTGGAAGATTTTTGAAACCAGAAAAATACCACCCATATAAAGTATGTCTTGTCCAAGAGCTTTTAGAAGATGACTATGATAGGCGTTTGCAATTTTGCAAAGAAATTATGAGACGATGTGACGAGAATAATAGGTTTCCACAGAACATATTATTTTCGGATGAAGCTACTTTCTATTTAAACGGGGAGGTTACCAGACATAATTAACGTTTCTGGAGTCAAGAAAATCCACGATGGATATTTGAAGCGCATACTCAGCGGCCCCAGTAAGTAATGTATGCGCAGGTATTATTAATAACCGAATTTTAGGGCCATTCTTTTTGGAAGGAAACCTCACAGCTGAACAGTACCTGGATTTCTTAACCTTCGAGTTGAGACCTGCTCTAGCTGTAATTTTTCCCAACGAAGTAGGTCCAGATATACCTTATGAAACAATTTGGTTTCAGCAAGATGGTGCTCTCCCGCATTTTGGTGTCGTCGACGGATTTTACCATCGTCTGGGAGCATGCCAAGTAGAGGGTGAAGGACATTTCCAGCATTTGCCACGTTAAACCACCTTTTTGTTGAGTTTTGTTTTGCTTCGTTACATTTTTATCTTTTTTGACAAAATAAATAACAAATAAATCATAACTATTGTTAAGTCACAATGTCACAAAATGTCAGAACGTGAAACAATAAAGATTTCTTACCTTGAAAGGTAAAAAAAACATCAATGATTTATCATTTCCGCTTATTTAAATAGGGATTTTTTAAAAACTTTTAACAGTTGCCATTTTGAAATAGCTTGACAGAATCGCACCAAAATTTATGAGCATACTGTACGAGATATTAGCTTTCAAATGATTTATCACAAGCTGTATGTTTCCATTTAAAAAAAATAGCGATGTCGTCATATCTTTGACAAATGTGCATAAAAAAACAAACGAATATCGTCAAAATTTGAGCATATATAAAACTAAATTGACGTGTCCGAGGACTTTCCTTAAAAGTTACAGGTTAAGGCTATATTAATTTTATTCCGGGATTATAGGCAGCCCTGTATGTACTGTATTTTGTTTTACTTTTCTTGTTTACGTATCCTAACATTATAATAACAATTCACCCTGTATATTTCACCTAGTTTTGAGAACATAAACAATAAAATTACTTTTTCAGTTCCTCCAAGCATCATTGACCGAGAGACCAGTTCTGATATGGTAGTGCTGGAATCGACCAACGTAAGTCTTACATGTAAGGCTACAGGATATCCGGAACCCTACGTAATGTGGCGGAGAGAAGACGGGGAGGACATACGCTACAACGGAGAAAATGGTAATGACATAATATAGGAAATCTTATTGCTACGCATGAAATAGACTTATCTTTGCAGGGGATCTTCCCTTTTGATTTCATTAGGAAAATATGTTTCTTTGAGAGCAAAGAAAATTAGGAAAAATACCGCAATGGTGATTTATGTAAAAAGAAGGTTTGGTAGTGGAAAATGTGCCATATTTATTGCCCGTCTATCAATTTCATCAAGCATAGGATTCATTTATTTAATATCAAAAATTGTACTGTCTCTTTATCACATACTTAATATACTCGAAGAGTTGCTGATTGCTATAGGTTCTTAATTATAATATAAATAATTTTCTTAGACGATATTTCCAAAGTCAGTTAGAACTATTTAATGATGGTTGAGTTCACAAACCAAGAGTATGCCGATATGAATTTTATTTATGCCAATGGTAATTCCTTTAAAGCTAAATGACTCTATCGGTAGCATTATCGAAATCCAAGCCTGGTGATTCACGAACTTCTACACAGGTACATATTCGACTGTGCGAAAATGGAACCTTCAAGAAATCCACTCATTGGATCTGAAAGAACTGTCGAAATTGATTAAGCAGCCCTGAATGCTGTAGAAAACGAACCACGTACAAGTAAAAGAAAAATTGCGACAATTTTAAACATCTCATGTGCTAGTTTGATAAATTGTGATGGATAATTTGATGAGAAAGATTTGAGGAATTATAGCTTCACGTGAAATAATTGGTAATAATCCTGAGATATTAGAGAGTGTTCGCCAGTCTATGAGATGAAGAGTTGATTCCTAACTATTGGGAAGAGGAGGTAATTTTTAGCAGTTCTCATAATTTTTTTAGTTGATCGTGTAACATCAGAATTGAGGCAGCGTATATTTCCCATATTTTTCTACTGAACCTTAAGAAACATACAGAAATAAACAAATTGTGCCAAGATATGAAAAATTATCATGGGCAAAGGTGGTCTTGAAATGAAAAACGGCTGTCTTAGATTATATCATCCTTGTGAAATAACTGAAATAATATATTTAGGTTAGTTTGGATGTCATGCTTTTAAAAATTGGAATCAAAGACTAATTCCTGCAGAAAAAAATATTTTATGTCTCTCTGCGAGCTGTGCATGTGCGCAGGAAGTGATTTATATTGGTCGTGAATCTTTGGAGGTTATACTCCTTGGAAAATACAACCCCAGGTATACAATAAAAATTGTTAGTCAATTTCTGCATTCCATAAACACCCTAGTCATTTCAAAAGAGATATGAGTTTGTCATGTTCAATCGATTTTAAGTTTTTATTTATCAATATGCATGAGCTTTTCACCTTGTTCCTACTTTATTTACTGTACCTAATGATAGTCGCTATTTTATCAAATCAGCAGAGGTTCATTGGTTTTCAGCTAAAGCTTCATACAAAACCGGTAAATTGAAAGATTTATGAGGTTCTTGCCTCACTATTTACTGATATGATACAAGCTTTAAAATGTACTGGAAGAAAAATTCAACTAAACAATCTCTACTGATAAAAACGTTACCTAAATAAAAATACCGGCAAAAAAGAAAAATATTTTTGTTGAATCAAAAATCAGTTTTGTTTCAAATACGTCTTATAAAAGATCAAATCCCCTGCAGTGGCATCACGACATCTAAAATTCATTTCAGAATCAAAACAGGCTTTTAGCACACATTCTAGAGAGTAATAAACTGTCATAAATATGCAATTACCATTATCTTCATTGTAGCGAATGCACTCGACTTCTTCCTTGTTCACATGGCATAATGTTATTTTTATATTTACCGAGTTAAAATAGCGGATCTTAGCAAAAAGAAACAATAAAATCAATAAATATAAAAGACTTTTCTTTTTTAAACACTTGTTATCAAAAATTACAACCATTTTTCCGCATACCCCTTGCCACTAGAACCTGGTTACTTAACTGTATTTAGACTTCTCCCTTTATGACGGGTAAAAGAAGTATAAAAAATTGCAATTTAACATCGTAAATTAGTTCAAAAACAATAATATATTAATAAATATCTCACAAATAGTTAGACACTCAGGTGTTAAATCAGCCTTTAAAGCTTATGCATGTTGTATGGTTTAGTTTAAATGCGCTTTTAGTATTCCTCTAGAGCGCTATGAAGCGATGGTATTAAGTTTCGACTCGCGTTTCAAAAAGTTTAAATGTAAAATTGCAGTAAGCTTTTATTTTAAAGCCGCTTTAGCTAAATTAACTTCTAAAGCTCACCGCGATCCTAACTTCTAAAACGGCTTTTACTAGGACGTATATATTATTTGTTGATATCTAAATACTAAATAAGTTGGCTAAATACCGAAACATAATTTCTGACTTTAACTGAGAATTCTGGGGATGCAGTTTATTAATGCAAATGTGGGCAATGATTGAGTAACACTTTTCATGAAGTTCTTACATTTAAATTTCACGTAAAATTACTAAAGACCGAATTATATGCAACCAAAAACCTTAAGAATATGCGCATATATATGCACATATTTTTCAAAATGTATGCAGGATATATGCAAAAAAGACGTAATAATATGCAATGAATATGCGGTAATAAAACAACTAAATTTTGATATTCTAAATTAAATTTTCATTTAATTGGGAATTGAGTATTGAATAAAGGTAAATTCAAGTTATAATATACTTTATTAAATCAGTTAACAGCTAATACACTTTTTTATATCAAGCTTATACTGATATTAATTTGAAAAATTATAAAACGCACCAGTTATGTGTGCTTTAAGGTTTTGAACTAAAAAATTGTGGCGTCTATCATTAAGGACATGTTTGTAAAAAGAAAACGATCTTTCTACATCTACTGAAGTTATAGGGCAAAATTTTAATTTCGGAACTAAGACAGGTTCAATAGCTAAATTATTTACAGTACTCCCTGACATTATGTTTACGACCTGCCTTAAAATTAAATTTTGTAATTTTGCCACTACTGTTTGTTCTACCTCACCTCGTATTGGTTTGCAATTTTGTACACATGTTTCTATTATATCCATCGACTCCGGTATACTTGTACACGATTCCTCTAGTTGCAAAATACTGTCTGCTATAAATGCATAGTTAAACTTAATATACATTAACTGTTTTTCCACTTTAGCACTTTGAAATATTTCTTTAGACTTTAGGATGCACTGTGAATCATCACCAGCCATTTGTGAAATTAAGTCTTTTAATTTTTGGAAATTATCTGCATAAAATATTGCCGCACGAATCCAGGTGCACCATCTGGTCACGACACGCTCAGGTGGTAATGGTACTCCGGGAAGATTCTCCTTGTAAAATTGTACTCATAATGGGGTCTCCATGAATTCTTTCTTACATTTGCTATTAGGTTATTGACCAACGGAAAGGAAACTCTAATAGTTTCCGCAACCCTATTTAATCAGTGAGCTAGGCAAGTTACATGAATCAAATTTTCATAAAATATTTTAAAATTCTGTCCTGCCTTTATCATATACGGCGCAGCATCGGACAACAGAACAAGAATTTTATCTGTAGGAACTGAATTCGGCAAAAAGAAATGTGTTAAGGTTTCTTGAATAAAACGTGTAACTGTGAGCTTGTTTGTTTTTTCCACTTCTTTTATGGCTATAAGATAAGCTTTTCCAGGTTCTTCTTCTGTGAGGTTTCCGATCATTAAATTAACTATATAACGACCACATTAATCAATTGTTTCGTCGACGATAATATACATATAGTTACCTCCAATTTTTCTTTATTTCATCTAGCACGGTACCAAATACCTTTCCAACGACATTTTTTCTTAATGTTGTATATTTTTGCAGAAAGGCCTTAACTTGCGGGTTGGTTAACTTGTAGCAGCCAAGAACGTTTTACACAGATCTTCGTTAAATTCTGACTGGTCATGGTTTCCGTTTTTAAAAATCTCAAATGACTGCTTCAGCGTTGACTGTATGGGACCAGACTTCATCTTGCTAACCTTAGCAATGTGAGACGGCGTCTTAATGTGTTGATCTATTTGAAATTTCTTTGAGCAGGAAACAATTTTTGAACAAGTCTTGCAAAAAACATGGTCGCCGTCCAAAGCAAGTTCTGGGTAAGACTTAATCCACGAAATACAACGTATTTTCGACATAATCACCGCTTTCACTTTCACTTTGTTTGCGTTTACAATACTAACTGCGGCTACGACAAACGACAACCTCAATAATACTGACAAACTGTAACAAACGTGAGCAAATAAATAATTATAGAAAGTGTAAATAACGAAATTCTACTTAAAACATCTGGTCAGAAATACCCACCAACTAATGGAATTTCTCAATAGAAGAATAATAGTTTATTTTATAAGTTTATTACTTTAATAATTACCCTATTTATTGCCCTCTTATCATCAGACCCCGACAGCATAGGCGACACGGCGGCGTGCGACCATAAAACGTAAGGAAAGAACACAGAAATCCCAAAACATTCTTTGATATGCAATAGTGTTTAAAATATGCATTTTTTTCCTTTAAAATCACAAAATATGCAAAAAATGCATATATATGCAGAATGCATAAAATTCCGTAGACAGTAACATACAAATTCATTAGAATAAATTAAAGAAAAAAAAGTTCAATTATTGGCAGAAATAGGGATAACTAGTATTTTCGAGGCTAATAGCTCAATCAAAAAGAAGAGACTTTGTGTGAATTTTTAATATTACAATTAATTATTGATTAAGAGGTTCGTCTTTTCCATCTTGCCAGTTCCATTCCCAGATGCGTTTCACATGGCTCATTAGTAAGGCTAGGATCTGACGAAGTCGACAACACGACAACGCTTCGATTTTAAAGCTGGCATAGTTGCGAATTCTTCTATCTATCTCTAAGTTTGGCATATGCAACTCCATCAGTCTTAAAATTGAATCTTCGTCGTGTCATCGACTTTGGAATCCTGCCCTTGAACTGTAGTAAGAGGCGATTGAGATCATGTAGTTGCTTTGTTAATAAGAATATGAATTGAAACAATAAAGCTTAATTGACTTGACCTGTCCCAAACCTTTGCAATGCCGTGCTTGAATTTGAACACAATAACCTCCGGGCTAATAGAGGGTGTCCCATACAACAACAGATAATAATAGACTTGAAGAGGGGTCGTTTATGCTTAGTTTTTTATAATCCTCTCCCAATGCTTGATGAATTTGTAATTTATACGGATGAAATTTCTGCAATTTCGTTGTCTTATGAACTGAACCAACTAAAATTCCAGTTTGTGCTGACACTTTCCTAATGGACGTACCGGGATCAGCAGCAAAATGCCCTAGAGCTTCTATTTGTGCAGTCACACCTAAGACTCTTCTATTACTGCTCTGTATGTTTGCTACGGAACCAGTAGCGCTAAATTTTGCCAGAAGTTTAATAATATAGGCATGAAAAACATTACGGTCTGGTTATCTTTCATTAAACACAGCCGCTGTCTACCGCGAGGATTCATTATTTGCACGGTAAATAAGAACAATCTCAATTCAATTTTCTAGAGTGTAAGCCATTTTGAATGAAACAATATGCACTCGTATTCAGAAGTAAAATCAAACAATAAATTAAATTAAAGCTACTACTTGAACAAAGCCATACTATTTTTTACTTACAACTAACCTAAACGTTAGGAAAAACAGATGGCCACTGAAGGATTGGTCAAAGA
Organism: Polydrusus tereticollis; assembly: GCA_963920685.1. NCBI lineage: Eukaryota > Metazoa > Arthropoda > Insecta > Coleoptera > Curculionidae > Polydrusus > Polydrusus tereticollis. The sequence continues at coordinate 7,194,696 of OY987335.1, forward strand.
TTTTTCAATAAAATATTGACTGAAGAAATATATTTAAAAAAACACTTCATATGATATAAGTTAGGGAAGATTGACCCACAAACCTTCAATATATTAAAATACTGAAATTAGAATATCGAATGAAATACGCATACATTTTGGCAAAATTACCCAAATTTAAAAAAATAAACGGCAACATGTACTTAATATAAATATTTTTGCAATGAAGTCTCATAATTATATATTAAATCTAATTATCCAAATATGGTAACAGGTCGACGCAACGAGTTTAAGGCGTGGACCAAAAAAGTCATTTAATTGACATAGGTTTCACATATCCAAAAAATATTTAGTCTGCTCTGCATCTGAGAAGCGTCGGACTTCTAAGCGTGTGCTGATTGTTCGTCATTAGCGTAGCACGGTAGCATTGCGATTTTAATATGAATGTGTACACGCGTTACGCGTTGTAATTGTTTTCATGTTTATAAATTTAGAGACGTCTGAAGCGAGCTGTTGCGTTTAGTTTATTTTATTTTCGTATAACTCTGAATTTTCTTTTAATAAAACCTAAAATAATGATAAAAAAACATTCTTCACACATCGTAGTGCTAGACTCATACGACGGACCATAAGTAGTCCAATATTTAAACGCAAATATCTAAAAAAACTAATTGAATAATCAAGATAAATGAAATACTTTTTACGTATAAAAGACCCCTTCTTAATAATTTGAGATGAAGCGGTCAGAAAGGGGAGAGACAAAAAATATATGCGAGAATGTACCAAACTTATATTTTCTAACCAGCAGGTCTAGGAGGTATTTTAAAACTAATAAATTAAAATCACACCAACGCCGAATTAGATTTATATCCGCTTAACTATTTACAAGCCATCGTCAATGTTCTAAAACAAATTTTTACTTGTATCATCCTGTATCGCTTTAACCGTGGATATTTTATTATAAGAAATTACGCGTCTCTTTTTAAGTATTTTTTTTTAAGTACTATCTCATGTTGCTGTACGGCCCTTAAGTTATGAGAGACCCTGTATATATGCATGAAATAGTTATTTATGTATCAAGGGCCTTAAGTAGACTATAATGCCCAGAAGGCGAAAGCCTGATAGGCATTATAGTCTAGTAACGCCTGTGGTGCATACAATACTTTATTTTTCATTAATTTTAAAATATAAATAGTTAAACTCTTGCATTTTTTTTTAAACTATTTTGGCCAATTTTTAGTATTTAGAATAATATTGACGGTTGCTAAGGGTTGTTTATTTTAAGCGTCTTTTACGTTTCATAAACGAAAATATGGAAATTCCGCAAAATATTTTAGAAAATGCTGAAAAAGCTAAGAAAAACTTATTACTGGCAAAGTCTATTTTAGTCGGAAAAATATACCCCAAATAGGCCTTGGACAAAATATTCCCAAGGGAAGTCTGAACTTATAGTAAAGGAAAACATTAATAGTTCAAGATATTGTCAATTAATAGCATTTTTAAAAGGTAAATCAAAGGGATATCTTCCTAAAAAGTAAAAAGTTTTGGAAGGTGAACAAGTTTTAACTTTTATCAAAAATGCGCCGAATGATACCTTTCTGCTGCATAAAGTGATACTCGTAATGGGAGTCTTTGGCGGCCGACGAAAAGAGATAATAAAAATGACCATTGATGATATTGAGGATAAGGGGCCTGTTATGCTTGTCAACGTACCAGAAACTAAAACTGCTACACCAAAAGTTTTACTATAATCAAAGGAGACCAAACAGATGCCTTAAAATTGGTTAGAGAGTACCTTGCATTAAGGCTAAAAGGAATTAAGGAACGTAGATTTTTCCTTACATACCGAAATGGTAAATGCACAGCTATGCCTGTGGGTAAAAATACAGTAGGACGTGTTCCTTCAATCATAGCAAAATTTCTTAATTTAGAAAATGCCAAGGAATATACAAGAGATTGTCTACGTCGGACCTCGTCCACACTTCTTATCGAGGGTGGTGCTTCCCTTGCAACCCTTAAGCTACACGGAAAGTGGAAGAGTACTAGCGTAGCGGAGGATTATATAGAGGAAAGCATCACGTCAACAAACCAAATAGCAAAAATGATAGCTAGCTCTGTTATCGAAAAGAAAATATTGTTAATTAATGTTGAAATGGAGTAGGAATCCGCACGCACATCGAGAAACCCAGCAATCAACTCGCAAAATTTCATAGTTGGTCCAGCTTCTTTCTCAGGCAAATTCAAAAAGTGTACATTTAACATAGGAAAAACAAGATAATATTATGCAAAGAAATTGTTAAAAATAACTACAAATTTTGTTCAATATTTTCTTTAATAATAATTTTACCGGGCATTACGAAAATCACCGGGCATTATGAACTTTATCGCCCGCTAATATTTCCTATGATATTTTGATGATGTTTATAGCAATCGTTTCTAAGGTACTATAAGTAAATAATTGATAGATGAAAGATAAAATGCTTTTATTGGTTATAGTATATTAGATAAATACACACGGGCTAAGAGAAACTATTTGTTATGTATCAAATTTATACACGTGGGGGTTGAAGTGTTAATTAAAACATACTTTATAAAGATTATACATTCTATAAACCCAGCGACAGACAAACTCGTAAAAAGTAGTAACAATTTAAAGCAGTGTTATTTGCCTGCGAGTCCAGAACAAAATGGCATTATATAGAGTACAAACAACAACCTAAAGTGTGAATTGTGACCTGTTTCAGTAAAAATTCGAGTCCATTGTTGCGCGTTTTGTGTTCTTATTTTATGGAACTAAACGTCACAAACAAACGGGGCTATTCAATTACAGTGTTCAGTTTAGCGTGCCAGGCTGGAAGCATTTAAAAACCTGTCTGCAAATATTATTACACATAAAAAGGTGGTTTACAGCGGCATTGTGACACCATTACGAAGTATTTGAAAACATTGTAGTGTATATAGGTTGTTTAAATATTGAAACAATTTTAATAAATCCCTGAAATAGCTTCCGACTGATTCGCGTATGTGTTTTAGGTGATACTGTCGTAGCCAGTTAAGTAAATAAATGGGAATTGCATACACTCACGGCACAAGGTGGTTTTCAGCAAGCATAGTGTCGTTATTGGTGAAGCATTTAAAACCGTCGAGCGCTTATATCTACAATTTTATTAAAAAGTGATCAAAATGAAACTTTGGAAATTGTATTTTGAATAAACACAACAATACTATATTGGAAAAATGGCATAGACAACTAGCTAGATGCAATCGGATTCCCTTTGCGACCAACATGGAGTGCATAAATGAACTAAAACATTTCTAACATAGCCAAGTCAAGTCTTCAGCCAAGTAACGGCCACGCACTTTTTATGTTATCCTTGAGCGCGGATATTTTTCACAATTTTAAACAGAAAAGTGCAAGAAAAAATTAAATACAACTTATTAAAATTAAATACCTTTTCTGTTTTTTGCTTATAGTGCAGTCACTTAAGCAAAAATAAGGGGTCAACCTCGGAATGAGAGATAATAAGCTGGAAACTTGTATATGTCGTAGGCTGATAGTGAAATCCGTCATTTCATGAAAAGCCTAGTCACTTCATGAAGCGTCGGCAGATTGTGTAAAAACATGAAATTACACGATCTGCCGCGTCACTTCATGAAGAGACTAGGCTTTTCATGAAATGACGGTATATATTGTTACAATTAAAACAGAAGATATATAGACTTATATTGGTTAAACAGCGCTAACACGGCATCTAATCCACCTTTTTGGTTCCAATTTTGGTATTTCAAGGAAGAGGATTAAGTAATTATGGTACTCATGAAAAATATAGAAGAATTTGCGATGAATTGACGTGTTTTTACACAATCTGCCGACGCTTCATGAAGTGACTAGGCCTTTCATGAAATGACGGACTTCACTATCAGCCTACGACATATACATCTTCATTTTGGTGTTCTAAAAGTTGTCTCAAAAGTCTCATAAAATCTCGTGTCTGCGTCGTAAGTTATTCAGGGTCAAAAGTCACAAAAATCAGTTTTTCGCGATTATCTCGGTTTCTATAGCTCCAATGATGTTAACATTGTTATAAAAATTGTAGAGCATAAAATGTGCGACAAATTTTGTTTTAAAAAATCTTTCGTACGCCCAACCGTTTTTAAGAAAGAGGGCAGAGAGCCTGCAACGCTCAGCCATATTCACTGTAATGCAAGGTCAACCGTGGATCTCAGTGAATAATACCTTATGTAAAGTAATTAAATTATTGAAATATCATTAGCAATAAATAATTTGTTAAAAAAGGGGAAAAAACTTTAATCAAATATCTACAAAAACTTGCCAATTTCGACCAACTGGCTCAAGTTTTTGTACAAGAAAACTGCCCTGTACCGCAATTATACGAAAATGGATTACGCATCTTACTAGCGATATATAATGCTCCTAAATCTGAGGGAAATATCGATCATCTTCGATATACTCAGTTCATAAAGTCTACAAAGCTTCATAAACATGTCCAGTTGTCCAATCTTCCACCGACAAGTGCAGCAGCCCATCAGTATATAAATCGTGTTTATTACCAGGTGCAAAAATGGTTAGGGCATGATTTAGAACCCCAGGAATGGGATTGGGTGCTGCAAAATGAACTCCTGGAGCCAACAACAACAACATTACCACCAGCTCCTGAGGAATTACTTAATACACTTTTTTGTAATTGTAAGAATGGATGTGGTGTACGCTGTGGGTGCAGAAAATCGGGGTTGCAATGCACTTTAGCTTGTGGCCAGTGTAATGGACAAGCTTGCCTGAATGCTGTTCCATCACAAAGCGACTCTGAGGAAGAGAGTGCATTTGACTCGGAAATTCTGGAAGGCCTGGACACAACGATTCAGGACAACGAAGATGATGACAATGAAATAGACATTTTCACGAATAAGAAAATTAATACTTGTTCTTTATTTAAATAATTATAGCTTTATATATTTTCACTTCATTTCCATTTAAATTGTAAAAAATATATAGCTACTAAATAAATATAAACTTACAATATATTCACTAGTTTTATTTCTACCTAAAATCTACTATAAATAAATTAAAATAAAATTAGGATATACAATAAGTATTTCATCTGATGAGTTTTTAATTACACAAAGTAGGTAAGTGTTATTAAATGAATATATTAAATATATGCAAAATGTTATTAAATATAATGTATTAACTAATAAATAGTAAAAATTATTTATTGTTAATAATATTTCAATGATTTAATAACTTTATACAAGGTATTATTCACTGCGATTCACGGTTGACCTTGCATTACAGTGAGTATGGCTGAGCTTTGCGGGCTCTCTACCCTCTATCTCAAAAACGGTTGGGCGTATGAAAAATTTTTTAAAACAAAATCTGTCTCAAATTTTATGCTCTACAAATTTTATAATAAATATTAACATCATTGGAGCTATAGAAACCGAGATAATCGCGAAAAACTGATTTTTGTGACCTTTGACCTTGAATAACTTACGACGCAGACACGAGATTTTATGAGACTTTTGAGACAACTTTTAGAACACCAAAATGGAGGTGTATACGAGCTTCCAGCTTATCATCTCTCATTCCGAGGTGAAACCCCTAATATGACTGGGTTATTAATCGTGCGAGGTTCTGTGTGCAAACTGCTTGAATCAGAATGTATATCTTTAAAATATTTTTTCCCTCCTGGGGTTGGAATATGAAATTTGGGGGATCGCCATCAGATTTTCCTTAATAATTAACTACATTGTTCAATTTGGCGTGAAGCAGTAAAGGCTACAGTCTCCTAAAAACCGCTTGGTAAATATTATTACACGTTATACATAAAAGGACGGTTTACACTGTCACACCAGCGAAAAGCATTTTAAAAACATTCCAGTGCATTTAGGTCGTTTAAATATTGAAGCGCTTTTAATGGTTTTCTGTTGAGGCGCGGACACTCTTGCTTAGTTCTCAAAATGCGAATTTTGTCTCACTTTCATGAACCTTTTGACCTAAAAGTTATTAAAAAGCTCTATGTGCTTATTATTCTATAAAACTTTAAGTCACAAATAAACAAATTTCCGTTTGGCGTGCTTGGTGCCGGACTAGAGGAATTTAAAAACCTATCTGCGCATATTATTACACATAAAGTAATATGTAGCTTATCACTATTAAGAAACATAAAAAAAATAAAAAATTTTTGTTCATATGGTCGAACTAATGGACACTAAAACTATTAGGCATCTAAAAATTACTTGCTTTCTTTTGCCGATGCATTTCGCCGTCTCATGACTCATCAGTGAGGCTAGAATCCGACGAAATACCTAACAAGAACCTTAAAGGAAGCCACTAACCTGTACATTTTTAATAGTTGGAACTTGGTACGTAAACCGAATAGGCCTGGCGGCGACTCCTGTAATTTGGTACACTTCGGTTAATTCACTCGAACTATTCAAACCCCGATGTTACAAAAAAATTAAGATATTTAAGATCTATAGGATCGATATTGCGTAAGTGGGAATATCAGCATAAGTCACGGGCACAATATTTATTAAAAAGCTAACAAAAACCGTATTATAAAGTTTAAAGGGTTATGTTTGTGGAAATTGTAATTAGTCGCAATTCCATATGCAAAAACAAAGTCTCAGTAGAGTTCTCAACCTGAGACCTACATTACAGCACACATTTATGGGAACATAGAGGGCCATGATCCTACTAAAATAAACAGTGCGGTATATTACACTGAAATATTGCTTGGCAAAAGCTAATGCAAATTAAGTATATATATGCAAGCCGTAGTAGCTTTCAACACTTTAAGAACAGAAACATCATATTGTCTTGAATTATGTAAGTATTATACTGTGTCCTTCCGTATTCTGCAACATATGAAACTAAATATGACCTAACAATTAAGTTACAGCTCCTTTTATACTTTGGAAAATAACATTGGTAGTAATATTGTTGAGTAAAAGCTTATTCTACGAATTAGGAAAGTAAGAGCTTGCAAACAAAAGTACTTGACTATCATAGTTTTTTAAATTATGAGACTGTTTTGACAAAAAATGTTGTTGTAAGTTTCATATCCGGATAGTTCTCAGTAAAACAGGTCAAATTGGGTATACATAATTATGCCGGTGCCTGCATTGTCCTGTAAGATAGTATTTTCCGGTCTTGTAACGTAATATACTATTTTGTCTCCTCGACGATTTAAAATGGAAAGTTTAAGCGCTATCACTGTGCAAAGCATACCCGTAATAGCTATTTTCTTGCTTTAGTGCAGCCTAACATGACAATTATAAGCTACAATTTAATCTAACCGTTGGCGTTGACGTAATTTCAGTACCAATTTACCAAAGCTTCTTTTACCCCATACACCATTAAAATCATCCCAATAAATCACTACCCTGCTGAAATATATCACACTAATATCATTATTTATTTCTGTTCCAGTAAACGTGGTGGATGGCGAAATCCTGTTTATTACGAAAGTGAGTCGGTTGCACATGGGAGTGTATTTGTGCATCGCATCAAACGGAGTTCCCCCATCGATTAGCAAGAGGGTACAATTGAAAGTACAATGTAAGTTAATGTTTTGTTAATGTCTTCTATGCACGCTTCATTGGAGAAAGGGAAGAATTTATCGACTTCTAAATTTATGTCGATATGTGTTCCTTCACTGCTTATAATTACACTAGCCTGCGGAAAAAATTGGCAGCTTTCAAAAACAACAAATTAAGTCGCAGACATTAAAGATTACTCTGTATGCACACTCATAATATTTTGACAAGCCAGGGTATTTATTAGATTCCCAACATTATTTACAGAGGTTTCTTTTCCAAAAGGTTCTTGTATGTAAATAATGTAAGGATAAAATATTCTAATATATTCTCCTTTAAAAGGAACATGGCGGTCAGCATAGATCAGATCCTGCTGCTTGGACTTAAAACTTTCGTTTTAAAGGCACTTGCTTTCATTTATCGCTTTATATTTTAAAGTTCAGGACCCTTATTTTCTTTAGAGGCCTGAAATTTTAGTACTACGTATTTTTATATTTTAGCTACAAATTTTGATTGAAATTAAAATAAAATGAAACTTTTAAAAATAATTAATTGGCATTAGGAAAAATGAATATAAAAATTTTTGATCAACAGAAGGTACCAAAATAATAAAAATTGTTGGATATTATTGTTAAATTTATTCCTACAAAGAGGGATTTTTGATATCATTGGGTGGATACTACGTTTCAGGTTGATATTGCTAGAGCTCTAGATGCTCAACAAAGTGTAACTTCTAGGTTGACATATCCGGAAGACACTTGGACAATCAAAGAATAACAGACAGGGGGCCAGGTTGCTTCAAAAATAACTTAGAGAGAAAAACTTTTTCGGCTGATAGCATTTCCAATGCAGTAACCCTTCCTTCTTTCATTGATTTTCGTAAACATATCTTTATCCTTTTTGGCATGGAAAAACAGATGTATAACCATTGGTGTTGTTACTGAAATTTCTAGCACTTTAACCGTTTCCTGAAATGTTCTTGGTTTATGAGACATCAACCCAAACCGAACACAAGGAAAGTAAAAAGATTAATTTTTTTCGTCACATCCCCAAACCTAATTATTTTAAGTAACTAGTATTTAGAGTAAATAGCCCTATTACATTTTCTTACACGACTTTTGAAATGCGACGCACTATAGCTAGAAACATTCTGGTGTTTCACTATTTCCCAATCTGGGAGAGGTCTTTCCAGTTCCTTGACACAAATGTTATCCTCTAGGGAATAAGTTAAAAAGGCCTTAGTAATTAATTAGCTATAAAGACCGCGCGTACGCAGACAGCACTCTCAAGCTGCAAATGCAGAAGTAGTAATAAATTTCCTGTCTTCCTATTACAGTATCCAACAAATGTATTGTCATGGCGAGCCCTAGTCATTGGATTTTAATCCAATAGAGCATTCGTCGAACGGATTTAGGGCGATTGGGCACGAGGATCCAACTATTAGACTTATATCAAGGAAAAAGTGTTAAGCAGCATCCAATTCACCGATCACCAAGTTTTTATACTTTTTTATTGAGGTACTAAAATTAGCCTTACATTGGCTGAATGTACGCTAAACAGCTTCCAATCCACCGAAAGAAAGCATATTCAAATTGGTTACTGATTTTAAAGATCCCAATATTTTTTAGAGCGAAAATTTTGAACTGTTTTAGAAATAACTATTTTATGTGTCATTTTTTCGTCTAATAGATTAGATATAATTAATATCATGTAACAAAAATATAAACCAGACAGCTTCATCTCGTGTTGATGCTCGTAAGAAACATCTTTTCTTAATGTATTTTTAAATTACTTAAAAAATTAAGAACAAAATAATAGAACTCTCTCGTCGAATTGTCCCTAGCCCGCTCCAATGATAGTTTAAAGAGTTACTATCAACTAACTAGATATTTTTCAAGGGCAGCTAGATAATTTAACCCTGAACATTAGTTAGCCTTGCCCCGCAGTACCCGCAGTAATAAATGTTAGAGGTTGGCATCCCATTTTTAAAATGAATATATATCACTATAGAATAATATTTTTCCTCGAATTATTAAAGCAGATCTTTTACATTTTTGTCAATTCTCTGTAACAATGCCACAATGTATTGCTCATTTTTTGAATGGTTTGGTATTGAGTACCTAATATCTTAACAATTGCTATGAGAAATAAGAAATATCCCTAGACCAATGTTAGACTACTTTATGGCCAAAATAATTAAAAACTTTAGGTTTTCACCAAGTGAAAGTCCAAATTTTGGATAAAACCAGCTTTATTTTGTCCAAAAATAAAATGCTAAATTTACAGTAGCGAAGCCCTGACAGGAAAAAGTATTTGTAAAGCGGCCATCGACCACAATTTCAGACAGAAGTAAAAAGAGGGGAAAAGGAAAATATCATATGAATGTACATACTTAAGTATTCCTTATTATCCTTATTATGGCTGTGCAGTATTCGTCGCTGAATAAAAAAATATCTGTCATAATATTAAAAAGAGCAACAATGCGTAAGCTGTAATCATATTTTTCATGAAATAAGCTTTCGCAACGACTTTCAGAAAAATGTCTGTAATTTTGTTGTAATTTAAGAGAGCATATTTTTTACAGTAAATGATCCAACGAAATATTAAACAAATTGATAGGTATAAAGCAACAGTGATATATCTATTTTAAACGCCCTTTAGTTATACACAGTGTGTAAAAAGTCCCGGACCGGTCAACTATTTAGAAAATGGCGCACAATATAAAAAAACTTCCGGTATAAAAGTTGTAGGCCTTAAAAAAATCTATAAAGCTAGGACACCTGTAATTATACAGGATGCCTCAAACAGTCATGGTAAACAAAACTTTGGTTTATTTAAATGGAATGACCCTTTTTTACTCACGTTTTCTGATTCCTCTAAACATTCTAAACAACAATTATGAAACATGTCATATGGCTAAACCCATTACTTTAAGAAATAATTTGAGTTAAGGGACATAAATACAACAGGTAAGATATTACCTACATTTTGCATTTTTACAAACTGGTACCAAAATGTCTTGCGTCACTGTCATATTAATTTCTGAAAATGTCTCTCAACGAAAGCGAACGTATAACTTTACTAATGATCAGAGGTTTTAGAGACCGACAAAGATCATTTACCGAAACAAAGCAATTTTTCAATATAACTTTTCCAAACCGACAGCCTATATCAAAATGTACAGTTGTAAGAACAGTTCAGCGATTTGAGGAAACCGGGTGTTGCAGAGTAAAGTTCGTTCCAGAAGACCAAAATCGGCAACTAGTGATGGAAAAAAATTAGAGACATTACTTTATTTTGTTCAGGATCCACATTTGTCGTTGAGAAAAGCTGCTACCCCAGTTGAAATTATTTTTTAAAACAGTAAATTTTACCCCTATAAAATAACTTTAGTCCAGGAATATTCAGAAGACGATTTCGAACGTAGAATGGAATTTTGCGAAGTAATGATGCAAAAACAGGAAGAAATTAACAATTTTTTTAATCAAATAGTTTTTTCGGATGAGGCAATATTCATGTTAAACGGGAATCTCAATCGACATAGTTGTCGTTACTGGGCTGATCAGAACCCAAATTGGATGAGAGAAACACATACTCAATACCCCCAGTAAGTTAATGTGTGGGCCGGTATTATTGGCAATAGATTAGTGGGACCTTTCTTATAGAGGGGAATTTAAATGCAGAATATTATCTCCACATGCTGCAAAATCAAATTGTGCCAGCAATAACCAATACAGTAGGACCACTATTACGACATACGTGGTTTTACCAGGACGGAGCTCCTCCTCGTTTTGGGGGTGCTGTAAGAGTTTACTTAAATAATACTTTTCCTAACCACTGGATAGGGCGAAGGGGCCCCATAGAATGGCCCGCTAGGTCGCCGGACTTAACGCACCTTGATTATTTTCTTTGGGAACAACTAAAAAATAAAGCGTATGTGACAAAACCTGCATGCAAATCTGAACGAATTGAGAAGAAGAATTATTGAAGAATGTGAATCTATTAACCAAGAAATGTTACAAAACGTCATCGACAAATTTTATTATAACCTGGCCCATTGTCAAACTGTGGGAGGGGGACATTTTCAACATTTAATTAAATAACGACTTACTTAAATTAATTTTTGTTCTTGTAAGTTTGTTATTAATTTACTGCTTGTATTTAATTTAATTGTTATTAAATTTTTGACAAAACTTGCGCGGGCACATTTAGTACAATTTTTATGTTTTTTTACAGTTTTAACGCAAAACATTCTGGTACCAGCTTGTAAGAATGCAAATTGTAAGTAATATCTTACCTGTTCCAACAGGTATCCTAGTTTTATACATTTTTTTAAGGCCTACAATTTTTATACCGGAAGTTTTTTATATTGTGCTCCATTTTCTAAATAACTGACCGGTCCGGGACTTTTTACACACTGTGTATATCGTTAATATCAGTGTTAAAAATATCGCTGTTTTGTTTGGTAGGTGAACTGTATATTATTTACTGTAAAACGATGCAATCAAGGAATTTTCGCAAATCAAGTTTATAAAAGTCCAAGTGAAAAAGTTCTTCATTAAATTAAATCAAGTCACACCTACACATAATAAAATTAATACCGTTTAAATTTACAAAGGCAAATACTCGAAATGCTCGTCACTTTGTTCAATGCATGTGTGCAATGGGCGAATAAAATTGTTTTCTACACGGTTTATTATTTGATTTGTAATTTGTGGTAAAGCTCCCTAACTGCCAACAATGACGTCATCCTCGTTATTTTGCACTCTGTCTTTATCAAAGATGCTTTGCTCTAAATTAATAATCCATTTTTGGACTCTGATATAATGCCTTGATTTCCAGATTTAGGAAAATTTGATTTTCGTCTTATTTTTGGCAATAGAGTTTAACCCTGACGGCTGGGGAATTCTTTTTGGGACACCCTGTATGTCTATCGCGCCATTATTTAAGTAATAAGAACCAAAAATATCAATAAAAGCACAGAATAAATAATTATTAATACAGAACATCCCAAAATCAAAACCACTTTTATAAAACTGTTGAAAACGCGACAATCCGGACATACGGAATAGCATCGACTGAAGGCCCCTCGCCGGATCTGGCGAGATTGCTTTATCTTATATGTGTTTTATAAACTGTGATGTAAGCCAGGATCTATTCTTGTTTAAAATAAATTACTCTGATGTAGATAATATATTTGTCACTAAAATGCCATCAATATGAATAGACTTGTCAACGATATACTCGTATTTCTTTTAAACTCTTTGTGATTGCTTTTAGAGCTCATTTATTGATCATCCATCATCAAACACATCCCATGTCGTAGATTCCCTCAATCGAGTACGCAATAAGTCAAGAAATTGTTTGCACAACAAAAACACAAAAACCTGGTATCTAAAAGTGAAAATCGCAAATGTAATTTTAGATAAAGCAAATCAAACCCACTACAACCCCTACCGGGCTTCTCTAATATTAAATTGGCCTTTACTCCAATCCCCAAACAACTCATACATTTAACACGATGTATATCTGTCAAGATATCTGGCTAAGATTTTCCACCCTTTGCAGAATTGATGGATTAGCTGAAATTAAGGATGTTTTACTTTATCGATAGTTCCAAATAATTAATTTATTCGATGCCAAGTCAACAGCCAAAATGTTCAGCTCCTCACAAAATTTGTTTGGCAAATACTTGTAGTATTCTTTAAAGCATTCTTATAATATTTTAAAACATTTTCTAGATCTAGCATTTTTATTTCTTTGTAGTTCCTCCAATGTTGTCCATCCCCAATCAGCTGGAGGGCGCTTACATCGGCCAAGACGTTACGCTGGAGTGTCGAACAGAAGCGTTTCCCACTTCCATCAATTACTGGACCACTGAACGAGGCGACATGATTATCTCAGGTAGTAAGTATTGTGTGGCTTGTTAAGATCAGAGTTGGGATGTCAGGTCAAGTGCTGTAGTGGGTTACAGTAATCTAATACAGTAATATTAACCATTAATTTATATAGTGTGTAACAGCAAGAATCTCTCGAAATTATACGAGCCCTTCAAAACGTAGGTATACTTTTAATAAACTTTTACAAGTATAGGTGCCTATACAGGGTGTTTATTAAACATACGGCAAAAATTAAATGGGTTATTCCCTGGACTATTCTAAGAATATTTTGGCCTTTGAGGATTTTTGAAAATCCGCTTTTTTTTAACATACAGGGCGAGGAAAATTTCGACAACAACATTTTATTATATAATTGATATGTGATGGGCTACATGCTTGGTGAAATGGATATTCCATAGTAGAGGAAATTAAAGTAGTACTTGTAATATTTCACAATATATTTCAGTTTCCTGACACGTGTTTCAACCCTTGCGGGTCATTATCAAAGGCATTGTAAGACAGTTAAAAATTCTACATGTCATTAAAATAAAAATTGACATTCAATTTGATTGTTAACAACATTACATCGATTTTTTAAAGCTTTTTTGATTGCTAATGTCTCTAATAGGTTAAGTTTTCTATTTAATTTTATTTTTTTTTTATTAATTTTTAACTGTCTTACAATGCCTTTGATAATGACCCGCAAGGGTTGAAACACGTGTCAGGAAACTGAAATATATTGTGAAATATAACAAGTACTACTTTAATTTCCTCTACATTTTATTATACTTTTTCCAAAGTCAGTTTGATGACATAAAAAGCTTCGACCGGGCTTCAAAGGGGCCGGCATCATAATCGGGGTTGTCAGATCTTTTTTAAAAATTCTTTAAGTTTTCATTATTAAAAGTGTTCTTTTATACCACTATTTAATTGATAGTCAGTAACTCTCTTTAAAAGCTAGTTTGCAAATCTACTTTAAACCAAAACATTTTCAATGTCAAAGAAAGAAGGAACAAGGCAATCATGAATATTATAATATTTTTTTTAGTACTTCAGAAATATTATTTATACAAAAATAATTTAAATCAAACTAAAAAGGAATTTCACTGTTGTTAAACAAAAAAAAAATAAACAATTAACAAACCCTTATGATTCTCCTACACTTACGAAAACTTTGTAGAACTGGCAACACCCTGGCGATAGACCGTCGAGGCCTACTGGCAATTTAAAGTGCGAACTATTTTTTCCGAGTGGGAAAATTAATAGAACAGCATATAAATACAAATTTATATGCTGTAGACAAGAACAACAAATAGTTTAAGGTTCTGCCAATTGAGTGATCCCTTATCAGCTTTAAAATTAGGTATGCGATATTAGGTATCGGACAGCGGCGTGACTGGTTGAAACGATTTACCGTAATTTACATATATCATTTTTGGCTATAACTATGTGGTTTTAGACAGGTAAGTGTTTACTTGGTACCCATAATTTCATATATCAATAAGGCATTTTGACAACAATTTGAAATAGAAAGTCAAGGTTAATTATCGCAGGAATATAATGAGTCGGCCATCGAAAGCGAAATAAAGTCCGGGATTAAGAAACAAATATTTACATGTCCAATGTCAACGCATTATTTTAAATATGTACGCGTGTTTAAAAAAAGAAAATCCGGGAAAAACTGAAAATGCACTTGTCCTTGATAATATTCGGCACGTAATAAATTTTACTCTCCCTGTATCTTTAAAACAATGCGGTTTTTCAAAAATCATCAAAATATTCTTAGAATAGTCCGGAGAATAATACCTGGTATATACATGGTTCACATGTCAAGTCAAGTGGCATCCTGGATTACAAGAATGAACTTTAGTAATATTAATAATAAAACTTATAGTAGCAAGAAATTGTGAAAACAATACAAGCCCCCTGAAAATAGTCCATCTAATGGACCTTTAAAAGTATATAAGATAACATGTATTGTGTGGCTTGTGTGAAGAGGTAATAAAGTAATAGTAACTATAAAATTATGTAGCGAATGGTAGCAATAATTTGCAGAAAATATACCGGGTCTCTAAACATGTATTGAATAAAGTAGTAATTACTTTATGGCTTGGTTAGGGTCGAGATTGTGACCAATATGGTTGCACAAAAGTAATTCTGAACTGTTTGTACTGCCAAACACAAAATAAGCAAGACGTACAATCCCAATATCAATAATTTTCTTAACTAGCATTTACATTCAGCCTACTAATTTGGTGTTCGATTATTGAAATTCCCTCTGGTTAAAGTTGATTGACACATAATTACTAATTTATGTTGAGGTCATTAAATATTGATTGGGTACATCTTTAATATGGTTAACACAAATTATGTTAATTATAGCATTCGACTAACTTTTGCATCTGTTTGGTTGTAAATAATATTTATTTCGCTTGTATAAATTACATCACTGGACGAGAGGTTTCAAGGTGCCCATATAATATTAATTGTGCATCACCATTATTAGTTTAAAAATAGTCTTGTTTGTGGTTCGCATTTTCTAACAATTTACACTAATTACTGGGTAATTATTTTCCTTGTTTCTATGTCTAGTATAGACCTACAATAAAATTAAAAATGAACCAACAAAATTACAACTTCTAAGTTTAATTCGACCGAAAAAGCGTCACGTAGTTATAAATTTCGTCAAAATATCGTCATTATCCGAAAGTTCCCGTAAACCCTAATTAATTTTGTTTATTCCCTTGTAAACTTTTTAATATATTTAAGTTGCTCGTTAAGCTGCTTAAAACTTTTTACAAAAAAAAAAGAAAAACAGTTTAAAAAAATTCAAGCAACTTCATAAAAACTGCAACATCCATTAATAACACGTTTCAAGAGCGTACTTTTTTAATTACCTTTTCTGGTTGCTCTAATAGCCCAGACAATTCGGGATAAAATCATGAAAATTTTATTTGGCAAACATACAGGGTGTTTCGAAAAGCATGGCTATCGCTCGTGTGATTATTCCTTACCGAACATAAGGCAAATACTTCCTATCAACATAAGTCCGCAATCGCTTTATTTTTGAGATACAATTTTTAAGCGGAGCAAAAAATATGTACGCCACTGCCGTTCTCGCTTTGGATAATACAGTTATGTAGGTAGTTTAATGTTTAATACGAAGTATTTTTTGATTTCGCCGGCTTTGTTTAGGAGATAAATGCAATGTTATCAAACTCTGATATGGTTATAGCGATATGCAAATAAATGTAATTTATTTTTTAAACCAAAAACCGTTGGTCACACGAAGAAAAGTCTAGAGACCATTTTTGCTAAGTGATAAAGCATAGTTATGAAAGTAATATTTATAATTGATATGTGATGGGCTACATTCTTGGTGAAATGGATATTCCATAGTAGAGGAAATTAAATTAGTACTTGTTATATTTCACAATATATTTCAGTTTCCTGACACGTGTTTCAACCCTTGCGGGCCATTATCAAAGGCATCGTAAGACAGTTAAAAATTTTACATGTCATTAAAATAAAAATAAAAATTGACAGATGAGATTATACCTATGAATACCTTCAGATGCTAATCTAATACTTAATAGCCTAATTACTTAAGATAAATATGTAATAAAAACACTGTCTATAATTACCAACGAAAAAACCCATAATTATTATACACAGTATAATTTTCTTAATTTTATTACTTAGATGTTAATACCTCTATAATCACACCTGTAATTTAGTTTTACCTTTGGCCAATACCTGTAAATTAAGGACCAAAATAACCTATCTCATCTGTCAATTTTTATTTTTATTTTAAAGACATGTAAAATTTTTAACTGTCTTACAATGCCTTTGATAATGGCCCGCAAGGGTTGAAACACGTATCAGGAAACTGAAATATATTGTGAAATATAACAAGTACTACTTTAATTTCCTCTACTTAAGTAATATTTATATTGAAGAAAACAAAATATCAAAATACGTGTTAGCACGGGCGCCACTGGTAGAAGTAGAGCAAATCTGTTTAATGAAATGAATGTGTTTTTATGCCTAGTTAGTATCTCGTAAGGAATCACTACACGGGCGATGGCACATGTTTTTTGAAACACTCCCTATGAATGTTTTAATTTGTTCTCATAATAGACAATAATATGATACGCGTTTCAGTTTTTAATGCTCGTTAGGATTATATCTTAATTGGCATATAAATACAAGAAAAAAAAGGTATTTTAAGCTTACACAGGGTGTTTAGTAAACATACAGCAAATATTCAAGGTTAACCAATTGCTAATTTTTATTATGTGACTTATGGGGTTATTTCTTACGTCATATATTACCCGCAGGCATGAGTTCTGAATACGTCTGATGTCATTACTCCTGAGGCAAGGACCGTACACTGTGTTGCAGTAGTTAACTTGCGAAAGAACCAATGATTCACACAACAGCGATTTTATCTCCCTATTAAGGACATGTCTGTGTTGAAAAATTAGTTTTAGGTTCATAAATCCCTTTTGCAGAATTTTATTTACATGCTGTGAGAATCGCAAGTCTTGTCCAAAGTCAGTCGAATTTTAAAGTTATTACAAAAACGTATAGATTGATTATTGATAAGTATGGAATTCTTATGAATCGTTTCAAATTCATCCCTCTCTGTTACACGGCCAAATACCATAACGGTAGACTTGTATGAATTTAGTTGAAGGCAATGTTTTTTGGAGAAACTCTGAAGATTTTCTAAGTCATAGTTTATAGCTGCAATTGCTTGTAGGCACTCGTAGAGGGTAAACGTAGGATGTATTAGAGTGTCATCAGCGTAATAATGCTGATTGTAGGAGAAAATCGCTTAGGGGAAGGCTGAAATGTAAAGAGAGAATTGCAGGGGGCACAGGATTGACCCCTGTGGAGAAACTAAAAAGTGTGGAGGTTTTTCCCTAGTGTAAAACACATATTGCCGTAGTTCATAAGATGATATATAGAGTGAGAAAAGCCATTTTTAACAAAACTAAGTTTACTAAATTATGTTAAGCCAGACCGGAGTTATCAGCATTTTTTACAAATAATGGTCAACCTTCCCCCACCACTTTATTTGAAAAGTGACGAACACGTTCTATAGGTGAATTTTATTAATAAATCTTCGAAATATACAAAAATGTTATTTTCGGGATACCTTAACTACGCGACTTTTGAGGAAACTTCGTGATTCATATTTACCGTTACTTGCGCCCTCAAGCGCCAGTCTGAGAAACTTGAAAATAATTTCCAGCAATTTCTCATGAGCACTTCACCTAATATATTTTTTTTTCGCAAGCCATACGACTAACACTTTCTGAGATACGGCCGGCAGCCATTCTTAGTGGGACACCCGGTACAATGGACCGTTTTTACATATGTTGCTGTTAATATTCAAAACATGAAAAATTTCACATTCGACCTTATGTTATTATGATAGCGAAATATTCATAAAATTACCCAAGGAATATTTTGGATAATTAAGATCTGTCCGAATCGGAGTATTATCATCTGAACCCCCATTATCTTACCTCTTGAATTTTTGCCGTAAACACCCCATATACTAAAAATGATGAGCTAAATGTTGTGGTAGTAACTTTCTTTACTTATTTATTTTCGGTAATTTTCTATTTTCGGTGAAGCTGAGCCGTAAGTACAAGGGTATAATGAATGATGTTGTCGGAGTTATAAAAGTTTAATTAAAAGGAGTACCTTTGCGCCCAACAAAAATAACAAGGAAACTTAAGTATTTTCGATAGAGCCAGTGAACACGTTGCTCGCGATATACCCAAAAGCGATTAATCAACGTGTGAAATACATAAATCAGTCAAATCATTAATCATGCCACTGGAGAGTGTATTATGCTGTAGTTAATTAATTAAATACGAAAAAACTTCCCGCATAGATTGTTCACTTTGGACATGTTATTTGCCTGCTTGCCGCTGCTTTAAGGTTTGTTTTGCCCTATTAAATAAAATCTTTAATAGAAATTTTCATTGTTAATTAAATTAAAAAAATTAACGTGAAAGTGCCTCTTAATGACACATTGTTAATATTACTGTAAAAATGCAGTTTTCTATTACGTTGAAACCCGAGAAGAGCCAACAAACGAGAAGCGACAAAATCCCGAGTTTAGCATTGATTAAATATGGAACAAATTAAATGACCTTCACCTTGAAATTTTGACAGTTGTCCGGGTTATTACACTAAAAGAAGCACTAAAACGATGAAGAAAATGCTTTACATTGAAATAAAAATGTGGGTACCTAGTAAGAAGTAATTTTTTCATAAATATCTTCTGTGTTTCATGTAATTGGCTTTCCAGCAAATTTCGTAAAATCAAAAAAAAAAATTATATAAAATAAAAATATTTTTAAAATATTTTATTGATTTATAATTAATATGTGATGGGCTACATGCTTGGTGAAATGGATATTATTCCATAGTAGAGGAAATTAAAGTAGAACTTGTTATATTTCACAATATATTTCAGTTTTCTGACACGTGTTTCAACCCTTGCGGGGCATTATGAGACAATAATAAATACTACATGTCATTAAAATAAAAATTGACAGATGATAGGTTATTTTGGTCCTTAATTTATTACAGGTGTGATTATAGAGGTATTTACATCTAAGTAATAAAATTAAGAAAATGATATTGTGTATATAATTATTGACAGTGTTTATTGCATATTTATCTTAAGTTATTAGGCTATTAGGTATTAGATTGGCACCTGAAGGTATTTCAATTGATTGTCTCGCCGGAAAACCAATTGGAACTAAAATTAATAAATATCAGTTTGCTATTTATATATTATTCGGAATTTATATCTACTTAAAATGGTATAGCAATTAGGGATGCAGGTAATTTGTACGCCGGCGCTGTAAATTTGGGGCATTTTATTGCCAGAGGGATGATTAGAGTTTCATGGCAGTCAAAAGATCTACGATATAATGTAAACTTTATCCGAAGCACCAACCTACCATTGGCTAATATAAAATGCGGTATGTTTCCTACTAAACCGACCAAATCTCACGAATTTTCTTAACCTCCTGTCTACGACACCATTATTAAAACTTAACATCGCTACACGAGATAATTACTGCCACTCAAGTATAATTTTAATAAAATGAAACTAACACCAGAAAATCAGAGTTGAATGATGCAGCGCGTACAACCTTTTCTCTAGTTTTGTTCTCAATTTAATTAAGTTCGCATTTGTCATGCATCTCCGTGCATCTTGCTGTATTGTCTCGCTGACGTTGTCACATAAGTTGCAATTAAATTTCCCTGTGGCTTGCACAATTTCGAAGTGTTACGTCAAGATAATTTACCTTACAGTTTGACAAATATAAATAATTAATTGTTTAATAATTGTATTTAATAAATATGATGATAATTTTAATTCGTTTCTATAATATCCTTGACAGTGCCTTATAGCCGCCACTGATGTGGGATAATTATAGCAAAAAAACAAAATTTACAGGCCACATTTCAAAAGCCTGGATAGATTTATACACGCCTCAATAATTTTACATGGATATATTACTAAATCCAAGGTAAGACAATAAAAACAAACTTTTTTATGTATGCTTCCTTATTTTAAATTGAGTGACGGGAAATGTTAAAAAGTTTGCGGTGTTGGATATATTTTCCTTTTTTGTCTTCACTGTCATTGTTTAAAATGTATCTGACAAGTTTTGGAAGAGGGTATTTATTCTTATTGATGTACGATTTTTGTTGTTTTTGATAAACATATTTGGAATTTTACATGATGCATTTTGTGTGATAATGATAATTATTATGATTAAGGTGTAGAATTTCTCATATATATTTTTTTTAATTAAGCCTCTAAAAGCTTTAATGTATACTAAAAACTTTTTAAATCTAACACCAATTTTGATAAGATTTTCGTCAGAGTAAATGATAAACCTTAATTGGGTTTGCTCGATGTATTCCAGTTTTCGTATAATACTCATCAAGGAGGAACAAGAGTAATATTTTTTAGCTTACACACCCTGTGGAGAAATTGGGCAGTAGGACAATGTTCTGATGTGTCTTAGGTACTTTGAAACTGTATTTTTCTTTAACATTATCTTTTTTTGTCTTTTTCTTAAAGGACGTAAACATTTTTAAAAGAAAACCTCCAGACTTTTCTCCCGTTATTTTAAGTTTATATGGTCTGGATTATGATAATGCCCTGTATTTCGTCATATATTTACATTCTACACTTTATAATAAAATAGTTTCAGCATTATTAGGCAAAACATTTAAAAGCAAACGATAAAAAAATTTTATAAATCGAATTGGAACTTTATTAAATCAACAAGGACAACATACTTTGATCAACTTATTAACCTAAATAGTTTTTTGCACATTTATAATTTAAACGCAGCAGAAATATTATGATATAAAAATAATTTGCACGACAATCTTAATTAATTTTTGACTTATTAGCATGTTTATAATTTTAACACATAAAATTAGAAAAATAGTTGCGACCGGCACTGGTACTAACAACCAGAAAATTAATAGAAAGCTGATCTCGATCATAAAGTGAACTGATACATCTATTATGGCCAATTTTTACTTTTAAGAAAATTGAGTAAATTTAATGCTCCACGAAATTCGGAAGTAAAACTAGAGCACCCCGTATAAAAACATCTCATATAAATAGTACTCGTTTAACCCTAATAAAAGTGCCTGCCAAAAATATTTCATTAAATTTAAATCAATAAATAAAATGTGTCATATTTATTGGGACCGTACAAGAGCAAGAAAATTATAAAAATAATTAGTAATAACTTAAAAACGCAGAAACAGATTGGTTTTTTTTTTTTGATTAAAATGAACAATAAAGACAGGCATTAATTTGAGGTAAAAAATTTAAGGTACCCCGTTTTCTAAAATATTTTGACAATGTACATTCTAAATACCCTCTTAATTTTTTATATTTAAAGATTTTCTGTATCTACGATGTGAAAATATGTCTGCAATCGCATACGCAAATTGATCAAAATTTTGAATAGCTTATCCAAAAGCGCTCCTCAAAAGACGTAAAATATATATTTTGAATTTTAAAATTTCTTATAAGGTTAAATTTCTTTTTATACACTTCGTTACATTGGGTATAGTTTTGTGTCTTATTAACGTAATGTTTATTTGATTTCACTGTTTGAGATTTTGTTTTTATGACTAGGTGTTAGTTATGATGAAAAATATTCCAGATTTTCAGACGTTAGAACTAGATTAACCACATAAAGCTTACAGATTATTAGATTCCCAAGGTTCTGTCCTTGACAGTTTCATCGATAATTAAAGAACCCCCTCTTCAGGGGTACCCATTTGAGAGACTGAGCCACCTAAAGAGGCATGTTTCGATATATTTTGTTAATAAAAGGAAGTATATTACACCCTGTAAATATGTCCTGTAAGTATGACACCTTAGTTTCTGTAGATTGTCACAAAACTAAGTTGCAAATGGAATGTTTTTTCTTTTTAATTTGTGGAGAAAAACGTTGTAATGAAGCGAAATTAAAAATATTTTTCTACTATTTAAGTTAGCAGTGGTAGTTAAGTAGATAGATAACAGTTACATCATATTATTGTAATCAAAAACATCCTTAATCTACTTATTGAGCGCGTATACGTGGTTTTTCTCAAGAGTTTTAGAAATCGCTATAGGTGATTCGAAGAAAAGGTACTATGTAAACTTATTATGTGGAAAACTTTAACAAAATTAGAAAAGTTTTGACTCAAATGCGAGTTTTCGTTTTCTTTCTGTAATAAAACTCCGCCTAAACTCGTATTTATATTTGTAAGGTCTTTTCAATGCTGCGGAATAAAATAAATGTTTGTCTGTATAAATATTTTAAAAGGTAATTAACTTGACATTAAAGATATGAGATATGAGAGTAATTCTAATGATGCAAGAATTATTTTTTGCTTTTAGAAGTGTTGAGAAGTTGTTTTAGGGCACATACGCGCTAAAATCCATCGGAATATTACTTATATTCAAAGTAATATAAAGTAAAAGTCTAAACGAACTTTTAAAACTAATACCTCTTCTCTATTTTAAAATATATTCCGGCAAAATTACGTTAAAGTAAAATGCTGACGACTTTAATTTAATAGGCTATAAGTTAACAAGGCTTAGTACAAATCCTAATAAACTTTTTGTCACCAGGATTTAACGCCCCTTTGCAGTGGAGAAAATCCCTTAAATTGATCATCTAAACATAAACGATAATTTGGATCACATTTGTTTTGCATTTTAGATTAGCAATTAGTTCAGGTTATTCACCGGTTCAAGCAATTTCAAAAAATTAGTTCAGGTTAGTTGCCGGAATTATTTGAGAAATAGGTCTAAATAGACATGCATGCAAAAAAACCATAGCGTATTTTAAAGGTGTCATTTTTAATTTACAATATTTTTATGGTAAGTAGGTAAAAAGAATATCTCAGGGACAATCCTTTTAATAGAATGCAATAAATGCAATCAGTTCAATGGTTCACAATCTAAATGTAAAGCCCTGGTTAAAATAGTCATTCTAGGTTAGTAGTTAGTGTGTAATATACAGAGACAACGTCCTGGAAATTGTTCGCTTATGTATTGTCTAACATTTGCCGCATAATGCGCTCCATCTTGCTGAACCCGGTAAAACCATTCTGCAAGAAGGAATTATGTGATTCCTGAGGAGGTCCAGATATTTTTCGCCATTCAAATTACCGTCTATGAAAAAAGGTCCCACAAAATGTCTACCAACTATGCCCGCCCAAACAAACTTTTTCGGGCCTCTGAGTATGACCTTCCTGGAACCAGTGAGTATTCTCAGCAGACCAATAACGATAATTGTGTCTACTAACAATGCCATTTAAATGGAAAGTAGCTTCATCCGAGAAAATGATATTTGTTGCGAAGTTATTATCGTTATTGCATCTTTCCATCATCAGCTCACAAAATTCAGCTCTTCTATCAAAATCGTCTTCGTTTAACTTGTGCACCAACTTTATCTTGTAGGGATGCAACTTCTCCTGCTTAAACAAATTTTTCACTGACTGATGAGATACCTTAAAATCCATTGCTATTGGCCTGGATGATTGTGTTGGATTTTAATGTATTGAGAGCATAACATCCAAAGCATTGTCTCCCCCGGTTGCTGTTTCAGGTCGACCGGCTTACCTAACACTCGACACACCGTTGACTGATTTATTGGAGGCCTATTTGGATATAATTCATTGAAAAGTTGACAAACCTGATCTTGCGGATTCATTATTAAAATTTTAACTCGTTGTTTCTCATTCAGATGAACCATTGTGTAAACAAATTAGAAATCAGACAACAGGAAATTAAACAGGAACTCAAAATTGACACCTCTTAGGTCGCTGTCATAAAAACACCTTAACTCAACTGGTGGGTATTAGGTAGGAATAATTATAATTAGGAAGTTTTTCTTTTTGAGCTGTCATTATTTCGAAGGCGCTTGCAGATAGGTGAACATTTGCAATGCAAAAAGTTCGGAGTTTCCTCAGTAGAATCCAAATGTGCAACCATATGCAGGGTGTTCCATTTAAAAAAAGTAAGTTAGTCTCTATGGCAACCAAACCAGAAATGACAGAAAAAGTTCATGCAGGTAGAAATATAGGTAATAATTTACTGAACAACTTTCATAAAGGTCACTTTTTTGTATACGAAGTAATTCAAAAGTTACAGGCATTATGCGCGACTTTTTTGCCACTCTGTTACCCTGTATGAACATGCGTTTCTAGGATTTAATAAAAAATTGTTTTCTTGTTGACTCTGGCTTAAAAGTGTACTTTTAATTATAATAAAAAAAGGAAAACTCTGGTGTGAACAATTGAGCCGTGCAAAGAAAGTTGCTCGAAAACCTAAAATGTTCTTTTTAACTGACGGTGTCACCTAAGTTGCAATTTAGTTTTGGCGCGACGCGACGCTGAACAAGTTCTAAATGTTCGCTCAAAGATAAACTTAACTTCTAAACTTCCATAGCAAAATGTGGTTTGTCGGATAATACGATTTTTCAAGATAAATGATAAGATTTAAGCTCAGTTTTAGGGGTTAAGGAGTGGTGTAAGGTAGACAGGTTTAGAGCAACTTCTAAAAGTTTTCATTGCTTTTCTAAATCCCCCCTGGGACTCTTCAAAAATTAATTTTAATAGTTTAATCACAGTATTTGTATTATTGAATACCACCTCAGTACCAAGCTGACTCCAATAAAACACACAGGAAACAAACTCAATTATGGCATTATTAAGCGATGTGCTCGTATGTACCGGGTGTTCCACCTAAGGAGGTAATCGGCTATATCTCAGAAAGTAATAACACTAGGACTTTGGAAAAAAATATATATCGATAAAAGCGGCCAAGAGAAATTGCTGGAAATTATTTTCAAGTTCGAAAAATGACCGCTAGGGGGCGTAAGAGTACTTTCAAAATAGAAATGCCGATTTTCTCTTGATTTTTCTTAATAAAAATATGTTAAAAATATAAGCATTGTATTCTACATAAAATTATGCAACTTTATGTTAGGAATCGTTTTTTTCTATTTTCAATAATAAAGTGGTGGGAGTAGGTCAAACCTTTTTTCTTTCAAACGCTGATATCTCTGCTTTGGATGAACCGATTTTATTCAACTTGGTCTTGAAAAAAAGCCCTTCTTTACATCTACACGTAGATCTATTAACTATACCATAATGATTCTGATGGTGGCCACTAGATGGCGTTTTCCCATAATTCCTCAATGAATAAGGATTTTCTCAAAAAAATTAAATGTTATGATATGACTTTTTCATCATATTTTATTTTAGGCTTATGAAGGCTATTAAATAGTGAAATAAAAAATCCAGGTCCGTATTTAAAATAAAAAAGTTGATGATGGTCGCTCGAATCCGAAACGTCGGATTTAAAAACTAACCACATCAGCTTGTAGAGGAGGAAAAGTTACTATAAGGAACTGAAAACCGCAATGTGATATCTTTTGCTAAACTAGAGATTTAATTGATTAATTAATGTTTTAAAAAATGGCCCATTTTTCCATATTAATTATTATTATCCCTAATTTCTCTAGTTTAACAAAAGATATCACGTTGCGGTTTTCAGTTCCTTATAGTAACTTTTCCTCCTCTACAAGCTGATGGGGTAGTTTTTCAATCCGACGTTTCGGATTCGAGCGACCATCATCAACTTTTTTATTTTAAATACGGACCTGGATTTTTTTATTCCACTATTTAATAGCCTTTATAAGCCTAAAATAAAATTTGATGAAATACAATGCTCATATTTTTAACATATTTTTATTAAGAAAAATCAAGAGAAAATCGGCATTTCTATTTTGAAAGTTCTCTTACGCCCCCTAGCGGTCATTTTTCGAACTTGAAAATAATTTCCAGCAATTTCTCTTGGCCGCTTTTATCGATATATTTTTTTTCCCAAAGTCCTAGTGTTATTACTTTCTGAGATATAGCCGATTACCTCCTTAGGTGGAACACCCGGTACAATACATTGCATTGTTGCATTACATTCATTAATTTAAATGGTCTTCTCTTCGTAATTTTAAAACTTCATCATCTGCATTTTGATTTAACCTTAAAACAAACTTACTTTGACTTTACAAGCATCTTTAAAATTTGTATTATTTCCTTTAGGTGACAGTGTCACATTAATTAGCAATTAAGTTTATTCGTAGCTTTGAAAATGCTCGCTCAAAGATAGATATTTTTAAAACTTGCATTGCAGACGGTGGCTTGTAGAATAAAAATATTTTTACAGTTTGGTGATAAGATTTAAGTCTAGCTTGAAGGAATGAGACGAGTGTAACCGTTTTATTACTCGCCATTAGAATCCCGAACACCGTTATGAGTGTTTAATATTAAGAAGTGCATTTTATTTCGTTCTGCATGTGAGCTAGAAAGTCAGTTTGAGTTTTAAATCAGAGAATATTAAAGAAGTTCTTGTTTGGTTGGTGATATGTGGTACGTGCCTTTTATATCTTAAACATTTACATTTACAAAAATTCTCCGTTACACTTCCGTTTTTTTCAGAACGTTTATTAATTGTGAAGGCCCATTGAGAAAATTTTACAGCCAAATTTCGCATGTTAAGTGATTATTTTGGTATGCATAATCGTTCTTCTGCCATTGTAAATTTATGGAAAAAATGTGAGCAGACGTTTTCAGTGAAAATTGGCAACCTAGAACTGGCGATTTGGTTTTTGGACTTGTTCCCTCCCATGCCGCGGTGGCTATTTCTGTAGCATATTATTAAAGTAGTTTTATTGTTTAAGAAATTAATTTAACTTAACGTGTAAAGCTACCGCACTTTACAAAATACGGGAAGACTTTTTAGGAGATCATCATGCATCATTTATAATATGGGAATTAAATTATAATTTTGACAACTGTAAATAGAGGAATTGCACGGAGAATAAAAGTTTATTATTATTATTTTTGCATCTAATGTTTGAAGGAATTAATATCTTATCCTTATAATAAAGCCTTAATAAAAGAAAATTCGTTGAAAACTAAATCAATAAAATTTCGTTTAAGTTAAGAACATATAAGGCAATTAAGTCATTTTTTTGAATCAACTACATTTTATTCGGTTAATAAAGTCCGTCTATCTATCTTACATTTATTATAAATGATAATCCCTTACCGTCGGATATATTTAAAGACTGTTATATTATTATATTTTCTCAGTAATCCTCTTAAAATAATTAGGGTAAAATAAAATAGGTTTATTTTAGCTATTTAAATATGCTAATTTTTGGTTTTAAAATTCAGTTAGATGTTTGTATTGGTTTAGACAAGAAGTTATTTGTTGCCAATTAAACGTGATATCTAAGAATGTTTCGTCTGTGGGAAGAAACCAGTACGCCAAGTGGATCTCAAATCGTGATAAAAACCAATTAAAGGGTGACATTTTATCAGTTGACACAAAAAAGGTAATATTCGTTGTTTACACCACCCTTCTTGAACGTGGTTTTTCAAAATTTGGTGCAGTGAAGGAAGCGGCAGCTTTGACACGCAGGCCAGTGAGCACAAAGTGGTTTGTTGTAAATAAACCTATAGCGGAGAGAAGAAAGAGGAAAGACTCTTTTACTTTTAAGAAACTGGACGTGACGGATGTCGATATAATTCGTAAAAAAATATATGCCATGTACAGGGAACAAATGATCACCACTTTAAAACCCCTATTGCAAAGATTTAAAAAAAAAATGATACAGGAATAGAGTGTTGTCGTGAGACTCTAAGAAAATGTCTTTTAAGAAACGGTTTTAAAATAGAAAGAAATAACAAACGACAAGTAATTGTGGAATCGGCCCGGTTAAAAAGATGGAGGATGGAATACCTAATTGCAGTCCATGGATATAGACAGGATGGAAGGGATATTAGTTATTTGGACGAGACGTGGTATGACACACACGAAGTTCCAGATAAAGTTTGGGTAGATTTATCGGGTCAATGCAGATCCAAGGCTTCATCAAATAAAGGTAAGCGTACAACCATAATTCATGCTAGGACAAAACACGGATTTATACCAAACGCTTTGGCCTTATCAGCCAAAAATATAAAGGACTCCCTTGTTGACGATGATACTACGGCAGAACTATTTGAAGACTGGATTAAAAACAAATTATTTCCAAATATACCACCAAATAGTGTGATAGTGATGGATAATGCGAGGTACCACAGCCTTAGGTTAAATGAAGTTCCGTGTTTCAATAACACAAAAATTACCATCCAGGACTATATGATGTATTAATAATATATAGGTATTTTGAGGAAAATTACACAAAAAAGCAATTGCTGGGAAATGGGTCATACCGTGTTAAGACTTCCTCCTTATAATATTGCACTGTAAACTGGGGCTGGATATTAGTGTTGGATCGAGGTATTATTTTAAGTGACCGAAGAGCTGTTGCGGCCCCCTATCCTTAATTTTGTATGATCAAATCAGAAATAGACAATACTTAATAATCTTCTTTTGTAAAAATTAATACTTTTTTAGATGTATTTATACCCGCTCTAAAGGGTCTTGCTAGTCAAAACATTTATTTTTTATTTCGCTTCCAGGAAGTTTATTTTACGGTGGTCAAAAAGCCGGTACAATTTGTATTGTATTTGTTCCTTTTTAGGTATTTAATTACTTACTGACAAGAAGTTGCAATTAGTATTTCTTGCAGCATAAAACGATTTTTACATGCTCGCTGATACTTAAACCATAGATTAAACTCTGTTCTTGAAATGGAAAATATGTGTTTTATCGAATGAAAATACTTTCGCAGTCTGAGAATAAAATTTTAGTTCACCGCTAAATTTAAGAAGTTGGGAGAGGCAGATAGTTTTATGATCCACTAGCATTGAAGCAGGTGTATAGACTATACGAGCTTATACGTTTAGGTTGTTTAGACCATATCCTCTAGAGTATTTTAAATGCTTGCCTTTTAACCAAGATAATACTGATTTTGCATTAATGATATTGTAAATTCGGATAGCTTTTCCCTTTATAATATCCCTCCACCTATGTATGCTAAAGCTTGTAAATACACGTTTTAAAGTAAATTTGAGTTTGAAACTTCTAATTTGTTGGATAAACAGATTTTTTGAATTGTGAGCTTAACCCTTGCCAAAAATGTGTTTTATATACTTTAAAAATAAAACTTTCTAAATAAAGTAAAATAGTAGAGCAGTTTAATACACTGCAAAATTTATTTCGAATATTCTCAACGTTCAAAGAACCCCGAGCAGGGTTTAATTAATAGATATTTAGTGTTAGAGGTATAAAGAAACTAAACGAAAATTAGGTAATTAAGCCCCAATATAGGCTTAGTAATATAATGAAAAAGCGGATAAAAGGGTAATGTTATTATTATACCTATAACGGTCGTTTTTATGTCGCCTATTATTAATGCACGTGGTTGTCTTACCTTCGACTTTGCTGCGTTCGATTTTCTGACCCATCCAATCAGCGATCGAATCTGGAAAATAAGTGATAACAATTAAATAAGTTTATAAAGTTTAAAGTCGCGCATAATGCCTGTAACTTTTAAATTACCTCGTATACGGAAAAATGACTTTTATGAAAGTTGTTCAGTAAATTATTCCCCAAATTTCTACCTGCATGAATTTTTTCTGTCATTTCTGGTTTGGTTGCCATAGAGACTAACTTACTTTTTTTAAATGGAACACCCTGCAGATGATTGCATATTTAAATTCTACTGGGAAAACTCTGAATTTTTTGTATTTTAAATTTTTATTTGTTTAAAATTGTAACAACTTAACATCGGAATAATAAACAAGTAAAACCTTTTCAGTGTATCGGGTGTTCAAAATGACCACCATTTTCTGCTAAGCAGAGCGCCCGTCGATCCCTGAATCGGTCTACAACGTTTAAAAGGAAGTTCTCCGAAGGTCCGAATTTCAGCACTAATTCTGACTTTTAACGATTCATTTGGACCGTTAACGTAGA
Organism: Polydrusus tereticollis; assembly: GCA_963920685.1. Classification (NCBI taxonomy): domain Eukaryota; kingdom Metazoa; phylum Arthropoda; class Insecta; order Coleoptera; family Curculionidae; genus Polydrusus; species Polydrusus tereticollis. The sequence goes on from OY987335.1 coordinate 7,225,614, forward strand.
CTTTGTTCTTTAAGTGTCCCCACAAAAAGAAGTCAAGCGGGGTTAAGTCCAGGGGTCGCGCTGGCCAGTCAATAGCACCGCTTCTGCCTATCCAACGTCCTGGAAATTGTTCGCTTATGTATTGTCTAACATTTGCCGCATAATGCGCTCCATCTTGCTGAAATCATACCTGTTCGTTTACGCCATTGTTTACACCCGGTAAAACCATTCTGCAAGAAGTAATTATGTGATACCTGAGGAGGTTTAACAGATTTTTTTCGCCATTCAAATTATCATCTATGAAAAAAGGTCCCACAAGTGTCTACCAACTATGCCCGCCCAAACATTAACTTTCTCGGGCCTCTGAGTATGACCTTCCTGGAAGTAAGTATTCTCAGCAGACCAATAACGATAATTGTGTCTATTAACAATGCCATTTAAATGGAAAGTAGTTTCATCCGAGAAAATGATATTTGTTGCGAAATTATGATCGTTATTGCATCTTTCCATCATCAGCTCACAAAGCCCAGCTCTTCTATCAAAATCGTTCTTAAACAAATTTTTTACTGACTGATGAGACACATTAAAATCCATTGCCAATGGCCTGGATGATTGTGTTGGATTTTCACACTACCTGTTTCTCAAAATCTTTTTACCACTCGACACACCGATGACTGATTTATTGGAGGCCTATTTGGATATAATTCATTGAAAAGTTGACAAACTTGATCTTGCGACCTCTTCATATTTCCGTAACCGCTCATTATTAAAATTTCAACTCGTTGTTTCTCATTCAGATGAACCATAGTGTAAACAAATTAGAAATCAGACAACAGACAATTAAACAGGAACTCGAAATTGACACCTCTTAGGTCGCTGTCATGAAAATACCTTGACTCAACTGGTGGGTATTAGGCATTATGTGCGACTGTTTTGCCACTCTGTATGAAGCAACACTAAAACCACTAAATACTGTTCAAAATTGCGTAATTTATAAAAAATCTTGACTGCATCACACCGATTGACTTTACTTCTCTGGTGTGCTGAATGTGAGATGTCTTTATATCCCAAATATATTACTTAGGTAAGTTTAGGAAAAATCAAAGAAATGTGGATTGAGTGTCTCACAAATATCAAACTAGAGGTAATGAACAAAGAAATCTCAAATATTCAAAAAATAACAAAATCTTGAACCTGAAATATGTTGTCTATTTGGGACCCAAAAATAAATATAAAAATAATAACAACTTGTCTACCGCCATGCACTATACTGGACAAAATAGTCTTTCCCTGCGAACCACGTCCAGTTAACTGGACGCACAATTCCATTGCAAGTTAAGAAGCATTATTTAAAAATTATAAAAATGTACACAATACTTCATAAGTTAATTAAAATTAAAAATGCCAGCTAATTATTATTAGAACGAACCAAACTAATTTTCTTGTATAATCCGAGTATAATAATTTCTTACCAAGTTTTTTATTTTGTCCTTTGTTTGTTGTTTTGTTTATAGACGTATTGCTAAGATCTCAGGGTGAAAGTTAAGTAGTTTTGTTTTATTTTGTGTGGTAGAAAAACATTGAAGAGAAGTATAATAATTTAATGTCAGCCCTTGTTTGCACTGTATCAATAACTAGAGACTTAAAAATATTTTGTATTTTAGGGAAAATTATATAAACCTTACACAATATAGCTGTCTTAGATTTAAGAGCCCAAATTCAGAAAATAATAAACGTGCCCTAATTTTTTCCCCCTGTTTCAATTGATATTATTTGTTATGTCAATCAAATAATGCAATTAAATTATAAACGATTACATAAAAAAAAGCGGAGAAAATATTAATTTATTTCTAAACCAACTATTTACTCAATACCCTTTCTCAATTCCAGGCGACAAATATGAAGCTGTATCCATGGACAACGGCTACAAGAAATACATGATGCTCAAGATTCGCAAAGTTAATAAGAATGACTTCGGATCGTACAAATGCGTGGCAAAAAACTCTCTGGGGGAAACTGACGGAGTTATCAAATTAGAGGGTAAGTTTTCCTTTTAATTAGGCACGTTTTATTTGGTTTTCCTTTTTTCCTCGGATTTTTAAGCTCGAAAATGCTTTTTATGTTTTCTGATAATGCGCTACAAGGCGATTTTTGAAGGAATTTTATTACCCTAACTGCTGTTCGAGATTAAATATTTACAGGAGCACTAGAATCAATACGTGTTATGGTAGTTGACAGTTTACATTAAGGCGTTAGTGTAGGTACGTTAGCACTGTAGAAAAAATCATTTGTGTGTAAGTAGCGTTTACGTTGCCACGCATGGTCTTCAATCTCTGAGTTGGTTCCAGAGTAGACTTTCTTTACTGACAATGACGTTCTGCTTGACACCGTAATAATTTATTTCTGAGGGACCCAATCAAAGGTGATACTTATAGGTATACAAAATCAAAGGTACATCTACCAAACTTTTCAGTAAAATGCAAATTTAAATCAAAGATATAATTGCTATCCAAACTTAATGAAAACCAATATCTTTGAAGATGTAATGATTTGAAACAATTCTCTTAAATGGCATATTGCTAAGAACTTTAGAATAAGGGTACACGAAAAAAAAAAATTTATAAGAATATCCAAAAATATAATAGAAGTAACTATATTTTATAGTTCTATATAGGACAGCCATATGGTATATTAAGAAAGACCATAAAATTATAGTAAAAACGAGTTAATATTTTTAATAGTTACTACAAAATATATAGGAATAAAAAAATTCGTTACAGTAAAAACTATTAAACAGGAGTGCAAATATTATAAAAACATGTTGTTGTTTTTTTCTAGCTTCTGTTGTTACGGTTGTAATAATTATTTGTAAAAACTACCAAGCAATTTTGCACATTTTACTAATGAATATTGTACAATTTGTAATATTTTTCCGTAAATTCTATTAATTTTAGTTGAATTTCTACCACCAACTTTGTTATACTAATTAAATATTTTAGTAAATATTTAAAACTCCTTTCATTTAAATATTTTTGTAACATTTTTTATTTGCTTTTACACATGGTATAATGAAATATATTTGGTCTTTCTTTCTTTGTGGTCGAAACTAAGTCTTCCAGATTCCATTCTGCTAATAAATCCTCCAAACTCCACATAACAGCACCATAATACCATAAACACAAAATCAGAGACAAAATTAACCAGTTTAAACTTAAAACACATAAGAGTAAGAGTTGAGGTACGACCCCTTTGATGGCATAACTGTGAATGCGACGGCGGCGAGGCTTTGACTATTCCTGTAATTTATTTAGGGTTTCTACTTTCTACTATATTCATTTAGTAAAATACGAATTTTCCTACGAAAATTTAATAAGCGCTTCTATATTTTTTAATATTTTGCAAATATAGTGTTATAAAAATTCAAATAGTTTATTGTTAAACAGTCTTACTATAATTACACCCTTCTAAATTCTATTGAAAATTTTAGTAAAGAAATATAGTAATTTTTACTAAGTTTCCTTTATAACCATTTTTTATGCTTGTCTCTTAATGCAATAAAAAATTATAAAAGCCACAAAAGGATTTAGTAAAATTCACAATACAGTTTCTTACTTTTAACTAAAAGAAATGGTTATTCAATTTAACCAAAACGCATTTGTAAAATGTAATATATACCTTAGTAGTGGCATAATTATACTAATATAATAATATAATATATATAATAATTATATATTATGTTTTTGTTATTATTGTTATTATTGTCGTTATAAAAACAGTTATTATTTTGTATGTGTTTCAACATCTAAAGAAGAGCAATTTATTATGGCTGAGCGGCGAGTGCGGGGATTTTGATAAGTATGTCATTAGAATTAGTTTTTTATGTGTTTTTCAAATAAAGAATAAAATTGACAAAAATATGATATACAGGGTGTTGAATTTAAAATCTTGTTTTTAAAGTCCGGACCTGAATTTCAAAAGATTTTCATACGGCATTTTGAAGCGATAGCTACTCAAAATATTTCCACCGAATATGAACATTTTATACCGGGTGCTAAAAGAATTATGGCAAAAACAAAAATGAGCCAAACCTTATAAAACACTCTGTATCTAAGTAACGAGGAAAGATGGACCCACTAAAGATATATTATTTAGAACCCCCAAGATGTCCACTATCTCCTGGTGATGTAATATGTACATTTAGATCCGAGTCACCCTGTATAAAAAAGCTAACCATATTTTTTTATAAATTTAGTTTACAATTTTATTTTGGAAAATACTGATATAGAGATTTATAGTTATTAAGAGGTTTTATAGAGAAATATACTATAAAATTCTTACCAAACTAAATTTACAATACTGTTTTTTCCGTGTACTTTACTCTTGCAAAAAATTCGAATTTTAGACTTTTTGGACACCCTGCATAGAATGTTTTTTTTCATCGACAATCGTATTTTTTCAACGAGCAACAATTTTTATAAAAAATGACTTTTCCTCGAAAAATTAAATTTTTGGTCCGTTTGCCTTCTTGTCTACCACATCGCCGGACTGTAAATAGACGCCTGCGGTTTTTAAGTGGTTCTCTCAAATTTCATCGACAAGAGTTTGCGTCAATCGTGAGATCTAAATAAATCCCATTACAATTTTGCAAAATTTCATTGCTTCCGAAAACTTGCAAAAATTTTTTAAGGGATTGGTTCACCACACACAAATGAACATTGAGGGCGCCACACACGCACTCATGCACAGCACCGTATAGAGTTCTGTAATTGGTATTTACAAAATATCAACAGGGAAAATAATTTTGAATGAACCGTTCTATGGTCCGATGGGACTCATTTTACCAGTACTGGTATATTTAATCGGCACAATACGAGGTTTTGGTCTCAGGAAAATCAGCGATCAGATAGACTTCTTAGATCCGCCATATTTATAAACACTGCGTTGTAAACATTTATTTATTTTAACTATAAAGTCGTATATTATACAAGCCAAGTCAGCCGACTTGCATGAGTGTGTGTAGCGCCCTTTAGACAAATTGCAAAAACCCATTTGAGTGGTTTTGTCGTATCTGTGATATTAGGAAAATAATTTTTTTTTAAAGAGCACTTGTTTTTCGGCTGGCCCTGTTTTATCTCGACAAGAAACTGTATAAAATTTTCCAAGCTCAGAATTGGGTTATCAGATCCCTTTTTAAGTGTGGATGCAATATAATTGTGCAGAGTGTGCAGAAAAGTTTATCAAAAGCAATGAGTTATTCCATAAAATAGGAATAAAAAGAAATAGAATGTAAAAAACTTGAAATAAAACACGTATGTGTTGTAATTTTCACAATATATTTGTCAACATGACATATACAGGGTGTTATGGAAATGACTTATTATTTTTTAACCCGTAAATCTATAGGTCGAGCCGAATTGGGGAAAAATTGCGTTAAATGGCGCTCGAAGCTAGAAATTCGAGAAAAATGCCTTCAAAAATTTAGCTCAAAACACCTACGCGCCAATGATCAAACAGCTGATTCGTACTACTTGTCAAAAAAAAAATTGTTGACAAAAATCTGACAGTTACTGTCAGATAGTCTTTAGATATCGTCAGCCCAAAACATGTGTTTTGAGCAGTGTTGCCACATTTACTACATCAGTTTCATCAGATAACCTTTTTTGAATATTTAATTTTTTCTACTTAACTTTAATATGCTTTAGTTTCTACCCTATTACACGAAAAATTGTCTACGTATTGCTCTAGTTTTATTTGTACATACCTTGAAATAAAAAACATATCGGCAAGAAATCCACGTTATACCGTTACCATTTCAAATGATTCTAGCGGGACATTTATTCACTTTAACAACACATTAACTGTTCGGGACATTATCAAGTTATTAGCTCTTTAATTCTGTGTTATTAATACAAGAAATTACTAGTTATAGACTTCTTAATACTTTATAACAAAATCCGGATTGAAAACAACGCGACACACGTTTGATACGGTTATGTTCTTTCTCTTCTTCTGTGACTTCTGTTCTTCTTGGTAATGATAATAGCTGGCTAATTGTCGTCAAGACAGGTGGCCATTGCAATTAAGAATAATAATTACGGTATCCAATCCAGTCCTCTTAACTGGACACACAACATTTAAACACGATAGTCCAAGGGGCGGGAAATGTGATTTGTTGCTGTTCTGTGATTGGGTACTGAGCAGTTCAAAGTCAATGAGCGCATTCGGGAGACGAAACTGCTCCGGAGCAGTTCCTAAATCGTCTTGTTGTGTCGACCGCTACTTTTACGACACTTTCCAACATGTTACGGAACGGTCGCCATTTTGGGTAGCATCTTTCACTTCCGCTGCTTGGAGAGAGCGGTTCGTTATGTCAATGGGGAAATGACGTATGCAACAAAAGTTTGGTTACGAAGAACGTAGTAAATAGAATGGAGGAACAAAACATATACATTAAACAGGAAAACGTACTTTTTAACTGCCACCAAAGAGTTTCAACCAAGGGATGAGTATATTGGTAAGCTTCACAAAACAAGAAAGGTTAATGTTTGTTACGCACAGCTGATATGGATTTGACATTTGAACCAAACGTGATGATCTTTTGGTCGAAATAGTCGAAATCCATGGAAGCCGACGAATCGGTAGCGGTTGGATCATAACCGGTAACCACTGCGGAGCAGTTTCGTCTCTCGAATGCGCCCAATGGCTTCATATGTGGCTTCATAAATTTGTTTTTAATATCATTTCTTATTATTCATTTACTTGCAACGGCATAAAATTTGTTTGGGTTTTGCTGCTGGAGTGTATAGTTGTTGAATAATGTGATACACATGTGATGGGAATGTTTTGTGATGTGATAGTTTATCTGTGTAAATTTCCAGATATAGGGCTTGTTGTTGGTATCTACGATTTTTACTCAGCGAAGTATTATGATAGCAATACAATTTCATGGGGTGAGTAAAAACTATACCTATTGAATAAGGCTTGTTTAATTGAAATTGCAGTATAGTTTTTGATTTAATCTTTTTTAAAAAACCTAAAAAAAAGATTTTCCCGAATACTTGGCAACGTCGCAAGGTAATCAGCTGTCTGTAGAAATTCCGCCAATTTGTCATGTCAAAAACACGTGTTTAGGGGTAATGAACTTTCATAGAGGCACAGATGGTCCGGTTTTAAGGTATTTTACAAAATTCAAAATACTTCCGATTTTAGAAAAAAAAACTATCAAGTGTAACTCTAGACCACCCCAGGAGTGGCCCCTTAAAATATAATAAGTCATTTCCATAACACCCTGTATATTGTGAAAATTACAACACATACGTGTTTTATTTCAAGTTTTTTAAAATGAATTTTCACCAAGTAAAGGCCGCTACGATTAAAAAATAGAATGTAAATTATTATACATTATTATACAATTATTTGAAATAGCTCGACAGAATCGCGCCAAAATTTATGAGCATACTGTACGAGATATTAGCTTTCAAATGATGTATCACAAGCTGTATGTTTCCATTTAAAAAAAAAGATCGATGTCGTCATATCTTTGAGAAATGTCTATAAAAAAACAAACGAATAACGTCAAAATGTGAGCGTATATAAAACTAAATTGACGTGTCCGAGCATTTTCTCCAAAAGTTACGGGTTAAGGCTATATTAATTTTATTCCCGACTTCTGGGCAGCCCTGTGTAGAAGTTTTGTCACTGTAATTGTGGATAAACAGTAGTTGTTTTTCACTATTTTTTTAAGTACCCTTTGTGGCGACTTTATACAAAGTGGCTGAAATTTCTTAATTTTGTTGTTTTAAGAATATGGTTAAAAAAGCAGATCAAAAAAATCAATCAAATTCAAGAAATATCAGCCACTCTACGACATACAGCCTGATGAAATTATCACAGATAGCCAAGCGATCGTTAACATTCTTGCCAAACACTTTCAAGAAAAATGCAAAAATAACAATAATCCCCAAACTATGCCTACAATTCAACCAAAGGCACTACCTCACTCCGCCTCACTCAACCTTCTCTTTACACAGCAAGAACTCAATCAAGCACTTGCTACGTGCAAGAATTCGGCTGCGGGACCAGATAATATTCCTTTCATTTTCCTCAAAAACCTATCCAGCTCCAGCTTGGAGAAACTCCTAGAACTGTACAATAAAATATGGACCAGACATGAATTTCCAGATTTATGGCACCAATCCATAATCCTACCCCTCAAGAAAAGTAGTGAAACTTCAGCAGATACAAACTCATTTCGACCCATCTCACTAACCTGCACGATGTGTAAACTATTAGAAAAAATGATAAATAGACGCCTACTTTGGTACTTGGAAGCTAACAACTTAATAAACCAAAACCAATCAGGATTTAGACCCCATCGAAGCACCACAGACAACCTGGTGGTTCTCCAAACTGAAATCGCCAGTGCCTTTGCTGCTAAACGAGACGTTGTGGCAGTAATATTCGACATTGAAAGTGCTTTTGACACTACTTGGAAACCAATCATATATGACAAGTTGAAAGAAATTAATCTAACTGGAAACATCGTGGCATTTATGCAGAACTTTCTTTCTAATAGAACTGCCATAGTATCCGCAAATGGGAAAGTATCACACGAAATCCCTCTAGTAGACGGAGTTCCACAGGGAGCAGTGCTTAGCACCACCTTATTTAACTTAGCGCTGAATGACATTTGTGATGGGGTTCAGCAACCAATAAAATACGCACTTTATGCAGATGACCTAATCCTCTACTGCACAGGAAGAAATATTGCAACTACATGTACCCTACTCCAAAATGCAGTCAACGAGTTATCCAACTGGTCAACAAAAACAGGCTTTAAGTTCTCAATCTCCAAATCTAAAATATTAAAATTTAGTCGAAGAAGAACAAACTATATTCCTCATATAACACTGAACGGGGCCTCTCTGGAGCTAGCAGAAAATCACAAATTCCTAGGCCTAACCTTTGACAGCAAACTTACCTGGAAGAAGCACATCCAAGAAATAAAAGCCCAATGCCTGAAACGTATGAGTATACTGAAATCTTTAGCACACCGTCATTGGGGAGCACAAGAAACAGTTCTGTTAAAAGTATACAGAGCACTAATCCGCTCCAAACTGGACTATGGAAGCTTAGTCTATGGCTCTGCAAGCAAATCCACCCTTAAAATTTTAAACACAGTCCATAACACTGCTCTTCGAATATGCTTGGGAGCTTTTAGATCTAGCCCTGCAGAATCTCTTTCCTGTGAATCACATGAAATGCCTCTCTCTCTCCGCCGAGAACAACTTCTCTTAACATACTCTGCTAGAGTATCTGCTAATCCAAAAAATCCCGTCTACAACATCTTTATCACTGACCAAGTAACGCATCCAAATATTACAAAAAGCCCCCTTTCAGAGACTTTAAGAGAACTACTAGAAAATAGTGACTTATCCAAAACATCTGTCAATCCAATCCCAACTATCCCACCATGGAGCAAACAAATGCCATCTATTGATACCTCTTTATGTAAATATAAAAAACAGGAAACACACAATTCAATTCTCAAACAATCTTTCTCAGAACTGATTACCACAAAAAACCACAAAAATATTCTATATACAGATGCATCTAAAGATGACAATGGAGTTAGCTGCGCAGTTACAACAACAGAAACGACCATTGCAAGATACCTACTTCCTAGTTCCTGTAGTATTCATACTGGAGAATTATATGGAATTCTTATGGCCTTCAAATCAATTAGCGGTGAGAATAAATCGGTTGCCATATGTACAGATTCACTTGCTTCAATCCATTCGATAGAAAATATGTATACGCAACACCCACTGGTACAGAGTATACACAATGTCTCCCAACAACTCCATAATCAAAATATACGACTGTCCATCATATGGACGCCATCCCACGTTGGTATCAGCGGCAATGAAAAAGCAGACCAAGCTGCCAAAGAGGCTTTAAGTTTAAGCCTACCAATTCAAGAAATCCAAGCCCCAAAAGACCTTGCAAATCTCTTTAAGCAAGCCATAATAAATAGATGGGAAAACAACTGGAACCAGTCAAATACAAAACTGTCAAAAATACAACCCACTATTAAAACTAGTACTGTGCCTCCCATGAGCAGAAGAGACGCCATGGTAATCCACAGAATAAGAATTGGGCACACCCGCGTTACACATGGGTACCTAATGGATAATGGCGACCCACCCCTATGTGACCACTGCAACACACATCTTACAGTGCAACACATCCTAGCATTGTGCCCCCAGTACACTCGAAACAGACAAACACATGGTATCACAAGTGCAGATCTCAAGGAAAATCTAAACGCGCCTAGTAAATACCAAAATGTGATAAACTTTTTAAAGGACATCAACTTATACAACCTAATATAGCTTTTCCCCTTTTATATATAGATATCGTAATAAAATGTAATATGTAACCTATTGTAAACGTGCCAATGGCCACAAGTAGCCGAGGCACTATAATAATAATAAATAAATAAATAATTTTATTCCCGACTTCTGGGCAGCCCTGTGTAGAAGTTTTGTCACTGTAATTGTGGATAAACAGTAGTTGTTTTTCACTATTTTTTTAAGTACCCTTTGTGGCGACTTTATACAAAGTGGCTGAAATTTCTTAATTTTGTTGTTTTAAGAATATGGTTAAAAAAGCAGATCAAAAAAATCAATCAAATTCAAGAAATATCAGGCACTCTACGACATACAGCCTCCACAATGGATGTCTTAAAAAATTTAGAAAAACACAGTAAATTACGGTTACAAAACTTTTAATTTTCCATTTATTCCTAAAAGGTTCAACCACGATATTTATCAATTCTTGATAGTTTGCTGCACACTCTGTATATTGCACCCGCACGCAGGTGTCTTAAACGGGGATCTGATAAACCAATACTGTGGATGAAAAGTTGTATACAGTTTATTGTCAAGGTAATACATGTCAAGATTTCGGAAGCAATAAAGTTTTGCAAAATTGTAATGGGTTTAATAAGCACAAAGCTCTCAGGATCGACAAAAACTATTTTCAATGAAATTTGAAAGAACGTCTTAACTTCGAAATAATGTATCTAAAAATTTGTAGTATTCGTTTCATTTGGCCAACAGTTTAGTTAAAAACTTAAAATTCATACTAACTTGTTCAGGCGCTTTTAACACAAAACTATTAAGTTATTAATGAAGGTAAAATTACAAAATTATACGTCTTAAATTCCGTAGTTTCTCACATGTGATCGCACACTTTTTTTTTAATGAGAACTTATGAAAAATAATTTAAACTAGGTACAAATAAGAGATGGAAAATATGACTTGTGGCATCTGACGCCTTTAAGAAAAAAAATAACACAAATAAATACACTATAGTGCGTATTCCAAATGATATAATACCTACAAATTATCAATTATCGTCACTTGTATTGAAAGGTTCCTGAGATATTTGAAAAAATCCAACCTCAGTGTTCCCCATTTAAGGGGCTCTAGCTGCCTTACGACGCTTATGAAATTGTCTTATTTTTGGGGTCTAGATTACACCCCAGAAATATTACGCGCTAATTTCGGGACACCCTGTATGCAGGGCTTAAGGTAATCATAGTTTGGGGCACCCTGTATAAACTTAAGTAGCCCCTCAACCTAATAACCTTCCGAGAATGCATCACAGATTGTAGTTTTATTAAAATTGTGGCAATATCTATACTTGGATAAACACATTATATGAATTATGTCCAAGACAGCCGTCTTTTAAAAAAAATTGTGTATTTCTTGTTGTAAGGCATCAATAAAAAAGTGAGCAAATTGCCCCGAGACATTAGGACTTTAAAGTAGGTACCTTCATAAGTTATTCTTAAAAAATATTATTCACCAAATCTCAAATTTTTAATTTTTACGTTACTTTCTTTATCCACCTGTATGATATTAAAACGTATAAAAATTGATTAAATCGTGTTCAAACGGGAAAAGTTTAAAAATGGGCAAACAAGAAACGACGCGTACGTCCCGATATTTTTGACGAGCAGTTTGGATTTGAATTTTCTAAAGAAAAATAAAACCATTTTTTGATATCGTCTACGTAAAAGTTTTGGACAAAACTATTTATATTTTATCTGAACCTCTACCTGGAACATTTAAATTTTGCTTTTCGACAGCAGGTAACCATTAAACTTGTCGAATAGGCAGAAAGTCTTTGATATAATGTAAAGTTTGATGTACCTACCTTCAAAATATAACGCTATATTTAATTATTTATTCTCATCACTATAAAACACCCCGTTTAATCTTTATAAAAATATTTCGCACTGGTTACAAAACACTCATAATATCACATTGTAGGTCATTTCCGCGACACAAAAACTATTACAAACATCCAAAAGCATCCACGCATTTGTTATCAATGTCAAAAAAAATCCATAGCTACTGTGATTTACTTTTTACCTGCCGCGGTGAACATAAACCAATGCTACTATGATTTACTTGTTAATGCCGCGGTGAACATAAACCAATGCTACTATGATTTACTTGTTACTTGCCGATGTAACCAAAAACCAAGGCTACTATAATTTAGGTTGCTACCTGCTCGACATTATTTTTTAACACTTTTAGGGCGACGACTTAATAAAATATAAGCTACATACAGGGTGATCCACTAAGGGTGAAGAGCGGCTTTATCTGAAAAAGTATTTGTCATACACTTGCTACATTATTTGCTTAAGCGAGGGGACAGAAATGCTCCCGCTAGCTATAGGCCAATTTTCTTAGTCTCTACCCTGACCAAGACAATGGAAGGATTACTTAAAAAAAGAATGATGACATTTTGGGCAGACATAAGTTGCTCTTACGGTCCCAATTTGGTTTTCAACCCTCCAAAAGTACCGATAACGCCATTCTTCATGTCCTGGTGAAGAAGGGGCCGCGGTGTTTTTGTGACTTGGCTAAGACTTTTGACTGCGTTTGTCATGAACTCAAATTCTATAGCTACAGAGGATCGACACCGGATTAGTACAGGTCATACCTCTCGGAACGAGGCCAGAGCATCTATTTCCAGAGTAGAACCTCAAGTAATTTAAGTGCTTCTGAGAGGGTACCTCAGGGTCTTTTGGGTTATTCTGTTATTCTTGTTGTATGTCAATGATTTCCCTAGTATTGTTAAGAACGGTCATTGTGCCTCTTTTGCTGACGATACAACCATCATTTGGCATCACAAAGACTCCATGACACTGGACGCCTCTGTGAGTGAAGACTTGCTCTGCATCAAGAAATGGTGTGACTCTAATATGTTGTCAATCTGTTTTTTGAGTTTTCGTAGTATACGGGTCGTTTACATAGATATTGAACATTGTTTAGTGTTGTTAACTGCTTTTAATTATTCATTATTAAATTTTCAATTAACATTAAAAGAACAAAGACTAGTTAAAAACGTATACCATGGAATGCAGGAACGAAATCCTAAACTAAACACATCGTATGCCGCAGAAATATGTGGCACTTTAATGAAACTTTCCTCGCGCACTATGTTTAGGGTTTTAAAAGACCTACATCAAGAAAATGACCAAAAAGAAAATAGTAGAGGAGGTCAGACAAAAGGACAGAAAAAAATAATCTTGGACGTTGCCACAAAACACACCATTCGTCGCAACATCCATGCATTTTTTTTCCTAAATGAAATACCCACAATAAAAAAAATTAAGAAGGACCCATTTTTACCTAGAATATCATTAAGAGTTTTCAAAAGAACTTTAAAAGAAATGAAAAGTTATGGCAAGATCTAAATATAAAAAGTGTAAGGCAGGTATTTATGGATGAACTAAAAAATCCCATTGGTAAGGTCATCGTCTTATAGGATCAGGTGTTAAGGGTTAATGAAATAAATTCAATTTACATATAATATTATAAATTGATATACCTTAGTTGCCAGAAATAAAAAAACGTTAATGCTGCAATGGTACTCTTCAAAACTTATACCTTTATTGCCTGTGGCCACAGAATGACAGCAATGCAATTTTCTTAAAAATAAAAATGTTAGAACTTGCCACCAAATAAAACATTTATTTTCTGCGAAATTAAAGTAACACTTATTTTGAGGGCGTAGGCAAGGGTTTCCTTACAATTTCCTAAACAAAAGGCCCAGTCACTATTCCAGGTAATACATCTAGATAAAGCTGAATAAAAATTAGTACGCTTATTAAATTTTTCGCTGATATTAGTTAGTGTTAAAAAATGACCGCACAATTTGCAATGGACTTTAACTTTGGAGAATGCTAAAAAATGGTTTATTTTCTAGATACTAGATTCGGAATTCTCTTCAGGCATGTATTTTGTAAGACATACAATAATATAGCCATAGCACTCTATTCAAACTTGAGGAAATATCCTGTAGGTACACACAATCGATATCTTTGTTATATTAGTTTATTTATTTTATTTAGTTTCTACAAAGGCACTGTGTATATAGTTAATAATTTAAAATATTGGTTAAAGAGCGTTACCCTCCAAATTATTAATGGTTCATTTGCTTCCGCAAGTTATGTAAATATACATATCGTTACGCACAAATATACATGTGAAGTTAACTATATATAAACGAGGTTTCCATTATCAGTATTTACGTGGGACAAATTTGAAGTGAATGGGTTCCTAATTATTTAGACAGCGTAACGATGATTTCGGTGCGTAGGAATATTTAGATTCCAATCAAAAATAAGTTGGTGTTTATTTTTCTTTAAATGAGTGTTTCTATGCATGGAAAATGGAAACATCATCAAGAATCATTAATTTCTATGACCGAAACGTTTAGGCAACATAAAGCCTGAAATAATATCATTTATCAAATAACGTTCTACACGTATTTCTCCCCATTACTTCACAAAAACAGGAAACCTGCCATAAAAACTTTCAGGAAAAAAACAACCGTGTGTGTATCTATACTATATTATTTCCATTTGTTTATTTATTTATATTTGACATTAATCATATGCCACTCAAATCTATAAATAAATCCGAAATCCTCAGAAGATCAAAATTAAGTATGACAGGGTAAGCGCATTTATATTTCATAAGAAAGGCTTTATTGTTCCATTAGACATGAAAAAATATCGAATATCTACCATAAAATAGGCATTAAATATTTAAATAGGGTAAAATAGGGTTCTGCAGCATAAAACAATACATTTTTATGCAACGGTAAAAATACAGTTTGTATTATTTATTTCCTGAAGTGACTCAAACTATTAAACTCTATTTTAGTAGTTTAAAGGTTGTAGACGATGTTGCAATTTGAAGTACCCAAAACTAGTACTTAAAAACAATTAAATAACTAATCGATGTCGCCGTTTTGTCGTGTTACAAAAATAAAATAGAGACAATACAAATCCGAGAAGTAACTTTTATTTCTATTTCTGTTGTTTGAAACTGGTATTTTTGAGTCCCAAATGAAAATAAAAGTAGTTTTTAGTCTTTTTTGTTAATCCAAAGGGCAAAATAATTATCATTGATATTTACTTTATAGTCTCTAAAAGAACAATTTTATAATCACAGTTATGCCATCAAATCTTTGCATAATAACGGCGAGTAATTCGGATTAGATAATCCATTAATAACATTACTGTGCGATTTATACAGGGTATCTGTAAAAGGTCTTTACAAAAACCTACTACATATTCTTCATACCAAAATTAGCCGATCTACGTAAACTTAGCTTAGTACAAAGTTGCTTAGTTTGGGCGCTAGACGGCGCTGAAGTGACAATTTTTAAATAGTTTTTCTGGATTAATTCAAAAACTGCTAATATTATTTTGCCGAAATTTGGTACGTTGGCATAGCTTTATGGGGCAAAAAACCCCATGCTACAATTCTGATTAATCTCAGTCCATGGGTGTAGAGCCTGGATTTTTTTACTAATTGCTTGTTTCAGATTTCTATGCCAATGGAACAAGAGGGGTTTGGGCACAAAATTCAGATGAATCAACTCATTTGCTACAAAAAAGGTACTCTTGATAAGACTCGATTCCTCTGACGGTTTTCGAGAAATTTGCATTTTATTACTTAATACGTAGTAGTTTTTACAAAAAAAGAAAAAATAACTCAATCATAAACAGAAATAAGTAGAAATATCATAAAAATTGCTCAAAAGTCCACCATTTTCATGAATACAAAGATTTATACGTCGAAGAAAATTAAAACACACTCTTTGCAGAACTTGTTCAACGCCCTTAGGAATATTTATTGCATCTTAAATACGTTGCCATAGTTGTTCTGCGTTATCTGGAGTTGTCCTGTAAACCACTGTCTTAAGATGCCCCCATAAGAAATAATCCAATGGATTTAAGTCCGGAGATCGTGGTGGCCAATTTACAGTGGCATTACCGCTACCAATCCATTTATTTGGGTACTGCTGATTCAAAAAGTTTCTAACATTTAATGCAAAATGTGGTGAAGCAAATCTGGCAGCGTATTTTGTAGATGTTGCAAATAAATTTCCCCGGTTAATGTTTGTGGAATAATGACAGGACCAACAATGTGATTACCAATTATTCCAGCCCACACATTAATTCTAAACTCATTTTGAAAATGTTTTACCTTGACAGCATGAGGATTTCCATCCGCATAAACATGTTCATTATGAAAATTTGTAATCCCTCTTCTTGTGAAACATGCTTCATCGGTAAATAAAATATTGTTGGCAAAGTTGGGATTCTCTTCTCGCTGCCTATGAACAAGCCGACTAAAAACCAGGCGCATTTCAGGATCATTAGGTAAAAGATCTTAAACTGGCATCTTATGGTATGGATATAGCAACTGTTCTTGAAGTACTTCATGAACAATATCTTTGGATACTCCTATTTCCCTACCTAGCCTCCTGGTGCTTATTTCTGGATCTTCTGCAACACGTTCTAAAATGTCTTCCTAGTTAATAAGTTGGTTTAAACTAAATTTTAAACTTAAACCTCTTATCCTCCATTGGCGTAGAAATCAAAAACAGGAAAATTCTATAAAACTCAAGTACTACGTGGTAAAAACTACTACGTATTAAGTAATAGGATGCAAATTTCTCGAGAACCGTCAGAGGAATCGAGTCTTATCAAGAGTACCTTTTTTGTAGCAACTGAGTTGGTTCATCTGAATTTTATGCCCAAACCCCTCTTGTTCCATTGGCATAGACATCTGAAACAAGCAATTAGTAAAAAACCCAGGTTCTACGCCCATGGACTAATATTAATCAGATGAAGCATGGGCTTTTTTGCACCATAAAGCTATGCCAACGTATCAAGTTTCGGCAAACTAGTATGAGCAGTTTTTGAATTAATCCAGAAAAACGATTTAAAAATTGTCACTTCCGCGCCGTCTAGCGCCCAAACTAAGCAACTTTGTACTAAGCTAAGTTTACTTAAAATTTTGGTCTGAAGAATATGTGGTAGGTTTTTGTAAAAACCTTTTACAGACACCCTGCATAGATACAGAATTTAATCGATCATCAAATGCGATTTTTAATCCCACTAGTTTTATCATAATTATTTTGTTCCAGAAATTCCGGCACCCACAACAATTAGAATTGTAACACACCACGCTACGTCTTCCCAAATCAAGAAAGGTAAGAGTGAGGGCCAAGCAACACATCTGTCAGAACCCAGTGGCGGCTCGTAAACTCTATTGGTGGATGTGTTGCATAGATTAAAAAACTAAGCAAAAATCATTCTATTAACTTTTTTCAGTTCCTAGCCGCTCCTTAAATATCGCTGTTTGTAGTTTCCAGGTCGTATGGGTATTTTAATAATTAGCAACTTTGCTGGTACTAGAAAAAAATTGTTGATCGTCGGCTCGTTAATTGTCGTCATTGACAGTTGGCTACTTTTTTCTTTTTGCGTCATTTATGTTAAAATCATGCCCGTTAATTTATTCATATGAAGAATGCGCGGATATGAGTTTCATGTATGGATATTGCATCGCTCAGTTAGGGAATATCAACGACGATACCTGAACCGCCGCACAGTGTTCGATTTTGATGATTTAGGGGGACATCAAAAATCTATTAGAAAAATAGCAGAATTACGCTATTTTGACACTTTGTACATAAAATATGCTTAATTTAGAATAATATGAATTGATTACTATTATTTTTAACTGTTTATAAACGAAATATATTTAAAAAGAAATAAACTACAAAGATTACAATTTTTCTAACCATTTAATATTTTTGAAAATTATCAACTTCTGAGTCATAATCATCTTCCCACAGAAGTTTGAAAAAAGTAAAAATTGCATTACTATACAAAAAATATTTATTTCGAACTAACCTTTAAAAAAACTAAAGTAAAACTTACCCAAGGAATCTGCAGCCATGTCTAAATAATACCGAAATATAACAATAATATAAACTTTTCCGAACCACGCAAAAATAGCAAGCACACATCGATGAAAAATTCGCACTAAATTGATATTTTTAATACCGATAACTGGGACTATCTTCTTATCAATCATTTCTTGTACTACACAAAAAACTGTTGTGGTTTTAAAGTAAACAACTTTTATAGACTTAAGAAATGGATATAAATAATTGATTTATGGAATAAGACTTTATGACCCAGTGTCCTCGTAAATCAGCAAAATCGATCATTGTGCGCCGTCTTCCAGACAAGCAAACGTTCAGTAGAACCTTCACAATGCTTCGTTTAACAGGTGCTTTCACTAAACCGACTTGTGAAAGGGAACTTATACAAAGAAACAATGCTGCAGACGAAGAGTTTCTGTACTTACTGGACTTATGGGGAACTACAACTGGGAACGAGAACTCTGACGCAGGATTGAGTTACGCATTGCACAAGGCGGTGGTCACGTTGGGCAGCTTTAATTATTGCAATATATTACTAGTAATTTAGTTCAACTTCAGACCCCGATATTTCAAGAACCATTAGGAATACCTCGGCGGTCACCCTGTATATACAACTTAACTGAAAAAAAAGTATCCCCGCAGTGCAAGCTCAAACGCTCCTCAACGAATACCGAAAACTAACCGGAACTGAAATAATTTGCAACACTGAACCAATGTAATCAGCCCTTACTACGCCGTCAACCTCCTCAAAGTTTTGTGGCACTGTCAGTACTAGGCGGATGCATAGAATAATTCATTGCGCCTACCGCTCGCTGCTTTCACTAAATTGGGCCATTTGGTTTCAACCAGAGCCATGAACTTAAAACACATACACACATAAATATAATACGATTAAAAATGTATTAATCGGTATTAACTGGTGGTTTTGGTCTCTCTCAGCCCTTATACAGAAGCCGCCACTGGCAGAATCTAATCTAGGAATCATATCTACCTCCATACTTTACCTATTCATTACGTCCTTCCTTGCATGGAAATTCATACCCGAAATGCCACCTTGCCATACCTGTATATTAGCATATAAGGCAAGTCCAATAACTGTGTCTGCAAATGTAAATTATTTCTTTAATTTAACAAAATAAGCCATTGTTTTTGAATTTGCTCAAGACTTAAAAATACTTTACACGTCCGCAAGCAACTTTAAAATAAGTTGAAATTTTTTGCAGTAAAATTTCGTTTTCGACAATTGAAAACAAATTATGTCTTTGCAGGTACAGCGGTGCGCGGAGAGGACTCCAACTCGGAAAAGAAGTTTGACGAATCGAGGATATCAGGTCAGAGAGTTTTCCTTTTGTTAGCTGTTCCCCTCACAAAAAGTTTTTTATTAGTTTTAAATCTGGAACTAAGTTATTGGTTTATTAAACTTACAGTGTTTGTACGTGACGCGACTGAAATAATACGCATATATTTATAGTACCACGGTTATTCAACAAATGCAAGGCTATGATATTGTTCAATAAAGACCGAATTATACGCAACCAAAAATCTTATATATATGCACATATTTTTTAAAATTTATGCAGGATATATGCAACAAAGACGTAAGTCTGCAATGAATATGCGGTAATAAAACAACTAAATTTTGATATTCTAAATTAAATTTTCATTTCATTAGGGGACTGAGTATTAAATGAAGATAAATTCAAGTTATAATATACTTTATCAAATCAGTTAACAGCTAATACAGTTTTTATATCAAACTTATACTGATATTAATTTGAAAAATTATAAAACGCACCAGTTATTATGTGTGCTTCAAGGTTTTGAACTAAAAAACTGTGGCGTCTATCACTAAGGACATGTTTGTAAAAAGAAAACGATCTTTCTACATCTACTGAAGTTATAGGGCAAAATTTTAATTTCGGAACTAAGGCAGGTTCAATAGCTAAATTATTTACAGTTTTCCCTGACATTATGTTTACGACCTGCCTAAAAATCTTGAAACCTGTGTTTTTTCTATTAAATTTTCTAATATTGCCACTACTGTTTTTCCTACCTCACCTCGTATTTGTTTGCAATTTTGTACACATGTTTCTATTATATCCATCGACTCTGGTAGACTTGTACAAGATTCCTCTAGTTGCAAAGTACTGTCTGCTATAAATGAATAGTTACACTTAATATACATTAACTGTTGTTCCACTTTAGCACTTTCAAATATTTCTTTAGACTTTAGGATGCACTGTGAATAATCACCAGACATTTGTGAAATTAAGTCTTTCAATTTTTGGAAATTATCTGCGTAAAATATTGCCGCACGAATCCAGGTGCCCCATCTGGTCACGACAGGCTCAGGTGGTAATGGTACTCCGGGAATATTCTCCTTGTAAAATTGTACTCTTAATGGGGCCTTTATGATTTTTTTCTTACATTTGCTATTAGGTCATTGACCAACGGAAAGGAAACTCTAATAGTTTCCGCAACCCTATTTAATCCGTGAGCTAGGCAAGTTACATAATTCAATTTCTTATAAAATATTTTTAAATTCTGTCCTGCCTTTATCATATACGGCGCAGCATCAGACAACAGGACAATAATTTCATCTGTAGGATCTGATTTCGGCAAAAAGAAATGTGTTAAGGTTTCTTGAATAAAACGTGTAACTGTAAGGCTGTTTTCTTTTTCCACTTCTTTTATGGCTATAAAGTAAGCTTTTCCAGGTTCTTCTTCTGTGAGTTTTCCAATCATTAAATTAACTAGGTATATCACGACCACACGAATCAGTTGTTTCGTCGACGACAATATACATATAGTTACCTCCAATTTCTTTCTTTATTTCATCTAGCACGGTACCAAATACCTTTCCAACGACATTTTTTCTTAATGTTGATTCATCTGGAGCATTACATTTTGTATATTTTTGCAACCTTAGCAATGTAAGACGGCGTCTTAACGTGTTGGTCTATTTGAAATTTCTTTGAGCAGGAAACAATTTTTGACTTGAGACTTAAGACTTGCAAAAAACATGGTCGCCGTTCAAAGCAAGTTCTGGGTAAGGCTTAATCCACGAAATACATCGTATTTTCGACAAAATCACAGCTTTCACTTTCAATTGGTTTGCGTTTACAATACTAACTGCGGCTATGACAAACGACAACCTCAATAATACTGACAAACTGTAACAAATGTGAGCAAACAAATAATTATATAAGGTGTAGACAAAGAAATTCTAGTTAAAACATCTGGTCAGAAATACCCACCCACTTATGGAATTTCTCAATAGAAGAATAATAGTTTATTTTATTAGTTTATTACTTTATTAATTAGCCTATTTATTGCCCTCTTATCTTCAGACCCCGACAGCACAGGCGACTTCGCGGCGTGCGACCATAAAACGTAAGAAAAGAACACAGAAATTCCAAAACATTCTTAGATATGCAATAGTTCTTAAAATATGCATATTTTCCTTTAAAATCGCAAAATATGCAAAAAATGCATATATTATATGCAAAATGCATAAAATCTGGTCTTATTAATCAAGGGAATACTTCATATCGGAGGTGAGCTAAAAAATACTTATAATGGCCAGCTGAACTCGTCACCAATATACAACTTTAGGCGTTCTTTAAAAATATGACAAAAAAATACTGGGTTACATTTAGAAAAAAAAGTTGACATTTTTTTGCTTACCCTGTAGACGTGTATTTTAGTTCATAAAGATGCGCAATGAAAAATAATAGCTCACGTGTCTAGCAAAGTGACAATACATGTGATTCCATGTTCGATGTTCTCACTGTATAAACAAATAATTAAAATACATTTGTATGCTTTTAATTAACGTTAAATCGCTTATAATAAAATTGAATATTCTTTTCAACTGATAGAGGATGGAAAACTAGTTTATTTTGGGTATTTAAATTTTCAAAGATCCATTTGAAATATTATGGTTTCTGCGCTTCTCAAATCAATTGGCTTCACTTTATCGTTTCTCTCTTGTCTATTCCAGAAGTGAATTCGACTTGAAAGCATAGACAAGACAATTTTTATATACGGCATATTTACTGCATCCGCTATAGCTACTTTTATGTTTCTTATTTGGAAGAACCGCCAATATTGGTTTGTTTTGTTTGCTACTTCGAGTGAGAAAATACAAATAACTGTTTCATATTAATAGATATTTTTCGATATGAAAACAAAAATACCTCTGATAGAATCCTTGAATTGTCAAAACGATTCAAGTGTGTGGATCAAACAAAGAATTTTCATAATTTTTAGAAAAACTTTCATCTCGAGGTAAAATAATTAAACTGTTCCTGGGAACTAACTGGCCGTCATACATACTTATACGTGGACATTCATGTGGGTTTTATTTTGGCTATTTATACACCAGGAGATTTTAAAAAAATTTTTGGTGGGTCACGAGGGTGAACTGAAACTTAAACTTGGCTTTGTTGTTTAAAAGAAATTAAAATTTTTCATTGACAAAGCTCGTACTTAAAAAGATAGAACAGAAAGGCTGAAATAAAGTTAAAAAAAATATCTGAAAAATATGAAGGGTAAAAAATTTATACAATGTATATGACATGATATTAAAAAGTACAAAGACGTACTAACATGTTGTATAAACAAACACCTATTTTAGGATTACACTTATGGGAATAAAAAAGTAACAATAATAATTAATTTTCTACAATAAATAAAGTCAAAGCAAATAAACAAAATACAATAACCTGACAAAGATCAGACACCAACCCAGAACAAAACAAAATTAAGGGTTGTCGTCTAATATTGTTGATGTTCGTTTTTGAGATATTTAACCATAATCAAATCTTTTGCTATGGTATCTTCCAGAATATCATGATTTAAGTTATGCCAAAGGATCGTTGTATCGTCTGCAAATATGGTAGATTTTCCAGTAATATTGGCAAGTCGTTCACGTTAGCGAAAAACAGTAACGGCCCTAACACAGAACCTTGCGGTAATCCTGAAGTAATTTTGAGTGGAGCAGACAAATTATCATTAGGATCAGAAGGAAGTAAAAATGAATGTTATATGAATCCGAGATATTGCCAACGAATTTGGGGTCACCCTGTATCTATTAATTAACAAATAAACTTATACAATGCATTTTTTCCAGAATACGATTATGAAGGTGAATATACTTTACCTTCAAACGGTCCTCCACCTATAAAGGAACCTCCAGTGACAGGATCGTCCTCCACACTTACTAGAAATAGGTTTGGTATCAGTCTATGTGTAACTTGTATATGTTCCTACATTTATATGATATTTTTAAGGTGAATTTAAATCAATCAATCATCAAGTATTCAAGTTTTTTGATACCATTACACAATTTAGGCATTGTTTTAAAACAAAGTTTTAAATGCAAGAATGTTGTGTTGAATAATAATAACGTTTGTCGTAGTTTTGTAGTTTAATTACACTGCTGCTGTCGACCCTTTAAATGTCATCAATTAAATGTTTAAAAGCTCAGAAAATAAATGCATTCTAAATTATTAAAACTGAAACCTAGCATCTCTAGTTCTCAATAAAGCTTTAGGAGTACCTATTAAAAAATAGAAACACTTGAGGTTTGAGAAACAGTAATTATCTTTCATTAAGAATACAAATCTGGAGAAATCATTAAAAAGTATATTAGAATCCAGATGTCAGCTTTCACTGGGCTGGCATTATTCAAGATTATTACAATCTGCTATGACACTGCAGTATATTAATTTTAAAACTGAGCTGAGCTTCTTTAGTAACGTTACAGTTTTATTTAAAGGAATATAAAAACTTGAATACTCCTAGCTTTAAACGTAATTTATGGGTCCTCTTATTTAAAATTTTGTGCAAAATTATCTTATTATTAATTCATTTTAAAACCCTTATCACCAAAAAAGATTGCTTGCTCTGCATTAAAACTTGTTTATTTCCCCGAATGTACAAGTTGAAATAGTGGACACGACCTAAGCATTAAAATTTCAACTTTATTAATGTCAATGTGAAATTAAATTTGTCGCATTTATTTGGTGAAAACCGACCCTTGTAATCCGTTTATTCTAGTTGAATTACTCTTTTCTAGGGTAGTGTCGGTGAAAATCTAATATATCTAAAAAATAAAACTACAGTGGAAATATTATGAACTAATTTTGTTATACGTTGGGAATTTATTGAGTTAGGTTCAACCAAACATAATTAAGTATAAATATTACAAAAAACAGTCGCATTTGCAAAAATTAAAGCACCAAAAAGCAAGTGCTGTTGAATATTTTATCTAAACCTTATTAGCGATAAAGCATAGATATTATAGGTTAGTTTTCTATTCTAAACTAACCTTAACTCACAGGGCGTACTGAATATACGCTGCAAAATGCGTCTTAATAAAGCTACTAATTATTATCGTCGAAACTGTTCAAGTAAAAAACTTGATATTCTAGTATTATAGATAGTCTATACAGGGTGTAATTTAATTGAGTGCCGATACTTAAGGGTGATAATCTATGAATGATTCTAAGATAAAAAGTTCATATGGACATATGTCCTAAACCTCTTCATTTTTGAGCTACAGGGTGTTAACATTTTAAGAAAAATATAACCTTTTTATATAAATCACTCTTAGATATTTTTATGAAATTTTGTACATACCTTTTAATCAATAAGGAGCATTTTTTGACCTAACAGATTTATAAAAATTTTTACCAGTGACGTCCGTACGGGGTTTGAACTGAATATTTTTAAAGAAAAAATGGATACGCCACTGCTTTTTCTAAAAACGAAACTTACTTTTGAAATTCTCATTTATTTTAAAGCAAATTTCGTTTATAGACTTACTTTTGTACGACGCACCGTTTTCGCGTAAAAAATAAAAACAAAAAAAAATAAAAAATTTTATTTCAAAAATCGCGATTAATTTAAAAGGAAAAATTCCAAACCTTAAATCGAAAGCGAAATGACAAGAGAAGATAAACAGAATAAAGAACCCACATTATTTACAGTAGTTGTTCGAAGTGTCGTCCACCCACACGTATGCAAGCATGGACTCTTCTTCCCATAGACTGACGCACATTTTCGAAGATTTCCGGGGTGTTTCTTATGGTTTGGCAGCATACTAATATACGATTTCGTAACTCTTCTTCGGTATGAATCGGCACTTGGTACACTAAGCTTTTCAGATGCCCCCAGAAAAAATTCTAAACTGTTAAGGTCCGGAGATCTAGGTGGCCATGGCTGCGTTCCTCCGCGACCTATCCACCGATTGCGATAGGTGTGATTTAAAAATTCACGCACTCGTAAGCTAAAATGTGGAGGCGCACCATCGTGCATTAGCCACATCTGGTTTCTTAATAATAATGGAAGGTCTTCAAGCATTGGCGGCAGATCTTCTTCAAGAAAGTGTAAATATGATTGTCCATCAAGTCTTCTTGGGAGAAAAAATGGGCCTATCAAATAATCATCAATAATGCCAGCCCAAACATTTATTGAGAACTGTTCTTGATGATTTGATTCTACAATTGCATAAGGGTTTTCATCCGCCCATAAATGGTTATTATGGAAATTTCTTATTGAGTTTCGAGAAAAATTAGCTTCGTCGGTAAAAAGAATGTGCCTGTCAAATAACGGATTTTCCATCAGGTTTTGAAGAAACCACACACAGAAATTAATGCGCATCGGGAAATCTCTAGGGAGTAATGCCTGGACTCTTTGAATGTGATATGGGTATAATAAATTTTCGATGAGAATTTTCCAAACAAGAAAATGTGAAACATTAAGTGTTGCCGCGATTTTCCTCGTGCTACTTTCGGGGTTCTCCTCAATTTCGTGTAAAATTCCTTCTTCAAGTTCCGGTGTTCTTACTGTTTGATGGACTCCTTTAGCACTGTGGTCTACTTTTAAAGTTCCGGTCTCGTGGAGACGTCTATGAATCCTAGAAAATGTTCTCGGATCGGGTAGTACGCGATTTGGATACCGCTCTTGGTATATCCGCCTGGCTTCGTATGCATTACCGTCTGCAAGCCCATAAATAAAATGCATGTCAGTTAATTCACTGTTTGTAAAATTTACCATTCTTTTATTATAATTTAACGTCTTACTGTAATAATAATTATTTAATAATGCAAAATCAATGCCAGGCCTTTTGCCTTTATGAAAAGAAACGTCAAAATTGATGTAGCTTTACCCAGCCTACTGATTTTTATTTGATTTGCTTTAAGAGGGCATTTAATATGGTTACCGTTTTTTTCTTTTCAAACGTTCAGTTGAATGTCACTGGTGAGTAGAAAATAAATTGTTGTCCCAAAAAAAGTGTTTCCACTCATGGTGGGTGCCAACCAAATTCAACAAAATAAATAAAAGCAGTCTCAATGAACCGAAGAAAAAAATGTTTTTTTTGTTTTTATTTTTTTACGCGAAAACGGAGCGTCGTACAAAAGTAAGTCCATAAACGAAATTTGCTTTAAAATAAATGGGAATTTCAAAAGTAAGTTTCGTTTTTAGAAAAAGCAGTGGCGTATCCATTTTTTCTTTAAAAATATTCAGTTCAAACCCCGTACGGACGTCACTGGTAAAAATTTTTATAAATCTGTTAGGTCAAAAAATGCTCCTTATTGATTAAAAGGTATGTACAAAATTTCATAAAAATATCTAAGAGTGATTTATATAAAAAGGTTATATTTTTCTTAAAATGTTAACACCCTGTAGCTCAAAAATGAAGAGGTTTAGGACATATGTCCATATGAACTTTTTATCTTAGAATCATTCATAGATTATCACCCTTAAGTATCGGCACTCAATTAAATTACACCCTGTATGTGCTTAATCTAGTTCTAAAGTGGAAATTGTTAAAATGTAGTCTGGGTCGTTACATTCGGGGGCATAAAGAGAATAAATTAGGCATTTACCTTTTAGTGTAAAAACCTAAGCAGGTCCATATTGCTAAGATAAAATGGATTTGAAAATAATGCTGATATAATATTATATGATTATTTTTTAATATGCTTTTTGGTGCGTATGTACCGGGTAGGTATATTAAAAATATTTGCATTGTATCTTTAGAAAATTTTACGTAATTTCAGTTTTAAATTTGTTTCCTTCTCACCAAATAAAATAATGGGTAGGAAGGCAAACATTAAGTTGTAAAAATATTGATAACTCCGGTTTTGTTCAATGAAATTGAACGAATTTGGTGGCGTTATAAAGAGCTTTTTTGCTTTATTATCTGTACTATAAATCAAGTCATTTAAGTTTTCGCAGTGGAAGGTAGAGGGCACTTGTTGAAATAGTAAATGTGTTTTTCCACAAAGTTGTAGGCGTCAATTTCTAGCGGCCTACTCGATACAAAAGCTTTATATAAGAGGACTTTCTAGGTGTCACGTTTAAGACAATATAAAAAGTGTATATTAATCTTGCGAATGTGTAACGTAACGAATGGTATATAGTATGCTGGTGTAAATATAACAATTGCGCAAACATTCGCATGTAAATAAAAATCGATTACTTTATCGTCACCTTTTCAGAAAGCCTCAAAACCATTTCAAATTGCAATTATAATTTTAATTATCACAAAAATACCAAATTTACAACTCTAGAAATTCTCGAGCATTTAAGCGTTAAGATAACGAAAGTACCTGTTAATTTGCAGCTTAAATAAGGATTTACATTTACAGATTGCAGCTTCGGATTCTCATTCTTTTCGCTTTGTTTTCACATTTAAAATTAAAATTTCTTTTTCTTATTGCCTAATCTCGAGACGGAATTGTTTATTGTAATGTAACAAACATCAAATAATAAGATTAAGATCTTTTTTGCTTACAATTTTAATTAATATTACCAAAAAGCCTATTATACAGGGTGTCTGGTAAGTATGGGGAAATATTTCGCTAGCGTACAGGGGAGGTCAAAATAATACTAGTAGTTCTTATAACTATTTTTCCTAATGTCTCTCCTAACAAAGATATCGATCCCCAAAGATGCGCATTTTCGATTATAACTTTTAAGCAACCCTGTGTATTTTAATAAAATTTTGTAACTTTGTACAGCCCATATGGACTACGAAACTCATACTAGAATGGTAAAATTATGTATTCGCAAAAATTCCCATTTTGACTTGAAGCTCTCTATCAATAACTTCAACTGCCAAAGTTATAAGATTTACCGGTACCTGTTTACAACCCTGGTGAGACAGTTTATTGTGATATTTTCATTACATCTACCAAAGTAAAACGAGGTAAGCCGCAATGTTTTACATTAATTGCATTGGTGAAAGAAGCTAATACCGTTGGAGTTATAGCTGTTTTAATTGATAAAAACATTGGTAAAACGATGTATTATATAGATAATTGCAATTTGCTTGCCCTTAAATTAAACACATTTTTATTATGTCTTTATTATAATTAAAGAAAACAAAAATTACAAAAGGTGTAGCTGAAGCGAAGCTTCCTCACTTATCAGCATATTTAGCATATTGGTATCCAGGGCGACAAGCGATGTTGGCTTTTATTATAGTATTCCAACCCTTGCTATTTACAAGACTAAGTATACAGGGGTGCTTAAAAGTTATAGTCGAAAATGTAAATCTTCAAGTGCATCTTTGGGCCACAATATCTTTATTAGGAGGGACATTAGAAAAAATGATTATACACCTACTAGTATTATTTTGACCTCCCCTGTATGCTGGCTAAATATCGCCCTATGATTGCCGAACACCATGTATATTGTAGGCGACTCGAATGTGCTAAAAGTAAATTTTGAATGAAACATCTGGTACAGGATAGTACAAAGTACTAAAACAGCCGTCAAATATTTTCGGGTTGGTTCAGGTTGGGTGCACTAGACTCAAAAATAACACATACATACATTATATGCCAAATTTTCCAGCAAATACCATGCATTCTCTGTCGTATTTATTTTTAGTGTAACCGCTTTTTAAAACCAACACCTCCGTTCACTTACCCGTCACAAATTGACAGTTATATCGAAATCGCCTCGTACAAATTTTAGTTTGGACACGCAACATTGTTGTCAACTTGTTGCTGAATTCAATTCACTTTATTTCAAACGTTGCTGGGAAACATCGCTTGTTGCTGTGTAGCGGCGATTGTCGTCCGGTCTGTACACTTCTGTCAGAAATGTTGTAAAGTTGTTCAATAGTTGCAGGTAATATTTCCTGGTCTTTTCACCGCTTTAAGCTACTTAGCAAAATATTAAAATCTAATCCGAAAATATCCTAATTATTTTTAACAAAGTTAATCCTACTAGAAGTGATATTTTAAGTACTCTAAACTCTTAATTAAGTTGGTTATTTTTATTCAACAATTTAACTCTGTTCTAGTTTACTATGCAACATAGTAAACTTGTTCTTTATATTTTATGGTCCCCGAACACAACACAAATGAGCGAAGTTGTGTTGGTTTAGACCGGATTTTAATAACGGTAAAGTATTATTTATATCTAGTTAAAAATTTTTTAGCTTGCAGCATGAAATAACAATTATTAGACATCAGCGAGCGTAAGAAAACTTTTACACCAGCGTACTGCTTTATAGTTTGTGTAACATATCGACGATGCTGAGACTGATTCTAGGTAAACTATCTTTGTAAATATTGTAAGATATTAAAGGACAATTTTGGTTAATTTGATCTTAATCTTATAAGATATAACTGTCATCCAGAAATATATTAAAAGGGAGAAATGCGAGTCATACTTTTTCTAATTGTGAAGAAGTCGTTCAACAACTCAAAATCTTTATAATTAGAGCAGACCCGTCATTCGTATAAGGTTAAGAGCATTTCAGAATTTATCCAAGTATAAATAATTGTAAAATAAAGTACAAACTGTATACTGTAGTCGCGAAGCTTTCAAGTACGACTATTTAAGTAAATAATATGCATAATATGTACATTCTCATAGAAAGCTAAAAATTGTTAAATATAGGGCGTTATTAATTTGTAAAATATTTTGTTAATATAATACATAGGTCATCTACTTTTTTAGATATTTATTTTAAATCCGCGGACGATATTTTTAGATGCATTATCGTTCAAACCAAAGCGTTTTTAATTTGGTGGTCATAAAAATTCTAAAATGATGGTTGCATACAGATTTTCATGTAATTGGCTTATTTTTAAAAATGCCTGGGCTGAATCTTTATAACTAAAATTAACGTTTAATACAGAACTGCAAGTCAGTAGATTTTTTATTACCACTGTGTGTTTAAGGTCAATGTCGATTTTGTTATTGCTAAATTCTAGCCGTAAAGTATACTTTAAAATCTATGCCAAAAAATAGTACGTATTTAAGAATAGATATAGTAATTTGTCCTGTATATGTTTACCTTCTCACCGGTTGATACACACATCATATATTAAAAATATTACTAATATAATTATGTATTATTAAATAATTTATACAGCAAATATTTTGTTTTGTAAACATAAACTGTTTATTAACAAGAACATTGTTAAATACATTTTGTAAATTCGCCCATTATTCTGGGCCAAGAAAAATAAATATTTTTGAAAATTAATTTTTGTTCTTTGTCTCTTATTAACATAATATTTGCCTAATCCTTATAGTAAAATATTTGTTTACCTAAACAAACAGTTTTTGGCCCGTGCTTGAAAATGTGAGCAAAAAAAATACAATACGTACCTAGTATTAAAATTTAGGTATTGTAAAATAATAAAATTTGTTTAAAGAATAGTTTTTTACATAAGAATGAAAATAATTTGTACTGTACATTGTACATACTGTTGGTCTAGTTAGTTTATTTCAGTTCAGAATTATTATAGAAATAGATTATTTGATCCCTCTTTTTAAAATTTTTCTGGCAGGCCTTAAAGATATCTATTCTAGGAATGTAATAAAAACCTAATGCATATCGAAGAACGACCCAATATTTGTTTGTCTGAATTTACATCAATACATGTATCTAAATCGACCTCCAGTGTTCAAAGTAAAATTTATTTTAACTGTAATTAGGACTGTGTAAACGAAATCAATAAAATTTAATTGAAAATGGCCCTTTTAGTGTTTTATTTGGGTGAATTTAACCCAACGATCGTAAATTGCTAATGATTTAGTGTCGTTATTATAGGCATAAAATATACAGTGCGTGCATTTACTCCCTCCGCACTATTAACTATTCACTTCTAGTACTGTTTCCGAACGATCATTTCCAGTCTGACAATTAAATTTTTGAACTTGTCAATCGATTATCACTATAGTTAAAAGTCCAAAATTTTTGTCAGTGACTAAAGAGTTTGTAGAGAGAATTGGTTAATGCAATTTTTTATCTTTTTCGTTGCACTCTTAATAAAGACGAATACTTATTATTATTGACGTACTTAAAGGATTCTTTACTATTGATTAAAAATTACATTGACAAAAGTCACTGGTCATTTAAAATCTTTAATCAAAGTGGCGCCCTGCTGCTATCAATGTAAACTTTGAAAAAGTAGTCGTATTTTAGTTGATATAAAACGTATTAAAATTTTAGTCTCACACTTGCGCACTGTATAAAGAAAGAAAAAGGAAGTTTTTCTGCGGTCACGACCGTAATAGCAAATCCACTCAAGATCTTTTCGCACTCATAAATTAACAAACTTGCTTGTGTCTATATAAGTTTTTAATTCGTGCGTAATATGCTATTTACACAGCTATAGTATACTATTACCTAGTTGGTAAATTAATTAATCCAAATCTAGGATTGTGTTGTATATATATAATATATGTCTCTAGTGAAGGCCAGACCCACCCTGCACCACTTCTCATCCCTTCTTTCGTCAATGACATAATTATATTATAATATTTAGTCTAGTTATACAGGGTGCTGATAAAGTCTGGAATAATCGATTTTTCTTGAAAACGCAAAAGTTTTTCGAAAAACGCTCGGACCAGTCGATTTTATTTTATTCTTTGAAATTTTTTGACGTTCTTCAATATTATACCGGATGCGCCAAAAACGCTAGGCAAGTGTCAACTTCACTTTTTCAAATAGAACACCCCTTTTTTCTTCAATATTCAGATTCCTCTCTAAACTCTAGACAAGTTTCATATAACATGTTGTATGGCTAAAGTCAACAGGAATTGAAATACAGGGCCCCCAATACAAATCAAGGTATAATTTTAAAGCTTGTTTTTCATGACAAATACATAGGCTAGGAAAAAAATTTTAACAGAAAATTGGCAATACAGTGAACAATCTAAAATATTATTTGAGTAAGTGTTGAAAATGGTGTCCATTTACGGCTCTACAATGTCCCAATCTCTCAACAAATTCTATCTGTACATTATGTACAATTTCTGGGGTAATTTGTCTTATGGTTGTTGTTATACGGGTTTTGAGAACATCAATATCTTCTGGTTTATTTTTGTAAAACCTTTCCTTAATATAGCCCCACAGAAAGAAGTCCAATAGCGTTAAGTCGGGGGACCTCGCAGGCCACTCTATTTGACCCCGTCGACCTATCCAATGATGATGAAATAACTCATTCAGGTATCTACAGACTTCGGCCGAATAGTGGGCTGGTGCACCATCGTGCTGAAACCAGATAGTTGTATCATGTGATTCAGGAATTTTCCGATCGGGAAATAGGGCAATTAACGCTGGAGCGAGGTCTCCTTCAAGAAACTGCAAATATCTTTGGCCAGTCAAATTTTCCTCATAAAAATAGGGTCCTATAACAGTATCCCGAATTATTCCTGCCCATTTTTCTCGGCCGCTAGGTATGAATTTCTCGGAACCAATGGGGATTTTCGCTGGACCAGTACCGGCAATTTTGACGATTTACCATGCCATCCAAGAAAAAAGTCGCCTCATCGGAAAAAATTATGTTACTCAGAAATAATGCATCGTTAATCAAGTAATTATCCATGAGAATTTCACAGAACTCATTCCTTCTGTCAGGGTCGCCTTCCAAAAGTTCCTGTACTCCTTGACATTTATATGCGTGCCATTTTTCCTTTTTCAGGAACTTTGCCACTGTTGAATCGTGGATATTTTCAAAATTTTGAGAAATGCTTCTTGTGCTCGGTTGTGGTCTCTCTTATTATTATTATACTTCTTAACAAGTTTGGAAACAGTTGCCTGATTTATGTGTTCTCTATTTCGATATTTATCATTAAAATACTCACAAACTTCTATTTGTGTTCTCTTTCGATCTCCACATCCTACTATTATTAATATTTCGATTCTCTCAGCTTCCGTTAGAAACATTTTTATGGGTAAAAGTGACAACTTTGGAGTAAATATTAAATGTTTTGACATTTACGTCACTAAGTCATTATGTAGAAACCGGTAAAAAGGTAAATACCTAGACCTTAAAATTATACCTTGATTTTTATTGGGGGCCCTGTATTTCAATTCCTGTTGACTTTAGCCATACAACATGTTATATGAAACTTGTCTAGAGTTTAGAGAGGAATCTGAATATTGGAGAAAAAAAGGGGTGTTCTATTTGAAAAAGTGAAGTTGACACTTGCCTAGCGTTTATGGCGCATCCGGTATAATATTGAAGAACGTCAAAAAATTTCAAGGAATAAAATAAAATCGACGGGTCCGAGCGTTTTTCGAAAAACTTTTGCGTTTTCAAGAAAAATTGATTATTCCAGACTTTATCAGCACCCTTATATACAATTTGTTAACAATTTGCAAAATTGTTAGAAAATATTCAGTCTAGTTATATATACAATTTGTTAACAATTTGCAAAATTGTTAGAAAATATTCAGTCTAGTAATAGACTGCAAATTGTTAACAAATTGAGGCCATCAAAAATAGGTAAGTATAGTCCGCCGCACGGGCCAGCACTACGATGTATGAAGACAAATGAGAAATAAAAGTCATAAATATGGAGTTTTAAGCCCCGTATCAGAGACGTGCGTACAACTTTTCTGAATATGATTTTTTCATTATAGATTTTTTAGATTTGTGTGAAAAAATAACAAAATTTAATTGGCTTTGTTGGAACTGTCAAAAAAATCAATTCAAAGATTTTCACCTTATCCTGAAATCACAAATATTTAATTTTGATAACAGTCCTTAAGTATTTGGTTCATCATTACAACTGTTTTGCGACGATATATTTTTGGATATAATGAGAAATCAATTTAATGGCAAAAAATTAACTTTTGAAAAAACAGGTGGCCTTTATACATACAGATCAAAATCATTTATTCCCGTTTAAACAAGGACAACATAATATTTATCCATGATGAAATTATCTGAACTGAAATCGTGATCAGAATCACTTCAACTTGAAAAAATAAGTTGTCAGGCAGCCATGATGCCTCTTGTGAGGCTTATGACCTTCTTGCAATATAATTCTGACGTTTTACTAAATTTTCAACGACAGATTTACTCGTGGCGCCTTCTATTGACTAAAAGCAGACTTTTATAGTGCGGGAAATCGGTATTTGGAGCGCCAATGGATAATAACTTATTTTACATCAAAACGTGGCGTATGTTCCTTGTTGCCCTGAGCAAACGTTAAATAATAGATTGATCTGATAAAAATTTAAATAACTTTATAATATACCTATATTCTAATACTCATACATATTCTAACAATAATTATATGCCTATACTCCCGTACCAAATAATTGGCAGTGACTCATTTTTACCGGGGTGTGCAAGACGTAAGGGGAACGCCAATTCCAGAGGCGTGTCATTTTAAACAATAATAATTCAAAAAATATATGAATTTTTTGTTTATTATTATAATATATTTACATTTACTATAATAAATATAATATTTGAAATTAAACTGAAAATATATTAAGCTTTACATTTGGTGACCTAATGATGTAATTAGAGAAACTAAATTACGCAGAATAATAAAGTAACGGTATATGTTATTTTCATAATGTTTTTATTATACTACATAATAATAGAAACATATAATAGTGGATTAAGGGCAAAACCTGAACCTAAATTATAAATGTTTACAAATTTCCTAACTATTGTTACCTAATGAACACTAATTGATAATACTTTGACAAATTATATTCCACGCCGACATTAAAAAGTGTTATAATGATATTACGTTACAATTTTAAATTCATTATTACCATTACAGCGATTATTTACTATCTGACGATGAAAACATTTCATTACTGTCGCTACTGCTGTCATCTGCAGGATGTATAATAATAGGTTCTACCATGACTTCAACGCGTATCTGCTGCTTGTACATTCGCTATTGCCGTTTTTAACAGCTCTTTAACATCTTTTAATTTAAAAGTTTTATTTTCACGCGCCACTTCGCCTTTGGATTTAGTTCACAATGGTAAGGCGGTAAACGTAATATTGTAACACCGCGTTAACGAGCCATTTCATCCACTACATATTTCGTATATTTTTCATGGACTTCATTTAACCATGTCTCGTCCGTAAAGTAAATTCTTTTCCCTGCACAGAGATATTGTTGTATTTCTTCTAATAGTTTCTACACCACAATACGATTTCTTCCTTTTCCACCAAAAGACTTTTGCAATTTCGTTTTAAGAATCGAAGATTCAATTTTCGTAGTATACGTATCAGAAATCTTCGTAAAATTATTTGCATATTTTCATCCCTTTCAATTTCGGCAGAAATTTTTTTAAATTCGGAAGTTCATTTCGACAAAAAAAATGCATGCACTTTCCGACGAATGGCTAACTTTGTTTGCTGATCAATAAAAATCTTTTTCCGTCCTCTTGTTTCCTTCTGATCGGACACTTTAGTATTCCTATTGTCCTTGATAGTTCTATAAACAGTACGGCAAGATGTCTTAGTCAATATGGAACAAAGTTCTGCTGCATCAGTGAATGATATTTCACTGTGTGTACTTAGAATTCCCTCATACACATTTTTTACCATTGTACGCTCCCCAGGTTTTGAATGAATTTAAATCGTTTTGAAACTTCTTGGTTAACATCACTTGAAGAACTCGCCTGCATTATAATATTTGCTGTTTTGAATAACCACCAAAATAATAAAACTGAATTGCTAATATCCTCTTGATTGAAACTTGTCTACGATACTGAACGTTGGTTAGAGGCGATAAGAAAGCGTGCGAGCGCCTTTAGACATGGGTTTTTCCTACCTGCGTTGCCAAATTAAGTAAAACAGGTACCGTAGGGTGAGAAGGCCCTTAATGACATGCCGATTTTGGTACATTTTATTAGAATTTAAATGAAATATTTTAAGACCTGGCAACATGTAAAGACTTATTAATGCACAATCTTCCCAAGCGGTTTTGAATGCTTTTATTTCAGTTAAAAGTGTGTGAATCGATGTTAATTATTTTTTCCGC
Source organism: Polydrusus tereticollis (assembly GCA_963920685.1). Classification (NCBI taxonomy): domain Eukaryota; kingdom Metazoa; phylum Arthropoda; class Insecta; order Coleoptera; family Curculionidae; genus Polydrusus; species Polydrusus tereticollis. The sequence goes on from OY987335.1 coordinate 7,262,214, forward strand.
ACACCGTCAATGGTGATAAGAACAGTTTTGCCAATTATTTTGGGATCGTAGTATAGTGTAACATAAATAAGTGTTTAGTTGTACTTTATTGAAATGTGTGCTAGCAATATTGCACGTTTTTTGTTCACATTCTTTTAGAGGGCAAGCCTCGTGCTTCGGACTATAAGTTGTTATTAACATAACTATAAATTATTATTACCATTAAATCAAAACCAACAATTATATTGAAATTCTATATGACCGGATTGTAATTAGATTATTTCTATTGAAATATTAGCTATTTTTAAACACAAAATAATGTTTGCCAAACGGTTCACGAGATTAAAGCAAAAACGACCCAAATCCGATCCCAAAATTTTAATTAGATTATACTCAGTTTAGTATCAATTATGTATACAGCGGTTGCGTTGAAATTAACCTAATTCAAAAACCGCTTAAACGAGTTCTTTATTATATTTATATAAAACGTATTCTAATGAAAAATTTTTAAATTTTTTTGTCTATCTGTTAATATTACAGTATGCCAAGAGTCGGATTTTGAAGTCAATGACACGATAATGATATAAATTTAAAGCTGTCGTAGTTAGGAATGAGATACCCAGCTTATCAAAATTTGATTGTTGTTCACTCATTCGAAAGAGTCGACAGTCTATGAGGAAAAAATAGAATTCATGCTTTCTAGCTGGTGGTAGTCATTTTCAGTAGTTCTTGTAGATCAGTGTTTCTCAACCTGAGTTCTGGGGGTTTGGGGTTTCGCGTCAATAACCCATAAATAGTAGTAAATAGTATCACCCTACAAAGAAAAGTCAAAAAAATATTCATAGTACCTACTCTAATGCAACACGATGATTATTTTTTATCCACCGACAAAATTCCATACGTTTAGCATAACCTTCCGGTTTTAGGTGCTGTACTCTCTAAACATCGTATGGATATAAGCCTTGCTCGGGGAGCGCGTTTATTTCTTTTGTTCTTCTTGAGCTGGTCGTTGCATCTTCTTCTACTAAATCCAGAATATTTTCTCCTTTTTCTAAGTAGTTGTCGAGTAGCTCGATTAGATGCTATGTTAGTACTAGCTTAATACCGGTCTCGCACAATTTGTTGAAAACTCCAATAAATACGTTTCTATTAGGATGTCTCTGACATTTGACGCAACACAATGATAAAAATACGAAAAATAACTAAAAAATTAAGGTTCTCTTGTACCCAGATCCCCGCCAATGAACTAATTGTAAAATTTAAAATTAAACCAAAGTAAAGTGCTCTAATCCCTTATGTTTAACAAATATCAATAAAATATCGTTTGGAATTAATTAAGAAAATGAAAAAAAAAATACAAAAATTTTTTTTTAACACCCTGTATTTCGAAAACCAAACGACATGCGAAAAACTTAGCTCCAGCAATAGTGGAGAGGCACTAACGATGGAAGCCTTGACAAATCAAGCGTTTACTTAAGCTGAGAGAAGAATAAGTCCAAAAAGACACTCATACCCTCTTTTAAACGATCCAGGGCTTCGTTCAACTCCATTTCCTTATTTGAAGTTTGGCCAACATGGGTTTCTTCACATTGCTTTCACGTTTGTGATACACTTCTGGAGTTCAGTCCGTTCCTTCCGACTCACCCTGTATAGGTATACTATGCATGGGTTTATTCCGTCATGCATTCCTCAGAATAAATAAATAAGTAACAAACAAAAGTGCTTCATCTTATTAACTCAATAATTTACATATTTTGGGCTACCTAAGCTGGAGACGTGGTATTTGTCATAAATAGTTATATTAAACAAATGACTATCCTAAGTGAAATATTACTCTGTGTGGGTTTTACATAGGGATTTCGTATCCTACCTACGACACTGATTAAATTCAAAACTAAAAGGATTTTAATGTGAATCGGTGGCTCGAAAAGTTTTTGGTTTTTGTTGGGACATACCAGTTCGAAACTTTTTACTTATTGCGGTTATAATCAGGCCGGATTAGGAATTACAAAACTCGAAGACGAGCGATGTCGGTTTTTATTTTTAACTGAACGGACTTTGACGAAGGAAACGAAAAAAAAGTACGAGCTTAAAATGTATATTTTCCTCGAGTAAAATTAAATACGTATTTATTTATATTTGCTCGACAAGTATACGGTGAAAAAAGACATAAATATGCAAATTAAAATATGGCAGAGACGGAGATTTTTAAAATATAGGTAGCTCTAATCTTTCTTAAAAATAAATGTGAATAATTCGCCCACCAGAAAAACAAATTTAATTTAATCAAGTTCGAGACATCTACAATTTAATTGGTTTGACCAAATAACAAATAATATGAACCTTAAGAACTGTGAAACAAGCACAACTTTAACTAAAAACAGTGGGCTATCCCGGGGCTATTTCTTGGGGCCACTAGTGATTTAGTTAGGGTTGTCAACGTTCCTTTCTTTGTTTCAAAGGACAGTCCTTAATTTTAGGGTGTTGTCCTTTGACTTTTATGAGATGTCAAAGGACGGCAATAAATCGTTCTGTAAAAACAAAATAACTTATCAACCCTTTAAAATACTTAATTTAAAATTATTGTTAATATAAGCCAGTTCCTAACAGGGATCATTTAAAACAAAAAGCTTTGGCATTACCGGTGAAACCAGAAGTGGCTATCAATTGTTTTGACCAAATTTTCAATTTCGTTTCTAAAACTATTTTAAAATAGTAGTTTCGTTGCTACCCGATATTATAAATTTTATATCCTTAATCTGAATATTATAGAAATTAACAATTTGCCTAAACTGTAACAATAACTTTCCCTAATTTATTGCTGCCTTGCACGTGACATTTAACCTAAAGTTAAAATTAGTTTTCCTGCCAAGTTCACGGTTTTCATAATTATTATGTCAGCACGCCTTTGAAAAACTATGCTTAAACACAGTATATGGATTATTAGGCAGGTTTAACAAGTAAGCGACATAATTTCATTTCAAAGCTGAAATAATGTCTTGAATTTATAGAAAAAGCGTGCTTGTCCACACCATATCATTATGGAATATTTTATAGATAAAATATAAAAAAATAAAACGAACCTTAGCTAATCATGTTTTAACATGGTCTTCAGTAGAATCTAGATATAGCACCATAGATAAAGAAGTTTAGCAATCATTTTTGCAATAACATATTTAACCACTACTTGTATGGAAGAAAATTTGTATTATTAACGGATCATAGACCTCTCCAATATATCTTTAGTGAAAACCGTGTGCTCACCCGAAGAAGAAGTAGGAACCAACTCGAGGACACCTTTTACCCTGACGCAAAAATAGTATATTATTAACCAAGGTTTAGACAGCCATCATTATTGCCCGAGCGGCAAGTTTAAATCACGAGGAGCGGAGCGACGAGGGATTTAAGACGCGAGGGCTATAAGTTGTCTAAACCGTGGTTAATATAATATTTTTTCCACTACTACAAACTTTTATAAGACATTTATCTTTATAGTATTAATAATTATAAAAAATGATAGGTAGGTATAAGTATATTTTTTAATCAAGTGACCTGCGCTTTGGAATTGGCAAAATATTTTGTTGTTTTGTCAGGTGGCTTTGTTAATGTCAATTTTTGTTCATTTATGTCATCAGATTTCACGAGTTTTCCGTTTTTTTAAAAAATGAGCAAAGAAAATGTTAGTGATATTATTATGTGTACACCTCCAGAATTAAGGATGGAAGCAGAAAAAATGTTGATTGTATCGATATTTTACAATATCAAGTAATCTAATATGTATTGATAATTATCTGGTTGCCTAACCACATTCATGTTTATGAGTTCATGTTGTAGAATCAAAAAATCAAGTTACTTGCGTTCAAATAGATTCTTGAAGATAGGTCAATAATGGATTTCAATGCCTTATTATTGACCATGGTCAATAATAACTTATAAGGTAGAGAAAAACGATTTCTAACGTTAATAATCGGTCAATAATGGCGATGTTATAGGTTAGTAGTGGAAAAAAAATATTAAGCAGAAAATAACAAAAGATCGAGTACTACAACAACAGGTGTCTAAATTCACGCAAAATAATTGGCCAGAAAGGAAATATTTAATACCAGAGCTGTTAACAAACTTTTAAAAGCGTGACGAACTCTCAGTGCAAGAAGGAATCCTTTTATTTTATGTTGCACGATGGACATCCCGGCATCACTGCTATGCAGTCCATTGCCAGATTGCATGTTTATTGACCTAACATTGAGAAGTCATTAATAGAATTTACGCAAGAACGTGTTTCCTGTCAAAGTTCAGGTCAAAATGAACAAAGTTTACCTCTGTTTCCTTGGGCACTACCAGCTAAACCGTTGAGAAGAATGCACCTAGATTTCGCAGGCTCTTTTCAAGGGAAAATGTGAACGGTGGTCCTCGAGCCTACACCAGATAGTTAGAGGTGATACCCATGCAGAACATAATTTCTACAAACACAGCCCTTATGGAAATTCTCGCTCGTTTTGGATTACCTAAATTTATAGTTTTAGAAAACGGACCTCAACTGACATCGGAAGAATTTTCAAACTACCCTAAGCAAATTGGTACCACACATATTAAAGTAATACTCTACCATCCAAAATCCAATGGACTCGCGGAACGAATGGTAAAAACAATTAGATCTCCTAGCGAATTAATGTTTGGTAGAGGCTCCAAGTAATATTTTGACTATTTGAAACCGAACATTACAAGAAATATGGAAAGAGAAAAACTGAATCAAGCAAGATTACATGACCGCGGAGCAAAAGCATATATTTTTAAGGAGGGTCCCTCCGTATGGGTTGACAATCAAGCACCTTATTCTTGCATTGTTGATATAGAAAGGTTGCAGAGAAGAAAACATGCAGATCAATTACAGTCTCGAGAATGGTCCCAAGAAGCAAACTTGCGAACATCACCAATGGTTACGTCAACAGATATAGAGCAACTAATAACTCTTAGTCCGCGACCAGATGTATTTCGTCCGGTAAATAAATCCAGTACCAATGAAGAAGCAGCATTAGGGAACGGAAAAGATCCCAAGCAATGGATAACCAGAATTACCAGAATGGAGTCAATTGGAAAAAAGTAAGAGTGGAAGATCCAAAAAATCCTAAAGGGGTGAGTTCGATGAAAAATAAATAATTGGAAGATGGAGACTTTGAAACAGGGGCCGCAGCTGTAGAAACCCTTTCATAGAAGAAAAATGTAAAACTAACCTAAAAAGCATAATCAGTATTAATGTTTTTAAAGGGCAATAATAATTATCGTTGTTAGTTGTTTAGATAATTATGAATAATTGAAGCATCTTTTCCAAAAATTGTACGCACTGTCTCTCTCTGCCAAAATAAATGTTTAATTAACCCCAAACTTTGAGTTTACTCCAGTAGTCCCATTTCGGCTTTGCAAAGGAAATGTATTGCAAGTCTCGAGTAATTGAAATGAGTCGCTTAATTTGGCGGGTCTAACAAGACATTTATCAAAAGCATAAAGAAATGGCAAAGTTTTCATATTAACCCAAAAGTGCTACACTTAATTACAATTTTCCACCCCTGTTGGATAATCGCGTAGAGGAGGAATGAACATATTTTTATTTTCAAATTAATAGAGTTATATTTTTTGGCGTTAGTGATTTTATGTGACAAAATAAAGGTAGAATATCGAAATCTTAATATTTTCCCAGTTATACAGCCTGTCTAAATTCAATGATTGTTTATTTCCTTATTTTTAACATGTTGCAATTATTTAAAAACACATTTAATTGACGAAATCATTATCGAATTTGATCGAATTAAGCGTAAATTGTGATAATGTAATGTTCGCATATTTGGGGCTCTGCTCCTAAACATACCCTGAGATTGCTAGATTCCATTCAAAGAAGTGCCATTCGCTTGATCGGCGACCATAGTCTGACAAACAACCTGGAAAGCCTTGAACATCGAAGGCAGGTTGGCGACTTGGGTCTATTTTACAAATATTTTCATGGCAAGTGTTCAACTGAGGTTGCCCGCTTGATACCACCCAGAGCGGTGCATGGTAGAAATACACGACGAGCCACTGCAGCCCACCAGTACGTGGTTCAGCTTAGTGTCCCTCGAACGACACTGTTTCAAAATTCTTTCATCTGGAGAACGTCATCACTCTGGAACGACCTCCCTGAGATCGTGTTCCCCAACGAATATAATCTCCAAAGATTCAAGACCAACGTGAATCGTTTCCTGCGCACACCCACCGCTCCTAGAGCGCCATAAAGGATTTATCCTGTAGTGCTGTGCCTTATCATAAAAAAAAAAATATATTACGCGTTTGTCCATAATTAATTTTAATTCAGATAATTAAACTTTAATTAAATTTCCCAATAAAATAATTTAATTCAGCGAATAAAATATTTTGTTGCTCGTTTTTAATTAAATATTTGTATGAATGAATTCGTTTAAGGTTATCCCAATTAAATATTTTTTTAGTGTGGATGATTGTAACACCCTCGGTAACCCCTAAGCTTATTACCAAAATGCCAATGTATTCAATCACCACCTAAGTCTGTGTATCAAGCAAGGGTATAAGAACCTCGGTTAAACGTTTTGTAAAATTTTAATAAATTTATTATTATGCCGAAAACATAACTTAATCAACTCGGTAAACACAATGGATCGACATTTACCCCACAAATCTTATTTTAAATTAGCAGCATTGAAATACATGCACTCTCTGCTCCCGTATAATAGAGCTCTGAAATATGATACTATTATACCTCATGTGAAATATGGAGGTATTAAACTTGTGCCGTGATGCTTTGCTTTTATATTGTCATACTGTATGAAAACGCGGGCCCATTACCGCTGTATGCTAAACTTTAAACAGCATTATCATAATATCCTGAAGGACACTTGTTGATGGTAGGGTAGTCCTTTATCATGGAGGAATTATGGCCAACGCAAGGCCCTTTTTCAAGAAATTCACACGCCCCTATTGTTCAAATTAAATGTTTAATTAACTCCTAACTTTGAATTTATTCCGGTAGACTCATTTTGGCTTGCTCTGAGTAATTGAAATGATACGCTTAATTTGGTGGGTCCACTGAGACATTTATCAAAAGTATAAAGAAGCTTATAAGGTTTTGTGTAACAGTTGTGTTCATAAAAAAGCATAGACATAATTTGTGCAAGTGTAAATAGACTTTTTTTTTATCAAATACACATATAATTTATCAGGTTAAATAAAGAAGCAAATTGTAAAAGAATCTAAAAACTAATGGAGTATACGACCTTTCTTTAGACTTTTTTTCTTTGGTAAGAATAGACATGCACGGATAAGTTAAAATTTTACATCACAATATATTGACTACAAAGTAATTTTTAAAAAAACTAAAACAAGGGAAAGGTTAATTAATCATTTAAGTTTTCAAATATTTTTACTGAATGATTCTATTTGGAATATTAACTAAGTTTCTGAATTTAAGAGGAGGCGTATTTTTCTATATTAACACCATAATACTGAGTGACAAAAAAGTCGCGCATAATGCCTGTAACTTTTAAATTACCTCGTAAACGAAAAAGTGACCTTTATGAAAGTTGTTTAGTAAATTATTCCTCATATTTCTACCTGCCTGAATTTTTTCTGTCATTTCTGTTTTGGTTGCCATACAGACCAAGTTACTTCTTTGAAATGGAACACCATGCATATGATTGCATATTTGAATTCTACTGGGAAAACTCTGAATTGTTTGTATTTCAAATTTTTATTTATTTGAAATTGTAACAAACTTTATAATAACAAAATAAATAGCCTAAAAAATTGAACAACTTAACATCGGAATAATAAACAAGTAAAACCTTTTTAGTGGATCAGGTGTTCAAAATGACCACCACTTTCTTCTAAGCACAGCGCCAGTCGATTCCTGAACCCGTCTACAACGTTTAAAAGAAAGTCCTTTGGAATGGCCCGAATTTCAGCACTAATTCTGACTTTTAAGGATTCTAAGTCATTTGGACGGTTAACGTAGACTTTGTTCTTTAAGTGTCTCCACAAGAAGAAGTCGAACGGGGTTAAGTCCGGGGATCGCGGTGGCCAGTCAATAGCACCTCTTCTGCCTATCCAACGTCCTGGAAATTGTTCGCTTATGTATTGTATAACATTTGCCGCATAATGCGCAGGTGCTCTATCTTGCTGGAACCATATATGTTCGTTTATGCCATTATTTACACCTGGTAAAACCATTCTGCAAGAAGAAATTATGTGACTCCTGAGGAGGTCCAGATATTTTTCGCCATTTAAATTACCATCTATGAAAAAAGGTCCCACAATATGTCTACCAACTATGCCCGCCCAAACATTAACTTTTTCAGGCCTCTGAGTATGACCTTCCTGGCCCCAGTGAGGATTCTCAGCATACCAATGACGATAATTGTGCCTATTAACAATGCCATTTAAGTGGAAAGTAGCTTCATCCGAGAAAATGATATTTGTTGCGAGGTTATTATCATTGCATCTTTCCATCATCAGCTCACAAAATCCAGCTCCTCTAATAAAATCGTCCTCGTTTAACTCGTGCACCAACTTTATCTTGTAGGGATGCAACTTCTTCTGATTAAACACATTTTTCGCTGACTGATGAGACACATTTAAATCCATTGCTATTGGCCTGAATGATTTTGTTGGATTTTCATGTATTGAGAGCATGATGCCCAACGCTTTGTCTCACCCGGTTGCTGTTTTAGGTCGACCTGATCTAGCGGCTTCCCTAACACTGCCTGTTGTTAACAAACCTGATCTTGCGATCTCTTCATATTTCCGTAACCGCTCATTATTAAAATTTCAACTTGTTGTTTCTCATTCAAATGAACCATAGTGTAAACAAATTAGAAATCAGACAACAGAAAATTACAGAGAAACTTAAAATTGACACCTCTTATGTCGCTGTCATGAAAACACCTTGACTAAACTGGTGGGTATTAGGTAGGAATAATTATAATTAGGAAGTTTTTCATTTTTGAGTTGTCATTATCTCGGAAACGCTTACAGAGAGGTAAAAATTTAAAATACAAAAAATTCAGAGTTTTCCCAGTAGAATCCAAATGTGCAATCATATGTAGGGTCTTCTATTAAAAAAAAGTAAGTTAGTCTCTATTCCAAACCAGAAATGACAGAATAAATTCATGCAAGTAGAAATGTGGGGAATAATTCACTGAACAACTCAAAAGTTACAGGCATTATGCGCGAATTTCTTGCCACTCTGTATTAACGAACGCACTTTTACTGCACTAATGCCTTGCAGGAAGGGTTTCTTCTACTTTAATAATTTTGAAAAAGATATATAAAATGTTATAGTGATTCGAATATTTTTAAAAAAAATTACAATAGGTGTAGAAAGAGAATATTATTAAATAATATACAATTGGGGGATCAACCTGTTACATGCAACAATATTAAAGACAACATCTGGCACAAGACCTAGTTAAAAACAACTGAAATATTCATTAAAAGAAATATGATTTTTCCATAGTAAGTAATTTCTACAGAGATGAATTATTAAAGACTCTGTAGTTTAGGTTTTTGACTGAGGGTTAAAATGGAATTGTTAATTGCCCAACAAGATTTACTCCTGGGACATAACCCTTATAGCATTAACGAACTACCCTGCCTGTACCAAATGCCATTTATGTTATTATGATTAAAAGCTGTTAGATTACTGGAGTAGGTAATTAAATTAAATTATGACCAGCACTATTTATTCAGATGCGTTACTACTTTTATACGATATTGTGAAGTGTAATAATCAAGATAAATAATTTAATCATTTATATTAACATACAGCAAAAATTAAAGGGACTATTCTCTGGACTATTCTAAGAATAGTTTATCCTTTGATTTTTCTCGCACTATATCTTCGAAACAAAACGGTCTTTCGAAAATCATGAAAGAACAAAATATTCTTAGAATATGCAAGAAAACACTATTGTTTTAAGATTTCCACTATTGTTTGTCAACATGACACGTGTTTCACCGTCACAGCGGCTTCATCAGATGTGAGGTATACAAACTACACACACACAAATAATTTCGGAGTTAACATTTTTTGGTTAGTGGTTGAATTGGCGGAGTTAAAAATTAACAAAAAAGTTGTTGTTGACAGTTGACACCCTGTATATATCTCTAACTAACAATTTTTGGTATTACGGTTAACTCTTCAAATAGTTATAATCAACAACCGTAATTAGTTAACAAAACAAAAGATTCGTGTAAATTCTACTTAATAAAGTGGTGAACTTAACCAACTGTCTTGGTTAACTAAACAAATTACTGGTTAAAATTACCAATATATGTGGTTAACTTTTAACTTAATAAAGTGTTATTGGTACACCTTCAATTGGTAAATTTTAACTGAACTGTTGTATCATTTAACCACTCAAAGATTGCAAATTCAACATCATGTTTATAAAAATTCCTTAACCAATTCTGGTGTGGACCGTTTTGAATTATTTCTCGTGTTAAAACGGAATTAAAATTTTTTTGTGTGTAAAATCTTAATTTATAGGGTCTAAATTACAGGTAACATGGGAAACACCAGTCTAAATCTTTTGGTCTTAAATTATTTAACAAAGAGTTTTAAGTATATTTTATGGTAACATTAAGTTTAACAATGGAGAGGTGCACAAATCTCTTTTATCATTTAGTAAGTTAGGGGAATACTTAATTTTGTTATCTCCAACGATTCCAATAAATTCAATTTTAACCCTTTTTGCTCTACATGTAAGATATTATAATCATTATTAAAATTGTGATTTTCCAATTTTAAATGATCTGCATATGTAAAATGTTTATTATTTTTGGTAAACGAATCTTGATGATCTTTGATTCTCGTTCTTTTCGGCGTCCGAAAATTAAGATTTCAGTTTGTATACCTCACATCTAATGAAGCCGCTGTGACGGTGAAACACGTGTCATGTTGACAAAATATAGTGAAAATCTTAAAACAATAGTGTTTTCTTGCATAATTTTTTATTATGGACCTTCACCAAGTTAAGGTCGAAACCATTAGAATTCTTAGAATTGTCCAATGAATAACCCGTTTAATTCTTGCCGTATGGTTAATAAACACCCTGTATATTTTGTGGCTTTGTAAGATAGGTAGTTCAAGATGTACTGTCATTCCTGGATGGGTGCAAAAGATAGGAAGCCATACCTTTTATTTGGATTGAGTAATTTTTACAGATTTTTTTTATATTTAAACCTGATAACCAAATGAGAGTTGCAGCACGTGGCTACATCTCGTGGCAACCACACGTATCAACCCAACCAGGACAGCGAGAATCCATATAGGTTCAAACGCTGGCAAGGCGGCCCATCGCGGGCAAACTACGTTGGGTGTCGCTGGAAGCCAATGTATCGGTTCAGCCTACCGAAAGCCGACAATTCAAAAAACACAAACGTATAATAAAAATAAGTTCGTGCATAGAATTGTCCCTTATCCTTTCCGTCAGACCCAATCCTTGGACGCGTTTCGCCGTTTACGGCTCTTCAGCAAGGCTCCGGGTCTGACGAAAATGTAATAAGATGTAGCCACGTGCTGCAACTCTCATTTGGTTATTTGCATTTCTGTGTGAAAACACTTTGAGGTCCCTTACCTTTTCGTCAGACCCGGAGCCTTGCTGAAGAGCCGTAAACGGCGAAACGCGTCCAAGGATTGGGTCTGACGGAAAGGATAAGGGACAATTCTATGCACGAACTTATTTTTATTATAAGTTTGTGTTTTTTGAATTTAAACCTGATCTTTTGTCATGTTTTGTTTGAACACCTGTAATAATGAGTGTAATGGTAATGTATATTATTTCAAGGGTATAGATAAAACATTGGTGATCCCTGTTGCATAAGGATATAATAATAGAGGTGCAGAAATGTGTCCCTTTTATTACATCATTATTTAAAACCTTAAGCATGATAATCATAATATCCTAAAAGACACTTGTTGATGTAAGGGTAGTTCTTTATCTCGGGAAGTTATGGCCGACACGGGCGCATTTTCGAGTGGTTCACACGCCCCTCGCTGTCCAAATTAAATGTTTAATTAACCCCAAACTTTGAATTTATTCCAGTAGGCTCGTTGCAGACCAACAGATGAGGAACCGCATCGCGACTCTCAAGTAATTGAAACGGTCCGAAGAGATATTTGTCAAAATAAAGAGAAATTGTAAAGTCTGCGCGGGATTAAAATATTTTTGAGTAATTTACAGATTCTAGAGCATTGTAAATACGGTCCTGATTTTACTTCTTCGTAGATCATTTCCAATCAAATGCATTAGTCCAGTTTTAGTATGATGCAGGGGAAAATTTATTTTTCATGAACGATAAGTGCAAACGCTTTGGGCATAACAAAATAAAAAAGTGAACACCATCGTTACAATTTTTCGAAGAAGGTATCTTTGTGCTGTTAAAATGGGCATACTGCTCTATGTAACGAGGGAAAATGGTTAATTTAATTCGTCTTTTAGTGCTCTATAGAGCAGAAACACAAGAGAAAATGATCTAAATATGGGGGAATGGAAGAATCTGTATGTTTTTGAGTAAATACGGTTCTTGATTGTATTATTCAGTTCCATCAAAGGCATTATTTTAGGTTTAGTTTGGCAAATTTATTGTTCGTAAACAAATGCAAAGTTTTTTGGATACATATTTTGGAGAAATTAAGAATCTCGCATGTTTGGGGAAGGGGTCTAACCTAGACGAGGCAATGATTTTTGATGGAGATGAGAAAAAATAGCGAAGCAGGCGAAAACTATTTTGAGACCACGCCGAAATTTTGTACTTAGATATTTACGTGAGTTTGGCTGTGTTTTGAATAATTACTATAAAATCCATTGCTGAACCTATACTGGTTACCCAGTAGATTCTTGTATATGTACTCTAGTACTTATCTTTTATACTTATACTCACAATACTCGAGTATGCTTTGCTTGTACTCGGAACTGACCAATATCAACATACAAAACGTAGAAATAACAAGAAAACGCGTGATGGTTTTTTCATATTACTTCTACTTACAGTAGCCACTAAAATAGAGCAGGTTTCTACGCAATACATATATGTGGTTGTGGTAATACTGTGGTCAGCACCGGTTGAACCTTTTCAATGCATACATTTTTTTAAGTATTGAATTTTGATTCGATCGGTCTGCCAGCCCTAAAGAGGAGATCTGTATTTTGTCAATTCTTTCTCTCAAAGTTATATTAACCGTATTGTTGCAATTAACAATTCATTGTCTTAGAATTTTCTTAGAGAACGGTATATCATATCTTAAAAGTGGTGCTTTGAAAGCATCCGACGTGTTATGAACAGTCACTTCTCCCGAGAGTTAAGTTAGAGAATAGACATCCAGGCAGATTAAACGGTCCAGACCCACACGGTGCGAGCCGTGCTTGAAAATTTTTTTGTCTCGTAGGTATTCAACTCTCCACTCTAAAATTTTAACAGTATTTTAAAAAAGGTGTGAGTTGATTTTTTCAATAAAAAAAAGGAAAAAACTCATGTCCAAATTTGAAAAAATTGCATTTATTTATAAGTTTTCAATTTTTGTCGTTTAAAAAATTACAAAATTGAGTTTTATTATACTCCATTCGAAAGCTAAAAAAAAGGCGAACATTTTATGTATGTGATAAATTTTTATATCTTCATTCGATATTGCTGTATAAGCGATCGGAAAAAGGTGTTTTTTTACGAACGTGAAATTTCAAAAAAAATTTTTCGAAAAATCTTTGATTGCTGAACCGTAAAAAAAATTGTTCGTGGGAAAAAAATTTTGAGTTGCAAATTTTGTGTGGAATGCCCCATATACTGTATTTGAAGTTAAGTACTAGGTATAAACATTTTTGTACAGTGGAAACTTGGCCTATAATAGGTACAGTACTGTGTAACAAGGTAAAGTGTTTAATATATCTATATTTTACAGTACAGCAGATGCAGGTGGGTTGTGGACTAATGTTAAATAAGTCCACTTTCCCTTGCTGTTTACAAACGACTTGTTCATATCCAAAGAAGCGTGAGGGGGCAAGTTATGATATTAGAGCGAAACGATATCAATCCTAATTCCTATGACCACTAACGTTGTTATAAATTTTACCAAATGCTACCCTGTCCTCGCGTAGTAACGTCTCTGGTCCCAATCCAATACATGTATTTTTAACGTTAAGGAAATTATTGATTTTATAAGAAAAATAGCCGTCAAAGACTTAAAAATAGAATTCAGTGGGAATTTTCTAAATCAGATCAATTAATTTATTAGTCCTTTGAGGGAAACCAAAGCTTAATATTATGGTCGCTTGATCCCAATCTCCGATAACAACGCAGTAAGGCGTTATGCACAAAAACAGAATCGACGTCAAAACAACATAAACCCAATCAGTTGTGGGCTACTGGTTAGTACTTAATAAACTATTATAAATGAATTTTAATGCTCTGGAACCTCTAAACACAGTGCAAAATTATATATTGAAAGTAATTTTCCAAAAAGAGAAGCGTTATCCAACTAATCAGCTATACGATGAGAATATTTTGAATATTCGAATGTTGTATTTCTATAACATTTGTCTTTTTGTATACAAGAATAAAAATTTACAAGCAGGACTGGAGCACACATATCAAACTAGACAAATATGTAATCAGAATTTAGTAATTTTTCCTCTTCTGCGGGCTTTGTTTCTTTTTTGTTGTTGTTGTTTTTTTTTTCATTTAATCACAAGAATTTAATAAACCAAATCTTCATTTTTTTTTGCACATACAGGTTGTAAGTGATCTAGGTGCAATATAATTAAGGACTTCAATGTAGTTAACTTATCTATAAAGCATGTACTGTTAGAAAAAAATTTTGAATTAATAAAATTTGAATTTGAAATTTGAATACGTTTTATGTAATACTAATAAGAAAAGTTAAAAAATACTGACAAAACTAAAAATATCAGTGCTGTTCATCTCGTTGTTTAAATAAATCTTAAATATTTCGACAAAAAGGAAACTTGTGAAACATCCAGTATTTCTTTATTGAGATCTCGTCGACTACTGCCCTGCTTCCACTTTGTTTGCTAACAGAACTGTTTCCAACAGAAACCATTGATTTGATAGAAAAACGATGTTAAAATTCAAAATCATTAATCAGGTCGTCAAACACCAGGTTTAAAAACAGATATGGGAAAAAAGTTCCTAATTCAGATCAATTAATTTAACGAACCTTATCAAAGATTAATGTTATTCTCACAGATGGTCCAATTTTCCGATAACAGCCATGGTAAAGCCGTTATGCATAAAAACAGAAACGTGTCAAAACAAGGTATATACGATATGTTGTGGGAAGCTTCTCCTTCTTTTCCTCCACATTATTCATTGGTTACGATAAAGGGATTTGCGTTGGAGAACTTTTATCTAAAAGGTAATTTGTTTACGAAACGGCCCCACGGCAACGGACAAAAACTTCACCGGTGCTTATTCGCACCTCGGCCGCAGCTGTTTGAATAAACAGCAATGAGGCGAAAAGCCGAAGGTCGATATTGGTATACTAGACGAGCTGGAACTAACCCAGTTACATAAAACATTTTTAAAAAATATGTTCTATATGGCATTTTTTTTTTATTTGGACAAATGTCAACAATTTATTTACAAGAAGAATATAGTATAAAGTCCTTAACCTTAAATACACCCTTAAATACACAAAATAGCAATAGGTAGGTGCCCAATAAATATAAAGTTTCTGTGAGCATCCGCCCAGCGATTCGTTAATCAGAGTTGAACTGCCATAACCCAGGCAATTTAAAATACACCCCAACATTCTTCATAAAAATCTTGAACAGCAAACAGATACAATTACGTTATATAATACTTAATTCTATACCCATTTATCAGTGCCAAATGATCACAAAAATCCTATAGTGTCTCTAATTTTTTGTGTGTTATATATTACACAGACGTTTAATTTTTTTTTATATCTTATGGACCATTTCTATAATCTGCCAGTAGTAAATTTAGAACTCTTGGAGCAACTTATGCAATACATCTCTCAGCGGCATGATAATGCGTGTTCGATAATATTAATTGATCATTGGTATTTGCTCTTGTCATGATGTTGTGATTTATATAGTTTTGAAATACCCACTTGCTCAAAAGAAATCGCAATAAGCGCCCTAATCAACAGTGGCGAGCTACCGCAGAATTTAAGGGATTAAAAGAACAAACCAAAGAACAAATTCAAGATGAGTTTGAAAAACAGTTAGGGCTCAATATTGATTGACCGAAACAAGGGGCAGTTCCAATGACGGAAATACAGCCAGAAAATTTTTTGAGCAACATGAGGTAAGCGCCAAAATCACTGGCCTTAACGAGAAACTGCTTAGGACGTTTTTCACGCTGTTAAGACTTTTGAACTGCAAAGAAAAGCTTAATGTAAATAAATTTAACGATTTGTATCTCAGAGAGTATTCGTGGTACAATATGCCGATTAGTGTTCACAAAATACTGGTTCATGGTTACGAGGTTATCTCTAACTTCTCCATACCGATTGGCGAAATGTCAGAAGAGCGTTTGGATGCTAGGCATAAAGAAATTCGGAAAGAAAGATTAATACATACTAGAAAAGTTTCCCGACTACAATAAAATATTGATTTAATTAATCGGTTGATCATCACATCAGATCCTCTATTAGCGTCCCATTGCAATATAAACAATAAAAAGGGAAAACGTGTACCTGATCACAGTATGCTTGAAGAATACTTTATTCGTACAGAAAACACTAATCCTTTGTCAGAATTTAATATCATGAATACTTTCGAAGATAGCGAAACAAGTGGAAGTGACTCAGGGGCAGAATAAGATATAAATATATGTACCTACTTGTTTTTCCTGGAATTAGGTTCATATTATTCGTATTTGTTGTTATTAACGTTAGTATTATAATTTATTTTAAGAACCATTTTCACTCTACATTAATGTGTTATTTCAGGTGCAAGTTCAAATCATTTTTTTTTTCTAACTTTATGTTAGAGAATAAATGTGTTTTGTTTTATATGTAGAATAATAGCCAACAAATTGGTGGTAAATAAATCAAATAATAATATAAATTTGTTTTCGAGTTCTGATTTTTGTCCCACGTCCCCATAAGATCGCTGCACTGTGCGGTGTCATCAGCAAAGCATACTGTTTTTACATCAGGAATCACAGACGACAGATAAATAGTTCCAATACTCTACCTCGTACACGAATGTTGTTTAATTTATTCAACAAGATTGGCTGTGGTGCAGCCACGGGGGGGTCAGAGGTTAATCGCCCCTCCAGAGACCAAATAAATGTTCCCAAACAACGTTTACAATATCGTTCTTACTCTCTTTCTGTTCTCTTTCTTGTGAATAACCGCCCCCCCCCCCCCGAACCTGTTCCCGGCTGCGCCACTAATCAACGGTATCAAGGGCCTTTGAGAGATCAGATGACAAGTTTTATTAGTTACTTTAGTTGGTTAGGTTCCGTTTAAATGTGGTGTGTTATCAGGTGTTAGTTTTTTAGTATAGGCTAGGTTCTTTACTTCTTAAGGAACTCGGTTTTATGGTGGGTTCAAAGCTTGTCTAGTAATCAAAAGTCATTCACTATATCTAGATGTAGCCAACTGCTGTTGATGACCCTTAAGGAGTACAAACCGGGAATTTCACACACGCCGAAGACCAGTACAAAATTGCAAATAAAAAATTGTAAAATTTGTCTGAAGTATTTTTCAGCTCGTCTATAAAAGGATCAGCACACACCGGGCAGCGTCGTTTCTATATTGGATTGCCGAGAGATCTTCAAGATTGTGGGGGATTTGCAACGGCCCCAAATCGAAACAGAGCAAGTTTTCGAACGTGATCGCAATGCAAGATCCATTAGGCGACTATTCGATTGATATTTATGAAAGCTTCAGCGAGATTCCGCGGAGGTGTCTAGCTCACGTAACTTTTACAGATATTAGTGAAACAGCCGTTAAAAATCTTGCTTTGATAAAAGTGGATCTGCCAGTGGCGGCTAAAACTAATTTAAATGTAATAAAAGTATTATTCTGTTATTCAAATGCTTAAATATTTTCTCAGCGAAATATTTTAGCATCTAGCAGCTTTATAGACGATTTATTTCAAGAATGACGTATTTTATATTTGCACTTTAGAGTTTTCCTTTTCTATCGCTCTTTAAACCATATACGTTTGTCTTTTATTTAAAATTAAAAACATGCATTATGATAAAACTAATGGTACAGAAAAATATTGGCTGGAGCAATAGTCCCTATTATTTCACTTTTGTGCTTTTGTTTTGTAAATACCGTTCTCTCCCAACAAACCTTTTTGTATATAAAATTTCTGAATACCTTTCAGTAAAATTTACATTATATTGTGGATTTCCGGACGATTTCCTTGAAATTCAAGCCTTAGTTGTTTTCAGTCCCCCTTTACCTTGATTCTTCCATAAAAAATCCTAATTTAAAGGACTCAATACGATTCAAGACACATTGTTCTTTAAAATTTGTATTTACTTCTGTTACTTGAAAACTGCTAAAGAAGAGAACTTATAAATTTCAGAGCAAATTTTGTTTCATAATTTAAATTTAATACTCTATATATGCTTCATTATTAAATTAAAGACATTTTAAAAGATTGCGAACTTTCTCTAAAATTGAACTGAGCCTCATTTTCGTTTCCTCTTTTCCCGAAAAAAATCCTAAATTAAATCCCTCGTTGACAATTGAAAATCCTTTATTTTCTAAACTTTTCGAGGCTTCGAAATTGCGTTAAATAAAAAGGAATGGAAGGCTTAGATTGATTGTAAATTTATTTAGCCAAATTGACCATTTCATATATCTTGGACTTTAATAAAAACTGCGTTTGTTTCATTAGGGTTTTTTCTCTTTTTGTCACTTTTTAAACCACATACACGGTGAGGTTCTTTTAAGTGTTACAAAGTGATATCTTGAAATATTTTCATGAAATTTTAGTCAGAGAGACATGGGGACATATTTAAAGTTTATTCCAATATGTTACCATTTTTAACATTAATTATTTTCTAAATGTTGTTTCAAGGATCTCCAACAAATGCTCATATTTATGAACTCTGAGTTATGAGGGCACTAAAATTTGGTTGGTAGTGCAAGTAGTTAGTAGGCAACGCGTGGAAGCTTTTTACACTGTCTTAGTTGTAATTGGAACTTTAGAACTAATGCATTTATGTCAGAAACATCAGTAATTAGAAATGGTACATGTATGGTATATACGAGAGACAATAAAGTCGCGCATAATGCCTGTAACTTTTGAATTACCTCGTATACGAACAAGTGACTTTTATGAAAGTTGTTTAGTAAATTATTTCCCACATTCCTACCTGCATGAATTTTTTATGTCATTTCTGGTTTGGTTGCCATAGAGACTAACTTACTTTTTTTAATAGAACACCCTGCATATGGGTGCATATTTGGATTCTACTGGGAAAACTCTGAATTTTTTGTATTTCAAATTTTCACCTATCTGCAAGGGTTTCCGAGATAATGACAGCTCAAAAATGAAAAACTTCCTAATTATAATTATTCCTACCTAATACCCACCAGCTGAGTCAGGGTGTTTTCATAACAGGGACCTAAGAGGTGTCAATTTTGAGTTCCTGTTTAATTTGGGTGTAAATAATGGCATACACGAACAGGTATGGTTCTAGCAAGATGGAGCACCTGCGCATTATGCGGCAAATGTTAGACAATACATAAGCGAACAATTTCCAGGACGTTGGCTAGGCAGAAGAGGTGCTATTGACTGGTCAGCGCGATCCCCGGACTTAACCACGCTCGACTTATTTTTGTGGAGACACTTAAATAGTTTTCCGCCAGGCGTATGATAGCATAGAGAGAAGTCAAGTATAAAATGCGATGGCGGAATTCTCAATACCAAAACAGCTCATCCAGATTACCAAAGTTTGTATGGAGGGCGGAGTATCTAAAGTACGAGTAAACAACAGTCTATCCAGTAGTTTCGAAATACACAGTGGACTTAAACAAGGCGACGCCTTGTCACCACTACTTTTTAACCTCGTCTTAGAGAAAGCCGTGAGATCAGCCGAAATACAAACCGAACTGCTAACAACTAAAGGTCCCAACCTACTACTAGCATACGCAGATGACATTGATCTCATCGGAAACTCCATCGTAACCGTAAAAGGCATTTTCAACAAGATCGAAAAAACAACAAGTGAAGTGGGATTGAAAATCAATGAAGAAAAAACGAAATACATGTGTATAAACAGAATGGGACGAAGAGATAGAATAGGACAAAACGTCAAAATCAACACCCTAAATTTCGATAGAGTAGAGCGTTTCAAATACCTTGGAGCTACAATAACTGCTGATAACGACGTTACGGAAGAAATCAAAGGCAGAATTCAATCTGCAAACCGCTGTCTATACGCACTTAACAATCTTATGAGGTCAAAAAACCTAACCCGAACATCAAAGATTAAATTTTATAGAACCATTGTCAGGCCAGTAATAACATATGGATGTGAAACGTGGACAATGACCAAAGCAAACGAAGAAAAACTCAGACGCTTTGAACGAAAAATCCTCAGAAAAATCTTCGGAGCCCACCACGATCCGACAACAAATCGATATATTGAAATACAGGAGCTCTACAACGATAGCGATATCATACAAGAGATTAAATCCCAACGATTAAGATGGGCAGGTCACGTACACAGGCTGCATGATGAAAGACTGGTAAGATTGGTGTGGGAGGAAGTCCCAACAGGAAAAAGACCACTCGGACGTCCCAGAATGCGTTGGAGAGATAACATTAGATCAGATCTACAGAAAATGAGTATCCCCTTTGACCAAAGATTGATGGAAGACCGCATCAATTGGAAGAAAGTTGTGCAGTCAGCCAAGACCCACCCAGGGTTGTAGCGCTAGATGATGATGATGATGATGATGACTTAAAGAACAAAGTCTACGTTAACCTTCCAAATGACTTAGAATCTCTAAAAGTCAGAATTAGTGCTGAAATTCGGACCATTCCAGAGGACTTTTTTTTAAACGTTGTAGACGGGTTCAGGGATCGACTGGCGCTCTACTTAGCAGAAAATGGTGGTCATTTTGAACACCTGATCCCCTTAAAAGGTTTTACTTGTTTATTATTCCGATGTTAAGCTGTTCAATTTTCTATGCTATTTATTTTGTTATTATAAAGTTTGTAACAATTTTAAATAAATAATATGCAGGGTGTTCCATTTAAAAAAAGTAAGTTGGTCTCTATGGCAACCAAACCAGATGTGGCAGAAAAAATTCACTTTTTCGTATACGAGGTAATTCAAAAGTTACAGGCATTATGCGCGACTTTCTTACCACTCTGTATAAATGAAGAGCAAATATAGTTTTTTAACTCGGTAATAATATGTAGGGTGTGTAATTTTTGACATTTAGTCCATCACTCTGTTATGAGAGATGGAGGATAATTTTGGAATTTGAAATGGGATTATGTACTTTTGATTCTATTGTTCGAATTTTCATAAAAAAAAGACTTTCTAACTAAAGCACTTTCTAACTATTTTCGGAAATGAATTTCGTACCCACTGTAAGAGTCAAGGGGTGTCAAATCCGGGGACCGAACTGGCTAGTTGGCCACATCGAAGTCAGCTCGTCCAATTCCGGACAAAATTAATGTTAGTCAGGTTTACAGTCCTGTAACTTTTTAAATTCTATTTAAGTAGCTTTTACTTGAAGGAAATTCATCACAATAAAGTAAATAAATGCCACTAACGGTTGTAATTTTCACAAAAAAATAATTGGAACCATACACTATGGTTCAGTTTACAACCATTGGTTACCTTCAATCCGCAGTTTTTTAAAATTTTAAATACGTTTACATGACATCAAAGCTAAGATAATCCAAATAGAGTTGTTAGGACGTATAGTTAGCTCATGCCCTGCTATTGAAATCGTTCCATAATTTTCGACCTTTGTATATAACATAATAATAAATATGTTTGAGTTGTAAAAAACGTGGTTTCCTTAGCCGTTCGTATTTGGCAGTCTCCCTAACTATAAATCACAATAGTTTTCGTTTATTGTACCCTAACTTGGAAAAATCCGCATTGCAGAAATCAAGACAAATTACAACCGATTTTGGCAAGTCCGGCAGACGCATTTCTAAAGTGTTGTCATTTGGCCAAGTTTGATAATTTACGCAGTAAGTTGAACCGAGCGTAATTTAAGGAAATCGAGCTTTTTTGGTTTTCAGGATAGCTTAGGGTGGCTTTTACAATATACAGGGTGTCTGTAAAAGGTCTTTACAAAAACCTACCACATATTCTTAAGACCAAAATTAGCCGATTTAAGTGAACTTACCTTGGTACAAAGTTGCTTAGTTTGGGCGCTAGACGGCGCTGCAGTGACAATTTTTAAATCGTTTTTTCGGATTAATTCAAAAACTGCTCATACTATTTTGTAGAAATTTTTTACGTTGGCATAGCTTTATGGGGCAAAAAAACCCATGTCACAATTCTGATTATTATCAGTCCATGGGCGTAGAACCTGGTTTTTTTTTACTAATTGCTTGTTTCAGATTTCTATGCCAATGGAACAAGAGGGGTTTGGGCACAAAATTCAGATGAATCAACTTATTTGCTACAAAAAAGGTAGATAACAATGCAAGTGCATCGAATTTGTAACACCCTGTATATAGTGTTTATATATATATAACGCCACAACAACTGGTTTTCTGTGTATTTGGCTTTCTTGGCCTTTAAACTTCCTTGGCGTTAGCAAATTTCATTAATATTCATGATTAAACGATTTTTTGGTGGTGGAAAACGAATTTGAAAGCGTTATCGTTTTGCAAGTAATTAAAACACGGATAAAAAAGAAATTAGCGATACAAACGTTTCCAACATAGCGCCATAAACTTTACTTAAAATTTAATCAACTAGAGGCGAAGTGATTTTGGCCTAATTAACAGGAATATTATTTGCGCCAATGGAAAATAAATAAACTGAATTATAATCAAGCCTTAAAAATATGGTAACGATAGCTATTTATCTTACAAGTACATAATATAAGGCTTTATTTGACGAGTCAGTACTAGAAGGTTGAGTACAATAAAGCATTACTATGAACGAGAGACATACAAGGTTTTACGAACAATTTCATTATAAAATTGTATTAAATAAGTTGCTTTTCACCTTTCATCGATGGTCGTGAAAGGGTCTAGACCCCAAAACTCACGAGCACTATCTACTATACAAAACCAACAAGAAGCTAAATATATTTGAAAAACTTTCAAAAGACATAGCTAAGCTGAACTAACCTAAATAGGTGCACCAGAAAAAAATTAATTTACCTTAAGATATTATATCCCAAAATCAGAATTCATTTTTATCATTAAGTAATGTATTATCGTGGATCTTTTCATAAAAGAATTGTTGTAGGCATACAACAAATCAATGCTTTAAAAGTCGTTTACGCTGAGAAATATATTATTTTTAATGTAAGAAATAACTTAACATTGTTCTATAAACAGAATTTCGTTTAAAATTTGGGACACCCGGTAACGATATAATTAGTTTTATCCCTCTAGTGTATAATACGGCGCAGAAACACTTAATAATTAAGCATTACTGGCATGTTTTAAACTTTTAAATTTTTGCATGACTTTCTTGTTTACCCTATATAAAATCAACACATGCAAATGAACCACAACTTTTAACGGCTGCTGAGTGTGGATACTAAGGGCTTCAAAAATTCAGAAACCTTACTCAAATCGACTAAGAAGTTTTTAAGCCACATTCATTTAAAAATGATATTATGAGAAAAATCACCTTCCAAGGAGCAATTTTTTTGGCAGTGAACAATATTTCTAGCACATAAACGTCATTAAATATTTACCTTTAAACTGCAAAATAGCGGGCAATCTACTGCTCTGAATGTCAATCACAATATTAGGTATGGTCAGTTGTTAGGAATTTCACTATCACAATTACGGAAGGATAAAAGCGATATGACTAAAAGTTAGTATCTCCGCAGAAAGAAAAGATTTTTTAAACCACTTATATCACAACCTGAAAGCACAAAACCAAACAATATTTACACTATATCGTTAAACTAAAACTCGACTTTTCACAGTTTCGCGTCTATCGTCCATGTTAGATTTGCTAATTTTCAACCACCTGTTTTTTCCAAAGACTACTTCGCATAATTGTTGATAGGTCGACAAACCGTGATTTTTGAAGGAAGCGGTTTTCGTGGCTTGAAAACAATTTTTTGTGTTATTCGAGAAAAACGTTCTGATTTGTTTTTGTTGGAGGTGTTAAAATATGATAGGGGGATCGAATAAACCCAAATTCAATGCAAAAATGTATTTTTATCTTGTAAAATAAATACGTTTAATGAGAATTTTTTATTTTTTGCTGACCCTATATGAAAATTTTAGAATTTGTAAATATACATTTTACGTGCATCGAGGAGCACTTTTTGATTATTGGACCAAAGTTTTTTTAACCTAAAAAAAATTAAAATCGTTTTCAAAAACAGTAGTGTTTAATTTTTCTTCGAAATCTAGAATTTCCTAAGGTTTTAAGTACCCACATGAAGAACTTTGCTTCTGCAGACTTACCACCCGCCACACAGTCGGTAGCATTGTGTGGAGTTTTGGTGTGACACTCTGCACATCTTTTCAGAATTTTTCATTATAATGAAGGGGCGTCAGAGCGATGAGGTACAAGGGGGACATAAAGACAGTCCATATAGGGCTTGGAATTATGACTATACCCTGCCGCTACATTACGAATACATATCTATATACAGGGTATCCGGTTGGTTGCGCCACTGCTGGGTACTTTAGGATTTTTTCTATGACAAATTAGAGTTATTTGGACCTCCCGTACACACTCTTACCGGACACCCTGTATAACAACTGCTCCGATATAATCAAACCCAACTTTTTATTTTATTATTCTGGTAATAAATGTTTATTTTGTTAAACATGATTGCATCTTGTAATTTGCCTTCTCATAAGCTCAGTCCCTTAGGGTAAGACTACCCACCCATAAAAGTCTCGGTCACAAAATACAACGGTGACAATATTTAAAAATGATTTAAATTTTCTATAGCAGATTCATGTAATAATTGCTTAAATCATATCATTGACAGAATAGCATTATTTGCTATAGCTTCCAATATAATTAAGACATGTTGCAGTCAGAAAATGTAACTGAACGTTATTCCCTTAGGCAGTCTCTAACCAACATGAATTTGCCATGTTAGTTTCTCGGCCACAGCCCGATTTAATCCCGAAGGACCACGTTTCTGTTTCTCTCGTGCCTTAGATCATGTTCCGAAACAGCGATACAAGTGCTTAGAGCATTTATTTTGCACTTTTTACCATCTTGTGGTCATGACCCCATCTACTTAAAAGTTAACTTGTGCGTTTGATCATAGAGCTGTATGTAGTATATAACTAAGTTTTGTTTGAATGACCACAAAAGAATACTGTCATGTAGGTACTGTCAAAAAATATGAGGTTATGTACCTATGACTTTTCTATTTTGTACTTTTCATCTGTTTTCTATATAGGGGTATATTTTTTGATGAATTTTTACGTAATTTGTCTGTCATATTCACAAATATCAACGCGAGCACAAGTTTTCTACAAACTGACATTTAAGGTCGCATCTCCTTAGGTTTATTTATGAGTTTGATAAGTGAAATCACAGGCTGCTTGATTTTCAAAATGTTTTTAAAATTAGGCGGAAATAGCTTAGTAGTAAAAAAAAGCTATACATACCTCATTTAAGAAAGCTGTTATATACCTAGGTATATAATGTGCTATTTACGTTGAAGTTGATGTAAGTGATGTGAAAACGGAACAAGGCTCTTACACCAAACAGTGTAATCTACAATTTTCGAATTAAATTGTGCCCTCTCTTTTTCTACATCTCTTTTTAAAATAATTTAGATTCCGAATGGCGTGTTTCCTGCAAAGGATAACAATTTTATTATTATGCTCTCATTTTTGCTACAGAATATTTTTACTTTGCATCTACGAATTATTTATATCAAATTACACCATACATGATACATTTTTGAAATTTAGCAAATAATTGGAATATCATTTAACGTTTTTCAATAATCTACTATGTAGCAAACTAGTTATTTTTAAAAGAGGGCGCTAGTTATAGCCAATGGATCTGGGAATCCCAGACGATTATTTTTTACTTATAAGGTTATTAACTTTTTGACTTTAATCAGAAATGCACTCTCCTCTACTTTTAAAATCTTAATCGGTTTTTGAGATATTTGCATTTTATTATTATATTGCAGAAAACATACGATTACAACTTATGAAAACATAGCAAATGTCTTTTATTTACACATCAGTAACGCGGAAAAAATGCTAAATATAAAAATATTTATATTTACGTTCGAACTCTTTCGATAAACTTAATGTTTTGCCTAATTTTATACATTTGGAAATCAATGTTGACAGGAAAAGCAAACAGTTTATATTTTGGTAAAAGAAAGGTATTTGCTTTGGGAAACATATTTAATCGAAATATTTGAATTTGGTTTTTCTTCGATATTATCAAAACAAGCATTTATTTATAACCCCTTCCATCCCTTTAAGGTAAACACCACAATATCATATAAAAAAGAAAAACTGGACAAAAACACACTAAATATTAAGAATATACGTTTAGATTTGTATTCATAAAATATAGATTAATTTGAAAGCCAAATCTGTCCTTTTAGACCATTCTGACAATACTAGAATATTCGGACTACAGTTATAAGATATTAAATGCCTTAGAAAAACTCGATTGGTATATTTTTCTTTTATTCTCCGACCTTCTTTTGTTTGTTTATTAAAAAGAGTCTTGCTTATATGAACATATTTGGATAAACTAACTGAAACATTTACTTACCTCAAAGCTTTTTATATGAAGAGGCACGAAAACTGGAAAACAGTATTTTTATCAACACCGCTGGGTAAAATTACTTCTATTTGTGTCTTTTTGCCATTGTCTTTGAACAGCGGAAGATGAAAATTTTCAAGTTGTGTTCATAGTTCTTTGTTTGCTGTAATATAACAAATATGTTTATTCTTATTGTATACAGACTGGATATAACAAAAGACAACTACTGAATATAAAAGGCTATTTGGCATTGTCTATTTTGCTATGTATTTTTGTTATAAAGATTATATTTTGCCTGCAAACATTTTAATTAAAAAGAATGTTATTTATAATAATACAAAATTATTTTTAAAATGAGTTCGTGATAACTATTATATTTTTTGTACGCAAATCCACGTGAACTGTGTTGGTTCGTCTCTCAAACCTAAAATAAATAAAACACTAATAGATACCTACGCCCTTTAGGTAGGTAGAGTATATTATTAAAATAAATGTCTGTCAGGATGGTGACGTGAAATAAAGGCAACACCAGATGAACTGAATTATCCGCAAAACTGTCATCAACTTTGGTTTAGTTGACCTTTATCTTACAGCCCTTTATAGTGGGGCGTAACTATCACAGAGAAAATTAAATAAAAGTCCGAGGCCTCTGGATTATACACCCTAATTTTAGGGGTTGCGACTCATTTGAAAAGGCAATTATTTCTGATACAAATTTATTTCCCTTGTCTTTAAAAAAAAAATGTTATAAACAATAAATAAATAATGTAGGGTTTCTCTTATAAAATTGTATGTTAAATTAATTTGTATAGGTCTCCTTATATATTTAAAGGACAATTTTTTCTAGTAAATAAATGAGCAACGATATCCAACATAAAGATATTTTAGTTAAATATATACTTGTTTAAATCAAAGAGATGAGTTATTGCATTGAATAATTATATTTTTTTCTCAAAGAGGGCGTCGTTTAACCGACATTAAAAGGTTCAAACAGTTGGGCATGCAAAATAAAAATGATTTGTACCAAACAAACAACCTAGAAAAGGGTACCGAAATGAGCTAAAATTTTTAAACAAATATTTGCTTGCCCGGTCTCATTTAAGGCAACTAATGTTTTTTATCAGTGCATCATTGATAGAGACCAGTTCCGTTAGCAGCTCATGGGATGAGAAAAACGAGTAATATATGGCAACGTAAATATACTAGAGCAAGAAGACAAATTTACGTTTAGGTTATAGGTATATTCGGATTAAGCCAAGGGTAATGCAGCAGAAGTCTGTTCTTGTTAATAAGTAATAAATAAATTGACGTGGATAACCCTTGGTTGTCACATTCCTAACTCAGCAATGAGAGTTTGAGTGTCCCAGGTAAAGATAAAGCCATAGAAGGCATCACAGTTGAAATCCTTGCATAGTCTGTCTGATTTCATACTTTTGTATTAGGCTTGGAAATCTGACAAGGCAATTAGGGTATTTTTTTCTTAATAAACATATCAAATTCAAAAAGAATTTTAAGTTGCTATTTGTAGTGGAGCTAAGAAGAGATAAAATTGGTGATATCAGTGACTTCTAGTCAACTGAAAGGTTTCGCTGTGGCATTTATCAGCTTAATAGTAAAAAGAAGGTTAAGTACAAGTCAAACGATATAGGAGTGGCATCAACTGTTGTCCCGTTTAGTGAGCCTTTATTAAACCACTGCAGCTTATTTTACTGTTAGAACCTTAACAGAAACTAAGAAAACATTTCCAAACTTAGTTTACAAACTTATTTTTAAAATCTTTCCTTCCTAATTCCCTCAGTAATCCCTCAGTAATGCTGATACCGACTGATGTAAAACGTAAAACTTGGTCAAACAAAATGTAAAAACACAGTGTGTGTTTTTGTAATGCCAAGTGTTGGTCGCACAGCTAAAATGCTTTTATTTTACAGCTACACAAACTTTGTGTCGGAGTTTTTAAAGCAATTTTCTCTGCTATAGATTATTCCATTTCGGTCTGGATTGTTGTTCAGTTAACTTTAAACGTTTAATCTTTTGATATGGCGTTTTCATTTCAACGATTCCCTACACAGGATAATTAATTAAACATCCCTTTATTCGCGGTGTCAGTAAGACTAAAAAAAAACCTAAAGTGACTAACAACATATACTTATGACACACTCGGTATAGACTATATTTTAATTTACAAAAACAACTAATTTTAACTAAAAGACCTAACTTGGCTTTGTGTTGTTATTGTCTTGGTTTTGTATTGTACTGTAAAAAGTACCAAATCACTAATTATTATTCGTCACCTTGTGGTAGACGATAAAACGAATTATTTTGATGGAATCCAGCAGTATCTTCTCCGCGTATGTAAAATAAAAGGACAAAATTCCATTATCTTTTTCAAACGTTACTTCAAGTAAATTTGAGTAAGTAAATAAGATTTTCTGGTTTCCCTCGTATCACTTTATCCTAAGAGTGTCATTCACTTCAGCGACAACAACGAGAAAACTTTACCACATACATCGTTTTCTTTTAGTTGGACATTTTTCTCCTTTATGTGTGTTAGACAAACTTCTGTTTTGTATGCAAGCAAATCTTTTCCTGCTGGGGACACCGAGAACTCATGCATAATAATGAATTAGATCCCAGGGGCAAATTAAAATTAAAGATCTTTGCCTTGCTTCTCAAAACTTGCCCATTTAGTGCAATGATTTTCTTATGTAGATTACCCTGGACGGGCTTAAGGTTTTTAAGGGAACGGGATACTGCCTTGTCGACATCAATTGCCCTGAAAAGCCATTTTGTTGTATAATTTCAAGTGGTATTTTTCGGGTAAATTGACTGTGAAGGTAAATAAAATCCATCCAAACGCCTTTTTTATTTTAAGGTTACCTAAACATTTACGTTAAGACTTAATTTACTTTTGATTACGAATCACGAGTATATGGTTGTATTAAGTTAGGTTGGGGCGGTGCCTGTTTCAGAAAAAAAGTACTGAGTAACACATCATGATAAGCGTATGTCCCTTGACATGTTTGCAAATATTTTATTCGCTCTGTATAAATAACGGTTGCAGATGGAAAAGTTACCATTATACAACTTTCGCGGTTCTTTAAAAATATGACAAAAACATATGGGGTTTCTATTAAAAAAAAAAGTTGGCCATGATAATTATTGTTTGGCTTACCCTCGAAAAGTAATTTAATTTTGCTTTAACCATATACTGTACAATACGTAAAATAAAATTACCTGCTACTTTACATACCTTGGGGATAACAGGCCTTTAACCCCACTTTCTCTAGGTATATTATTGGACATTTTTAAAAAATTACTGAAATTTTCAAAAAGCGTATAAAAGGCACTTGTAACAATAAGTAAAAACGTATTGTTAGCCGACTACACTCTACGCTCGCTTCTCCGTACGGACTACATATCCTGTAACACAAGCTGATCTCAATGTGTTCCTGTAAAACGATTCAAGTGGCAGAAAGAACCATTACTCATGGATTCCCCAGAGAATATAATCGTAACTCTCACTCGTTAAAAGACCAATCTTTTGTGACAGATTGGTCCTGTAAAATATTTTTCTTTGCATCGATATCTATAAAAGCAAGATATTTTGCGGTAGTGTGGGTCCTGTGGGATAGATTCTGAGAAACCTCGATGTGACAATGCACTATCGGTAATTTGCTGTTTATTAATTCAAAGCCTGGATGTCGGGAATCTTAGATTGGGAATTAGTACGTGATGGGTTTCCGAAGAGGCGTTTCTTCTATCAGTTTTTACATTCTGCAATTTACGTATAAAGAATATAAATCAACCAAATTTATTTAATACACCTTCTTCTCCTTTATTGCATGCACAGTTTACAGGTAATAGCAACACCGAGAAAGAGATACAAGTCCGGCACAAAATAAATTAGGACTACAAATTATAAACAATATCAAATTCAATTATTTAAAATGGGTGAATAAAATTTTTACAATTACAACAAAAACGGAAATCACTAGTGTAAGTAAGGCTGAAATGATTCCACATGAGATTATTGAATCTGCTAAAGCGGCTACTTATGAATTATTGCCGGTAAAGTCAAGAGAGGTATAAATTGGTCTACAATTTATGGAGCAATAATAAAAATGTGCATACTATAAATGAACAAGTGATTCTTGCATATTTATTGAAAAAATCTAAAATCTTAAAGCGATTAAGCCTCTGGAGCAATTACTCGATGATTAAGTCCACAATTAATATTAAAAATAATATACAGGGTGAGTCGGGAGGAATGGGTCTTACTCTAAGGGTGTAAT
Source organism: Polydrusus tereticollis (assembly GCA_963920685.1). Classification (NCBI taxonomy): domain Eukaryota; kingdom Metazoa; phylum Arthropoda; class Insecta; order Coleoptera; family Curculionidae; genus Polydrusus; species Polydrusus tereticollis. The sequence goes on from OY987335.1 coordinate 7,293,434, forward strand.
CTATGCATCAAAATAATAACAAAAAACTCAAATGTTGTTATCCAATACTCATTTGTTTTCAAGCTACATCGTTAAATAAAATAATAATATTGTTAAACCACAATATCCAACATTAAAATTGTTTTAAATAAATCATTGGTTTAGTAAATTTTCAAAAATACCGCCATTGACTTCCAAACATTTCTACTACTTATTTAGGAAATCCCGTCGTGCCAGACCTTATCAAACGCCTTGCTGACGTCGAAAAAGACCGCTTCCTCGTATATTTGAAGTCAGTCTAGTCGTTTAGCATACCGTGCAATGAGCAGATCGAAAACTGAACTGCTCTGGAGATAAAGTATTGTGATCTAGTACGAAATCGTTAATACGATGAAGTATGAGTTTCTCAACAACTTTGCCGAGACACGACAGTAGGCTGATGGGCCTGTAGCTGACTACCAAAGTTTGATCTTGTTTAGATTTTGCAATTAGAACCGCTATGGCTTTCTTTCAAACCTGGGGAAAATGGCCTCTTTCGATAGTAGCCTGTGCAATGTTAACTACATCTGATATCACATTGTCGGGCAAGTTCTCTAACGCTTTCATCTCTATTCCGTCGAAGCCCGTAGCTATTTTAGGTTTAGTGATTTTACTAATTCTAGTAGACTACTTTTTTGATGATAAGTACAGTAATACATTAAAACTTCTTTATGGCGCTTCACGAGCGATGCCTGTATGTGTTGCTGAAGACTTCTGTTTATTAGCTAGGAATTATTAAAAATTGCGAGATTTAAAATATAAATTTGGACTATTAGATGTTGGGCCCGGGACCCTGTTTTGCATCTCAGCATTGGCGGCCCTTCTACGTTTCTTTTTGGGTCCGCAGGTGCAATTTATGTGCCTCCGAAGATCGAATTCCCAAGATTTACGAGGACTATCTGCGAAACTATTGGCTATACTTCTTATCGTGGCATCTCAAAAGACGATGGATTTATCAAAAATCGTCCGCGAATCGATTCACATTTATTTTTACGCCACAGTTATTGGTTGATTCTTGCGTCCATTTTGACATTGTCGTTTCTCGTAAATTGGCGAATTTTTTCGTGAAAAATGTGTTCGTTTACGCTGCGACAAAATGCTATCTATATGTGACCCGGATTGATCCCGATAAAAAAAGCACTAGCTTGAGACAGTAGAGTCATAAAAATTTGGTATATCTATAAAAAGTCGGAGATTATATAAGGGGCAATGTATAAACGTAATATAAAAAATAGAGTGGCATATGACGGTCGGTCAAGGCTAGAGCTATATAATCCTGCTGCTTTTAATAGGAATACGATACTTCCAGATAAAGGCCGGGTTTGTTCAGGTTAGTATAGGGTAAAGGGACTAAATAATCTAAGATTTGCTAGTTATTTTTTATGCTTCACTTATTCTTCGAATCAATAGTATTATACAATGCCCACGAAAGATTCTGCACTTAAACATAAATTGTATTATTTTAATCAAGTATTGCTATGAAAATAAAATGAAATGAAATGAAATGAAAATAACCTGTTAAAGGCAGACAATCCACTTACCTCTCTCTTTGAAAATCATAATTTTGTTCAGATTATTGACCAACCCACTAGAGTGTCAAGAACGTCGAGTACCCTTCTCGATCCCATTTTCGTCACCGATGACACTCTGGTGGATAATTTTGGAATGGTGGCGGTGCCTGATGTTTCCGATCATTTTCTTGTCCATTGCAGTTTAAAAATAGAAAAAGCACACATGGAACCAAAGATTATTCGGTATAGAAATTTCAACAATTTTAACTTTAACCTATTTCTTATTGATCTTCAGGTACTTCAATGGAATGATATTGTTTACGAGCCCAATATAGGTAATAAAATTAACATGTTTAATAACCTTATATTTTTCCTTTTTGATAAGCATGCCCCCTATAAGGTCTCTAGACTTACTAAACCGAGAGCACCGTGGCTAACACCTATCAGGGATCGGGCATTACAGGCGTTTAAGAGGACTCGGGCTGTTCATGACTGGGAAGAGTACAAGCGATTAAGAAACTTTTCTCTTTCTATGGTTAGAAGGGAAAAGAGACAGTAACTTGATTTCGTTTGTGCAGAAAATAATTCTAGAAAAACTTGGAACTCCTTGAGGAGTTTAAATATAAGCTCAAGCAAGGCCTGTAACATTCCTGATAATTTATCTGATCCTAATGATATAAGTACATTTTTTGGTAGGTATTTGCAGACTGCCTCAGATTGTGGCCCTAAGGAGAATTTTGACAATAATAGCATTTTTAATAATGACCTATCCTTTTCTTTTCGAATGACTGAAATACCAGATATTCACAAAATAATTCACTCAATCACTTCTAATGCTGCTGGTATAGACGAAATATCTTTGAAAATGTTAAAATCCTGTAGCCCGCATGTAGATCAGTATGCCACATATATCATCAATTGTTGTCTAGAGGCTAACTATTTTCCAGATCAGTGGAAAATTTCTGTTGGCAAACCATTGCCTAAATCTAATGACCCTATAACTTTTAACGATCTCCGAATCATAAGTATATTACCGCTACTTTCTAAAATTTTTGAAAAAGTTTTATATGGTCAATTATTTCAATACTGTGTTACCAACAAAATTATACCACATAGCCAATGTGGCTTTAGAAAAGACTTTAGCACCTCTGTCGCTCTTGTTAACATCACAGATGATATAATGGCAGCAATTGATAAAAAACTAAACACAGCACTAGTTCTTCTAGATGTTTCAAAAAGCCTTTTATACCCTTAATCATTCACTTATGTTGGCAAAGTTAAAATATTATGGCTTTGAAGAATCATCCTTACATCCTATTGCATCATATTTTAACAACAGGTTTCAAAGAATTTTCTATAAAATCAATTACTCAGAACAAATTAAAATTTTGTCTGGTGTGCCTCAAGGATTTATTTTAGGGCCTCTACACTTTATTATTTATACTTCTGATATCCTTAAATCCCTAAAGCACTGTAAGTTTCAGGCATATGCGGATGACACACAAATTTTCCTTCATTTCAACTGCCAAGACTATATAAACGCATCAAAGTTGCTAAACGAAGATTTGAATGTGGTAAACAAGCTTTCTTTGGACCACAATTTGAGGTTAAATCCATCAAAGTCATCCTTAATGCTTTTTGGGAATAAAAATAACGTTAATTTTTTAACTGATAATATCAGTATACTTATTGATGGGGTTGTGCTCCCCGTGGATAAGACAGCGAAGAACTTGGGAATAATACTGGATAGTGAATTAAGGTTTAGAGAGCATGTAAAGAAACTAATTCAAAGGTCATATCTGTCCTTAAGAATATTATACAACAATCGTCATATCCTTGATTTAAAATTGCGGAAACTGCTCTGTGAGAGTCTCGTTTTATCAAGTTTTAACTACTGTGACTTCATTTATGGGCCATGCCTTGATTTGGCAGATAAAAATAGAATACAAAAAGTGCAGAATACATGCTTACGCCTGATTTTTGGACTTCGAAAGTTTGATCATATTTCTCACACATTCAAATATCTCAATTGGTTAGTAATGAACAATCGTAGAACTTTGCATTTAGGAAATTTCTTGTTTAAAATTTTAAAAAATCCTAGCCTGCCTCTTTCCCTGAAAACTAAATTTGTATCTCGTGATAATTTCCATGGTCGCCACATTAGGTTCCCTAACAGAATGACGATGCCTCACCATCAGAGTGCCATGTTTCAAAGGTCATTTACATATCACGCTGTAAAATTGTATAACTCCTTACCTGACGAATTGACTTTTCTTAATAGTGATACATTTAAATCGCAATATAAAAAATATTTATTTAATTCTCAAAATGAATCACTCCCTTAGTTTAACTTTTTATTTTTTTTTATTTTTTTTTTTCTCTTCATAATTGTATTACATATTTTTTATATATCCATCGAATCTGAATGTTACATATTTCTTTTCGTTTCCTTATATTTTCTTCTTTTTCAGCTACTATGTATAATAATATATTTTCTCCTTTTCATAATATTATGCCTATAATATTATATCTGTGCATTTAGCAGCATTTATCTATATTATTTAATTTTAGCAAGCAGTGCGGGGTTCAGTAGAGTAGCCGCTTAGGCTAGACTGCGCCTTGCTTCTGTTTGTATTGCCCTGTATTCTTTGTAGTTATATATGTTTTCATAATAAAAGACCTTTATTATTATTATTAAAATGTAAATTATCATCGCCCTGGTTAGTTAAGTATGCATGACCGGATTAGTCAGACTCACTCTTTAGTATACAAGTAGTATGATCAATTAATTTGTCAATTAAAAAGTGTAAAAGGTTTCATTTACATCGAAGAACTAAAAGCTTACAGAATTATCTTTACGAGACCAGAGACAGAGACAGGCATACAAGATCATTCATTCGAGCCATACTTTATCTAAAACCTTTCTGTTAGGTTAGAGGCTAATATGAAAAAAAGGAACATTCTCATTAAGCAGAGGGCATATACTTAAGGGACAGGCCCCAATCCCAGGAATTTACCTCGACCAAAAACTCAAATGTTTTCACTCGATTTTTCCTCTTAAAAGAAGTGGCAGCTTGATATATGCAAGCGATAAATATACACATTGTACTGACTTATCGGGGATCTGGTTTCTATAAAAGGGGGGATCAGCGATATATTGCGTTGGGGTATGTCGATTTATGGACATGGAAACATATATTTGTATTAGCTTGCATAAAGAGTCGGTTTAACATCTTGTTTTCTAAATGTTTCTAATTTAATTGAAGTCAGACATATTTTACAGATTCAGCAATATAAATTACTTTATATTATATGTGCTATTGTAGTTGTAGTAGTAGTAGTTGTAGTAGTAGTAGTAGGTGGGCACACCTGACAAGTAGACCAATAGCGATCTTTTTGGCTACCCCGGACTAGACGCATGGGAAGTGCAGCGGTATCTCTTCGTAGCCAGGTGCATCCTCAATTTGCAGTGTCCTGCTTGAAGTCCTATTAAGAATCCACTCTAACCTGGTCTGTTCAGCCATGGTTTAAATTCTTGGGATGCCTATAACCAGGAGTTTGCGTCATATAATTTTATGTTAATATAACAGTATTGGTGGAAATAGTATTTAAGTGGAATCCTAATAGCTTTGCAAGGAGACCAAAAACGATTTTGAGCATCTCTTCTTCCTCTTGGCAACTTAGATAAATAATATTCTCCCGCACACCAATAGTTGTCTTAGGCTTCCTCTATCTGCAGGGTACTGTCAGGACTATCACCCTTGGCACTGGTTCTGGTTTCTGAAATGGGGTACCAGCTATGAGATGGGCAAGTTTATCTACCTCATCGTTGCCCAGCCCTTCTATGGCCAAGCCCACAACAGATTTCCTCATTTATTTTAGCAAATAATGACATTACTGTGCAAGTCACACGCCTGTTGCCTTTAATTAGGCGCCTGGCCATCACTGCTCATATTTTAACCCTTATTATTTATTTATATATTTATATTATTTATTATTATACTCATACGAGAGCAAATACGCTTGAAATGTTCTGGTCTTCAACAATTTTATTAGATACGATAGTTATGTTTTTAAATATACCTTAGTTTCATATGGTATGATACACGTTTATTTAAATACAATATTACGTTTCTTGCCGTGTAATTTTTTGATATTTTATTAGGCTGTAACGCATTTTGCTCTCCAAATTGTAACGACAAGCCAGCCTGAAATTTGTAAATGGCCGGCTTATATAAACTACATTGCCAACAAGAAGATATTTACCTTTTTAGCTACAAAATAACAAGGAAAGTTAATTAAAGGCGCTTAAGCTCTTACGTCAATTGCTGTGAGTATCTTGAAATAAGTAACTTACATTAATTTGCTTGCTTTACCCGAGACTTAGCTAAACGTGGTGAAAATCCCATCAGTAAAGTCATCGTTGCAAAACTACCTCTCCCCTGGCACGTTCACCGGCTTAAGGAAGTTAAGATGCTTATAATTATAACAAATCTTTTAATTATTGCCCTGGGCATAGAATAATACAAAGGAAACAGTCTGTGCCTCTATGGCAAATATACACGATTAACACAAACGAATCGTACTGAAGAAATCCTTGCTGATGTAAGCCTTAAGGCTGAGCGCTTTGCAAGGGATTGCAACAGCCTTTGTCGGGCTTGTTTGTTCTTACAAATTGCTTTCTTAAATAAAGTACCTACTTTAAGATGTTAATTAAAACGTTTTGTTTTGAGGCTTTTAACGGTAAAGATGTGCCGCAGGTACATATAGATAACTTGAAATACTCTAACAACGCATTTATAAAGATGTGGTAATTAGTTAACATTTACTTCACCTGTGACAATATCAGATGATGCCTGTAACATATATTTGATAACTTAATTTTTACTTCATAAATGCGCATATGAGTCATATGACCTCCAGGGCACACGACCATTCGAGATTAACTAATGACATCCCTTAAAGAAGAACAAGTTCAAAAGGCATCAACCAATTTATAGATAAAATTAGTTTTAGATTAAAATAACTTCTCTTAACATTAGGCTCTACAACTTTTAAAATTTGCAAGACCTTGCAACAGGTTTTCTTAAAATGCTTTGCGAAAATATTTTCGCTAATAAACTACTATGTTACCTTGTGATTGGTCAGTCTGACAGCGGAGCGTGATTTTCTAGCGACATAGCAAGCTGTCAGTTCCTCGACAGACACTGCAAATTAAACCCTTGAAAGGTCAATACGTACGTTAAAATTAACGTGGGTCATCGTCCGTTGGACATGACAAATTGCAAATCTTAACAAAAAAGCACCAAGTAATAAGTGTAGTAATGTTATAAAAGTTGTCTTGTACTAAAGTTAGTAATTAAAGTTAGTAATTAATCATGTATTAAAGAGTTATCTTGTAAACAAATGCCAAATTGCCAATATATAAAACGAACCAGTGAAATAACCTAACTCGAGGAATATACAAAGCCTCGCCCGTTTAATGTTGGGAGTTAAAAATACAACTTGATTCCCACAACCTTTAAAGTGTTGTGCCACAGCACAGGTACAGATAGACAGCTTAAAATAGTCTAACAAAACATTTAAAAAATATAGTCATTAGTACACACTCACTTCACCTGTGACAAATTCAGAAGATACACATGTAACATGGATTTGATAACTTCATTTTTACGTCATCAATGCTCAAACGACCGGAAGGGAACACAACCATACGAGATTATCTAATTGCATCCCTTAAAGAGGAATTAATACAAAACACATCCACCAATTAATAGTTAGAATTAGTTTTAAATTAAAATAACTTCTCTTAATATTAGGCTCTGCAGCTTTTGAAATTTGCAAGACCTTGCAACAGGCTTCCCCAAAATGCTTTAGGAAAATATTTTCCTTAATAAAGTACTTTAAGATGTTAACTAAAACGTTTTGTTTTGGGGTTTTCAACAATAAAGTTTCGCCTCAAGTATATAAATTTCACTCAGAATAGGATCTTTATGCGTTCATAAATTATTTAATTAAATTAATGACGGATTTTATGCAAACAAACGGACATTTTTCCTCATTCGGGGGAAAATCTCGCGGGAATATAAATAAGCAAAGATATTTCAGAAAACATTTCTGTGATGTGACTATGAAAGAATAAAATAAAATTCTGGCAATAAAAACCGCTTAATATAGAGAATGAAAAAGTGCCCCACTTTATTATGTACGAAGGTAGGAGAAGGCAGAGCAGCTTTGGGCAGGGGTACTCCGAAATACTAATACATTTGGTGTAGGAACTTAGAAATGGGTCACAATTGAATGCTTATATGATAAATAGATTATAGATATAATGCTGTAACTAAAGGAATGGTTTAACAGAACTGTGTTTTATTTTTAGACGTTTTTTAAAGTCTTATTAAAGTCATTCGGATGAATAAAAAAGCTTAAATCGATATTTTAAAACTACATTCCGTTCCAAACCTGGCATAACGGACAATATCAATGACGAGGCAAATTAAAGCACGAGTTCCGCAAGGGTAGCCCCTAGCTGTTATCCTTTACAATATTTATACTGCTGACATCCCTTGGCATGCCCAAACACAATTATATCTATTTGCTGATGACACTGCAATAAGTGCCACCTCAGGACAGCCCTAGTTAGTGGTATCACGTCTGCAATGCCATATTGCAATCTTGCAGAAATGGCTTGAAACTTGACAGTTACAATTAAATGATTAAATACCTTGGAATGTCAATGGCCGTGTTGTCAAAGCACAAAAACAACTCGAGGTAGTATTTCCTTTACTGTCTGCCAACAGTAAAATAAACAATAAAACAAAAATCTCTATGCACAAGACTACAATCAGACTAATAATAACGTACGAAGTACCGACTTGGTACACGGTAAATAAAACACGACTAAATAAGACACAACTTTTACAAAACAGAGCACTATGACTAATAACAAACGCACCAAGACACGTATCACTAAGAATACTTCAAGAATACATGAGATTTGAGACACTAGAGGAAAGGAAAACTATTTAAAACTAATCAGAGTATGTTGGGCAAGAACGAACGTATCTGACAAAATACTTATCACGACCTCAAACAGTAGATACAAGCAATTGACAGGTACACATACCCAAAAGACTAACTCCTACCCTAAGGACCGAATTACGCCAAGAAATACTCTAAAACAAGAAACTAGAACAATTAATCAATTAATAAAAATTAAAGAAGAAACAAACATCGAACAAGATCAACAAAAAATCAAGAAATCAAAAAAACTCCAAGATGTATTCGAAAAGAAATAACAATAACGAACAAAAAGAAGAAATGATGTCTCAAAAAAATGTGTTTAAAGGAAACTATTTTGTTAAAACATTTTTTGTTAATTCTGTATTTTAAATCAACGATAAGAGTTTATTGCAAGATTTAATTTGGGTTATTCTAAATTTTGAGTAGTCTTAGTTTTTTTTACTAGCATCATATATTATGTACTTATTTTAATGGGTGATTTCTAGACCAATTTAAAATCGAAAAGTTCAAATAAACACACGTATACTCTAAAAGGATTGATTTGCGTTTTGCATAGATAATCTAATATGAACTGATCTAGAAATCACCCATTAAAATAAATAATGTCCATGACATAGGTAAAATCTAGTATAAATTATTATTAAATAAATATTAAAAAATTGTTTCTCAAATACGAATGAAAATTTTTAGGTTGTTGTCACTTAATATGAAGCTAATTTAATATTTCATTGAACTTTTTCTTTCTTTGTTTTCCCTATTTTTCTTTCTTTTCTTACTCCTTTAAAAAAAAAAATGTTGAGATACCATGCCACACATTTTAAAGAACTCAGTAAACTCTTACAATCTAAACAAAGCGGTCAAAAACTACGATCCTATCAGGAAATCAAAAAAACTTCACGATGTAATCGAAAAGAAACAAAAAGAAGAAATGATGCCCCAAAAAAATGTGTTTAAAGAAAAATATTTTTGTAAAAACAATTTTTTGTTAATTCTGTACATTAAATCAACGATAAGACTTTATTGCAAGATTTAATTTAGGTTGTTCTAAATTTTGAGTAGTCTTAGTTTTTTTACTAGCATCATATAGTATGTACTTATATTAATGAGTGATTTCTAGGCCAATTTAAAGTCGAAAAGTTCAAATAAACATATGGTATACCCTAAAAGGCTTGATTTGTGTTTTGCGTAGATAATTATCTATGGACATAATTTAATGGGTGATTTCTAGATCAGGTTATATTAGATTATAATCTAACATATCCATTAATATGACATAGGTATAACCTAGTATAAACCTATTATTTTATTAAAAAATTGTCTCTATGTTTTTTTTCTCAAGAACGAATGAAAATTTTTAGGTTGTTGTCACTTTGTTGTCACAAAAATGTTTGAGACACCATGCCACACCTTTTAAAGAACCTAGTAGACTCTACACAATTTAAACAAAATAGTCGGTCAAAAATTAAGATCCTGTATATTGACCTACGTTTTTGAATATTCACTAAATTTGGAACACATGCATTTTAAGATATTGACGAAAATTAGCTTTTATGGTAATACACGCTTTTTACGTAATAATGTTTGTTTAACAGACAATATGTCGTGTATATAGTTTAATGGAATCAAAAAATAATTTTACTTGGTATATTTTAATTTAGATTAAAAGTCGTTTTTATGATATAAGACCGTTTCAAGGATCATTAATTCAGAACTATCATTCAATCAATGAACACCAAATGAAAAGTTTTAATTAACGGCGCCTTAAAAGCCAAGTTAATTTAGCAGCATGCTGTAGTAATGTGGAACGACCAAATTGTGAAAACAATTTTGATATTGATATCCTTTGCGAGAATTTATTAAGCCGTAAAATCGTAATACATAAACCATAAAAGATAGATAATTTTATCCAAGAACTGACACTTTTTGTTAAATGGAGGATAAGAAATTTCAAATTTATGACCCTATTATTTTTCACCGCCTTCAAGCCATAACTTGTAAGGTGGAACCAGAAATATGATAACCATTAAAATAAAGCCTTGTTCTATGTGTTCAAGTTACATTTTTATTCAATTTTAAAATTTATATACCTACCCTGTACCCCTTATGTTTTATAACTATGCTGGTGTAACGCCGAATAGTTCTGCGAAGGTGAAGTAATGTTGCCACCTGAGAAAATTTAATATTAAACTTTCTTAGCCGTTAGAAATGACATGATATAAAACATTTTATCAAATAAAATAGCAATGACTATATACCTCGATCTTCCTTCAACCAATCAAATTAAAATATGATCGAGTATTTTCTCCTAACTCGAATACAGGAAATTATTTCCCTCGCCACCAGCCTTATTTATTTTTGTTATAAAACAGTATATTAAAATACAACTAGTTTTATAAAACATGTACTTTATACTATTTTCTCTATTTTGCATATCGTTCTTCCAATAAACATCCATGCTTAAAAAGAAAATATGCCACAAGATCGCCAAAAACCACCCTTTTTCCCCGTTTTTTCATGGCAATGGTCAATAACACGTGTATGGAGGGGAATTATTTGAAATTTCATGAGATTTTTGTGACAAGGGAAGTGTTATGGCAGAGAGAGAATTCTAGCAACACGTTGGGGTTGTAAATCCTCTCATAAGTGATGGATTTTTCCATCGAGGCGACTAGAGGGGTAATTAATCGACTTTTTCACCCCTAAAGAGCATAAACTTACCATACCCTGTTTGGAAAATCGATAATTCGGTTGTATTACCGTTCCTTACTTAAGGAATGCGCTTTTAAAGGTACGCGAGACCAACCGAGAGAAGACACATATATAAGTATATACAGGGTGGTCCAACGAAACCTTAACACCTCAATTTTCCTGCTTTAAAATGAAAATGTGGAAAATCGATTCACGATTTTTCCAAAGCCTATTTTGTGGACAAGTGGTGAAACCTAATAGACTCGGAAAGATTTGTATGATCAAACGACTTTCTTTGACGGGTCTTGGAAGGCTCGGCGCCTGCTGCGGGAACATTGCTCGCGTCTCCGTCTCGATTTATTGGTTTCCCAGCAATCGTGACGTCAACCAGCGCTACCGTGGCTGTGATAAACTTCACGATGCTTGCAATATAAGGCTCTAAATTGATCGCCTGCCTTTGCGGATTGCCCATTTTAAGAGTATTATTAGAGCAAAGCTCTGGGGTACAGAAAAAATTATTGAATATGGATATATAACAATAAAATTATTAATTAAATATATAAACTTGGGTTACTGTTACTGGGAAATGTTACAAGTGGGATGCCAGGGGATAAGTTAAGGGTAGGCAAGGTATATCAAAACTGCTATGAGATCTTGATTTCGCATCCCAAAATAACCCTCACTACCAAATTTCGTGTAAATTCTACTATTATTTTAAGAAAAATTATTGGGTTAGTTTGTCACATTTTAGCCTTTTAAAGACACCCTGTATATAAAAGATAAGTCTGCTTAGACATTTTGTATGTACTTCAAAAAAATGACAAGCGATTTTTTGCAGAAAATGGAATAATATCGAAAATCGTATGACCACGTAGACTTGAACGCTTCATATTGAAGGCTTGCAGCAGTGATGAGATGTCAGGTTGGATGTTTTTAAAACTAAAACTATTATCCATTATCCGACATGGACTAAGTAAACTGAAAACTCCTTTCGTTAATAATATAGTGATACCCAAATGTAACACAATGAAATTAAATCCAGACCATGACCGTACACATTTCCATCACCATACTAAATGCTTCTGCATGGTTAGAATAACACAATATCCAACGCATCCCGCTAAAAACTAAGGAAAATAAATCGTCGGATGGATAATGGATACTTTAGTGAAAGCTTTTGAATAGTAAAGCCGCAAAAAATAGGATAAAAAATTGTTTTCTCAAATTCTACCGCTTAAAATGGATGAGCTTCTCTGTCATGTTTACTTGTCTGTGAAAGGGGCATTGAAATCCACAGGTTATTTTTGTTGGACATGTGTACTTTACGTGATTAAGTGAATTTTTATTTGTTTATAGGTTTATAGCTCCTACTATCACTGGTACTAGTACTTGAAGTAACACCGGAAATATTTTTTACGTACACGCTTTTCGCTTCGCGACTCCAGATAATTTTCATGAAAAATTGTATGTGAAAAAGTATTTCCGGTGATTAATTCAGGAACGAGGGAGATTTGATAAGAAAATTTCACACCAACATAAATATTCAAAAATGACATATCTATACCTTAATTCACTAGTGCCCAGATAATTGCAAGTTATCTCGCGTTAAAATTCAAAATGTTACGGTTCGGAGAAGAAAAGATTTTTTTTTTAATTAATTTTTTTAAATAATCTCACATTTCATCGCGTAATAGCTCATAAATAAAGTCACACTAAGTCTCTCTCTTTATTTATTATTTATATCAGGTCTCTTTGAGAATGGCGGACTATTTCTTTGAACGTAATAGCTCTAATACCTGGTAGGATTATAATAATAAGAATTGTAATGGACGTTACTTCTCTTAGTGAATCACTTTTAAACAGTTAAATATAAATAAATCGCCCTATTTGTCAAAAGTGCTTTTATGCCGGCAACAATATATTCTTCCCAGTAACCAAAGCCAAAAAGTATCATTGGCATCGCCTCTTCAAAAGATTAACTGCTACTACGCGTATTTTCCCCAAAACATTATAGAAATATAGAGAGCTTTGCAAATAAATAACCGAAAAGCGAGCAAACCAACCATGGTGCGGTTTACAGATTTATGGGGACTTTGTTCACAATTTAGCCCCATTACAACCGAAAAACATTGCGTCTGTCTATTAAAATATTTCGACCATAAAACATTCAATGTTTTATTTTAAATGTTTAATGTGGCTGTTTTACATTGAAGGCTAAAAATTTTGCGGTCCTTTAGCTTTTTTCTGCTGGAAATTCGTTTATCCGCGGTAGAAGTTTTGTTAACCGAGATAATTATATATCTACAAATACATTTATTTGATTTGATTAAGTTGATACACACTGTTAGGTACAAAATAAAAAAAAAACGCAAACTATTTCATTTCTACGTTTAAGTGATTAACTTTTTCTTTTATCTAATTTTGGATTAGCTGAGTTGGACTGGAAGATAGAAGTTTCATCCGAACAGCTTAATTTGCAACTACAGTTTACTCAAGTGTACTTTATTATTAGTGATAAAGCCGACACCCTGAAATGACCGAAATTGCTTCTAAATTATAGAGATTAATACAAACTGCAACTCTGGCTCAAAGATATTTAACTGTCGACTTCAAATATCAGAGGCGTACAACAATATTCTGGATTAAAAAAAATTCTGGGGCAGCGTCATATTTTTAATATTAATAGACTACTACTACTACTAACACTTATAGTTTAATGTTTCTTGTATAGAAAACCATCTTCTTCATCTGTATTCTGGTTTATTTACACTTCACAACTTAACATTTCTGTAGCATTACTTCTTTAGAAATCTAAAGGTTAGTTTCTGACTAATTATTGATAGATTTACCGTTGATCATTACTCCTTTAGTTCTAAGAAACCGAGAGCCTCCGCTTGACACCCCTAAAGTAAGTAACAAGTATTAATTTATTTGTTTGAAGGTTAGAGACAATGATATATCATGAATGATAAACGAGTTTTGGACTTCCATGTCATCATTTACAACGTTTCAATTGGTAAACATTTCTAGGTGAATATTAAACAAGCTACGAAACTACAAGAGTATTTATAGCTACAATAACCTAAACTATTGTTTACAATGAAGAATTTTCCTGGATTCTTGTAAACTATATGTTCTGTGGACTAACGAGTGACTTATTATCTAATTCAAAGTTGGCACTTTTTTTTTTATTTAGTTTTTTTGGCCTTGAGCATAGCTCATTTAGCCACAGCAGGGTATATTAATATTTATAGAATTTAAAAGATTTTAAATTTAGCAAATTGGTAATAGATTATAGATAAGATAAGTTTCCAGAGTACAATAAGAGGTATTTAGGTATATCACATAGGGATCTGTACAGGGACACTCGTTTCACGCCACTGGGGTCTGTCAGGGCGACTTAAACTTATACACACGACAGTGAAGACCACTAAAAAGGGAAAAACACATAAGGTTAAATAAGGATATTTATAGAGGATTAGGAATTTTGGATTAATTATATTTTAAAGTCGGTAAAGTTGGCACTTAATTGTTGAAAATTTGAACAAATGCTGGTCAGGTAGACACCATAATCCCAAACGTTGGAGCTTGCCGCCTTGTTGAGTATTGGTATATGCAGGTTCATGTTTCAACTATATAGGCATTACCTGAAGACGACTAGTTGAAATTTTATGCGTTATGTACGTTCACGAACGTACAAAAATGTCGCCCATACATACATGCAGGTCCAACAAATCAATTGGGTACACTTTAAGATACAACTTTTCACAGGTCCCTATCGAATCACCTGTCACTTTGGAGGAAAAAATCCAGGCCGTTGTACGTGACACAACAATAGAATGCCGACGTGGACAGAAAGCAAGTGTGGCGACTCCTCAGGGACGCTAAGACACGTCGAAATGCTTCTGCAAGGACGTGGCCTTCGGGAAAGCAACTGTGTGACTGCAATATCGCCAAATAAGCCGTATATACACCTGGAAATTCAGTGGGTTATGTAAGGGAACAATTTAAAATACTATGTTCCGAATTTATAAAATATTATCCCACTCTCGATGTAAATCGAAAATATTACGACGTAAAATTAACAGGTAATGGTACATCCACCACAAATCACCTTGCCTAGTTGTCGAGAATAGTATATTCTATAACAAGTATGGAATGGATAAATTTGACACGAGCGAAAAGTTTGTAGGCCGAGCCGTAGGCGAGGTCTACGGTTTCGCGAGGGCGGAAATGCCATTTCATACGAGTTATAGACTATATTTTCTCTAACACTATTCGAGAAAAAATTATTTATTATGTTATAAAATCAATATTTTGTAATAAAACTAACCTGCCTTAAATAATCAAGCGCTGTCAAAGTCGAATTTATAACCTGACAGCGTAATCAAGGCTATCATGATCTTTAAAATAATTTGATTTCCCCGTGCAATTTAGATGGCCGAATTGAAAATCTAGTTGGCTTTGACTAGGTTATACAGAATGATTCCATTCTGTATAGTCTATACGAAGTCAATTCGAACAGCTAAAAAAAAGGGTCATGTACCGGGTCTGCTAAGTTTACCAATACATTTTAAATAAAAATGACCTAATTTTATAATGAATCTAGTTGATGAAATAATTTTGGTGGAGAAAAAAATAAAATGAAGCCTAAAGAATGTCTGTTCCACTGGTTTTTTTTTTTACCTATTACCCCTGACAGTGGTGTAGTTTAATTATTAAAATAGGGGGAAGTAAATTCAGTTTATTCTTTTATTCGTTATTAGAAATTTTAGGAAGTATCTTAAGAGTGTGCCCGAGTGTAGTGTTTTCTAATTTATTTTGTTGTTGTTGCCGTTGCTGTTGTTACCGTTCTTGTTGATATTGTTGTTATTTAAATATTTAATCAAGATGGCGTTATGAAGACCAGACCTTTTGATGTTTCTGATAATGAAACGAACAATGTGGAAGCCGACTCCATGGCGGAACCGTTGGAATTTTGTAATAAAGATTTCCATGTTTAAACTCAGAGACCTATTTTAAATATTTACACCTGCTTAAAAAGTGAAAGTCCTGGGACCTCCCAAAACGAAATACTAAAAAGGATTTGTGAGTTCACTAAACTTGCTCGAACTACAATTCACACACTTATTAGAGCAGGAGTTATTATCGACCATTTCGTAAAGCGAAAAAGAGCTAATCAAAAGCCTAAAAAAGTTGATAATGGTGACAAAGAAGTTATACGCCGAGTTGTATATCAATTTGACGAGAAAAACAAAGTCCCGACATTAGAAATGATTCGGGATAAGTTACGGGATTATTCTGATTATGAATATAAATCTCTGGGCACCTTACGTAGTATTTTGCTACGTTGTGGCTTCAAAAAATTGAACAAAATAATGGTATAATGGAATCGTATGGTAGCATCGCGGCAAGAATATTTACGTAAAATTAAGGTATATCGCCAATTAAAAAGGGAGATAGTGTATATGGTTGGGTGGATGATAGTAATAAGTGCACACTAAATGGACCTTGATCTCGCGGTTATCGAGTTATCATACTACACGCAGGCAATACTAAGGATTTTGTTCCTAACGCTTTATTGTTGTTGGCCAAAAATATACTATATAATATGATAAGCACTCATCGGCTGACTACCGTAAAGATATGACCGCCAGTCTATTCGAAAAATGGTTTATTGAAGTTATTGTACAATTAATGCCAAATATATCCCCCAATTCTGTCATTTATATGGACAATGCATCCTACCATTCGCGTCTACATAACAAACTTCCTAACAGTAGCACAAAGAAGGATGAAATTCTTGGAAAGTAGAAACATGACAAATTTCACAAAATGCTAGAAAAAAGATGTTATTGAAAGCTATAAAAAAAGAGAACTTTAAAAAGGAATATGTAATCGACAAAGTATGCGAAGCACCTGGTCATACTATTTTACGCCTATTTATTCCAATCGAGATGATTTGGGGCACAGTCAAGAACAAACTTAGAAAATATAGCCAATCGTCAACTGACAATGCTTTTGTACTTGCAAATATAAGCATAGTTGTTGATCAAGTAAACGACAGTGGTATATGGATAAAATGTATCCAGCAAGTCATAGAATGTATCGTAGAATTTAAAAATAATATAACATACAGGGTGTTCTATTTAAAAAAATTAATGTTGACGGTATATGTTCTTCTTGAGACAACCTGTATACACATTTCTTATGTCAAAAAATTCGCAATTAAAAATAATAATCGACATGTCCAAGCGTTTTTCCAGAAAATAATCACCTGAATTTTAAACGAATTTATTCCAACGTTTTTGAGCTCACTGTATAGTCCGCCTTACGGTTCTGTGGCTATAGAAGGAATACATATAATGCTACAGTTAAAACCTGACTTTTTTATGCCTTTTACCCCCCTGTCTCCTCAGCCGTCGTAGCCACAGACTCGTAAGGCGGACTATACTATACTAGTGTGTTAGAATGAAGCCAATCTTTTAGTTAAGAATATGTTATTTCTAAAATACTGTTAGAAAGCACTTTTTTTTATGGTATACATACATATTATACTATATTGTTTGACCAGATTTCAAATATTATTTTAACAAAATCAATTTAAAATGTAACAATAAGTGCAATGGACCTGACTAGCGCCCCTGCTAAGTTTAGGGGTAAAGTATACTTTTACTTATTGATATATGCAAACATAGTTTCCAAATTTCAACTCCGCAGGGAGATATAATGGTCTGTGAAAATTCAAACAATGAATTATGCCAAAGCCGTCTGGCAAGTAGAATTGAACAGGTAGCGCTTTCTAGGATAAAGAGCTTATAAAAATGGTAATTGGGATATTTGTTTTTTGCTGCCATTTCAAAGCTTTCTAATAATATAATAATAATATTTAAAAATCTCTTTGAAACATCAAAATCGTGACAAATAAAAACTTGTAAAACACCTCCTTCTAAAATCCCATAAAAATATTTATTACTATCTTTCATTCAAAACCTCATTTATCACCAATATACAGGGTGGCGCATCAAAAACGAAACAAAGTCATTTATCGGCAGCTCAGTTCTTTTTTGGAAAAACGCTCAGACCCGTCGATTTTGCTTTCGAGGGGGACACAAAATTGGCAAAAAATCACGGTAACACGTGCAGCCCCCTGGGCGGGGGTGGCACCACCCCTAAAATCTTAAATGGAAATGGGGGTCGAGTGATACCTTATTTTAAAGGTATTTCAATTCCCTTTATAATGATGTAAAATTCATGTACTTCAGTTCAGTAGTTTTGGAGATTTATTGATTTAAAACTTAAAGTAGACTTTAATAGGTACATCAGATTAGTTTGTACTACTTTCAGAAGAAATTTGAGTAAAAGCATTTACTTAATAAGTAAATGCTTTTCTTCACTACGCCGATGGTTTGTTTATCATTTTGCTGTTGAAAATAGCGATTGGAGCGTTTTTTGTGGCAAAAAAAGTTGTTTCTTGAAGAAAGATAAGAAGGGAATGTCTCGTACTATTTTAAATAGCAATTTAGTACATATTTTGCGATTGATTCGACCAAACTTTGGTGTTAAAATACCTTTTAACGCTTTATACATAAATAAACCATGTTATATTCCACGGCAGAAAGGGTTAAAATTATCGAAATATTTTTCGGAAATAATCAGTGCGCTAATAGAACAGCACAAATATTTAATGAGCGACATGAGAACAGTAACGTGCATCGAAAATATGTTCTAGAACTTGTAGCTAAATTTCGGGAAACTGGATCAGTCGCCAATAAAAAACGCAACATTGAAAATCCCATAAGGAACGAAGCAATAGAAGTGGGGGATTTAGGGCAAGTTTATATAGATCCTACGTTAAGTACCCGCAAATTGGATACTGTGTGTGGTGTTAGTCGACGTAGTATCCAACGGATTCTAAAGGCCCATAGTTTTCATCCGTATAAAATTCACCTTGTACAAGAACTTAATGAAGACGATTTTGCTCGGCGATTACAATTTTGTGAAGATATGAGTGAACGAATTATAAACGATGAACATTTTCTATTCAACACTTGCTTTTCCGACGAATGTTCCTTTTTGTTAAATGGCGTAGAAAATCGTCATAACTGCCGATATTGGTCCGATTCTAATCCCAGAATTTATCGTGAGGTACACACACAGCAGCCACAAAAGTTAAATGTTTGGGCTGGTATTTTTAGCGATCATTTAGTTGGTTTTTTTTTTTTTAAGACGCCATGGATCCTGCATTAACAGCCATAATTGAAAATCAGAATGATCGGCGGTACATTGCGAATAGGTTGATGTTCCAACAGGATGGTGCCCCACCACATTACGCATTACGTGTTCGACAATATTTAGATCAGACGTTTCCAGGTCGATGGATTGGTAGAAGAGGTGCCATTGAATGGCCCCCCAAGATCGCCAGATTTGGATTTCTTTCTGTGGGGTCACTTAAAAAGCAAAATCTATGCTACTCAGTCAACATCGTTAGAAGATTTGCGGCAAAGAATTGTGAATGAGTGCCTTCAAATTACTCCTCAAATATTGCAAAATGTGCGGCAACGTTTTGAGCAAAATCTTTATTACTGCATGAAGAGTCATGGTGATCATTTCCAACATTTACTTGGCTGACGGGGCAGTTCATTTTTCATTTTTACACTACTTTGCTGCCAAATGTATTGATCTCCACTAATGATGATGTATTAGAGTTTTATTTAAGCTTTAAATCAATTAATCTCTAAAACTACTAAACTGAAGTACACGAATTTTACATAATTATAAAGGGAATTGCAAGACCTTTAAAATAAGGTATCACTCGACCCCCCTTTCCATTTAAGATTTTAGGGGTAGAGCCACCCCCGCCCAGGGGGGCCAATTTTGTGTCCCCCTGAAAAGAAAATCGACGGGTCTGAGCGTTTTTTCAAAAAAGAACTGAGCTGCCAGTAAATGACTCTGTTTCGTTTTCGATGCGCCACCCTGTATTTAAACGATGGACAACAATCAATACAGTCATGTTTTTGAATCTGCATTACATTCGGTTTTTATTCTGTAGGCCAATTATTAATACAGTTTCATTTATTTTCGTACACGCAAAATTATTATTTGTAATTTCAATTTTCGCGTTATATTTACGGACAATGAATGCTTCCAATTGGCATTCAAAATTAAAAAATATTGATAAATAAAGTGGCGTGCCATCTAAACAATAGAGCGTAATTGAACTCGTTTAAAATGTTTATGATAAAGAAATTAAATTGTATTGTTAGGGCAGGGTATCTAATTTTTATAGCCTTTTATCAAAAACAATCTTGTCCAACAACGTAACTAAGGGGTACCCAGCGATTTACTTTTTCTACTCTAACTTTTGAACCGATTTTTATAATTTAATTAAATCTTAATATTTTATAGATGTCATAAAGAGTCATAAAACCGTACTACAGTAGAAGTTTTACATCGTCAGGAAGGTCAGAAACGGACTAATTGTGAAATACCCTACGTCTTACAAAAGTTCCCTATTGTTAAACACAAACAGGCATATTTGAAAAATTAATATGGGCAGCAGAGCTAAAATTTATAGAAAATGGTACACAAGAGGTAAGTAAGTACGTAACCAAAAAGTTGCATTTATCCTCCGATACGTCATTACAATACGACAAGTAATATTCTTTTACGGAATTTAAACGTGTGATTTTGAGAGAAAACTCTGTTTATCATTTTATCAGTTTGAAGCAAAACATACTTAAGTATCTTTTTAACTTGTACGACAGACTTATCCTCCTCTCTCTTCCAGAGTCCAACAAAAACAATGAAATTTTGTTTGGGATTGTCTAAAATATCCAACAGCCCTGGCAAATAAAAACAGGGTTAGTTCAAGTTAAATGGGTGGGAGAACAAGGAAGGGGGTTAAAAAAAATCAGAAACCCGATCTTCTCTGCAAAAGCTTAGGGCAATTCAGATAACCCTTGTGTTGTAAATTCAAAGGGTTATACAATTGTGTTCAAGCAAATAACTCTAAAACATTATTAGCTACGTATTGTTGATTCTGTGATAGCTGCAAATAATAAAACATTGGGAAAACGTAATGAACTCCGCGAGGAAGCTACTTTCAAAATTCTTTAGGACAAGAAAATATTGGTAATCCATGACTCAACCGACTCATAAAACCGGCTGTTCAGGGACTGACTAGAATTTTTCGTCATGTTTGATTAACATGAATAATAACCAATAATCCGTATTAGCCCTCTTAAATAATGCTTCTTCAGTGGCCAGAAGTGTATTATACACGTAAAAGCAATGTGAAAAAATGCGTGTAAAGTGTTTTTATCTTAGATTATAGCAGCTGCCCTAAACTTGAATATCTCCACTGTAACCGCAATTTCAACAACAGTTATGGAAAATAAGTTATTATAATCACCTTAAAACAAACGTTCTAATTCAAAGAGAATTGTAAATGTGTGAATGTGTGAATGTACGAAACAATTAAGTAGTATTACTTAAAAATTATAAAATTTTACATCGATTATTCATAAGCTGTAACTTTTTTATAACATCATGTAACTTTGACAAATTTAAGTTATAAATTAAAAGACAGAGAAGTGTTTGATGGTTGTCTTAACTTTTTAAGAAGCCTATTCAAGAAAATAGGCTTCGGATGGTAAAAAGATGAACTGAGGCGAGGGCTTATGGAACTTTCCCATGTAGCTTTCAAACGGGTGATATTTTTGAAAGAAAATATGAAAAAAAAGGAAGCATTCTTGTACCAATTGGTTTTCTTGGATGAAACATGGATTTTTCAGAATGGTACCATTGGTCGATCTTGGTAAGATGAAAATAAAAGAACTGTTAGACCTACTAAAATTGATGGTAAAAGGTATTATGCAGTAAACAAATATATAAACTGTGGGAAATTTTAGTATATTTATCTTGTTTTTATGAAAAAAAAACTGTGTAAATCCCTCACTCGGATATTTTGATTACAAGCTGGCAACACTGTCGATAACTGACGTCACTTAAAGGGTATGATGTGCATGGGTTTTTGTTTTGCATCGACTATAGATTATTGTATTTTTGAACATTTATTAAAAGAACGCTATGATTAAGAAACTATTAATGTATGAAATTTTCGTTATTTGTTATTACGCTATAATTCAAAAACAAATGAAAATCGTATAAAAAAATAATAATATGGGTTTTTTTACATTGCTCAGATATTCATATTCACATCCCGGCTCAGATATTTTGTTCTCGAATTGAGCATTGAACTTTCTCGTGTCAACAATTTGAAAATTTGTCAAAATCACACTGGAAAACTAAAATATATTCGTTCAATGCAAATGTGTATCTGCTAATTGCTTAGGCACAAAACATACACACGGTAAAGTCCGTTCACAGATTTAAGAGAATGACTTACCGAGTCGTGTTGACGCCTGTTTAAAACCAGACTGGGGTCTACACAGACCCGCACTGAATTGTATTTCAAGCATGGATGATTTGACACAAATAATAAACAATTACAGTTTACTCATTTAATTCATTTTTACTGTCACTATCAACACCTATGTTAATAATAAATCTTTCTGTAATATTCCCAATTTGAATGTATGAATTTTCAACAGTTTTAATATGCGAAACACAATTTTTCCAGCTACTCACATGCACTTTGTCCACTTCAGTAATAATAATATTCAGTGCACTAGCGATTATAGTGGGTCTTACGTCTAACGGCAGATTTTAATTGATGCCATATGTGTTATATGGGATTGAATATACAGTGATACGGCGGAAGCCTTAGCACTGTATGCGCCTTATTTTTAGCGTAGCTGTCGCAGTAGTATTCCTTTTCTAGGTTCAGAAATTTAAGCACATCCAGTAACTCTCTTTTAGTGTAACTTTCATGAAAATATATATCATTCTGATACATAAATTTCTGTATTGCCATTTTCGTATCTTTTGAACAAGGGTGCTTGTTTAACTGTCTACTGTGGTAACACACACTGTTTGGAGAAATATTAGGAATTAACTTATTTACGAACCAATCCTCAAATAACTCCGCTGTGGTATCGTTATGGTAATCCAAACAGGAGTCATTTATATTCTTGGCTGCCAATGAAAGTGCATTTGGTACCCAACTATCTTCGAACCCTGCATGTACTATGGTTATTATTGGTTATTCCTTTTCCTCTGTTTAATGGTGCCTTTGTTCTACACCTGTCACTAGAATCAACCCAACCTTTTGATGGGGTATCATGGGTATCAAACCAGGTTTCATCTAAGTGTATAATAGGTCTGTTCTCACTTCTGTACTAAGCGATTTTTGTCAAATATTTGCAACTTGCCGTTTATCGATTTTTTTAAATTTAAAGCCGATTCGTTGAAGACACTTCCACAGCGTTGTCCTACCGCAATTTATATCCGTGTTATCTATCTCAAGGCTTTTCAGTAAATTATCCAGTGTTGGTACCGTATGCTCTTCATACATCTTAAAAATTTTGCGTTGGACTAAATCTTCATCGCTGCGACCTAATTTTTTGCAAGTCTCAGAATCTTTTCTTCTTTTCCTTTCGGTTATGGGTTTATTCACAATTTTCCATACTGTCTTTTCCGAAATTTTAGTCAACGTGGCTGTTTCTTTCTTCAATACTTCCATTTCACTCAACTTTTCACGTTCTATGAGAGTTGTATATACATTTTTTATAATCTCTTTAGAATCTAAAGATAAGTGTCTTCTTCCATTGTCATTTTCGCACTGTGGTTGTACCTGTACCCCCTTCGGCTATTCTATACTAGATTCACCAATCCAAGGACGCCACATATTTGGATAATCAAGGCTGCGTTTTTATTTCACAGGAACTAATAAAATGACTGGTTTTGCAACACTGATTTGTCTACTTATTTTGTTCCCATTATTTAATAAGGCTTTGTAAACTAATTACGGCCAAGTACGGTCCCTACCTGGATAATAAAATCATTATCTCTATGACCCTTGAAACCCTTTCAACAAAGAGTTTTATGATGGGTGATAACTAAAGGCAGGTAGTCATTCTCTTAAATCTGTGAACGGACTTTACTCATATTTCTCAAGGCTCCAAGGCCCTTGCAAAGAAATGCGGCTAGTAAAAAGTCACCTGTTTATACTTACCTGCCCATGCTACAAGAAATACTCTAGTCTTATTGCAAAACGCCTATACAAGCGAAAGCCCTTTGGATTCTGCAAGTCAAAATTCGCTTGTGACTTAATAATTTTAAATAAACTCCAATAAAACGACTAGTATTTTTGTTTATTCTAATATGGAAGTTGCTAAAAAGTTCATGATCTCCTTTGCCATATTAAAAGAAAAGTACCTGTAATCTTCCCCAAACCCAAAGTGAATATAGAATAGATATTCAACCTTATTATCCCAAGGACTTGAAATTAATGTTCCTTCGACAATTTTTTTATATCAAAAATAATTTAATCACAATTCGCAAGTGCAGTCCTGCAGAGACTCCATTCTTGAGCCTTTCCTTTGAATCCACTCGCCACCTTTCGTTCGATCACCAGCAGCAGCCTGACTGATTTTAATGTAGACTCTATTTTGATGGATTATTTCGGGATCACGAAAATAATAAGACCGGTCGTTCAGGATTTATTTTGACTCCCATTCGTGATTACGCCGCTCCGAATTGTTTATACAGAAGAATGATTTATTGGGGGCACAGATTGTGTGCGCGAATGATAACGTTTAAACTTATTTATATGCCGAAATTGTGGTTAAAGTATTGGATTTTAAAAATAAGCAAAATGATCGATTGCTTTTGTAACTTCATTTTGAAGTTTTAAATAAGCAATTTGCAAGTCAGACACTTCAGCTTTCAGATCTATTAAACTACAAAATATATTGCTAATTTATTGCAACAAATGCCAAAGTTCTTTATTATTGGTTTCTCAGAAAATTGTATTCTTGATAAAAGTTGGTGCATGTCCGATAACCATCTCAGGTGCACTTAGAATGGCTTCAAGTCAAATAGGATACAGGGTAGAGCAAGAAATATGAAAATCGTTCAAGAGTAAAGTACCCTATGATATTTTGTATTTGAAATTAAACATTTTATTTATTTATTTATTTATTTATCATTTAACTCCTTTAAAACACAAAAATTTTGTAATTACATTAAAAGAGTGCTTACTACCAAATATCAATATTACCTAATATTAAAATGTACCTACAACACCTACAATAAAACTAAACCTAAAGGTCACAAACGATAAAGTTGTATAACTAAAATATCACAAAATTAAAATAGAAGATCAATAAAATTAAATCACAATACAATAACATAATATAAATTCAGCATATTAGAAGTTGGCCTCAAAGGCAAGTTTAATCTGATTTGCCGATGAACCAAAAAAGTCTATACCACACTTTTTGATCACAATATTACATTCGTCCAACATTTTGTTTATTGGTGAGCAATCAAATTTACTGGTAAAAAACAGTTTAGAGTTGTTGACTCTTAAATGCATTATCGGAACAAAAAATTTTATACTATTTATCAAAGAGCAGTCTTTACACTTAATACTATTTATTATGGAATAGATAAATAGGGCTGAATGCATATTTCTCCTATTGCTCAGTTGATGAAGTTTAAAACAGGTCAACATACTATTATAAGAGACCATATATGGGTAAACATGAAACTTTTTTACATAGAGAAACCTCAAAAATCTCTTTTGAACTTTTTCTATCATATCACTGCTAGATTCGGCATATGGCGCCCATACAACAGAAGCATATTCTAAGTGGGGTCTCACTAGTGTATTGTACAATAGTATGTGTCTCAATTCTTTTAAAAAAACCTCGAGTTTCTGATAATAAAGCCAAGAGTTCTATATGCCTTTCCAACAATAGTCAGAGTTGTCAATCGTATATTGACTTTTCACAAATTGTGTTTTTCGTGTAATCGTAAAAGTCTGACATTTAAATATGTTAAATATCATTTTATTATCTTTAAACCACTTACTAGTTGAGCTTAAATCATATTGTAGCTCCTGTGAGTCCTGCAATGTTGAGATC
Source organism: Polydrusus tereticollis (assembly GCA_963920685.1). NCBI lineage: Eukaryota > Metazoa > Arthropoda > Insecta > Coleoptera > Curculionidae > Polydrusus > Polydrusus tereticollis. The sequence continues at coordinate 7,319,727 of OY987335.1, forward strand.
TCTCTGAAATATTTAAAATCATGTTTTTTGTGTTTTTTTTTTTATTGTATTAATTTATAAAAAATATTGATTATACTTTTTCATTTAATTAACCCAATACCTAATTTGCCCCCACCCCCAATGTATCAAATCAAAAAGTCGCCACTGGCAGTGCACAGGTCCCAAATATCACGCAAGAACAAACAAAATAAATAACATTGCTAGTCAAAGATCCACCCAATCGCCAACTAGAGACATAGAAAGTACTTTCGCTATACAAAAATATCATATAACACAACACAAAACTACACTAGTTCAAAGGACTTTATTATAACAGACAACATATTGTTGCACTAGGGTTGTGCCGTTTGAAAATTCTCTTATCTCTTGAAAAATTAATTGTACGATTCTAATTTTTGTGCTTTATTTTTATTTGGAAGATATTTTACTAAATAGCATTCGTGCTTCAAAATAACCAGTTAATTTTAATGCACTTATGCTATTACCCCCGAATATTCCTTTTTTTGTTCTGTTTTTTGTGAATTTATGTGAATAGTTTAATACTTTTTTTTTTCTCTTTATTCTTCTATCCTCAATAAAGCCGTTATTTATTTATTTATATATAAAGAATATCCATAAAAGGCATGCAGATATCGAAAACTTACAGCGATAAGTGTTCAATAACCCCAAAAACTGAAAACTGCAAGTAATAAATTTCTACACATACAAAACTTTCACGACAATTTCATAAATCTCATTGAAGATCTCATACCTGTTATTTAAAGCCAATCAAATGCATTTATTTTGACATGTTGGCATGGGAACGACAACGAACCAGATAAAATGGTACAATATTAAAAAATAGATCTTTTTATAGTTGGTATTGTGGTAACGCGACACTAAGTAAAAATATGCAAATTAGATCCTTTGGTACAGCGCCGACTAACCGTCGGGTTACTATTGTATTTCAATATTTGTGAACATTTTAACATGCATCCATCCCTATCATAGGAGCGGTATTTTTGATGATTATAGAAAATCACAAATACAATTTTTTGATAAAAGAAAGAAACCACAAAAAACTAACTTTTGATCGATACTGTTATATATAAATATATTTAGAGAAATAGTGACAAAAAGAACAACCCTCTTTCACAAATGCATTAGATCCCATCACGCGTGTGTCCCTCAAACGTCAAATCATTTTGGATACATTTCGGCTGAGTGGCAATGTAATATTTGTTGTTGTTGGTGGTTTTTATAGAGTCAGAATGTATAAGGCAGAGAAGAAGTTCGGCATATTCGAGAAATACGTGAGATATAGTTTTAATGTTGACTTTTTTTGTAAAGAAATTAAAAAAATTACCATATACCACGTCCTTTACATAATATATCAATCAAGTACATTATAATGAAATGAAAATAAATAAATAGTAAATTTAATTGGTAGATGTTTTAGTCATCTACCTCTACAAATGATGAAATGATAATAAATGGATTATTTCCGTCCAATTCCTTCACATAAAACAGTCGTTAGTGGACCCTGTGTGAAAAGCACCGATGCTCTCCAAAGTATAATTAGTTTTGGAAAAGTCTAGTTTGATCATTTAATTATGTTCATTCGGATATAGATATCATAATATATTCGCGACAAAAAGTTTATGATTGTGATCTGATAATCTGGAAATACATTAAGCCATTGCAGACAATTCCTTACCAATTTTCTACATTTTCTACATCTTGAGATGTAGAAAACGATTGATTAATATTATCGGTCATTATTTTTCTTTAAATGTTTATTGAAATAATGAAATTATATCATTATAAACTATTAATTCTTATTACACCTTACAAAGAGTCTAAAATGATAAAACAGGTCAACTAACTTGAACTGAAACAATAAAAACATTGCTTAAGTAACGATCAGGGAGACACTCATTAATTAACTGTTAAGTAAAATAAAAAGAATAAGAACACACAAAGAAAGTTAGTCTTCGGCGGATTTGTTATGGCCTCTAATCTTTAAGTGATAATAGATATAAGTCAGCATCTTTGAATTTTCAAAAGTGAGTCTGTTACGGATAGGGGAACCAATTTAAAAATTATCACTTTTTTGTCGCTGAATTTGTGAAATATATTGGGATTATCCTAAAAAATCTTAAAGACTGAACTTGAAGACAACCCTTCGGCATCTAAATTATCTATTAAAAAATGATTAACATCCCTCATTTGATCTTCTGCCTCGATAAACAGGATGCAAGAAGTTAGAGGCCACGGAAAAGATCTTTAAAGCGTTCTTTTGGCGTTTTTCTACATAACGAATGTATTCATCAAAACCTTGTGGCAGTTGCAAGTTCATCCATTCTTCAGCTGCATCGGCATTTATCACCAGTTTCTTATTAACTTAAATGACTCCAGAAAAGCTATGTTACCATCAACATTGTGAATAAGGCAAACAACGTTGTTTGTGTTACTCGATGAGTTCTTCCAACAATCAATCGGCGTAACAGATTCCTTATCAAAGGGGTAAAACATATAAGATATGATTAAATATGTCCCCACATGTCCCTATTACCTTACCAAAATTTCATGAAAATTTTTAAAACCGTTCTCGAGTTATTGCCTCACTGTAAATCTTGCACTTATTTATCTACACTAAAAAATCTGCTACTCCTAAAGAACTATACAAAAATAGCAGCAAAGTTTTCAGTTGTGAACTTTGGAAATACTGTAAATTTTGTTACGCTTAATGACGTAAAAAAGTTGACCCACCCAAAACCCTCTTACTCTCAAACTTCGCAAGAAGTTCGGAAATTATTGATCAATTAAAAAAGTCGTTTGCAAAAGAACTTTTAAGGTCTGCGTAAAGAAAGGTATTTATTAAGTAGCAGGTATGATTTTTTACTTCAGAATTGTTTGGGTATACTCACCCAAACTTACTTTAAAACCCTAAGAGACAAGATATAATATTTTCATCATGCAGTAAAAAATACAACCCTTCCATAGTAAATTGCTGCGAGAAAAAAAAACTCTGGTAACTCTCCAATATCACCGTATCTAGTAAATCAATGGCAAGGCGTCCAAAGCTTTGCAGACCTCTGGTCCTAGGACGTGTCCTCCCCCAGGAGCCAGCCTGCCCATTTTCGCTCCACGTCGGCTTTCTATTGTTGTGTAACGTTTGTCGTCCTGAATTTTCGCTTTTCCTGCGTGACAGGTGAATCAGCTGGGAGTTTCAGATGTATCGAACCATTACTACTACCCCTAGAAATATACAGTGCCGTAAGATTGCTAAAATACCATCTACGTCATAGTTTCTGTTGACATAAAAAAATTAAAAAGTTCTCTTAATCATCCTGCATCCTGCAAAGATATTATTGATTTAACGTATCAAAATCATTTATTATGTGTTAGTGTCAGGATGTCGCTACTAAAATGTTTCGGCAGCAAAAAGTTTCAGACCTCTAGCCTTCCCGTCTTGTCTTAACATTCCCCAAAGTCAGCTAGCTTGTTTTAAGTCGGAATTTCAATGTTGGACATTTGCTGTCCCGAATTTTCGTTTCTTTTACGTGACAGGTAAACCGACAAGCACCTGGGGAGGAGAAACCCAAGAAGCTGTACACAACAACAGTTATATTGAAATTATTTTTGTAAAATCTGTCACGAATTATAATGAAATGAGAAATGACCATAAAATGGCATAGAATTCCTGATACAGGCATGTGATAGACACATTTAGCGTACATGCAGTGAAGTGAATAAGTAATGATCTTGTCTAGAATTCGAGACATGCATCCCAAGTTTCGCCACCATGAAAGACATGAAAGACTCCGTATATATTAATTTTTTACTGGGCTGCTGCTATTTGGCATGTAGTTTGTAAAGTAATAGTAAGTGACAAACCGACAAACAGGCAGACAGTTTGATAATTTCATAAGGGTTTTGTTTTTGGAGATTCTTGAAAGAAACACGAGCTGTGGGGCTTCTTGCGTTATTATCCCTCAGGAGTCAGCTGCATGTTTTCCGGCCACGTCGACATCCTATTGTTGTGTAACGTTTGCCGTCCTGGATTTTCGCTTTTTCTGCGTGACAGGTGAACCAGCAGGGACTAAGGGAGAGTTATATATACAGCAGAATTGCAATGATTTGTAAAATCTGTCACGCGTTCCGCCGATGAAAGAATTCCAAATGAAATTTTTTGATTTGCCGATTGGTTTGTCGGATTGTTATTTCAGAGCAATAGATATTTACGTGTAATTCGCTTATGATTAGTGATCCGTTGCCAAATTAGAAAAATCAAACCTTTGCATTCCTTCCGTTCCATTTTAATCGAATTGTTATGTCATGGATATCTTATCTTATTAGCCTGGTCCAATATACAGGATGTCTGTAAAAGGTCTTTACAAAAACCTACCACATATTCTTCAGACCAAAATTAGCCGATTTAAGTAAACTTACCTTAGTACAAAGTTGCTTAGTTTGGGCGCTAGACGGCGCTGAAGTGACAATTTTTAAATCGTTTTTCTGGATTAATTCAAAAACTGCTAATACTATTTTGCCGAAATTTGGTACGTTGGCATAGCTTTATGGGGCAAATAACCCATGTCACAATTCTGATTAATATCAGTCCATAGGCGTAGAACCTGGGTTTTTTACTAATTGCTTGTTTCAGATTTCTATGCCAATGGAACAAGAGGGGTTTGGGCACAAAATTCAGATAAACCATTTGCTACAAAAAAGGTACTCTTGATAAGATTTGATTCCTTTGACGGTTTTCGAGAAATTTGCATTTTATTACTTAATACGTTATAGTTTTTACCACGTAGTACTTGGATTTTATAGAATTTTCCTGTTTTTGATTTCTACGCCAATGGAAGATAAGAGGTTTAAATTTAAAATTTAGATTAAACCAACTTAGGTATTTACTACAAAAAACCTCTTGAACAGTTTTCTTATCATCTGCTTTTTGTTCGCACGGTATTTTTCAGGTATGTACAACACGACCTTACACCTCACAAACGATTGTTATTGTTGGTTATTATTAGTTTCATCTGACAACATAAAATTATTGTCAAATTTATAATATTTAATATTGTTGTTAACGTTAAATAATTTTATCTGCTTGCATTAATTATTAGAAAACTTTAATTGTCGTGAATTATCATGGCGGTGCAATACACTAATGCAGAATATACCGATATGATATTGGTATTTAGGTATTGCCAAGGAAATAGTCGAGAATGTGTCAGAGTCTACTCCGACAGGTTTCCAAATCGTCGTATACCAAGCCACCCGACGGCGACGTTTGCTGCTGTTGAAAGACGCCTGCGGGAAAACAGCCAATTTACTCCTAACGCCATTGATAATAAAAGACAGCGTTTTGTACGGGTTCCTGAAGTCGAGGAAGACATTTTAGAACGTGTTGCAGAAGATCCAGAAATAAGCTAGGTGGGGAAATATGACTGTCCAAAGATATTGTTCATGAAGTACTTCAAGAACAGTTGCTATATCCATACCATAAGATGTCAGTTCAAGATCTTTTACCTAATGATCCTGAAATGCGCCTGGTTCTTAGAGAGAATCCCAACTTTGCCAACAATATTTTGTTTACCGATGAAGCATGTTTCACAAGAAGAGGGATTACAAGTTTTCATATGCGGATGAAAATCTACATGCTATCAAGGTAAAACATTTTCAAAATGAGTTTAGAATTAATGTGTGGGCTGGAATAATTGGTAATCACATTGTTGGTCCGGTCATTCTTCCACAAAGATTAACCGGGGAAATTTATTTGCAACATCTATAAAATACGCTGCCAGATTTGCTAGAAGATTTACCTTTACAACTTCGCAGAGATATGTGGTTTATGCACGATGGAGCTCCGCCACATTTTGCATTAAATGTTAGAAACTTTTTGAATCAGTAGTACCCAAATAAATTTATTGGTAGAGGTAATGCCCCTGTTAATTGACCACCACGATCTCCGGACTTAATCCATTGGATTATTTCTAATGGGGGCATCTTAAGATTGTGGTTTACAGGACAACTCCAGATAACGCAGAACAACTATGGCAACGTCTTCAAGATGCAATAAATATTCTTAAGGGCGATGCACAAGTTCTGCAAAGAGTGTGTTTTAATTTTTTTCGGCGTATAAATCTTTGTATTCATGAAAATGGTGGACAACCCCCTCTTGTTCCATTGGCATAGAAATCTGAAACAAGCAATTAGTAAAAAACCCAGGTTCTACGCCCATGGACTGATATTAATCAGAATTGTGGCATGGGTTTTTTTGCCCCATAAAGCTATGCCAACGTACCAAATTTGGGCAAAATATTATGAGCAGTTTTTGAATTAATCCAGAAAAACGATTTAAAATTGTCACTTCAGCGCCGTCTAGCGCCCAAACTAAGCAACTTTGTACTAAGGTAAGTTTACTTAAATCGGCTAATTTTGGTCTGAAGAATATGTGGTAGGTTTTTGTAAAGACCTATATTTTAATCTAAGGCTCGTCCGTTAAGGTTTAGAGGTCACTCAGAAATATGATTTTTAATAATTAACCTTCTTGTCAGAAATAAATTATAATTACAGCTAACTTCAGATCTGCACCGACTTCTTGGAAAGCCAGTGTCCAGGTTGTCAAAAGCTAGACTTCCCGTGGTCCAGACGTCCTCCGAATGGTGCAGTTTTATCATCAGAAGAAGGCAGAATCTTGACATGCAAAGCAGTTATAAGTGTTTGAAGAGGGTACCAACTCGGTGAACTGATTCATGTGTGACGAAATTCTCCAAATTGTATAAACAGTACTTAGGCCTTAAGACGCATTGTACTCGTCAAGTGGAACATGACAAAGTGCGTGAGGATATGCTTTTAGGTACCCTGGAAGGAATTGTTTGATATCGCCGGTAAACATGCTATAGAGTTTCCTTGAAAGGCAGAAAATAGATCTTTTCTCATGTAGCAAGTGTGGGTCTGATTTAAAGACAACAGAAGAAGAAATCAAAAAACGGGAGCGGCATGAAAAATATGTTAAGGCGAAGGAACACTATGAAAAAAGGGAAAGGAAATATGTCGCTGAGCAAACAATATCAATTTGTTTGTCATCTTCAGACAGCTCCGAAACTGACGAAGAATATCAACCTATAGCGACAACTTCTGGAGCAACGTCCAGTCCCTTACCATCGAAACGACCTAAAAACATTAAAATCCGTCTAAGTCGTCGGAACATGTTAATCTTCCAGACAAAGGAGTTGCATTTATTGTTGGAGCTGTTGCAAAAGCGCTTTTGGACACAATATTTCAGAAATACCACTCTCCAGAAGCTTTGTTAGAATCTAGTATCTAGGAGACAAGACAGGAACCTGCAGCAGATAGGATAGGTAACCCTCTCTGGTCGTCAATCCTCCCCGTCTACTACTACTACTAAGGGGGGTATTCAGGGATCAAGTGAATAAAATGCAGCCCTTCAAAATAAAGAAGAAATCTTAATATTTTAAGTTCTATCTTGGCTATTGTATGAACATTCTTCTGCCATGTTTAAAAAGTATTTTATGCAAACAATTTAGAGACCTAGGCAGTAGTAAAAGAAGAATTTAAGGACCACTTGACCCAGATCCTATTTAAACTTTTAGGGATGCAGCCCACCCCCACTAAGGGGTTGAAGTTTGAAAATATAGGCTAAGGTGACTTCCCCCGTGTGATATAAGTATGATAAATCGGGCTTGCTGCGTTCTTATTGGCCTCGAATAAATGTTATCAATGTCGATTATTTTTGCATGTCTCTTAATTCCATTATTTATAAGAATCAGTGCTTCTGTTTCGCAGGTTTTTTATTTGCCCAATTAAATTAAGAAAAGATAATATTTAAATTAAACACGTTTTCTAAAGGTTGAATGGATGAGCTGTGTCATGGTGGCTGCTGAAAACAGTGGCGTATTCTATGATTCTGTATATTTTCTAATTAACCTGTACTTTAATTACAAGGATATTGAGAGCCAATACCTGTTGAAATAAACCTAAAACACCCTGTATAGTAAACGATGACTAGTTAGTTGCTTATGGCATGGCCCTACCTTTGAACAGAAAAATACGAATCTTGCATTTTCAACACCTGCAATATCTCTCTCTTAGTCTCTTCTATAATATTTTGTCCTTATCTTGAGATAGACATTTTATCTATAGCCTACGTCAGTAAAGATTTAATTTATCAAATGGGACTACCATGAGTGTACTGCTATGAGAAATTTAAGTGAATATTTACGTTTGATTTCAGTTTAAGTTATAAAAGAGCTAGGTAAGCAGCAAAGATCATTTAAATGGTGCATTATACATTTATACATTTCTACTACTTAATTTAATTTGTATTTACATGTGTTAATTATAACAAATTCTTAATTATATTAAACACATAAAAATTAGGAGTACCTATATACTCGTTAACGCATCAGATCAGAATATAAGTTACTCACGTTTTATATTTTAATATAAAGGCATTTCTATTCTTATAGGTTAAATATGAAAACTTAAACGTTTATGTGGCAGAATAATAACAGGCGGTCTACTTCAACCAATAAAATGATAGCATCCTAATCTCTTGAATACTAATTTTTTTTTTGCAAATTCCCAATTTTTTTTAGATTATTTACTCTAATTGCGTACAAAACACGCAAAAGTTTGGGACCTTTTGCAAAGCAAAATTATTTAAGTCAAGTGTAAATAATCCGTACTGACCTGACCTAAACCTTATAAATTTCCTTGTTATAGATTGCCAGCAGAATGCCGAAAGAGCTGTTGGAATTAAATACCGATTCAGTGTACAATCAAATAAAAGAAGAGCTTGGCAAAACCAAAAAGGAGGTTGAACAATATGTAAATATTTTGCAAGAATGGGTAAAAACCCAAAAACACCTACCAGAAATACCAAGTTAGTACTTTATATTGCTGTATAGTGTCTCTGCTAAAACCTCCAACTATTATTTTAAAGTTATTACACCTAATTATAATTGTTTTGTTAATTTCTTATCAACAAAGTGTTCGCCTTCGATGGCCCCTAAACTGCAAGAGATATAAGAAAAAATTGTATACAAGAGTTATAGGGCTCGCAATGGAGCATAACGTAGAAATATTTTGCATTATACAGGATGGCTCAAAATATTTGTACTACATAAACATTATTTCTTATAAATGAAACACTCTATATATTCTTTCTCTTTCTTATTCTGCTAGAAAGAATCTCTGCAGTCATATTTACTTTTTTGAATTTGATTGCGACGTTGTCAAGTAAATAATTATTTCCTGGTATTTTATGATTTTTATGTGACTTATTAAAAAAATCATAGTTGCCTATGGAATCAAAAGAATTAAACAAAATTTTTACCATAAGTACCTTAAAGCACTTGGTACGTAACCATATCACTATTTGTTCTATTTAATATACGGGGTGTTCGTGTTGACTTGGCAAATTTCGCTAATTTAAATATGCATTATGTCAATTTTTGTAAATGGAACACCCTGTATTTTTTTAACTGATAAGGTGTATTTTTCAAATGCCTTTATTTTTTGTTAAATATGTCATCTACCTTAATCTTCTAGTTTTTAAAATATTGTATATTTTATGAAAAGCTACACGAAAATTAGTAATTTTATTATTTTAATCAAGAAAGCCATGGGCAAAATAATTAAAATGGGCATAAACATCAAAACTGATACATATTTTTAGGAGTCCTCTTTAGAGAATTTTAGAAACGAAAAAATGCATAGGTATTTGGTCAACGAAAGAATATCATCTGTTGTTTTAAGTATTAACATTAAATGTATTATAATTAAAACGAACATCTTACACATTTATATTATAAATAAACCAAACTATAAAGAAATATTAGAGATAATAATTAAAGAGAAACCGTCTTGTTACAAATTTTGTTCAATGTGTCCTCCAAAGTTCAAACTGCACGAACGATTTCTTTTCGCAAATGAGTCGTTTACATTTCTTAAGTTATTTGCAGTGATGGTTTGGAACACCTCTCAAATTCGATTTTGCATATTTTCACTTGTGGTAGGAGCCGTCTTATATACTATTTCCTTTACATATCCCCATAAGAAAAAATCTAGCTTGGTAAGGTTGGGAGATCTTGCTGGCCAGGATACTGGGCTTCCCCTACCGATCCAACGGTCATGGAAACGTCGGTTTAAAAAATGTCTCACCAGTAGACTGTAATGAGCTGGCGCTCCATCCTGCTGAAACCACATTCTTTCCCGAGTATGTTCTGGTAACCCGTTTAATAGCACTTCTAAATGATTCTGCAAAAAACCAAGGTACACCTGACCAGTAAGGTTTCCATGAAAGAAATGTGGACCAATGATATTATTTCCTATTATACCAACCCAGATATTAAGCGACCACCGATGTTGAAAATTAGTTTCTCGTGTAAAAAAGGGGTTGCTAGTATCATAATAATGAAAGTTATGTTTGTTTACACATCCGTTTCTATGAAATGTAGCCTCATCACTAAACATAACATATTAAAAAAAACGAGGTTGTTGTTGTATCATACCTTCAGCCCACTGGCAAAATATTACTCTATTTTCGTAATCTTGCGGCTCTAATTCTTGCAATAACTGAATATGATATGGATGAAAATGTTCACTACGAAGCATTCTTGACACTGATGATGCACTAAACGGCAGTTCATTGCCTAGCTGTCGAGTACTCTTGTGAGGATCTTCAACTACACTCAAAGCTGTCATTAATTTATTGTCATCGTTAGTCGCTGGCTTGACTCGTTCATGTGTTTCATAGTCGATATCTCCTGTTCTTTCAAATCTCTCTTTTAATCGCACAAAAGCAGTTGGATGAGGATGTTTACTTTGTGGATGTTGTTGGGCATAAATCCTCGAAGCTAAAAACGAACTTCTTTCACCTGCTCCCAAAGCATAAGTTATGTCAATAAGTTCTGCATGTGAAAAGTTCATGGTCAAAATACACCAAGATCAAAAATAGGGATAAAGGAGAAAATTTAAACAATATTTACCATATAATACCGTTATAAATAAGTTTAAAGAGAAATAATAATGACAGCTTATGTCAAGGTAAAGAGTTTACTTTGTCATGATCATCTTGATATATGTTTCTATTTTCCCAATGAATATTCCAATTTTAATTCATTTGCCCATGGCATTCTTGATTATAATAATAAAATTACTAATTTTCGTGTAGCTTTCCATAAAATATACAATATTTCAAAAACTAGAAGATTTAGGTAGATGATATATTTAACAGAAAATAAAGGCATTTGAAAAACACACCTTATCAGTTAAAAGAATACAGGGTGTTCCATTTAAAAAAATTGACATAATGCATAATGTAAATTAGCGAAATTTGCCAAGTCAACACGAACACCCCGTATAATAAATAGAACAAATAGTTATATGGTTACGTACCAAGTACTTTAAGGTACTTATGGTAAAAGTTTTGTTTAATTCTATTGATTCCATAGGCAACTATGATTTTTTTAATAAGTCAAATAAAAATCATAATATACCAGGAAATAATTATTTACTTGACAACGTCGCAATCAAATTCAAAAAAGTAAATATGACTGTAAGGATTCTTTCTAGCGGAATCAGAAAAAAAAAATATATAGGATATTTCATGTCAAAAAAAAATAATTTTTATGTAGTACCAATTTTTTGAGCCATCCTGTATAACGCAAAATATTTTTACGTTATGCTCCATTCCAAACCCTATAACTCTTATATAAAACTTTTTTCTTATATCTCTTACAGTTTAGGCGCTATCGAAGGCGAACACCTTGTTGACTCACCCTGTATATACACAAAAATAAAAGTGCTTTATCTTTCAGATACGGCTGTGATAAGATCATTTGCACTTTTCAATAAATTTAGCATAGAGAGATGTAAACAGAAATTAGACTTATACTATTCAATGAGGACCGTTCTTCCAGAAATATTTAATAGACATCCTTGCTCTCCTGAAATGATTGAACAAGCGAAGATTACGTAAGTAGCATTTCTTACATTTTTGGCCCTCGATCTGTATGTTTAAGTATGCCCTATCTATCTATATACCCTGATTACTAGTTTATTTTCTGCCTCCAAAATAACCCAAACCTAGCCTTGTATTTAATATAAATTAAACTAAGAAATATACCTGGTTTAAATTTCCCAAGTTTTGTGTGAACCAATTAAAATGCCACCTAAGTTTCCCTTGTTGTTCACTATATTGATACTCTGTTGAAATCTTTAAACCCATATTATATATCAAACAAAGAACTTTCAATATTGTTTCAAACTTAAAACCTTAAAAATTTACACCAACTTTTAGGGCTGGGATATAAAATAACATCATCTAATTAAACTTCACACAATAATAATTTCCAAAGAAATATCGAAACCAAAATTAGTTCAGGCAAAGAAAATTGTAGCTTTTCTTTGGTTTAGGGTATTAATTTATCATAATAGCCACCGCAGACCAGCAACTATTCATTTACTAAACCATCTCGTCGTTGGGTAGATTTCTCCCTGCCTAAACAAGTTGATTACATGTAAGAGCCCTTAAAAATTATTACCTTTCCTTTAGGTACGTCATACCATTACCAAAGCTATCAAAAGACAACAGAAGAGTACTTTACACAAAATTTTCTGATGCATATAGCACTGATGCGTTTAACCATGAAAGGTTCGTTAGTCATATATTCAACATATTTGAGTTGTTGTTACGAGAAGACCTTTTCTTGGGATCCCATTTCATTTACGATTGTTCCGGTTTCAAGTTGGGCCATGTTGCTAAAATGAGTCCAATGGTCATGAAAAAGTCATCTGTGATCATGGAGGTAAGTAAACTGTACATTTTAAAACAAAGTTACTGAAAATAAGTAGCTACCTACTAGATTCAAGCTTTTAAAAAATTGTTAAACTTGTTAAGCTCCGTTAATTCATAGCAAAGCTTGATCGAGATGGGTGTTACTGCATGGTTTTAATCTAAACTTACATTTTCTTAACAAATCCTTCTTTCTGAATATTTCTTAAGTCTAAAGAGGGTTTACTGAAGCAGTCGGGACTCTGGGACATGACAGCCGCTTCTTTGAATTTCCTCTTTCATCATCGTCCTTGAGTATAATTTGGGCTTCTGACCATTGCAAGTGGTGGCCGTGAGTCCAAGCGTGATCTGCTGCACCAGATCTGTTTGTTTCTCCCTTCAGTGTGTGGCTTCGAAGTTCTTTGATCCTTGTTTCGTAGGGTTTCATCGACATAGGATTGTCCGCACTCGCAAGGTATTCTATATACGCAATTCTTCATCATTCTTGACTTGTACGCTTTGTCTGCATCAGGTGGCTTCTTAAGGAATCTTTGAAGCTAAATACTGTTCGAATGTTGTATTGTTATCCTAATCTTCGAATTTTTTCGGAGATTCCTTTGACATTTATGGTGGGTTCGATCTTAAGGTCCTTTTTGACGTTGTTAAGTTCTTGTGAAAGCGCTTCCTGGGAGTTTCAAAGAGTGGTGCTATTTGAGGCATAATTAAGGTATTGACCTGTGTGGGTTTGCTTCCTGTATACCAATGTTTGGATGGTATCTCTGTTTCTTTTGTTCATTTCCGAACCATTCTATGTAGATGTTGGCGATTACTGGAGAGAGGGATAATGCTATCGGAAGTCGGTCCAATTGGCTGTAGAATCTATCCTTTCTTGGAAGGAGGAAGTATTAGGGCAGCATTCTAATAGGTCCATTATGGCGTTGATGGGTAGTGATGCTCGTTCCTCAAGAGTTTGATCCTCCCCGAATTGTCTTTAGATGACCTGAAGTGTATCCGTAACTAGGAAGTTAGTGTAGAAAGTCTCGACATCGAGGCTGACAACTCGATCATCTGGTTGCATTTCCTTTTCACTTATGATCTTAATGAAATGCTGCAAGTTTTTTACAAACGATGTGCTATGCTCTTGTAGTGGTTGTAGTACTGGGAGCAGAAATCAGGACGGTTCGTATGTTGGAGAATTTCTGCAGCTTGTAATGGGTCGTAAAGGCATGTTGTGTTTGTGCATTTTTGGTAATCCGTATAAATATGAGGATTTATGATTATGATTAAGAAGACTGTGATTTTCTATCAAAATGCTTAATTTTCTGATGAAGATTTGGAGGTTTTAAGCGAACCGCAAGTTAGAAATGAAGAATATTTAGGTAAACAAACTAAATTTTATGAATAAAACATTAAAATTACCAGTTAGTAGTTTTTATTTTTAAAAATATCCTGGCTGTTTGTTTACATTTAAAAGTAAGGTTAGTTGCACAAGTCATGCACCACGCAGCGTTCATAAATCGGTTCAAGAACCGTTCCAACGCATGCCTAATTTTTACGGTTACGAAACCAGGCATAGTTAACGCCTGCGCACAAAATCGACCCTAACAGTTTTGGGACGGTTCTGGGACGGTATACAAAAATTGAGTGTTGGAACAAGCCTATATTGAAATTGAGAGTGGAAATAGTTGTGGTGAAGTAATATTTACAAATAGACATACATTGCAATCAGGGGGCATTTATTATTGTATCAGTAGGTACCTATTTTACAACTTCTCCGAAATACCTATATTCTACTTAATTTGTTTTTAATTTAAACAGTTTAAACTGTGGAGGAATACTGCATTGTTTTATTTATAATTATTGTTTTATTTCAGAAAGTGTTTTCCAATAGAGTTACATCAATCAACATAATAAACTTTCACCCCGCATTTGAAGCGACGTTGAATCTTATAAAACCCATTTTGCCACCCAAAATACAAGGAAGGGTATGTTTTTTATTAATTGACTTTTCATATCTCAGCTTTGATTTAATTGTTCTTGTTTTTATTTTTAGATAAAAGTTCACAAAAGTGCAGACGTTTTGTTCAATACTTTCTCCAAAGATATTTTACCAAAAGACATTGGTGGCGGGGAGGAGTCACTAGCTGATTTAACAGGCAAGTTTGGCACTTTATTGCCGGATTGAAATACAAATTTTCATCAGTAAGAAGGTATTTTTATTATTTCTTTAATTTCAGAGTTGTGGATTCAAAAACTCCAAGGCCAGAAAGAATTATTTACCAAACTTCAGTCGTTGAGGGTGGATGAATCAAAGCGACCAGTCAAGCTAATTAATGATGAAATTTTAGGATTTTACGGCAGTTTTAAAAAAATTGAGGTTGATTAATTAACCAAAATTTTGTTACATTTTATACCTTAGGTAATTTATGTACCGTTTCTAATTTATTACACTTTCTTGTTTAAAGTTTTACTAAGTAAAGCAAAGGTTCATTTATTTTTTGTTTGCCCCTTACCTAATCACACCTAAATGCAAGGAACTAAATAATATTTTGCACACACATACTTCAGAAAATCGCATATTATACTGCTTTGCTTGAAAACACACTATATAGGGCAAACTCTAAACAATAAATTACTTTAATGATGGTGGCGAAATCTATTTTTTTAAAGCAAAATGTACCCAATGCTTTTTCTGTAAACTTAACATAATTCATTGATTTCTTGTTAGCTCCATCTTTGGGAAATGTACTTAACTTCTAATCATCATTGAATTTGTAATGCTAGGAAACTATAATACTACTGGTAAATAACGTTATATAATACAGGCTAGACCAGGCAGCAATATTTTATTGATCAACATTGCGATTTTCAACATTTTTTGCATATTTTTACTGTTGAGTAAATGGAAAATATCTCCGATTCTAGACGAGATACAGAAACCGTTCTTTTACCAAATATCTTCTTAAATTACCCATTGGAATACATGAAAACTGATAATAATACATATATAGTTTGATGGGCCTCTCTTTATTAGATATCGAGAAAATCGCATTTAAAAGAAAATATTGACATAATTTTTGGAATACAGAAAAAGATTGGAAATATTTCTAGAGAATTTTATAGAATATAAAAGAATAAATTGTTTCTAAATCTGACTCAAGATAATTTCGTAAATTTAACTTCTCCTTAGATAATTTATGTGAAATATTAATTGCGCTTTTAGTGGTACCGAATTATTGGGACTTTTTCTAAAAGGTTTCTAATAATAAACATTATTTTCTAAAAATGTAAGAAATTACACCTGCATCCCCTACAAAATTCCTCCGATGAGAAAAACCATAACATAGAGCGACAAACAAAAATTTTTTTACTTGTAACATTAAGCTGTCGGACTTGTCTTAGGTATTTAAATTCTTCGACCTCTTTATTCATAGCCTTCACAAAGTTTCTCATTACTACAAGTTTAATATGAAGAGGAGGCAAAAGGCAGAGTTTCCGCTCGAAATTCACTCCTTTCCGGCCAAATTTTCGTTCAATCACTGCACGATAGTCCCACAAACAAAGAAAACAGCAATATTTTGTACATCCTCCTTGAAGTTCTACTCCTTAAGACGGGAACCAAGAAGTTCTGCATGTTGCTTTGACAACCCCAAATTACGTACTAAATCATTTAACTCACTGTGAACAACCAAATGTGGCTCGCCGGAACTGGGACCTGAAGTAAATGTGGGGTCGGTACACTGTTCCTTGGAGCTGCCTCCAATAACTCCATTATGACCCAAAACAATATCTTGCCAATCTAAAGGCGCAGTCGGTATTGGTAAATCTGCATTGTGAGGAACAGGTCTTATGGCGGAAGGCAAATTCGGATATTCGATTTTGCGCTTTTCTTTTTGGCAATAATCTTCAGTCTTTGTCATGCAAAAATACAAATGGTCGAAATAATTGGTGGGTTCTCGCCATACCATTTTTTTCATCGACTGCACCAATGACATGCTATACAGCTGACACAGCACAGATGTATGAGGAGCACACTGCTTGTCTTGATCTCCGATTAAAATAACAAAATACATGAAATAGGCTATTTTTACATTTTAAGAAAATGCTTGCGACTTCACCAGAAATTGTCCACAAATATAACATAATTTTTTATTTGGGAAGAACTGTACCTACCCAGTTAATTAGAAATTAAAACAAGCCTGACCTGAGGATAACATGTTATCTGGTCAGCTTTACATACTGGCTCTTCGGAACACGTCAACTGTCTTAAATTCAGTACTTAAAAATTATTGTTGTGCCGATCTCCAATGGATTATCATAGCTTAAGTTCGGTGGTTCTTACGACTATCTTCGTCTGTCCCTCACAATTTTGTGTGGGGCAATATGTAATTCCCACTATAAGTTTTGAGGCATTTATACCAAAAGGACTAAGGGTTTCCATTCCTGGTAAGTAATTAAGCAACGCAACTCGTACGGAATTACAAGGATGTATAAGCCAAGGTCTTAAGAAAGAAAGAATTCTAACATGCTTGCGTATGTATACACAGAAATAGGATTTGTATTTTAAACTTAGATTTTTTTTCGACCCCGAACTAGAGGTTTTTTTAAGCTGGAAGACCCACATTCCAATTAGCCATTAATTGCTCTTTATAGTATACATTAAATGTAACTTTTCAAAATTCATAGTAACGTTTGTCTCTGCTCAAATGATGAATAAAACGATATATTTTAAAGTAAATAATATTTTTGTTCAAATTATTTTCTATATTGTCGCAAAAATCTTATCAATTATACGAATTAATCAATTAATCGACATTCTTATTTATTTACAAAAACGCGTGTATAAAAACTTGATCAGAACAATTTTTGCTGAACTTAATACTTACTTTAATGATAAATATATTCAAATATAAACAAAGTTGGGTATTACCAAAAAGTTTGATATCAACTTGTTTTTTTTTTAAAGACAATATCATATTATTTAGTTTTAAATGCTGGAATTTCCCATTATATCCTACCAAATTTTGAGTTATCTACCATAATTGCACCATAAATACTAAAAAAAGTATATAGCTATGTATAAATAAAAATGCTGTATTATTCTCATTTATTTAGTCAACCTAGATAAGAGTCTGGGAGGCGTAAATTCGTTACAGCGGCAGCTATAGCGACTGACACACCTCTATAGACCGCCTAACGAGTCTGTGGCTACGACGGCTGAGGAGACAGGGGGGTAAAAGGTGTAAGAAATGTAAATACTGTTTTTTATAAATATTGCAAAGGGCACTTGACTACATGTCATTAAAATAAAAATTGACAGATGGAAAAGGTTATTTTGGTCCTTAATTTACAGGTATTGGTTTTGTTAACAATCAAATTGAAATACCTTCAGGTGCTAATCTAATACTTAATAGCCTAATTACTTAAGATAAATATGCAATAAACATTGTCAATAATTACCCACGAAAAAACCCATAATTATTATACACAGTATCATTTTCTTAATTTTATTACTTAGATGTAAATACCTGTATAATCACACCTGTAATTTAATTTAGTTGTACCTTTGGCCAATACCTGTAAATTAAGGACCAAAATAACCTTTCTCATCTGTCAATTTTTATTTTAATGACATGTAGAATTTTTTATTGGCTTACACCGCAAGGGTTGAAACACGTGTCAGGAAACTGAAACAAATTGTGAAATATAACAAGTACTACTTTAATTTCCTCTACTATGGAATATCCATTTCACCAAGCATGTAGCCCATCACATACCAATTATATATTAAATTATATGAAAATAAGAAAATGCAAATAATTAAAACATTTTTAATTACTAATTGAAAACTTTGGTTGTCCTGTAGCTCTAGCAATGCCACTGACAAAACTTAAGGATGGCAACTTAATAACATATCCTTGCATTATTAGGGATCCGTCAGAAATAGCATGCAATTCAATGACATAATCGTTCACACTCATTATTTCTTAAGCAAAATCTTCTTCATTAGGTTTTTCATCCATAATGTATTCTGTACTGTCGTTGACATATTCGTTGTTTATTTCTTCCATATTTAGCGTGTTGAGGTCGGATTTTTCTTTTCACAAGTCTGCGTTGATTCTGGGGAATCTGCATTGTCATACAATCTTATTTATTTTAGAGATACCCTTATACATTCAAGCTATCTTTGTGTGCCGGCATGATATTCATATGGGTGACCGCTTGGGAAACACCGCGTGCTCCTGTCTTAGGGAAGAGTGTAAAAATGAATCGACATCAAAACCATCCTATTCACGCCGGACAGGCCGGATGAGATCGGATATCTCGTAGGATAAAGGTGCCGTTTCACACTCCCCAGTCGGTAGACCGCACGATTAAAAACCGTACGGTCGATGACCGGTTCAAGATGGCCTCTGATACGCCGACGACCGTAAAAAATAGTAAATAAAAAAAAATAAATAACTAATTTAAAAAAATTGATAGCGGAAATTTCTTTCAGGTACCAACACCTGGTGGAAGAAATTTTCTGTTGTCTCGGAATCTTTGTTTCATATATATGCCGGAGTACTATCCCGGCGTTCGTTTATTCGGACTGTTTCTTTGCCCATCAAGCGGGGATTTCATTTCTTGAGTTAACGCCATTGCTGTAAGGAATTTGGTTTCATTTCTAGATTACCTTTTAACGCCCTGGTGTTGCTTTTTGTTTTAAGTAAGTTATGTCTATTGAATATTGTTTCTCAATATTGTAATATGTATATTTCTCTCGTTTAGCGAAAGTACGGTGCCAAACTGATGTTACTTTTTGTAGTACCCCGTTTGTTAAATTAAAAACTTGGCGTTGCATACATCCATGTATAAGTGATTTAAAATTTAAAGAGTAACGTATTATTTTAGCTGAAAAAGGAGTTGAACTGTTTGGCTTTCATGGTAACCTCAATAAAGAGATTTCTGAAATAGAAGCTGGGGAATTTGGTGAAGATGTTACTCGGTCAACTAATGGAAGATTTACCTTCATTAATCCTTCCATTAGATTTAAGGCGGGTGATGTTATAAACTACCGGGTTTATGTCCAATACGAGCAGTCAGAATTTAGAAGAGATAACCAATCATGGACAGTGGACAGTAAGATTTTTTTTTTAATCATAATGGTATAAAAGTGACAGCGTGGCGCAGTGACTAGAGTACGGACCACTGTGCTGAACGTCTCGGATTCAAACCACGACGAAAACAGCGTAAAATACAAGTAAAAAATAATTAAAAGTGGGTAGACACCCCTCGGAAGCGATGGCAAACCACCTAGTTAAGCCTCTCTGTTTTCCCCGTTCGGAACCCGGCGCTAAACTGCAAGTCCCTCGTATGACTTCCATCTGTGTATCACAGTAAGAGTATCACGCTTAGCACGGATAGTGACATAAGTCCGATATCGGGCATTGCCAATACCTAGCTCCTACAATACAAGGACAAAGTGCTTCACGGTCTGGCTGCTTATCGCGGTTAACATTTTGGTATAGCCGACTTTGGAGCCTTGTCGTTGAAGCGGAATGTTAGATTTTCCATAATTCCTAGTAGGGTAAGATGCACTTTGAAATAAGTTTACTCTACGTAATTTGTGTACAACTTCGATTACGTTAACTTGACACAGGTCTAATATAATTTTACAACAATATTTATTAAAATTATTTTGGAGTTAAATAAAATAATAACAATATGAATTTAAAAGTTTAGGAAACGTAAAGGCGAACTGGCAACTTCGCATTGCTCGTACTTATGTACTTATATTTAAAATTATAACCATGAATTGCTTTTCCATTTTCTCAAAACAATAATAGGTATCTCGTTTACAGGCCTATGGGATATAAAGTTTTTTGTGTACTCAGTGACAATAATGCAATTAATGGAATAGCTAGCTATGTCAAATTTTTCAATAAACAAGGAACTTTGTATGGTTTACCCACATCCTGTTCGTGCTAAAAGACCTTTTCCTACGGCTGTCATTAAATGTCTCTATTATAGATATGTTTAATAATAATTTATAGATGTAGTACACTGTAATACTCCTATTGTGTTCTAGCAATTAGAGCACAAAGTTTAAATAACACACAGGTATGTTTTCGTTACAATGTGTACAAAAGTGGCGTAGACAAACAAATATCACCGTAACACGCAGACAATATTAACTTCGATACAAACATAAATAACAATTCTAATTATTATGAGGAAACAACCCTATTTTATTTTATTTCCTCGTGAGTGAACTTTGTAGTTTTTTGCTAACATTGTTCCTATATTATAACAGTCGTAGACCATTTCCTGCAAATAACTGCGCCTCATTTAGGTTTTTAGTCATATTAAGGCATTATTTGCTTATCTACAAGTTTAAATACCTAAATAACAATGGTCTAAAGTACATAGGTTTGAAATTTAAAAATGACACAAAAAACATATATTATATCGTATTCGTTTATTCGTTGGCCGCCGGGCGATGTCGTCACAAATGAGCGCTCTGTCCTTGTACTGTAGGAGTTATTGGGAGTTTTTCGTGTTGCGCGCAAAACACTATAGTAATAAACATAATTCCATACAACTAATAACAAATTAATAATTATATTAACATTTTTATGACTATTTCCAGATTATGGTGGAAGTGGTTCGGAAATACCATGTGCTGGAACTATCACTAAAATTCAGGGAAAGGCAATTGTCTGCTATGGTGATTCTATTATAAATTATAAATTTACAGAAAGCATACTTAATTCACAGATTTGGGAAATTGAACAGTTTATTCCACGTGAACCAGTAAGTATCGGTCAGTGACAAGGCCACCCCTTTATGAAGAAAGTATGTGTACACAACCGGATCAAAAGATAACTGAGACCATTGTTTTTTTTTATAAATACTTTAGGATTGGGAGTATGTTATATACACGAATGAGTCAGACGTAATCGCAATAGAAAATGGCTTCCTCCGGATTAAACCCAAAGTGGTAGAAGAAAATACAATGAAAGATATCGTCATCGAAGGGTATATTTTAAATACTCTCTTCTCATTTTGCTTTAACTTGCTTTTAACTATTTCAACTTCTATTAAATATTATGAATTTTAGGTGTACGCGAAAAGGAAATCCGGGAGAATGCAATAGGCCTTTCCAAGGACTTTTGCAGCCTCCCATTGTTTCAGCCAGAGTAGTCTCGAAAACTGCATTTAGCTTTGCAAAAGTCACTGTTAAGGCGAAACTTCCTCAAGGAGACTGGATATTTCCAGGTTCGTTCAAACTTAGTCTCAGTCCCCTGTTTCTGCTAATCAATTTAAACTTTTAAAACTTGTAAGCTCACGTGACTCAGTTTGCTTACGTAGATACAACGACAAATATTTTTTAGAAATTTACCTTGAGGACGTAAATGATCCCCGCAGGAGAATTTTATTGGCCCATGCCTTAGGCAACAAAGAACTTACTGATCGTGATAAAGACATCGGAGGTAAAGTGCTTTTTGGAGGCCCATACATCATAAAGACAGTTCCTCTTCGGGCTTATTTAGCATCTTATGTTGGTCAACAGCACATTGGTGATGGTTGGCATACTTTTACACTGACCTGGGCAAAAGGTACCCACATCTGCACATATTAATTAAAATAACAATCTTATTGCAAAACTTAGGTACATTTCTATATAAAAATAATTTCTTTCCAGATCACATGGACTTATACATGGATGGCATACACTATGGAATAATTTACGAGGATGCTCTCAAAGCAACTGGATTTAATAAGGAAACGATGGTAACTTACTTTAAAACACCACATTGTCTTAGTCGTTTAAGCTCAACTCACACTGGCCCCAGCATAGTTTCGTGGACCACTAAAGTAAATTGCGATTTAAAATCCTTCTGTCACAACCACAGCGTTAAAAGCGTTGCGGCGATATAAAAGAAGTAGCGGAAAGTAAGGCAAGATGGCATACAAGACAAAACGACATATTATTATATCAGCAATTTCGGTTAAAATCGGCGTTATGCGGGTTTTTACATAAGCAATGTCTGTTACTTGGTGTAGATACTAATAACCAGCTCTATTACTGTTATAAATCTTTAACGGGAAGGTTGATATCATAACATATATTAAAGTAACCAGTGCAATTAATGATTGGGTAGGTGATAAATAATAATTGTTAATATAATTTAATGTTAATGTTAATTAATTAATGTAACTGTGAATGAAAAATATTTTAATCTTAACAAATTGGGCAGCATGATACAGCGTACTATGTTATTTGTGCGTCGTGATATATAATGTGGTCGTATCGTAAATTCATATTGGTAAAGTGGCGGCTCCTCAGGGTAGGCCTCTGAGGCCGCGCCTCAGCCTCAATCCCCCAAACTTCTCTCAAAAAATACAAATATGTTTGTTGTAAATTTATAAATTTTCAAATACAAATTCCATATGATAAATAATTTTCATACTGCTTTACCGAGCGCAGCGCTATAAGCGACTATTTTATTCTGTAAACTTTCGTCGACGGCCGAGAGGCTAAATAATTTCAGCTTCACTGCTCCGAGTGTTCGTACCTATTTTAGCAAGCCTCATACGAAAATCTCAACGTCTTTTGTTTGGTCTGTCTCTCTCTCTTACTCGGGGGTCATTTCGCGTTTGTTTCTCTCATTGAGGCTATAAGATCCTAGCTTGGCTGGTTGTTGATTGGCTGTTTAAATCACATGTTTTATTCTGCGAATTCTGTGATTACCCTGCGCCCGACTTATATCGTAGCAGGTGTGTGAACACTGAACTGTGTGTCTTGGTTTAATTTAGGAAAATTACAAATTTTCATATTTTATTAGTTTATTTTATGTTAATATTGTTCTGAGTTGTGACTGTGCAGAATAGTCAGGATACAGGTGCGATGCAGGTAATGGAGAAGTATTGGCAGTGTTTGTTTGGGCAATTTATAATTTCGTGTTCGGCAAATTAAGGTTATATTTTCAAGATCCGGTAAGTTTTAAGATTTCTTTATTATGTTATTAATTATATATTAAACGCTAAATTTTATTGTTTTAAAAAAATATAAATCCTGTTCATGATATTATTCTCTCAGTCATTGATACGCTATTTTTAAGGAGAAACGAAACGAAAAAAAGACAGATATTATGTAGTCGTCCGACACCAAAAATTTCGGCAATATTTAACGATAAGAGACAGGATAAGCAAGATTCAAGAGCTTTTCAGGTAACTTGGTACGAAACCTGTAAGTGGCTGTGCGGAAGTATTTATAAGGAAAGCTTATATTGTTGGCCTCGTATTTTATTAGGCAGCGTAAAAAACAATTGGAGTTCAGGGGGTGGGTATTCTGATTTAAAAAAATTTTCACGGGCGGTAAAATCACACGAAAGTTCCAAAGAACATATTAAGAATTCTGTGGCGCTTATGAGAGTAGAGCAAAATAGAGACACAATAGCGGATGCACTGAGAGAAAATGACCCTGACCTTGCAAATTGAATATTTTTCTCGTGAAACCTAGTATTTCAAAATAATTATATTGCTGGTTGAATTCCTAACTATTCATTTTAAGCCAATGACCTTGAAATCGCGAAAAATTTTCGACTGCGGCGCTATTTTATAGCCTCACCCCCTTATACACCCACGAGCCGCCACTGATTGGTATGTTCAGTTTTTTAATTATTCTTTCCTAGTTTCTTTCCCATGCTGTTCAACTATCTATAAAGGAAGCCCTAGAAAAATGAAAAGGTATATAGAGCTTGACCAGGTAACTAACCTGAATTAGTTAAACAATAATCTTAATTGGATTAACAAAAAAAAATCGGCAAGAACACCTTCCACGAGATCAAAAAGCACTGAAGAGTCGGCATTGACAACTATGAGGCTGATTCAATTCACTTTAGATAAGATGGGTATTTATCAAAGCGTTGATTAGAATATTGTACCTACCTAATTTTACTATAAAAAAGTGACAGCATACGGAATGCCGGTTCAATTTTCCTCATGGCTGTCGAGCTTTCTTAAAGACCGTTCTCTGCGAGTGGCGATGGACGGATTTCTTTCAGACACATTTGACATCAACGCCGGAGCCCCTCAAGGTTCTATATTGTCGCCCACCCTCTTCTTACTATACATTAACGATCTTTTGAAAAAAACTAAAAATCCTATATATAGCTTCGCTGATGACAGCACACTTGTTTCATCTTTTACTTTGGATGCTCGGACATCGGCTGCCAATGCACGTCTCTATACGCAGCAAGAGGTCTCACATCTCAACAAAGACCTCGAAGATATTCTGTCTTGGGGTGATACTAATCAAGTAGAATTTAACGCTAAAAGGACCCAGGCGGAAGCTTGTTCTAAAAAAGTTAATGCTGAAGAACCGGATATAGGTATGGCGGGACACTCGATTCCCTTGGCTTCATCAATTCATTTATTGGGCGTTAATTTGGATAGTCATATGTCTTGGCATAGTCACGTTGGGGCCATTGCTAAGGCAGCCTCGCAGAAGCTTGGAGTACTTTTCCGAACTAAAAACCTCAACTTTTGATGCTCTACACTGAAAAAATAGAGGGCTTTGGCCCAAAGTCCCCAACGCTCTTGGGTTGCTTTTAAGCGTCACTTCTTGTAGACAAGAGAAAATATTTTGCTTTAAGCGAATGTTATTTGAATTAGGAGAATTTATATTGGATCAAAAGAAATGGTTCTCTTGAAACAAAGACGAATTTCACTTGGATGTTTTTTACTCCAGACAAAATCCAAAGCTCTTGTCTTAAAATCGCGGAAATTAAGCATTCCATTCAAGAGATAAATGCTTTGAATTCATATCTAAAGTTCTTGCTTTAAAATCTTAGGCGCTGTTGGGAAAAGACCGCGTGATTTTAATAAGTGAAGTTTTATTTAGCGCAAGAGAAAAAGGAAAAAGTTTTATGGTATCTTTTTACCTTACTACCCTCTTGAAACAAGAACAATTTTTTTAAGCTAAGTCCGAAAGCTCTTGGCACTAGATATTTAATGCTATTGGACC
Organism: Polydrusus tereticollis; assembly: GCA_963920685.1. Taxonomy (NCBI): domain Eukaryota; kingdom Metazoa; phylum Arthropoda; class Insecta; order Coleoptera; family Curculionidae; genus Polydrusus; species Polydrusus tereticollis. Next base: position 7,345,535 of record OY987335.1, read on the forward strand.
CAGAGAAAGATTTTAAATTAAAACCAATACCGTATTTGGAACAAGAATAATTCTTTTGAGCCAATCCCGAAAGCTCTTGGTACTAGATATTTAACGCTATTGGATCAAGAGAAAGAACTTAAGTCAAGAACAAATTTGATTGGAAATTTTTAGAGAAATTTCGCTATTGAACCAATAGAATGGGCTATTATCATAAGAAAAAATGCGCGATTGTTTTTAAGAGAGTTAGGGATTTGGTTTAAGAGACTTCGCATTTGAACCTATTCAAAACCGAAAAGCTCTTGGTTGAATATCATAATTCTATTTCATTTAATTTCAAAGCATTTGTTCTTTCAGTGTATAAAGCCCATATTCGACCATCGCTGGAGCACTGTTCGCCCTGGAAAGCCTTAAAAATCGAAAGCGGATTGGCGACTTGAGTCTATTTTACAAATATTTTTATGGCAAGTACTCAACTCAACGATCAAACAACAATCGGTTATAATTTTTGTTTTACCTATTACCTACCAAAGTCAAGTTTTTGTTTTCTTATGAGAACATATAAAATATTTTGTCTGTGTGGTAAATAAATAAGTAAGGATTATTAATTTGCTTTGTTTTATTTCGATTTCAATACTAAGTGCCTACTTTTGGATGCTATTTTTCATTTGATTTTATTTTCATTTTTCTAGTCTTAAGAATTTTCCATTACATTTTTGTATACCTTCTTTTTATAAACAAAACGTATTTTCTACCCCTTTTTTGTCTTACTCTTAAGAGCGTGTACAATATGGGATCTGCGACGCTATATTTTTTCAAGTCGTGGTATCCCCCTCCCCATGAACCAGCTCTGGCTACGCCACTGCTGAGAACGAGACTTTGCTGAATATTATAAAATTTGTTTGCCTCATAAAACCACTGAATCAAACTCTTTTCTAGATGCGTTTAGTTCTTGGTGTAGGAGCAGGAGGAGTACACAACTTCCCTGATTCTTCCAAATCTGGTCCATATGACAAACCATGGAAGTCCAAGAGTCGATATGCTATCAAATCTTTTCTTAATAGCACAGAACTATGGAAAAAAACTTGGGATGGGGACAGTCAACTACTTGTTGAACAGGTTACAGTAACAGCGCTATGATTTTCATATCCTGCATGATTGTACAGGATGTTACCTTTTAATTTAATTTTTGCTATAGGTACTATAAAGAATGCGACAATGGAGAGGAAAATGGGGGAAATATATCATTTTAATTGAGTATCAAATTAGTAAAAAACATTTTTTTGATCAGGTTTACAAAAGGATATTTTATTGTTTTTCAGAAATGTTTCTAATTACAATTTTTAAATGCTCTCGAAATCGCTAGCCGCCATACTTGTTTGGGTGTGACGTCACTACACAAAATTTACCTAAACAAACGCAGACAGATTCTGGCAGGTATGCTATACCATGTGAGATCGTAATTTTAAGGTTATGTTAAACACGATGTAATCTTTGCTTTGTTTACTCGTAGATAGTGACGTCACATACAAAACTATCATGGCGTTTTACTACCTGTAACGTATAGCCTAGGAATCTTACTTTTTAAAACTTGAATATTAAATTGGTATCCTATTTTTATCATAGGTTAAGGTGGGTTCATGTTGGACGGCGTTTATACAGATAATTTAAGATTTGCTTACGCAAGCGCACAAGCACCGTAAATTTGTTGACGTTTTGTATTCCTAACCAAAGATTATCTACATACCAGAACATTTTGTGTCGAATGTTTATTGTTTATTTGTTTAAATAGAATTACCCTCGAAACACCCTGAAGTCAGCAAAGAACGGAATATCAAATTTTTAGAGGGATTTTAAAAACTACCAAACAGTTCGCGCATGCGCAGATCTGTTTTCATTTGATTTTACTTTGAGAAGTTGAGAGTTGTTGAAATAAAACTTCAAGTAAAATTAAATATAAATTATTCTTAAATCCTGCATAAACTCCCTTATGGATTCGTGTAGATTTTAATTTTCACTAAAGTAAAATTAAAGTTAAATTTAAGTAAAAGTGTTCTGCATAATCCCACCTATAGCTTTGAATTTTGCCAGGTAAATTTTATTATTAGAATCATGGTTTTTCGGAAACTTTTGCTTCTAAAATGTTCGGACCTTTATAATTTGACGATAAAACCCTGAGACCAACGGTCGAGGGGCTTTATCGCAAAAAGTTTGGTTAAAAGCAAAAGTTTAAGAAATATATATACCTACGTAAAATTTACCCGGTAATGCTCGAGTGGTTTATATTAAGATTATTAACTGATTTTATGTTTTTGTGTTTAGGTAAATTATTTAATAATGGCCACACGCCATTGTGAATGTATTTGTTTATACTACGATCCCAAAATAATTGGCAAAACTGTTCTTATCACCATTGACGGTGTGCGGAGAAAATAATTAACATCGATTCACAAACTTTTAACTAAAATAAAAGCATTCAAAACCGCTTGGGAAGGTTGTGCATTAATAAGTCGTTACATGTTGCCAGGTTTTAAAATACTTCATTTAAATTCTCATAAAATGTACCAAAATCAGCATATCATTAAGGGCCTTTACACCCTACGGTACTTGGTCTACTCAATTTGGCAACGCAGGTAAGAAAAATCCATGTTAAAGGCGCTCGCACGCTCTCTTATCGCCTCTAACCAACGTTCAGTGTCGTAGACAAGTTTCAATCAAGAGGATATTAGCAATTCAGTTTTATTTATTGGTGTTATTTTGGTGCTTATTCAAAACAGCAAATATTATAATGCAGGCGAGTTCTTCAAGTGATAGTAACCAACAAGTTAAAAAACGACGTCATTTAAAACCTGTGGAGCGTACAATTGTAAAAAATGTGTATTAGGGAATTCTAAGTACACACAGTGGAATATCACTCACTGATGAAGCAGAACTCAATGCCACATTGACTAAGACATCTTGCCGTACTGTTTATAGAACTATCAAGGACAATAGGAATACTAAAGTGTCCGATCAGAAGGAAACAAGAGGACGGAAAAAGATTTTTATTGGTCAGCAAACAAAGTTAGCCATTCGTCGGAAAGTGCACGTAACGTCTTTATCAATGGACTGTCCACTGTATTGAAAGCTTCTTCAGGAAAAGGTCGTCGGTTAATTATAACCCACATCGGTAGTGATTCTAGTTTTCTTGAAGATGGGTTAAACGTGTTTGAATCTCGTAAAAGCGGTGATTATCATGAGGATATGAACTCGGGAGTGTTTCAAGATTGGTTTAAATCGATCTTACCGCGTACTAAACGTGGGTCGGTAATCGTGATGGATAATGGACCATACCACAGCCGTCGGGTGGAAGCTTTGCCAACTTCTGCGTGGCGAAAAGCAAAAATTGTTGACTAGCTCGAAAAAAAAATATTGCATTTGGCGATAAAGTTCTAAAAGTGCAGTTGCTCGATCTTGCAAGACTTCACAAAAAAAAAAATACGAAATATGTAGTGGATGAAATGGCTTGTGAACGAGGTGTTACAATATTACGTTTACCGCCTTACCATTGTGAACTAAATCCAATCGAGCTTGGACACAGATAAAAAGCGAAGTGGCGCGTGAAAATAAAACTTTTAAATTAGAAGATGTTAAAGAACGTTAAAAACGACAAAAGCGAATGTACAAGCAGCAGATTAGCATAAGTGCGTATTTGTCTAGGGCGTAGGAAAAAAATTGTGAGACTCAGATGTACGGGTTGAAGTCATGCGGTAGAACCTATTATTATAAATCCTGCAGATGACAGCAGTAGCGACAGTAATGAAATGTTTTCATCGTCAGATAGTGAATATAATGGTAATAATGAATTTAAAATTGTAACGTATTGTCATTATAACACTTTTTAATGTCGGCGTGGAATATAATTTGTCAAATTATTATCAATTAGTGTTCATTAGGTAACAATAGTTTTAGGTTCAGGTTTAGCCCTTAATCTACTATTATATGTTTCTATTATTATGTAGTAGGTATAATAAAAACATTATTAAAATAACGTATAACGTTGCTTTATTATTCTTTTTGGATTTTATACCTGCGTAATTTAGTTTCTCTAATTAATTTATTAGATCACCAAATGTAAAAGCTTAATTTATTTTTCAGTTTAATTTATAATATTTTATTTATTATAGTAAATGTAAATATATTATAATAATAAACAAAAAATTCATATATTTTTTAAATTATTATTGTTTAAAATGACACGCCTCTGGAATTGGCGTTCCCCCCCTTATCTTGCACACCCTGGTAAAAATAAGTCACTGCCAATTATTTTGGTACCGGAGTAACCAAGCCTATAGGTAATAGACACTGAGAGGCCTACTATATGTGCTCAAATTTTGTTTTAATTTAGGTCTGATGTGAGGAATTTATATTTATAAATAAGTATTAGGTACAAAAATAAGTGTTTTGGGGGTTAGTTTAGGTTAGTTATTGAATACAATTATCTACCTTATTCAATAGTATGTGACATCACCGTATTTATAGACATAGATAAGCTAGTTTAAGCATATATAACCGCTGTTAAAATGATTGGTGCTTTTTACTCAGTATAAACACTTGTGATTGGTGAATATGTGTTGGATGCAGAAACCTGATTTGTTGCATGGCAGTCCCGAGGTAAATTATCAATAAAAACTCGTATATACTTGTTTTTTTATTAATACATTTTCATATTAAGAAAATTATTGTGTTTTTTTACAATAATTTTGTCAGAATTTAAAGGTGCAGATGCGCTAAAATGCCCTTAAGTCGGGGATGTTAATTTTTTTAGAAAAGCTGCCATACCTTATACGGCTCAACTTGTAAACTTCAAAAAAGTCTTGGTTAAAACGGTCAGATACCGCTACAAGGCTCCACACACGCATGTAAGAGAAATTCGCGCGAAGACAACAAGCCGAAAGTTGCTATTTAAGGGTGGCGACGTTTAAGAGTAATAGAGCACTAAGGGGTATAATTGGCAAAAAGGGTCAAGACTGGCCTACTTGCTAGGCGTCAAAGCCTCCCCGTCCACTACTACTACTAAGGGGTATAATTCTAAATTTAAAAATATTTGTTTTACTTGGCATAAATTTTGTTTGCAGATAAAAATTTGGACCTGAGTCCTGACCAACAACAGTAATGTTTAAATAAACTCGAATTTTTTATTTGGGACAAGCTGTATATAATTAATTTAAATCCAAGCCTGACCTGAGGATAACATGTTATCTGGTCAGCTTTACGGACTGGTTCTTCGAAGCACGTCAGCTTTATTATTATAATTATTGTTGTGCAGTTAGTTCTTCAATGGATTACCATAGCTTAAGTTCGGTGGTTATAGTCCTTGTATGTCTCTCACAATTTTGTGTGGGACAATATGCGATTCCCACTATAACTTTTGAGGCATTTACTCCAAAAGGATTAAGGATTTCCATTCCTGGTAAGCCATACTTTACTCTTATAGAATTAGTAAGATATGCCAACTCGTAATGTATAGGAATGTAATTAAAACAAACGATTTACCAAAATTCATGTATAAGTCAAGGTCTAAAAAAACGAATACAATCCTGACATGTTTGTCTGTATTAACCGGCTTTGCATTACATGGAATTTGTATTTTAAACCTATATTTTTTTGTCAACGCACACTACCAGAAATTAGGGAGATTTTGATTAACTGGAAGAACCACATTCCAATCGCTCTAGTGACAGTTAAGCAATACATTAAATGTCAGTTGTCAAAATTCATAGAAGAAAATAAGGTTATGCTTAAAATAAGATTTTATGCCACTTGGCAATTACTGTTTTTGTTCGAATTATTTTTAAATCGAGCTTTTCTGCATTTTGACCGCAGCTACATACTACATATTCTTTTTTAAATCTTTATTATTCATATAATAAACATTCTACCTTATATACCTACAAAAAAAACGTGTTTAAATACGTAATCCGAATGTTTTTCCTGAAATTTAAACTCTTTTAGCATATAATTAAATAATTATTAGAATAACAGCAAGGTTTGTTATTACGAAAATGTTGATATCAACTTGACTTTTTAAATGACACTATAACGTAAAGAACGCTGGGAATTCTCATTATCTCCTTCCAAATGTTAAGTTATTTTATTGATAAAAATATTTCACTACAAAAAAGAATTATATAAGTAAAAATAAAAATGCCGTAAAATTCTTGGTGTCAATAAATTTATTAATGCATTTACGGAACAAGGGAATTCAATGTCCTTGCTAGGACTATGGGGGAGAGTTGCATGAGATAGGGTACTTAACTTTTAATGGTCTAATTTTAAAAAAATATACTTAAATGTTAACTACTTCCTCGTAAAAATCAGTTCTAATTTTTATTTGCATTGATAATGTTATTAGTAAATATCATAAACTATCTATAAATTAATTGTTTATTATTTTAAACTAATTCATAATATATTAATAACCAATGTTTAGACACACAACATAATAGGTGTCTATACCGGGGTATAGGTAAATATAATCTGTTTTCCACTACTAAAGTTATGTAATATTATTTGGGGTTTTGCAGGCATTATTTACGTAAATTTATTTTTAAATCATTGCCTTATGTGCTTTGAAACTGACATTGACAAACTGAGAGGTACCTAATTAATTACCAGAATAGGAAACTATATACACAAAAGAAGAGTATGCAGTTAGCTATACAGGGTATCTCTAAAAGGTATGTACAAAATCTGAGCACATATTCCTGAGGCCAAAATCAGGCGATTTAAAGCAACTTACCTTAGTCCGAAATTGCTTTGTTTCCGAGATAGAGGGTAGTAAAGTTAAAAAATAAAAATCGAATTTTTTAAAATTAATGAACATTTTTTAACGTATTACTTTAAAACTTGGTACCCGGGGGTTTTTTGGGATGCGAAACCCGAATACGGGTACCTTTTTACAGGGCCATTAGAGGGCGCTTCACAATGCACTTCTTATGGTTTAGAATGGCCATAACTTTTTTATCAGTGTAGTTTTTTCCTTTTTTTGTTAAGGAACTAATTTTTTGAACATTTTGAAACAAAAAAGGTACTCTTGTGAAAATCCGCTAAAGTAAGCCGTTATTGAGATATTTCGGCTTTTAGTGTTCGATGCCGCACCGGAATATTTAGATTATTTTGAATAAAAATTTCCGCTATCAGTAAATTTTCGGCAGGAAAAAATGTTTCACTTGGGTTAGTTACAGCAAATTTTGCGGGAAGAATTTGAGTATGGTTTTTTTTTATTTAAATGAGGAACAATTTTATTTTAAAAGTAAATTTAATTAGCATAAACTTTTAGTAATTTTTCAAAATGACCTGCGTTAACATACCTAAGTACAAAGATTAATACGACGTAAAGAGTTTAAATTTACTCTTTGCATCAATTCCGCATCGTTCTTTAATATGTTGACTGCATTTTGAATTCCCCATAAAAAATAATCCAACGAAGTCATATCCGGTGAGCGTGGCGGCCATTTCACAGAAGCGTAAGCTACCGATCCATCTGTTTGGATACTGTCGATGCAAATAATTGCGGACATTTAAACTAAAATGTGGTAGAGCACCGTCATGCATAAACCACATATCTCGTCGAAGTTGTAATGGCAAATCTTCTAATAAATGTGGCAGCGTATTTTGTGAATGTTCTAAATAATCCACACCTAAATGGCGGTAAAATGACAGGACCAATAATGAAATTGCCAGTGATTCCTGCCCACACATTAATTCTAAACTCATGTTGATAATGAGTTACAGTAGTGTCGTAATGGGAAGAAGCACAACCCCCCTCCACTTTTTATGACCTTGACCTTGACCTAACCCGAATGACCTTGGATGACCTTGATCTAACCCGGATGACCTTGACCTTGGATGACCTTGAGCTAACCCGAATGACCTTGGATGACCTTGACCTAACCCGAATGACCTTGGATGACCTTGACCGAACCCCCTTGACCTTGGATGACCTTGAGCTAACCCGAATGACCTTGGATGACCTTGACCGAACCCGAACGCCCTTGACCTTGGATGACCTTGACCTACCCCGAATGACCTTGGATGACCTTCACTAACCCGGATTTGACCTTGACCTTGACCTTGACTTTGACCTTGACCTTGAACTTGACCTTGACTTTGAACTTACCCTTGGCTTTGACCTTGACCTTGAACTTGACCTTGACGTTGACTTTGACCTTGACCTTGAACTCGACCTTGAGTAGCTTGACCTTGACTTTCAAGGAATCACCTTGACCTTGAGCATGCGTTGTTTCTGGTAATATTCCCCCTCCTATGACTTTGAAATTGGATATTATAAATATGGAGCTCTTTCGAAAGGAATACCATAGTCATACAGGCATTGCTTGTTGTTGCCTTGAAATAGAAGAATTGTGTTTGTGGTGTGTTTTGTGAAAGTTATTAAAGGTATTTTATTACATATTTTAATAATGAGTCTTTCACAGCAGACTTTGGCTGAAATTAATAATATGATAAACAAAGATGTTGAATTTCTTGAGCACCGAAAAATTTCAACACTAACGGTGGGAAAAATTTATGTTATAAAACAGATATCATTTGTTTCAACACGTTTTGGTAAAAGTATTCTTGTTACTTTGTATGATACAACACATAATGTAACATTTCAAACTTTCTTACCCAAGCGTGTTGCTGAAACATTATCAGAGGCAACTGTTGACATAATGAATAAATCAAATGATAAATTTACCCTAACATATTTGGGGCAAAGCTCACATGTATTTTCTGGGGGTAATACTAAAGCATTAATAAATTTTGGGTGTTTAGAGTAAACAATGTTGTGTAAAGAATATTTTAATCTATAGTTTATCATATTTTTAATTTTAATTGATAATGTAATAAAAGTGTAATACCTAGTATCATAAAACACAATCACAATCTCATTATTCTATTGTAGATGTGTGACAATGTTGTTGAAAAACAAGATACGTATATAAGTTGGTTAGCATGCAAATTAAGACGTATGGCTCAAGATATACTACAGTTTTCGATGTTTGATGGTTCCTGTTTGGATTCAACTGGCTGTCAGTACAGAAAGTATGTGCGTGATGCAATCAATTTTATGGCTGGTGCGCATCTATGTGGACAATATCTCTACGGATCCATAAACCTGAGTCAATTTTGTGCTGAAATGATTGATAATGATCTTGCCAAGTTTGTCATTCATATACCAGATCTACCAAGTGATTTGGTAACAAAATTTAATTTGGTTGATTATGTGGATCCCGACGATATTACTTATATCGTAAAAGATGGTGTAGTCATCCGCAGCGATGGTGCAAATGGTTGTGAAATTATGGACAAAGTAGAAGATCAAGAAAAGTAAAATTAATTATTGGAACAACTTTTATTTGTAAAAACACGTTCTGTACTATATTTCCATAAACCAGTATAATATATAATATAATATATAAATGTATGTATTATTATAAATAATGGTCATGTTTAAAAATAAATGTTATGGTTTAATATATAAATAAAACCAATAGGAAATAAATTGTTTGTAGTAAAAGCATTGTTTTATTTCTCCCAACATAACAAACCCTATATAAGCGTTTGTAAGATGAAAACCTTATGAAGTTATATAAGTAGAAGGTAAAATAGCAAATTAGTTTAGTTTAATTTGAGGATGAGTCGAAGTAACAGCACAGTTGATAAGTTTGGACGTAAGAAAACCAATGAAAAATGTCGGTTTTTACGTGGACCACCTGGAAATGGATTCAGGCTTACTCTCGATGATCAGTATGATATGCAAGGAAAATCCCTAGAGAATGTTGCATCACCTAAAAAACCAAATGATGCTGCTACTCAAGAATATGTTCTCACTCAACATGATCTTCTGCGTATACAACTAACTGCTGTATTTGTTAAGAAATTATCAGATCTGCGCATACAATTTAATGATATTACTGATCACCGATTCATAGCATTGAATACAGAAGTTGCTCGAAGATTCAATGAAGTTCAAAAAGAAAAAAAAGAGTATGAAAACAAAGTTGGGAAGATGATATTGGCTCTCGAACAACAAATTATTAACCTGGACAAAGTTCAAATGAAATTTGAACAACGAATTATTGACCATATTACAATTAACCTTGATAAAATTCGAGCGAAATTTGAAGATGTAAAATCTGAGTTGAAATAAAAAGTCACTCAAGAGAGAGAGGTCACACGTGAAGGTCATCTGTTATATATAAATACACGTATCCAAATTATGGTGACTTAGTTCATTTGTAGCATTGCTTTCACAATCATTTACAATATGGAAAGTAAAACAACATTAGTGTATCCGTTTTCAATCAACGGTCGTCAAATGTGTTCAAATTGTGAACATTGGGAATTTTTAAGTGGGACAATGGGATTATGTGATTGGTGTCAAAACGAGAGCAATAGAGGATCTGTACCTGCTGACCAACCTCAAAGTCCCATTATCTTAGGTGGTGGGCATCAACAACATACTGATACGTCCACATCTTCAAGTCAAGAAGATGAAATAATGGAAGAATTGCCATCACCGCAGTCGCCATCGTCAAGTCCATCGTCGTCGCTACCAAATGCACTACTCGATTCTTCAAGTGATTAGTATATGCGCTAAAAAAGTAGTGATGAAGAAGTATTTTTCCGTGCCATATGTATTAGTGAAAGTGAACTTAGACAATTTGGTTATAGTCCCTAAGTGTTTTTGGTCATTATGTATTATTGCTTAAATGTGAATAAAACATTTTTTAGTACTTCATATTATGTTTATAATTATATTATAAATTAATAAATCGTTCATTAACAATTTTATTTCTAAAATTACTTTCTAAAATCATATCCAAAGTTGTTTTGATTTTCTCTATTCGCCGTTGGAAATGGTACCTATCAAGCATTAGCTGTTGAAAGTCGCTCTTTCGAGCTTCTCGATATGCAAACGCCCAAACAAATGTTTGGTGGACAATATTTTTCTCTTCATCAAATGTTACGCTCTTCATGGTTATTAATTCAATGAAAACAATTTTTAAAATGATAGCAATATATACTGATAAATAAAATTCATATGTTTTAAATTACATGTTTATTTTATCATTCAACTGATACAATAATTGTAATAGGAAATACAAAGCAGTTTATACAATATCAGACTTATCTATCCAAGAATTAAATTGATTGGGGAAACCCAACCATTTTACAAACAATTGATCAATGTGATTTTTCTGACGTTTTCTAAGAATTTTTTCAACCAGATAAACACCTGGACTGGTTGTCTTTTGCAGTTCAGCTTCATAGAAACTACCTTTAATCGGTTCACCTTCTAACGATTCCAGTATGTAGGTGGGTGGATTGGTAATGTTACTTTTTACAATTTTAAACAGTTCCGTTGACCATGAAGGTGTATACCCCTTTTCAAATATGGTTTTGTATTTACTGATTCGAACTATATCGCCAAGACGAAATTTATATTTTTTCGGTTTAACCTTTAAATAATCGTATGCCCTAATTTGTGTATCTTCTAGCACATTTCTGGGCTTCATGCCAATTGTGCGATGTATTGTATTATTATAGACACTTGTTACTGATACTAAAATTTCCACCCACCTGTAGGAACCTCTAATTGAAAATTGCTTATATAAATTATTTTTTAAAGTTCTTATCACACGTTCAACAATTGCCGCCTTTTTCGTGCTGAATGTAGAATAATGATTTATATTAAATTTTTTCATAAGGGCTTGAAAGCGACTATTATAGAATTCTTTTCCCTGATCACTTTGTAAATTGTCTGGTGTATACGATGCCTCTTCAATTATACTCTTCATTGCATTGGTCACTTCAGCGCCGGTCTTGTTTTTGATTGCTCTGGTGTACACAAATTTGGAGTAACAATTGATACATACAAGGATGTAGCGATAACCATCGTTTTCATCAGCATATTGTTGCATTTCAGCTAAATCTATTTGCCATAAATCCTTGTATCCTTTAATAATCGTCCGCCTTCTAATAAAGTTTTTTCTAGCAGTCCGGTGCAGTTCATTAACAATTCCAATTTTTCCCCTGCTTGCCTTCATATTTTGTAGCGAAGCGAACACGTCTCATTAGACACTGAGCAAAGGAAACAAGGTACATAATTTAATATATTATTTGTTCTTCGCGAAGTTCCTCAACAATTGACATAATCTCATTTTCATGCCCAGTATTACCAGCTAATTTTGAACTCCACAACAATCTTAAGCGATCAACCAACTCCTTTGGTTTATTCCAATAAATGTATTGAGGTGATTTGGAAGAAAGTAGTTTCTTGTTGGGTATTTTTATTTTTTTAGCGATGTTATTTTTTACAACAGCACCGCCTGATTTAGTGCTCGCCGGCATCAGTAGGGGTTTTATAATATACAAATATTTCAATAATCTGGTTTCTCGTAGACCCTTATTTTTGTCATAATTTTCATATGCTGCACTAGTTAATTCTAAAATTTCCTTGTATTTCTGTAGCACACCATCATCGGTTTTATCGTGTTGTGTTAGGAATGGTGGATTTCTTAAAAAAAGCAAATCGTAAAGTTGAGGCGTTCCATCAAATACAGCAACATTTTTTCCGTTTTTATATAAAGTAATTTTGCCATTTGGAAAACGCACTTCTAGGTTACCAATATATCTTTTAAGGTTATTCGGCTTTTTACCGAAATGTATACCATAAATGGTATCATATTGGGATGGTTTATTTTTTAATCCATTTAAGTATGCTTGAATCTTGTCGAGTGGTGGTGAACTTGTATAACTTGAAGGGGAAGGTGTCTCAAACAATGTAACATTGGTATCACGTTTCGGTGTTGTATCGATGTGAGCTTTTCGGCTTATCCGCGGTGTAGACGATTGAAATGATGATATGTGATCGGATATTTCCTCAGGCTCCTCCATTGTGCTAGTACTACGACTATATTGCTTTCCTTGGGTTTTGGGTTGCTGCTGCTGCTGCTGCTGGCGTTGCTTTACTACATTAGATATAGATGTTAGTGGTTTAGTGATTGGTTCGTAAAATTTATCCAAGTCGAGCGCACTTTGTGTCTTCGCCGCCTTGAATTGTTTAAATTTTTTTCGAACAGCATTGGTCGTTTCCACTAGTTTTCGTTTTAAGTCAATTTCTTCATTCATGGTGTTGACAAACTACCGAACAGCAATGAAATGAATGCATTCATCATTGTTAAACAAATATATAGCTATCAAGTCCCTTGCGATATCTCCCCGAATTCACATCACTATCTTTATCGATAACCAAGAATCCATATTTATTATCCCAACATTTCGAGCACATTTCCTGAAATTGTGTAAAATTCAGGTCGGGTGATACATGATCGGAAAATACGTGTCTCATATTCATTTCATCTTGTTTAAACATAATAATAAAGTTGGCATTATCTCGCACAAGCTGTTTAGGAACTCGCGAATATGTTTGAGCCAAATAAAAGGCATCCACATTTTTGTGACGTCCCATACAGAAATATGATCGTATAACATCCTGCTTCTCACACATAACATCATCAAATATAAATATTGAATTGGGTCTTGCATCTGAGGGTTCCATGATATTCGTGGCATCGCTGAAAGCATAATAACCAAGACCTTTAATGGGTGTAAGAATTTTCTTCAAATATTCATATTTTGGTTGGTACAGTGACTTGGAGTAGATATAAACATTTTCAAAACGTAATCCCAAGGGGTGAGTAAGTAGTGAAATCATAACATTGGTTTTGCCACAATTCGAAGGTCCAATTATTATTCCACGAATGGATGATGGAAGCAAAGGACCGTGTTTCCTTAATAATCTCTCTCCATGTCCACACCCAACTTTTTCGTCGAGATTGTCGATGGAAAATTTTTGTTTCAAATGTACTATTCGCATATTGATAAAATAGGTACTACTTATAGCAAACTTTTCACTTAAATGGTCATTCAGATGCTGATCACCGGACGAAGTAGATCGTCTCGTTTACAGACTAAGACTGGAAGAGGAATTGTTAATTCCTTAATTAATAACCTGCCGGTGGAGCTGCATATCCCCGGTTATCAGTATTGCGGTCCCGGAACAAAAGTGATTAAACGTGTGAAAAGAGGTGCTCAAGGAATTAATCCTTTGGACGTGGCGTGTAAGAAGCACGATTTAGCTTACTTACGTAATAGAGACGATATAAGTGAGCGACACCGAGCAGATTACGAGTTGGAACAAAGTGCTTGGAAACGAGTGAAATCTGCAGACGCTAGCGTTGGTGAAAAGAGTGCTGCGTGGTTGGTAACAAATATTATGAAAACAAAGCAGCGTTTTGGTATGGGTGTGTCATCAAGCAAAAGGAAGAGTCGCTCAAAAATTACCAAGAGGAAGCGGCGAGCTGGTAAGCGACGTGTTGGAAAGCGGGTGCGTGTGCAGAAAGTAGCTTTTGGTTCTGCTGTTCGACGTCCGATTCGAGCAGAGTTGTTAAGAGGTGGTGGAAAGAAAATGAATATTCTAAATGCATCGAAAATAGCCGTTACAGCAGCTCGTAAATCAGTAAAAGCAGCAGGTGGTAAACGAAAAGTCCGCACGCCTAGAATTATTCCGATTCCTAAAACTGGTGGAGTATTACCATTAATACCAATATTTGCTGGTCTGTCAGCCTTAGGCTCGTTAGCAGGTGGCGTAGCAGGCATTGTTCGCACCATCAAGGACGTGAAGAAGGCAAATGCAGAAAAGACAGGTGCTACTTTAAAACTACGTGGAAATGGATTATATCTGAAACCATATCGTTCAGGTATGGGATTGTTTATGAACCATAGGAATATGTCAAAAAACTAATTGAGTCTCTACCCAATAGACCGCTATCAAATGTCGATCTGGAAAAGTATGTTTTAAAACTGAAGATACCACACTTTAGGGGAGTTTATATGCGAGATTCATTACCTGCACGTGGTCCCCGACGGTATGAAGCAGCGATTATTAATTTGGATAGCGCATCGGGGGTAGGGACGCATTGGGTGGCATATCGAAAAGTCAACTCTGAAGTAACATACTATGATAGCTTTGGCGATTTGCCACCACCTACCGAATTGGTGAGATATCTGCAAATAGGTTCGAACGCGTCGAGAAACATTTACTATACATACGATCGTCAGCAAGAATTCGATTCAGTTTGGTGTGGCCATCTGTGTTTGAAGTTTCTCTCCGATATAAAATAATAATAATAATAATAATTATGTCTTTGACGTCACAAGTTGAACGTGATAACTACACAAAGATCTTGCACTCACTTAAAGTGTTTAAACATGTGGGTGGATTGTTGAAAATGACTGCCGAACAATTAGAAAACGTTCCGAAGGAAGTAATGATTTCGATGGCACCAAATGAAATTGCTCTAGTTTGGGATAAGCTGTCAAATGAACTGAAAAGTGACGAGGATATGATGAAATATCAGTTTTGCTATGAACATTACAATAGCGACAGTGACGATTCCAACAAGGATGTGGGTGATGGGCCATTGCCTCGGAAATTATTTTGTTGTTACTGCAAAATTAGTGATGTGAATATAACAGCTGAAAATTCGATTAACACGACATCAGATGAGAAGAAAAAAAAAAGCGCTAGTGTATTAAACCCATTGAGCTGCTGCAAATCATAATAAAAACCATAACAGATAGCTACTTAACGTCAGTCATGTCGCATACATTCACGCTAACAGGATCCTCGAGCGTGTTAAGCGCCGACTTTTATCCACCCATTGAACTGAGTACAACAAGTAAATATGGTCTTGCACTTGTCGGATTTTACACATATAATTCAATTTTTAACATTGATGAAAACAACAACTCCTTTGGTTACATAAGGAAGGATGAAAAAATATCACATCTACTGACCATTCCACCAGGAGCATATGAAATTGATGAAATTGGTCAAGCTATGTTGACAGTTTTAAAAGAGTCAACCCGCAACGATAGTGATGAAATATTTTCGTTAACAGCCAACAATAATACGTTAAAATGTGAGATGAAATCGAAGTATGACATTGATTTGCGTGGTGACAAAAGTATTGCCAAAATGTTGGGGTTTGACGCTAAAGTGTTAAAAAAAAATGAAAAGCATCAGTCAGTGTACAATGTGGATATTATGAAAGTACGCATTATACGGGTGGATTGTAATATAATCTCTGGTGCATTCCTGAACTCGTCAAAATGCCACATCCTATTTGAATTTGATATTGACGTTGAAGCAGGTTATAAAATTACGAAAGAGCCGCAAAATATTATTTATATGCCGATTATACCAGAGGGACGTCAGTTCATAGACAACATCAGTCTGCGAATCTTGGATGACGACGGAGATCTGATTGACTTTCGAGGTGAGAAGATAATTATTAAATTGGAGTTAAAGAAAATAGCATAAGTATGGGTTACTGCTTTAACACTCAACAACGTTTGTTGCATACTGTGAAAGATTCAGTTAAACATAATAAAAGTAAACAAAGTAGGCAAACCAGGCTCATTCGTAATCCAGTCATTAGATCGAAAGCACCTTATCGGCGGCAGCAGCAGCAGCAGCAGCAACTTTCCCGTGGAGATTACAGTTTTTTACGATCAATTGGTTTGAAAATACGAAAATCTAGAAAATGACGGCTACCAGTGAAAAAATCGAGGTTTTCACCGAACCCATCTTCGAGAACTCTATAATAAGTTTACAGGAACATACTTATAAACCATATGGTTCACCAACCTTTAAGAACTCTGATGAAATTCGTATTCCTGTGCACTTTCAAGACATAATCTTGGATGTTTCCGAAAGTTACATATACATCGAAGGAAAGTTCACACCTAAAGATGCAACAAAGAAATGTTATTTATCTAATAATGCTATAGCATTTCTTTTCGACGAAATTCGGTATGAAATGGGCGGTGAACAAGTCGCAGTTGTCCGAAAACCAGGTATTACTACAACACTGAAAACGATGGCATCCTTCGGCGCCTTACAAAACAATTCTCTAATGGTTTGTGGATGGGGTCTAAATGAAAATAATCAAGCTCTTGTTGATGCCACAAGCCATGTATTTTCCGGAAAGCTCCCGCTAAAGTATCTTATGGGTTTTGCAGAGGATTATACGAAAGGAATTTTTAATGTTAAGCAAGAGCTTATTTTAATTATCGCTCGAAATTTTACCAATTGTTATGTCGGCGAAGTGGAAGCAGACATTGGTATTGATAAAATCGAATGGAAAATTCGTCATATAATTCCAGATGATCGTCAAAAGCTAAAGATAATGTCTCGCATGAATAAAGGCGTAAATAGCGCAAATATTCCAATGGCATATCGTAAATGGGATCTTTACGAACTACCTGCTTTACGACAAACATCATCAGACGTGTGGGCTTTAAGGACTAGCACGAGTCTTGAAAAACCGAGATATTTGATTATTGGGTTTCAGAATAGTACTTATTGCGACAATAAAGCCAAAGATGCCACTCAGTTTACTGCAGCCAATATAAGTGACCTTCGAGTATACCTTAATTCTACTGTTTACCCATATGAACGGTGGAATTTAGAATTTGGAAAAAAATTATATGCGACAGCTTACTATACCTATGCGAATTTCCAAAGTAGCTACTACGGACGAGAAATGGTCGACCCAATGTTAAATTTCGTCGATTATCCTGACAACCCCATTTTCATCGTTGATTGCAGTCATCAGCCAGAAGCTATCAAATCGTCCACCGTGGATGTGAAATTGGAGTTTGAAACACGAACCAGTAAATTTCCCAAAGACACTAAAGTTTATGCGTTGGTTATTCACGACTCATTCTTAAGTTATAATATCTTAAACGGTTCAGTTACTAACAAATCTATATTTTAATCTAAGTTTTGTAGTTTCTTTTTATAACTTTATAATAATAATAATAATAATTATAATAATAAACTTAGATATTTAGTATTTCTATGGTTTTATTTTATAATACCATTGGGCAAGCACACAGACACACGCCATAACACACAAAATAGCTAGCATATTTGTAAAAGTAGGTGGGGATAATGAGATAAAAGCAGCACAACTTTCAAAGTTTATTTTATTTCTAACTCAAGCATCACGATGGCAACAAGCTCTGATGATGAAGGTTTCGCTAGTGATGAGGGGCAGAATAATAATAATATCCCATTGGAACGAAGAATAAACTTTGTTAATCGGAATGTTAATATTCCAGCCCAACATCTGGGTGAAGTTTACTGCCGCATGTTGTCCTATGTGCGTGTTGGTGGTTATCACTTGTTGTGTTTGGCGTGCTATGCCACGACTCGTCATGGAACACCTGAGGATATCCACTACCAAACACATTCGACGCATAGGATCGGTAGGAACTTACGAAACCACGAGAAGTGCTTCGTTTGTGATGCGAGGTTGTTTTTGATAACACCTCAAAGGGTTTGTCTTATTTGTAATAGAAGGTAAATTTTATTACAAGTAAGACAAGTTGGGAGAGCTTATAACGTTTATGCAAACGATGTTCATTTCAACATGAAGTGGGGATGGTTTGCTTAAATGCTAGAGCTGGAGTACACAATGAAAGATTGGTCTTTGGCTGGTGTACACAAACAGAGGCGTTGTCATATGGGGCCTCTGTTTCTCTCAAAACTCATAGTTAGCACGACATTTACAGCGCCGATTTAACCCTCATTCTCACTCCGAAATCTTACTATATAAACGATGACAGAACATTCAAATATTATTATCCCCCACTACAATGTTAGCATATAAATACTAGTTCAGCTTCACAATTAATTCATATACATCTTGGACATGGCCCAAGAAAGACCTGCAAGCCGTGGCTCGTCGCTGTTTAGCGATGAGACTGAATATGTTCCTCGACCCCAAGAAGGACCTGCAAGCCGTGGCTCGTCGCTGTTTAGCGATGAGACTGAAATTGTTGCTCGACCCAACATACCACCACCATCGAGGCGAGTTGCAAATGTTGAGACCACTGGACCGGCAGACTCCACATCGGATGCGGGACCGGTAGAAGTCAGCGATGACTTTAGCGGTTCAGCCGATTCCACATCTTGGTGGGATTTTGAAGATGATATGGATGCCGGTCCTGCGGACTCAACCACTCCGTAGAAGGACTACGATAAGTCCTATTCTCTTTCCTATGCGACCGCCCGAACCCTGACCCACCCCAACCCCCTTCCCCAGGTCCTCTTCGGAGGGCCACATAAAGACTTGAGCGTAGTTAGTTGTTAAATGTCAATTTCGTTGATCGGAATATTAGTACACAATGAAAGATTGGTCTTTGGCTGGTGTACAGAAACTGAGACGTTGTCATATGGTGCCTCTGTTTCTCTCAAAACTTATAGTTAAGTCGTTTACAACACTGATTTTACCCCCACTACCATTCCCACTACGAAATTTTACTATAAAAACGATGACAATACTGATGTAGCTCATACTTGGTTCAATCTTTCAACCATTACGATGGCTGATGAAGGAATTGAACGCGACTTTGAAGGGCGTTGCTGGGTGTATTCCTACTATTATGGTGACAGAGACGCTGTGGCATGTGTGAAATGCTGGGATTCGTGGTATCGTGTTCGGGACTATAGCCCCGAAAGAATCATCCGACATGTCTCGTGGAGTAATGAGGAGGCGCAGCAGCAACCGCCATCAACCATATGTAAGCTTTGCAGTAAACCTGTCTTCATCATAATGGAGACGGAGAGCTGCTTGGTATGTAACAGTAGTTAAGTCTTCACTTAACCATTGTTACATATCAAGTAGTATCGATACACCCCCAACCTCCACACCTACCTCGGTCCCGAAAGGGACCAAAAAAAGACTTTGATCGTAGTTTAGTTGTCACTTATTTGTGTGCAATATTGTGTTTAAAAAATATGATATTTACATGCTAAGTGTATAAGTTTGGTAACATGTGAAAACATAATATGTTTTATACAGACTTTTATTTTTTCGAGCAGTCTAGTTCTTTATTGATTATAAATTTAGGAATTTATTATGATTTATAT
This sequence comes from Polydrusus tereticollis, assembly GCA_963920685.1. Classification (NCBI taxonomy): domain Eukaryota; kingdom Metazoa; phylum Arthropoda; class Insecta; order Coleoptera; family Curculionidae; genus Polydrusus; species Polydrusus tereticollis. The sequence continues at coordinate 7,365,567 of OY987335.1, forward strand.
TTTTATATCACAATTAGGTGCAAATTAATGCTGGCTAGCTAGCTAGAGAAAGTGTATTTATTACTAACGAATAATAAAAAAAAAAAAAAACCAAGTAAATAATCATATATTTTTTATTAGTAGCAGTTTTTATAATTGTATAATAATTTTACGTTGGATGCAGCGCAGTGCCAGGCCTGGGCACTTTTATGGAAAAAACACTCGGGAATCTTCTTAAATGTACTTAGTTTCGGTTGTCGCTCACAGGGAATATTGATGATAATTTTTTCACTTATAAACTTTTTAAGAAAATTTGCTTTCTGTGTTCCTTTTACGTAGATCCTGGGTATTTGATACAAATCCAACACATGTTTCAATATATTATTAATTTCGCAGAGTTCCAAATTTCCGGAATCCCACTTCAGTCCATGGTAATCTTCGGCATATTTGACAGTCTTAAGCTCATCAACAGACAACATATTTTTATGAAAAGGAGCTTTAAATAAATAATTTGATATTCGAACGCCATCGTAAATGGCTAATTCTTTTGGGAAAAATGCAAAAGAACATTGAAAGCCCTGTATGTCAATAAAAAGATCTGAATGATGTTCCGCCATCGTAGCTTGCAACTAACTGATGTATTTACCGCGAGAATGATGATTTTACCTATTCGATTGGATCCATGCTTTAATCTGTTAGTAGGAAAATTCCTTATAACTTAGTTTGTTTATGTGCGCGGTCTCGTAATGCGCATGTGTGAGCCCTTTTTTACTCTATAAATACGTTAGCCGCCCCAAGAGAGCACCATTCCATCACGAACTTCAACATGGAAAACATCGTGAAGTATCTGCAGGAGAGATTCCCCAATAAGGAGTTTGCGGTGGTAAAACCTACCGCAATTAAGGAGCGGCGGCAGTGTGTGAAATGCAGCAAGTGGCGCATACACATGGACCCTTCGGGATTATGTCGCAGGTGTTGTGCGACATGCAAAAGGTTGCGGTTGAGCACAAGAAGATGGTGCTCACACCACCCGAGGCCGGTTGCGCAGCAGTCAAGACGTGCTGCACCTAGACCAAGACCGGTCGCGGCAACAACTCCACGGCCAGCACAGGCCGCCGTTCCCGATCCCCCCCAGCCTTATCGAGCTGCACCCCGCTCGATCTTGGTTGCCCGTGGTGAGGTGCCTAGGAATTAGGCCCTTACAACTACCCTGCACTACCCGGCCCTTTTCAGGGCCACAGAAAGACTTATCGTAGTTTAGTTGTGACCTAGTGTGTCATATTGTGTTTAATACAAATACAATATTTCAATGCAAAGTGAACAAGTTTTTGTATTTTAACTTTAAATAATTTTTTTCGGGCACTTACAGACATTTTACAAAAAAATGTTATAGTGCAAAATTATTTCATTTATTGAGAAGAATCGATTCCAACCTTTATTTTGTGTAAATATTTTCAAAACTGTGAATTATAGCGTCTGCACATGATTTTCAACTTTAAATAATTTTTTTCGGGCACTTACAGTCATTTTACAAAAAAATTTTATGGCGCAAAATTATTTCATTTATTGAGAAGAATCGATTCCAACCTTTATTTTGTGTAAATATTTTCAAAACTGTGAATTATAGCGTCTGCACATGATTTTCAACTTTAAATAATTTTTTTCGGGCACTTACAGACATTTTACAAAAAAATTTTATAGCGCAAAATTGTTTCATTTATTGAGAAGAATCGATTCCCACCTTTATTTTGTGTAAATATTTTCAAAACTGTGAATTATAGCGTCTGCGCATGATTTTCAACTTTAAATAATTTTTTTCGCGCACTTACAGACATTTTACAAAAAAATTTTATGGCGCAAAATTGTTTCATTTATTGAGAAGAATCGATTCCCACCTTTATTTTGTGTAAATATTTTCAAAACTGTGAATTATAGCGTCTGCGCATGATTTTCAACTTTAAATAATTTTTTTCGCGCACTTACAGACATTTTACAAAAAAATTTTATGGCGCAAAATTGTTTCATTTATTAAGGAGAATCGATTTCCAATTTCATTTCTTCGGTTTTTTAAAAAATTAGCGCTTTAAACCCTACTGCGCAGGCTTTGAGACTTATATATATATGTCGGGCTCTCGCCCGACACACGACTTCCTGCCTAGCCACCCCACCACGCCACTCCCTCCTTCCCACCCCTTCCCCCAAGGTCGAACAAGCGTTTTCCGGATAGTCCACTTCACTTTTTTACTTCCTTGTATATGATATCTGCTTCATTTTCTTGAAAATTTTGAGATTTTTCCCCATATCATATGTAAATTTTAATTTTTTCCCGTTATATTTTCAAAAATATTTGACCCGTGTCGCGGCGTTTTTTTCTATTTCTATCCGTTCCGACGCTGCGAGGCGTCAAAGTTGCAAAAAAACAAAATTTTTAAAAAACATTTTTTTTTAAATTTACTTTTTGAATTTTGAAAATTGGATTCTTATTCACAAAGCTTGCCTCTACAACTTTTCCAAACAGGCTATTACCCTTCCGTTTATCGTTTTTTTGCAAATGACGCACAAAGTCAACATTTGTCATTAAAAAAAAAAATGGGAAATTATATCGGCCGTAAAAATTTTTTCCTCACCTTTTTCATAATTTTATGACAAGATTCCCGTAGAAACGGTTGCACTCTAAAATTTTTGCTCTAACACAATTTTCCCTAAAGTGGACGGTTTTCCTCGAAACAAATTCTAAACTTTCTTGCAATTTTCCGAAATTTTCACGTTTTTCCCGAAAAAACTTTTTTTTTCCAGTCATGCTTTAAAAAATATTTGACCCGTGTTCGCGCGTTTTTTTCTATTTCTATCCGTCTCGACGCTATAAGACGTCAAAGTTACAAAAAACAGGGTTGGCTGAAAACCCCGTTTTTAAAGCTCAATATTTTTTTAATTTGAAAATTGGATTCATCAACACAAAAATTCTCTCTATAAAATTCCCAAATACATTTTTTCACTAAAATCTATAGTTTTCCTACAAATTGCAATTATTAATAGGGGCGGTACCATGCACCCTAAAAATAAGGGTTTATTTTCCATATGAATCCTACGAAAAATTTTTATTCTCTAAATAAAATTTAAAAAAATGGGAACTTGTACTTTAAGACAGGCCAAAAATTTTTAGTTCTATACTTCATGTCGCTAAAATGAAGGGAAATGCCTTAAAAAAATTAAAATTGTTTATAACAATGATGGTACTACCTGGATTATCTAATGCAATAAATGAAATTTAAAAATGAGAACTTGCACTTTACGCTAAGCTAAACATTTTTAGTTCTATACTTCATGTCGCTAAAATGAAGGGAAATGCCTTAAAAAATTAAAATTGTTTATAACAATGATGGTACTACCTGGATTATTTAATGCAATTAATGAAATTTAAATATGAGGACTTGCACTTTACGCTAAGCTAAACATTTTTAGTTCTATACTTCATGTCGCTAAAATGAAGGGAAATGCCTTAAAAAATTAAAATTGTTTATAACAATGATGGTACTACCTGGATTATTTAATGCAATTAATGAAATTTAAATATGAGGACTTGCACTTTACGCTAAGCTAAACATTTTTAGTTCTATACTTCATGTCGCTAAAATGAAGGGAAATGCCTTAAAAAATTAAAATTGTTTATAACAATGATGGTACTACCTGGATTATCTAATGCAATAAATGAAATTTAAAAATGAGAACTTGCACTTTACGCTAAGCTAAACATTTTTAGTTCTATACTTCATGTCGCTAAAATGAAGGGAAATGCCTTAAAAAAATTAAAATTGTTTATAACAATGATGGTACTACTTTTTTAAAATGGTTCTTTTTCGATTTTAAAAATTCGATTTATATTAAGGAAACTTGCCTCTATCACTTTGTCCAGTAACTATTTGCGATATTTTTTACTGTTTTTTCATAAATTACAGCCAAAGTCGCCCTTTCTTAGAAAAATTAAAAAAATGGTACTATATTTGCTGTTTCCCTATTTTCTTCAATTTTTTCCATTATTTTTTAATCTAATTCTGATATAACAAGTTGTGCTCTTCATTTTTGGTCCTACACTTTTTACGCTTAATTGCATAGTTTGTCCATAAAATACCAAATTCATATTATTATTTTCCTCAGGGTAGTACCGGCTATTAGGGGATGATACCAAATTTTTAATTTTTAACTTTTTACACTTTAAAAAATGGTACTGTGTAGCTTAGACTACGCCCAGTAATTTAAGTTTAATACTTTTTAGCTCTAAAGTTATGGGAAATGCCTAAATTTAATACTTTTTTGTTCCCTAGTGTTTTTTATTGTTACTGAAGTTCAGTAAAATAAAACAAATTATATAATGTAATATTATAACTTTTATTGTTATAACTTGTATAATATAATATGTATAATTTTTACATTGCTAATATCTAACACAGCAAATCTTTTTTAATGGTATAATGTGTACAATTTTTACATTCCTAATATCTAAGACTTAAAATCTAACATAAACACCTACAACTAACTTATCCATATCTTACATATCCGCGGCATAAGAAAAGTGGCAAAAGTGTTTAAGCCGCTGCTTACACTTTGCTATCTTTTCCTGTGCCGCCTCCATCCTTTTCCTTAATTCTAAAATTTGTCTCTCGCACTCCTTCACTTCACTTACACTGTCTTTCATGTCCCTAACTATAGATTGTCTAATGCTAAACGCAGCAGCCACTGCCTCTCTTTGGCTGGGCGAGAACTCACGCAGCCATTGAGGTTCGCTCTCCGTCGTTGTTGTCTCCTCTACGCGCCGCTTCTTCAATGGCCTCAGCCCTACACTAGGAGATTTGGGCCTCTTAAAAGACTGGCCAGAATGTCCGGACGCCGTTGCTGCTGTCGCCACTACTGGCAAGTCGGTGGGCTTCTTTTTCTGTAGCGACAAGCTCCGTGGTCCTGGCATTTTCAGCAACTTCTCTAATTTGCTTCCACCTGCTACTGGGCTCGCCTTTTTCACAACAACATCGCTTAAAACGACGACGTTCTGGTCCCGCTGCTCCAGATGTTGTCGAGTAGAAATTTCGGCCAACATATTGTTGCAGGCCTCGTCCTCTACACGACCTTGTTCCGTCCGTTCGCTCTGGTCCATGGCCCATTCGGCGACGGTATGCGGTGTTAAGAGGGACGAAGGGTCAAATCCCTCCAACATTGCTTCTTCAGCCGCACTTCCGAAGCTAAATTCTGACAATAAGTCGCTCTCCATTTTTTCAACTTTGTTTTTTTTTTTTAACACTACTAAGACAGTAATACACACACAAGTCGTACAACAACTGTGAACTGATCTGCTGCTCTTGGGTCGACTGTCTTTATACACATCAAGACCACCCCCCCACTTCTCAATTCCCGCTTCTCGACTCTAACCGACAAGGGCACCTTCGTGCGCCCTTTTCGACCTCACTACTACTTGCCAAGGGCAAATAAACAACTTATGCTACAAACTGTCCTACACATTCCTATGTTATGATCACTATTTTTTTAACTTAAAGTTCTACTAAATATGGATTTGCCAGTGGAGCGTTCTATCACAAAGCTATACAAAATATTGAATTACTTTCAGTAAATTTGCTAAATTTTCTTCAGGGTCCGCACTATAAAACTCTATATCTTTATGTCCCCAAGGTAAAGTTTTTGTGGTTGATGGAATTATGAAACGCTTGTCGTCATAATGACTAAGAGCAATTTTATTAATAACTTGTGTGTAAATATCGTGTAATTCACTTCGAAAAGTTTTCATCTTCCTAAATATTAAACCGCCGTTTTCAACGATTTTTCGGTAATCGTCCAAATGAAGCTCCTTCTCGATAACTGATTTTTTTATCCCTTTGGCTTTTTTTAATTCGTTGTTCAATGATTTTACGTAGTAAGCTTTTGCCCCAGTTCCAAAAAAACCGATTATCGGATCACATGGAAATTCATCCTTCATTCTACCCAACACTGATTTTCTCTTAATTACATTAAATTTATTATTTTCGGGATAATTTGAGGTGTCGAATTTATCTGGGTTCTCTGCAATTACTCGATAAAAATCATCGGTGAACACTTTTAATATCAAAGAATCCGTGTCCGTGTAAAGTAAGGAAGCATTACTGCCAAACTTCTTTTTAATAAAGTTATAGAAAAAATCATAAATTACTGTTTTCGAGATATCCAATATGGAAAAACCAATATATATAGGTTTATTATAAATAATTTTTAATTTATCCATGTGGATCGCGACAAAATCTTTTGTAAATATGGATCTACTATTAAAATTGGGACGAGCAATTAATGCTCTTGCCCCAACTTTACCTACACCATTTTCCCATTGTGTTATTAATTTTATATCTTTACGATTTTCAACGTTTTCCATAGTTTTTCCAAAAATAGCATTTATTATCAATTTAAACAGATCCTTACCAAATTTTGTTGTTGACTTGTTACGCAAATCCGTATTAAAATCGATATATTTCTTTAACCACTTTGACTGATCAAATTTTAAAATTCTATGAGTCCGCATTACCATTAGACCGTTTTCGATGGCTTGTTTTAAAGTTCTATAATGAACAATATACCTCTTTTTATCTTTAAGATTGGGAATCAATTTGGACAACTTTGCCTCCTCTGTAGGTGGCATTATATTTTCCACTAAGAAAGGAAGATCAGAATGTAAGTCATGCAATTCTTCCGGATAATGCACGTCTACTTCCAGAACGTATCCGTGCGGACTTTCATCACCCACATTCATAATATTTAAATCTAAAATTTCACGTTCTGATAGCCATCGAAAACCACCAAAGGGCAATGCTTGGGACATACTATGACCGTATAGGTTTGTTGCATCTAAATATGATATAAATGAAGAAGGTTCTGAGGGATCGTAGTTGGGTAAATAGGAATTATTTGCGATGTGCTTCCTTTCAGTACACTGACTTATCCCGCCGCGAATACCTTTTTTAAAAAAGTGAATTATATCAATGTCTGTTAAAAGCTCTAACTTTACCTGGGTCATGCGCAACATGCAATCAAAAGATAAACTTGGTAGGGTAAAATACTGTGCGGGGTCCAATTTATAAACTTGCAAACAAGTATCGCGAAACTGTTCGAAAACATCTGCTAATAATAAAACGTCTGATTTTATATATAAATCAGAGTAATCCCCTAAATTCTTACACCCAAATAAATTCCACACTTCCTTGGCTCTCTGATAACATTCATCACTTATGTGCTCTTCTCGTAATGTGTCATAAAACTGATTTTTAGTTGGAAGAGTTGCAAAATTCATTTTTTCAATTGAATCGATAAAATTGTACGGAAAAACACCCTTTTGACGCATCAAATTAAATTCACGCACGTCAGCAAAATGTTTACGTGTTTCCTTAAAATCGTTAACACTTAAACCATTACCCAAGTTTTCCAGTGATGTTGATAGAAACTTAAAGCTGTCGATGAATCGAAGCTTTAAATTTTTTCTCTTTGTTTCACCAGTTTTCTGATCTACATAATCGTGCATGTAAATGTTCTTTGTAAATGATATATACTTTTCCTTGCTTTGAGCTATAACGTCAATTTTGTCACCATATCTGCATAATTCTTTTATAAACATATGGCTGTCGTAGCCGCTTAAATTATGAAATATGATTGGTACAAAAGTAGGTACTTTATAATTTAGGTTACAAATTGAATGTGCGGCACCATACCTTTTTCTACCAGTTATGTGACAATGATCCTTTACTTTTATATCACTTTCCTCAAAAGGTTGTTCACATATACCACATAGTGTGGCATTTTCAAACTCTGTTTTTTCACTAAGTGTTAATGGGTTCATTGGCTTTATATCCTTTAAATAGGTATTGTAAAGATATCTTAAATCGGTTTCTATGGAATCTACAAAAACTTTACCAGCATCTTTTCCGCGATATAGCTCAAACTTGGAAATTGAATCGTCGAAAGAACATTTTATCAGATATGCAAAAGAGTATGGTTCGTGCTTGAAATTATTTATGGTATAAGAACTTGTGGGATTGGGCTCGACAGTTTCGACTGGTTTTAAAACGGATTCAAAATCCGCATAAACGACAAAAGGAACTCGCATTTGCTTTTCTATACCTTCAAATTTTAACATATTTTCCGGTATGCTCTTTCCAAATTTATCAATTTTTAGATCCGTTGACGGTGTCAATGAATAGATGTGTTTACAATCATTTTTTTGATGCATTATTAAAGCTGTTGGTGAACGAAAATATATAAGACAACCGTCACAAAAATATAGTCTATCATGATGCCGTGAAATTTGGCTGGATACTAGACGAGATAAATCAATTATCCAACAATAATGACTTGTTGAGCAGCTTTCGTCACAAATATGTTTATTACTGCGGCCTTTAATATTACAATCTTTCGTAACCATAAGCAAATTTACGTGCTTCTGTAGCTTCCTTGTAGCATATCTTAGTGGTCCGACCACCTCATATTTTAATTTATTATCTTCAAAACTACTCTCCAAACCGTATACATTAACTGAAATATTATTCATCTCTTCAAATTTTGTGATACCGCTCAATTTTACTGGAAAATCCATACCTGTTACATTTATGACTGTTGAGTAGTGGGGGTACGATGTGAGTTGTGTCGAAGCCATGGCTGCAGGAAATAATGCTGATGTAATGGCCCAAGCAAAACAGCATTCGTCCTGATTGATTACATTCACCACAGCTTTTTTGGCGTTGATGCATTGCGGCAACGGTATATATGATGAACCACCCAGAGGTGAATACTTGTTAATATTCACTTCTAGATGAAGTATTTTCTCCAGAGCCCAACCTGCAAATAAAAATGGAATTAATTACTTTAGAGCACTTTAACCATTCAAATGTCAAAAACAATATTTATTTAATCTGTTCATTTTCTAATAATTCTTAAATACCTGAATCTTTCTCCTGAAATTCGGTTGACTGAGCTTTCATTGCCTCCACAAATGATTGGTAAACATCATCCAAGTCGCTCCCTATTACAACTATTTCATTGGAGGTATTAAATGACTTTTCACTAAATGTTTCCTGCGATGGTAGAAAGTATCGACCAACAACAACCATGTTTATTTTTAAGGACTTTTGGACACGTAATATTTCACTCATCAAAGCCAACACTCGGGGTTTAATTTCTTCGAAAAATAATGTGTAGTCTACATGTTCACCATCACTATTTATACGATAAGATATAAGCCTATTTTTAAATGCGCCTTGTATAACTTGAACACCGTGGGACACCGTCACACAGGACTTTTCTTTATGCTGTAATGTTCTCTGATGCGCAAACATTTGATTGTGTGGCACATTTACGTTACATAAGGTGCAAGTTTGCATAGTCGACGTTGATGCAGCACCATCAACTCTACGTCGCTTACCCCAATCTTCATTATTAAATCTTGATACACACGATTCTCTTTTATGCCGTTCCATACTATAGCTACGAGTAAATGCCGTTCCACAGTTTTCACACACGTAATTCATTGTAATCAATTATTATTGTTGTTCACTTGTTATTCACTAAAACTCGTGACTTACACTAAAAATCAAATTACTTGAAATGGTTTATAAAGCCGACGTTATAATGGTGGGGGGTTATGCTAAGGTCAAGTTCAAGGTCAAGATCAAAGCCAAGTTGAAGGTCAAGTTCAAGGTCGAGTTGCTCAAGGTGAAGCCCGGGTTACTCAAGGTCAAATTCGGATTAGTCAAGGTCATTCGGGTTCGGTCAAGGTCATCCAAGGTCAAGGGCGTTCGGGTTTGGTCAAGGTCATCCAAGGTCAAGGGCGTTCGGGTTCGGTCAAGGTCATCCAAGGTCCAGGGCGTTCGGGTTCGGTCAAGGTCATCCAAGGTCAAGGGCGTTCGGGTTCGGTCAAGGTCATCCAAGGTCAAGGGCGTTCGGGTTCGGTCAAGGTCATCCAAGGTCATTCGGGTTCGGTCAAGGTCATCCAAGGTCAAGGGCGTTTGGGTTAGGTCAAGGTCATCCAAGGTCAAGGGCGTTCGGGTTCGGTCAAGGTCATCCAAGGTCATTCGGGTTCGGTCAAGGTCATCCAAGGTCAAGGGCGTTTGGGTTAGGTCAAGGTCATCCAAGGTCAAGGGCGTTCGGGTTCGGTCAAGGTCATCCAAGGTCATTCGGGTTAGGTCAAGGTCATCCAAGGTCATTCGGGTTAGCTCAAGGTCATCCAAGGTCAAGGGCATCCGGGTTAGATCAAGGTCATCCAAGGTCATTCGGGTTAGGTCAAGGTCAAGGTCATAAAAAGTGGAGGGGGGTTGTGCTTCTTCCCATTACGACACTACTAGTTACTTTTGTGGCATGCGGGTTTTCAGCAGCATAAACATGTTCGTTATGTAAGTTGGTTACACCACTTCTTGTAAAAGATGCTTCGTCAGTAAATAAAATGTGCTTAGCAAAATTCACATCCTGTTGTCTTTGTTCGGTAATGAATCAACAGAAGTCCAATCGTTGATCGAGATCCGGAGCCAAAAGGTATTGTACCTTTTGGATATGGTATAGATGAAGCTGCTGTTTTTTTAATGTTCTATGAACTACATCCTTGGATACTCCTGCCTCTAAACCTAAGCGTCTGGTGCTTAATTTTGGATCTTCAGCAATTCTTTCTAAAATTTATTCCTCAACCTCAGGAGTCCTTATTGCACGTTGCCGTCCATAATTGGCAGTTAAAGGCGTGAAGCTATCGGTTTCGCGAAGGCGTCTCTCAATAGCAGCAAATGTTTGATGGTTTCGATATCTTTCCCTGTATACCCTTTCGCGGCCATTTCCTTCACAATACCTAAAAACCAATAGCATATCCGTCATTTCTGCAGAACTGTATCCTTCGGACATCTTTACAATAAATTTAAAATTTAACTAACACGTTTCAAACACCTTATTTATTCTCGCATTGGCACATTCTTACTGAAACACTTACTGTAAACAACATAGACTGATAGCGAAAATTCTTAAAATACGAAAAATGTTTACATTTAAATAGTCTGTTGCAAAAAAAAGTTTAAAGGTGTTCATCAAACAGGTAAAAAATCCGAGGATTTTGGGATGTGACACTCCAAAAAAATATCTGAAAAAAATACATTTTCCACTGCTAATTCACTGACCAAATTTCATCCTCAAAGATAACAGCAAACATTTTTTATTCAGAATAATTTAAATATTCCGGTGCGGCATCGAACACTAAAAACCGAAATATTTCAAAAACGGCTTACTTTAGCGGATTTTCACAAGAGCACCTTTTTTGTTTCAAAATGTTCAAAAAGTTGGTTCCTTAACAAAAAAAGGAAGAAACTACACTGATAAAAAAGTTAGGGCCATTCTAAACCATAAGAAGAGCATTGTGAAGCGCCCTCTGATGGCCACAGTGAAAAGTTGTCCGTATTCGGGTTTCGCATCCCACAAACCCCCGGTTTCAAGGTTTAAAGTAATACGTTAAAAAATGTTCATTAATTTTAAAAAATTCGATTCTTATTTTTTAACTTTACCACCCTGTATCTCGGAAACGGAGCAATTTCGGACTAAGGTAAGTTGCTTTCAATCGCCTTATTTTGGCCTCAGGAATATGTGCTCAGATTTTGTACAGATCTGTTAGAGACACCCTGTATAACTACGCACGAACTTATTTAATGTTTTCCCCTATTTATATTTGTGCAGCTGTTTTGATTATATACCTAGCTCAATAATGTAGCAAGAGGCAAAGTAAAACAGGTTCTCAGGTTAATGAACGGTGAACAATAACCGTTTCTGGAGTTGCTTAGTGAAAAAAATCAAATTAGTCAGTTTTAAAACACATTTATAATGTCGAACAGTTATATTAAATTAAAGTAAATATATTTTAAACTACAAACCACAAAGTAGCTAAAGAAAACTATTAGGGAAGACTAGGGAGGTTTGATACATTTAATGTTTAAGCTAAAAAATCCAAGCAATTATTCAATTTACTAATATTAAAGTGTGTATAGGATAATTTATTTAAATTAAAATTATTTAACAATCCTTAAAGAAACAAATATTTAAGCATGAAAAGAAAGGTAGTCTTTGTTAAACATGATTTAGGGCGTCGTTTTCGAGATAAATCGATCGAAAAATCATCTTGCATGCCGAAACTATTGTATTTAACTAGTGTAAAAATAGACGAATGTCAAAAAGTGATCAAATAAGTAAATTTCAATTTTTTTTGCAAGGAACATATTGTAGAGGGAATTTAGTTATGACATTTTTAATAAAGGAGATCATGAAAAATGTTAAAATTTGGATAAACAATATTAATTATGTTTTCGTTTTTGCATGCAACTTAGTTTTTAAAACGATTTATCTCGAAAACGATTCTTTACATCGTGTCCAACAATTTGAGATAAAAAAAAAAAAAAAACAGGCGTAGTAGTGAATCAGAGTACATCAGGAACTGATTGCCCTCGTTCGCTAAAGAGACTTTTGAAACTTGCTTTTCCCCTTTCTGAGAAATTATCTTCTTTGGTTGGATATTTTGGACTTTTGGACCCCTGTTTCAGAACAATTCTGTAAAAAGGATTTTCCTTGTTCTCTACACTGAAGACTAACTTCTACGTTTCATATCTCCCTAAACAAAATGTATTATGACTCTCTTGTACAGCAATTAATTTAATTAAACTCTGAATTTTGCAAAAATTCTTAGGCTTACTGTTTCAAAGTATACAAAACATTCACTTGAAACACTTTTTTTAACACCGAACCCATGTTGGGGCATGTCAAAGCAAAATTTATTATGTTGTATCAAACCTCCCAGGATAACAGGCATCCCTAGTCTCCCCTAACATTTAGCACAGATCACATGATGTAATCAATTGGTTCAATTGTTTGATCAATATGTTTAGGTTAGCAAATAAATTTAAGCTGTTTTTGTGTACTAACCTGAACTTAAAAAAATACTAAGGCGTGTTTTTTTTTTTTTTTAATTTAATTCCTATTGGTTACTGTCACCTACAACAAATTTCTTCCAGATCTTTGTTGAACATTTGGAGATACTGGACAATGTAGGTATTATACTTAGATGATTTTAAATCCTAAAAGTAACGTAATATTTTAGCTGAAAAGGGAGTGGAACTATTTGGCTTTCATGGTAAACTCAATAAAGAGATTTCTCAAATAGAACCTGGGGAATTTAGTGAAGATGTCACGCGCCCAACTAATGGAAGATTTACCTTTATTAATCCTTCCATTAAACTTAAGGAGGGTGATAAAATAAACTACTGGGCTTATGTCCAATACGAGCAATTAGGATTTAGAAAAGACGACCAGTCATGGACAGTAGATAGTAAGATTATTACTTGAGCACATAAAAAAAAATACATCGTATAGGTGTTAAAATAAGTATTAATTATGCAAATATTTTAGGACTATTCCCAGAAATTCCAATAGATGGAGGGCCAACATGTCGTGGCACCATCACCACCGTGCAGGGAAAATCAGTTGTTTGCTCTGGTGACACTATTATAAATTATAAATTTACAGAAAGCATACTTAATTCACAGATTTGGGAAATTGAACAGTTTATTCCACATGAACCAGTAAGTATCGGTCAGTGACAAGGCCACCCCTTTATGAAGAAAGTATGTGTACACAACTGGATCAAAAGATAACTGAGACCATTGTTTTTTTTTTATAAATACTTTAGGATTGGGAATATGTTATATACACGAATGAGTCAGACGTAATCGCAGTAGAAAATAGCTTTCTCCGGATTAAACCCAAAGTAGTAGAAGAAAATGCAATGAAACATATCGTCATCGAAGGGTATATTATTAACTTTTGCGTTTTTGTACTCTTAACTATCTTGTTGTTAACTTATTCAACCCTAATTAAATATTATGTATTTTAGATGTACACGTAAAGGAAATCCGCTAGATTGCAATCAGCCTTTCGAAGTAATTTTTCAGCCACCCATTGTTTCAGCCAGAGTAGTCTCGAAAACTGCATTTAGCTTTGCACAAGTCACTATTAAAGCAAAACTTCCTCAAGGAGACTGGATATTTCCAGGTTTGTTAACTTACACTTTTAAAACTTGTAAGGTTCTGTGACTCAGTTTGCATACGTATTGATAATAACAATAAATGTTTTTTAGAAATTTACCTTGAGGACGTAAATGATTACCAAAGAAGAATTATATTGGCTCATGCCGTAGGCAACAAGGAACTTACTGAAGGTGGAAATTACATCGGAGGAAAAGTGCTCTTTGGAGGACCATACATAATTTCTAACGAACGAAGAATTCCTGTTAGAGATCATTTAGCATCTTATGGTGGGCAAAAACACATCGGTGATAGTTGGCATACTTTTAAAATGAATTGGACGAAAGGTACCTACATCTACAATAATTATACGTGCACGAAAATATCTGTCTTCATTGTAAAAATTAGATACAATTCAATAAATTTACTATCCGAAATAATTTATTTTCTTTCTAGCTCACATGGACCTATACATGGATGATATAAATTATGGAATAATTAATGAGGATGCTCTTAGAGCAACTGGATTTAACAAGGAAACGATGGTAACCTTTTTTGGAACACCGCATTGTCCTTCATTGTATTCGTCATCTTGACTTAATTGTTTTATTAATGCTCTTACACTGGCCACTAAAGTGAAATGAGATTCAAACTCCTCCCAGGAAATCTGTTGCAGGGAAAAAAATTCTTACAGTACAAATCTCTAAGAACGATACTCTGAAGTTTGCTGTCCGCGGTAAATTTTTTTGGCTCTTAAAACCACTAAATCAAACCCTTTTTCAGGTACGTTTAGTTATTGGCGTGGGAGCAGGAGGTGTTTATAACTTTCCGGATTCTTCCAAATCTGGTTCATATGTCAAACCATGGAAGTCCCAGAGTCGACTTGCTGTCAAAAATTTCCTTAAAGGCAAAGAACTATGGGAAAAAACTTGGAATGCTGACAGTCAGTTACTTGTGGAACAGGTTACAGTAAAAGCACTGTGATTTTCATACCCTGATTGTACAGGGTTTTAACGAAATAAAAAACTTTTTTGGCATATATAAAGACATTTATGCGACGCCAAAAAAAATGGGTGAAATAGATTATTTTAATTATTAAGGTATCAAATTAAGTATCCAAAAAAATATTTTTTTCATCAGCTTTCAAATTTGATTGTTTTTTAATAATACATTTCTATATTAAGAAAGTGATTGTTTTTTTTTACAATGGCATTTGTAAATATTCTTTTTATCGGAGGGACGATTCTACGTTTTAAATAAGTGTAAAGAAAATCGAAATCTTAATATTTTCGAAGTTCAAGTCCAATTTTTTTTCTTATTTTAACATAGCTAAGTAGGTATTGCGTTTATTTTTTAACTAATCAAATCAATAGACTTTGCTAGGGTGCCGCTACACCAGAAGGCACTTTACACTTTACCCAGTGGCGTAGCATAGGGTTCTGCCTGCCGCCCAGGGCGGAGGACAGATTTTACACCCCCTCCTCTTATAGTCGGCCCAAAAAGTTTATATAATAGAAATTCTGAAAACCTAAATATCTGGGGAGGATTAAAAATAGTACGTCCCTCTTAAACTAAGACTAGCAGCAACTGTTGAGTTTAGGTTAGTTCGCTTTTTTAAATGTAGTTAGTAGAGGCCAGGTAATCATGTACCAGCAATAGCAAGAACGAGCGAGATGATCATATTATACTCGTCCAACGATAGGAAATTCCTCTGTTCATTAGTTTAGATATGCCTCCCCTATAGCCTTACAACTTGAAGCGTAGCTTTATTTGCAACATCCTGCAATAATTCGAACGCAGAACTTTTTTTAGAAATGTATTTTAAATTAAATTTACTGAGTTTAGGCAGTAATAGATATTAAATGAAATGTTGTTGCTCTGTATATTTCTTATCTGATGGTCTTACACTATATTATTATTTAAACTAAAAATATATAGATATTTATAAAGCCAGTGGCGCCAGCTTCAAAAAGTAAGTGCATATGTTCATCAACTTAGGTGTTTTGTAAAAATTTGCCTTCATATCACATCCACTTATTAAGCCATAAAGAACGTAGGAACTAACCTGAACCACCTAACCATTTTCCCCTTATTTCCCAACATAGCATTTAAGTACCTATATGTTAAATTTAAATAAGTACAAAAGATTTATTGGCAATTCTCCTCAATCTTCTCAAAGTTTCTCGCCATCAGCGCTATTTCCTTTCATCCTTTTACTGTATAGCTTTAACTAAAATATATCTTCAAATCAATGCTCATCGTCTAATTTACAGAACGGTAAAAAGTGTATGAATGAACTAACCATTCTCCCCTTATTTTCACACTTGCACAGTCCCGCGGTAAGTATATGACAAATTGAAATACACATAGAATTATTGGCAGTGGCGTAGCCACAGGGGGGCGATCGCCCCCCCGCTCCTCTTGGCCTGGCGCCCCTTTACTACTTAAAAAACAATATCGGTCTTATGTTATTTTTAGTAAAGAAGAGCGATCGTAATAAACTTAATAAAACCGGTTTTGAGAGCGTCCCATCATATTTAATTAATTTTTTTTTATATAGCGGATTTTAACTTCATTTGGGCCAGACCCCTGTTTCCTAGGGAGCATGAAGAAGGTGAATTCCTACGAAATTTGGGCGTGGTCCCAAACATTTTTTGCCTGCGGCGCTTTAGCTCCACAATCTGCGCCCCCTACGATAGTTGGCCCCTCCCGCCCCAAAATGCTAGTTACGCCACTGATTATTGGCCATTATTTAAATTTTTTCACTTGCACGTTCAATATTTACCTTAAGACCATTAAATTTTGTTAATTTAACTTAAAAAACTCACAATTCATCTACGCTATTTCTTCGAAATATAATCCGGCCATCCAAATAAATAATAAAAGTAAATTGGTTGTGTATGTTGAGACATGTAGTTGAGCCCTTCGAGCACATATTATTTATTTATATGTGCGCAAAGGTTGAGCCCAACCACGTTGAAAAACTCTGACTACGGACCTGCCACCGTTTGAAATTTAAAGCTCTTTCGCGACTACGAAAACAAACATATTTAAACACAAAGTTACTATTTTCCGACCTATGATCCGAACGCGCACTAAAACCTCACCCGTTAAGTGTGTGATGATTGGTTGAAAATACACGGATGGCATCATACGCGGTGCGGTAGAGTCGGGTGGAGTGTGGAATTCAATTTGACATAGGACAGTTGCGGTTGGTTTTGCATTTTTACCCCCACTTCTTGTTATCTTGTTTTACAAAAATATATTGATGTATCCGTAGGTCCCGCACTCAATGTTTAATTTTTCCGGTGGTTTGTTTTTATTTAAATAGAATACAGTAATTTTAAAAATGTATATTTTATATGTGATATAAAATAGTTTAAGCAACCCAATGACCAATTACCCTAAAGAAGTGAAATGGCGCCAATGATTTACACTTTATACGGTTTTGCGATATTTTTCTTTGTTTTTTGGTGTGCTATGTGGTTACTTCATTTAATAGCAATATTTTATGGGTAAGTTGAAAGTATATTATATTCGTTAGTGAACTTATATGTGACCTAACCTTAAATCCCTTTTTTTCTGCTGAGATCAACCTTGGATTGTTTTTCAGAAAATACAGGCTACACAAAAAAGTACAAGATTTACCAGTTGATGAACCATATCCTGGTGTTTCTATTCTAAAACCTCTCATGGGAACGGATCCTCATCTAGTTTCAAACCTAGAAACGTTTTTTACAATGAGATATCCCACAGTAAGTTTTTAAATTATTTTTAAAAGTAGGTAAACAATTTCAGCTTTGGAGTCGAAATATTCATTATTAACAAGACTTGTTATAGCTTACAGTCAGTAAAAATTCCTATACATATCCAATCTATACAGGATGTCAATAAGATTACTTAAAAAACATCCTTCAGTAAATAAAAGGAAAATAGTTCCTAATATAACTAAGATTTTTAGCTTAAGAGGCAAAAAAAATACAGGGTCATTCACAGTGAATGAAACATTCGACCCTTGTGGCAAACCAGTTTATAGGTTGCTCCCAGAATTTGATTTTTTGCTTAAATGCTTTAGGTACCTATATGCTTTAACCATCAAAGTTACTACTACTTTATAAGAGACGCGGTAACACCGCATTATCGAAAATAGTCTAGCTGGTTAAAGCATAATATCCATTTATTCAAAAAATCACATTTTTTAAACGGCCCTTTAATGGGTTTTCCATAAGCGTCTAATGTTCCATCCACCGTAAATCAACCCGTATATATGTCCATTTTTGTTTTAGTATGAAATATTGTTCTGTATAGAAGATGAAAAAGATCCCTCAATAGAAGTTGTAAATAGTTTAGTAGAGAAGTATCCAAAGATTGCCACAAATATGTTTATTGGTGGTTCAACAGTAGGTGTAAATCCAAAAATTAATAATATGCATAGGGCTTATGAAGCATCTAGTTTTGATTTAATTTTAATCTCGGATAGTGGAATTCGCAGTAAGTAAACTGACTCAATCTTTAATTTTACCATAACTATGTCAGACTTAAACTATATGAATCAGCAAATAAGTGTTAATATATATCAGATCCAAATTCTTTGTTTTTGTTCAAAAAATGCATAGTTGTACAGTGTGTAACAATATTGTGGTTTTCAGTGAAAGAAGATACACTTCAAGACATGGTAAATCATATGACTGAAAAAACAGGTATTGTTCATCAAATGCCTTTTACATGTGACAGAAATGGTTTTGCTGCCACATTAGAAAAAGTAAGAGAAAATCTTTGTGTTTTAATTGAATGTGTTTCAACTTCTTTTTTTATTTCAGGTGTACTTCGGTACAGCACAATCACGAATGTATTTAGCAGCAGACTGCATGCGAACTAACTGCCACACTGGCATGTCGACTTTAATGCGTAAATGTGTGTTAGAAGAACAAGGTGGCCTAAAGACTTTTGGTTGTTTCCTTGCTGAAGATTTTTTTATAGCCAAATATTTTATCGATAAGGGATGGCGAACTGCAATTAGTAGTCAGCCTGCTATGCAGAATTCTGGGATGTGTGATGTGCATAGTTTTCAAGCTCGACTGACGAGGTAAGTGTTGAAAGTTTATAATTTGCATGAACCTTATGGTGTACGTTTAGTGTGCAGGGTTGGACTATAAACGCTTCTTTACTTACATTATCTCATACTAAACCAGTGCCCCAAGGCATATTCCCTTGAATCAATTAATAAATAACTTTGGCATTATCAGGTTCTATATTTGGATCAAAATTAGGTACAGTGATAAGATTTACATTATGATTATCTTAGGTGTGAAATAAAAATTATTTTTTTATTCATTTATGGTATCGAGATAAGTTAAGCCGCCTAAATTTAAGTCCCCTGAATTACCTAGTGCACTTATTTAGTTATTCTGCAATAAGAACCTTTTGAAAGGGGAAACTGATTTATTGATAAACCCAAAACTATGAGCTTGTAATTAATTTGTCATTTATGGTGGTACAAACATAATCTTGATAAGCTTTTTGCTTTTGGCATATTTGTAGGTGAACTAATTTAGTCTGTTTAGTGTTTACTAAAGAAAGTCTGGTGTATTTAAAGTAGTTCCTTGTTTTAGTAGATACCCATATATTTTGTTGTGTACTCAAGGAAGTGCAACAGTTAAATCTACAACTTTTAAACAGAATAGATGTAAAGAATAGAAATTCCACAAAATTGTTCTTGTTAACACAGTATCCATAAACCCACCATATTTAGTATTTTTAGGTATAACAAAAAATGATGTGTTGTGATCTTATTGTTTGCCTGGAAAAACTTCAAATATCAGTACTGAACATTATAGAATTTCCACTCTTCCTTTTATTAAACAATACCAGAAAAAATATATAATTTAATTTCTGATTCTCCCAGCATGATTCATGGTTATTATCTTTTCTAACGTGAAGATAACCAAGTTGTAAGAGAACTAAATAGATGTAGTTTATTATCACTTTTAGCTTAACGATTATCACATTGTCTGATGATAACCAATTCTAAGGGTACTAGGAATTTTTTATATGTTTAATTTGTGAGGTGTATCTACGTGACAAATTAACTGAGAACATTAGAAAAATCTTATTTACACCTCTTGTTTATGTCCTGTTCACATCATACCGACATAATTTAGATCTGCGTCATATTTTGTCAACAATAAATAATGTTGTTTACAGAAGGGATTTTATAAGTAATATCATAGGACCCTCCTAAATGATTTTTTTTTGTTTACGTGCATTTAAAATTTTGAGTAAATATTGCAAGATATTTAGTTGGATGTGACATACTTTTGGCAAATAGATAAAAGAGTATTTTTGGAACAATATGAGAACCAGGGAAATTGAAAAAATTTCATTGACATAAATAACTGCAGCATGCATTGCCTGAAAATATGTTGAGCTTTGAAAAGAGTTTTTAAAACTTTTATCTAAAATACTGTTCAAAAATAATACAATATAATTCAAAATTTATGAATGCCATCATGTGTTACCAGGAAATTAGTACCTGCAAGCCATTTATATATTCCTATATGAATGCTTAGGCAAGATTGTCCAATTTTTGAATTCTATATCTAATCTGCTTTAAAACAGAACGTAAATTCGGCACTATAATTTATAAGTTTGCTAATTTTTCTGGATGGTTTTAAAGCACACTGATTATAGCGGATGACTTTTTTATTGGTAACGACTGAATGTAGTTTTTCCACTAATGCGCGTGGTTCCAAATAAAACCTGCATTACCATATAAAATTGTTGGTATGTGTGGTGTTTTGAATAGCTTGTTAATGAATTCCATCTACTTGCACTTATCTGACTCATTAGTCATGTGGTTTTCGAGGGCAAGGAGAAAAGTTCTCGATCTGACTGTGAAAGATTGTGTTTCATAGTTCAGAAATGCTTTTTTTACGTAGTCCTTCTTTAGTTCAATGCACTTTTTTCAAACAAATGGATTCCATCCGTTGAGTGTAACTCTAAAAGGCCTTTAAGTACCCATCTACTGCTGCTATCACCTCTCATCACACCTCACACCAAAGCACCTTTGTATTTGTGGATGCTTGTCCTGATGAAATATGACTTTTGAGTTCTTTTGATGAGTTCGTCTTTTTTTTTGTGTATAGCCATGGGTTAGGTCACCCACTGCTTTGATTGCTGTTTCATTTATGGTGTATGGTGGTGAGCCCATACCTAATCCATAGTAGCGATTCAATAATAATTGTTGAGACATTCGTGTTTGCATTTATTTTTGGTCGGCATTTCATACACACGATGTTTCCGTCTGTGGTTGTAGTTTGCAGACTCCTTATAAACCTTTACCAACGTTAGACGATGAAACGTCTAAAACGAAGAATTTTATCGATGTCAGAGAAACACAGACACACCCACCACGTCTACTTTAAAAAGCCATCTAAAGAAAATTATTTGAATCTTGGCGTTCGTTATTGTGACACATTTACCAGCATATCTAAACGGAGAACTTTTGAACCTTGTCCTCGTATATAGTGGATAATCTTAATATACTTAGAAGTATTTCTAGGTAGGTTAGAGTTTAATTATTCTATTCCCACACTACATGAATCACTAACACCATAACAAATGAGTACTAATTACTAATTAACACTATAAAATTTTATTAGAAACGGACAATAGTTATATAAGTATTCATATTATATGATAATATTCAATTAATTTGACCCACAAGAATTTAGGTTTTTAATGCCAGTTAAAAACAATTAAGAATTTTTTCAGTTCTTGATCTAACATATTTGATGCTGCCTTAGCAATTATTTTATTGGCATCCTTATAGTCCTGGAGATAGTGACAACAAACTGTAGTATGATTTCTTTACTTCTAAACCATCGTAAATCACCAGTAAAAATAAAGGATTCCTGTCTATGGCAGCCTTAGGGTACATTGGGTTGGTCAGCATTTTTTTTAATGTGTAGTTAAACACGTATACGAGCACCTGGACTGTTTAACATTGACCTGTTTACATTTGGTTCGAGGGTATTTCAAATTTGCCCATTGACATAATGACAGTTTTCTTAAAATATCCTAAGGGCTTCTCCCACTCCTTTATTAGACGAGATTTGAAAAAGTACCAATAATAAAAGTTTTAGCGAACGATCGACTGCTTTTAAACCCTCTGTCATGTAGGTCAATAAATTTGATCTTTCCAACGGTTATTAATCCGCTGAAGTAACAAATCAATTATGTAATGTGATTTGAATTCCTGCTGGTAACATAAATTTTCGTCGGGGAAAAACCGGGCTGATCTTACTTCCGAAAATGCCTTTTAAAAATGTCTGCATCCGCTTCTAATTATAAATATAAAAATACCTGTTTGTTTGGAATAAATTAGTGTCTGGTATTATCACAGACTAGTTCCTTTGATAATGGATTTATCATGAAAAAATACATCTGAAACCCATTAAATCTCAGATAATGGCTTACCAGAATCATAAAACCAACACCAATGTTAATTGCTAACAAATCACTGAGACGGATGGATGATTCACAACCTGAATGTTTATTTTGTGCTGCTTAAATTGAAAATTATCGTCTAAACAATTTTCCATTTTATAAGATCGATAAAGTAGTAAACCAGTATATAGGGTAGTTTTCAGGCCCGTAGCCAGAGGGGGCATGATCCCCCTCCCCTGGACTTTCCTCTTGTCCACCTACTGAAATATTGTCATTCATTAAAAATGTAATTAATTATTTTTTGTCTCGAAGATTAACCGCTTAATTTACTATTATAATATCATGAAGTCATTGGCCAGTGCCCATGCCTAAATAATCTTCATTTTTTTATTGGAGGGAACAGAAAGAGTTTTCCGAGAAATAAGCGTCAATAATATTTAAGTATAATTAAAATAAAATATGTAAACATACAATTTCTTAGACATTTTTTTTTGTACAAAAAAAACAGATTATTACTATACTGGGTCCGCCAACGAATGGAATTAAAAGTGGCGTATTTTAAAAATATTTTACATTATACAGGGTGGCTCAAAAAGTGAGGCAAACAAAACTTGTATTTTTTTAAATGGATCACCCTATATCTTACACTATTTTTAAATTCTACATAAAACAGTAATAATTTTTTAATTAATGCATTATGAGTCTAAACATAACAGTTTCCGATTCCGAGATAACGACTTTTGAAAAATGGCATTTTTAAACTTTGACGTACCGTTAGAAAGCTAAAAGTTATCAAAGTTCAAAAATGTCATTTTTCAAAAGTCAATATCTCGGAAACTATTATGTTTAGACTTATAATGCGCTTATTAAAAAGTAATTGCTATTTTATGTAGAATTCAAAAATAGTTGAAGATATAGGGTGTTCCATTTAAAAAAAAATACAAGTTTTGTTCGCCTCACTTGTTTGAGCCACCCTGTATAATTGTATGTATATGCCACTTTTGATATTTTTGACAAGTTCTTCGATAAGGATGTAATATTCCTTCTCCGCTTCGTTGGCGGACCCTGTGTGATATAAAATATATAAAATTCTTAAGTAGGTATCTTAATTTTTAGCCCCCCCCCCCCAAAAAAATATATATAGCCCCCCCTAAGTGGCTACGGGCCGGGTAGTTTTCCGTCAATTTGATTATAGATATTGTAGTTTTTAAGCCATCCAATATATCCAAAAAAAACACCCCCAGAGGGGAGTACCTTCCACTCCCCCGAAAGGCGGGTTAGTTTGATTATGATGAGTATGATTTTTGCATTTTAATGGTTGGGGGGGGGGCAATAAAACTATCAAGATTTGAATTTTCCACCCTCGAAAAGGGGAAGGGTGGAGTAAGTTTCGTCGCATTCGCTTTGGAGGTAAAAAGCTCTTTTGGTCGCAACATTTATATTGACTATGACTATAATAACAATAGCATGTATTGCATGGTGTCCCACAGGGATCAATTTTAGGACCTATACTTTTTGCTCTGTATGCATCGCAGTTAATAACGTATGTAAAACATTGCAAATCTCATTTCTACGCGGACGACACGCAACTTTATTTTTCTTTTAAGCCTGATGACATTGCAAAGTCTAATAATATGATAAATACTGATTTAAGTGCTGTCCTCGGAGCCTCAGAGTCTCATTGCCTTAGTATAAATCCTACAAAATCACAAGTTTTATTTTTCGGTAGCTCACAAATGCGTAATTTACATAAGAAAAAAATATCAATTAAAATAAACAATGTAGATTTAGAACTGGTGGAGAAAGCAATAAATCTGGGTTTTATTATTAATACAAACCTGAGGTTCTCCGAGCATGTTAACCTGTGCATCAAAAGAGCCTTTGCTAATTTAAAACTGATTTATGGTCATAAGAACATTTTAAATGAAAGTATGAAAAGACTTCTATGTGACTCGATTGTTTTGTCACACTTTAATTTCGCGGACGCGGTCTATGGGCCATGTCTGGTGGGTGCAGATGTGTACCGTATCCAGCTTATCCAGAACTGTTGCGTCCGTCTGATTGGAGGTATAAGAGGACGAGAGCGTGGTGTTTCTGCTAAGTTGCGAAATATTGAATGGCTGAGAATGTATGAAAGGCGAGCTTTGCATGCACTTGTTCTCTATAACAAAATTATTTTGAAACGACTCCCTCAGTATTTATATCAAAAAATTAAATTCCGCGATGATGAACATATTTTGAAAGATCCTTCAGTTTTAATGTAGCCAAACTTTGGCATCAAATTTAAGCTGTCAGTAAAAAAAATTTTGTATAACAGTTCTTATATAATTTACTCTGAATTATACGCAAATCAGGTTGATTATATTTTGAGTTATATTTTGAATAAAGTTTCATATTTTTAATAACGTTAAATACTTAGTACTTATTACTTAAATATAACTTACGTAAATATTGTAACGTTACTTTGGATTTATAGAGTTTAATTTTCTGTTATTTGGTTAATTAATTATTTAGTACAGTGATTATTGATTACCTACTATTTAAATATATTATAGTGGTTGAGTGAGGAAGCTTTGCTTCAACTTCGCCGTTTGTAAGCCAATCATTACAATAAAGTCATTTATTATTATTATTATTATCTTTCCTCGCCAAAATAAAGCCCAAATACGGTAACGAAAACAATTATTAGTAATTTTAGTGCAGTCTTGTTGAATGTTTTAACTTTTATATTCAGTTTAGCTGAGGATCAGTTATTTATTTACAAATGTCAGTGTTCAAAATATCCATGAATTGTCACTGTCTATCCCTGCTTACGCTTACAGGCAAGTTTTATTTGTACATAATTTATGTTTTTGTTATCTATTTTGCAGACGCATCGCTCGCAGAGCTTCCTAAAAAATTATTCCTGCTATGTTTGTGTTTGATCATAATGTATATAGAATTTTTTTTTACTCTGTCTCGGGGATTGTGGCTACTAACAAACGTTTAATAATAACCAATTTTTTTAGGTGGGCCAAATTAAGGGTGGCAATGTTGCCACTGGTAATAATTTTAGAACCATTAAGTGAATGTATGGTCATTGGGGCTTGCACAGGATGGGCAGCCAGTCTTCTTTTTAAGTGGGAACCTTTAGTCTTTTATTTAATACACATTCTAGTGTGGTTTCTGTGTGATTGGATTTTACTGTCTATTGTACAGGTAATAACGTAATTTTTAATAACTTTTTGTTTCAGCTATTGTAAATAACACTTGTACAAAACTTCTTCTTGGTATTTATTTGTCTCATTGGAATGGCGTGGCTGCTGCCCTACTTTATTTACCCCGTGTTTAACTATTTTATGGGCGCACTACTACACCTAATAGTATTCTACTTGGACTATAATTTTGCGTTTTTAGTTTAAAATCTACACGTCCTGGCACAAAATGCGTTATGTTTGTTTTTTCTTTTTAATGTGGTCATTTGATCAAACCTCAAATTACACTCTTTACCCAATTTTTATCAAGCATTTATAAGGTATGGTGAACCCTGAAAATTTGAAGTCAATCCAACAAGTAGTTTTCGAAATATACGAGACCAAAATCAAATAAAGCGTTCGCGAGACGGTGACGTCATTGCCTCCCATAGTTCGTCCGCTTTGAACTTGTGCATATAAAAGGGAGATGCGCTTACTGTTTCTTTGTTCAGTTTAATAGTATATTCTATAACAAGTAGGAAATGCCATTCCATACGAGTTTTAGACTGCACTTTCTCCAACACTATTTTAGAAAAAAAAAAGGGATTATGATGCCTCGTTTTTTATGCAGTGTGTGTATAAAATCTGGAAACGGCTTAATAACATCACAATTTATTTGCCGATTTAATCCAAATTTGGTACAGTTGTGTAAGAGGATCTGACGCACCGAATGACGATATTGGCGTTGTTGCCAGTTTTTTAGTTTGTCTGGAATTCGAACGAATTTTATATTTTAAAATGTAACACCCTGTATATTTTTTCATTTATAGTTTTTACTTTAAATTTGTTACACTTTTGGTAGAACATACTTTCTTCCTAATATCAGTAGTTTTCGAAATAACGAGTACAATTTAGAAAAAATATATTTTTTGTATTAAATGTTCAAAATGTTTCCCTGTACAGCTTGACAGTGTGCTAGTTAAAAACAAAAAGTTTTCAATTGTGCTGTAAATCATTTGTGGCGTTATTAATTCAAATTCGTCCAAAATTCGACGCTGCAAATCGGCCAAATCTTGAGGTTTTGTGGTATAAACTCTGTTCTTCAAGTATCCCCATAAAAGTAGTAGTTAGGCGACAAATCAGGGGACCAAGGTGGCCACTTGATTGTACCCCCTCTACCGATCTACCTATTCGGAAAAGTGTTGTTCAAGAACGCGCACGTTTCGACCCAAATGGGGAGGAGCTCCGTCCTGTTGGAAGAATGTACTTGCATAATTTGGACCCATCACATTTCGTATAGTAGGCACTATTTGCGTTTCCAAGAGCTCAAGGTAAAGTTGTGATGTCAAATTTCCATCAATAAAAAATGGACCGATCTTATGTGGTTACCCAGAAGCCCTGCCCACACATTCAATTTTCCAGGGCGTTGTGTATGACGTTCTCTTATCCAGTGGGGATTTTCATTTGCCCAAAACCTACAGTTGTGTCTATTGACTTTACCATTTACCATAAATGTTGCTTCGTCCGAGAATACTATAAATTTGAAAAACTGGTTACTCTGGTCAAACCTTGACATATAATATCACAAAATTCAATTCTTCGCTCATAATCATCTTCTGATAACTCTTGAACTACATGTATTTTGAAAGGGTAATATTTATGTTTTATTAAGACATTATGGACGGATTTTAAGCAGACGTCACTTACTTGAGAAATTTTTCTTAATGAAGAAACAGGGGTTTCAACAACATGTTGTAAAATTTCTAAACTTTTCTCTTCATCTACTACTGCTGGTCGTCCTGATCGTCGCCTATCTCTACAATTTCCAGTTTCTTTGAACCGTCGGACAGTTTGTAGAACAGTTGCTGTTGAAATGGGATTTCGGTTTGGAAATGCGTCATTAAATAGATTTTTAACCTCTTCTTAAGACCGAACCCTATCGCCATATCCTCTCATCATAGGAATTGTAATTCTTTCACTTTCAGCTAAAGACATTTTTGCATGTAAAAATGACAGCTTTTATGACTTTACATCAAAACTGAACTGGTGTTTTATTTATTAATAAATAAAACACAATTTGTTGATATTTTCAAAACACGTCTTTATTTCGAAAACTACTGATATTAGGAACAAAGTATGTTATATCAAAAGTGTAACAAATTTAAAGTAAAAACTATAAATGAAAAAATATACAGGGTGTTATATATAAAAATATAAAATTCCTTCGAATTCCAGACAAACTAAAAAGCTGGCAACAACGCCAATACCGTCATTCGGTGCGTCAGATCCTCTTACACAACTGTACCAAATTTGGTTTAAATCGGCCAATAAATTGTGATATTATTAAGCCGTTTCGAGACTTCATACACACACTGTATAGATCTGATAGACCTCTTTTTTCCATATGATATTTTGAAGTTATGACAAAAAACAACATTTTGATTAACTCCGGTATAACAGCACCTAAATCAAAAGAGTAATTATTAAAATAATCACAGTAAATGTGCAGGGTCATTTCTCATTGACCGACACTTACAGTTGTCAAAGAATTCTAGAGGCAAAATATTTTTGTTTTACTCTATATTTTTAGAGTTCGTTATCAGAAAAACCCAATTGAACATGGAAAATGTAATATTACTGCATAACTATCACTTTTTTTATTATTGATGAATATCTTATTTACAACTGCCCCATATGACCCCCCATTTCTATAATCATCTTCTATTTTATTCATGGCATTAACGATAAACTGACTGTGATTTTCATTTGTATCATTAATGTAAAGCAGAAGTATTTCTAGCATTTCTTTAATATTTTCACTACATTGTTCATAAACTTTATTTTTCAAAAATCCCCATAAAAAAAATCAAGGGGCGTCAAATCTGACCTGTTTGGGGGCCATCGAATGGATGAATTACGACCATGTTTCATACTATTCATTTAAATAGTTCACTACAGGCAAAACGTTGTGTGGTGGGGCTTCATCCTGATGCCAGATAAGTTGTCGGTATTGCCGTAGTGGTTCAATTAAATTTTCAACTTCATTTGTCAATATACAGGGTGTTTTATTAATATTGCGAAAAAACTCAGGATGAGTTTCCCTACTTAAAAATATGAATAAGGTTCCTATAAAAACCTATGGGTAACGTAAAAATGATGAGAGAAAAATATATTTTTGCCTAAAAATGTAATACAAGCACGTACCTATAAAAAAGTTATACTCCTCAAAAGAGTAAAAATAGTTTGCCAAAATTTTGAGGTGGTAGAATTTTGTGCCGTGAAGTGTATGATATTTCTCTTTCTAAGAAATTTGGTAGCAGGTAATCTTAGTTATTTCGTTGTATTGCATTAAGCCATACACATTTTCTTATAGTTTCCATAGTTTCAGGTTAGTGGCAAATCTGATTTTTTTTTATGGTGTTCAGTAAACGTCTTTATTCTATTACAAGAATACAAATAGATCAATTAAAAAGCAATAATCGTTAGGTGCTAAACAACACCTCAAAACATTAACAACATGTGTGAAGGACAAAAGTATTTATTTGTTCTGCTGCTAAGCAACACGGAAACATTGTTTACCATACCTACAAACAAAACAAGTATAATAGTCACTGACCTTAGTCAAAGATTACTATACAGACTGTCGCGATTGTGTAACAAAAACAGATGCTGAATTTGCGTCTGTGGCGTCGTTTATTATACAGGATGTTATTTAATAATTATCCGATATTTTACAGGACGATTCCTCAGTTATTTATAAGGTGAAAGGTTCATATAAGCATGCCCTTCATTTTTGAGATACTGGGTGTTAAAAATTTATTTTTATTTTTGTTTTTCCTAAATAATTTTTGAAATAATGTCTATATTTGAACAAAAATTTATATCTAGGGGTTTTTTGAAATGCGAAATTCGAATTTTTGCAGAGGGCGCACCTACGTGTTTTTTACTCTTTTGTGGAGTCATAACTTTTTTATACATGTTTGTATTACATTTTTAAGCAAAGAAATGGGTTTCTTCATTATTTTTACATGAAAGAGTTCGATAAAATAGCATTAATCTCCTAAACAAAGCCGAAATCAAAAAATTATGGAAATGTACTTTGCATTAGCCAATAAAGTGCCTACATATTTTTTGTTCCTGTTAAAAATTGTAACACCCTGTATCTCAAAAATGAAGGGCTTGCGGACCCATGCTTAAATGAACTTTTCACCTTATAAATAACTAAGGAATCGTTCTGTAAAATATCGGACACTTATTAAATAACACCCTGTATAGTTGGGGGTTTAACAAACCTAAATTACCTTAAGCCAACTAAAATCAAAGTGATTTTTTGCAATATTCCACATGACGCCTCTGGTTAGAATTTTATACATACAAGATATAAATTATATTATATTTCATATTGGTGTGGAAAAATTATTATCTGCAGCCACAAACAATTAAAAGCCCGTCTATTTTCAGATAATTTGCATTAAATAACCATTTCCGTGACGTGCACTGTTCTATTTAAAATCAGTTTTATGCATGAAACCACAGACACTATTTGCTTGTTATTTTTAGAATGGCGCGTTGCCCTTCAATAAGTTCGATTTCATTGTTGGGTGGCTGTTTAGGGAGTTTTCTGGACCATATCTCTTTATCTTAGCAGTATTGGATCCCTCTATAAGATGGAGAAATCGATGTTTTAAACTTGCATGGGGCGGGGTAGCCCAAGAAATAAAACCTAGAATAAAATGCTAAGCCGTTTTCATTTTTTTTTTATTTATTTGTCCAACGATTGTTAAATATGACCTTTAACTGATACTTCCATCATTACAGATTAAGGGTTGGTGATTGATTTGTTCAAACTGTTTTATACCACGTACGTACATCATATTATTATACGTGTTTTACGAAGGTTTTGGAACCGGGGTTGCTCTGCTAAATTGTTGGTATCTGTTTTGTATACCGGGTGAACATGAGAACATTGTACACAGTACAGCGTTATGTTTAAAGGTTTTAATTTTTTTTTAACGCTCACCTGTATTTTTTATTGAACAATCTAATTCTTCTTACAATTGCCTTTATAGTTACATTACAATAAATTGACATTTACTTTCAAAATGACGGCGTACAGAGCCGTGGCTCCTATAAAACAAATTTTTTAATTATTTAAGCCCTTACATTTAAAATTCCTCGAAAATTGAAGACAATAATTTAAATGTTAGTGCTTAAAGTGTTTCCCATGTCACTTGCAGCCATTTTGATTATTGTAAAATGGCTCCTACGCCGCCATTTTGAAAGTGAATGTCAACTTATTAAACTGGGTCCGCCAACGAAACAGGGAAGAACTCATCAAAAATACTGAAACAGCATGAGGTCTGGAATTAAAAGTGGCATATTTTAAAAATATTTTACATTATACAGGGTGGCTCGAAAAAGTGAGACGAACAAAACTTGTATTTTTCTAAACATCTTACACTTTTTTTTTAATTCTACATGAAATAACAATTATTTTTTAATAAGTGCATTATTGAATTTGAACTTTGACAGCTTCTAGCTCTTTAACGGTACGTCTTAGAGCAAACGGCTCACATGTCCCTATCTTACTTTTTTATTATTTCGCCAAAAATGTAAACTTTTGTTAAACCGGATATAACTCGAAAGCCGGAAATATGGTACTTCCGGTTTAACCGGTTTAGGAAGACAATAAAGAAGTAACATAGAGACATGCGAGCCGTTTTGCCCTAAGACATACCGTTAAAAAGCTAGAAGCTGTCAAAGTTTAAAAATGCCATTTTTCAAAAGTCAATATCTCGGAAACTGTTATGTTTAGAGTCGTAATGCACTTATTAAATAATAATTGCTATTTTATGTAGAATTCAAAAATAGTGGAAGGTATAGGGTGTTCCATTTAAAAAAATACAAGTTTGGTTCGTCTCACTTTTTTGAACCACTCCGTATAATTTAAAATATGCCACTTTTAATTTCAGACCTCATGCTGTTTCACTATTTCATGGAAAAGGTAATTTTGTGAAGAATTCGATTTCGCAATAACACATACTAATGGCCACTTAAAAATAAGAAATTTACGCATTTTTCGGTGATTGACCGTTTTTAGGTATAAATTAAGATCCCACTGAAACATAGCAGTAACCCAAATTTGAAGAAATTATGTAACTTTAAGCAAATCGATCACCAGCTAAAATGCTGATACTGAAATATGTCAGTATTTTTAAACACAGACCGTCAACACAAGAATAAATATATTAACCAGAAGGATTAATCTGATGAGCGCATCTCCGGCAGCCGTTGACCTCAAAGCGTATCTACCCCGAAATTCTAGCCCGAAATTGTCAGTGCGGGTGAAGGTACGTGCTGTATTACTTTGCGAGGTTAGGTTCAGAGATCGCACGATACCGATGTTGATATCGTTATATCGGCAGTTGTTGCCGATTATCGGTATCGTATCGGCTCGTAAATGTCGGTATCGGCCGATATATCGTATCGGCAGTAAAAAGTCCTATCGTGCGATCTCTAGTTTGTTGTTGTTTCTTAAGTTTTCGCTGTGAGATTCATTGACTTTATAGTAACAGTTTTGTAAATTTGTTGTGATTTCGTGACATTATTGTCATAAAAGAAGAGAAGAGGAAAGCAGGGCATGTGTGCAGTTATAAAGGATTTCTCAAATAAAGCCTACGATGATACTCTACTCTTTTTGTTATGTCGATTTTTCTTGATAGGTTAAACACATTTTTTTCACCAAAAAACCAAAGAGTACTGGTACGCCTATGGAGCAGAGCTGTTTATCGAAATCCTCACTGTCGGCATCGGTCACAAAAGGATTTTCTGCAAGAAATCCTTCTGGTTTATATATTTATTCGTCGCTCAGACCGATATAAGATTTAAAATTATATCGGTCTAACCCTAATCACCACAGAGGAATAGAGAATACACATGTTGAAGGTCAATTACTATGCTTAGTAATGAACTAACTCAAATATTTTTAATAAATGCAAAAATCCATAAGAAATCATCCACACTTACTATTAAGACTAATTATTTAATATCTTTGCTGGGGCTTAATAGATTTTGACGATTAATAAGTATCGGCGTTTATATCTGCATTTCTTTTCGATGTTTTTCTCATAATACAGGGTGTTTCCTAACGTCGGTCAAAGAATGAAACTGGTGAATCCTGTAATTGTAAGACGAAAATGTAGTATAAATTTTTTTAACAAAGTGACATTCGAAATACATTAAATTACGTTTCATTCTTTGACCGACGTTAGGAAACACCCTGTATATTTACTTGACAATAATGTTTTATTAAAAATCGAGTTTCACACCTTATTGTGTGCCTATCAATTAAATTGTATGCTTGAAATTCAAGTTCTTTATCGGCAAATTCTATCACGCCTCTTCACAAAATCATGGTCTGCAAATCTCGAGATAGGTGTGGAGTTTTATTTGAACTATTTTACGTCAATATTGGCAATAAAAAGTAGTACGTGTCGAACTAAGGCTGTTTTAAAAATACAGCTGCTTTAAATCGATATAAATTTTTATCTGCGATAAAGACATGTTAATAGAGAAATCGCTACTTAATTAATAATCTTGTTAGATATCACCCATGAAATTTTTTTTTACTTTGAAAATGCTTTCCAAAGGTTTATGAAGTAACCTTATTTTTATAATAATAATTACCTCTACTACATTTTCTGTCACATTAAGCACAAAGATAAAACCATTTCTTTTTCGAGAGACTCATAGGCTTTCACCGGAAATTAAGTAAATTTATTTAGCCAATAAACCCATAGGTACAAACTGTTTCTTTTGAAAAAAACGGTTTTACCATCAAATAATGTGACTTCGTCTTCGACGCTGCTCAATCCTTGAAACCTTATAGCGCAATGTAATATACACTAAATACTCAAACCTTCCTTGAAATATACAGTGTGTATCAGCCAAATGGAATAAATTCGATAATAAATACATGGGGGCGCGTTCGAAAAAACGCTCGGACACGTCGATTGGTATTTCTAGTTGCGCATTTTTTTCAATAAAAACTTTTTATACAGGGTGTGTCATGTAACAGCGGCCAATACTAACTTTCTTATTTTAAATGCAACACCCTGTATATTATTCAATTTGGATTCTTCAGAAAATTTTAGACATATTTCATGTACAATAAATATCCTATACCTATCTTCAACTGTTTCGGAAATATTAAATGTTTTCAGATTTATTGCAAAAATTAACAACACACTAAAAAACTAATAAGTAATACTGTTTATTTCTTGATAATGTAAAAAACAAAAAAAAAAACATTAACGTAGGAGATGTTGAAAATGCTCGCCGCGAACGTCTTGGCAACATCCTAATCTTAAATAGAAATTTCTTCTAACGTTACTGAACATCTCAGGCGTGACCGATCTAATCGCAAGCGTTATTCGTCTTCTTAAGTCAGCTAAATCGAGGGGTTTAGTTTTGTATACAATATTTTTGACATAACCCCATAAGAAGAAGTCTAATGGCGTCAGATCAGGGGATCGTGCTGGCCATTCCATCAATCCATGCCTCCCTATCCACCGATTTGGAAATACTCGGTTGAGGTACTGCCGGACATTGATTTGGTAATCTTGCTGAAACCATATCATATTCGCTGGAAGTTGTGGGTTTGCTGAATCAGGATATAAGCTTGTCAAAGTTGGCAAGACATTATTATGGAGCAGTGCTAAATAATTATCGCCATTTAAATTGCCATTAATGAAAAAGGGACCTATGATATGATCTTCAACAGTTCCTGCCCAAACATTAACCTTTTCAGGATATTGCGTATGTTCTTCTCTCATCCAGTGAGGATTCTCCCTAGACCAATAGCGGCAATTCTGACGATTAGCTTGACCGTGAAGTGTAAAGGTGCTCCTATCAAAATCGTCTTCCATGAGCTCATGAGTAGGTATCATTTTATAGGGATACATTTTATTTTCTTGTAATGTTCGAATAATCGATGAATGGCAGACATCGAACATTGGGGCTGTTTTTCTACTAGAAGTATGTGGGTTTTCCTGAAACTCAAGCATAATATCTAATTTGGTATCATCACTTATTGCATCGGTAGGTACTTTTTTTATCTGCTTTACATGTCCAAGCTGGCGAAACTGCTTTTCTATTTTACTAATTGCCCCTTGAGTTATAGGCGGCAAATTTGGAAATTTTTCATAAAATAAGCGAGCAACTTCCATTTGTGTCCGTGTTTTATCTTCATAACCAATCATCTGTAGAATTGTTATTTTGTGCATTTGTGTTAAATAAACCATTGTTTCTGATATTCTAAGGTCAGGCGATTTAAACAAAAGTAAACAAAACTATTATACTTTTTTTTATTTCATATCAGTAAAAACATTTTAACATCCATTTTCAACATCTCCTACATTAATGTTTTTTTTTTGTTTTTTACATTATCAAGAAATAAACAGTACTACTTATTAGTTTTTTAGTGTGTTGTTAATTTTTGCAATAAATCTGAAAACACTTAATATTTCCGAAACAGTTGAAGATAGGTATAGGATATTGTACATGAAATATGTCTAAAATTTTCTGAAGAATCCAAAAATTAAATAATATACAGGGTGTTGCATTTAAAATAAGAAAGTTAGGATTGGCCACTGTTACATGACACACCCTGTATAAAAAGTTTTTATTGAAAAAAATGCGCAACTAGAAATACCAATCGACGTGTCCGAGCGTTTTTTCGGACACGCTCCCATGTATTTATTATCGAATTTATTCCATTTGACTGATACACACTGTAGAGATTTTATAGGTAAAAGTTTCATTGTAGTTTTTAGGTATACTTGCCTGATACCCTGTATATTTATACCACTATGAAGGTGCATATTTATTTCAGCGCATTTATACTCAAATCTGTGAACGAACAACGTCTCACAATATAGCAATTTCAAGTACAGCTTTTATTGTAATGCATTTTATAAAAAGAAGCCGACAGATGTATACTGGATATGTTGTTCATTAACTGACATGAAGCTGCAAAAAATAAGTTGTCACTTTAAAAATTTCATTTATTGTTTGGTTTCTCGAAAAATGACACGCGAATAAAAGCGACCACTCATTTCTTGTTATCCGGTCAAAGTAGACATTTCAATTTACAATAATTCGCATAGAGTTGTAAGTTGGTACAGACTTTGAGAACATTATTACAAATAAAATACTAAAAGTCTCCACCGATCCCACATCTGCAAGAAAAGTTATTCAAAATCAAAGGTAAAGAAAAATGATTTTTGCAATTTATCCGGTAAACAGTAAGTTTTATCATACGTAAAACCACAAGAGCTTTTTTTTATTGGATAAACTTTTATTTTTTACGAAAACTAGATTGCTTAGAAATTTAACGAGAACAAACGAATACTTCTTTTTTAAGACTCGCCATTCCTGAGATATTGCGATTCTAAAAGTTGAAGAAGTCGTATTCTACATAATATGCACACATTTCCGCACCACCTGTGAGGTAGTGTAGTCGGCGCATTTTTTTTTTAACGCGTTGTCCCCGGTAGGCATAGTCCACGATCTATTGTGACCATTAAAAAATATTGTATTAACTAAGAAATGGTACTATTGAAAATGATTTAAATCGCACGAATTATTGTTGGTTTCGAGAAGATGTTATTTTGACTGATAATCTTCAAATGCCACTTCAACAGTTATATCTTTTTCGCTTTTTTCTTCTTGTTCTTCTAGCTGAATATGTGAAAAAGATACATCAGTTGTTTCCTCATCGATATCATAAGAATCATCTTCATCTGTTGAAGTTGATTCAACATTGGAACAAGACTGACCTTGGCGATTAGTACATCTGGTGAACAAAATAACCCGACTTTTCTACAGCAGGTGGGAGTAAAGTTTGAATTGGCTCCAAAGTATTATTTACTAATTTCCAACCCCAGTCTTCTTGTCCAGTTGATTGCCTAGCCATACTTGAACTTGATAGTATACTCGACACAAGTGTTGACTAGCAGTAGCAGATGTTGAAGGAAGTCAGGATAATCGCACGCTTTTTTACGAAACTTAAATATCTATACTTGTCTAAGCAATCAATTTTTTTTGAAGTTCCACATAGAGCAAAAGGAAAGGAAATCCTGTTTGTGATGATGTCTTGTGGAGAAAAGTCGATCTTTTGAAATACTTTTGCGCAAAATAAGATAGGATTTTGACATTTTGGATAAGCAGATAAACTTTTCGATAGTTACACAAACCAATATTTTTACTCATCCGATGGTGTGTATAGGCGGTTCAGCGTACATGTTATTGTTTTCGGTGATTTAGAATCGCAATATCTCAGGAATGGTGATTCTTAAAAAAAAAAGTATAAGAACAATTTTTGTAGATAACTTCATGATCTAAAACTTTTGTGATCTATTTTTATAATAAATCTTACCGTTTACCGGAAAAATTGGAAAACCCATTTTTTTTTAACCTTTGACGTTGAATAACTTTTTTTGCAGATGTGGGATCGGTGGGGACTTTTATTATTTTATTTGTAATAATATCCCCAAGGTTTGTACCAGTTTTCAGCTCTATGCGAATTATTGTAAACCTACCACTATTTTTTCGTCTACTTTGACCGGATAATTTCATCTATCTCTATTCTATTCTACCGGCTTCAATATAATTGTGTTGTCCGCCATCGTGTGGGCTGCGGCTTCTTTACTATTTTGTTCTATAAAATGAATGGGAATGACAGCTGTACTTCCCATAGCTATATTTCGAGACATTGTTTTTCTCCCAGACTCAGGCTCTTAGACACCGCGCGTAAATTATTCGCGATTAAAATGAATAAACACCTTTATAGTTTTCGCTCTAGATAGTGGTCTAAATACAAACAAAAACCCTGTAGACACTGAGAATCTACAGCGGTTAAAAACTATTTTTATCTTATACCGAAGAAATACATATTATTATGATGTCATTTTTTGGATAGTCATCACATGAGAGTTAGTTCATTTGTACGTCAGAAGTTTGTCCATGCACGAGTACTTGACTAAATGAATTTACAAATTTCTGTTTATTTATTATAATTATCTGTACATATAGTAATATTTATACCTACATCTCTTACTTATAATTGTAAATTTTCTCAATGGTATTTTTTTGTACAAAAGCGATATAAGTTTAAATATATTATGTCCTAAAGCTGTGATATATTGTTTTATTAGTGCCCAACCTATAATTTAATACAGTGTGTCCTCGGATCGAGTTAATATTATCTTTGGTCTGTTTCATTAATATGCAAATTGCCCACAAGCCACTCTGAAAATTGCATTCGCTGCGGATTGTCGTTTGCTAACCATTCTTGGACTGAGCCTAGGCGATAAACGTGTTTAATTGAAAATAAAAGATAAGTGTATTCATCTTCATCACTTCTTGGCCCAGATCTAGAACTCATGGATTCCCCGTCTTTTTCCTATAAATGTAAGAACACACTTGTTCAAAGTTATTAATATTTTTAAGGTTAAATTTCCGTTATAATATTATATAACCCAAAATTTTGTGTAAGCAATTTGTAACTCTCTGATTTTCGACAAGCTTTGCCGATGATTTCAATGTTTGATGTGTCTATCGATTTATTCACGATACTTGTAACCAATATGAGTTATAGTTTCGACGAGGACTATACAGGATGTCCGGGAAGTAAAGGGTGTCCCAAAATGAACGCACATTTTTATTTGTTAACAAAACACATCTATTTCTTGAAATATGTCGAAACTTTACTGGGATTAGAAAGAATACAGATCACGATTAAGTGTGAAACACAATATCCGACAAATGTCCACCGCGGCTTTGCTGGCAGGCCCTTGCCCTTTTGACGAAATTATTGATTTGAACATTTTCACATGCTTGTGGACGAATTTCATCAATGACGCGTCGA
This sequence comes from Polydrusus tereticollis, assembly GCA_963920685.1. Classification (NCBI taxonomy): domain Eukaryota; kingdom Metazoa; phylum Arthropoda; class Insecta; order Coleoptera; family Curculionidae; genus Polydrusus; species Polydrusus tereticollis. Next base: position 7,404,149 of record OY987335.1, read on the forward strand.
ATTTGGTTCTTCAAGTCAGGAATTGCGGCTGGTTTATTGACATAAACACGAGATTTGGAAAACCCCAGAGAGAGAAGTCGCACGGTGTTATATCGCAGGATCGTGGTGGCCAATTCTGATCACCATTGCGAGATATGACCCGACCAGGAAATTTCAGTCGTAACGAGTCCATTGTTTCACGCGCAGTCCTGTTGAAACCATAAGTTTTCCACATTAATTCGGTCTAATTCAGCCCACAGAAACTCTTTTAACATTGCACGATAACGTTCGCCATTCACTGTTAGTGCAGTTCCAGCCTCGTCTTCAAAGAAGTATGGCCCAATTATTCCGCCGAACCAAGAACCGCACCAAACGGTGACTCGTAGAGGATGCATTGGTTTTTCGTGAATAACACAAGGATTCTCTTCTTATTGACGTATCCGTTTAATTAAAAATGTTTTTCGAAAAATCTCCGTCATTTGCCTCGTTTTCCAGAATCCAATTAACAAATTCACGGCGCAACCCATGATCTGCTGGCTTCAATTCTTGGGTCAATTGGAGTTTACAGGCGTGCAAATGCAAATCTTTTGTAAGAATTCGCTGCATACTGCTTTTGGTAATGTTCACTTGCTGTGACCGACGCCGACGGCGAATCGATGTGCCTGGATTCTCATCAACACTTTCCGACACTGCTGCAATATTTTCAATAGATCGAGCAGCCTAAATGGATTAGCAAACGATTAGCTTCTTTAAGCATTTTTTTTGTTTCACTTGACTTTTTTCATATTTCTCTTAAGCTACGATCAACCCTTTCAAAAGTTCTTCGGTGCGGTGAACGTCGATTTGGAAAAGTATCAGAATAAATTCTACTCGCCTCCACACAATTGCCGTGTGCTTGCCCATAAATTAGATGCATGTCGACGTATTTACTATAGGAATAATCCTCTATTGCTTAAGTCTTATGTACTCAATCAGTCAGATAATTTAGAAAAGTGTTGTCAATTACACATTATTAACGAAATTACAACGACTGCTAATTTATTGTAGTATTCTGATTTATTATTTCAATAACCAGTATATTATCCACCATTTAACATAAAATAAAACTGCACCCTTCAAATATTCATATATTATTTATTTTGCTTGTAAGACCACTGCTACAAATAATCAATTTTCTAAAACTAGAAAAGTTAAAAAAATTTAATAAGATAAACAACAAAAATATACACAACGTATAAAATATTTATAACCGTAAATTACAATAAAATTGCAGCTAACTTACAATAAAGAAAACAATAGAATCCACAAAATTAAAAAACAAACAATAAGCGTTTTTATTTTTATTTGAGGACTGATAATAAAATTATTTTTTTATTTACATTAACAAATTTACAGGTTGTATGAAAGACCCCCGAAGGGGGGTCTACTTTATAACTATATCCATGCATGCATAGTGGGTTGTTTTAAGCATATATAATAGGACAAATAAATGTTCAATATAAGTACACAAAAACATTTCGTTACATAGTGACTAAAAATATTTTTTTATAAATATTTTCATGAAATTATTGCTACAAGGACTTTATAAATTAAATTATTTAATGTGTCTGATGTAACAGACAAATCGCGTCAAAAAAAAAATTGCTTTTGTCATTTTACTACAGACATGAATTTGTGTTTTAATTGATGCAAAGTGGTTAATGTGATTATATTACAAGTTGTAATACCAAAAAATATTTTTATATGTTCTGTGTACAAACAGGGTAGGTGGAGCTACTTTGATTTTTTTTTAATACAGAATTAACAATTGTAAGTGTGTTTATTAGAGATATAACTCCTATATTTAGTTCAACTGGACAGAATTTATTTTAGAATGGACAGGTTTAAAAGGTCTAGTTTTTATTCTACATGATCACCGTCAAAAGACTAATCAATTTGGACGACTAAACCTTATGTTGTGATCTAACATATCACTGAGCAATAATTATATTTAAATCATAAATGGACTAGAACATATTGCGCGTTTATAAATAATGTTTATTGGAATGTAATCAACGAAAAATTTATTATCTATATTATACTGAATTAAATATTTAATTCGGTAGTGCTGTGACGTGTGTTCGGGAAACGCTTTACAAGATTGAAATAGTTGTGGGCCATGAGGAGACTATACAGGATGGACAAACGAGGACGAATAAGTTGAAAGTTACAAACAGGCAACGCAATTTTAATATTATTTTACACGAACTTTGATAATCAGTCGATGATAAATGGAATCACTCTTAAAGTGGGTCTCTCACCTTGGAGGTCAAAAAATCATTTTTGGGTATTTTTTTTTATTTAATAAATTCCAAATTATCTGCTGGGTGGCGGCAGTGATTCATTTTTTTTGCGTCATCTCAAATGCAAAAATCACCTGAAATATTAATCAGCATTAAGAACAAAAGCTTTTTTTCTGATAAATTTCTTTTTGTAACGAAATAATTTTGCAAATCAGTAATTTTACGAGACAAGCAATATCGCTGATTGAAAAATTTTGAGTTAATAAGATATTTATCATTAAAAGAAAAGCTTGAGTGTTTCCTGACAAGATAAATTAATGACAGAACATATGAAAGAACAACAACAATAATAATTATCTTTAATGATTTAATTGAGTTAATTCAAGGAACAGTTATTGTTTAGTGTCCTTTGTGGATTGCGAAATTGATATATTTTTTGTTATTTGTTAAGTCGAAACTTCACCAAAAGTGACAGGACAGACATTAAAGTGACGTACGCCTAGTAGATGTAGTCTGGATATGAAGAACAAGCGTTCTAACCATGATATAAAACGATGTACCTTTTTTGTCACTATAAAAATGTCAAAACTGGCATCACTAAATGACAATTTTATATACGAGTTAATTTAATCAGTGAAAATGTCACTATTGCCCGAACTAGAATACATTTTTTATCACTGCCGCCATTTGGAAAAATGTCGTTTATGGGAATCTTTTTAAAAACAACTTGAAAATAGTGTTTCCTGCCCACACATCAGTATGAAAGAATGTCGAATTTGTGCGGGTTATATTTATTTAAATTGTGAGATTGCCTAATTATTAAGTTCCAATATTACATCTTGAAGTAGATTAAAGCGAGCAGACATACAGGTCACCTGACAGGGGAGCAATAGATTTAATTTGGTGCATCCTTTTTTATCGCGATAAAACACTCTCCAGCTAAAAATTAAATGATAAAAAACCTCTCCAGCCTCCAGCTCAATATCGAGTAGCTTTTCTTTTTCATTGCTCGGCAACCTGACATATTGTTACAAATTAATTTGATGCTGTCAAACATTTTTTTAGCGAAGTATTATTTTTTTTAAATATTTATTCATGCCAAAATTCGTGAATTTCTCTAGCTAAAAATCACTGGATCTTGTTTTCAAGATCGGATATACTTTTATTTTTTAAACTCAAACTAGATCACTTTTTAGCAATTTAAACTCGAACAAACGGTAGCTCGATCCATATCTACCAGCACGTAGCGTGTCCAGCACGTAACGTGGCAGACACGGAGCAGACACAAGTTTTCATATCATGCGACAACCACTACAACCAGTCTCCGACAGGCAAGCCAACTAGAAGGGTGCCCGCGTTGTTAAAATGTTTCGAAATTTTTCTATTGAAGAATTAACTGTGATAGCAATTTTACTGGAAGAAGAAGAAGGGAAATCTGATTATGTAAAGATACAACAGAGGAAACGGAGGTTTGCGCTGATTGTCACTGTATCTGCGATCACTCAAATCATAGAGAAAGGTATATACTCTAACTAATTCAATTAATTTTTCGTTATTCATTTTTCTGATGGTCAACTGTCAAGTTGTTCTTTGTCGGTGCATGCTCGTCGGTGACTACATTCATATTAACCGTACTGACCGACCAGACATAAACAGACGTCGACAGACATGCGCCGTTACAGACAAAATATTCTTGTCGACAATGCTGCCCGGTGCTGGCTCGTGTCTGTATAGACACGCTCCGTTCAAGTTCGCTAGATATGAATACGCGTACCAAACTGTTCGCAATTATTTTTTTTGTGTCTGCCACGTTACGTGCTGGTAGATATGAATCGAGTTCGTTTGTTCTCGTTAAATTTCTAAGCAATCTAGTTTTCGTAAAAAAAAAACTGCACATTGACAAATATTCGACATTTCCCCGAGTTCTCCATTAACTCCCAAATCAAATCCGGAGCAAATAGATCGCGTCTAAACACTCCGAAATCTGATTAAAAGAACGCTACAGATTTACTCTCTCTGCTCGAATAGGAATATTGGAACGAAAAAAGATTGTAATACTGGAACTTAAGCAAAGTTCATATAGATGCGAATCACGAATTGCGAATAATGCTTTGATTGGCCAATTTCAACTATTTTTTTGGCAGTACAAGTGTTAGAACGAAGTTTTAGGATTTTGCGAATTCGAAAGATTTAAAATCTGGGGGGCAGGAACCTTGAATGACTTTCAATACTTGACGAATATTCTTGCGATTTTTCTTACGAGCATGCGCCCTTGTATTCGAGCTCACAGCCGTTTTGAACAATTCCTCTAACCTTATTTGTGGTATTTTTTTATATATTTGTGATTATATGATTATATAATGGTCATGCGTTACCGCAGGGGGTTAAAAAAATTAACAACACGTGATGGGTCTTCTAATTGTTGACTGTTCACGACGTTTCCCAACACACAACTTTACTAACAGCTGAATTGAATATCCCAACATTCATGTAGCAAAAAATATAGTAACCATTGAATTTACTCTAGTCTAAAGACACACAGAATATTTTAAATACTTTATGTTGACTACTAACTTTCTAATAAAGATATCTAATCTAAAAATCTGTTTAGATTTTATAGCACACGCAAAATAACTTTTGTTGAATGCAGCATCAACAAAATTAGCGCCAAACTACACTTAAAATTAGTGGCGGGACATCGGAACATCCCAAAATGAACAAATATGTACTCATTATTAGGAGCCTGCCTTACCTTAAAGGCCCGCCCACCCATGTAACAAAAACTCGTAACATGTCTGTTACATGTGTGGACGCACCTTAACAGATCAAACATTCAATAATGGTTGCCCAGCAACCATTTTTTGGAACCTTGAATGCCTGCATGAGTTATCAAATAACAGCATGTCGTGTAGCTTGGTGTTTTCGAGAGTGCTCCTGTGGAAACTAACAATGATATCACAGAAATAAATGCTTAAAATAAGAAAAACAGTTTGGGAAACTAACACAACTTGTAGTACAATCAATCTGTTATGGAAAAGCGGGTTTACGGGAAAAAAATACCATAAGCGATTTTATTTCATAAATGGTTAGAAGGGCATGTGATTAGCTTAAAACCAAATTGTTGCCCCCCTCCCCCCTTGGGCGCTTGTGGGAAACTCAAAAAGAATTTTGACTTGATTTTCCGCAAAAATGGTAAGTCGCAGAGAAATATTTTGTAAACAAATATTGTAGAAAACAATATTCTCCACAATTTATCTAATGGAGTCACTGCGCTACGACTAAAAGTGCAGAAAGCAGAGGGCGCCAAAGTCGCCAAAAATCACTTTTTTCTTATTTTCGACGCGAAAAATATTTTTTTTCTCAATCGCATAAATACAAAAGTTGTAGAGCCCAAAGAATCCTATAAATTGAGTCCGCGCTTTTTTTTTACAATGCACGGTTACGGAGATATAGCGCCTGGAAGTACCAACGGAATGCAGCGTCTTAGCATTCTATTAATATTGACCCTTATCTGGCACACTAATCACAGGAAACTGTTACGAAATAAAACAAATGAATATGGCAAATTAGTTTAACATGCAACCTTGGGTAACTTTAAGTAGAACATCCAGTATATTTTAGAAACATGTAATGCATTTTTTTTTTAATATTAAAAATATAATATTATTATGTTGATATTTGCTCTAGCCGTTTTCGAGATATTTCAATTTAAAAATGCTGATTAAGTATACCACTGTTATAATATCAAATCACAGTTGCGCCTGGAAGTACCAACGGAATGCAGCGTCTTAGCATTCTATTAATATTGACCCTTATCTGGCACACTAATCACAGGAAACTGTTACGAAATAAAACAAATGAATATGGCAAATTAGTTTAACATGCAACCTTGGGTAACTTTAAGTAGAACATCCAGTATATTTTAGAAACATGTAATGCATTTTTTTTTTAATATTAAAAATATAATATTATTATGTTGATATTTGCTCTAGCCGTTTTCGAGATATTTCAATTTAAAAATGCTGATTAAGTATACCACTGTTATAATATCAAATCGCAGTTGCCATAAATGAACATACGATACGAATATTAATAATTATCCGGCTGTCATTTATTGTTTTATTTTTTACTGATTATTGTATTGTTTTACCAAATCGCTTTAAAAATATCAACAAATTTTAATCAAAATATTATTGATAATGTATGGTCATGAAATCAATTTAGTACATTTAACTCTACAAATATACTATTGTACTAAAGTAATAAAATTGCAAAAACAGCATATTTGATAACATCGGTAACTACAGATTATTGACGTCACAGAAAGGCAGGCGTTTTGACCCACATTCAAAATGTTAATGGTAATTTTATTGTAATCTCGTAACACAATTAGAATTAGTTATTAACAATACTTGTATAAGGCCATTATACTGGTAATTCTAACGTCGATTTGAAAATATTACTCCATTCTACGAGTTCTTATTACTCCATATCAAGATATATCCCCTAATTGTTTTAAAATATCAAGGGCATTAAACATTTTTTTAAATTTACACTTTCCTATCAATAATTTCTGTTCACTGTTGAGGTTGATTTGAAGCTAAGTAAATAAATCGCCCATAGTCGATGATTCACAGGGTGGAACCGTTTTGTCATCTGTAGGTATATTGATTATTCTATTCTATAACTATAATAAACTTGTGGAGAAAGACTTCGACTCTCCTTTCCCCTATAAAGCATTTTTAGTTGTGGGGTAGTGGTCATATTAGACGTGAGGATCTGTAACAATAGAATGCTACGATCACAGGACATAAAACAAATGATGCTGCATTCGGTTGGTACTTCCGCTATATCTCCGTAACCGTGCATTGTAAAGAAAAAGCGCGGACTCAATTTATAGGATTTTTTGGGCTCTACAACTTTTGTATTTATGCGATTGAGCAAAAAAAAATATTTTTCGCGTCGAAAATAAGGAAAAAGCGCATTTTGGCGACTTTGGCGCAGTGACTCCATGAGATAAATTGTGGAGAATATTGTTTTCTACAATATTTGTTTACAAAATATTTCTCTGCGACTTACCGTTTTTGCGGAAAATCAAGTCAAAATTCTTTTTGAGTTTCCCACAAGCGCCCAGGGGGGAGGGGGCGACAATTTGGTTTTAAGCTAATCACATGCCCCCCTAACCATTTATGAAATAAAATCGCTTATGGTATTTTTTTCTCGCAAATTTTACAGATTGACTGTACTATTGGTCAGTGCATAAAAGTATTTGTCCTCTACAGGGACACATTTGACCTTTACTAAATTAAGCTAAGTAGGTATTACAGAGCAGTGCCCGTTCTGATATTAATTATTTCTGATGCCCGCTAAAGTTGACTGGTTGTGTTTTTCCAAAAGCAGCAGAGGTAGATACGTGGCTAAACCATATAATAATTATTGCAAAGCTCATAGGATTTTTACTCGTTGGGGTAAAGGCAATTTCACAATAACTATTTTTTGATACTGCCCCAAGAATCTGTAGAACGAGGTTTGAGTTGTATGCAAAATATTCTTAAGACTAACAATAATTAATTGATCTTTACCCCTTGAGTAAGCAGAAATAACAAAAGTGCGATCAAATTTTGGTGCAACCAATCAGTATAAGTGCTTTTGATACTATGTATGAATTGGCATGTTTATGGACGGCACACATACAAATACAAATGTGCCGCGTTGAACAACCGCCAACGGCAACAGTAAGGGGGGAAATAATGGATGGGTGCATAGATGCCTCTCTCTACAAAAGATATACACTTCATTTGGTTTTTGAGCTTACTCGCGTCCCCACGTTGTTGAGCGTCGTTTTTGATTTTGATCGAGGCAAAGTATCTGAAAGAGACAAATAATAAGGACACAGCTTTTTACTTTGGAAATAGTTCTATTTACCTCTGTTTAACATGCATTTATCGTTTGCTGTTTTATCAACTCGCATAGCTCGACCTCTGCGATCCAAGATAAGTTTGTCAGCTCGTACAAACATCCCATACTTTACCTTGCACGAAAAGTAACGGATACCACTAACACTTCCATCATTCTTTCCTAAAAAGACAACATTAACATAATATATAATAGTGTAAACCTTTCCTTGAGAAAGAGGTTGGTTAACATACCCTTTGGAGCATCTAACTCCACACCAATCCATGTTCCAGGTGCAAACTCGGTCTCACCGATGTAGGCAACTACTCCAGATGAATTGTATGGTCGAATAAGAATACTTTCTCCTAGCACAACCCAATCAGGGACAGGAACGTCTGATATTTTTGTCATGTCTGGTCTAGATCCAAAACTACTCTCTCTATCATCTAAAAATATAATATATGATTCAATGAAGCGTTAAAACTTTTTTTTGCAGTACAAACCTTCCAGTCTGTCAGTAGAACTGCTTAGAGCATCATCATCATGCGTTATACCAAGACTTAAATTATTCATCCTGTCCATAGTCTGGTTCTTCGAACGTCCTTGAGGAAACGAGGCTCTGGCACTTGAACTTTTGGCTGAATGTTTTTTCCTTCGTACGACTCTGCCAGGGGATAGATTCGTTTTAATGACATTGTCACTCTCTGGTAGTGGATTGGAGTCACTGTTTGAACTTTGCACCATGTCCTCTGAACTTTCTTCGTTTGTAGCTGTGTCTTCTGTATCTTCTTCGGGCAAAGGGATGTTCTTCAAAGGAATATAACGTGTAAACTTAAGCTTTACCATCACCTTCAGTACCTACTTACATTTACGTGTATTAAATTGTTCACTTCTGATACCGGTTGTAAATCGGTATGAAGTGGTTTGCACTCGAGGTCAGGTGTTTCATCAACACTAATACTTTTCAACGACATCGAATCATCACTTGATAGGTTCGTGATGGAAACAGCTTGGGAACCATAACCACTCGAACTAGCTGATGGCGTACTAGCCTTGGGCCCTAGTTCCGTTAGAGAGTCAAGGGTTCGCGATGTCGGTAGTAAGGCTCTTTTTGTAGTTTTTCCTCTCCTATGATTATACTAAAAAACGGGTTTCACATATACATACATTTTGATGCCGAATTCAAAAGGTAGGGTCTATTACCTGATGATTGGTTTTCTCATATCTCTCATCTTCAGACTGTTCTTCAATAGGCTCATCAGTTAGAAAATCAAAAGAATGTTTTCTTGGCAAACTTTTTATGGGTTCTTCATGCAGAGTGGTCATCCTCAAACCCAGTTTTGTATTAGCAGGTGATGATATACCGGCAAATACTAAAAAAGATAAAGGGGTTTTAGAGATTGTTAATAATGTTATTGGTGGAGCTAAAATGCCTCTACTGGAAATGATAAATAAAAAAAAAATCAGAAACCAGTGTAAGTATGTATGTATACAGTGTGTATCAGCCAAATGGAACAAATTCGATAATAAATACATGGGGGCGTGTCCGAAAAAACGCTCGGACACGTCGATTGGTATTTCTAGTTGCGCATTTTTTTCAATAAAAACTTTTTATACAGGGTGTGTCAGTGGCCAATACTAACTTTCTTATTTTAAATGCAACACCCTGTATATTATTCAATTTTTGGATTCTTCAGAAAATTTTAGACATATTTCATGTACAATATCCTTTGTACACCTATCTTCAACTGTTTCGGAAATATTAAGTGTTTTCAGATTTATTGCAAAAATCAAGAACACACTAAAAAACTAATAAGTAATACTGTTTATTTCTTGATAATGTAAAAATCAAAAAAGACATTAATGTAAGAGATGTTGAAAATTGATATTAAAATGTTTTTACTGATATGAAATAAAAAAAGGTATAAATAGTTTTGTTTACTTTTTGTTTAACGCCTGACCTTAGCAAATTGTTGTCTGTCTGCATGACAGTAGTTGTCAGTGTTATAGTCGTTTGAATTTCGTTCACTGCATATCAGAAACATGGTTTATTTAACAGAAATGCACAAAATAACAATTCTACAGATGATTGGTTATGGAGATAAAACACGAACACAAATGAAATTTACTCGCTTATTTCATGAAAAATTTTCAAATTTGCCGCCTATAACTCAAGGGACAATTAATAAAATAGAAAAGCAGTTTCGCCAGCTTGGACATGTAAAGCAGATAAGAAAAGTAGCCCAATGCAATATTATGCTTGAGTTTCAGGAAAACCCACATACTTCTAGTCGAAAAACAGCCACAATGTTCGATGTTTGCCATTCATCGATTATTTTAACATTACAAGAAAATAAAATATATCCCTATAAAATAATACCTACTCATGAGCTCATGGAAGACGATTTTGATAGGAGAACGTATTTTTGAGAACAGATGATGGCAATGTTAGATAACAATGTGATCCAATTAGAACATGTTGTGTTTTCTGATGAGTGCACCTTTACACTTCACGGTCATGCTAATTGTCAGAATTGCCGCTATTGGTCTAGGGAAAATCCTCACTGGATGAGAGAAGAACATACGCAATATCCTGAAAAGGTTCATGTTTGGGCAGAGTTCTTGGAGATCATGTCAACTTTGACAAACTGATATCCTGATCCCGCAAACCCACAAATTTCAGCGAATATGATATGGTTTCAGCAAGATGGAGCACCGCCCCATTTCCGAATCAATGTCCGGCATAACCTAAACCGAGTATTTTCAAATTGGTGGATAGGGAGGCGTGGATCGATGGAATGGCCAGCACGATCCCCTGATCTGACGCCATTAGACTTCTTATGGGGTTATCTCAAAAATATTGTATACAAAACTAACTCGACTTAACTAATTTAAGAAGATGAATAACGCTTGCGATTAGATGGATCACGCCTGAGATGTTCAGTAACGTTAGAAGAAATTTCTATTTAAGATTAGGATGTTGCCAAGACGTTCGCGGCGAGCATTTTCAACATCTCCTACATTAATGTTTTTTTTTGTTTTTTACATTATCAAGACATATTACTTATTAGTTTTTTAGTGTGTTCTTGATTTTTGCAATAAATCTGAAAACACTTAATATTTCCGAAACAGTTGGAAGATAGGTATAGGATAATGTACATGAAATATGTCTAAAGTTTTCTGAAGAATCCAAAAATTGAATAATATACAGGGTGTTACGTTTAAAATAAGAAAGTTAGTATTGGCTACTATTACATGACACACCCTGTATAAAAAGTTTTTATTGAAAAAAATGCGCAACTAGAAATACCAATCGACGTGTCCGAGCGTTTTTTCGGACCCGCCCCCATGTATTTATTATCGAATTTATTCCATTTGTCTGATACACACTGTATGAAGTTGCGAATAAAATAAAACCTCATGGGCGACATTCTAATCTTATTCCTTTCTACTGTTGCGTGTTTACCGCAACATGGTAAATTCTCTGATTATGAAATGTGTCTTTTCGTGTAAAGAAGTAAATACGTATTGGATTAGTTTAAAGTGGAAGTAGGATAGAGTAACTGTCGGACTTGGCACATCTTCCATTATTCTTATTTTCTTCTTTTATTATGTGACTTTGCAGATCCTGTATAAAAAATCTTTAATGGGGTTAGTTCGAGTTAAATAGCTTCTAAGGCAGCGTGAGATACCAAATAAGAATTTATTTATTAAATGAGTGAAACTGTTGTTGTAGGTGAAAAGGAATAAGATTTCGATCCGAATAAAAGTAATGGTGTGTAACTAAAACAAAAAATGGCCAAACCGCTGCAACAAAAAAAAAATCTACAACTAAAAACAACTAGCCTGTCTACAGTCTCTCTTACAAAAACGTACTTTTGGTATTGCTCGTGGGCTGTTGCAACCTTAGGGAATTCAAATTTAAGTTGAGATTTAGGAATGTAGGACGGGCTGAAATATTAAAAATATTAATTTGCTTATTTTTTATGTACTGGCGTGCGTTCCATACTTTTAAAGCATTGGCGACTTTATTATACACTTTTAAAATGTCACAGTGATCATTTTAAAGTCAAAGAGACATCAGATTTTCATCCTAACAGTTAACAATCATGCATTTAATGTTGCCAATTAATACAATAACTCGGGAACAATTTCTAAATTTTAATATCATCTACACAACATATATTTGTGAACCAATTTTTTTTTTCGAATGTGTGTCAATTGTTTCTTTGGATCACAGTATAACTATTTTGTGTAATAACTTGGGTCTAATTTATATTTACTACGCATGCTCACAATGCTCGCGATTTTTAGTAATTTTGGACACTAATCAATATTTACTTGAGACGAATTTGCAACAAAGCTATCAACGTATCATTTTGCCGTTCAAATAACTGTGTTACAGAATTGTCAAGTAAGTCTCTGTGACTTCATTACAATACTGAATGAAATTAGCAGCATAATAAATTCTTCTTAACGTATTGGCTAACCGTTGTAATATTCTTCAAGTATTTAAACCAAAATCCTTATATATTTCGGGACCTTGGGAATGTTATAAATAATTACAACATGCGGCATTAGTGCTGTATATATCGTACAAGTGCTCAAAACACCTTTTATAGACACTTTATACAATATATAAGGGCTGTTGGAACTAAATGGCAACTTATTTTAAACCAAAACATGCTTGGTTTCTTATCTACGTCTTCCTACGGGCTACAACATTGTTTTGAGTCGCATTAATGCAGCAAATGCTCAAAACCTGTCAGTTGATTCAAGCATCGTAAACTTTTCGATTATTAAACAATCATTTTAGTCACCTAGGGCTAGCAAACTTAAAAAGCAAGCCTCCATTTTACCTGATAGAATGGAGCCTTGTGGTAGCAAAAAATAAAATTTAAACAGTTAGTCAAATTTATTTTCATGTTTGTCGTTTTTGTTGAATTTATGTAATAAGTAAAACGACATCTGAAGAAGCCGCTGTGACGGTGAAACACGTGTCATGTTGACATATTAAAGTGAAAATCAAGAGATAATTAGTGTTTTCTTTCATATTTAAATAAGTAAATAGCCTGAATTAAATATTGATGATGCGCGGCAGGCCTTAGTATAAAATCGATCGCAAATGACGCTTCCTCTTGTGGTAGGGGCCCAGATAAAGCCACACCAGATGCGAAAGTATGTCAATTGGCCCGCAAGCTTAATTTGTCTTTAACGCGGGAATTGCGGATAAATAATAAATAAAAATAATTGAAAGAGTATTATCCGCATCACTGCAATACACAGGGTGTTTATTAAACATACGCCAAAAGCTGCAGGGGTATGTTTTATGTTTAGGACAAAATATTCTTAGAATAATCCAAAGAATAACCCCTTCAATTCTTACCGTATGTTTAGTGAATAATCGTATTTTTAAATATTCTTGTAGTAAAGGCTTTACTGTTGGTTTTATCATATACAGGGTGACGCGGATCTAAATGAACATACTTCAACACAAGACAAAGAATACCTTGGGGGTTCTTAATCACCCATCTTTGATAGTTCAATTGTCGATAGTTAATAAGATACAGGGTCTTTTATGAACTTCATCAATTTTTTGTTCTTGTCATATTTTTTAATGCACTCCGTATAAAATTTTCATATTGGGTCAACATCTGTAACCTATCTGTCGCTTAAAATTGCAGTATCAGAAAATTTTAAATTCCAGGCCCGTATTGAAAAAAGTTGACATTTTCAATTTTTACATTTTTAACACCCTGTAGATCAATTTTTTCAAAATATTATTTTTTTATTGGAAAGAGCATAAAGAATTGACCCTAACGGCATAATTTTCAAAGTTCCCGCACCCATCACTTGATTAGAATAAATGGTTGTTTTGTAAAAAATTTCAAAATGGTGCATATTTGGAAATTAGAAATTAAGAAAATAACAATAAAAAAGCAAAAACTGCTTCCGAAGTAAAAAAATAAATGTACTAAACGTTTAATAGTTTTAACGAGACTAAATTTTAGGGAACAACACAACAACAAATAACAAAGTAATAATAATAATAACAAAACTGCAAGATAATGATTGCTTTTTAGACATCGACAAAAAATCGTAAATTACAGTCAGAAATTTCAAACTTTGTAAAGTAGGCTTTGCCTCATTTAAAAACAAACCAAAGACTATCGAGTTACTGTTCCATAGCAACAATTCAAGTCACTATCAGATATGTGACAGTTGTCTGACCTTTGTTAGTATTCGGTTAACAATTATTGCAATTTTCTGTTGAAGATGCCTTACCAATTTTCAAATGCCGAATATGCCGACATTATTTTTGTATACGGTTTTTGTAACGGTAATGGAAGAGCTGCTGTTCGGGAATATCGTAGGCGATTTCCGGGTAGAAGATGTCCATATCACAAAACATTTGCAAATGTATTTTTATTTGCTGGAGAACATGGACATTTTCCCACCGACAATAATATTGATCAACCAATACGACATCCAGTTCAGGAGGAAGAAGATATCTTAAATCTTGTTGAAGATAATCCCAAAACATCTACTCGAAAAATTGCGACACGTCTAGGAATCCCGCAAAAAAGAGTTAATGTAACACTGCAAAAGGAAGGCTTGCATCCGTTTCATGTTCAAGAAGTTCAAAGATTGGAATCTGGCGATTATGCAAACCGGTTACTCTTTTGCCAGTGGCTCAGTAGACACCAAAGTAGTCTTTATCGAATCCTCTGGACCGATGAAGCACAATTTACCAGAGATGGTGTAAATAATTCAAGGAATTCCCATGTATGATCGTTAGAAAATCCACATGCCATCAGACAATCGCATTCGCAGCACAAATTTTCCATAAACGTTTGGGCAGGTATAATAAATAATAAATTAATTGGGCCGCACTTTTTTGCTGAAAGATTAGATGGAAATCAATATTTAAATTTTTTACAAAACATTTTGCCAGGACTTATGCAGAATGAAAATGCTAACGTGAGAGGGCTCTTTTTTCAACATGATGGGGCCCCACCACATTTTGCAAGGGTTGTATCTGAATTTTTAAATATTACGTTTCCTAACAGATGGATAGGCCGTGGAGGGCCCCATTTATGGCCAGCCAGGTCGCCGGACTTTAATCCTTTGGATTTTTTTTTCTGGGGGAATATGAAAAATTTGGTTTATTCAGAAGAAATCAACACGCGGGAGCAGCTTTTGCAACGAATTATTAATGCTTTTCAGGAAATAAAAAATAACCCAGACGCAATTAGAAAAGCAGTGTCAAATTTAAACATCAGAAGACGAAGATGTGAACAAGCCAATGGAGGGCATTTTGAACATCTTCTTAAAGAACAGTGTTCTGCTAAAGTGCTCTTAAAATTAATTCTTGCTAAAACTTTTTCTATGTATTAGATTTTAAGCAGTCGATTTTAACTTGCAGTTTTGTTATTATTATTATTACTTTGTTATTTGTTGTTGTGTTGTTCCCTAAAATTTAGTCTCGTTAAAACTATTAAACGTTTAGTACATTTATTTTTTTACTTCGGAAGCAGTTTTTGCTTTTTTATTGTTATTTTCTTAATTTCTAATTTCCAAATATGCACCATTTTGAAATTTTTTACAAAACAACCATTTATTCTAATCAAGTGATGGGTGCGGGAACTTTGAAAATTATGCCGTTAGGGTCAATTCTTTATGCTCTTTCCAATAAAAAAATAATATTTTGAAAAAATTGATCTACAGGGTGTTAAAAATGTAAAAATTTAAAATGTCAACTTTTTTTAATACGGGCCTGGAATTTAAAATTTTCTGATACTGCAATTTTAAGCGACAGATAGGTTACAGATGTTGACCCAATATGAAAATTTTATACGGAGTGCATTAAAAAATATGACAAGAACAAAAAATTGCTGAAGTTCATAAAAGACCCTGTATCTTATTAACTATCGACAATTGAACTATCAAAGATGGGTGATTAAGAACCCCCAAGGTATTCTTTGTCTTGTATTGAAGTATGTTCATTTAGATCCGCGTCACCCTGTATAATATAAAATTGTTGATTGTTATAAAAGGCAATTTCGTAAATAACATTTTATACGGCAAAACTATGCACTGTCAAAAATGTCATGCACGAAACTGCCAGATAGCACACTAAAAATAAAAACAAGAGAAACATTTACCAGACACAATTTTCTCTCAAATGATAGATACTTGACATATCACGAAAAAAACCAACCATAAACACTTAAGCATAATATACAGGGTGTCCGGAAAATACGCGTACAACGTTTGAATACAGACTCCTGACATCAAAATAGGTCGATCTAAGCCGACTTAGTTATATCCCAAATTGTCTCGTTTAGCCGGTAAAGGGCGCCAAAAATTTGTAAAAATATTGGATTTTCCTAAATTACGGGAAAACCTGCTAATCAATTTTAATGATTTTTGGTATGTAGACTAATACTATAAAATGACGTTTTTTAGTAGTATAGTCACCGGCTGTAAATAAGTGGAAGTGTTATGAATGTGATATAATACGTCAACATTTCTCCTGATTTTTTATATCAACGGCGTTATGACAACCCAGTTAGATCATTTTTCTGCACACCGTACATTGTACAAAAATAACTAACAATAAATAAGTATAAAGAGTCGGTTAGTAAAAAAGCTAGGATACGTTCAAAGTTCAAAATTAATAAATACACTTAAAATTCCCATATTTTCAAAACCAGGTAATCTGACATTTTCCTATGTTTTACAACATTTATGTTGACGTTTTATTAGTGCCCTAGCTTTTTTTGCTTACCAACTTTACATAAACTCTCGTACTATCGGCACCACGCCACCCGAAAGTAAAATACAATTGAACTGGTACAGGGGTATGCCGACTATATCCTGTGATGGCTGGCCATCACCGGTGGGTGGAGCTTCAAATAAATTCGAGTTAACATTTTAAATGTACACTTTCGCATCTGGTGTGGCTGTACCTGGGTAGTGGTACTGGATAGAAATGCAGGGTGAGTTTTTTTTAGTCTTACAAGGTGATATCGCAAAAGCGGTTTAAAATATTTTGGGTCACAAAACAAGGAAAATAACAGGTTCCTAAAAAATATTATTTTTTCTGATGAAGTTACTTTCCATAATTTTGGGTAGGTATGATTGATTCTTGTCAGTAGCAATTGAATTTCTTCTTTTTGTTGTTTTTTTAACGGTAAGACGGACGTCGGAAAATCCCCTCTGGATGAGAACTCCGCCAAATCAATATCCCTGGTCAATTATAATTTATTTGAAGGACATTTAAATTAAGAAATGTCCAGATATTTAAGAAAAACATAAATCCCGGTTTCAACAGGATGGAGCTTCACCCCATTATGAATTCAAATGATTACGGGCCTGAATCATTTGAAAGCAGGTAGCTGGTCCGGTCAACTGACCTGCTCGGTCTCAAGACTTAACCCCCCTTAACTTTTTCTTGTGTGGGTTTTAAAGGATAATGATGGCGATTTTTGATGAATGAAAGACCGAATCCGCATTGCCTGCTGCTTAGTGGCTTGAGACATCACGTTAAAACACTTTCAAAAACTCACCCTGTAGATGTTGCTGAGGTATTCGCTTTAATAATGTCATGAAAATAAATCGAATTTCCTCCTCTACTTTTGATACAAGTCTAAAGTTTACATTGGGCATCAGCCATACTCTGCAACTTTTTTCTATAACTTAAGTCGTTTATATTTTCTTTTTTGTGCAGTGCCTTTATACTAGACTCGGCAGTTGTATAGCTTAATTATCTATGATACTAGCGATGTCCTAGTTCTTAATATAATAAATTTACCCAAAAATACTTACATAATACACCTATCTATTTAATCTATAACATAAAGACTAGTCTAAACCGATTAACTCAAATTCTATTCTATATCCAGTAAGACTGACAAAAGTATGTATTATTTGATTAGTAAATATTTTCATGTTGCAAAAACTAGACAGACAATGAACTCACCAAGACCTCCGTAGGTTTTAGGTGGAGTCACTTCCGCCTCTTTTCCCAGGCTTGATCTTGGCCTCAATGGGCTTAAACCATGCAGGTCGCTAGTTAGCTCAGAAACACTTTCAGATCTTGACATGTGCAATGATTCAGTGCTCAAGGTATCGAATCTCATCAACTAAAAGAGGAATATTGTGTTAATTCGAATAAGTTGAAAGGTTGGTCCCTTCTACCGGGTGATGCACCGCCATAGGCAATCCGATGTAAATCTTGCAACCCTATTCATTTTGCATCAAGTTATTTATTTAATCGTTTCAAGTACTTGCATTTATTAAATTAGTATAGGTCATTCTCATCTTTTAATTGACTTATTAGAGAATAATAAAATTTGGTCTAATACAAGGTTGTGGGGGTGCACTACCCGCTATATACTAAAATAAATAAATAAAATAAAACCCTGGAAAATCAGGAAGATATAATAAAGTCATAGAAGTTCATATTATTGTATAGGGTTTTCATTAGATCAATAAGTACTGTTAGGAGCTTGGTTGAAATGAAGTAGCTTATTTTGAGACGATTTTGTTACCATTAGCTAACTACTATAAGCTTAATATTGACTAAACATACCCCCTTCTTTTCCAAAATCTGGGTGCGGCAATGAAAGAAGTGAAATTTATAATTAAATCTAGCTTTGATAGGTGCTTGTTAAGCAATACAATAGCACTACTTTTACTCTGTGATCGTATAAAAGTGATTAGAGTGAAATTCAGTGGTCTACAGTAGATAAGACAAGCTACATAAAGTGAAAAGGTCATAATTTAAACTAACCTGAGAGAAGTTAGGAACGCTGACAGTCTTCCTCATTAGAGGTTGTCCTTTGGCTTGTAACAGTTCTTTAACGGCAACGCTTTGGCGTAGCCGGTCCAAAGTTAAAATACTTTCTACTGCACTAACCCCTCTCGTGTATTTTTCTAAAAATTCAATAGCTGTAGTGCTTCCTAGTTTTCCTATAACCCTGTTTACAAACCTATATAAGTTTCACCATCACACAAAGAAGTATTGTTCTCTCCAGAAGCAGCTAACTGGGCAAGACTCTCTCTATCCTCTAATTCTTCACTAGCTTTAGGTACATTAGATACAACTAAATAAGTAACACCACAGGTTGTTATGAGATCAGTTCTCACGATTCTTTTCTTTATTCTCTCCGTAAAACTTTGCCTTTTGTATATATTTATAGCTAGCCTTTTTCTAAGCACTAGGTCCATTGGTGCCGGGTGAGATAGCCGAACTGTTATTCTTAGAATCATGTAAACTCGTTCGTTTGCTTAAAAACAAAAGGTGGCGATATAAATATTTGTACAAAAAAATATTATGTATAATAAATTCTTACATTAATACACATGACTTACGTTCAGTTACTTTGTTAAGGTACTGACTATCATGAATGGAAGAATCCCAGCTAGCAACAGCACAAACATCTTTTTCTAAATGCTGTAGGATTTTTAATTCGTAGAACTGTCGTCCATCTTCTTTAGGAAGAATAGAATTTAAACCCGTGATTGTAACTTCTTCACCTGATGGATGAGTAGAAAGATCGTCCGCTAGAATAATGAGTCGTTAGGTTGACATGATTCTCTTTACAGGACTACCTACCATTTAAATCCAAAAATAGCACTGGAATATGTGGCTCCATTCCAGGAAGCGGGCTCCACATAGCAGGAGCTCCAGGAATACCAGTTCCAGGTTGTGGGACATATACCGCATTAGTCTCTTCTGTTAGAGCAAGTAGCTGATCCATTAGGCTTTTCTCTCGTTCAAGATCTTGCTCCGTCTTATCAGGCCTTTCTGATAAGTTTTGTAGTTGGGAATGCAAGTACTGTTTACGTTTTTGTAGAGCGTCGTTCCATTTTTCTCTTAATACTGTTAGGTCTTCTTCCTGATAAGAATCCAAAGGTTTCTGAAGTCTATTCCTCACCATCACACCTCCCACTTCAATTTTGATTATCTGCTGGCATATAATAGGCAGAGTTCCTGAATTTTGAACCGGCCTCACTCTCACTTGTATCCTTCTTTGCTGTCCTTGCCTTAACTGGTAAATTCCTCCAGTTAACATATCGTTTTTCATGGCAACTTCGACTGGCGCGTACTCTCCAAGGTCGTTTAGTTCTTGTATTTCAACCCACAGTTCTATTTTTCTGGTTAGTTCCGACCATCGGTCCAGCAAAGACCTTGCGGTGGCTAGTTGTTGTTCAACTTCCCACCCTGGTTTGTATTTCGAAAACCCTGCACTTCTATTACCCCATACTTCAATTGATAAAGCGCCCTCTGCACAATGTTCAATGAATTCCTCCGAGAGATTTACAGTAAATTCTCTGCAGTCATCAAATTTGGCGTTGGTAGTGTGTTTCTGATGTTTTTCAATAATATTTTTATCTGGTACCACGATTAGCTCGTGGTTCCAGAAAGTGTACTGACAAAAAACGAAATGTGACAAAGAAAGCGGCAGCCCAGTAGCTTGCTTGATGTGTACTCTGCAGGTTACTGATGAACTGGGCGGGTCTTCATCTTCATGACTAGATTCTGATGAACTATCAGAAGCTGCTTCACAAATTCGGTCTTGTGGTAAAGCTCCTGCTACTCTAATTAACTCCACCTTAAATCATCAATTTGTTAGTTTTACAAACGTTTATTAATAATTTAATTAAACTTACTTGGAGTCTTCCGGCGACTTCCCCTTGTTGACTTATGATAGGTGTATGATAATCTAAACTAACATCATGAAATAGAGCTTCTAAAAATATATTTGCAACTCCTATTAAATTGTGGTTTTCTTGTGATTCGAAAAATGGATCTGGGCCTTTTATATCAACATCCTCCTAAAAGGTATCAATCATCATTGCTATTGCTCAAAAGAAAATAAAGACCACTTACATTAATACTATCACCTCTGCTTTTTTGGTCTTCGTAAAGTTCTCTCATGTCAATAATTTTATTTTCGAGCTTTTCCATCGACCATACTTGACTAGAATTACATCGTTTCACTAAAATCGCCGGCTCACTAACAAATGCACCTTTCTAAAAAATATTGCCCATTCATGATTGAGTTGCATGCACAGAAACAATTTCTTACCCTTCTATTCGGACTTAAATTCGCGGGAGGAATCTGTAAAGTAACACTAAACCTAGTTTGCCGCCCCATCTCATCTGACAAGAAGTTGGCTTCTTGAACTAACGAGTTTGCCCTCAAAATATCCTCTTTCAGTTGCCCAATACTTCTTCTAAACATCTCATCACGTTCTGCAGCCCACTTCTCAACCCTCATTTGGGTGGTAGGGGTACAAGGGGTGGTTTTGCCCAACCCGATGCGCAACGGGTCGTAAGAGTAAGGGGAATATGGGGTTGATGGCGACACCATATTTCGAAGTTGTTGAAATTGACGTTCATATTCCATCCGTTGTTTTTCAAGTGCCACTAAAATACAACGTTGGCCAATGAAAACTTCAAACCGATTTTTAAATTGAGGTAACTCTTGACCCCTTATTTCATTTAAACTTAAAAATCGGGCTTGTTTCCTTTTCTTTGGACAAATTAAAATTTACGATCCGAGAAGTAAGCATACCTACCTTGTTTATCTTCTTCATGTTGCTTTTCTAATCGGGCAATAGCGGCTTGTATAGGATCATTACTTAACTCATTGGTCATTAGCTCATCACGTGCAAAGTTATAATCAATATTTTGTGCTGGGGTTTGGGGTTCGGAAGTAGCAGCTACAAATGAAAAAGCAATTAAATACTAATACTCCAGCCAAAGCAGCATTACTATACTTACAAATTGATCTAGGGCAGTTGACTCTAAAATAATGATGATTTCCCCAAACAATTCTATCACCATGTCTGAGTGGGGTTTTTTGGCTGACTTGAGATCCATTAACGCAAGACCTGGCATTGGCAAGAGGCTCTAGGAACAAACCATTTTCTTCTATGGTAATCACGCAATGTTCGGGCTGTATCCCAAGACCCGAGAGTTGTATATCAGGTTCAATGTTGGTCAGTCCTGAATTTTTTTGACCCACTACAGTGCGCTCCTTTAGATAATACACTAATAATTCGTTTAGAGAAGGATCGGCATTTAAGTTAACTAGATAATACTTATTCTTTTCCACTTTTATGCCAGAATCCTGTATGCTAATTCCCATCTTCTCTAGGGCCTGTTGTCGTTCGTTTTGTATCCTCTCGGTTTTCATCAGCTTTTCTTCCCACGTTTGAGATACTTCTTTGTATAGTTTTTCGCTCTCACTGAGTTTCTGGTGGATGTCCACCCTCTGTATGTCACCAACTGGTGACCCCTAAAACATAAAGCATAGGTATAAAAACACAAGACATATATTAAGAATTAATATACGTACCGTAGCATGTTTTAACATTTCTTTTAACGCTTCAACTTCAGCTCTTAATTCCCTAATGATCCTGGCGTTCGGATCTTCATTGATGACAGCATGATTAACTATTCTCTTAGCCCTGTCAGCGTACCTTAAAGTTGACAATGTCTCCTCGTAGTTATCTGCCGCTGGTGAAATGGTGGCAACCATTACAGTCTTACTGTTACCTCCCAAATTATCTTTCAGTAACCAAGTTAGTACCGAGTCTCTGTACGGCACAAACTTATCCTTCTGTTTCCCGGAGGACTGATCGGCCAATTTTGATATAACTAGACCAAGGGTGGTAAGGGATTTATTAATATTTGATCCTTCCTTTAACCTGTCTCCTACAGCACCCGTTTTGACAGCTCTTTCTGAACCAGCTAGGTCAACCAGTGACATCCGACTAACTTTTTCACCTGACACTCCACTTTTTAGGTCTGTTAGTGTTTGTGTTAAAATTACGGTAAATACTGCATGAGATCGAGACGATTCGCTGTTCATGTTTGTCGCTGCTACCGTCCTAGATTTATTTCCTTCTGCCATTAGGTTATCGATGTCCTAAAATATGCACTAGTTTTCATACACTGAAAATTGACGTCAAAGCACAAGTGATACATTACTTTTAGTTTATATTTAATATCCTTATAACACGAGTTATGCTCAACTTATAATTATTAATCTATATTATATGTATAAAAATTAATGTTTATTTCTATAACCATAAAACAAAATTGAAACCGTTCGAGTACGCAATACTCAAGCCTGTTCGTCTGAAACAGTCCAGCAACGAGATGAGTGGCATTGACACGCATGCCGGGTACCCCCTAGTAAATAATATCTCTAACTTTTTTTTTTGTTTCCTGAACAAAACCTATTTTTTTTTATTGAACTACACTTAAGTAACTAAAAAATACCTATTAAAGATTTTAGTTAGCTCGCAAATAAAATCTGAATTATTTCTTACAAAATTTTAATTTATAGACATTTACAATGAACATACAAACAATATGTTGTTGGTTTAACAATAGCAATTAAATAGCACATTTTTATCAGTGAGTCTTAAGTTTAGACACTCATTTTACGCTTCTTAGCCTCTCTTTTGAAAGCAGCCTCGGGGGCATCTCTCGTAATAGTCCAACAGTAGTCGGCTAACATATCACAGTCCCATTTTCCCTGATACCTTCTTTCCATGTTTGAAATATCCTGCTGGAACCGTCACTTACAGCACCACAACTTTCCGGAAAGTAATCCAGATGAGAATCCAGGAAATTAATTTTCAACGACATATTACACCCCAGGTTTTGGTAACATAAAAGAAGTTGGGCAACCAGGTCTTTATAGTTTTCTGCTTTTATGTTTCCCAAAAAATTTGGTGCAACCATTTTAAAGGCATTCCTTGCCTTCAAGTATGGAATTGAAATGCGCATCTCCGAAAAGTTTCCTAATCTGGAAACCCCCAAATATTCCCTCTTTAATTTTAGTGTCACTGATTCAAGGGAACTTTTCTTTCAAATAACTAAAAGCACGGCCTTCTTTGTCCATGGCCTTCACAAAATTTTTCATAAGTCCCAATTTTATATGCAGTGGCGGTAGTAAGATCTTTTCTGGGGGAACTAATGGCGCGCTGGTTACATTTCTATTTATGGAGTAACACAACTTTAAGACTTACTTTTGAGGAATCAATGAAAGTCTCCAGTCTTTTGGATCATAGTCGAGATTTAAAGCTGCCATTAATCACTCAATGTCCCTACAAGCTACCAAACTGTTTTCCATGTTAAAAAATTGTGTTAGGTTTTTCTGACGGCTTCGGTACACAGAAACTACTTTTACTTCATCTTGAAGTAAGTTCCATTGTCGCAATCGAGAGGCCAATAATTCAGATTTTTTCATAGGCAATTTCAAATCCCTTATAAGGTCACTTAATTCATTTTTACTTATTTTGTGAGGCTTTGTACTGGGAAGTTCACAGACAAAATCGGAGTCTTGCGAGGTTGATGGGCCGGCGACATTTTCCAGTACACTACCGTTTGAATCCATTGGATCATCATCAGAATCAATCAGTGTAATCTAGAATCGACTTTTAAATATTCTCTATATTAAAGGTGGTTGTTTTTCCATAAGTAATTGTCCAAATTTTGTTTACTATCGTAACCCTGGTTACTAAAAAGTCCATAGTGGCTGATTTAGCACCGACTATAGCTGTAGCTATGATAGAAAATTATCGATCTTACATTGATGTTGCTGAAATGTTTGGTGAAACCAAATCGGCAATCCATCTAATGTTACACGCTGGAGGCAAACTAGAGAGTGTGTGGGAAGACGAGGTCAATGCAGAAAATTCTCAACCACATATTTAGATGATGAATCTAGAAACGAACTAGAAGAAGTTCGTGAGCGTACAGCTACTAACATTTGCTTGAGAATGTCAAAACTGGAATGATAAATGGGTTAAGTTTTGCTTTTTTGATGATTGATGAGAGACTGCGTAAGTTCCACTGATGGTAGTGAAACATTCTACTGACTCTTTCAGTGAAGGCTCAATTCTGTTGTTGGCGGCATACATTTAGGGACACGTACAGAGTTAGTGGTGATTGATGGACGCGGTTTAACTGTAGAAAGGCACCAAATAAGGGGCATTCTTCAAAACCTTGTGGATCCTTATGTAATTGACTTGTTAACCAAATAGAAATGTCCCCCGGAGTTGAATCCGATTGAATATGAATAGAACATGCTGTTCAAAAGTCAGAAGTGAAAGCTGCTCTAATTGGCATATGAGACAATTTGCCTTAAGAAATAATCGACATTGTCAGTCATCACAAGTGTTGCAAAAAATAATCCTTGTAATTTTACTCTCTAAAAATACCTAACCTGAACTAACCAAGCTTCAAAATGGTATGAAATGTTTCAAAACAAACTGTAATTTCCAACCAATATATTTAGCTCAAGTTTGTTGGGAGAAAATAAAGTTATTGCGACAAAATTGCCATTGTGTGTGTTTGGACCATAGTGTAAACAAAGTGCTACCCTGTATTAAAACATTTGAATATCCCGCCATTTTTCGGGATTTACCAAGGTCCCAGTCAATATCAAGAATCAAGAGAGTTGAGCATGGACGACATACGTCGCAGCTCGCTCTGATTTCGGTCCACAAAAAAATACATAAAAGTAAGCAAAAAATACACAAAACATTTTCAAGTTGTTAGCAAAACACATTGCGCGACGCATTGATTACAGTCCGCTAAAAGAATTCAAAGGGAAAAGCACATCAAGCGTAGTGTACGTACACAGCGGGTATTAACATTTTGGTTAGTTCGGGCTAGTTAGGTTATACGAGCCACATCGAAAAACCGGGAAGTGGAAATAGTGCATAAAGACGAAATTCACAGCAAATTAGTGAAGTGAAACGCCCCAGAAAGTGTTTCTTGGTGAAAAAAGCTTCATCATCATTCCGATTCTCGGAAAAGCGCGCTAATCTAGTCGGTAGAGGGCGCGTTGACAGCAGTTTGTGCCACGTGCCAGTGACAATCAATCAGCTGGAGAACCGAGAACCCGTGGCTGTCAAATCTATGTGTTTCACATGACACGTTGGATTAGCAGTGTTGCCACATCCTATGAATTTTCAGTAAAGAAACGGTAAGTGAGTCTTTATTCCTAGCTCAGGATCTTTTAGGCGAATTTAAGCATATTGAAGAAAAGATTGAAATACAATTACTAGACACTAACAAAGCCCAACAACAGAAAGAGGCCATAGTAACACAATACATTTATTCTTGTGGTAGTAGTGTTGAACAAATTTTTTGCAATTAACCACACTGATTGTCACAAATCAAACAATCACACTCCCAAGGATTTACAATTTACAAGTCCCAGTTAGCATTCACAGATCAAGTTACAACATATAACATTACTATTTTCCCGTTTGATGGCTCTTATGATAAATGGAATGTTTTTCAATATACATTTACTGCTCTTATTCATGACAACGCATCATTATCAGAGATCGAAAAATTTCACTACTTGCGAGGGTCACTTACGGGGGACGTTCAAAACACATTGCTAAATTTAGAAACTACATACTTTACAGAAATATAAAACGACTTGGGTTTTACTAAACTCAAAGAGCGCTATGAAAGTAAAAACCTTTATTTGAACTTGCACCAGTAAATTCCAACAGAAAATTTTGAGCTACTGAAGACACAATTCAAAAACACGTAAGGGTAAAGTAAGCGCCACAAATATAACATTATTGGGAAAGGGGAAAAAGTCAAAAAGTCTTTCTCCACTAATTTAATAGAGAGCTATTAAAGGCTTGACTTTTTTTCCCCTTTCCCTATATTTCAACTCCACTTCGAGAATGGACTATTTCTTTAAATTATAACATTATTGTTTACATTTCTGTTGTCTGTATAAAAACTTCACCGGCTTAAAATGTGAGGTGTCGGCGAGCGCATTACTTGGAATTTAAAAGCCAGATGCCGCCTAGTACCATTCGTGCAGACGTGAGCCGTCCTCGCATCTATCTCTTTTTAACGTAGTATAGATCAGAACAGAGCGAAGCCGTATCGGCGGTTTGCCAGTAGCGATCAAAAATACTGTCAATAGGTCAAGTTTTACATGGTGATATCAATTTGTAACTAATTCAGCAAATGAGAAACGGAAAATGGGCTTTGAAGGCCAATAGAATATCCACAAATGGTATATTATTAACCAAGGTTTAGACAGCCATCATTATTGCCCGAGCGGCAAGTTTCACCACGAGGAGTGGAGCGACGAGGGATTTAAGACGCGAGGGCTATAAGCTGTCTAAACCGTGGTTAATATAATATTTTTCCACTACTACAAACTTTTATAAGACATTTATCTTTATAGTATTAATAAGTGTATCAATATTTTACAATATCAAGCATCTCTAATAATCTAATATGTATTGATAATTATCTGGTTGCCTAACCACAAGAAATCACCTTTCAGGTTATTCATGTTTATGAATTCATGTTGTAGAATCAAAAAATCAAGTTACCTGCGTTCAAATAGATTCTTGAAGATCAATAATAGATTTCAATGCCTTATTATTGACCATGGTCAATAATAACTTATAAGGTAGAGAAAAACGATTTCTAGCGTTAATAATCGGTCAATAATGGCGATGTTATAGGTTAGTAGTGGAAAAGGTAATTAGATATAACTTTCTTGGCGTCCACGTTGACTTTTAAAGTATTAACCCGGGTATT
The DNA here is from genome assembly GCA_963920685.1 of Polydrusus tereticollis. Taxonomy (NCBI): domain Eukaryota; kingdom Metazoa; phylum Arthropoda; class Insecta; order Coleoptera; family Curculionidae; genus Polydrusus; species Polydrusus tereticollis. The sequence continues at coordinate 7,431,926 of OY987335.1, forward strand.
GTCGCTTCCTCTGATACATTTTTTGCTGGAGTTTTTATACTAATATTTAAATGTGAATGATAATGTTATATTTGTGGCGCTTACTTTACTCACAGCTCTTGGTGATCCCACATCACAGTGGGATTCACTCGTACTTTATTTATTCTCATCCAAACTAAATAATCAAATGCGTAGGGCGTGGGAATCTAAACAATCACAATTTTTAACAGCTTAGAAAAGAGACCTTGCAATAATATTGAAATCGTAGTGTAAGGACCAACTTAAGTTCGGTATAGAAACGACACACAAAGTGTTCACATACATTTAAGAGTTGAAAGACTTTAGCCTTTCAAGGGGAGCGCCATGTTTGGACAGGGTCAACAAAGCGCTACCTTGTATCAAAACATTTGAATATCCCGCTCATAACATAGGTTTACAGGCGCTAAAAGAATTCAAAGGGAAAAAGCGCATCGAGTCTATCGTGTATATGTAATGTAATGTAATAACTAACATACCTGAAACGATGTGACAGCCAGTTGTGACAATCCATCGACATATGGGCCTAAAACGTTGTGTTCACGTACTTTTAGCGAATGCTTGTTTGTTTGTGGATCTAGTAAATCGTGCACCTAAAACGTCAATTTGTTTTGCATAAAAAAAAGTCATTTGTAATTTTCAATCAGAAAATTTGTAGTCTGTCATAGATAATCTTTAGATCGTATAACTTACAAATTGCCTACCCTTTCATTATATATTTCCATATAGCTAACTTCAATTTTGTATGATAGTTCCGAATTTTCCCTTTCTTCAATTAGTCCAAATAGGGTGTCGCAGAGTCTTGGTATAATGCCTTTGTTTTCTTGTGAACCCATCATGGTATACGACTTTCCAGATCCTGTATAAAAACACGTTATAAACTATTAACACAAACTAAAAATAATAATTATAATTTAATTATCTGAACAATAGATTGGTTTAGAAGATACAGTGTGATTCTCAAAATCGGCGGTTTTTATTATCTCTTATGACTCGGTTATTTATGGAGGTAAAAAGAAAGTTTTAATGCGAAAGTTTTATGACTTTTTACGTAGAATCCAGTGGCGTATTTAAAAAAATGTAGATGTGTTAGTTCTTGAGGTACTATCAAAACTAGCTCTTTCTTAAATGGGATTCTTTCGATTGCAACAATATATAACACTTAATATTTTGCTTTGTTCTAAATACCTAGCTTAAATACCAAAAAACAATTTTTTTTTTAGTTGGCCATGGATTGAATTTTTTAAGCGTTTGTTTTTGTTTGTTCACATGTCATAAAATTCATTAACAATTAAGTATTGGTTTTGACACTAGTTGTTAATGAAATATTTTCTATTATATTTTTTTTTAAAAAGGAGTCCAAAATGAATATTTTTCAAAACTATGGAAAATTAAACATGTTTGGGTGCTATCTATATTGATAGTAATAAAAATAAAGACGCAGCTTTAGACCTATATTTTGAGCGTTATACGGAACGACGACAGCAAGAAAAACAAATATTTCAAAGATTATATCACAATTTAAGTGAGTATATGGATCATTTGGAAAACCAAGAGGTAAGATTTACAATAAGGAAAATAGAGTAAGAGATGAAATTGATACATTAGCTAGTGTTGCTGCTGATCCGACGGTATCTAGCCGTAATATATTGAATAAGATATTGGCACAAGTAAATTTAAAGTTTTAAAAACTTTAAAAAAGCATAAGTATCAACCGTATAAAATAAGAAAGGTTCATAACTTAGATCATGTAGATGAAGAATTTTGTCATTGGTATTTGCAATAGATTAATCGGAATCCCAATTTTTTTCAAAATATAATATGGACTGACGAGACTTTTATATCTAGCGCAGAAATTTTTAATTGACATAACAATCGATATTGGTCAAAGATAATTTTGGCGAAAATTGGCTTGGTACATATGAACCAAACAGATGGCCTCCGGATTCCCCCGACCTGACACAACTCGACTTTTATTTTTGGGGATTTATCAAAAATGAAATATATAAAACCCGAAGTAATACTATAGAAGAACTTAGAGCAAATTTTATTAATGGCATTGGAAGAGTGCCAAATATTCACATCTATAACGCGACACATTCAGTTACAAGCCGAGTCCAAAAATGCATTGAGGAGAATGGAAGACAATTTGAGCACATTTCGTAATTAATGCAAATTGTTATATAATTTTTATTTCTCGAAAACAAAGCAAGATATGAAAACAATTTAACAGACAATATAAGGATATTTTTAGTTGCTTAATCCGAAAAAAATATTAAAATTACCAAAAACTCAGTGGCGTCTTATTTTTTGCCAATATTATTTGTTAAGGCGTCCCCGGAGACGTCACTGGACGTAATAATTTAGCGTTATACGAGCGTTTTATCACTAAAATTATTATTACCAAAATTAAATTAAAATCTGCTAAAGGATATTAAAAATATTTATAATTAAAATACTCGTTAAAATTATTTTAATAAAAACTTAACCCCAAATATCTCCGTTCATGTTGGATTTATCAAAAATTTGTATGAGACATAATTTGATCAAAAATTAATTATCTTTAAGAACCACAACATTTAAAAGTTCCTGTCATTGAAAAAATTCTTTGCACCATGGCGCCACCTACATCTTGTATTATTTAAACACATTTTTACACAGTTGTAAAGCCGATCATAGAGGCTAAAAACTGGCGTTTACAGAATTTACATGTCACTTATAGTTTTTGAAATAATTGGCCTGGGAGTTTTTATTGAAACACCCTGTATAGTATTAGCAGAGAAATTAAAGTTCCTTTCCTAACAGTTGTATTTTTGAATTTTCAAAAAAGAACGGATGTGTGATATCACACATTATTTCAGATTCTGGGGATTCTTTTGTTTCCATTTTTTATTCCAAGCGACACCGTAGTTTCTAATTTCATATAACTCCACCTTACCTGCTGTGACTCACCCCTAACGCTGTTAAATAAGGTTAAGGTAAAAATAGAAGTCATTAAATTGCAAACGTACTATTAACTATAATAGTAATCAATTTCAATTTATAACCAAATGAAATTTATTTGGTTATAAAAAAGTATATGTAAAAAGCACATTCTAATGGAATTATCTTTATTTAATTATATTTTATTTATTTGTATATAAGGGTTTCCTTAATGACCTGTCAGTATTTGAGGGTGCGATTTCTCACCTCATGTTATGAAGAGAAATTTGTATAAATAAATTTTTTTCAGCGATATTTTGGAACCGTTTGCTAATGCTTATAGTTTCCATTTTGGGTTTTTCACATTTTTTTTGTTTCCTAATTATTTCTTAATAAAACAAAATAATGCCGACTCTTATCCTGCTTTTTTGAGCCCTTTGTATAGATACAAATAATTTTAATAAGTAAAAAACGAGGTGTTCAAGGTTTTTTCATGTAAAAATTAAATTAAACTGAATTTATTCCGCACGATTTTCAACACCACTGTATAAATTCAGTATTTGCAGAGTTACATTTAATTATAAAAAAACAAGGCAACGCACATATCCTCAAAATAATTAAGCTAGAGACTCGACAACAAATAACGATAAACACGCAACTAGTGTGAAGCTAATCGATAATACACTTCCTTTAAAAATAAAGGAAACATTTCATCATGCCATTCAAATATAGTATCACACTGGAAGAGCTCTCCTAAACCTTTTCCCACCAAATTTTTCCCTTGGGTGCGATAGTCTAGTTTCCAATTTAAGTGGAAATAGATTGCTTACCCTGTGTCGATTGAAATTAGAATTTATTTCACGCACAAAAAGGGCTTCGCCTGTAATATCGGAAACGATGACCGACGAAAGAGTAGTAGGTAGTTTCTTTTTATTTTAAAAATATTCAGGAAAAATCCTGCAACTTTTGTATTTATCGCTTCGTTCTATCTAAAGAAGTAAACTTTTTAAAGGGATGGCATATTGTAAAGAAAGACCCTATACCTATATAAAATGCGTCACCATCACCCATGGTGAATAAAATTACGAGAAATAAACAAATCCAGTATTTGCGTAATAATAAACGAACGGCGACGACACGCCATTATGTACAGATGAATTTTACATCCGACATCGACATGTCTGTCGGCTGACTGCCCCGACACCCGACATGTAATTAATAGATTTCGTTTGACTTATTAGTAGCAGTGTTAAGTAAAATTTGGTACAGTTTACTATTAATATCTTATTAGGTCTAAATGGGTGTGAGACTGTCTCTACAGAGCAAATCATCATCAAAAAATTTTGATGTCGGTAACTTCGACTAGATTTAACACCCCAGCGCCCCTGGCTGCACGGATGGCCTCAATATTGTTCTAGATAGCTTAATAATTCAGTTATCGACTTTATCAATATAGCCGCCCACTCTACAACGAACAAATGGAGTTTGATAGTACATATGTTACTAACTGCACATATAATAATATGTGTAATAACGAAATATTTATATATCTCACTGATAAAGTGAGTAGTACAGCCCTGATAAATGATCACCTGACACGACACCAGATTTTTATCGAAATGGCTTTCGCTAATTGAACTACTAAATATTCCTAATTTTGCTGATTAAAACGGTTTACATTGAAATACATTCCATGAAAATTCATCTACCTATACGTATTTCATTTTAAACCTTTTTACCCTGCTTACACCATTCACATTTACACCAGATTGTTCAGTGGCGGCTCCTTCATTAGGTCATTTAGTCAATGACCTGCCAATTAACATGAAAGAAAAAAAAATATAATTAAAAAAATAAATAAATAGTTTATTATAAATTTGTCGATAATGTACCACGAAAGCACGTGAAAAATGTCCCCACACGTTATCTGGTCACGGTTCCAAAAATAACCAATCATGTCGTAGAATGTTGTCACGTGGCACTTGGTTACTTGAGGATGTTTTATTTTTGTGTAGTTTTCCTATTTTTATTTGAACCAAAGCAGTTGAAGCCGTGGAAAGATAGTCTGGTCAAATTGTTTAAATAGGTGTCGGTGTCACCAATCCCAGCAATAGGGAACTTGCACATAGAAACTAGAATGTTGTTGAAATCGTTATTTTTTATATTTATATTTAAATAACAATGGTCTAAAGTGCATAGGTAAATTTCGAAATCACATAAATCCAACAAAAAGCATACAATATTATATCGTATTCGTTTATTCGTCGGCCCCCGAGTGATGACGTCACAAATGTCTTTGTCCTTGTACTGTAGGAGTTATTGATTGAGTTCGTTTTCAGTTCTCAAGGTCGATTCACTAAATAAAAGTGAGCATGGTATCTAAAAACCTGCGCCGCTATTTTGATCAGCCTATAAAATTTACCATAGGCCGCCACTGAGTTTGTTATGCAAATTTTATTCTGTGGCTGCACGGAAAGATAAGATAAAATATAGGTACCTGTTTGCCCATACGCGAAAATGCATGCATTATATCCTTGGAAAGCATTGTCCAGGATATCTCTGCCTAGTGAATCAAAGACGACTTCCTGGGAAGCGAAGTTCTCTTTTGCTGGATCGATTGAACAGAAGCAGTGGTCGAAGGCAAACGTTTTAAGCGTTTTCCTACAAAAATAAATTAAAACTAATAATATAAAAATTCTATTATTTTGATATAAAATAATCCGCTCTTGTTTTTTTTCCTTGATTAAACTTACCTTTCTACTTTATCTAGTGTTGTCGTGGGTAAAAGAATGGTTTGTTGTTGATCCATCTCGACAACGGTTTGCGTCCCCATTTCCAGTTCTGTAAACAAAAGTAATTTATTTTTTACAGATATAAATTAATTTGCTATTGGATAAAACCTCTGATAAAACAGAAAAAACTGAGCTATGGTTAAGGACCCAGACCAGAACTTGATAGGAAATGTGATTTTTTGTTGGATCTGTTAAGATGAGGATGAAATTTATTTGTCTTTTTTAAATTAAGAATAACACTATCAAGATTGAGCGACTTTTGGTATCTTATCAATTAATTAAAAAAAAAGAGAATACGCTGGTCTGTGCATTGGGAAACCTAAACCATGTACAGTACATCCATAAAGACCCCCCCCCCCCCTCTTCATTTTCTCTTAATTATTTGTTGTTTCTACTCATGACTTTTATTTATTATTAAAATTATGTCAATTTTATATTATAAATATTTTTTTCAATAATATTGTTAACGGACTGATGCACTGTATGTATAAGTACCATAATAAGTACTATATGGCTGAGATAAAACATCAGGGGCATTTTGTTTTCTGCGCATGTATTACAAGTGCAAAGTTTATTTCTGAAGACTACAACATAACCCCAAATATCCTGACAGCTCGTCGTTTTATTCGTTTCCTCAAATGTTTTTATGATTATGTGTATGTTTTTGATGGTTCCATTATAAATAAGCAACCGGTTTTGGATATAGTTGCTTAACAAAATAACACGTAAGTGTAGTTTTATTAAGAAAAATATAAACATAACATTTCCTACTTGCTGGGAAATAAAATAGCAATATGAATGGTGCATGTATGTGTTTATTTGAAACGGGAATCCTACATCAATACCTTGATTTTAACTTCAATCTGTTGAATACCATTGATAAAATTGTTAAATATCTGATAAAATAAATGTTCCATGAAATATGGATTTTTTTACTTTTATCGAATGAGAGATACAAAATTTTAACAAATAGGAATCCAAAGCGAAAAAATTTATTTATTTCCTGTCGTGTTAAGTCCTGCTAAATCGTCTTCTTGATTTTTTTCGAGACTGCGCAGTGTACCAAATGCCCTGACGTGACAAGGACATATCGGGTTCAGTATATTTACATTGGTTAGATGTATGTTAATTAAATGTTAGTTATGTTAGTAAATGTTAGTTAATTAAATTATACAAGTCAAGGATCAAAAGTTAGAGCCAAAAAAAGTAAATCGCTGGGTACCCCCTTGAGGCTTTGTATGCCCCGAGAAATTAGGAGCTACTTACCGGACACCCTGTATACGTCACATGTAGTAAAACGCTAGCCAACATGATACAAAGATTTATATACCGGAGGGTGAACCGCCAGACTGGCCATAGGACATCCCATGTATATTTTGCTACCCTACCCTCAAATATGGGCTCGCCTATTAATTTTACATCAAAATTGTATTAGACTTTTTTGTAGGTCCTCGCCAAAGACATTAGAACTAATGTCTTTGGTCCTCGCGCACCAAGCTTTATTATTTTCTAATAAGCCTACAAGTTAACAATGTAAAGGAGCGTAAATATGTATCAAAAAAAGAAAAAAAAATATTTTATAACTTTACATAATCAAACTAATCTCATGGCGCAATAAAAACAAAAGTAGCAAATTTCCCCTGGCTGGAAGGGTCTACATCTGAAAACTATTATTATTAATTAATATTTTCCTGATGCCCTTGATTTTATAACCGATCACGACCAGCAGCGTGGAGTACCATCTTTTAAAATTATTTTTTTATTTATATTCTTTACTTTAAATTTATTACTTTGAGTCTCGAGATTTATTTTGGATTTGAAATGAATCTCGTCATCTGTGTTTTTGTACAGGGTTATCCAACCAAGACTAGACAAGGCGATTTTTTGACTTTTCCTGTACTTTTATAAAAAAACTGAAATAGCCATCTTAAGTCATTTTCTCCCGCGAATTCGAATATCTTCAGCAAAAAACAATTGAACATCAAACAAAAGTAGTAGGGGTCACTTTCATATTTTTTTAAATGGGATGCCGTATTTTTAATGAACTTATCCGATTTCTCATATAAATTTTGATCTAAAATGTTGGATTTTTAATTCAAAAACGCCTTTTTTCTTCAGTTTTAAATTCGGAAAATGTTCGTCTACCGTAAGATTAATACCTGATAGATGGATACCCGTTTCACCTGTTCACCCTTTAACCTGCTTTAAAGCGTCCGTCAGTTAGACAAAATAATCAAGTTTCAAATTTCTATATATTTTTCACGAATTAATTACAAATAATAAAATATTCTTTAGAAGAACGGCTAAATGTAATAAAATTATATTACAAAAGTGGAGAGAATGCTCGACAAACACAAAGAACATTTTTTGAGAGTTTCCAGAGACACATTTCAGTGGATACAATTCTCAGAATTAAGACCCTATTCCCTATTTGAAGAAAGTAAGACATTGAAAGATAAGCCAAGAAAGATGAAAAGACGGAATATAAGGGATCGAGCTATTGTTCAATATTTTACTATAAATCCGAAGAGTTCTATTCCGCAAGCGGTACGAGAAGTAAGGTATGGTCCAGGGCTCCGGAGAGTAAGCTATGGAACAGTTCACAGAACTTTAAAAAAATGTGGTCTAAAACCATATTGCATCCTTCCCGTTCAATACTTAACACAGCTTCAAAAAGAACTGCGATTTCGATTTGTTGCTTCAATGCTGATGAGAGAGCAAGACGAAGATTATAATTTATATAATAAAATTCTATGGAGTGACGAAGCGTCATTTACAACATCGGGGGTATACAATCGGAAAAATACAAGATACTGGGCAGCAGTTAACCCTCATAGATATGAAATGATAAAGTTTCAAGGTTGGAGCTCACTTAATGTTTGGTGTGGGATGTTAGAAAATCGAATTATTGGACCACTATTTTATCGTGGCTCTTTAACAGGCCAAAGATACCTCCATTTTCTTCATAACGATATCGAGGATTTCTTGGAAAGGTTGCCATTGCAAGCCTACAACAATATCATTTGGCAGCAGGATGGTGCTCCGCCTCATGCAGTTCGAGAAGTGGTAACATACCTAAACGAGCGTTACAATCAGTGGATTGGCCGTAACGGAACAATTCATTGGCCACCAAATAGCCCCGATATCACGCCAATGGATACATTTTTATGGGGTCATTTAAAAAATGTAGTTTATCAACGACCCAACAGAAGTCTGGAGGACATTCAGCAAAAAATTATAAATGAAATTAATAGACTTAACCAGGACCAAAATATTGTAAGAGATTCTTTGGAGAGATTGAAAAGGGGGCATCGGTCATGTTTTGAAAATAATGGAGGACACATAGAACAATTATATTATTGAGATTAAAGTTATTCACTTTAGTTTATAGTTTTTTCTAATATGTCATACTTTTTTTATACGTAAGCAATAATAGATTTGCAAAAACTACTAAATTTGTAATTAATTCGTGAAAAATATATAGAAATTTGAAACTTGATTATTTTGTCTAACTGACGGACGCTTTAAAGCAGGTTAAAGGGTGAACAGGTGAAACGGGTATCCATCTATCAGGTATTAATCTTACGGTAGACGAACATTTTCCGAATTTAAAACTGAAGAAAAAAGGCGTTTTTGAATTAAAAATCCAACACTTTAGATCAAAATTTATATGAGAAATCGGATAAGCTCATTAAAAATACGGCATCCCATTTAAAAAAATATCAAAGTGACCCCTAGTACTTTTGTTTGATGTTCAATTGTTTTTTGCTGAAGATATTCGAATTCGCGGGAGAAAATGACTTAAGATGGCTATTTCAGTTTTTTTATAAAAGTACAGGAAAAGTCAAAAAATCGCCTTGTCCAGTCTTGCTTGGATAACCCTGTACATGACTTTGTGTAAAACCAAAGGAATTATTTTATGGTCTGTTCATCAGAAACGTGGTATTGTTATTGGAAATGATACATAAATAAACATATACAGGGTGTCCCACTTATAATGGGCACAAGGTTATCGTTACCATTAGTGAATGTATTTTTTGAATTTTAATTCGTTTACTTATGGCCCTAGGGCATACTTCCCTAGCGTAACAAAAGAACAAAATATTCAGCAGTGGCGTCCCGTTTAAGAAAGAAATCGAGAAAAAAAGAGAAAAATTAAAAGTTGAGGTACTTAACTCAAATTTCATATTTAGATAGTTTTTTTTATTTAGAATAACTTTTTCTTATACTCTTGACGCGATTTAGGAAAATGGCATTTGCTCCCGCACTAAAAGCCATAAATTAAATTTGAAATACTCATTTATTGTTTCAAGGCAAGCACCAACTTTTATTGAGAATAAAGTTTTCTGAGAAACCAATAGTAAGGAAGTTTCTCATATGTTGCATACTTTTTTGGACACACTGTATACAGGGTTGTCAATATGTATGGAAACGGTGTCATATCTCAGAACCGAAAAAAGAAGTTACTGCCTGTGGGTTACTGGTGATGTCTGATTCAACGGTAATATTTGCAATGTTGCCATATTACAAAAAAATTAAAAGCCCCTTAAGCATCGTATATTAAATTTTTTTTTTCTCGAAAACAAAGTAAGGTACGAAAAAATATCAAGAGACAAAAAAGTTGTATTTTTAGCTGCTTAACCCGAAAGCAATATAAAATGTTTAAACAAGTCAGTGGCGTACATTTTTTTGTCAATATTATTCGTGAGACTGCCCCTCGGGACGCCCCTGGAATTCATAATTATCATCTAGTTGGTGCTAACTTAACGTCTTGTCACAACGCCTAACACTGCCAAATTTCACCACTAATTAATAAAAAACCAATGTTTTTAAAACTTTGACACCCTGTATCTTGAAAACCAGACCTTTTAGGACACATGCTTATATGGACTTTTCTACTTGAATATGGTTCAGGAATGCGCCCTTGGAATTACGGCCTATCAGTAAGTAGCACCCTGTAAGATGGCATTTAGGAGTTTTGGTAATGTCGGGACGCTAAATTGATAACAATAAAAATAAGGATGGGTTTCCATTTAAAAAAAAATAACGTTACATATTAACATTATCACAGAAACGGTAAACTTGGCAACATTGTAAATATTACCATTGAATGTTGATTGAATCACTAATAGCCCTCAGGTAGGAAATTTTTATTGGCACCTTCATACAAAATATCAAATTGATTTTAAAACTATAAATTCTGGTGTAAATATTTTTTACTAAATATCACTAGTGTTGAAAATATTATCCGAACATTTTTTCTCCCTCACGAATATTTTAAGAAAATTATCATTTTCACGGAAATTTCGTACATTTCAGTGAAAGGTTTGACATGCACCCACCCCTATGAGGAACGGCATTCTTTATGCTTGCAGGCTTGCACACAAGCAACAATGTAGCTAAGAACTGCCCTGCAGGGCACCGAAATTCAAAAAAATCAATTCAGTAATACCGAAACTATAAAGCTAGTGTTCGTTATAAGTGGAACATCCTGTATGTATGGTCGGTTTGAGGCATGTAGGCAGACCATGCAATCGGGCTAATAGGCCAACCAGCAAGATTTTTATTATAGCAGAATTATAAAACCAACAAAAATTTAGTTTAATCGGACAGTCGAGTCGGTATGATCTTTTTGAATCAGTAAAGATCATTAAACTTTGAAAGGTCTGGTTCATCTTATAAGCTTTAATATTAAAAATATGTAGACGGAAACTTCTTGAGTCATGATTTTCCAAATTTGGCAATATGCATATGATGACGACATTTGATGTATCAGCCCATATTTTACATTTTCAAGTTAGGTTTATTAAATTTTTTTAGTTAAAAATTGTCAATTATAGCAAGGGAAAAGTACGTGTTTAGTGTGCCTGTTATTATTTTGTTTGACATCATGTTATTTATAAAAAATAGATGTCCTTCAACAGCGTTTGAAGCTAGAATAAATAAGATAACGCGTTCATAGATAATTTTTTTATTTAAGCTTATTTAAGGATGTTTAAGGTGTGCTATTTATTAGTGCATAACTGATTTTAACCATAGCGCAACATAAATATTTTGTAATAATATTATTAATTATAAAATTGGGGGTTTCGTTTTTATACTTACCTAAGTATGAACATGCCTTTGTTGTTGTTAAGCATGTTCAGGCATAAAAAAATCATATATTGACCAAGTAAAAGTATAATATTACTAATTGGGTAAATAGAACTTTTGATGTTTAGTCTATTTAGAATTGATGGTAAAGGGTTAACCCAAAACAGGTAAATGAATTGTCATTCTCTCATTACGCTAACGTGTAATTAAGGCACATACAATAAAGGTTAAGTTTCACTTTCATTTAAATGAAAATTGATTTGGGTTCTGTCATTTAATATTTGAATAATCACTTGAACGTTATTATTATTGCCTTTTCTTACAAACTGCGACAGTGTGGTTATTTTGCATGCACATTGTTATTCTTTTGTATGTCTGTCTTTTGGTACTAATTTTGCCTGTATTGTTTGACGAAATCAACCTGAATGGCGCAATGTCAATAAAAACATGACTTGAACCATTCATTACGACGAGTGATTCAGAATCACGCTATTGAAAATCTACTGTGACAATCCTCGGGGGACATTTGGAACGTTATTTCGGTCATTGTTGTCATTTTAATTCCCTACTATTTTCATATATTTTACCTACCTCTTCGATTAAAAGGACGGAGTCTTACGGCGACCCTTATTTTATCTGTGGACATCTTGCTTGCTTCTTCTTATATTAACAGATTAAATAGGTTATATATACACTATTATCACACTTTCTTTGAATTTTTATGTATGCTACTATCCATTTTCGAACATAGTAAGTCACAAGATAGCACTTATCACAACACGTAAACCGACTACTTTCGCCATATTCCAGAGAACGCAATATTGGACATTGCGCTGTGAGAACAAAATGTACTCAATGGACTGCGCAAATTTTACCTTGTGTCATGTATTTGATGTTTAGTTTACAATGACGTTTAGTCGAAGGAGAGTGAGAAAGAGTCCTAGAAATTCCATTCAATAGAAAATGATATCTGCTGTCTCAGCTACTAGCTCCATCTACCGTATTTCATATACGAATGGAAGTTCATTGATTGCTGTACACTGCAATATTAATTTATCAATGAATTCGGTTGCTTGCGCAGATGATCGTGTCTTCGTTTGGTTTATGAACCGGTTCGAAGGACCAGAAATAGGTCTCGCTGATGGCCATTTTATTTATTCTATTCTGTAGTCTAATCGAGTCACTGATTAAATCAAGAAAATCAATTCATTAAGGGTGTATTTGTATTTAAGTTAGTTAAGGGGCGAAAAAAAATATGCTGTAATTTGACAGCTCGTCGTTTTATTCGTTTTCTCAAAAGTTTTTTATGATTTTTTGTATGTTTTTAAGTGCTTCCGTTATAAATAAGCAATTGATTTTGGATATATTTGATTAAAGAAAAGACACTTAACTGTAGTTTTATTAAGAAAAATATAAACATAACATCACTGACTTGTTGAGAAATGAAATAGGAATATGAGTAGTGCATGTGTTTCTTTGTTTGAAATAGAGAGCCTACATAAATACTTTCATATGTTTACTTTAATCTGTAGAATTTCATTGACAAAGTTGTTAAATATCTAATAGATATTCCATTAAATATAGATTTCTTTACTTTTACTAATCGAAATTACAAGATCTTAAAGAACTAAGAACTGAAATGTTTGTTTATTAATTGCTATTGTCCAATGTGATGGAAAGCGGGATAACCTCATTTTTCTCCTGTCGATTTTTTTCTACTTATCTGGTGAATACTGTTCATGATGCTTTGTGAGATATCTTTTACGGTAGGTACTTAGTTCTCATTCACCATTTGGAAAGAATAGACGTGTTATCAGAATTGATGTAGTTCTCGTGCCACTGTCAAAGAAAATTTAATTTTGGCAAATTATTACTAGTTTTGCAGATTCCGACTTTCCTTGTCAACCCTTCCTTAAGGGGAGATGACAGTACTGTAATGGGGGATAAAAGTTGTGGAGAAATCCCACCACGACTGACCCTAGAATCTTCAGAATCAGAGGAAGAAACAATGGATTCCGAGGAGTCTATTACGGAAAGGGCTTTGAAAACACGGCACGTAAAACTGCTAAATGCCTCTGCGAAAAGGCGTTTGGAGATGACGACTACCAGGTTGAATATGAACCGCGAGGTTAAGGTGAAGGAAATGGAATGCGTTATTCAGATTCAAAGAAAAGACATCGACAGCTGCGTGAGCCAGCTCTTGTTAATATCTGCCAATATTACTAATCCCAATACATCACACAACTACACATTGCATGAACCACAACATCACACACCCCAACAAAACACATGACATCCAAATTTCATTCAAACATTGAGATTTTCTTAACTGAATATTACTGTGATGTTTTTTTTTTTGGCACACTTCCCAATTGAATTTTGTTTGTTCAATTCTTCAGCTTTTTTTCTACTTATCTGGTGAATCGATTTCCGCGCTCAAATATCGCGTAGTGGGAAATATATTTTTTTTAAATTTAATTTTCATTGGATGCTTATTAAATTATTTGCTGATAAATAAAGAAATACAGCCTTTTTTTATATTCCCCAGGGGCAAGACAATAATAAAACTGGCGTCATATCATGTTGTCTTATTTCAAAAAATATAATTTTTTAGGATTGTTATTGAGTGGGGAGTGGGGTACCTACCTAACAAAATTAATTTATTATTTCCTTTGCAAAACGTCTTGGTCTTAGCAGACCAAGGCGCGGACAACAAGAAGCAAGAGGAAAGTGCCAACTATTCAGGGCAAACAATAAGAAAATAATTATACACTACTAGAATATAAACTAAAAAGTATTTATTTGAACAAATATAATAAATCTATAAACGGTTTAAATAGACTATCATTTTAAAACAGAACATAACAGTTTGCTGTAATATCCATTTTTAAAGAAAGTGATCACAATTTTTTTACAATACGCGGTAGGTATTTGGTTTTGCACAATCATATAACATGTCGCTAACTATAAAATTTTACTAGTTATAGGCACATAGCATGGGCCTTGCAGTCTAATGTCAAACTACTATATTACTGTTACTTCTATTTTAATATATATTTAACAACTTTCAATAAATGTTAACAACAATATCACCTATGAATATCATAGTTTTTAGCGATAATATTCATTTTTATAAATTCTGCTTTTTTGGTTTGAACGTACGTTAACTTTGTTTATGTGAGACGAAACAGTGTTTAATGATAAAATTCACTTTTAACATTGATTTGGGAAATACAAAATTGCATTAACCCCAAATCTACAAGCCAGTGCGAATATAGACTTTGGTTACTGTTACCACAAAAAATTTAGCTACGCAACAGAACTCTGGAGACCTGATAACAGATTGCCCCCCTAAAAAGAGCTCGGCTGGCAGCAGCGTAATTCTTAATATGATTTCAGGGGCTTTGCGCACGACGGTTACCCTCGAGAGGCCGTTACATTGAGTCCAATCAAGTACCATGTTGCCAAACTTACCGTTGTGTTCGTAATTGCGGGGAAAATAGCAGACGAGGATCGGGTGGAAGACTTTGCGAAATTTAAAAATAGCCTATCCAAAATGTTTAATGTATTATAATAGCGGAGGCCCAGACGCATGTTTTAAAATTATTTTACATTGTACAGAATGGCATGTATTTTATTTATTTGTTTTTAGGTCTTCCAAGAATGTCATGAAAGATTGAGACATGATATGACATGACAAGACATGAGTTTTTCAGAAACAAATTAACTTTCTGTAAAAACTACTAACATTTAAGTCCCATACTCCTATATTTAATTATTTAAATGATCAGGACAAGGGCAGCTAGAATTTAAAATAATGAAATATACAAGGCATTATATTTAAGAAAAAATATTAAGTTTTTGTAATAAAAGCTTTTTGGGCTACCCTGTGCAAGGCACAATAATTTTAAAACATGCGCCTCAGCCACCTCTATTATAATGCATACTACTATTAAAATACTCGCATTTATTGCCGGCTGATACACTGCTTGAAGCTATATTACAGAAAGAAAAATAAGAAAGTAAGGAAATGCTATATCCCAATTAATTATTCTGTTTTTTTTTCAAACTATGTTCTACAACTGGTCTTTTTTTCTAATTTACCTCAAATAAATATTAAAATAGAAAAGTTGGCAATAAACGTCTTTGATCCAATGCCGCCTAACGGATCAATCACCTAAAGGCTATGTTCTACAACGGGCCTCTTTTCCTAATTTACCTCAAATAAGCATTAAAATAAAAAACTTGACAATAAACGTCTTTGATCCAATGCCGCCTAACCCGATCAATCACCTATACAAGAAGTGCGCCGCCGGCGCCGCGCCGGTCGAGATCCTTCAAATACTTACCCATTAATGCGATTATCTAATTGATGTAAAATATTATTCATTTTTACAGAAATCGAATTTTGAGCGGTAAGGACGATATGAGAACACTTGGTTGATGGTATGAGGACATGAACGCGCTAAATAAAAATAATATCGAATCTGATTATGTGACGACCCCCTCGAGAACCTTGTAGAACGAAAAAGGGAGTTTTCGCACGTTCGCTTTTTTCCTATGTTCTGTTACGTAGCTATTTATTCTGTGCAGTTACTGTTAAAAATGATGCGAGTCACACATAAACAAAGCGTTTTCTATAACTGATTTAAGTCTAAATAATAACAATATGGGTTTTGAGTGCGTCATAAGTAACACATACAACAACGTACTTTGCAGTTGTTGCCATAATAGGAACTAGAATCCTATATTCTACAAAACTTAATTTTTAAAATGAAAACGTACGTCTACTAGTCATACCGTCAAAAGTCGATGTTTTAAAGGCATTCGATCAAAATTAAATACTAATGTCCGCTGGAACCCCCACATACATCACCACTATGGGTCAAAGTATTTTAACATCTTCGACTTTTAACCGTAATATAACAAATATCGATAAAAACAAAAATCCACTAAGGCCAGCCGAGTACTATCAATTTTATTGGACAACTAAAATTGGCCAGTGTGCGCCTGCAGATACAATAACAACAATAATTTATTAGAGCTGGTAAAGCAAGGTTTAAGTAGTTAACAAAAGTTTAAACTGGTAGTTTGTCCATACTAGTATGGGCTGGTAAGTATAATATTAACTAGATTTAAATGGTATAATTATTAGCAGTTTCTCGTCCGACGTATCGAGACTTGTGCTTGTATGAAATGTAAATGTATATTGCTGAGATCCGGTTAGGTTTTTCTACATTTTAGCACTAACCGACTAACCTATAACCAAATGCAACACATTGTTGCAAATTACATACTAAACAAACCTACTGGATATCGCTTTACCAGCTCGAAAAAAAAAGTTTAAAAAAAAAACGGTATATTGCAGTATGGTTTGAACTTAATTTAACCTGATTACAAAACTAAAACGTTAAGTTAACTCAGAATAGGTGGACTTTCTACTAAAGAACCTCTACTAAAAGTGGCATTTAGCTAGGTGGTACTAAAGTGTCAACTTTTCTGCCTGGTCTACAAATTTTTATATTGAGCATATTGAAATTTTTGTAGGATTGTTTATTTTTCAATTACTTATATCTACCAGTTAATATTTAGTCCTCTTTGTTCTCTGTCAATAAACAAAAGGCCAGTACAAATCACCTCATAAACTCCTCAGTTATAGAGGAGTACAACACAACATGATCAATTTGGAATGGGTGCCCGGCTACCAAGAAATAGAAGGGAATGAGGCAGAATGCATGCTTATCAGAAAGGAAGCTGAAGCTACCTTAGTTGACCTTAATCCAACACGTGAACTCTCGTGTTTGACGACACGAAGCGGCATACAAGAAAGACTAGCTATACGGGCACATGATATAATAGGACCGGAAAAGGACTCCTCTTATGTATAGCACGTGGAAAAGAGTAGAAGATTCCTAAACATATGTTGTGTATGTACCCAGCACCAAGTGTACTCGAAGAAATAGCTAACACGTCCATGAGCAGTGTCCTGACCACTCGCTTGATGGGGTAGAAACCAAGCCAGGAGTCTCTGTGCGAGTAGGTTAGAACCACAACCCATTGAGATAGGTGATAGACTAGCTTAAGTACAATCGTGACGTAATGTTACTTGATAACCAATAATAAAAAACTTTAGCGCTTGGGGGGCAGTAAGTCTGGGTCACTTTTGATATATGCAGACCAGGCTTTAAAAAGTAAATTCATTTTCTATGTCAAGCTACAATCTAAATCTCACCCTAAGGTGAGGTTGAGATCATGCTATCATATCTATGTCTAAGGTATCTCCGCCATCCATTTGGTCAATGTGACTGGTTGGAGTTGGTGTTGGTATACGCTCTTCAGACAGCAAGGGATCGCAAGATCCAGGGTGAACTGGAGACACGTCTCGACAAAGGAAATTGTCACCAGTGAGAGCGTTTGGAGATGATAGCATAGGATCACCGTTGACGCTGTACACAAGATCATCATCATCCATCCCTTCTTCCATTGCTGCCGATAAACTAAGGGTTGCATCGGATATCACATCTGGCATCTGAAAAGAAGATGAAGATATAGAAACCAAAGCCATAATTTAATCTTCATTCTTACCGTTCGACTCGGATCCGAAAAAATAGAAGCGGACATAATAGCACTAACAGGAGAAGGTTGGTTTTGATCAAGGTGGTCGAGGTTGTGATCTAAATTATGGTCGATTTTGTGATCTAGGTTGTGATCCAGATTCGAATCCACATTGGGATTGCTTGAATACGAATTGTAAGGTGTACCGTTGTTTAGTGAGAGGCTTTGCCAGTTGAAGTCTGATATTGGAAGACCATGAGATTTAGCTTGTCTTTCTAATTCCTGGAAAAATAGATAGAAGCTTGTTACACAGTCCTAGAAGGTCTTTACAATAATTGTTTAACAAGGAGTTGCTCCTCTACCCCCTCCCAGCGGTCTTCACATATAAAATAATTATTTAATAGACGAGAGAATGAAAGAGAGCCAGAAAATATCATTACCTAATAGACGAGAAATTTTTGTTGAAAAAATTCAACAACTTAACTAAAATAGCATTTACAACTACTAGCACTGCTTTAGTATCACCATAATTTATTACTGATATAAAGCAGTAAAATTAGTAATAACAATGCTATCAAAATAATGTAGTTCCCACATTACATGACATTACATTACAATGGCAGACTCATTAATAAATATCATAAAATTAAAACGGTAGTTCCGGATATAAGTGTATTTTTTAACAAGTAGATAAATTTACCATAGTAATAAGGACCTGCTAAAGCTAAGTTATAATTTCAAAGTAACCTTCATCATAACAATGTTAATTATCAAGATTAGCACGATTCTAAAAAAAGAGTGTGTAAAATAATGGTAAATGTATAAGCGTTGGGTTGTAATCTCTATAGAAAGATGACTAGATAGGCGTAATAGATATGTAATTAATTCCAAGAATTGACAGGATTTTGATAATGTATTTTACTATACAGTCGAAAGGAATCTTCCATTATCTTCCAAGGATGCAAGTCTCGACTTCAAACTATAATAGAATGCTTCACATGTTTCGCTCCAAATGAAGCATTTTCAGAGCATATTTAACAATTTGGCAGGTTAAAATAAATTAAAATAAATAAACATAAATAACATAACGTAAAGTAAAACAAACGTCCTGCACTCTGCATTAGATTGATTTATGTTGATATATACAGGGTGTCCCGAAATTAGGTGGCCAAAGGAAAACAGTGGAATCTGCATCGGAAAATAATACTAATTTGTTTAGTAAACAAGTATCGGAAATTGCCCCCTAAGGGAGCTATACCCTAATAGGGAACCAATGAAGATAATATTTTTCAGATAATTCCCAAACAGTTGAACATAGAAACATGAATTTTTGGTATTTTAGTAACTTTTATATGCTGAATCTAGATCTAAAATCAAAACTATCAAAATTTAATCATAAGCGTAACATTTGGGAGGGTTAAGGAACAAAAACAAAAGTAACTTTTTTCTATAAGTTAATGTTTTTCATTTTTTTTCTGGAATTATGAAAGTTTGGGGCTTTCTGGCAAAAAAAGGTACTCTTGATGTACTTCGCTCAGATGCACCAGTTCTGAAAAAAAAGTCTTTAACGATAACCCTGTTTACCAAGGACCGATCACATTTTCATTGAAACTTAGTAGTAGGCCTTGAAACAAAATTGGCATGTTTGTTATTTGCCAGCTTGACATTTATAATGATAGTTTATTCGAAATTTTATTAATTTTTTTAATATGGAGCGTTTTTCGAATAACGAATTAACTGATATTCATTTTATTTACGGATATTGCAATGGTAATGCACGTGTCGCTGTACGTAAGTATCAAAGACGGTTTCCGAGAAAAACACTGCCACCTAGAATAGTCTTTAGCCGTGTTCATAAAAAATTAGTAGAAAATGGATAATTTAGGCGTTCCCAGGGACAAGGCCGGCCTATGCGAAATTATGATTTTGAGGGAGCGCTAAATAGAATTGAGGAAAATCCTCAAATAGCATTAAGACCGCTGGCAAATATTATCAATATCCCCAAATCAATTGTAAGTATCTAACATTTATTAGAATTGTTTTCACAGATAACAGATAGCAGCACGTGAATTGTTTAAAAATATTTTTTTAGCTTGGAAGAATGACCCAAATGCATCCGTTTCATTATCAAAGAGTACATAATTTAAGAGCCTAAGATTTTTAACCTCGTGTAGAATTTTGCCAATGGAAGCAACCTTCTCAAGAGGCAAGGCATTTAATAGCCATAATACTCATTTTTGGGCTCAAAACAATCTGAATGTGGTTCGAAGGACTAACTATACCAACATAGGTTTTCTTTCAATGTATGGGCAGGGAATCAGGGATCATAGGAGATGTTTTAATAGGTCATATTATTTTGCCAGATAGATTAAATGCCCATCAATATTTAGGTTTCCTCCAAAATGAGCTGGCAGAATTGCTAGAGGATGTTCCTATACGTACTCGGTTAGAGATGTTCTTCCAGCACGATGGGGCGCTAACCTACTTTGGCCAACTTGTAAGAAACTGGCTAAATGAAAATTTTCCCAATAGGTGGATAGGTAGAGGTGGTCCAGTAAACTGGCCAGCTCGATCGCCTCATCCTTTAGATTATTATATGTGGGGCAATATGTACAATATTGTTTATGCCACAGAAGTAGATAGCCCAGAAGAGTTTTTAAGACGAATTCATGCAGCTGGAAATCGAATTAAAGAAAACCGGTTCGAAATTCTTCGTACTACTCAAAGTATTAGGGAACGGTCCAGACTGTGTATTCAACAAAATGGAAATTTATTTGAACATTTACTCAAAGAGTTGTTAACTTTAAAAAAATTCATAATTTTAATTTAATCCGTGTTTGCTAAACAATGTTATCGTTAAGGACTTTTTTTTCAGAAATGGTGCATCAAGCGAAGTACATCAAGAGTACCTTTTTTTGCCAGGAAGCCCTAAACTTTCATAATTCCAGAAAAAAAATGTAAAACATTAACTTAGAAAAAAGTTACTTTTGTTTTTGTTCTTCAACCCCCCCAAATGTTACGCCTATGATTAATTTTTGATATTTTTTATTTTAGATCTAGATTCGGCATATAAAAGTAACTAAAATACCAAATGTTCATGTTTCTATGTTCAACTGTTTTGGAATAATCTGAAAAATACCATCTTCATGGGTTCCCTATTAGGGGACTGTAGCTCCTTTAGGGGGCAATTTCCGATACTTGTTTATTAAACAAATTAGTATTATTTTCCGATGCAGATTCCACGGTTTTCCTTTGGTCACCTAATTTCGGGACACCCTGTATAATGGATGTTATAAATTCGTGGCGAACCATTGAGAGCCTGGAAACGGTAAGAGATACGAGGAAGTTTAAATTAGGGCAAAGTTGTACAATTGACTGCCGATCAATATGCCGTCAAGAAGATTCGTGTATTCCGACTACTTCCGAAGATATTGGAAAAACCCTAATTCGGCGTTTTGAATTGATCTGTTTTCCTGCCTTTATTTAAATACATAATTGAAAACAAACTTAACATTCGCATTGCCCCTTTTTCTCTTATATTAGACTGTGATATCAGATTTCGAATCCAGCGTTTCGTCTTTGGGCCCCATCATCAATTTTTATTTAAATGCGGACCTGGATTTTTTATTTCATTTTTGAAATCACCAAGGCTGACTGCATTATATTGTTGCATTACTTTGATTAGGATTCAACATTTTCAGCTTAGAAACATCTTACAATAATGTTTTTGTTTACTTTTTTACTTAGTTTATTTCCTAATGATCCTAAGATAGCGTACGAATCCCCGTAAAACATTTTTCTGTGTTAATGTTAAATTATAGGGATATAATATTACACATCGACTATAAAATATTATGACGATTTTATTTAGGACGTTTAAAAAACATTTCCATTCGCACGTTGCTATGCATCGACTTTTTCCACTAATACTCATAATTTCTATTTAATTGTTATTTCTGTTTTGAACAATTAGAAATTAACAATAAGCTCAAATTACATAAAAAATTCTTTCCACCTTTAAAAATATTTAAGAATTGTTACTTTGTTGTCTAATCCCAGAACGCTTAGATAAAATCAACTTCTTTATCGTAGCTTACCATGAAAAAAAAACAAATAAATTATGGCGAATATTTATAAGTGACATGGGTTGATCTTTTAAAAATCTAAAATGGGATTTTCTACTGGGGAAAAAAGTGATATGATAAAAGTGGATTAGGTACAGCTGTAACAGATACTCAGTAACAGCTTCGCAAAGGTATCTTCAGAAAGACAGCAGCCCGACAAAAGAACTGTTCAAAAATTGGATAGAAACCTACGCAAACACGGCAGAATTGAAAAGCCGAGAAAAAAATATGGTAACCGTAACCGTGTAACAGAAGCAGAATCGCACAATGTTTTACGCCAGGTCTGTATTTAAAAGTAAACATGAAGTTAATACATTAGAAGAACTGAGAGCTAGGATTATTGAAGGATTTAGATCAATAAGGAGAAGGGTTATTATTGTTGTTTTTTTACGCTAGGAATTAAAATTATTAAAAAAGGATCTTCAAGTTATTGTAGGGTGATTTTAGAATAAATATAAGAAAAACAAACAAAAACATTATTGTAAGATGTTTTCGTTAGCTTAAAATGTTCCTAATCAAAGTAATGCGACAATATAATGCAGTCAACCTAGGTGATTTCAAAAATGAAATAAAAAATCCAGGCCCGTATTTAAAAAAAGAATTGGGGCCTAAAGACGAAACGTCGGATTGGAAATCTGATACCACGGTCTTATAGAGTGGCAATAAGAATGTTACATTTGTTTTTAATTATCTATTCAAATAAAGGCAGGAAGGCATATGAATTAAAAACGCCAAATTAGGGTTTTTTTCGAATATCTTCTGAAGTAGTCGGAATACACGAATCTTCTTGACGGCATACTGATCTTCGTTAAATTGCGCAACTTTGCTCGAATTTGTAACACCCTGTATATAGGGTATGAAATTCTGAGCGAAATAATAAATTAAAATTGTGACATGGTATTTTAGTTTTTGTGTAACATATTAACTTTTAAATATTGTTGATCAAGAATTTAGATGATATTATGGTTTACCTGAACTCGTAATTGTAATCTCCTGTTTACATGTTCCATTTGTTTTTGTCTTGCTTCTTGCTGTTTAAGTCTATGCACTTCGCTTTTAAGACATTTGATGTATTCGACTGAAGATTTTAAGATGGTGCCCTTATTTGGACGAACATCCCTTACGATTTCGTAGTAGGGGTCGTTAGTTTTCGGTAAGAGGGTCCCTAGTTCTTTTATTCGATCGTTAATATTAAATCTTCTTCGACGTTCGACTAAAAAAAAAATCATTTAATGATGTATTGCTAAAACCTTTTTCAACAAGTAGTCAGCTATGAAACTTATTTCTCCCTAGGTGCATAGTTCTTCGATGAGTGAGGGTGAGCAACCAAACCTTCACAAAATAAGCCTGGGGATTATCATATTGTCAACATGACTATTTGCGTAATTTATTTTTATGAAACACATCAGTGGTAAATCTTTGTCATTTTTATGTCATTATTTTGGATTAAATTATCAACAACTACTGTTTATTAAATCATTGTGCTACACGTGTGAAGAATCAGGCTAATGTTCGTGTTTATTTCACTGATAAGGTAAACAATGATAAGCTGTAGGTTTATGGGTGTCCGTACACTACACGAACTTAAAAGAGTTGACCGGGTAACCTCCGTATGAATCTAGGAAAAAAAACCCCCGGAAAAAAAACCCCGGAAAAAATACCCCCGGAAAAAATACCCCCGGAAAAAAAACCCCCCGGAAAAAATACCCCCGGAAAAAAAACCCATAGGAAAAAATACCCCCGGAAAAAAAACCCCGATATAAAAACTTAGAACACGCGTGCGGAGTATACGAAGGTACGTAAAACTGGCGTCTACAGACAGGAATATCACTCTTGCTTCCTGGCTTCCTGGCTTCCGCATGCGCACATAATGCTGTAACTAATAATTATAGACTTTATTGGTTAAACAGGCGCTAACACGGCATCTAATCCACCTTTTTGGTTGCAATTCGGTATATGCTAGATATAAAAAAATTGTAATAATTATAGACTTATATTGGTTAAACAGCGCTAACACGGCATCTAATCCACCTTTTTTGTTCATATTCGCCTTTTTCAAGTTCACCGGCCAATTATTTACCAGACGCTAGTCGTATCGTTCTCTCTGTACCCGTTTGGTACAGCTTGTGGAGTTTCTTTTATATTTTTTTCCTATGGGTTTTTTTTCCGGGGGTATTTTTTCCGGGGGGTTTTTTTTCCGGGGGTATTTTTTCCGGGGGGTTTTTTTTCCGGGGGTATTTTTTCCGGGGGTATTTTTTCCGGGGTTTTTTTCCGGGGGTTTTTTTTCCGTTTACCCCTCCGTATATACATGTTTTCAGAAGAAAATGTAGGGGAAATAGATTTTATGATTATGATTTAAAAAGCTCAACTTTGTGAAGGAACGTTTAGACCCGTCAATTTAATTTTTAATTTTAACGATTTTCCAAATTATTTTATACTGCTTTACCAACAAAAGCTCACCAAAAAAAAATGGATTTGGTATATCAGTAAGCTCTGGAAAACACTAGCATTCCAGTTGCATCAGACGATACTTTTTAACAGAATGGGTATACAGGTAGAAATGTCTGTCAATTATTTGAGGGCCCGATGAATAAACTGATTATAATAGATAGGATAGAAACTCTAAGAAGAAGACGATATCATATCCACACCTTTAGCATTGGTACTGATATACCTACGGTGGAATACACTAGGTACTCATACATAATATCATGATGATGCCAAATTAGGACATGTGTTTTTAAATCAACGTTTTAATACGTTAGGTGTATTGTCATATGAAATGGCGTGTACCCGATAAAAACTTAAGTGCCAATAGAAAAATGCTTATCACTTTTTAATTATTATACTATTCAAGTTGCCGCCTATTTGAAGTGGTTAGTGTCCGGGTAGACAACAAACATGAGACGCGTTGTTGTTCTCTAATTTCTTTAAAATTATTTTGACGTATCTACAGGCTGATACAAATAAAGTGTTCAACATTGGCAACTATATTATTATTAAAGACGCAAAATTGTTTAATATGCAGCGTGGGCAAAAAGAATTAAACCCCCAACATTTTCATAACCATGTATATTCTCGAAAAACGCTCGAACCCGTCGATTTTATTTATCATTTTTACTGACTGACGTCATCATTAACTTTTTAAATGAAATACCCCAAATTTTATTCGATTTTTGAATTCAGAAAAGTTTTGTATACAGCGTGGACAAAAAGAATGGAACACCCCCAATATTTTCATAACCATGTACATTTTCGAAAAATGCTTGGACCCGTCGATTTTATTTATTATTTTTACAAATATTGAGAGTTTTTGGTATTATACAGGATTGCTCAAGAAGTCGGGGCACACGTCAACTTTAATTTTTAAAATAAAATACCCCAAATTTTATTCGATTTTTTAATTCTACTTAAATTTCTGAATATTTTTCATGTAACATACCCTATTTCGATATTCAGCTGTTTTCGATATATCACAGTTTAAACAATAATAATTAACAACATTTAAGTGGTAGGTTTATTAGGTAAAAAGAACAGCTTTTAAATCTGACTATAAAAAGTAGAGTACTTAATTAAATGTTCAAATTGATGGCCATTGACAATTTGGCAGTATCCTAAACGTAAACAAATTCGTTTTGAACGTTCCCAATAACCTGTTCAGGAATTTGTCGAATTACATGTTGTATTATCAGTTTTAATGTCTGTAAATCCGATGGCTTGTTCTTGTACACTCTTTCTTTCAAGAATAAATCTAGGGGTGTTAAATCGGGTGAGCGAGCTGGTCATTCTATTTTTCCCCTTCTACCTATCCATCTATGTTGGAAAACCTCGTTTAGGTATTCTCGTGCCCGTGCGGCGTAATGAGGCGATGCACCGTCTTGTAGCCAAATGATTCTTTTAGGACTATCTTGTTCATCGGTATCTGGATATAGGCCAGCTAAAGCAGGAACTAATTCAAACTGTAAAAACTCTAAATACCTCTCCCCGTTTAACGTTTCTTCGAAAAAGAAAGGTCCTAATATTCTGTTACGTAAAATTCCGGCCCATACGTTTAGCTTCTGCGGGTGAGGATTCTCTGTCCACCAATACCTACAGTTATGTCGGTTGACTGTTCCATTAAGACAGAATGTAGCCTCATCAGTAAATAAAATATTATGCGCGAAATTTCCGTAATTATTGCAGATGTTTCATCCCTATTTAGTTCGTGGACAAGACAAATTTTGTAAGGATGATATTTTTCCGTATGAAGAATATTTTGTACAGATTTATAATCAATATTTTGAATCCGACCCACTTGACGAGTGCTGGAATGGGGATCGTCTTGATACGACAGTAAAACATTTAATCTAGTTTGATCACAAACTTTGGACGGCCACTTTTTAGTTTATTGCGCACAGATCCAGTGTCTGTAAATTTTAAAACTATCTTACTTACTATAGACCTTGATATCGGCATTCGCTCTCGATAAACATTATTAAAAAGTTCACATACTTCAAATGTAGATCTCTTTCTATCGCCATAGCCAACCATCATGAGGATTTCTATGCGCTCTCTTTCACTTAAGTGCATTTCACTTAAAACGTGTCGTTCTAACAATACAACGTAACTTTTTTTGGCAATACTGTCACTTAAAATAAAATGACAGTGGCGAAAAAGTATAATAATGTGCTTGGTTACCAGGGTTACTACAATAGAGGTAATAAGTTTCCGTATTTTCTTCCCTATTCATTAATTCCATGAAAATTGCCATCATTATTGTTTAGTTTGTGATATATCGAAAACAGCTGAATTTCGAAATAGGGTATGTTACATAACAAATATTCAGAAATTTAAGTAGAATTAAAAAATCGAATAAAATTTGGGGTATTTTATTTTAAAAATTAAAGTTGACGTGTGCCCCGACTTCTTGAGCAATCCTGTATAATACTAAAAACTCTCAATGTTTGTAAAAATAATAAATAAAATCGACGGGTCCAAGCATTTTTCGAAAATGTACATGGTTATGAAAATATTGAGGGTGTTCCATTCTTTTTGTCCACGCTGTATACAAAACTACTAGTATTTTTACCGCTCTTTAAGATAGAGGACTGAAAAGCAATTCAGTATCCTGTTTTCTAGGTTTAAATACAACTTGTTTAAATGAAAGCCTCTGTATATTATATATTTTTCTCTAAAAATTTCAAATTTTTTCCAAAATAAACCTATAAAAAAGTTTCTCCTAGTGTTAAAAATAAGTTGGCAGAATCTGTTTTTTGAACAGGATGGCGCACCTGCCCTATTCAATTGCCTCCCCGGTCATCAGACCTAATCCCGCTTGAATTATTTTTGTGAGGTTATTTAAAGAGAAAGATAAAATAAGGTTGTTTTATTTGTCTGTTTATATGAAATTTGTAAATCTATCTTAATTTTTTGAGTTTGAACTTCATAGTTAACCCCATTAATTTTTTAAAAGAAAATTCATTATAAGCTTTCTATTTTACATTTGTTATGGGTTATACATGTACGTATAAAAACTTAAATCTTTTATAATATTAACAAATATCTTTGTTTTTCTTTCAGAGATCTATTCTCAGACATGTTCGCGACCCCCAAGAGCTGCAAAGTGATGTTTTGAACACCATCAACAGCAGTGGTTTTTTGAAACGAAATGGTAAGTTATGCAGCACACATTTTTTTGTAATTGATTATTTTTTTTGTTAAGAAATCACTTACTCATATTGTGGTTATCTTTTTTCTGACGATCTTTGGCCATAGCATGAATTTCTTGTTCACTAAGTAGAAAGGGCTCGTTTTTTATATTTAGGTCGTTAGCTAAGGAACTGTCTGATGTTTTAAAGCCGTCAGAGGCCAGGGAACTCGATTCCAATGATAACAAATCGTCTATTAATTCTTCAGCCTGAAAAAAGATAATGTGTCAAAGAATGGAAAAATACGGGTAGTATTATACAATATACAGTAGTGCTTCTGTGAGTACTAAGTACCCTCTTCTCCCTTCTGCTACCTTTAGAATGGAAAATTTGTCAAGTGTTTGAATTTGTTGTTATTTTATTAGTCAAACTGGTTACTATTTTGAAATAAGCAGATAAAAAAATTGAAATCACGCAAAATAACACATTTGTGACGATTACAGAATGCATCATAAACTTTAAAATTATTAATACAGTGTTACACAGATTAATGTAAAGCGAAACAAATTTAAAACAAGGCCGCCATGTCTTTCGATATGTCCAAATGAATATTTCCTTGATAAGAGCTACTAATCTTTGCAATTTTCGTAATTATCTTAGCGGAAAGAAAACTTTACTTAAACTAAGATAACAAATTTAAACCATTCCAAGCATAGCCTGGAGTTAAGTTTATTCATTATCTTAAAATAAGGCTAGTTATATTTTAGTACTTCTCTTAAAGAATCAATCCTTATAATATACCGGTCTAAGAGATGACATCCTTGAATATAAGCGTTTAAATCTGAATATACTGTGTACAAGTATTTATATATTTATGTCAAGTATATGTGTTTTTGCTTCAAGGACATAAGTCTTTGTTATTGCTTTGAGTTAAAGACGGCATTCTCGAATCAAGACAAATAAATTCAATGAAATTGTTCTAAGTCCATATGACTTGGTGCAAGAATCTGGACGGCTTTAGATGTTTGGTGTTTGTTTATAAATGTATGTTTTCAATATTTTTACACGGATGT
This sequence comes from Polydrusus tereticollis, assembly GCA_963920685.1. Taxonomy (NCBI): domain Eukaryota; kingdom Metazoa; phylum Arthropoda; class Insecta; order Coleoptera; family Curculionidae; genus Polydrusus; species Polydrusus tereticollis. The sequence goes on from OY987335.1 coordinate 7,461,127, forward strand.
ATTTGTCCTAGCTATACACACAGTAAAAAGATTGTATGTAAATGCCTATATCATTCTCTTAGGCTAAGGGCCAATTACTTTGGCACAAAGAACTTTATCTTTGTTAAAAATGTATCTTTATTAAAAGTGCCATTTTATAATGAACATAATCAGAAATGACCAAAGACACAGAAACCATATATTAAGAGTGCATTCACTCTAAATAAGATTATTACCTTCAGATTAAGTAACTTAAAGTCTAGATAATTTATGTTCTTGTGGCAAGTGCTGGATTTTATCAGTGTATCAAAAAAATTAGGCCTAACTTTGGAAATTAATAACATATCTGATGCACTGATAAAAAAAGGGTGTTTTGAGCCAAGGTATTTGACTCTCTTGATCAATACTCTCTTATTAGAAGATAAGTACCCGAAATGTCTTCTTACAAGTGAACAGAGGGTTTTGAATTATTTTTGAAACTCTCGCTTTTCATATTTTTTCGGATCGGTCATTCTCTCTCTCATTTTAGAAATAAATATAAACAATACTTTAAGCCAAATGCGATTCAGTGTACTGAAGGGGTTTTGGACAGAATTTCTGAAGGATTCATGACAAGAGAATTTTTTTTCATTTATAATTTATTTATTTAAATTAACGATGGACCTCGACAAATTAATAAAACATTATTTTGGTGCGAAAAGAACTTTGCTCTTGAGAATTTGCGGTAACATATGCCAACTTTCCGTTGTGTGCGGCTGCGGACCTATTTGTCTGATTTTTGGGTTATAAATCACCACACGAGCAATGGTACATATTTTTTAAAACCCCTTATATGCACAACCATTAATTTTAATTAATTTCAGCATATTATGATTTTAGTTTTTAAAGAGCTACTTGATCACTTTCTGTTAAATCCGACAGGGTAAAGTCTGTTCAGAGATATAAGAATGTGACTAACTGATCCCTATTAGGAAAGACTCGGGCCAGCTGTAAAATTAAAATATGGCCGAACAGGTCCGTATTTTGCTTAGAATTGAATCATGGTTTGTAATAAAAATAAGTAAGACATTAAATAATATTTTATTTATGTTTAAATGTGTAATTACAAGTTGATTTATTATTAAAAATTATATTTATGATTACAAAGATATACAAATTATTCACTTCGTATATCAATATCACTCTCGCTATCGTCATCTGTTCTTATTATTATTTGTGCTATATTGTTTATATGGATATAGGATTTTTCCACTTTTTCAACGTTAAATGTTAAAAACTTCAGTTTCTATAAGCTCAAGTACACTGGAGTAATTAGTAGGGCAAATATTGTTACGACGAATGGCAGATTTCAGTTGGTGCCAAACGTGTTCGATGAGATTAAATATACAATGGTATGGTGGAAGCCTTAAAACTGTATGCCCTAGATTTTTTGCATATTTATCACAGAAGTATTCCTTTTGTAGTTTTAAACTTTGTAAAACCTCAATTAATTGCCTTTTTGTGTAATCTTTCTGAAAATAACTGTCATTATCATACATGTAGTTTTGGATTGTTGCTTTTGTGTCATTTGAGGAGAGAGCCTTGGTCACCTGCTACTATAGTAGCTTTCATTGTCCATTGCAATTACGCTATTCGGAGGTTTATTTTTAAACCAATCTTTAAATAAATCAGCAGTGGTGTCCTCATGGTAATCCGGAGAAGAATCTTTAATGTTTTTTGCAGACAGAGAAAGTCCATTTGGAATCCATCCGTCTTTAGATCAAGCATGCAAAATCGTAAATCGTTTACCTCTTTTTGATGGCGCACTTGTTTTACACATGTCGCTTGAGTCAACCCAACCCTTTTCCGGGGTATCATATGTGTCGAACCAGGTTTTATCCAAGTAAATAATCGGCCTTTGCTGATCTCTGTAAATCCTAATTTGTTGTAGATATTCGAATCGCCATTCCCGAATTCTACTGGATTTCATTAAAACGTGTCTTTTGTTAATTTTTTTTAAATCTAAAACCCATGTGTTGAATACACTTCCATAACGTTGTTCTGTCACATTTAACGCCGGTTTCATCTTTTTCAAGCCTCTTAATTAAATTATCTAATGTAGGCACGCTTTGTTCCTCGTATAACTTGTAAATTTTACGCCGTATTATATCTTGATCACTTCCATCTACCTTCGAGAAAATGCCAGTATCGGTTCTTTTTTTCCTCGCTAAAATGGGATTATTCACAATTTTCCATACAGTTGATGTTGGAATATTTGTTAATGAGGCCGTTTCTTCTAACGCTGCTTGCTTGCTAACCGCGCGTTTAATGAGAGTTGAATAAACATTGTTTATAACTTCCTTAGTTCCAAAGTGTTTTCTGCTATTCGAGGGAGGTTATCTCCTGAGATACATTGGGCTCGCACATGTTTTCCATGACTCACACGATTAAACAAACGCTGTATTACACACGAGGTAAGTATAATTACTAAGCTTAAAACTAACTAGAGTGGCTATATATAATATACAGTCTTTAGAACATAATTTGTTTTATGGGATTAACCCTCTCATTTTGAATCAGGTAAAAATCGGTTTAAAATCACCAAACTATTACTTTAATAACGAAATTACGTCTTCCGGATTTGCAGTTTACTTTAAGACATTTTTAAATACGGACCATAATTTACCTGCATTCATTCATTCATTCATTGTTTGTTTATGGCCACCTTTGGATAATCCCATTTAAAGGCAAAGTGTACCTTTCTTATATCTCTGGACAGGCTTTACCTACTTTTATTAAACTAATGTTTATATACGTGGACCCCTCATAAGTTGTCTAATAATAGCAATAAAGGATTTTTATTTACCGCGATGAAATCAGCAAATCAAATTGCATAATCACATAAAATCGCACAAATGATTGGTAAATAAAGGTACTATGGTAGATAATAAATACCGATTCTTCCCCATAATAATACGCTCAAGATAAGTGGCTATTGCATAGAAACGAGTTAAGATTGTGGTGTTTAAAGAAAATTCGAGAACACATTTTATTTCTTTTTTACTTTAAAACTACTCAAAATATTTATGTTTCTGGGTAAGAGAATATAACAATTAATATAATAAGATAATAAATTGATTGTTTAACTGACGCCTGTAATTTTTGATCCGCAAAATATAAGAAATATAGGTAATTATATCCAATAAAAAATATCTTTTGTCTGTATACTTGCCCATACTTTTAGATGGTCTCATTTTAAGTACATTGCGGTATTATTTACTTTGCTGCTACACATACACTACATACAAAAACATTTTTATTATATTTACCCACACTACCGAACTCACTGACCAAACAAACTCCGTAACTCCATCAAAAGCCATTTTATTTGGAACATGCCTTATCACACGCCTAACATTTTCCTATTTCTAGCACCGAAATGGTCTACTTCTAGTTATTTCTGCTGTTTCTGGTTCTTAAATTATTAACCCTCTTAATATCCCCATTTCGTGTTCGGTGTTCTTAATAATGCTTATTATTTTTTTATTGATCCTATTTAAATGATATGTTAAAAGCAATGAATAGGTGCATACATATAAACACGTGTATGCGTAAAGACTTAGTTAAATCACTTTGACTAAGAGCATTGTAATTTTTTAGTTAATAAAGTGTTCAACAACAGAAGGAATTTTTGTACTTATAGATACTCATATAACAAACTTGAAAATATTTTATACGAGGTGCACAAAAATATGTTTCTGTGGGCCTCTCCAAAAAATACCATAAGTCACTTTTTTCAAAGGAAACACCCCGTATATTATTAACCCAGATTATAGGGCAGAGAATTCCATACCTATGTTAATTCGTTTTTGTCTTATAAGGATATCTATTGATAAAAAATTAATGTTCGCTCTAAAAATTTAAAACTAATATAAATAGGTTACCATGACAGGTTGGTTCAGAAAGAAAAATAAACATAGTAAAGTTTATTCACAAATATAAGAAACTGACCGAATGCATCTTATTTATTTCCACCCAAATAGGGGTATTGACACAATGCCGACTGAGCTAAGACCGTCTTAGAAAATACATAGTATTGAAATATTTAATTTAGCAGCAAATAAATATGAAACTGATGTTCATTTAAGTTTATTAAATTCAAAATATAAAAATAGAATTATGGTCCTACACTTATCTACACTTATGCTAAATTATTATATTAATTAATAAATGACCTAACTAAATCTAGTTCACTATCGCTATCATCATCTAAAGTAATAATAAACCTTTCTGTTGCATTCCTAATACAAATGTAACTTTCTTCTACTTTCTTTACATGTTGTACGCAGTTTTTCCAGTTCACCTCAGAAATTTTTTTAGTTTCATCATGAATTAGAGTTAATACACTAGAATTAAGTGTGGGTGAAATATTATTGCGACGAATTTCAGCTTTAAGTTGGTGCCATATTTGTTCAATAGGGTTAAATATACAGTGGTAAGGCGGTAGCCGCAATACTATGTGCCCCATGCTTTTCGCAAGTTCATCGCAGTAATATTCTTTTTGAATAGACATACTTCTTAGCACTTCTAATAGGTCTTTCTTTCTATATTTTTCATTAAAATATATATCATTATCAAACATATATTCTTGAATTTTGGCTTTTTAGTGTCTTTTGAAGAAGGAGCTTTGTTTAATTGTCTACTATGATAACTAGCGTTATCCATAACAGTGACACTATTTGGTGGAATGTTCTGCAATAATTTAGTTTCAAACCAATTTTCAAATAACTCCGCTGTTGTGTCTTCTTCAGTCTCATTGCTTTCACAAATCTCACTAGAACGCCAAAGACGAAACTATTTCAGAAAACAAACTAAACTCAGCAGTGTACGTTGACAGACTAAAATCAAAAAGAACCCTGGTTTGTCCGCATTTTTATTTACCTGAGTACGGTACTTAAAATTTATTACGCCCATATCGTGTCACAGAACTGGTTTATTGTTGTTTATTATATTTTGAATACCCTAATAATAGCAGTCATTTAGGTCGGTTTCTTATATTTGTGAACACACTTTACATACATACATACATTTTGCTCTCTGTTGCTTTCCTTTTGGTCTGTTTAATACACATATTTTTAATTTTTTTTTGTGAATCAGGGGGTGCAGGGCCCCCTGTCCCCTCTTTCTACGCCCATGAATGATGCCTTGTGTCCAAAGCTATTTAATTTTTTGTAAAAATAAAACTAATTAATTTCGTATTTTACATCGACGAATCTTCTGCTAGCGAATTTTTTGCAGTTAAAATAGTTAATCGCTGTTTTAAAACAGCTCAAGGTTGTGTTATAACTATGATATGGAGTGTACTGGATACATTTTTTGGCACTGATCTCCAATACAATCCAGCTTTATTATTTTATCACCTTTGACACTTAGTTGTTTTTTGGACTCTTTCCCTTGCGGTTTTTCTGTTACACATGCTGTAAAAAACGAGAAAAATTATTTAAAAGCTTGGTCAATTTTATGTTTGTTGCTCAAGTAAAAATGGCTCGCCACGACCCTGAATAATTCATTACCTAATAATACTAAATATTTTTTTATCTATGAATGAATGGTTACCACAAATTACGACACGGGCCATGAAATGCTATTTTCTGATCTTCATGGGTAATTGCATTACAATTTCATGATTTAACAATTAAAATATGTAGACCTTACTCTACTACTAAATAAACATTGGTAAAAAATCAAGCATACACTTTTTTATTGTTTATACTAATTAATAATACAGACAGGTGCGCTCCACTACACCCACACGGTCATTTCGCAGAAGATAACCAGCATTTTTATTTTCTCGGTTGAACATTGACTTTCACCCCACCATGATAGGAATTTTTGCGAAGTTGTTTAGTGGTCTCATGTATAATGTAGGTCTGAATTAAAAAAGAAAGTGATTAGACTTACTATAGTAAATGCCAGTAAGTAACTAAATATACAGGGGAGGCAAAATCCGAAGAATTGCTGGAAATATTTTATTCAAATTTTAGGATGCCAATATGGAGACCATGATAAATTTTTACATTTTGTAAGGACAGTAAATTTAGGATATTAAATGGACATTCAACCTTACATTCCTGAATTAGAATTTATCAGAAGGTGAAATGGAAATTTTCCTAAAATATGCCGGATAACACTGATGACCCATTTTTAAACGAATAATGGTTGTAACAAAGTGTCTGGAAACGGGTTACTCTTTATGCCAGTATTTTGTCGGAGTACTTTTATTAATAGTGGTAGATATGCAAAAATATTCCCATTTTTCTTTCCATTTGTTCATTAGAAGAGATTTCAGTATAACGTGTGCATCGCTTAAGAACAGTGTATTATTAGTAGGTACACCGTCAAATATTCTCTCATTGGCTAGTAAATCGACATATTCATTACCAGTTAGACTGATATGTGCTTTTACCCAAATAAATGTTACATGCTTCGTAATGAATTATGGCGCAATAATTTTCTAATATCCCATTGCTATTATAATTCCAAGGTGTTATATGAGCAAGAACCTTTAAAACTGACATGGAATCTGATAGTATGACAAATTGTTGATTCATATCTTTCAGTGAAGATTCAAGAGCTTTACGAATGGCCATAGCTTCTGCTAAATGGCTGTTCAACTAAACCATTCAAAACAGCGTAATTCTATGATGAATTAATCTGGAGCACGTTAAAATATGGTGATTCATATCACTCACTTCACCACACTCACAATTGTCATGGTTGAGTAAACCTATTTTTCTTTATTATTAAGGGTATTGAGCATGATCGGTTCCTATTCCAGTAATTACTCTTATAAAATTTCTTTATGAAATAAGCTCTTAAGTATGCCTTTAATCTGGCTCAGAGGTGTTACTATTGATGTTGGTTCTTTGGCCAGTTTATCTGCGATCTAATTTCCCCACAATTCCTATGTGTGCATGCTCTCACCCACACAAGAGCAATGGTTTCATTTGAGTTTATCAAAAGATGGTAAGTACTTAAGATGTCTTTAACTAGATAATTGGCAGGCGGGATATATATACAGTTTGCTATTTTGCTTAGCGCGCTCTTACTATCCGAAAATATCACAAAAAGATAGTATATTCTAAGGAGTATTTAAGTGCCAGTTCGGCAGTGTATATTGGAGTGCTGTTGGGTAATCTGTATTTTCTGGAGATCTGTTTACTTGCATCTGTAAAAATATGTCCATATTTGACCATTTTGTGCACGTTCAAATTTTTTAAGAAATAAAAATGAACTTAAGAACATAATCTTATTAAAAACATACCACATCAGTTTTAATAACCTTATTAAGCAGTTCCGTACGTTCATTGAAATGGAGGGTCGACACAGTGGCGTATCTAGCAGTGTTCCGTGTGTTCCGGGAACACAGGCCCGTGCCCCGTAGGGGCCCGGCCCTCGCTAATGTCATAAAGTATTTTAGAAACGAAGCGGTTAGCAAGAGACCGTTCAGGGCCATGCACAAAAAAAAAAAACAACAGAAAGACCTAGGTAAGTATTATTATTATTTTTGGCGTGTAAAATATACACGTCACAGTTTTGTAAATAAACCATATAAACCTGTGCAATACCTTCCGATTAAACTCTCGCAGGTCTTAATGCGTGTTGTTGATGCCACTTTAACATTAGCGTCTTCTAATTTGCCTTTTCGAGGTCATGATGGAAGCCTAGACTCGAAAAATCCTGGAGTTTATTTATCAATAATTACTTTACTGTCAAAATATGATCAAGTTTTAAAGACTTTGTTAGAAAACAAGAAGAAAAATTCTGTAACCTATTTAAGTTGAACTATTCAAAACAAAATTATTCAAATATTGGGGAATGCTGTTAAAAAGAATACATATAATTAAAAAAATTAAAAATACTTCTTTTTTTCGTTAGTTTAGTACAGTATAATTTGTTATTTTGTTTTGTTTTTTATTTAGGTATTTATTTACTCTTACAAATACTTACATTTAAAATGTAATTAAAAGTATCAGTGTATTTGTATCTTGACTTTTTAATAATATAAAGATTACGTAAATTAAAAAACGGAAAAAAAAACTCATCACTACCTAAGATAGGAAAAATTACACAAAAATTTAAACGAGTCTGGCTGTTTTCGTGATTTTCTGTTGTGTTTTTATTTTTCTTACTTGAAAACCAAGCATCATCAATGAAAAAAGGGCGTGGCACCTAAAAATTTTTTGCCTGCGGCGCTATTTTCTTACAACCCCTCCCGAACTCATTTTATGGTTGCGCCACTGGGGGCCCGACTAAGATTGTGGAACACAGGCCCGGGGCTGGGTTAATACGCCACTGGGTCGACACGACCTACCTCACTCTGTAAAAGGCCCAAATACAATAGAAAGTGGGTTTTCATTTCATCAACCAGTTATAGGCGTGCCTTCGGCATCAGACCTTTGAGTAGCCATATTTTTCTAAAGTCTGCATTAAATGAAAATCATAACTGGAGATGGCCGGCACAGTATTCATTTACATACGTTAGAACTGGTTTCGCTTCGAATTCAGTCTGTGCCGGCGAAATTGGAAGTATGGGTGTAGCAGATCTACCGTTTATTTATTCTACCACGCCTCCACTGTACAGTTGACGACATTTAATTTCGTACACTAAACTGTGACACTGTAAATGCAACATTTTTACCTTCGTTACCTTTGTAACGTGTTAATTGTTATCATGATATCTGTCAAAGTATTGTCATCATCTTATTTGATTGAAGAAATGCCTCATTAGGGTATTATTAAAAAAGCAAGAATAATATGTTTAGAAGAACTAGGGTGGTCTTATGGAAGAATAGCTTATCATTTTAGAGTACCTAGAAGTACTGTTCAAGGAATTGTAAAAAAATGGCGCTATCATCAAACACTTCAAAGGTCTGTTGGGTCAGGTTTAAATAATAGAAAATCATCAAATGAAGAAGACCAAAATTTGGTAGAGTATTTAAGGCACAATCCATTTGAAACTGCAGTATCCGCTATGCACAGAACAGGGTTCCCGGCTTCATCTAGAACTGCGCAACGCCGAGTAAGACATTGTTCCGAATTAAGAAATCGAGCAGCTGCATCCAAACCGTTTTTAAAAATTGTGATAAGGAACAAAGAATTGGTTTTGCTATGCAATATTTACCAGAAAATGAATTTTTTTTTTGGCAAAATGTTATCTTTTCCGATGGGAAAACTTTTCAGTCTACATATAATGGAAGGATTCGAGTATATAGACCACCAAATTCCTGATATTATGATGAGAAGTATACTCAAAAAAAGCAAACCAGTGGACGCTTCTCGGTTAATGTGTGGGCATGGATAAGTGTTCACGGTGCAGGTGTATGCTGAAATATTGGTGGAACATTAAACGGTAATATATACCTTCAGATTTTGGAAAATGTTTTTCATCCTTCTGCCGCGATAGTTTTTGAAGGAAATAACTTTATATTTCAGCAGAATAACTGCCCTGATACTGCAAGAAATGTAGGTAACTGGTTTAGAGAAGACAACGTAACATGTCTGCCTTGGTGCTCAAGAAATCCTGATTTAAATGCAATTGAAAATGTTTGGGGATTGATGGTAAAAGAAATGTATAAAATAAATTTTAAACCACAGAATGAAATAGAGTTATTTGATAAAATAGAAGAAATTTGAGAAGGGCTAACTCCGGATTACACCAGAAGTATTATTTTGTCAATTCCAAGAAGATTACGATTAGTGTTAGAATCCAATGGCACAATTATTTACAGCTATGTATATAACTGGTGTTCTATCCAGGTATAAGCCGCAAGGTGAGAAACCCGTTTTACCCAATTTTGTTGTAATTGGGTTATGTATGGGTGGAGTTTATGAATTTATATGTCGTTAATTGTACAATCGACATTTTTTGCAATATTTCGGTGTTCAGGTGCATTAAATATGTTAAGTACAATTCATTTTTCGTTGATAGATAATGCACATTTTTAACAATACTAAAAAAAACGACTATATGTACTACGCCGCAAGCACTGCTCATACAGGTTTTTACTTTGCGGTGCCAGGTAACTTAAGTAATAACATTACCAGGTACCTTTGAAATTAAATCTATATAATACTTCTAAGAATTACTAATAAATATGTAGACAGGCAGGTACTCCCATGGAATGGCCACTTATCCTTATTTATTACTCAATCCCAATTTCAAATAGGGTATAGAAATATTTGCAAGTTTAGTAGAATGGCGTTTAACTAGAACTAAATACAAAATGCTGAAGGTAGTTGGATTTACCCAATAAAATTTGTATAAGTATACTCGGTCTATCTATCTTACAAACTCATTATAAATGCTAATCCCTAATGCCGATAAGACAGACCCAGCGGGTGATCGAATGAAAGCAGGGACGCACTCGTTGCTGATAGAATAAAAGGTTGCGCTGCTTTAAGATAATAATATACAGGGTGTCCCAACTTTATTTATACACGAAATATCTTCTTCCCTGTTCATGATATAAAAAAAGTTTCAAGAAAAATAGTTCTTGGTTTAAAGAACTACTTCTAGAGAAGTATAGTATACAGGGTGCCTCAAAAGTACTATTTTTAATATCAACTTTACTTTTTTAAATAGGACACCCTATATTTTATGTCAAATATTGCTTCTTCAAACAATTCTTTATCAAGAATCTATAATATGTTCTATGCCTAATGTGGTCCGTTTCCTAGATAATGGTAAGATTAAATTAGTATCAAAACTTTGAAAATGCTTTGAAATATTAGGTAAACAATAATTACCTATTACTATAGTAACAAACTAGTGACATTTTGAAATAAATTTTAACATTTCTAACAGTGATATAAATTTTTAACTAGAAGATAAGAGGTCAAAGTAGTAAGTAATTTTTATCGGTGTAGCCGAGTTGCTAGACGTATGCAGGTAAAATAAATTGAGATAGCCGGATTCCTAGACCGACATACACTAATTGCTAGACGGGGGGGATGGTCGAGTTCCTAGACGCGACCTTCATTACAGAGAGGTAATAAAAATCATTAGAGCCTGGAAAATTATATTTATGCTATTATTATGAGTAGATCGACTTAAAAAGGGCTGGTAAATAATTGGCCGGTGAACTTGAAAAAGGCGAATTGGAACCAAAAAGGTGGATTAGATGCCGTGTTAGCGCCTGTTTAACCAATAAAGTCTATAATTATTAGTTACAGCATTATTTAGTTGAGTTAAGCAATATAATGTTCCAAGTGTATGTAATTTTTGCCGTCTAGGAACTCGACAATGTTTTTCTAGCAATTCGTACATCTTCGTCTAGCAACTCGACGATTCCAAATTCATAATTTTGTTACCTACTCTCCACCGTCTAGCAACTCGGATACGGCCTACCCATTTTTATAACTATGCCATCACTTTTTACTCCGAACGAATATGTTGACATGCTGTTAATCTACGGCGAGTGCAAGAAAAAATCGCGGGATGCACAACGGTTGCACAGGGAGCTGTTTCCAGATCGTCCAACACCATCGCTTTGCACTTTTGCAAATGGGGAAAGAAAAATGCGAACGGGTTCTTTTCCTACCTCGAGGGGTTCACAACATGCTCGACCAGTAAGAAACGAAACTAACATAATAAATGTCCTTGCACTCATAGTACTAAACCCTCATGTGTCAGTAAGAGGCATATCAGAAGAAACGGGTATTAGCAAGACTTCAGTGCAGCGAATTCTAATTAATAACGGATACCACCCCTTTAAAGTTCATCTGGTACAAGCTCTACGGCCTAATGATTATGAAAGACGATTGGAATTCATCGCCTTTTTGACTACACAGTTAAATGAGGATCCACGGTTTCTCGCAAAAATTATGTGGAGTGATGAATCGCGATTCCACAATAACGGAATCGTGAATCGTCATAACATTCATTATTGGTCGGTTGAAAATCCACATTGGGTTCAGGAAACTCATTTCCAAAATATCTGGGGAGTAAATGTGTGGTGTGGTCTCTTTAATGGACGATTAATTGGGCCACACTTTTATGAAGGTACATTAAACGGTCAAAGGTATTTAAATTTTTTAATCGAGGTCTTACCAACGCTTTTGGAAGAAGTTCCCATAAACGAACGTTTTAATATCTGACTTCAACAAGATGGTGCTCCGCCACATAACTCCCGGATTGTATCAGATTATTTAGACAATAATTATGGGAGAAACTGGATTGGGAATCGAGGACCTGTCAGGTGGCCAGCACGATCGCTGGATTTAACACCTTTAGATTTTTATTTGTGGGGATATTTAAAGCAGGTAGTTTATACTGAAAAACCAAACAATTTGGAGGAATTAAAAAATAAAATTTCATGCGCCTGTAGAGAAATTCCAGCAGAAGTTATAAGGTCTGCCTGCACTACGGAACTCTTCAAAAGATACGAGATATTATTATGTCAGACCGAACATGGTCGTCACTTTGAACATCTCTTATAATATCATTGTTATTATTTTTTTTTATTTTACGTTCATTTTAAATGTATTTTAATTAATAAACACATAGCATAGAACATATTATACGTTTTTGATAGAGAAAAAAGTAAAGTTGATATTAAAAATTGTACTTTTGAGGCACCCTGTATACTTAAATGTACTCCCAGTAAAAGTAGTTCTTTAACCAAAGAACTATTTCTCTTGAAACTATTTTTATATAATGAACAGGGAAGAAGATATTTCGTGTATAAATAGAGTTGGGACATGTATATGTATAAAAGCGTGGAAAAAAATATTTTTTTTTATCTACCTGTATGCAACAAAAGTGTCGTACACAATTTTCCCAGCTTTTGTTTGGAATATTTTGCATCTTTGACTATACTAAAGCTGTCACAGAAGAATTTAAAGTTGGCGAAACATTATTCCTCCTTACTGATGATTTCAGCTGGTGCCATATATGTTCAATTGGGTTGAACATGCAATGATAAGGAGGAAGTCTTAACACGGTATGACCCATTTCTGTCACCAAAGTGTCACAATAATATTGCCTTTTTAATGAAAATGATTTTAAAATTTCGAGCAATTGCTTTTTTGTATAATTTTCCTCAAAATACATATTATTTTCCATCATATAGTCCTGGATGGTAACTTTTGTGTTATTGAAACACGGAACTTTATTTAACCTACGACTGTGGTAGCTCGCATCCATCACTATCACACTATTTGGTAATAATTTGATTTTAAACCAGTCTTCAAATAGTTCTGTCGTAGTATCATCGTGATAGTCAACAAAGGAGCCCTTTATATTTTCAGGTGATAAGGCCAAAGCGTTTGGCATAAGTCCGCTTTTTGTCCCAGCATGAATTATTGTTGTACGCTTACCTTTATTTGATGGAGCTTTGGTTCTGCATTGACCCGATAAATCCACCCAACCTTTATCTGAAACTTCGTGTGTGTCATACCACGTCTCGTCCAAATAAATAATATCCCTTTCATCCTGTCTATATCCATGGACTGCAATTAGGTATTCCATCCTCCATCTTTTTAACGGGGCCGATTCCATAATTACTTGTCGTTTGTTAATTTGTTTTCATTTTAAAACCGTTTCTTAAAAATACATTTCCTTAGAGTTTCACGAGAACACTCTATTCCTGTATCATCTTTTTTTAATATTTGCAATAGGGTTTTTAAAGTGGGGATCATTTGTTTCCTGTACATGGCATATATTTTTCTACGAATTATATCGACATCCGTCGCGTCCAGTTTCTTAGAAATAAAAGAGTCTTTCCTCTTTTTTCTCTCCACTATAGGTTTATTTACAACAAGCCACACTGGGCCTGCATGTCAAAGCTGCCGCTTCCTTCACTGCACCAAATTTTGAAAAACCACGTTCAAGAAGGGTGGTGTAAACGTCGAATATTACCTTTTTTGTGTCAACTGATAAAATATCACCCTTTAATTGGTTTTTATCACGATTTGAGATCCACTTGGCGTACTGGTTTCTTCCCACGGACGAAACGTTCTTAGATATCACGTTTAATTGGCAACAAATAACTTCTTGTCTAAACCAATACAAACATCTAACTGAATTTTAAAACCAAAAATCGGCATATTTGAATAACTAAAATAAACCTATTTTATTTATCCCTAATTATTTTAAGAAAATATAATAATATAATTGTCCAGAACTCACATAATAGGTTATTATGGCGGTAAGGGATTAGCATTGATAATGAGTTTGTTAAATAGATAGACGGACTCTACTTATACTTTTTAAAAGTAATTTTAACCGATAAATTATAAATTAAACCATTCCAATCAGGAACTAGATGTGACAGTTATCACTCATTAAACTGGATCAAAATTTTGATGGATCGGATGAGTGCACTTTTTTTAGTTGACTGCAAAATAAACAATTAAATAGAGTACAATTGTATGATGGATTAATAAATACTCGTACAATTTACACGCTAGCTAGGTTCGTCAAAATAGTATTATAGTAAGCTGATTTATAGCAAACAACCATTAATAAAATTTGATTATAATAATTGTTGCATAAACATCCTGTGGATAGCAAGATATTCTCACATAGAAAAAAAAGTAATTTTATTAAATGGCATAATTATTCCACATGGAAAGATCTTCATTACATTGAATATTTATTTATTCACTTGATTTATAAAAAAATTAGCTAGTATCGTTAACAGGAAGTACGCATTATTTAGAATGGTTTTGTCAATTTTCAGGGTTTATTTTTGGAGGGCTCTAACTGTATCCGTCTACCCCTTAGGTCTAAAAATAATGTCAATTTGATTTGCTTGATCCTTGTATTTAAAATGATATTTCATTTCGATTTTTTTGATATTAAAGCCTTGACACGCTGAACAGGTTTTGAATCATCCAGGTGTAATTGTGCGCGTAGCAGATAATACAAAAGTTATTAACCTACATTACGACACACTTTTCATATATCGAAACTTGTTATAACATTTATAATACAACTTTGTCACCTCGCATATACCCACATTTGCAATATTGTACTTGCATACAACTTGCACACATCATAAATGCTACAGATAAGGTATCTGCAATTTTTGCTTCGCTTCCTAAGCTTATTTCTATTGTTACGCCAGGGAATATTTAAATGATTCACAAAATAAATCAATTCGCACTCTCATAATAACGTCATTGTTAATGTTAATGAATGTCAGAGGGGCGTTAATTAAAAACTAATGATGAAAAAGTGACAAGACCGGAAAGTATTATTTTACAGGACGAGTCCTGAAAGCATGCGAGTCCTGTTAACGTACTTTCCGGATGTGTTATGTACAATATATTTTTTCAATCGAAACCAGTGGCGTACCGGGTGATATGTTATATTTTGACCACCCACCTAACTCACTCATTTGAAGAGATATCAAAAAAATTTAAGCACTAAAGTTGTAGGATCTGTCATGAGCTTTTAGGAAATGATATAAGACGAAACAAATGAATATCAAAAATTGCAAATATTTTACAATTTAATGTTTTCTTAAATGGAACACGCTGTATCTTATACGCTCTACTGGTAGAAAATTTTATTTTGGTTTCAAATATATATGGTAATGAGAAGGAAGCATTGGAAATTCTTCTCTATTTTCAAGGTAACATAAAATCGTTAGTTGTTGCTAGTTGATTGTGTAACTCAGATTTCAATGTTTCTCGAAAATTCACTGAATTCTATATGCGAAGCCATGGCGGATTTAGGCAAATCACCTCGGGATCACCCAATAGGAAAAATTTGTATCTTTGGGCTGATGTTAATCCACAAAAAATTCCGGAAACAAAAAGATCTGAAAGGCGTTCCTTACATGTATGGTGCGGTATATTAAATGACAAGATTATTGGTCCAATATTTCTTGAGAACAATCTGACAGGAGCAAGATATATGGAACTTTTAAATGCTTTAGAAAATCGTGTAGATGAGGTACCTTTAAACGTGGCTTACTCCATAATTTGGCAACAGGATGGCGCATAACGTTGCTCAGGTTACTGAACGGTTAAATTCCAATTTCGAAGTTTGGATTGGGAGATATGGTGTTATATCCTGGCCGCCTAACAGTCCCGATTTAACACCACTTGACACGTTTCTTTGGGGAACTTTGAAAAATAAAATATGTTTTAAAAACAGCGATAATATATTAGAAATACAAGTACGAGTGATCAACGAAATAAATATGAATACTAACCAATACTAACCATCCCGATTGAATAACTGCGGCAATTAATAAATTAAAAACGGGGTATCAAAAATGTATTGATGCAAACGGGTGTCATTTCGAGCATTTATTATAAATGGATTGTTATTTTGTTGCTTTTATTAGGTAATACACTGTTTTACACAAAAACTTTAAATATGGGTTTATCATCCACTGGTAGTATCCGCAAAAATTTGTTTTTCCAATGGGGATATAGGTAAAGTTTATCGGTTTTTGTCTTTTGTTGATATTCATATTAAAATTCATTAATTTTTTTTCTATATTTTTGTAGTCTACATACTATTTTTAACAAGAATAGTTTGCCTGTAGACAACTTATATCTAGTAGACAAGCAAATACTTAATAACAATTGCCGCACATTCAATACGCCATTATTATTATCTTGTCCACGCCCACTAATGTTATTTATTAAAATTGTAATAAATAACACAACCCTTTAAGATAGACCATATAAAACATATATATTTGAAATGAAAATAAAATTTCCCATCAGAAGAGCGTATAATATATAGGGTGTTCCATTTAAGAAAACATGAAATTGTAAAATATTTGTCATTTTTGTTCATTTGTTTCTTCTAACATTATTTCCTAAAAATTCATGAAAGGCCCTACAACTTTAGTTCTTAAAGTTTTTTGATATTTCTTTAAATAAATGAGATAAGTGGGTGGTCAAAAAATAAAAAATATAAACAAACAAACACACAAAAATAAATAATTTTTGTTCCGCTTAAACACCCTTTACCCCAAAAATAAAACGGGTGCAGACCTATGTTTATAGGAACTCTTTCTTTTATTTTTTATTGGAGAATTATCCCTTAACGTTTGTTACGAGAGTTTTTTCGGTTTTTCTTGAATAACTTTCAAAAAACTTAATATAATTAATTAAAAATTTAATGTGATGGACACTAATAAGGACATCTTAAAATAGTGTCCTTGAAACATATTTAGCTTTTTTAGTTTACCAGGGGCGGACTAAGTTTTACAACTTAATGCTTAAGTTTTTAACACCCTGTACGATAAAGACTTAAAAAAAATAAATCTGGTTAGCTTGCGCCTTAGACTAAAAAAAAGGTACTTTATTTATCGTCGATAAAATGAACCATTTTCGAGAAAAAGAATAACATATATAAAGGAGTTAGCAGCACACAACTGAAACATAGCAGACATGAACAGACTCAGTTTACGGAGCTGCTGTCGATGCGGCAAAAGGTACTTGTGTACTTCTGCGTTCCAAAATTGGCCCTTGTGCAGTTTTCCAAACTGTGGAACAGGATTTTTTTGTAAGTAAAGCCGTTTCCTTTACAGCTTCTTCAGGGCACAAATTTCCGCGCGACATTAATGTCAAAAACACATTCTTCATAATCTGTTTGGCATCTGTTGATAAATGCACTCTGTTATTCACTTCAGTTTCATTGCTTTCACAAATCTCACTAGAACACCAAGGACGAAACATTTTTAAAAAACAAACTAAACTCAACAGTGTACTTTGACAGACTAAAATCAAAAAGGACCCTGGTTTATCCGCATTTTTAATTACCTGAGTACGGTACTTAAAATTTATTACGCCCATATCATTTCACAGAACTGGTTTATTGTTGTTTATTATATTTTGAATACCCCAAGAATAGCAGTCATTTAGGTCGGTTTCTTATATTTGTGAATACACTTTACTATGATTTTCCAACTATATCTATTTGATGTGGCGAGCAGATATAGTGATCACGTGCACACCACGTTCGAATACAGCATAAATCTAGTCAACATTAGACAGGCAACAAAACTAAATTTTTCTCCATTTCACATTGCGTGAATGGGCCCCCGTCAACCCTAAATCCGGTCCTGACTATTCTAGTAAACGATTTAAGAAGACGCCGATGCGACGTCACAACCATAAAAAACAACAAGTTATGTTTTGTTGCTTTGGATGTTTCTTCCAGCAATTATCACTGCACAATTTATTTATAAACAACATTGGAACAGATGGAATTGTGCACAGCCTTTTTATGGCTGATGCATGTCGCTGCTAATTATACGGTTATATTTTTTTTTTGAATATCATGAAAAAATCTCAATGTCATATTGATTTTTCATGCATGGCTATTTTGTAAGTGTATCCTATTATTTCATAGTGAGCTGCTTTGTTTTGTCCTTTGATGCTGCTTTCAAAATTATAGGTGAACAATGATGGCATAATGTAATGTTCAGACAGTTATTTTTTTAGTGCAATAGAGATTAATTTCTAAACTACTATTTACTGCAGTTTGATGAATATCAACAAAATTAGTAAGCAATAGGTAATCTGCGTTTGTTGATTGTCATGTTATTTCAGAGATATGTGTTGTGTTTTGATTCATATTAATTAAATATGGGTTGTTATTATAATATATGCAATAATAATGCAGGCAAAATTTAAATTACAAAAACGTCATCAAAATGTTTGACGAAAATATATACCGGGTGTTGCATCGTCGAGCGGGACATAGGAAATCCCATGTAATTTTAAATGGGATCAATTATTGGCTTCCCTAATTATTTTAGAGAAAAATTCTATTTAGGTTTATTAAAGAGCACTAAAACCCACATTCAAAAGAATAACTTTAGATATTTTTGATGAGCCCGTTTACGGGTTATCGCCGATTTCTTTTTAACTATTTCTCCTTTTTATGGCCCCGTATTTGCGGGCACCAGTCAAGGTAAAAGATGACTGTCAAATAAAGGTGTCATTTTGAAATGTGTGCTTTATTGTTATAAAAACTCGTACATCGAAAATATTAAAGGTGTATTTATGAGTACAAATTAATCTGAATCAAACTAAAATAAAGTATCCAATTACAAGGTTAATTATGACATTTTACATGTTTCAATATTTTACTAATTAATAGGTAGGTACTATTAAATTGTTAGAACTTTAGGATTTAAAAAGATGTTCAAATATTCCTCCATTGACTGCTAGACAATAACCGAGGCGATCATAAAATTCTCTTCTTACATTCGCTAGTTGGTAAACTGAAATTCTATTGCATTCGGCAGAAATAGCATTTTTTAACTCGTCTAGATTTGGGTATTTTTTATCTTTGTATAATATCCTGTTTTTTAAATGGCCCCAGAGAAAGAAATCATTTGGCGATAAATCAGGAGACCTGGCTGGCCAATTTACTGTATGATTTAAACCAATAACATTTCCATTAAAAGCACGGTTTAAATATTCCCGGACAGCCAGGGTACTATGTGCCGGGCAGCCATCCATTTGGTACCAAACTTCCTGATTTTCCCTGGCGGCATCATGTAAAGTAGGTAAAATATGATCTTCAAGTAGTTCCAAAAAATATTCTGCATCTAAATTTCGTGTAAGAAATAATGGCCCGATAATATTTTCTCCGAAAATCCCAGCCCATACATTAACTTTTTGTGGATATTGCGTCCTTGTTTCCACAAACCTGTGTTGGTTTTCTTTGCTCCAATATCGATAATTTTGAACATTGGGTTCATTGTTTAAGGTAAATGTGCATTCGTCAGTGAAACAAATGTTTTTTAAAAATTCCCTATCCATGTTTGCTCTTTCCATCATACCAAAACAAAACTCCTGTCGTCGTATTTCGTCCCTATCTCTTAGCTCTTGGTGCTTTTCATATTTGTATGAATAATATTTATGTCGTTTCAAAGCTCGTAACGCTGTGGTGTGATCTAATCCTATGTCATCCTCAAGTTTCCTTGTGCTGATCTTCCCATTATTTTCTTCCACGCACAATAAAACTTGCAAGTCCCTATAATTTCTTGCATCTCTTCTTTGTTCCTGCCTTTCTTCACATCTGCAGTTATTTATTACAGTGCCTTTTGTCTCAAATTTCTTGATAGTCCTTTCGACTGTAGATTTTGCAGGTATCGGTCTATTCGGATACAGAGCAGCAAACATGTCTGACACATTTTGATAACTATTTCCTTGATAATACCATTTAATCATCAATATTTTTTCTTCAGAAGTGTAATTCATGGCTAATATTTTCGATGTACGAGTTTTTATAACAATAAAGCACACATTTCAAAATGACAACTTTATTTGACAGTCATCTTTTACCTTGACTGGTGCCCGCAAATACGGGGCCATAAAAAGGAGAAATAGTTAAAAAGAAATCGGCGATAACCCGTAAACGGGCTCATCAAAAATATCTAAAGTTATTCTTTTGAATGTGGGTTTTAGTGCTCTTTAATAAACCTAAATAGAATTTTTCTCTAAAATAATTAGGGAAGCCAATAATTGACCCCATTTAAAATTACATGGGATTTCCTATGTCCCGCTCGACGATGCAACACCCGGTATAGGTAGACGCTATGAGTAGTCAAGCTTAATTTTGCTTTTAGGGGTTCTTGAAAATTTTAAAATCCACGCTAATTATCAAATGAACACTCCAATGACGATTATTTAATTGATTTTATGGAAACAAGTACAAACTTGAACCTAAAAATGCTTAGATGTGTTCAGAGACCATATCTAAGTAGCAGTGAATTGTTTGGTTTTCTATACAATTTTTGGCAAGTAGCACCTACACAAAAGAAGCGATAAACCAGCAATGGAGAATATTATTTATTAAAACATATTAATAAAAAATACAGAACTATATAACAAAGTAACCAGTATTATATTGATTTTATAAAATAACTAACTGAAGATATTCGCCAACTACTGAGTATTAAAAATATAATAAGACCTCTATTTATGAGGCAACAGATTCGATTTTAGTGCCAAAGATTCAGTTGAGAATATCTAATAAGGCAGAATTTGGAACTTTAAAGAGTCTATTTGACACTGGAATAGGTAGATTTTCTAATTTTTTAAACACATCTGTACTTTTTAAGTTATGCCTATCCTCGAGTTTCGGCCAATGAAAACTTTGGCCGCTTCTCGCCATGAAGTTGACAGTAAGAAATTCTTCATTGATTTTCTCGATAATACCTGTGGAATACTTTAAGAATCTCTAATATAAATGAAGTATAGAGTAAAAGGGTTTTGGAATAATGTAAACAACTTTTACAAAATTTTCCAGTGTATTTCACCAATATAATGACATATTTCTCTATACTTTGTGTAGCGAAACTGGAACTCGATACCGATGACACAAAAGAGACGTCAAGATTACTGTTTTCATCACCATTTACATCTGGTATGTTAGGTGATGATGGTGGAGTTTCTCCTTGATATTTTTTCAGAAATTTTTGTTTTTCTCTATATCGGGTAGAAGATTCTCTCCATTTTTTCCTCTTAAATCTTTTCTTCCTTAGGGTAAGATCTTTTATAGATTTGACAATACCCTTTTTCTTCCCTAATTCGTATCGTTGGTATTTTTTTGTTTGTTCTAGTTTGTCAGGATCATGCTTAATTTTTTGTCGTCTTCGACGCTCACACTCCTTTTTTTTCTTTTCTTTTTTTCATCTTCAGTCAACTTCTTCCGAGCAATATTCTGAAAAAAGAGCCGCATTGGTCAGATTCTCATTAGCGTGGATAATAGTCATTAGCGTGGGTTAAGAGACTATGCTAATGAGCGAAGAACAAATTGATGTTTTTTCATTTTTTTTTTCCGGAAACCGTTTGAAAAACAATCTATTATACAAGGTGTTTCCTAACCTCTCTGAAAAAATGAAGGAGGTTAATCCTCACCTTATTCTAAGACAAAAATGTGGTATAACGGTTTTTCGCATGTCGCTTCGTTTTCGAAATACAGGGTGTTAAAAAAAAATGTTGTATTTTTTTTTCATTTAATTAATTAATTCCAAACGATATTCTAATGATATTTGTTAAACATAAGGGTTTAGAGCACTTTACTTTGGGTCAATTTTAAATTTTACAATTAGTTCATTGGCGGAGATCTGGGTAAAAGAGTACCTTAATTTTTTAGTTATTTTTCGTATTTTTATCATTATGTTGCGTGAAATGATATGAGTAGGCTTTGCTTCGTTCTATGGCAACCACCTTTGTTTTCTCCGTAACATTTGTCTCCTGTTTAACATCTTTCAAATAATATCATTTTGAATTGTTTTTGAATTTATTTGTACTACAATACATACTTTTCATTATGGCTGAGTTTACCAATCAAGAAATGGCTGAAATTCATTTTATGGACGGTTTGGCAAATGGCAATGCGCTAGAGGCGAAACGTTTATATGCAGAACGTTTTCCTAATAGACGAGTACCGTGTTCGGAAACAGTTACAAGATTGCACCTCAGATTAAAGGAAACAGGTGGCTTTGCGAAAAGACCACTTATAGTTAGAACCGTATAGCTTGAGGAAGAGGTCTTAAACATGGTGGAAGAATCTTCAGGCACTAGTACGAGGAAAATCGGGAACGAGTTGAATGTGAGTTACAAAACAGTATGGAGTATCTTAAAGGACTATTTACTTTATCCTTATCACGCATAAAGAGTGCAAGCTTTGTTGCCTAGAGGCTTTTCAGCTAGAGTTAATTTTTGTAACTGGTTTCAAGAAAATTCTTTAAGGGTCCCACATTTTTCGGCAAAAATACTATTTACAGATGAAGCGAATTTTTCCAGACAAGGCATCATAAATTTTCACAACAACCATATTTGGGCGGAAGATAATCCTCATGCTATCATCGAAGGACATCACCAGTATACATTTTCTTTTAATATTTGGGCAGGGATTATTGGAGATAGCTTAGTTGGACCGTATTTTTTTCCAAATCGACTTACTGGTGATGTCTATTACAAGTTCCTTAGAGATGAATTGCCAGATAATGTGGTTTATGCATGACGGCGCTCCCCCTTACTTTGCAGTACGTGTTAGAAACTATCTAGATCAACAATATCCTGCTCGTTGGATAGGTAGAGGAGGACCTCACCCATTGCCACCCCGTTCGCCGGATCTGAATCCATTGGATTTTTATTTCTAAGGTCACCTTAAACAACTCGTTTATATACTACTCCTATTGAAACTAAAGAAGACCTTCGACTTCGTATTATTGATGGTTTTAATACGATTCGTGTCAGTCCCGAAATTTTCCAACACGTAAGAGACAATTTAGCACCTCGTGTATATGGGTGTTTACTGGCTCATGGAGGACATTTTCAGCAATTTATTTGACTTTTGTTCATGTGAGTTTATTATTAAAAGTTTTTAAAACAATTATTAAAATGATTATTATTGCTTTACTAATTTTTTTTTTACACCCTGTATTTCGAAAACGAAGCGACATGCGAGAATAAGGTGAGGATACACCTCCTTTATTTTTTCGGAGAGGTTAGGAAACACCCTGTATATGCGACAAAAGTACTTACTTATGGTAATGAATTTACAATATTGTCACCTAGATTCACTTTCACTTCTTAGAATAACTGCCACTCAAATGACGCGATTAGAGTATACTCAAAATACTCATACTTAGCCAATAAATTTAAGCCTCTAAAGGCAGATCGACACTAACCGTTTTTAAACATCAAGAAATGGTTAAAATCTTACGTTGTTATAAGAAGCCTCGTGGACTTCCGGTTTCAGATATTAGGCGGGATTTTGTAAATTTAAATATGCGTCCACGCGAATGGCATGACAGTTCGGGACAATATTTAAATTTGATTTTTTTTTAAACCAATTCAAATTTGGATTAGTACTTATTGATATATTTTTGACAAAATAATTTAGTGCACCATTATAGAAAAAATTAATAGTGCTTATTCAAATGTTCAATATTATAAACGATGTTCGTATAAACAAGGGGGGGGGGGGGTTTGGAAATCCACGCTAATGATATTTTGGTAGTTATAAAATCACTTTGTAGAGAAAGAAAGTTCAAGAAACATTTATGGTACTTTGTCCAGGTAAGGACAATAAACTTATACCTTTTTGAACAAAAAATAAATGTGGTACCAATTAAGAAAAAAAGTTATTACAGAGGGACATTAATTTTGCACATATTGTGATAATATCCCATATAGATCATACTATTACTTATTTGATATTATACAGGATATTTCCAAAAAGTGTTTACAAGATTCTAGCACAAATTCCTAAAATATGACGATCTAGAATCTAGACCAACATACCCTATAGTCTATTTCAGAAAGGTGTAGAGTAATAAAATGGGAAATTCCGTCCAGTTCGGCTCAATTTCGGTGTCGGCCATAGGCGCAGGTAAACTTTGTGCATTAAATTATTTATGATAACTAACCAAAAATTTTAGAGAATTAGGTTAACGGGTACTAAGATAAAATAGTATTGTTTGTAATCTTAAAATTTCAAGTAATTGCGTAAGAGGATTAGGAAAGGTATGTTTTCTGGCCTGAACTGTCAAAATCGAAATATTGTGTAGGGATTAGTTAAGTAGTAGATTATAAAGTTACGTTTTGTTTTTAACAGGTACCAATAAACAGGTACCGAGTTTGACTCTGGTCTCTTTCGCTGGATCATAAAATAGGTGGTAATTTGGAATAAACTTCATATATCGTGTGTGTGTATGACCTTAATAAGTATATTTGTGCATAGTCCAAAAGTTTCCGAAATACAGGGCGTAATTTTTTTCTTATTTGTCGGTACACCCTGTATGCGACTTTTTCTAATCAAAAAGTTCTTGACCCAGACACACATAGAGATTTAAAATTTCCGGAAAAAATTAGTAAAATTATTAAATTTATAAATTGTGTTGACTAAAAAATGCATCTATATACAGGGTGTTATGGAAATGACTTATTATATTTTAAGGGGCCACTCCTGGGGTGGCCTAGAGTTACACTTGATAGTTTTTTTTTCTAAAATCGGAAGTATTTTGAATTTTGTGAAATACCTTAAAACCGGACCATCTGTGCCTCTATGAAAGTTCATTACCCCTAAACACGTGTTTTTGACATGACAAATTGGCGGAATTTCTACAGACAGCTGATTACCTTGCGACGTTGCCAAGTATTCGGGAAAATCTTTTTTTTAGGTTTTTTAAAAAAAGATTAAATCAAAAACTATACTGCGATTTCAATTAAACAAGCCTTATTCAATAGGTATAGTTTTTACTCACCCCATGAAATTGTATTGCTATCATAATACTTCGCTGAGTAAAAATCGTAGATACCAACAACAAGCCCTATGTCTGGAAATTTACACAGATAAACTATCACATCACAAAACATTCCCATCACATGTGTATCACATTATTCAACAACTATACACTCCAGCAGCAAAACGCAAACAAATTTTATGCCGTTGCAAGTAAATGAATAATAAGAAATGATATTAAAAACAAATTTATGAAGCCACATATGAAGCCATTGGGCGCATTCGAGAGACGAAACTGCTCCGCAGTGGTTACCGGTTATGATCCAACCGCTACCGATTCGTCGGCTTCCATGGATTTCGACTATTTCGACCAAAAGATCATCACGTTTGGTTCAAATGTCAAATCCATATCAGCTGTGCGTAACAAACATTAACCTTTCTTGTTTTGTGAAGCTTACCAATATACTCATCCCTTGGTTGAAACTCTTTGGTGGCAGTTAAAAAGTACGTTTTCCTGTTTAATGTATATGTTTTGTTCCTCCATTCTATTTACTACGTTCTTCGTAACCAAACTTTTGTTGCATACGTCATTTCCCCATTGACATAACGAACCGCTCTCTCCAAGCAGCGGAAGTGAAAGATGCTACCCAAAATGGCGACCGTTCCGTAACATGTTGGAAAGTGTCGTAAAAGTAGCGGTCGACACAACAAGACGATTTAGGAACTGCTCCGGAGCAGTTTCGTCTCCCGAATGCGCTCATTGACTTTGAACTGCTCAGTACCCAATCACAGAACAGCAACAAATCACATTTCCCGCCCCCTGGACTATCGTGTTTAAATGTTGTGTGTCCAGTTAAGAGGACTGGATTGGATACCGTAATTATTATTCTTAATTGCAATGGCCACCTGTCTTGACGACAATGAGCCAGCTATTATCATTACCAAGAAGAACAGAAGTCACAGAAGAAGAGAAAGAACATAACCGTATCAAACGTGTGTCGCGTTGTTTTCAATCCGGATTTTGTTATAAAGTATTTCTAAGTCTATAACTAGTAATTTCTTGTATTAATAACACAGAATTAAAGAGCTAATAACTTGATAATGTCCCGAACAGTTAATGTGTTGTTAAAGTGAATAAATGTCCCGCTAGAATCATTTGAAATGGTAACGGTATAACGTGGATTTCTTGCCGATATGTTTTTTATTTCAAGGTATGTACAAATAAAACTAGAGCAATACGTAGACAATTTTTCGTGTAATAGGGTAGAAACTAAAGCATATTAAAGTTAAGTAGAAAAAATTAAATATTCAAAAAAGGTTATCTGATGAAACTGATGTAGTAAATGTGGCAACACTGCTCAAAACACATGTTTTGGGCTGACGATATCTAAAGACTATCTGACAGTAACTGTCAGATTTTTGTCAACAATTTTTTTTTTGACAAGTCGTAGTACGAATCAGCTGTTTGATCATTGGCGCGTAGGTGTTTTGAGCTAAATTTTTGAAGGCATTTTTCTCGAATTTCTAGCTTCGAGCGCCATTTAACGCAATTTTTCCCCAATTCGGCTCGACCTATAGATTTACGGGTTAAAAAATAATAAGTCATTTCCATAACACCCTGTATATGACTGTGGATTCAATTTTAAGAAACAAATAAGCTTTACAGGGTACTGTATTACAAGATCACTTGGGTGTCGACCAAACCATTAAAAAATCTATATTAGACGGTAATCTTGCTGACGTATGGATTAACTGTCTTTTTAACTTACTATACCAACCCAAGTCATAAAGAAAACAATATTTATGAATTCACTGTTCTCATTTATTTAAACTAACCTAAATTTAATTTTTCATTTAAATTCAACGTATTTACCAGTACTAAATTAATTAATTTGTAAAACAAACAAATCGCAAAAGAATGACCCACAAAACAAGAACACAAGTGGAGTACTGGAAGTTTTAATATCCATGACATTAAATCCGGTTTAACTTTTTAAAAATTGCCAATCGTGATCCAATTTCTTAATAACAAACGCAAAATTGATTTTCGTTCTATATCGTTTGAATTATCGCGTAATTTTCATGAACAATATTTAATGTCACAATTAATTTGAAGTAATTATATACGATAATGACCACCAGGCGCGCTTAGTCATTTAAATTGTCATATCTCCTTGTATATCATTCTAATAAATTAAATATGCATTGCTTGTTTTTAAAACACGGGGAAGTTTAGACTTTGTATATACTCACCGACATAAAATTCGGGATTAACATAATTTTCATTAAATTTAATGTATGATAACTCTGTGTTGCATAGTTGCATATTCTTTTTAAATGTAGATAAATGTTTGGATTTTAATTAATTAATAACACTAGCCGACACAATTATTGTAACACAGTTGAGCCCATTATTTTCACAATGCTAATACCTTTCTAATAATAGAAAAGATATTCATTAAGCCCTAAGATCCATTAAGACTAAGACTTTTCAATGGGCTCATTAAACCCTTCTGTATTGTTAGGTAGTAAATTTTATGAGGGGTCATTTAAAAGGGGTGCATTTTAAAACAGAAAGATAACCTAAAATGGATTGTTTATGACATTAAACTTATTCAGTATTCTTTTGAGTTTCGAATTGAACGGTTCTCTGTAGTTAAGAAAGTTTCTTCAACGACGAAAATTTCAAGTGAAACGCGACGCAGTTGCCAAATTTCTGCTGACAAGTTTTATTATATTTCTGGAGAATTTCTGGTGAAGTCACAAGCCAGAACATTTTCTGAAAATGAGAGAGAAGCCTATTTCATGTATTTTGGTGGTTTAATCGGAGATCAAAACAAGCAGTTAGCTCCCCATGTGTGCTGTGTCAGCTGTAGCGTGTCATTGGTGCAGTGGAGTGGCGGTTGTTCATAGACTCATCGAAATATATTTTAAAAGCTGTGTTGTTACATAATGGAAATTTAAAACCATCTATACCAGTTGCCCATTCAGTGACAATGATAGAAACCTATGAAAATATGCGCATTCTTTTAGATAAAATAAACTATAACCAGTACAATTGGCATATAATTATAGGGGGATCTAAAAGTTACAGCAATTTTAGTGGGACTTCAGGAAGGATTTACCAAATACAGCATGTAAGGCATCTGTTTCCGATTTCATACTATCTTTCACCAAGATACTTTTTGATATCTCGGAACATTTATTTGATTAAAATTATGTCAGTGAGTGTATATACATATATATGTATATAGAACTTGTTTGAATAAATTTATTATAAAATAACAGGGGATTACGTGAATACCTACCAGGGTGATGGGTAAATACGTCTTATATTTATATTGACCGAGGTCGAAACTTTCCTTCGCATGAAATCCTAAGAATCTTTATTATTCTTGTGTCGCTATACACGGTGATTCTTAAATAACGCAAAAGATTTCAAGTGCACTGTTTGGCTAATATTTTTTATTAATACGAAGTAAATATTCTTTGACCCAAACAATTTCTGTTTTATCTAAATAATATGAATTGTTGGTATTTTCTTCGTCATTTGTTTGATTTTCAATTCAATCATCCGTTTCACAAAGCTGTTTCAACTAGTGTTGGCAAAAACTGGAAAAAATCAAAACCGATTAATCGGTTTCTAAAAAAAACGGTTTCGGTTAAAATCGATTAACCGAAAACTTGATTTTAGAACCGGTTAACCAATTAATCGAAAACCGGTTCACCGATTACTCGAAAATCGGTTAGCCGGTTTCCGGTTAACCGCATTTTTGGCTCAAACCGAAAACCGGTTATCGGTTAACCGCGGTTTAGACACGCCAAAAACCGATTATTCGGTAAATATATTTTCGATTTGACCAAAATGCTATTGCAACATAGTTATAATTTGACCATCATCGCTTGTTAGTTGCTTCTCCGATGCATGGCTAGGAGCATTGTCGACTAATAAAATTGCTTTTCCATTGAGGTTATATTCTCTTACACTTGTTCAACAAACGACTCGTGAAACTCGTGAAACCATTTTGCTGGATTAGTGGCGCTTTACTGTAATTGTTTCTACCAAACACACAGTCAAAAGAAGTATTCAACATTTTAAAACAAATATTTATTTGGCTTATACAAAACAAGTATTTGCTTGTGTAAGCTCCAATATTATTTAAACTAATTTTTTTTTTCAGTGTGGCAAATTTCTAATCCAGTGGTAAAAAAGATCCTATGTGTTTTCAATAAAATCTCAATTGATTCAAGAGGTCTATATTTAATGAAAATACTGCCACAACCTTAAAGATATGTATATCACTATTAGAGACATTGTGAAAAGTTTAACAAGTTATGATTTACACTTTCTTTTTCATACTTTATATCTCTTTAAGGAAGATGTTAAGCACCATTATAAGGACTTATTGTTTTGAAATTAAGCCAGCACACACCTTCAGTCATAGTAATGTTGCTGTTGTACCTAACTACCAAAGACATTTTACTTCAACTTTTCCACATTAAGCCATCAACATATTTGGTGTATTTGCTTGTTGGTCTTAACAATTTATCTTATAAAATATTATAAATATATGCCAGACCTGTGTGTAGTACACAATATTGACCGAATAATTTAATTTAAACAAAAATATAGCGTCAAGTAAGTTTTTACGTAAGATTTGCTCAGTGATTAGCCTATAAGTGCGAAAAGTAAATCGAAAAGCGTGCATGGTTAACTATGGCGACAGTCGTAGTCCTCTAAATGTGTTAACACAAGTAAAAAACTTTGTTATGAGTGGTGATT
This sequence comes from Polydrusus tereticollis, assembly GCA_963920685.1. NCBI lineage: Eukaryota > Metazoa > Arthropoda > Insecta > Coleoptera > Curculionidae > Polydrusus > Polydrusus tereticollis. The sequence continues at coordinate 7,491,114 of OY987335.1, forward strand.
GATAGAATTCTAATAATTATATTGTAAATACCATGAGTATGTAATATAAAAAAGAAAACCGTTTGAAGGACTTTGTAATCTAAGTTTTCTATATAGTTGTAATCATTAGTTTTACGTGTGTAGCCAATTGAACAGGCTATTAGAGATAATTCGAACAAAGTTTAACACCTTTTGTCACAATTTAACGATTACGGATATTTATGGCACCTCAACTGCGTCTGTTTAGGTACCACCAAAGAATCTAATACGAAATTTAAAAGCTCGAAGGTATTGTTGGCCCACTGTAATGCGACGCGTCACCTCACGGTGCAGTGAGCCAATAATTGTTTAGTACAGCGGTTGTCAAACTTTTTATTTCGCGTACCATTTATGTGCAATCTTAATAAAGCATTAGGTTTTATTAACGAACAAAAGAGTTACAAATATTTCGTAACATCTTAAAAGTCAATGGGAATGATGGGTCTACATAGTTGCAATAAGAGAAGAGATGTTAGGTTCAATTGTAGTCAATGTCATGCGTAAATGTCGGTCAACATCAAGTCTATTTCGATATTTATTTTTAACTTTCAGCATTGCAGAAAATCCAATTCGGACAACTCTAACTTGGCAGACTCCATTTTTAAACCTCCAGCTCTATAAAAGACTCTTTTTCATCGTTTGTCAGTGAATCGGGAATTCTCTCTGAAATGAAGGGGTTGCGTATGCAAAGAAATTCAGAATAGTCCTCTTTAAAATATTAGTGTCAGTGTTGTTTTATGTTATTAATAAGATCGTCCTTCACACTGATTCCATGTTCAGTCACAAAATCTTCTAAATTACAAAATTAATGTAGGTTTTTTTTTTGTCATTAATCGTTTGACATTCCTTGACAAAGGCCCTAATTTTGTCATATACCAAAAATCGATTTGTGGTTTTACCTTGTATTATTTAAAATGTGAAAGAAGCTGTTAAATTTTTAATAAAATTCAGCCGATGTTTATTTTATTTTAAGGCAAGTACATAACGCCTATTGTCCTATTGTCTGCTCGCGTACCACTTTTGGATGCCTCGCGTTTCACAGTTTGAGAACCGCTGGTTCAGTAGGACATTTGGCGAGCTGACATCCATCAAGGGCTTAAGAAATTAACACGGGATGAGTTTTCCACTTCGTCGCTATAATATTCTTTGGTTCCCTTACCATATGCCTACTTTATTTTAAAAGAAAAAATTAACTTTAACTAATATCGATTTACCTGTAACTTTAAGATTCTACTTACGTGGTAACCAGAAACAAAAGCAACTTATTCCAATAAAACAATAAACATGAATAGAACGCTGATTGATAAGTAACTATGGTTATTTTATTTGGTAATGCTTGCCTTATGAAGCAAAAGCAATGGAATTATTTCCAAGGATAATTGCCGAATGCATATTTCTCGTATTAGAATTTTTTATCGCCAAAACTGAAGCTGCAGGCATGATTCACAAATCCCTATATTTTTTTAAGAGTTTGCGACGGTATTGCGTTTTTTGCTTATCAATTAATTGTGTCGTAGAATTTTTATAAATTTGTTATTCATTATTTTTTATTATACTGATTTGACATTTTCATTCAACTTACGTAATGGCTCCTGATTTTTGACTATTTTTTTTAGAGCTTAGCCAACAAACCCCTTTATATTATGATCGTATTAAACTTATTTAATAATATTTAGAATCATTGATGCAAAGTAGATTTTGTTGAAATTATCTCAAAATAGGTTTGACTTGAGCAGTACAAAACAATTTTGTAATTCTTAAAAGACCGAAATTTCAAAAAGTTTCATCATCTTTAAAATTTAAACCCTTCTTGTTGTTCAATCTTTTATTAGTGGGTCATGTAACGAAATATTTATTGTATTTTAAGGCCATAAGTCGGTATGTTATTTTGTTATATTAATTTGTAATTGGTTAAACCGTCACGGATTCCGTACGTGTCGCGGTATACAAACGAAGATTTACATATTTGCAATTAAGATATTTAGGATTGTGATCTTTTTGCCAGTTGAATGGCTGACACATTTTAACGACACCTAGAATAAACGCAATGCCAACTAGATTATTTGATACGCACGTGTCGACCATGCTCCGACAAAACTGTGTAGCTAATTCGAAGAAAAATTATGAATCAAGCCAGAACTTTTTGTTATGCATTAATTTCGCTTGGTAGTGTACATTATCACCATTTTTGTTTGGAAATATCATTCGGCATGAAAAACATTTTATGACTAAGACCAACATCATTCAAATATGTATAACCGCCCTAACTATAATTGATAATCCTATAAAAATGTGTCTATCTATAAAGAGGATAGCTGGTACTTGTAATTATTAATTTACATTCATTTAAACATTTTTTGACGCACGCAACTCACTTAATATTTTCATGGGAAAACTGTTTTATGAGGGATATAATTACTTTATTCCTTAATTTAGTTTCTGAATCAGCTTCTATTCGAAGATATGTATTGCGAGGTAGTGATCGATGTTTTGGACGATTTTAATATAATTATAATTAAAGATATTATCTTGTGGGAGAGCAACAAAGTGCTAAGGGTTCACTTCGTTCAGCAATGCATTTATCGGCGACTGCAACAGACCTAAGCTGGACAGTCTAGCGAGATCACACGTGCTGCAAAATACACCCTAAACACCGCTAATACACTGCGAGACGTTGCAAACTGTGTCGAAGGCCGGGCCGATTGAATTCGGCTAATTGATATACTTTTTATTCCGTCTGTGACTCGCGTTGTTATTTACCGGCGAAGAGAAATAATACTTGCGGTAATCCAGGAGCCGGATTCGAACCCATAACGCTTATCGCCATCTGCTTTTTGCTTGCTCTAAATTTTCATTCTTCGTCTGATATGCCACTAATTTATTTGAAATTTAAAAATTATTACAGGCTCGCTTTAAAAATTTGTATTGCTGCCGTTTTACCATTGTGAATTAAATCCAAAGATATTGATATGTCTTACCCCTCCCAGGCCGACGGTCGGCGTCACCAACTGTAGGGAACCCGGGGCAATATGGGGTACCTAATTTTATAACCCTGATTTTTTGAGCACATGAATTGAATTGAATTCGTCATTTTAAATTTAGTTAGCTAAATATGTTATATTTTCACTTTAACTACATGCAGAAGCAATTTAAAATGCGAACGCAATTTTTTTAATTTTTTTGTTAAAAGTAGTACATAATATGAAAGAATTACGTAATGTGTTAAAACACGCATTTTATTTTCTAAAGGAAAAAGTGTCTTTGTGCCCCTCCTCCAATCTCAAGGATTTTGTTATATTTTAAAATCAATGTCGTGCAACATCCGTATCATGCCAATAGCTTCTCAGGTCACTTAAATACTACAGCTAATGAGGATTCAGTATATTTGATAATCTGTAATAAGATTCATTATTATTTATACCGAAATCACGTGATACACAATATCCTGCGTAGCATGCATGGCGTAAAATTTGTTTTTAGTAGCTTCTTAACCGCTTTATATATTCGGCACGTTGTAAATTTTCTCCAATTTATAGTTTACGCAAATATTCAATTATTGGCAATATAAAGCTTAAAATAATTAATAAAAATTCCTGGTGCCCTTTCAATTCTTATTTTTCTAACTGTACTTTTTCTCAGTGTACCATAATTCTGCCTCCGTATCGACTGTTTCACGTCGACTGAGAATAAATATAGCTGTAGATAGGCAACTTCTAATACATTTCGACAGAATCATGCTTTGCGCGCTGCAAGATTACAGGCTTATTACGAATTTTTGGGATTGTGAAGATAAGACTTGAGCAGCGGCGATGTTAACATTAAAAAATCCCTAAAGTTGACTTCTTTTGGTTATAATTTTTTTATTAATTTCCTTTGTTTAAAAAAAAAAAAAGGTTTTGTACCTTAGAAATAGAAAAAGTCCTTTATTAAAATTTAATTTGACCGGACACGTATCTTAAATAGCCTTTTCAAAATCCTGCAGTAGCAAAGTCGTGGTAATCCTTCTATAAATTTGCACATTGTAGAACCTTAATAAAGACCTTTAATCAAAAGCTCTTAAATAGACTTTATACGGAGACCTTTGTAACTTGGTGATTTTTATAGGAGCCTCCTATAATATCTTTCAGCTCCAAACCTTACCTGATAACTTAGCTGATACCAAGGTAAGATTTGCTGCTATATGAGTGATGTGCATTGCTGTAAGGAAAAAAATTTAATTAAATTTGATTCCAGTAACTTTATCTGCTAGATTATCCCGATGTATTTAAGACCGCCGTGATACGCAAAGCAGCATTGCAGTATCCGCATGAATACCAACTCTTCCAGCCTTTGAATTAACTTGAGTAGGTACCGTAACTGCAGCGATGTTATAGCATCGCGTGTGAAAGCACCCTAAGAGAAAATCTACTTAACGAATTTGTTCTCTATTAGTAAAGATTGTTCAGGTTAGTCAGTTAATTGGCAATAAAAAAATCATATAATATCGACAATACATTTTTTCATCACCGACTTGTTTCGACTGAAACAATTCGCAGTGTAACTCGACCTTAATCCAATTTTTAATGGTTTTGTTGGGATTTTTTAAACTGGTTTGAAGGACATTTTGCGCTTGTTCCAGTCGACGCACTTTTTCTGGGGCACTGTGCTGCAGCTCTAAAGTGAAATATAAATAAATAAATATCTAAACGTCGGCGTTGTGAATATGGACATGCAATGGGCCATAAGAAAATTTGTCACACTGCAAGTCACTTAATTCATATTAAATCTCCTTGGTCGATTTGATGGAACATTTATATTTATCAATTTAGCTTGCTTTTACAATGACAGCTTAAAAGAACGTGTAAATAAATATTTTCCCTGCTGTCACGGTTGACAAATTAAACACTATATTCTAAATCCTACATTTTGTGTGTGAATTGTGAATTTATATTAGGACTATACCAGGACAATTATTATTTACAAGTAATGACCAACTGTGAGTGAACATAATGCAATAAAAGGATATATCCAAAATAAACCTTGTAAACAACCTAAATTAGCGCTTCAAATTGTTGCCAATTACAAATTATATTATTATAATAATTACAACTTAATTTCCGCAAAAAAATATCGTGTTTACTGTTTACGTGGCAATCAGTTTCAAAATATACCTCATAAAAACGCTAATAACCATCACACAAAATATACCAGTCCCGGTCTCAAAACACTGAACAAGATTTAGTTTATAAATGTACTTATTATAATTCATATTTATACAATTTTATTTAATTTTACAAATAATTAAAATGCGATTTAAAAATACTCTTAATCCAGTTTTACACTAGGCTCATATTCACCACAAATAGAAAACAAATACTTATTATAACTGATAAATAATTGCAACCTCAATAATAGTATTAACAAACTTGAACCAAATAAGTTACTAAAATTATTTATTTCTCAAGCAAATAAATAGGAGCAGGGAAATGCTGCTTGACAAGATAAACCGAGTGTACACGGGGCATGTATAGTAAAATTATAACGATAAGCGACATTAGGGAACGAATTATTAACACTTTTTTATTGAGGTGGGAATTAGCCTCACATTGGCGTTAACCACTTGCAAAAAAACGGCGGCGGACAAATGCCCTGTTCCGAAATTAATCTATCACTTTTTGCTATTTGTGCGTTTATAACCCCGCAATTTTAACACGTTCTATTATAAGTGATAAAAATATATTCATTTATATTCAATGGATGTAGCCGTTACTTGATGAAGATCCATTATAGAAACTTGATAGGAAAAATACAAAATGTATAAATCTTCACTTATATTATTTATTCCACACTATAACAATTGTTTCGACACACAGTGTCTTCGTCAGATAGTAGAAACTGAATTCTATTCTGAATATTATTCAGTTTCTACTATCTGACGAAGACACTGTGTGTCGAAACAATTGTTATAGTGTGGAATAAATAATATAAGTGAAGATTTATACATTTTGTATTTTTCCTATCAATATTCATTTATTTATTTACACAATACTCTACAGAGAAATCTTTCTCCAAACAGTATAACAATATTAATTTTAAAAGGATAAAAAGAAAAACAAACAAACAAAGTTCTTATACATAAAAGAAAAACAAAAAAAAAGAAGATGCGACAGGAAAACAAGCGCTTTAAAGTTTAGAATGTTTTTCTGAAAAGTTTCGGATTACTGATGAAATAGGTCATAGTCCAGGAAGTTGGAGTTATAATTTTTAAGTAATCTGCCGTTGAACCCCATAATTAGTTCGGTGAGGTGGTTCCTGAAAGAGCTGCCTACCTAGGGTATGTCTCTGTGGAACGCGAAAATCAATACTGTAAAGAGTGTAAAAACTTGGCATTACCAATTATATGCAAGAAGTGCACCATGGCATTCTCGAGACTGTCGAATCCAACTAGCTGTATTCTAGTACTTTACGCTACGTTTCTATATGGGAATTTATGTTTATACAGAAGCAAATCTGTTCTGGATCGCTTCTAGACGATTTGCATGACACTGGTATGATGGCGACCTGACTATACTACCATATTCCAATATACTGCGAACGAGGGAGTCTATGGCGGACACATCATAGATATGGTTACAGTTTTTACGCAAAAAAAAAACAACATTTTGTAACCCTTAAGGGTAATATTAGAAGTGTGCTAGTAAAGGTAACTCCCAAATCGTTCCTCCTGATAATATTTTATAGACTTTCCCCGTTCAGAAAATGTTCGAAAAGTATTGGTTCCCTTCGACGATAAAGCTCATGATTTTACACTTGCCCACGTTAAGGTTAAGACCAACTTGTTTATCTCGAACTGAATCGTAAAATCATTTAAGATCATCCACCTACAAAAGACATTTACATTTTTTAAAGTTGACATGATCCCTCAGGTACTCTAGATTTGACCACAATCTCTCTTAATGTTATGCCATTCATCCCGACATATAAACACAGTATAAGATTTTCAATAAACTAACTGCACACTAATTTCGTTTATCATGTGTTGCTGATTAAGTTCCAAAGACTTGATTACTTTTATGATACATTTTACTGGCGGAGATCAACAAACAGTAAAAATGGATTTGTTGCACTTGGTACTTCGAATCATTTTTTTAAAAGTAATCTAAATCCATGCATATCATAAAAATCGTATATTTCGCGATTTTAATCGCTTTGAAAATATTTGATTTTTTCTGTACATTGAGTTTTAAAAGTTTGGAAAAACATGTATTGATTGAACCACTGTCACAAAATCATTTTGAGTTTATTACAATCTGGGCTCTACAATTTGAGCAAGATATTACACAGTAGTGGCCCTAAAGAGGGGAGGTCTGGGTTTACCCCCTCCTCATCGCCCCGGCATTGTTTTGGAAATTTAATTTTTCCAAATCTCTACTTCTCTACTAATCTTACAATCCGTTCAGAAGTGATGGTTTGTCTTTTCTTTATATGTTTAGAACTAATTTTAAACAATTTTTACGTGTTCGTTTATATCTAATGGTTTTGCATTGTTCATAATATGAGCTTTTAATATTTCGTGGGTGTTATATTTAGTTGCGCTATGAATGGAATTATTATCTTAGATGGTACGTTTCTATAATTGCACAGTTGATTTTGTTATTTTAGGCATGGGTAGTAATGCTGGGTAAATATAAATAAAACGTTTAATGAATTTTCGTATGACAATACAATTAAATTGAATTCTAAAAAATATGTCCAGATTCTATTTACAAGCAATCACAGATTGGCTTATAAAAAAATAATTTCAGGAAGAAGTTCTAAATTACCATAATTTTACGATTTGTTTCTGCATGTAGGTATATAATTTGACTTAATTTCAAAAACACATATAAGATAATCATTTGAAAATTTCATCCTTGTACCAGACAAAAGTTTTAATCACACTTAAACAAATATAACCTGGATTAAATGGCGTTAGCAGTATTTGCTTCTTAACCTGCTTATTTGAAATAAATGTAGGATTTGATTAAATTGTAATTATCGCTATAACGATAAAAACTAAAGACGTAATAAATTCTAAGGCTTTGATTTTGTATTCTTCTGTAAATGTAAGTGTTAATGCACCAAATCAATGAGAGCTTAGTGACAGGCCGATAAATCCGTCTTAAATCTGACAAATAATGTTAAAACAGGGAGATTAGAAAAGATTTTCACAGCGCCGCTGCATTGTTACGGAATAAAATGACTAACAGTTACTTTCATGGTCTGATAACATATCTATCAATATATTATAATGTGTTTAAGTATCTGTCATCATCGCGTCCAACCGGTCCAACCCCTTTACGACCACTACTGAACATAGACCCTAATCCCGAAAATGTTTATTTATTTAGTTATTTATTATTTTACGGGACATCCCCAATCGTAACAATTACAGTAAAATTATTCTTACATGAACAGGCAACAGACAAACTTAATCTATAGAGACTGGCTTGCGTGTAGGCTAACAGATAAATACGATAACAATATTTTATAAATATAACAAAAATTCACAATGCAAACATACAAAAAATAAATAGTTTTGTGTTAGTTTCTTTAGCTTGTACTTGAGGGAGTCCCTGGAGGTACAAAACAGATCACAGTAATCACAATGGAGCCCATTGGTGTGTCTCATGACTCGGTTGATTGCCGAGTTTTGGCCATAGATGGTACAATACTGTTGTGATTTAAATGTTCTACTGACTTTCAGTGATCGAGAAGGCGTATGAAAGTCAAATCGTGACAAAATCTCGGAGTAATCAACCAATTTATGAATCACACCATGAGAAAAGACAGTACCACCGTTCACTCTTCTCTTATTAAGGCTCTGACCATTAAGTAACTCATTGTATTTGCTTAATTCATTAGGGATGGTTAGATAGAGAGTTCTCAAGCAATTTATATCATGAAAATCCTTTGTGTTTCTCTTCAAAAAACCCAACATCCTCAAGGCCTGATTGCAGCATGCTTGGATTTGTTCATTAAGGATGGTCAATTTATGATCAAAGACGACGCCCACATCTCGGATCAATTCAACCCTCTCAAGACATTAGCATAAGGACTCTGCAGCCCGGAAAACTAAATATATTTGCATTTTCCTTCGTTGAGGTTTAATCTATTTAGTACGTCAATTTGCCAGTCGATCAATGTCGGATTGGAGCTTCTGAGCCACGTCAGCGTTGCCATGGGTGATTCTAAATAACTTAAGATAAACTTAGATGGAATGAACCACACAGCTTCCCTCCAAAGCTTCAGAAACAAAGTCACGGTACAGCAAAAGGTTAGTTGTAACTGATCTACCCCGACAGAAACCATGTTGGGATAATGTAGGGGAGTTTTCATGCATCAGGAAATACCTGAGGTAGAGATTTGTTAAATAGAATCCAGAGCGGACGAGACAAAGAGAAAGAACAATTTTTTAAGAAATTTGGAGCTATATTATCGGGTTCAGGTCCCTTATTTACATCAGTCTTGCGCAAAGTCCGGTATAAATATCTGAGATTATAATACAAAATGTATACAAATTCACCTGATGAACTAATGAAAAATGAGTAGTAATTAGCTCAGCTATACCTTCTTTAGAGGAACTGGAACAATCACTAAGTGTCATGATATTAGGTAAGTCATTATTATTATTCTTGGAGTGCACATATCTCCAAAAGGATTGTTTAATACGTTTTATTCAATACTCATGATATAGTTGATATAACACTCTCTGGCCAATAGGGCTTAGACTCTAAATAAATAGTACCTGAGTTAACATAAAAAGTACCATAAGGTATATTTTAGTTCCATGATTAGCAAAACAAAAATTAAATTTTATTGACTTCTTTTATTAAAGGCACAACAAAACAAGAAAGTTTAATGGAAGTATGCCTTGATGAATGTAAAGTACTTGTTTTATCATATTATACTATTTAAAACAGGTCAAAGACATGTTTATTGCCAGACTATTTAAGCAATAAATATCCCAAATAATTCAACAATGATTCTTTCTGAGGTTCTTGACATTGGGCAGTAAAAAAATACTTATGTTGAGTTGGACATAATTATTTTGTTTCAAACTGGCAATTTTTTAATTGAATTGAATTTTTAAAATTGATTAAATACCTAGTCAGTATTAACTAATTAGGTAGAAATTGAACTTAAGAATAATTTTATCAAGAGGACAAGTTGGTACTAGGTATTCATCTTCATCTGCTTCATAGGAAATTACGAAATCTTTTTGAATATTGGAAATTGAGTAAATTGTCAATATTAAGTGGAATTCAGTCTAAAGATTGGAACCTTCAAGTTGGTGCTATTTATCTTGATATGCTGTTGGAAAGAAGTTCAGAAAAAACATTTCAGAATGATTTTAGGTGAAGATTTCCTTGTCATATTATATATTTACAAAATTTCGCTTATCTAAAGGAAATTACGGAATGTAGGTGTTAAATAGATAAGATCGTCTGTCCGCTTCAAATCAGAAAAATACACCGCAAGCTGAATGTATTATTTTATATTTAAGTATGAAAGTAAATGCCGATGCCGATAGGTTTAAGGATATGTTTTGAGAAACTTTTATAAGTAAGTTAAAAAAAAAACGGCCACTGCAAAGTCATACGCGAAAAAACTGATGAGATGAGTTTGATCTGTAACTCGGGAGATTAGAGTTTTTGCGTTCCTTCTTAAGATAGGTTTTTATGGAATTTGATGACGATATTGAGTATATCGAGGAACATATTTGTGCGTCACTAGAATTAAATTAAGAAATAATGGCTCAACATAATAGATGTTATAGCTTGTCCCATAAACTATTAATTTATTTTAGTTACAAAGTTGTATCGTCGGTAAAACATTTAAATATCAGTATTATCGCAAAAAACACATAACCAATAATTAGGTGATTTTTACACTTAAAAAAAGTAAATTAACAATAATTTTATCTGAATACCAAGTAGTATTGTGAGTTAATCATTGTTCAAAGAATCTCGAGTTGTTATTTACTAACCTATTTGATTGTATACTGACGTTCACATTTATGAAAATATAACGCCACTCTTTTTAAATAAAACTTATAGGTCTGTTTAAAGAGCGTCTGATATAAAAGCTGTAAATCTGGTTCTTGCAAATTTATCTCTCTGTAAATAATTTTATGCCAATTAACTGCACGATTAAACAAATAAACCCAGTAATAAATAAATAAAATGCATTTCAGGTTAAAATATTGTTGACCTATTATGTAGCGCTCATCAGCATAACCATAAAAAACTAATAATTTTTTTTCTGGTTTTGAAATACAGGGTGTCCGGAAACTTCGTTCGTATATTTCACGGGGATATTCTACATATGAAAATATGAAAAAAAGTTCATATGAATGTAGGTCCTTAAATGTCTTATAAGGAAGCTATGGCCGTCCAAAGGTGACCTCTAAAGATTAGTTTCTCTTTTGTATCTTTGCGACCGCTTGAGGTATCGATGTGCTTTTTGGCACACAAACTAATATTAACAATTGCTAATTTATGATATTGAGAGTTAGTATGAAATTTAGTCAGGGACGTTCTTGTGGCTTAGTGACATTTTCTCTGCATCCACTGACAAAACTGTGCACGAGGAAGTAGGTCTTGAGGCTTAAGCGCCTGAACTCTTTGTATATGGTATGGATAAAGAAGTTGTTCATGCAAAATTTCCCATGTTGTACTCTTAGGGATACCCTCTTGTAAGGCAATTCTTCTTGTGCTTATACCCGGATTGGCTGCAACGCATTCGAGCACTCTTTCTTCTGCTTGTGGAGTCCTAGTAGTACGGCTTCTCCGAGTTTCATTCATATAGTTCCGGTTTCTCTTAATCGTTGATGTAAATTAATGAATAATTTCTCACAAGGAATTTGACGGTTTGGAAAATATTCTTGATACAACCTGCGAGCTTCTCGAGCACAACCATTAGCTTTGCCATACATAAAATGCATATCAGCTAACTCAGCAAATGAATAATCTGCCATCTTTTAAAATTTGCACCTTAATTAATCAAAAACACTTTGCACTTGATCAATGATCACTACAATAAATCGCAAAAACGTCATTGTCAATATATTTTAACGCTAACCATGGGCTTCTTGATGTATTTTTGACTTTAAATTTGTATTTGTCATAAGACTACTTTGATGTTTTAGTTTTAAACACAATTCGATAATAGTTTATATAATGATTTAAATAAACCGATTTTTCTCCTAAATCATTGGCCCAATAATTTTTTTTAAGAATACCTTTTTTGTGTAGAAAAATCACTGTAATTATAACTTTTGGGTAAAATTTTTTAAATGTGTCGTGTACAAAAATTAGGAATAAATAAACTAAGCCATAATTTTAGTAATTAAATTCCATAAGCTTTAAGAAATTCTAAGTAGCTGTTAACACCCATCATTTACATGTTTAATTCCCAAGACTCGGTATGCACAAAAAAAATACGGCACTGTTTAATCAAGCTGTTATGAAGGAAAAAATCCTTTAAATTTTAGGTTAATCCGATTATAGCAAGTTGGTTACCAATATCTCACTTATTTGATAATGTATAAAATACATATTTATGCTACTTTTATTCACATCTCTTTATTAAAAACGTAGTCCTCTAATTTATGTCAACAAAAACACCAACTTCATTACGGAATATCATTTTACAACAAATAAAATTAAATCTTTTTAATGTCGCATAACCTTTTTTGCATTAGAATTGAATGGCGTATAAGATAATCGCTTCATACTTGAACTAAGAACTCTCATCGCTCTTCACTTTTTTTGTTATTTTATTGATGTACTCGGTATTTATCTTAACACACCTTCGTAATGTTTGTTAAGGCACGTTTACACTGTGATCCTCAAAGCATGTGCCAGAATGTCGACTACATAAAAGAATTCTTCCTATCCCTGACTACACACGCGGTTTGCTTTCCAGCAACGTTAAAAGACTTGATGCCACTAAAAAACTGCAGAAAACATGTACTACGTCAAAACTCAGTCTCAAGTTTGTATGTATATACTGGGTGTTATATTATGTACTGTTGCGGCATTTAAATTCCTAACATCACTCTGTTATATTGTAGATATTAAATGTACCTTTCAGTTTCACATAATACTTTCATTAAAATGCAAAGGTATCAAAAATTGACAATGTAATTTTGTCAGTCGTTATGTTTTTGACAATGCCACAAATAAGGTGGAGAAAGCTAAAATAATTACATTATTGGAAGATGATTGGTCCAGTAGAAAAGCAGCAGTAAGATCTGGTAAAAGTAGGTACTATTTATAATATAAAAAAATGGGATGAAACGAAAAATTGGAGGATTTACTGGAGAGGAGGGAAGAAGCTTCTCCTGAACCGGAAGATAACCAATGATACTTATTGTAAAGTTAAAAATCACCTTCCAAAATGATAATATCAGTACCTATTTATTAACCCAACCTAAGGCAAAAGGTAAAAGATAAGTTAAGGTTACCAGATATCACATAAACGTCATAAACTGTCAAATTTGTGTCCGGATTTTAATAGCCGCAACTCTACGTATTTTATTAGGCAATTCCTGGATCAATTATAAGTCCAAATGTTCACATTATTAACATACATAGTACAGGGTGTTTCATAATTGAATGCTGATCCTTGAGGGTCTTAATCCTTGGATGATTTTAAGACAGAAAGTTCCTATAAACATAGGTTCACAGCCCCTTTAATTATGAGATACAGGGTGTTAAAAATTTTAGAAGAAAATTGTAACACCCTGTAGGTATCTTAAAAATAAAGCAGGCGGAGCTATGTTCATATGAACTTTTTGTCTTAAAATCATCCAAGGATTAAGACCCTCAAGGGCCAGCATTGAATTATGAAACACCCTTTATACAGTGTGTGTATAAAGTTTGGAAACGGCTTAATAACATAACAATTTATTGGCCGATTTAAGCCAAATTTGGTACAGTTGTGTAAGAGGATCTGGCGCACCGAATGACGATATTGGCGTTCTTGGCAGCTTTTTAGTTTGTCTGGAATTCGAACGAATTTTATATTTTTAAATGTAACACCCTGTATATTTTTTCATTTATAATTTTTACTTTAAATTTGTTACACTTTTCGTATAGCATACTTTGTTCCTAATATCAGTAGTTTTCGAAATACCGAGTACAATTTAGAAAAAATATATTTTTTATATTAAATGTTTAAAATGTTTTCCCTGTACAGATTGACAGTGTGCTAATTGACTATAAAATTTTTCAATTGTGTTGTAAATCATTTCTGGCGTTATTAATTCAAATTCGTCCAAAATTCTACGCTGCAAATCGGCCAAATCTTGAGGTTTTGTGGTATAAACTCTGTTCTTTAAGTGTCCCCATAAAAAGAAGTCGTTAGGCGACAAATCAGGGGACCTAGGTGGCCACTCGATTGTACCTCCTCTACCGATCCACCTATTCGGAAAAGTGTTGTTCAAAAATTCGGTCACGTTTCGACCAAAATGGGGAGGAGCTCCGTCCTGTTGGAAGAATGTACTTGCATAATTTGGACCCATCACATTTCGTATAGTAGGCACTATTTGCGTTTCCAAGAGCTCAAGGTAAAGTTGTGATGTCAAATTTCCATCAATAAAAAATGGACAGATCTTGTGGTTACCCAGAAGCCCAGCCCACACATTCAATTTTCCAGGGCGTTGTGTATGACCTTCTCTCATCCATGCAGTGGGGATTTTCATTTGCCCAAAACCTACAGTTGTGTCTATTGACTTTACCATTTAACATAAATGTTGCTTCGTCCGAAAATACTATAAATTTGAAAAACTGGTTATTTTGGTCAAACCTTGACATCATAATATCACACAATTCAATTCTTCGCTCATAATCATATTCTGATAACTCTTGAACTACATGTATTTTGAAAGGGTGATATTTATGTTTTATTAAAACATGGACGGATTTGAAGCAGACGTCACTTACTTGAGAAATTTTTCTTAATGAAGAAACAGGGGGGTTTCAACAACATGTTGTAAAATTTCTAAACTTTTCTTTCCATCTATTACTGCTGGTCGTCCTGATCGTCGCCTATCTCTACAATTTCCAGTTTCTTCGAACCGTCGGACAGTTTTTAGAACAGTTGCTTTTAAAATTGTATTTCGGTTTGGAAATGCATCAATAAATAGATTTTTAACCTCTTCGTAAGACCTGACCCTATCGCCACATCCTCTCATCATAAGAATTGTGATTCTTTCACTTTCAGTTAAAGACATTTTTGCATGTAAAAATGACAGCTTCTATGACTTTACATTAAAAGTGAACTGGTGTTTTATTTATTAATATTAATAAATAAAACACAATTTGTTGTTATTTTCAAAACACGTCGTTATTTCGAAAACTACTGATATTAGGAACAAAGTATGTTATACCAAAAGTGTAACAAATTTAAAGTAAAAACTATAAATGAAAATATATACAGGGTGTTATATTTAAAAATATAAATTTCGTTCGAATTCCAAACAAACTAAAAAGCTGGCAACAACGCCAATATCGTCATTCGGTGCGTCAGATCCTCTTACACAACTGTACCAAATTTGGTTTAAATCGGCCAATAAATTGTGATGTTATTAAGCCATTTCCAGACTTTATACACACACTGTATATCCTTAAATGTTTGGTTTTTGATATACAGGGTACTAAATTTTTTTTCCCGATTTTTAGCAAAAATCTTGAGATAATAAACTATTTACCAGCTATAATAAAAACTTTTAACACCGTGTATATTGAAACTAACCAACCTAGAGTTTTCATAGAAAAATAGAGAAATGTGTATTAAGTAATTGTTTAAATTTTGTATATTATTAGGGATTATTTATTTTGAAATTTTGCAACACAGAACCTACTATAATATTTGTTCTACATTTTTGATATACGAATACCTTTTTTAATCAAACTTGCGGGTTTTATTGGCAGTTTTTAATGATTTATTATACTTTGGGGTCTTATATCGTATTAAAACTATTTAATTTATAACACGGCTGTTACGGTTGTCAGGTAATAAAATCTAAACATTTCGTCAAAGGATATAGATAAGACGTCAGCAAAAATAATTTTAAAATTTAAATAGACTCCGTTTATGTGCATTAGGGATTATCGAAGTAAGTCATGTTCAACGTGTTTTCTTAATTTTTTTACCCATTACTGGTATTTAAATGTAACAATTACAGACAAATCTGACGTGTTACGGTACTAACAAAGCTCCCTTTTGACACAGACAAGGTTGTTTTGAACCGACGCTTGAACTACAACTAGACTCATCGTATCTTCTTCCCGATACCACGGACTTAAGGTGGTTCTTTGCTTGCATAGGGGGTCGAACGTTGTTAGCACTGCAAAAGTCGCATGTCCACTCACGACCCTTTTCCTCAATGTCAACTGCCACTAATAAAAAGGTATACATCTTTTAAAACGTTGTTTAACGCAAAACAGACTTATGTATATTTATTGGCTTAACCAGATCCATAAAACAAACAAGAAAATCAATAAAATAATATGAGTTGTGGCACTTTTTGCAAAATTTACACCATGGCTTTATGGCTTAAATTATTAGAAATGGGGTTGCCGCTGTCGCTTTTACGCTTGTTGTCGGCCTATTTAACACCCGGTAGGTTTTCAATTAATTCACCCTTTGGCCTGAACGCAAAATATAGGTAAAGTAAATATTAAATTATTTTAGGCAATACTTTTATAGCCTTTACATAATAGATATAATTAATTTGTTGACTATGGAGAATAATTTACTACACTTTTGACAGCAAGGTGTAAAATTAACAAAAACAGGAAAGATTTATCACTTTATATCATTTAGACGTCAGATTAATAAAATACATAGTAAATTTAAAAAATGGTGACGATTCATCAACGTAGACGCTTGTTAGAAGTGAACATAACCATGAAAATAACTAGGATATCATTATCCTATATTAGACGCTAACTATTGTTATTGTATATAATAATACAAGCATTTTCCTCTATATTTATTTGTTTGTTTTTAAGAAATTTCATGGGAATCAAAACTTAAAACCTAGGTTCGTTCAAAATGAAAATTTTGCAAAAATCTGTGTATAAACTGATCTATTAACACTGAAATACCAATAGCAGAAAGTACCCAAACAAAAATTTCAAACAATGGCCCATTATTAACGAGTTGAAATATGGAAATAAAAAAATTCAAATGCGAAGCTCAAACAAGCTTCTATCAATATTAGTCAGTTGTCATTTAAATAATTGATCCAAAATATTGAAATTGAATGACCTACAGTGGCGTTTCAATTCAAAATCCTAATTCACATTCACTGTTTGATGAAAGCAAAACTGTTTTGGATTACATATCGGAGATGTCATTTGACAGTTGCTTAAAGTAAAACACCGGAAAAGATTGGATACTTTTCAGATTATTATTTAAACAAGGGCCGTAATGCGAATATAAGAACAAGTCGATTGCTACTCTCGCTTTCTTTTGCAAGTATGTACCTAATTATACAACAGCCCAGCTTCTCACCAAGTTAATTGCGCCGCGTTTTTTATTTGCTAAATTTTACTTTAAAACACCTTAAATTTTAAACTGCGACCTTTAACGATGGAGTGTGCACGTTTTTGTGTTACTACTATTAACTACTATAAATTGAATTTGCATTGAAAACAATGACAATCAAGTTATAAATTATTGTCGAAAAAAAAATGTTAATCTGCAAATTCGCGAGAGATCGATAGGTCTTGGGGATGTCAAATAGCCAAAACGAACGCTTGATTTAGGATATCATGCGAGATGAGATTACCACTGTAGTTTGAATGATGGTTGAAATTAGGTCTTACTTACGATTACTACAGCGTTTTGATTTCACATTAAAAGAAAAAAGTGCACATGATTTTTTAATTACAGTACAGTGATATTTTTTAATTGAGGTATATTATAGCGTTCCAACTTATCTTCGGGTATTAAAATTATTATGCGTTATCTGAGATTTTTATGAGTGTTTTAATTCTTTTTAAGGTAATACCTCTGCGTTTTATCAATACCGCCACAAAGTACGATTTAAAATAGTACTAATTATTGTACCTATTTGCTATAATATAATTCGAGGATGTACAGGTACGTCTGTAATGAGGTGTTGAATTTCTGCGTTGTTTTGCGTGATTATAAAAATTCTTAAAAGAGAACTGTACCTTAAATCTCCTAGTGATAATATTATATACGGGCATTTTTTTAGTTTGAGTTCTGGTTCTTGTGGATGTCATTCACAAAAAGTAACTTTGGCACTGTCAAATCAAAAAAAAAAAATTCATCGACATAATCCGTGGGTGGTATCACTTAAAATCACTCACGACTCAATGATTAAATATCAATTAAAGCTCGAGGTCCCGGTAGCTCAACGTCTACGGTCAAAATAAGCTATTAAAAAAATACTATGCGAAGTACCAATTATTGTTTATGTGAGAACCTTTAAAGAAAAAGCTGCTATTGCAACTTAATCAGTCGGTGTACAGATAATACTGATACAGATCCGAGTTACGGAGACACTTGTTTGATTCGAGTACTTAAGTTTTCATGGTGGCAGCGTGCAAACAAAAAATCGGTGCGCGCGCACAACGTGCCTAAGCGCGAAAAAAGCCGACTTGCGCGTGAATGGACAGCTTTTTTGTAAGTCGCGTAAAGCGTAACATTGAATTTTTTAAGCCCACGGCGCCGTGGTCCTCTGACAGGTGCTTAAAGCTTTACAGTTTATTATGTATGATAATAGTCGAGTGGAGAACAAACTATATTTTTTAAAATAATACGCTGAGTACGGTTACTCATTAAAACAAAATATACATATACCTACAAAAAAGTACCGTGTCAGAAAAATAATTATTACATTTTAACTCAAGTCAGTTTCACTGTCACTGTCGTCATCCAAGTTCACAATAATTCTTTCTCTGGGCAGCAGATCTATATTTACGTATGATTTTTCTACTTTTTGAACATGCGCTACACAATTTTCCCAGCTTTTGTTTGGAATATTTTGCAGCTCTAACTGTACTAAATCTGTCACAGAAGAATTTAAGGTTGGCGAAACATTATTCCTCCTTACCGATACTTTCAGCTGGGGTCATATATGTTCAATTGGGTTGAACATACAATTATAAGGACCCATTTCTGTCGCCAAAATGCCACAATAATATTGTGTTTTATTGAAAATGATTTTAAAATTTCGAGCAATGGATGGTAACTTTTGTGTCATTGGAACACGGAGCTTTACTTAACCTACGACTGTGGTAGCTCGCATTATCCATTACTATCACACTATTTGGTGGTATATCTGGTAATAATTTGTTTTTATTATCGTTATACGCTTACTTTTATTTGATGGCGCTTTGGTTCTGCATTGACCCGATAAATCTACCCAACCTTTATCTGGAAGTTCGTGTGTGTCATATCACGTCTCGTCCAAATAAATAATATCCCTTCCATCCTGATATCCATGGACTAAAATTAGGTATTCCATCCTCCATCTTTTTAACCGGGCCGATTCCATAATTACTTGTCGTTAGTTAATTTTTTTTTTATTAAACCCGTTTCTTAAAATACATTTCCTTAAGAGTCTCACAACTCTCCACTATAGGTTTATTTACAACAAACCATACTGTGCTCACTGGCCTGCGTGTCAAAGCTGCCGCTACCTTCACTGCACCTAATTTTGAAAAACCACGTTCAAAAAGGGTGGTGTAAACGTCGAAGATTACTTTTTTTGTGTCAACTGATAAAATATCACGCTTTAATTGGTTTTTATCACGACCCGTAGGCCCACTTGGCGTACTGGTTTCTTCCCACGGACGAAACGTTCTTAAATATCACGTTAATTGGCAACAAATAAATTCTTGTCTATACCAATACAAACATCTAACTGAATTTTAAAACAAAAAATCGGCATATTTAAATAACTAAAATAAACCTATTTTATTTTACCCTAATTATTTTAAGAGGATTACTGAAAAAATGTAATATTATAATAGTCTTTAAATAGATCCGTACATGGAGTCCCCAGATCAGGTAGCCGAATTTTACATCTCACACAATAGGTAATTATGACGGTAAGGGATTAGCATTTATAATAAGTTTGTAAGATAGATAGACGGACTTTACCTATCGAATGTTGATTTGGAGTACGTAGAGGAAGGTGACCTTTGATGGTCCCCCTAACTTTATTTCATTATAATGCTTTAAATAAATAAGATTTCACAACTTTGTTCCGGTTAAAAAATCGTCCCTGGTATCTTACAAATTATGTAAAGTAACATTTTTTTCGCATTTTATTTTGACAGTTTTTTAACTTTTTATGTATTCAACGAAAGAACACCGTCTCCTATGATGGTCCCCCTTAGTGAATATAAAAAAAAGAAACTATAAATGTCACCAAACAACACATCAATTTTAAAATGTTAATAAATCATTTTTTACAAATGAAAGAAATTAAAGGTACTTTAATGTGAACAATGTAGCAAATAAAAGGCTAACTCACAGACAAATTCAGAAAACATAAATATGTAACCTTAAATAAGAAGAGGTAAATCCTTCGTCAACCAAAAACTTTTATTTGCAAAGGTCGCAAGTAAATATTATTGTTGTTCTAGTAACACCAGGGCATTCAGGTTTTGCATATCTGACACCGAATCCATGTTTCTTTTGTACGAGATCTGGAATAAAGCTCGTTACAGCAAGGGCAAGCTGCATCTCATTTTTCATCACCGGAAACATTTGCCCAATTATCTTCTTCGCTGTCTTCAGTCTCTTGCTTAATTTTTCGCTTTGCATTTTTTGGCGATTTTCTGCGCTCCTTCTCCAAGGCTTCGTTTTTTTTTTACTTTTAACTCTTCTAGGTCTGGAGTACTATTAATAACCCCTGTTTTGTCCAGCTCTCGTTTTCCTTTTACTTCGTTAACCCTATCGGGTTTGTTCTGATTGTTTCCATCATTATTTCAAAGTAAAATAAAAACAAATTACATAATGATTTTCCGCAAGGTTCACAAATTTGTCAGATACGACGCCTTTTTGAATTTTTTTAAATGGCAGTCCTTCTACCAGTCCATCTGCCTGGAAATTCTGCATCCAGATATTCACGGACAGCTCTTGCAAAATGGGGAGGCGCACCATCTTGTTGGAACCAGATGTTTCTATTCGGGACATCAAACTCGAATCAGGAAACAGATAAGCCAAATTCGGAACTAGTTCTTCCTGCAAGAATTCCAAATTTCTTGCCCCATTAAGATTTTCTTTAAAGAAAATTGGTCCCACAACTCAGTCACCAACAATACCTGCCCAAACATTGACTTTTTCTGAGTGAGTAGTATGAATTGTCGTCTACCCAATAACGACTATTTTGCCAGGTTACGTTACCATTTAACATAAACGTTGATTTATCAGAAAAAATAATAATGTTTTTTGTGTTTCGTTAACTTGCAGAAATGAAGTCTCCTATCAGGATCATCTTCTGTTAATTCCTGGGTCATTGTCATTGGGTAAGGATGAAATTTATGCGCAAAAATTTTTACTACTGCAGATTGACCTATTTCGTGTTGGGTAGCTAGCTGCCTAGTGGGAATATTAGGAGTTTCTTAAATACCTAATAATACATTTACTTTGACCTCTTCATTGAGCGCACCCCTAGAAATTGGTGGTAAATCGGAATATTTCTCTCTGAATTAATGAAGAATTTTATTGTGTTCTTCTCCTATCTCCGTATCCAATCATCATTAAAATTTCAATTTTGTTTTTCTAAGTAAAGTTAGGCATTACGTTGAACAATTTAAAAAAAAAACTCACTTTCAACAAAGGACAATTTCCGAAATACGGTAAAAGTTATTTTTTTAAACTCTTTCCAAATATTCATCTTAATGATACCAGAATTTGCATGAATTTTTTTTTTTTTTTTTTTATGATAAGGCACAGCACTACAGGATAAATCCTTTATGGCGCTCTAGGAGCGGTGCGTGTGCGCAGGAAACGATTCACGTTGGTCTTGAATCTTTGGAGACTATACTCGTTGGGGAAGACGATCTCAGGGAGGTCGTTCCAGAGTGATGACGTTCTCCAGATGAAAGAATTTTGAAACAGTGTCGTTCGAGGGACACTAAGCTGAACCACGTACTGGTGGGCTGCAGTAGCTCGTCGTGTATTTCTACCATGCACCGCTCTGGGTGGTATTAAGCGGGCAACCTCAGTTGAACACTTGCCATGAAAATATTTGTAAAATAGACTCAAGTCGCCAACCCGCCTTCGATGTTCAAGGCTTTCCAGGTTGTTTGTCAGACTATGGTCACCGATCAAGCGAATGGCTCTTCTTTGAATGGAATCTAGCAATCTCAGGGTATGTTTAGGAGCAGAGCCCCAAATATGCGAACAGTACTCCAGTGATGGTCGAATTTGGGCTTTATAGAGCATCAAAAGTTGTTGGGGTGTATAGAGGTCCTTTGTTCGGAAAAGTACTCCAAGCTTCTGCGAGGCTGCCTTAGCAATGGCCGCAACGTGGCCATGCCAAGACATATGACTATCCAAATTAACGCCCAATAAATGAATTGATGAAGCCAAGGGAATTGAGTGTCCCGCCATAACTATATCCGGTTCTTCAACATTAACTTTTTTAGAAAAAACTGCCGCCTGGGTCTTTTTAGCGTTAAATTCTACTTGGTTACTGTCACCCCAAGACAAAATTTCTTCCAGGTCTTTGTTGAGATGTGAGACCTCTTGCTGCCTATAGAGATGTGCATTAGCAGCCGATGTCCGAGCATCCAAAGTAAGGGCAGTAAGGGTTCATTTGGGATGCGAAATTTAGATCTGATAACAGTTTTGATGAACCTTGCAGGGGGCGCCACCAATAACACTTCGCATACATCTAAACTAAAGCTTCATAACTTTTTGAGCCTCCGTGTATTAAATTTGTAACAATAAATTCTTATACCAATTCAACTTTTGTTCAAACATGGTAGGTTTCACTCCGAGCAATTGTTTCTGAGATAATTGAATTTAAATGTTGTAATGCGTACGTTGCCTTCCTTCACACTTTATCCAGGCTTAGGACTGGTCCAAGAAATTTGGAGCGTGTTTAAAGGCCAACGGGCTAACAACAATTAATTTGAATAGCAACGCGTAAACAGTGGTAGGTATCATCATTAGTAACAAAAGAGTATTGTCAAACGATTTAATTTGACGAACTTTTATCGTCTGATTTTTAAATTTTTGGCTATAGCGCCGAGATGACCGACATGGTATTAGTTCATGGTTGTTGTCAAGTATATAGAGAAAGATTTCGATGGTTTTGCTCCCGCAACTGCTCATTTACGTACTGGATCGTACGATCAGGACACTTGAGGTTAAATAGGATATTTTAGAACAAGTTGAAGAAGATACGCGTTCAGCAAGCTGGTAGAAACCCGCATGCAGTGAAGGTTATACATTATCAACGTGAATTTAAAATCAAAATATGGGCAAGAATCATTGATAGATTTATTATTGGTCCTGTCATCTCACCACCTTACCGTCCACTGACTACTAGATAGAATATGTGGTTCATGAATGATGAAATGAGAGTTTTCGAAAATGGATGGATCGGCAGACCAAATGATGAATATCAGTATACAATTTACGGTTAAATGCAGAAATAATGGAAAGCACACAGTTCAGCTCTCCCCGTGGAATGAATATCTGTGTACATGAAAACGGAGGGCATTTTGAACATTTACTGATTGCAGTACCCTCCAACGAATCTTGACAAGGAATTTGCAACTCCATGCCTATAAAATCTTGTTGGTTAGACCAATAATCACAAGGAAACATGGACGCTAACAGAAATCCCGAATTAGCGCAATGGAAAAAGATGGAAAAATAAAAGCAAGAAACCAAACATTCAGAGAAAATCTACAAATAGAACCAATCAATAAATACATCACAGAGAGCAACTTAGGTGGTTTGAACATATCTGTCGAATGCCGAACGACAAAAAGGAGTATTTGAAACGCCAGTGCAGACGCCGGGGAAAAATAATAGAGAATAAGATAGATCGACAGAATCAGAGGAGCAGAGGAAAGAAGAATATACATTTTCCTATTTGTTTGTCTCTTATACTGACGTTTTTATAAACAATTAATAAGGCTGTTTTAGTTCGTTATTGGTTTTTTGTTTTATCCAGTTTATTGTTGGCCCGTTGGCTTTTAAACACGGTCCAAATATCTTGGGCCAGTCCTAAGCCTGGATAAAGTATAAGGGAAGGCAACAACTAGTTACAGTAGGTAATAAAACATTTAAATTCAATGATTTCGGAGCGAAACTTACCAGGTATACCTTTTTTGAACAAAAGATGCATGGGAATACGAGAGATGATAGATGTACGCGAAGTGCTGCTGGTATCGCCATGTGCTTGGTACATCAATACTGTTGTCAGATCTGGATTTCGTATCCCATAAAACTCGTGCTAATTTTACCGTTATTAAGATAAATATTTAAAAAACAATTATAATAGGTATTTCGGAAACTATAAACTTTTGGACTAAGACTATTTCGTCATATTTTAGCCTGTATAGACCTGTTCGTCAACTCAATGCTCATACGGCGCCGCTGCCATTTTTAAAGCCTCGAAATAATACATTTTCGAACAGTTTGACACACTGATCTGTAGCTACCGAAAGAATGTGGACAAAATACGTTCAGTAGTTTACGATGTTGCCATATACTGTTACCTAATTATAATTTAATATTTGTCAGCAAGGAACTCCTGGAAATTAATATATGCTTTGAAAATAAATAATAATAAGTTAAGAAACTAAGAGTATTTTAATATAATTTCAACATTATTCAAAATTTCTTCTTATCCTATTAATTTCGATTTTGAAATGGCATGGAAATATGGCAACATAGTGCAGGATTAAAGGTTCCTCTTGTCAATTTAATTGGTTAACACGGGTCGCGTACTGCTTGTAAGAATAGTCGATCGATATTTGTGTGTATCAGTGGAGTAGTAATACAACGGGCAAAAATTATTCAGTTTTTATAAATACGCAAAACTTTCATTCATGCGTGTTTAACTTTAATGCGACCAAAACTAAAAAATCATTATCCCTGAATTAATCAAAAGGCTGTCTGAAAAATTGACAAGACTGACAGCCGAATCAATGAGTTTCAATATTGTTGTATTACGACTTAGAATGAATTAATTTTTTTTTAAATAAAACAATATTTGAATAGTAAAACGCAACGTGATGGATGGATGGTAAATCTATAAAAAATAATTCTCACTTTGAAACTCCTTTAAAAAAAATCTATTACAAATTTTTCTTAACTAATCAATGAGATATTTGGCATTTGATTTCTATCATTCTGTTACAAAAATGTTGCTCTACTGTTCCGCCAGGGGGCACTTTACCTGCAACCCATATTTTATTTTTCGCATATCTTTCTTGTTTTGACAAATGTTGCTAAAACGAAGGAGCTATGTTAAAGGCAACAAAATACTAAACAGAAAAGCTACTGAGTCGATAAACCTCACCGTATAGTCGCAAATTAGAATTAAAGATTCTATTATCATTAAATTAGCTTTTCAAACGGAAGCAAAAAATCAAGTTACAAATTTATGTCAGTTTGGACTGGTTATTTGAATGAAGGCTCTAAGTATTGATAGTGATTTAAATTTTGAAAAGTCTTAAAAATAGGTTTTAAAGTCAGGGAATACCTATAAAGTGTCAGGGAATTTGTATGGGTTTTTTTTCAGTATATATTACTATATATATTCCTCAAAGTACCTTTATTATAATTTTGCACATTAGGGATGATAATATTTAAGTGCTTTCTGATCTGATAGGAAATTCTAAAGCCCTTGCTGATAATACCAATTTTCTAACTACTTTCTAACTAACCTAAATAATTGACCTACCCTACTGTAATAATTGACGTTACATCATGTCGCGGATTTCTGAACTGCTAGTAGAAAAGTACTTGAGTACAAGGGCTTGATGTAAAATTAACACGAGATGAATTTTCGATTGTACAATTTTGGAATAACTATAGAAACAGATAAATTGGGATTCTTTTTTTATCGCAAGAAAACAACTCAGGAAAACTGTTATGTTTCAAATTGAACGGTCAATTCAAAAATAAATATCGAAGTCAGTGCCCCCAGACACGCCACTGTTACAGCTGAAAATTATTTTTGTATTGAAAATTATACACCTTTAGTAATTGTCGCAAGATAATTTATTTTCTTGTGGTAAGTGCTGCCCTTTATCAGTATTCAAAAGAGAATAATTTTTCTAATGAGGTAAGTTTCAAAAAATAAATGGTTCTGTGTCGCTTAATTCTTCTGGTGTTTTAATTTTGGAATATTCCTTCAACAGGATCTATACCGCAACTGCTTTCCACAAATCCATATCTCGTCGGTATAGGACTGCAACTGTAATTTTTATTCGCTGGAGTACTTTTACTGCATCTTTAAGAAGCTCACGCACCGAGTCGGAAATAGAAGTCATATTTTTGTTTCCGACAACCCCGGTTTGACACCCCTAATGGGTAGTTACAGTGGTCTGAAAGCTCACCTGATTTGTCTCTTTTTGTTTCTATTTCTATCTGCAGGGACCATTTAAAAGCAAGATAAAGTTCGAATACGTCGAATTTCACCTTTGTTCATTAAAAAAGCAGGATGAGTTGACGGACAGGTTGGAGAATTGCCAACAAGTAAATGGTTAACATTTTTAACTGTTGTTAAGGAAGTATTATTTATACTACTCTGTTTTCCACTGGTAACGATTTAAGTGTTATCAAATATGTCTATTAAAAAAAGCGTGTGGGCTGCTATGCATATTCTGTAATACTGCTATTTTAAAGCTCATTCTAAAAACTAACCGTAGCTGCTGGTGATCAGACCCAGCGTTAAAAGATCATTAAAATTACTTTCCAAAAAATTAATGATGACGTTATAGCTTTGACAGCTTTCAAAGTAGAAACAAAAAGGGAATATGAAAAATCTTAATTAACGTGCTTTTGCGTTGTATGTATTTGTATATGAGGAAAAAAGAACGTAATGTATTAGATATAGGTTAAATAAAGAGAATAAAAATGACTGACTTCGTATATACTAGAAGGAGAAAGCAGCACACGCTGAGATGCGACAAGGCATTACCTTCTCTTTTCTTCCCGTCGTTAACAAGCTGATTGTAGAAATCCTTTACCAGTGTTGTTGCCTTTAACCTCTATAATCCTAGAAATACTGATCACTTACCTCTGAAGTACTTGTTGCACCCGAACTTAACGCCGGAGACATAGATGGTATGTCATAATTTGGAGAAACCGGTGTATAGTAAGGCTGCGAGTGAGAAGTAATCATGTTCGTTGATATGTTAGTTCTTGGAAGTAAGTTTTGAGCAGCCTCAGGGGGAGCACTGTGAACTTGGTTACCCGCCGACAATTTGGTCTGATACTCCGGTAGAAACGCTGGGTGACACGGACCTTGAAACGATTCACTTAGATATTGTTTAACTTGACTCTTTTGTTTTTGCATCACATGGTATCTGGTTGGGTTCTCTAGTTTCGTTTGAACTTGAAGGACTTGAGGTGGTACATCTACGGCTAGGGTATGTAATGGTACTTTTACAGGAGCCGGTGGCGGTCTTTGACTTTGTTTCAGCTCCTGTTGTCTTTGTCTTTCGGCAGCTTGTCTTTGTTGCTCGAGTATAGCTTGATCTCGCATCAGTTGAAGTTTCAGCTGAGTGCGAGTTTGAAGAGTTGAGGTTTTAAGGGTTGGCGTGCTAAAATCAAAAATAGTGTCTTTATGTCAATTAATAAACATTTTTATTACTGTTTATAAAACACACATATTTTTTTAAAGCGCGAAGCACGCAAAAATCTTGATAAATGCATCAACACTTTAAGAAAAATTTCATTAGAACCGGTCCAAAATTAGCAGAGATACTTATCATCAAAGTCGAATCATAATTTTCTTCTCCGTTTTTTTTTTGCTAATGAGTGTATTTAATTGATCTAGTTTTGGTATCTTGTTGTCAGTTTTACACAGAAATGTAAATGTTTAAGTAGTTTAATTAAATAAACGTCACGTTAAGAAATAGCTTGTTATGACTTTTTTAATCTTATTTCTGGCTTTTGACTATTTTAATGGAGTTTACATTCAGCATACACATGCAACAATGAAGAAAAGGTATGTGATACCAATATTGCGCCACCTCGGCTTAAGTAGAACAGATATCATTAACATTATCATAGTGCATTCACTGTGTGTGCGTATGTAAGGCCCTGTATACTAAAATATTATCTTTTTAGGGACATTGCTGCCCCCCCCTCAACTAAATACCCTAGTTATGCCAACGGCGTATTATTCGCTAAGGGTGCGTTTATGTTGCGAGTTGCGATAAACGATACTTATGCTGCATGCAATAAACAGAGATACTCGTCATCTTACTCTTTTTATTACATTCATAGATGCTAGTATTGCAATTCAGATATGATACTTTATTGGTGGTCCGAAGGTTGTACCGTAAAAGAAAACTTAAAAGAATCTGTTGTGTTAATACAACAAAAGTTTCGATGTATTTATCGTCTTACTAAATGGCTACACTAACAAAGTAATTACTGACAATTTTTCCGAATTGATCTTAATAAAAACTAATGATTTGTCAGGCGTAAATGATGAGACGCAAGATCTGTCTGCTTGGGTAAAGTTGTTGGGGCATTAAAAATATACTCAGAGGCAGCTTGAAATGGACCAAAATAATAAAAATAGAAAAACATATATCTTTCATCGTCCGTCGATGTGAATCTATTTTCACAATTTTACAATGGATTACTTTTGTTAATCATTGACCACAGCTCTAATAGGTTTAATCTAAACTATATGTGTAAAATACTCTGATAAATTTAGCTGTGACCCCATGTCCCAGTGTACATAGTGTGCAAATTGGAAATGCCTAAGCGGATGATCTGCTAGTGAAATCATTTGTTTTACGTTGTTAAATTTATTTTTCTCTCTCTCTGTATGCTTTGGCAAGACACATGGTTTTTCTGTCGCATTTAAATTTTTGACTGACCAGCCATGCATACATTCAAAAAGTTATTCAGGTAATTTTCCCGTAGTTTTTAAGGATTTTAAACTCCTTCGGGTATATATTAAAAAACTGGTAGCTAGTGAAGCCAATGTCTTTAATTATCTTTTTAATTATAACCAATATTTTTTGTGACGCATTTGATGCGTCATATTGTTTAGCATACATTATTCTCAGAAAGTGAATTAGTATAAGATGAACAAAAATGAAAGTTGTTTAAATCGGCTTGGAAGGTTGTTGACTGTGCTCACCTTTCAGAGACTGGCATAGTTTTTGATGTCAACTCATAATACTCCTGATTTTTAGGTGTCCCAAACAAATCATCAAAATCGATGGCACTTTCTATATCAAAGTCGTCAGTCAATAGCGCCGATAAGTCGTACCCCAAGTCAATGCCTGATTCGGCCATTATATCTGATTTTTCGGTTCGAGTAAAGTATCAGGCGCACAGTAGTCTTAACTCAGGGGGCACCCAGACTTTTTCGTTAATATTATCATAGTGTTTTAAGAGAAACGCGCGTCGAGATTGCGATAAACCGCGTCGGCTGCTAAGCCAACTCGACGGTACGAACACAACTGATTTTTTGCCAATAACAAAGTCACGGGCAAAGCCGGCTCAACAAGCGCCATACGCTCATGTTCTGTCTATAATAACAAGTAGGTTTAGTGGCAACCACGGATTTTTGTGATGCCATATGGCAAGTCTCTAGGAGAGGCGCGCGCAACTGGTACTTATCTACTTCAGACTGTACACTTTGACCCCATGACTAAAGGAATCCCAAATAAACCTAATAATTGTTGGTATTAGTTTCCAATCAGTAAATATTGTTTGTTATTTCACTGTTATTTATTTATTTGACTCTAGTAGTAGCATTTTTGGTCTTCAACTACATAAACTGTTAACGGAATGTATTGGAATATTATTCCGCCACGGGGGCGCCGTGAAAAAGGGGCGCGATCGAAGTCGAAAAATAATTTGCCTCCCTTATCCTGAAGAATTTCAAACGCCCTTCAATAGTGTGGTACTAATATTTTCTTTTTAATTCCAGGTCTATTCCAGAATCTTCTCCAGGGGCAAATCCACTACCAAGCTCACTAAATATGGGGTAAGTCTTACTGGCCAAAATTCATTACTAACCTGAACTCTCAATTGAAATAGAAAAATGGAGACATTTATGTCCCGGATAATATTATTAGTCAAGCGAAAGTCGGTTCTGCATTAAATGATTTTCCTTCAGCGTTTTATAGAACCTAAAATCACTGATAAAATCTACCAGCCAAAGGCGGTCATAAAACTTACAAGTCGGTTGGTGGTTTAGTAGCGGTAAAGTCTGTTCAGTGATATAAGAAAGTGACTAACTGATCCCTATTAGGAAAGACTCGGGCCAGCTGTAAAATTAAAATATGGCCGAACAGGTCCGTATTTTGCTTAAAATTTAATCATGGATTGTAATAAAAATAAGTAAGACATTAAATAATATTTTATTTATGTTTAAATGTGAAATTACATACAAGTTATTTTATTATTAAAAATTATATTTATGATTACATAAATATACAAATTATTCGGTACTTATAATAATAATTCACTTAATATATCAATATCACTATCGCTATCATCATCTACTGTTCTAATTATTATTTGTGCTATATTGTTTATATGGATATAAGATTTTTCCACTTTTTCAACATGTGTAACAGAATTTGCCCAACTTTGTGAAGTGTTTTTTGCAGACAGAGAAAGCACATTTGGAATCCATCTGTCTTTAGATCCAGCATGCAAAATCGTAATTCGTTTACCTCTTTTTGATGGCGCGCTTGTTTTACACTTGCCGCTTGAGTCAACCCAATCCTTTACCGGGGTATCATATGTGTCGAGCCAGGTTTTATCCAAGTAAATAATCGGCCTTTGCTGATCTCTGGAAATCCTAATTTTTTGTAGATATTCGGATCGCCATTCCCGAATTCTACTGGATTCCATTAAAACTTGTGTTCTGTTAATTTTTTTAAATCTAAAACCCATGTGTTGGATACACTTCCATAACGTTGTTCTGTCACATTTAACGCCGGTTTCATCTTTTTCAAGCCTCTTAATTAAATAATTATTTAATGTAAGCACGCTTTGTTCGTCGTATATAACTTGTAAATTTTACGCCGTAATATATCTTAATCACTTCCATCTACCTTCGAGAAAATGCCAGTATCTGTCCTTTTTTTCCTCGCTAAAATGGGATTATTCACTATTTTCCATACAGTTGATGTTGGAATATTTGTTAATGTGGCCGTTTCTTCTAACGCTGCTTGCTTGCTGACCGCACGTTCAATGAGAGTTGAATTAACATTGTTTATAACTTCCTTAGTTTCCACAGAAAAGTGTTTTCTGCTTTTCGACGAGATTATCTCCTGAGATACATTGGGCTCGCACATATTTTACACACACGATTAAACAAACGAAGTAAGAATAATTACTCAGCTTAAAACTAACTAGAGTGGCTATATATACAGTCTTTAGAACATAAATTGTTTTATGGGATTAACCCTCTCATTTTGAATCAGGTAAAAATCGGTTTAAAATCACCAAACTATTACTTTAATAATGAAATTACGTCTTCCGGATTTGCAGTTTACTTTAAGACATTTTTAAGTACGGACCATAATTTACCTGCATTTATTCATTCATTCATTGTTTGTTTATGGCCACCCTTGGATAATCCCATTCAAAGGCAAAGTGTAACTTTCTTATCTCTCTGGACAGGCTTTACTCTAGATATTGAGGTTGCCAGCTTACCGGGATATCCCGGAACCGGGGTTCTGTGTCCTGGCAAAAAATAAAAATTGACCGGGACCCAGGATTCTCCCGAAATCAAGATTTCTCAGATACTGTACCATATTTTTTGTACTTTGGTGAAATTAATGTGGCAACAGTGAGCAGTGTATACCAAATATTTTGTTGTCGTTTGTTAAAATATTTTGTTTCGTTATTAAAAAAATATTGCTCCTAGTAGTAGCGTATCTGTTTTTAATTATAGAAGAGCGGATTATAGGCAGAAAAATCACCATTTATCAAGCATTGATTGGGCTAAGCTTTTTGAGAATAAGTCACTGTAGTCAATCAAATGTCGCTAATGAAAAGAGATTTACAAAGTTATATGCATTTCTTGGAAACTAATATAACTTCTAAATCTCAAACGTTTCTGGCACTATGCATCAATTAAGATTAAGAGACAGGTATCTACTGCAATACCAATAGAGGGTCAATTTTGGGTAAGCGGTTTCCAGGGGAGGGAGGGATGTTTATGATATTTTTGCCACTTTTTTCAAGAAAGTGTTGGAGGGTGAGCGATCTGTAGATAGAGTAGGTGACGGGATGCAAAATCATAATAATCTTAGCAATCTAAATCTAACTATAGACGAGGTTCAATCTAGTTTACATGAGGTGGACATCAGAAAAGGTGCAGATTCCGACATGATACCCTCAATATTTTTAAAAAATTGCGCGTTATCTCTTAGCACCCAGGAAGATGCTGTAATAGTAATTCTAAAGAGTGGTGCAAAAAATTACGTTAAAAACTGTCGGCCTATTAGTAAACTTTCCATAATTCCCAAAGTTTTTGAAAAAATCATATATAGGAATATTTTAGCTCTCTATTCTAGCATCTATTGAAGGTACCACAGTCTCAATTTTTTTAAACTCTCTATTCTAGAGACTTGTCAAGTTGCCCCGAAAACCCTTCTGGTCCGGAAGTTTTTCCATCCAAATAGTTCATTAAGTCACGCAATGGTAATTCGTTCGTGCGAACCCAGCCAACCAATGGCTCCATTAAATCCGATTCCAGATTTCGAACTACTCCATTTTTTGAACCGGTAATTACCACAATTCCATTACAACTTACAGCCACAATTGTATTGTTTCCTAAAAATTCAAGTATTGAAGTTATAATAAATTGCTTTTGCACCTCCAGATTTTGGACTTACATGTCCGAGATATGTTGACCCTGGTTCAAAATTTTCTTCGATATCAGTTTTCTGATAGTACTGATTTCATTTTTTTCTGGACCAAGGTTTTGTCCCTTCGTCCATCAAAACAGATTGCCTGCACTTCTAGAGCATGGTCACCAAATTTTTTTGTTAGATTATCGCGACTTTTATTTCTGTTCTCTGCGTATTTTACTGCGATCTACTATTTTTGAAGGATCAGTGTCTGATATAATCCCAACGTCTTTTAGGACAGCACTTACTCTTATTGCCGCTGATCAATCGAAAATTCCAGTTCGGTCACATGCTTCGGCTAAAGTTGGCAAATGGAGTCGTATTTGAGAAGAAGATGGAGGTTTGATAGTTCCTGAACTTGTATGGGACCAGGTGCTAAAGGATTCTTTGCTTTGGAAGTAAAATCCTAGTTTGTTGGCTCACGTTTAGACATAGAATGTTGTGCTGTTTATAGCTCACTTTCTTCGTAGTATAATAACTTCCTGGCTAATTCCTTCGATTTTCTTTCAAGTGCTTTTTGATTTTTCTTTGTTGTCTCAATATCTGTATTACCGATTGCGATTTTCCGGATTGTTCTTTGATCTAAAAGGAATTCTCGCTAAGCTATTTTGTTTTGCACTTACATCTTTACATTTGCAGACAGCAATATCAATACAGTTTTGTCTCTGCAGATTCTTTAAATGCCTGTACTTTTTTTTGTAGTTGTCTTTATATTTCGATTTAAGGATCTTTTTAATTGCTCGGTATTGAGCATGATACTGTTTTACTTGACTAAATATTGGCTGATCTGATACTATGGAAATCGAACATTTCTTCCTTACTTCTTTTAGGTCTTATTTATTTTCGTTTATTTTTTTAGCCTAGCCACGAATATAATTTAATAACGTCAATAAAGAATTAATAAATGTCCAAAAAAAGATATTATTTTTGGGAACTCAATTTTTTTTCACTTATTCTGGCATGTAGTAGGCACACCTTAAGTATACAGGGTTGATAAGTTTCAAAAGTTGAAAAATTCACTCGGCCCTGATGTAAACCATAACAACACAATATGCACTACAAAAGGCAACGGGATATCCCCACTGGATGGCTGTGGAATATTTAGGGATTGGTCCGCATTTCTTAGGAGGACGTTTAAATGGAGAAAACACAGATTTTCACCAGGATGGAGCTGCACCCCATGCAATACAAGCCCGTAATACTTTGAATGAAATATTTGAAAGCAGGTGGATTGGTCGAGCTGGTCCGATCAACTGGCCTGCTAGGGCCCCAGATTTGACCTCCCCTGACTTGCGGGGTTTTATTAAGGAGAAAGTGATGGCGACCGCACCTACAACTTTAATTATATGAAAGATCGAGTCCGCTTTATCTGCTTATTACTGACACCTGAAACGAAATAAAGTTTGGAAAGAGGGAAAGTTGGAGGGGGAAAATTCAAACTACTTCTCAAGCATGACAGACGAGAATTACGGTTACGTTATTTTATAATTTAATAAATCATAATCCCGTAAGTTGGGAAGCAAATCGCAAAATTTTGTACTTATAGGTACGTAGTGCACAAGTTACCCCCCATCCCTTAAAATAGAGAAATGTCAAAAATATGTCCCCCCATATCTCCACTGCCCTATACAAATTTTATGAAAATATATCAAACTATTATAGAGTATCACCTTATAACACTTAAAAAAAATCACTCACCGTGTATATACCAACAAATATTCCATCGTCTATTATTTCTTCATAAAATTATGTTTTGTGAATTTGACTGGTTGGCGGATATCATGAACAAAGCACAAATATAAAAATACTATATTTAATAATATGGTAACTAATAAATTCATCTTATAAAAAAATTGTATCTAAATAAAGTTAATTTGAATGAATAACAGGAAACAATAAAGACTAGTTACATATAAATAAGCAACTATATAATTTAATTATAAAATTTGCTGGAGGTGCTTTTCTAATTAAATTGTAACCAAAAAATAGCACTCGCCCCCACCAGGATTCAGCCCTTGCTACCAGCTTATACTGATATTTAAAATAACTATTATCTGCTGGTGTATTGTTAGCAGTCGTTGGATAGTGATGACATTTTTTGGATGAAAGTATTCTTGTCTTAGAGTGGGAACAGAGTGTCATAAGTTGTTGAGGTGCGAGAATGCCTTAGAATGGCCGCAACGTGACAGGCTACTACCCAAATGGTCGGCCAATAAATTAAAAAATAATTAATGAAGCTAGTTTGAAAATGATAAACTACCAAATTTCTACATTTTTCGTTCAGAAGTAAATTTTACTTGTATTAAACAATATCATGATTTTTTAATTTTTGTGTATTGGCAAATATTGCATACCATGATCTTTAATAAAATTGCTGACTCAATATAACAGTACATGAACACATTAACGAATAATATTTATTAAAGTAAATCAGCAATTATGGGCGACAGTATTTTAAATTGATAATTGATGTCAAGTGAGTTGGGAACTCTAAATAATGAATTGTTTCTTTTTGTATGTGTGGATTGTGATTTTTAAATGTTCTTCATGTAAGCTTTTAGCTAATCGACAATCAGTACCTGATGCCGATAAAGAGTGGAATGAATTCAAGGTACGATAAAAGATAATTTTTCAATTAATATTTAAATTTTGTCTTTAAAGTAAAAACAAAAACATAATTGACTAATGTTTTTTAATAATAATTGCGTTGATCTTGATACTACTGAACAACTATCAGGACGGTTTCAAATCCAAAATTTCGCTTCGAAATATGTAGGTATAGGTATTGTGTAACTAGTTTGCCAGATGTAAAAGCACTTATTCCGGGATATTTCTACTCCTGGCCTCAATTGACGAAATTTGACTCAATGTCGTACATAACTGAGGCTCACGTCAAAGAAAAGGTACTAACCAGTTTCTAATTGGGCTTTTTGTCCACAAACAGTCGCATATCTTTAAATCAAGATGGCAACATCGGATCGTCACCGCTGGGACGTCAAAAAATTGAATTGAAGCTGATTCAACGAGTTTCAATATTGGAAGTGTATTATGAATTAATTTTAATTTTTTGTAATAAAACAATTTTTGGATGATTAATGCAATGTACAAATACTTAATGTTGAAACATTAAATGGAAAGTAGCTTTATCAGAAAAAAATAACATTCTTTAGGAACCTGTTATTTCCTTGCATTTGCCTTTGTACCCAATTGCAAAATGTAACGCGATTTTCAAAGTCTTGCCCATAAAGCTCTTGGTGGAGTGTAATGTGGTATGGATGAAATTTGTATTTGTACATATGCAATATGGTCACAACCGATTTTTGGCTCATTCCAGCATCTGCAGCAAGCCGCCTGGAACCTACATGCGGGTTAATAGCTACCATTCCTAAAACTCCAATGTCCAACTGCCCTATCTTCATCCGTTTTAGTGCGCTTCCGAAATCGTGACTTTGACTTCAGGCTGCCAGTAGTACGACTTCTTGTTTCCAGCCTTTTAAATGCCATGTGAGATTTCGGGTTGTTAGGAAACCTCTCGGTCCACATTAATGAAGCTTGTCTGTAGTTTCCGTAACCAGTGGAGAATTTTTTTTCTACACATACGTAGGTTTTTACGTAGATTCGAAATTAATCAACAAAAGTACATAATCCTATTTAAAATTTCAAAGTTACCCCCCACCCCACAAAAATGATAAAAATATAATTTATACTACCTGGGGATTTTTTTTCTTATGTTGGATGCTTAGTGTAAAAAAATTGGTTCATCCAAGGTTTTTTTTTCGCTCAAAGTGCTTGTATTCCGTCATACCTTATGTTTACTATGGTATTACCATGCTTGTGCAATACGAGTTACTTACAATATCCGCATGTTTTCCATGGAAAAAATAAGTCTATTCACTTCAGCTCATTGTCAATCATCATCCATCCAAAGCATCCATAGTAGCACACTTTATGATACCAACGAAATGCTGTGAGTTTTTCACAAATGATGTGCTATGTCCTTGTAGTGGTTGTAGTATTGTGAGCAGAAATCTGGACAGTTCGTATGTTGGAGAATTCCCGTCAATTCAATAATATATTCTAAAAATATTTCTATTAAATATTATAATAAATAAATTTACTTATATATAATAAATATATTTTTTAATATACCTACTTATTAAATATTGTATTTCAATAAATCACAATATGTATTAAATATTATCAATATATTGAAAATGCATATCTGCAACAATCACTGATTTTTTTAAATTCAGTGGTAACGCTACAAATAAATTTAAATGTAAGAGATATAGTAGAATCTTAAATAAATATTTTTAAAACACCTACCTATGTATTTTTTATATTGCGATTTTACAAAACCACAATCTTTTATAAATATTGCAAGTATGTTGACAACAATGCCACAACAGTAAATATTGCATAGAATTTTCCTTGGAAAAAATTTATATGTTTTCTCTGTTGTAAATTATCTTTTTTTTTTCTTAGAACAAGTTTAACAAGAGTTACTCAGATCACCATGAATTATTTAAAAAGGAAGCATGGTCAGCGAACATGGAGAAAATTCAAAAACATAATGAAGAAGCTGCCAAAGGAGTGCATTCCTATTTTTTAATGGATAACCATTTAGCTGATTTGGTAAGTGTTGATTTCCTTTTTACTATAGCCATATATAAAATATCAA
Organism: Polydrusus tereticollis; assembly: GCA_963920685.1. Lineage (NCBI taxonomy): Eukaryota > Metazoa > Arthropoda > Insecta > Coleoptera > Curculionidae > Polydrusus > Polydrusus tereticollis. The sequence continues at coordinate 7,528,923 of OY987335.1, forward strand.
ATATACTCAGGAATTGTTAACCAGCTTCAGTGGCGGCTCCTGGTCAATTCGGCAGGGGGTCAAAACGCAGTTAAGAAAATAAAGAAAAAAATTTTGGATGCACCACCTTTTTTTTGGTTCATATTTCTTGCTTTTAAAAAGGAAAAATAAGCAAAGAATCCGAAACTCACTGATTAAAAAAAACATAAAACATACGAAAAAAACTTACCCTATCCTATAACTTTTTTTATGTTTTACATTTTGTTTAAACTCACCGTGCACTTGAGTTCTGTGTTTTTAAATTTTTCCTTCATATGTTTCAAATCATTAACCCCCCCTTTTACTGCAAAAATCGAATGCAGGAAAAGAAAAACACGGAAAGCAGAAAACCATCTCTTTGTCTTTGCTGCTACATATAAAATCGCACAAATTATACATTGTTTTTTTAAAATACCACTTTTATTTTTATCCTGAGCGCCTAAATGTTCAAATTCCAGGCGTTTTTCGAAAGATAAACCATTGCTTTCTTTTAAATACAGTTTCGCGAACTACTAACAGGACAATTTTAGTGTTTAATACCTAATTAATTTTAAAAACAAACTAACAAAAATATTCGATTGCGCGCCTAAATAAATGTAAACAAACCAAAGTAAGGTTAGGTGTGGGAGTTAGGAATGTTGGAAACATATTATCGATAATATCACATGGATGATATTTTTCGATATAGGTATACTTCTGAGCTTTTTATTCCGATATATCAGAGTATGTATATAAATGCTATATAAAAAAGTAACTATCGAATACGGATATATTTTTAATAATGGATGTAGGTATGATTTCGTTCGCCAACAATTCTCATGCAGCGGCAGCGCAGTCACTAGGCGACGATACGACATTTTCGATATGAAATCAACATCCCTATTATTGTGCTAATTAGCAGTCTGCAGTAACAGCCCGTCTTCCGTCTTTTTCCACCACATTTTAAAAATTAAAACGTGCGTCGGAGCTCAATCGAAAAAAAAACAGGCTGACAGCCCAGAAAAGCTCTGTTTCATGCAAGCGTGAGAGTGATAGCATGCTATTTATTCCTCTTCTTACCCTCACAGGATTTGTTGGGTGACGCCAATTTTCGTGGTCAAGCTCAATATTGACCTGAAGATTTTGCGGGGACGCACAAAAAGTAGCGTTACGGCTAGTTTCCCTCGCTCATTGCGTGCGTTACATTAAAAACGAGGGATATTTTAGAGGTAATAGTACCCGAGCAGAACTAAAGTTTGGTTGATTAAATGGATTTTGATTTTAAAGTTAAATATTAACAAGATTAGTGTTAGGTGGTGGTGTGGCTTGGGAGGTCATTGCCCGAATGACCTTATGGTAGAGCCGCCACTGACCAGCTTGTCCAGTCTAATCTAGTATGGCCTGTTGGTTATTTGCGAATAAATAAATTAACTGTTACCAACTAAGTAATAGCTGAAAATGATGTCAACTGTCTCACTAAGCGAGATTTGGCCCACGGCAATACAATCTTCGTGATGTGACAATACTAGAAGTTGACATCCATCCAGAGATTTTAAATTACCTATGAGATATGTTTTCTGTTTTTAATACGATTTTTGCTTTAGAGTTATCATACATATCTTCAAAAAATGGTAAAATTAACAAAAAGCAAGCATCGAAAAGTCGACTCGGATATAGTAGGAGATTTCTATCATCAATTCCACCATATCCCTGAAGAAATTAATTGGGTTGAAAAAGGTTTTGTCACCCCTACTTACAATCAGAAAGATTGTGGTGCATGTTACGCTTTTAGTATAGCTGGTGTTGTTCAGGCACAAATCTTCAAACAAACAAAGAAATTGGTTCCGCTGAGGTAAGTCACATTTTCAAAAAAGAAGAAAGAGAGTTGTTAATTTTTTTTTAGTCCTCAGCAGTTGGTTGACTGTAGCACAACTTCTGGAAACTATGGATGTGGAGGAGGGTCTCTGCGTAACACATTACGTTACTTAGAAAAAGCAGGTGGAATAATGGCGTATAGTGATTATCCTTATGTAGCCAAGGTAAAATAATTTGACATTAGGCTACCTAGATACCCCAGTATTAAGTCATCTTAGGTATGACGTAACACCAGTAGCGGCTTTTTAATAAGAGCTGCAGCACTGCCTAAAATAATTATTAATCAATTTTTTTAATTTACATTCTACAATAATATGTCTTTTTAATACTTCTATACGTGCGAACTCGTCGGATATGTTAATTCACACACTTCATTGTTGCTGCAACGTCATGCGCCTCATACGATCGTTTACAGCCGGAACTTCAACTTCATCCTAGTAGAGGTTTGGAAATTTGGCCTTGAGCGGGCAAATCAGAGTGCCATAATTTCTTGAGTTTCGTCCTGCACTTGTTGGCGCCAAGTGGATGTATTTTGTTAATTTAAGAATAAACGTTTTCTCCGGTCTTTAATCATAAGATAAGTATCTTCACTAAGGGGGACCTTTGTCTCTCTAGAATTAGTTAAAATAGATATTTTTTCGACTCTTCACGTTGGCAAATTTTTAAAAATTATTTTGGCTGACCAAAGTTAAAGTATAACTGAATTTCTTGGCATTATCATTTAAAAGGTCAATCTCCGATAAATTGAATATTATTACATTAAAATCAGAAAATGAAAATGAACGCTGACGTCCATACTCTGGCACATGCACCATATTATATTTTTGAAGAACAAGCAACATTTTTACTTTGTACAGAACTCACCATTTGCTTTTTAGCATAATTACATCGAATTTTGTTTTAGCAAGGAAAATGCCACTTAAACAAAAACATGGCAATAGCAAACATAACCTCTTGGGCGGTCCTGCCGGCAAGGGATGAAAAAGCCCTAGAAATAGCGGTTGCAAACATGGGACCTGTAGCAGTATCCATCAATGCTGTTCCCCATACATTCCAGTTTTACCAGTCAGTATACAGTGTTACAGGTAGGATGAAAACAATATTAACTAATCATTTTTTAGTAAAGGCATTTACGATGATGCGGCTTGTACTTCGTTTACTGTAAACCATGCGATGCTACTTGTAGGATACACCAAGGATGCATGGATACTTAAAAATTGGTGGGGGAAACACTGGGGAGAGCAGGGATATATGAGACTAAGTCGGAATAAAAATCGTTGTGGTATTGCCAATTATGCTGCATACGCTTTGGTGTAAAACGAGTTTATATAATAAATTAAAACAATATTTCATGTTTTTTGTTTTTGGATAGGCGGGGGTACAAAGTGTATCATAGAATCACTTTCTACTGAACCTGAAATGGACCCTGTTTTTGCTTAACCTTGTGTTATTTTGGGTCTTAACCTTTTGTTAAGTTGGAACTTGATCTTCTGCTAAGTAGGAATTTAAAATGGTGGTTAGCAAATTAGGAGCGCCAATGTGATTGTTTACTATTTTATACAGGGTGTTCCAGATAACAATGCTCTCTACAGGGATGTCATAAATCATAGGACAAATAGGGATAATCAGATTAGCAAAAAGTTGCGCATTACTCAATCCTGCAACGCCATGTCTTCAAAGGTAAAGAATTCCTAATATTTCCGAAGATATCACTGGGGAACAAATCTCAACTTTTTTTTTTGTTTCCTGAACAAAACCTATTTTTTTTTTATTGAACTATACCCAAGTAACTCAAAAATACCTATTAAAGATTTTAGTTAGCTCGCAAAAAAAATCTGAATTATTTGTTACAAGATTTTAATTTATAGGCATATATAATGAACATTGTAATTTATAGGCATTTACAATGAACATACAAACAATATAATGTTGGTTCAACAATAGCAATTAAATAGCACATTTTTATCAGTGAGTCTTAAGTTTAGACACTCATTTTACGCTTCTTAGCCTCTCTTTTGAAAGCAGCCTCGGGGGCATCTCTCGTAATAGTCCAACAGTAGTCGGCTAACATCTCACAGTCCCATTTTCCCTGATACCTTCTTTCCATGTTTGAAATATCCTGGTGGAACCTCTCACCGTGCTAGTCACTTACAGCACCACAATTTTCCGGAAAGTAATCCAGATGAGAATCCAGGAAATGAATTTTCAACGACATATTATTATTACACCCTAGGTTTTGATAACATAAAAGAAGTTGGGAAGCCAGGTCTTTATAGTTTTCTGCTTTTATGTTTACCAAAAAATTTGTTGCAACCATTTTAAAGACATTCCAAGCGTCCTTTTCCTTGCCCTCAATTATGGAATCGAATTGCGCATCTCCGAAAAGTTTCCTAATATGGGGGGACCCACAAATATTTCCTCAAAAATCCCCACAAATTTGCCAATTATATCTTTCTTATTGTATGGTCTCCAGTCTCCAGTCTCTCCAGTAACAATTTCAAATTACTGTACGTTTCTTTCATCTGAACTGCATGACCGATTGGGACTGAAGGCAACTTGTTTCCATTATAGAGTAACACAGCTTTAAGACTTACTTTTGAGGAATCAATGAAAAGTCTCCAGTCTTTTGGATCATAGTCGAGATTTAAAGCTGCCATTAATCCCTCAATGTCCCTACAGGCTATCAAATTGTTTTCCATGTTAAAAAATGGTGTTAGGTTTTTCTGACGGCTTCGGTAAACAGAAACTTTTACTTCATCTTGAAGTAAGTTTCATTGTCGCAATCGAGAGGCCAATAGTTCGGATTTTTTCTTAGGCAATTTCAATTCCCTTATAAGGTCACTTAATTCACTTTGACTTATTGTGTGAGGCTTTTTACTGGACAGACAAAATCGGAGTCTTGCGAGGTTGATGGGCCGGCGACATTTTCCAGTACACTACTGTTTGAATCCATTGGATCATCATCAGAATCATCAACTCGTCACTATGAGGCACCGGGTGTATGGCGGATTGTAAATTTGGATACTGTATCGCACCTTTTTTTCTCCGAAAAGCCTTTTCTAATGGGAGGTGTCAAACAAAAGTAACAGTCAGTAACGTGGTCTTTCGGTTCTCGTCAGTTCATAGGAATAGCAAAGGGCATCTTACGCTTTTTTTCCACTTAGCCAGCCGCGAATATTGGACGCACATTTATAGCAGCAGATATGGGGAGCCCAATTTTTATCCTGGTCTCCAATTTTACAGCTAAAATACAAGCCTTTTGTATTAAAGGGCTAAGTGTACGTTTTTGTTTCACAAAAGTCACTTCATCACATATATAACGAAAATGATCTGGCTTATTTAAACAAACTCGCGACATGTTGCTCAATACTCTCTAATTTCTCAAATACGAACAGCTCTCAATCAACTGGTGGTTGAAATACAACTAACTAACAATTTAGGATTTATGTTATATGTATTTAATATTATAAAGTACACCTGGTATAATAAATCCAGGTCCTTCTCATTTAATAGTCGAATTTTCCCATACATTACGGGCATGTAGGTAATTATCATAATTAGCATGGATCTATAAAACCGGAGCCAACTGAGACTTTTGCAAGACAGATTGTTAGTTAGTATAATAAAATAAGTAAGATTTTGCTATTTTGGTCTCGGAAACATTTTTGCTGTTCCCCTGTGTATTTAGGCAAAACCGAATTTTTGCGATTTCGTTCTTATTGTTTTCTGATGCTATAAATAAATTTAACGTTCTTATTGCTACCTTCTATGATATACTCGCACAACGCTTTTATCCTCTACAAAATGATCTAATTAACTTTTCAATCCGACGTTTTGTTTTTTTCGCAACCATTATCAACTTTCTATTCTGCATCCAACGACTAGTCACATTTACTATTTATTTATTATGGACCATAATGTTTAAGATTTACTCATTTGAAAATAAACTTAAAATTATTTTAAATAATGGCAAACCAACAAAATGGTTTTTAAAGACAACTACATTTTAAATACAACAATACAAAGAAAATCATTTTAAATTAGGTGCCCTTGTGCATTGATGATGAGTTTTTTAGTCCGAAACGTCTAAGAAATACTAGGTCGTTCACGGTCGTGCGGTCCATGAAAACGATGAAAGTTAATCTATGCCAATCGAAATTCATAATTCCTACTTATTTCTAATTTTCAAACCAAATCCTTCCCTGCATGCCTTACCTCCCTGATAAAGCTTCTTACATTAAATACTGCCCTCCGATTTGACGGACGAAGTCATCTCTTTAGCCGTAGATGCGTAATCTATCGAGTTTCAAGATGGTCATCAGTACAGTCCTGGGTTTCGGGTCCGGTAGACTAACTGCCCTATCACGCTCCTTTTAAATTATAATTAAACCTACGAACGATCTAGTGGATTTGGGAGTTATATCGCGGATTTTCGGTTTATGAAACACGTCTACCACAAACCACAAGTGTTTATTGTTTTTGTGTTAGTGAATTTCGTGAGAGTTTGTTTATGGAATTGAAGTAATATGGAATTGTCAAACTTGACGCATGAAAAGTTTATTTTTGGCGTTCTCCGTGTTTTCGAACATTCTGAAAAGGTCATTAAAGGTAAACTCTACACCGGGTTTTGATAGGGTTACTTCTAAGGTTCTGCAAGAGAGTGCAGAATATATTAGTACGCCACTGTGTGATATCGTGAATCTGTCTTTCTCTACAGGGGTATGTCCGGACCACTTTAAAATAGCTATAATCAAACCTGTATTTAAAAAAGGTGATAAAAAATTAGTTGAAAACTATAGACCGATTAGCTTACTATCAAATATAGCAAAAATATTTGAAAAGGCAATTAAATCAAGACTTATTATATTTTTAAATAAATGTAACATCCTGTCTCATTCGCAATATGGATGTATGCCAAATAAATCAACTAATGACGCTATAGCTTGTCTAATGGAAAAAATATATGATTGTATGGACAAAAAAGAACAGTGTGCCATGGTTTTTATTGATTTGGCAAAGGGTTTTGACACTGTTTGTCATAAGAAGCTTTTGTCAAAGCTGTAAGGTATTTGTGGACAGGCGTATTCCCTTTTTGAGAGCTACTTAATAAATAGGGTACAAAGAGTAGAAATACAGGGTGTTTTAAGCGATCAACTAACAGTTACCTATCGGTATACCACAAGGAACTGTATTATTTATAATCTATTTAAATTCATTGCTCAGCTTAGACCTACCGGGACATATAATATCTTATGCTGACGACACAGCATTTTTTGTACAAGGCCACAACTGGGTAGAAGTTGAAGAAAAAATTAGTAGGGGACTAACAAAAATAATTGAATGATTTGAATAATTACATAGATATAAACATTTCCTTTCGAAACTATCAAAATTGGATAATAAAAAGTAAACAAAATATAGACTATTTAGGAATTTGTATAGACTCAAGTTTAAAGTAGGTCCAACATGTTACAAAATTGACTAAAAAACTGAGATCCTTAATGTATCTTTTTAAGCAGATAACAAGAATAACAAATATTGAAAATATAAAAATTGTATATTTTGGACTTGTTCAATCGCTTCTTTCTTATGGTATAATTGGATGGGGCGGATTATATAACAATACATTGAGACCACTAGAAACAGTTCATAAACGAATACTTAAAATTATGCATAGACTCACGATTTTATACAGTACAGACAGGTTGTATCGAGATACACGACTTTTGAGCATTAGGCAGTTATTTTATAAAACCAGTATTTTGTTTCTGGTTAAAACAAAAACAATAACTTCAACATCATGACTCACGCATCAACATGAAACCAGATATAAAACTGGTGACAACTTAGAAATGCCTAGAACACAAAAAAAGTTCAATCGTCAGTGTTGGATATAGGGTGCACAACGTGTTGCCACATGAAATAAAAAAACAATTTTTAAAAGAAAATTTAAGTGCGTGTGTGTGTGTCTGAGTTTTTTGGCACTGGTTTAAACCAACTGGCCAGCTGTGTCTTGTTTAGTCTTTGCTAATACACTGTTACAAATATGTTAAAAGCAGTCGCGTCAGAGAGTCAATTACGTACTCTACTTAGGAATTAATTTCTTCTAAGGATAATTCTAACCTATTCACCCATTTTTTACAACTTTATGTCAGGCTATGCGTAACTTCACTAAATGTAATTTTTATCTTAATATATATTTTATGAGCACTTTTTTGCTTCTTTTTTTTCCCTTCTTCTCTTTTTTTTTCTTTTCTTTTTTTTGCTTCTCGATAATCCTAAATAATTGGATTATTCAAACTCCAATTAATATATTGTAACAAACATTGATTTCATTTTCCCTTCGCTTTTTTTTTGGCATTTATTTTTTTTCTCTTACTCTGTAAATAGTGTAATATGGGAGGGAAGCTATTAAGAAATAGTAATCATGGTTTATTCCGGGAACCACAGAGAGCTGAATGAATTTGTTTTTTCTTTTTTTTTTTTTAATTTATTGTTTGATCTCTGATTGGACTTTTATCTTACTTAAGGGGTGGGCTTTGAACTTACAGACACGTATATTATAACATGTCTAGTTGTTTGCTGTCAAGTTTTATCTTAGTAAACACTAGATATGAGCTGATTTTTTTGGAGTATTGTAAAGAACGAGAACGAAGAAGCCTTGATTAATATTTATTTGTATAGAATGTTATGTTATTTTCTTTATTTTTATTACATTTTTTTTGTCAACCTTGGCAAATAAATATTTAAAAACAATAAAAAAACAAATATTGTAGAGGAGAAAAAGTGGTAATAGTTAACATATTTCTTCAGATAGAACCAGAAAACATAATATATTCGGAATTTTTTCTCTGTGTGTCATGGGTTACGAAATCCCTGCAGAATATTCTTATCCGGGACACCCTGTATATTAGACAGACATCCCTAGACTTGGTTGTTGGAACTTAGCCTCGTGTTAAATCCATTCTGTTAAGTTAGAACCTAACCTTCTGCTGTCGGAACGTAACCTCCTGTTAAGTTTGTTAAGTTGTAATAGTAAGGAAGGCAATAACTAAAAAAACGTATGTACTTAATTTTTGTATTTACGGATTTCAAGTGAAATAAAAACAGTTGATTATAAATCTTAAAACATCTTCATTAAAATCAGTACAATTATTAAAGATTAAAAATTTTGTGGTCATTCTGCTACAAGCACAACGAATACTTAAGTATGTGACATTTATGCAAATATATCGAACATTCAGCAAAACATGTATCATAACACAAGAAAGCTTGTATATACATAGCAAGATGATGGTGGTTGCTTTACAATTTGGGCAAATATTTCAGCACATCTAATAAAAATTTGACACCCATTAGTAATAGTAAACATTGACTTGTGACAAAAATAAAACATCAAATACAGTACAGTACAGTCTTGTACTGATTGGTGCCCCGTCGGGGAAGCAAATACCCCCTTCCATTAATTGTATTATTCTAAAAGTTTATCATAGAAAGTTCATTTTATACAACAGGAAAGTACTGAATGTGTTTCATCACGTAAATGTCACATTTTTAAAAATTAATTTGATTTCGATTGATATAAAACTAATTTAATATCGCATAGAATATTTAGGCTTCTAAGCACAACAGAGTACAACCTTTAAGTTTAAAAATATAAGTTTTTATACACAGAGTGTTCAAAAATTAAGGCAAAAAATATGTGATTCCTGTTATGTATCCTTAACCAAACAAGAACAAAGTTGTCGCTTGTGTAGGATTGATGAGTGGTGAAAACACCACTCACCACAACAATTTAGGCTTCGCTTAGCTAAACCGAGCTTAAATTGTTGCGGCGTTAATTGGACGAAGAAACATTATAAAAATTTGTTCAAAAACACCCTGTATATAAAAAATTAGGTGTTTAGAAAACATCGTTGGAACGAACATTTAAATTTTTCCCTGAGACAAACAGGTTGATTCTTATATACCGGGCGTGAGTCGAATTAATTATTATACACAGCATCACAAGAGATCGTTTATTCAAATTTGGGTTACTGCTATGTTTGAGGGGGATCCTAATTTTTACCTAAAAGCCTCGTCACCAGCTACGCCAAGTTTTGTTTTTATTGACAATCTGTATTTTTTATTGCACAATCGAATTCTTCTCAAAATTACCTTTTCAACGACATACAACAAGTTGATATTTATTTTCAAAATGGCGGGGTGAGAGCCATTTAACAAGAAAACAAAATGGCGTTTATAAAACAACGTATTGCAATTAACATTGGAAAAGTAGTAATAAAATCTATTAAGTTGGGCCCATTCATAGTTATTTAGGCACTGCAGTTTAAGATTTGTTTTTGAAGATTACGATTTTTTTTTAATGAAAAAATCGATTTCTTCAACCTAGAAAAAAAATTGAATGCCAGTGCCCAAGGAATTATGAAGGGGCCCAATTTAACATATTTTATCACACCCGCGTTAAGTGCATACGTTGTTTTATAGACGCCATTTTGTTTTTTGTAAAATGGGTCTTACGCCGCCATTTTCAAAGTAAGCGTCAACTTGTTGTATGTCGTTGAAAAGGAAATTTTGAGGAGAATTTGACTGTGCAATAAAAAATACAGGTTGCCACTGAAAAGCGGTGGCTTGGTTTTTAAGTAAAAATTAAGATCCCCAGTGACCAAAATTTTGAATAAAATTATCACACTGTGCATAGTGACTTCGTGGACACACTCGTATGTAATTCGAAATATTCCAAGGGACCTCTTGATAAGAGTTTAAATGGGATTACATATTTAATATGCAAAAATGTGGTTCTGAAGACGTTATAGAAAACGAATTTTTAAAACCCAATAACCCCTAATTTTTCGCGATATTTAAACATCACACTGCATAGAGATAAAATAAGTAATTTTTTAATAAATAGCATTAATTATTAATGCTAGACAGTGCATTTAAAAAGCATTCAATAATATTTTATATTGAACACATCCAGCAGTATTATATAAAACAGAGTTTTTCGATGAAGGAACTAATTTAATGGGTAACACATGACGAGATGCACTGGTATTAAATCACAAAATAGTTACAACACTACCTGAAATTTTCCAATTATAAAACTGTTTATTATCTCACTGAAAACTGATTAAAATTAAGTATTAGCAAAATAAGAAAAAATACATTCTAGATAAATCCCTGCCTTGCAGAGTTATTAAATGCCGTAACAAAAGTATAAAATCAATTTAAAAGCCAGATTTAATTACAATGATATATAAATATTTTTAAAAAATCGTCACAACTAAAATTACGGAAGCACAGCTATCTTTATAGTTGTATTAAATGTCCAGCTTATCTACGTTAATTTTTTAGGCCTTAAAGCCGTTTTAAATCAATGGGCATGTTTAAATAAGGATATAAGTTGTTACAGTCATTTCAAAAGTAATATACTATCAAGTATCTTTTAATACTGTAAATATTAGAAATTAAAACTTCAACTGTGAACAAAAATAAACAATTATTCATTTAAAAAAAAATTAAATGGCCATATTTTAACATGCAGGCATCCATGTTAACGCATTAAAATGACAATCAGTGTGATATAAATGTAGATAGCCTATCTTGAAAGATTTATTACCTTATTTTGAGTCAATTGATTGAATTGAAATCGACTTTTGAATATTGCAATTTTTCATATTAGTAAAAACATTCTTACCTCAGTTTTCCATTCTTCCAGAAAACTGAAACCTAACATAGGATTGTGCAAGCTATTTACTCAAAACTGCAATATCCGTCAGGAGTTTATTATCCTAAAATCTGAAACCTGTTTTAAGAAACCTAAACAGACATGTGTTAAGAAACAGGCCCTTTTACTATATGTCATTGGCCTGTTTAAAGAAACGTAACGAGGGTTGTGTTATGAAACATGCCTCTTAAGAAACGCGCGATGTTAGGACCGTTTTAAGAAAGGTAAACAGACCTAATTTAAGGAACGTTCCGGGGCTGTTTTAATAAATGTGAACAACCATGTTTTTAAGAAACGCACAAAACTGCTTTAATTAAAAAAAAAAAGGCTGAATTCTTTTAAAAAACAGAACCATTGACTGTTTTAAGAAATATAAACAACCATGATTTTAAACAATATTATTTAATTTAAAAAAAACAGGCCGGGGTTTCTTTAAAACGGGCATGTTTTTAAGAAACAAGTCTGTTTTAGGAAACGGGCCGTTTTAAGGATCGTAAACACGCGTGATTTAGGAAGCATGTCGTTTAAGGAAACAAGACAAGCCTGTTTTAAGAAATTGAAATAGGACTGTTTTACGGCACGTGTCTGTTTTTAGATACCTGAACAATCCTGTTTTAAGAAACAGAACCTGTCCTAAGAAACGTAAACAGGTCTGTTTTAACAAACGTAAGCAGGTCTGTTTTAAGAAACGTAAGCAGGTCTGTTTTAAGAAACGAAAACAGACATGTGTTAAGAAACAGGCCCTTTTACTATGTCATTGGCCTGTTTAAAGAAACGTAACGAGGGTTGTGTTATGAAACATGCCTCTTAAGAAACGCGCGATGTTAGGGCCGTTTTAAGAAAGGTAAACAGACCTAATTTAAGGAACGTTCCGGGGCTGTTTTAATAAATGTGAACAACCATGTTTTTAAGAAACGCACAGAACTGCTTTAATTAAAAAAAAAACAGGCTGAATTCTTTTAAGAAACAGAACCATTGACTGTTTTAAGAAAAATAAACAACCATGATTTTAAACAAAAAAAAAAAACAGGCCGGGGTTTCTTTAAAACGGGCATGTTTTTAAGAAACAAGTCTGTTTTAGGAAACGGGCCGTTTTAAGGATCGTAAACACGCGTGATTTAAGAAGCATGTCGTTTAAGGAAACAAGACAAGCCTGTTTTAAGAAATTGAAATAGGACTGTTTTACGGCACGTGTCTGTTTTAAGATACCTGAACAATCCTGTTTTAAGAAACGTAAACAGGTCTGTTTTAACAAAAGTAAGCAGGTCTGTTTTAACAAACGTAAACAACACTGTTTTAGGAAACGGAATAAGGCCTGTTTTATGAAGCGGAAACATGACTATATTTAAGAAACGCCCATTTTTTAATAAACAGAAGTTTCTTAAAACAGGGTCTGTTTAAATAAATACCGTAACGTCAGATTTAAAATAATGAACTCCTCCAGAGGATGGAGGTTGCAGACCTCTCCAATATTCTACATATGGAAAGAACTTGATGGGGCATAGTCAAAATATTAAAGTTGCCATAGAGTTTGTGTCGAGTCCTTTCTTCCAATAGGGCATCCACGTTAATCACACTGTATATAAAATTTGGATATTTTTACAAAACAAAAAGATACTTTTTGTATTTAAAATGTAATCATTGCACAAATATGACTCAAAGTATACAGATCACAATATCTTATCTACAATGGTTTTCGCTTTAAAGCAAGTATATTTCGTAAAATTAAAAATTATAAAATACTTTGAAACAGATCATTTTAAAAATAGTCCCTAACAACATCGGCTCGCTGATAAGTTGACCATTTCTTATATGGTTTAAATATATATTTATGTATATATCTACTTACACACAATTTTTAAAAGCGCATGTTTCTTCACTTCCGCATGCTAAAGTTTTATAGTTTTCTTTAGTACACTATCACAGTCAATTTAAATCATGGCGATTTAAAAAATATAAACTAGTCCTGAATGTAAATATAAATTTGTAAGATATACAGTTTTTCATTCATTCGTAAGAAACTTTCAAATCAAATTCATCACATGAAAGTCGGTAGACACCACAGCTTTTATCACAAAATAATCTGTAAATTAACAGACGTACCCATCGTAACTGTACGTAATATTTGTGGCACCAATAGGACATTTCAGTACTGTATTTAAGAGGTCATTGTGAATTTCCAAAGAATTAGTTGCATAATGTAAAACCAAATCCTTTAGCGAAGAATATATGTTGTATGGTTCGGTAAAGCCATAGCCCTTGGGGGTCTCGTTTATTATACAATGATTGATGGTACCATTGCAAACAACCACCAGAATATGTTTGAAAAGGTTCAATGATTTTCGTATCAGAAAGGTTCCATCAGGCTTGTCTTTTAACATCTTTTCCGCATCTTCTCTGGCACAATCCAACATCAACCAGGTGCTTTGATCGTTATGTGGTAAAGTATCTGTATCCACTTCGTTTTCCTCAATAGTTTCATCGGGGTTTTTATTTAAAATTGAATTGACTTTGACTGCAGAGACGCCTCTCTGCTGCAGCCACCGGATCAGTTTTTCCCTGTCCCGGCGCAAACTATGAATTTCAGGTTTAAGGGATGTAAGTTCCCTCTCCAGCGTTCTGTTGTACGCTTCCTTTGTTTGCAGAGTTTGTTCCAATTGTTCACAACTTTCCCTCATCATCAAAAGTCTTTTTTTCAACAGTTCTGAATTTATTTCCAAACTCTTTATCTCGTGAGGCTGGGCTTCGTTTTGAAACTTCTCCTGGATTACGGTTTGTTCCTGGAACACCTTGACCAATTCCTTAAGAGCGTTAAGGGCGTGGCGTCGCGTTTGTACATCTTGTGAAGTCTCATTAAAGTCCTTTGAAACACGTTCGGATTCTTTTTGTTTTTCCAATAGGTTTTTGTTAACTGCCGTTAACCTCTCCAAAAGTTTCTCGGGTTTTTCCGTTTTCGCGTGTTCTTCTTCTTGGTTATTTCTAGTCACTGGATAAGTAAGTTTAATATTTAAAGACGTGTTGTACTGTGAAAGAGAGACGTTTCTAAAGTGATTCACTAATTCGACTACAGAATTAAAGACGAATGGCTCTGTAAAACCGAACTTTCCGTCTCTATGGCAAATTTTTATTAATTTGTTCGCACCCCCTTTTCTTAAAGTTAAAGTGTACTCTCCACCCTTGCTGGATGCATCTCGCACCAAAAAGGTGCCATCGACAGTATCATTCAACATTTCATTGACATCTTCCCGCCTTATGTTGCCCCAGTACCACTCCGCTTCTTGCAAGGACATATTTTTATCTTTTTCGATGAGACTGGTGGAGGATTCACCAGACGGTCTTCCCATTCGTCCTGAAACTTTTCGTGGTGGAATTGCTGGTGCCGATGCAAATTCTGGAACAGTCACGCCCCAATCACAATGTAACAACAGTACTTCTACTATCCTATTGTGGGCTTGCGTATTGTAGACCACTTGTCTGAAAAAAAAAAACATAAAATAAATAATTTAAAAGACAATGGTTTGTTTATCCTGTCTTCAGTCTGAAGGGGGAGGGGGGGGGGGGGGATTTCCATAGGCTGGAAAGGAGTAGATCTTTCTGTAAACTTTGACTGACTACTACTAACTTTACAACAGACTACCAAATGAACTACCAATACTGTAACTTGCTTGTCTTTCTAATATTTTGCAAACTGGTTTGTTTTCTATGAGACTTCCCAAATTTAAACTTGTGTTCAGTCTTTGGGATCATGTGCTAAGATGAGTTGTCTTTTACTTCCTATTCTTGTTCTTTATTTAAATATCATGTTTAGGGGGTTTTTGATTTCTTATTCGATTATTTCGTTTGTTTGTACTTGCGTCTAGTTTCTTTTGCAACTTTGAAGTTTATTTTTTTGCTTCTCTTATTGCTGGATCAGTTTGGTGACTCTGTGTGTGTGATTGTGTAATTAGTAGATTGTCTGAAACTTATCTGTTCGAAGTAGTTTGTGATTTTGTCAAAAATGTCTTGTAAGTCGTTGTCTGTGTAACATCAAGGAGGTAATAGTATGTATTTTAGTAAGTAAGCTGACTTCATTTTTTTTTATTATACAGGGTTATGATAAAGAAACGGATCAGCCTTTTATATGGAAAACCGCCCACTTAATCAAAAATCGCTCTAACCCGTCAAATTCATTTTTTTGAAAAAAGATGTTGTACAGGGTAGATCGTAAAAGTGCTACATGTGTCAACTTTAATTCTTTTAATGAAACATTGTATATTTTTACATTTTTATATTCTACAATCAATTCTAGACATTTTTCATTAATCATGCCCTATACTTATCTTCAGCCGTTTACGAAATATTAACACTTTAATGCTGGTATGCATCATTGGTATGTTTCTCGACATAGCAACGTTCTGAACTGAAGTCACAATCTTTTGACTATGACAATTTCTTATTTAAGTTTGAGACGTCAAAAAATGACAGTGGGTGAGAATTTGAGTTTTGCTCTGCTGATATTTCATCAAAATGCGCCTCGCCGAAGATGAGCGCATTGAAATTTTGATTATGTTGGGTTGTGGAGATAAAAGTAGAAGTCATAGGAAAGTCCGTGATATGTTTAATGAAAAATACCCAAATCATCCGCCTATTAGCCAATCAACAGTGTCTAGGGTAGCAAGTAAGTGGAGAACTTCCCGTACCATTAAAGATAGTGTTAAAAGTGGTCGTCCTGGTATATCCGAGGAGAAAAAAATAAACATATTCTTATCACTACAGAAGATTCTCATAGCTCAAGCACACAACTTGGACGGGACTACGATATTCACCAAACCACCGTATCTAAATTTTTACAAAAATAGAAGTTTCATCCATACAAACCAGTATTTGTACAAGAGTTATTGGACGATGATCCTGATAGGCGAGACCAATTTTGTGAAATAATGACTGAGCTAACAGATAATAATGCAAGATTTGTCCAAAGAATTTGTTTTTCAGATGAAGCTACGTTTTGTTTAAATGGTCAGGTTAATAGACAAAACTACAGATACTGGGCACAGGAAAATCCTCACTGTTTTATAGAATATCACACCCAGTATAATGAAAAGGTTAATGTTTGGGCGGGCATTGTTGAAAATAGGATAATCGGACCATTTTTCTTTGATAAGAGACTCACTGGAGAAAAATATCTAAATTTCCTTCAAAATGATCTGGTTCCAGCTCTTACCACTCTGTTTCCAGATGATAATGATCCTGATTTACCAAGTTTAACCTTATGGTTTCAACAGGATGGTGCTCCCCCGCATTATGCTGTTCATGTAAGGGAGTACTTAAATACAATTTTTCCGGGGCGGTGGATAGGTAGACGGGGGTCAATAGAGTGGCCACCCAGATCGCCTGATCTTAATCCACTGGACTTTTTTTTTATGGGGCTACGTCAAAAATTTAGTTTATAAATCTAAACTCATCTCGGTAGATACACTGAAGGAGTCTATTCGACGAGTAATAAGAGAAATATTTCCACAAGTAGTACTAAATGTACAACAGGAATTTCTAGATCGATTGATCTACTGGAGAACAGTTGGTGGAGGACATTTTCAGCATCTTATAAAATAGTTTCTTTTCGTAAACGGCTGAAGATAAGTATAGGGCATGATTAATGAAAAATGTCTAGAATTGATTGTAGAATATAAAAATATACAATATGTTTCATTAAAAAAATTAAAGTTGACACATGTAGCACTTTTATGATCTACCCTGTACAACATCTTTTAAAAAAAAATGCATTTGAAAAAAAATTAATTTGATGGGTCCAAGCGTTTTTCGATTAAGTGGGCGGTTTTCCATATAAAAGGCTGATACGTTTCTTTATCATAACTCTGTATAACCCCCAGGACGAAGAAAAGAATATAAGAGAGGGGGGGGGGGGGGGGGGCGGTTGAGATCATCAAAAACTTGTTTTGACAATACATCTTCCTATACCTAAAACTTTTAGAAATTGTAGATTTTGGAGAAAAACTAGAAACAAGCAAAATAGGTTTTTAAGCCACGAAAACCGCCAGAACACAACATATGGCAAATTTATTATTAAGTTGTCATAAAATTCGAATAGTAATTTAACGATAGTGTTAATATGATTTTGCCCCTTGAAACTTTGTATTATATTGTATCAGGTATAAAGTTGTTAGAGTTCACAATTTTGTAATTTTTCTATACATTTAAGAAAAGCTGTGTTGCCAGAATATATCAGAAATATGAAATGAGACCGTTTGTGAAAGAATGCACGCATTTAAAATGCCACATATCCTAATTAAAAAAATTTCAAGTTTTTAATTTAAGAAATAGTGGTAAAACACATTATTTTAAAAAATTCCAACGCGATGTATTAAAGCAAATGGGGAGACTTTTAAAATGAAGTTATTAAAATGTATTAGGTTTTCAAACTGTCAGGAAAGACGTTGGTCGCGAGCCAGCTGGCATCCAATGTAGTATTTATTATTATCAAAATGTGTGGTGTGTTTTACCAGTATCTATAAATGTGTACTTTTGATTGTTTACTAATCAAGTACAATACAGGGTGTTAACTAAGTATATGGTGAGCACTTTTAATGTCTAAAGGCAAGTTTTTTAAGCAAAAACTGCTTGCAAAAAAACATCCACAAAATTTAATAGTAAAAAAGGATGGTTAAGTTCCCTACATGTTTCGGGCGTCCAGACGTCCATCTTCAGGGGATACTAGAAGGGATTACACATTGCTAAAACGACCAGTTAAAATATAATGAATAATGACTTGCCCAAAATCAAGTTGAATGAAATTATTTGGAGTGGCCTCAAATTAATGTGTACTAGATGTGAGTAGGAACTTCAAAATTTGAAAAATTAATATAATTAAATTATGAAGTGTCATTTTAGTTGAAAAAAGAAATTGTTGAAATTAAGGCACTTTATTGAGTATTGTTTAATAGTTTAAACAGAAATTTTTATAAATGTGAAGAAAGCAATTTAACTAATATTTGGGGCTATGCCCCATGGTAATAAATAGTGAAAGCCTAAAGTCTATTTATTTCACATAATATGGACTAAACCAAAACAACGCTCGATGCGTGATCGTGGATCTGCAGGTAGACTGCGCGGTCCTTATTGGTCAATTTGGAGGAGACGACTCGTGCTCAGCGGTACAATCCAATAAAATACACGCATGTGTCTCAGAGTGAAGTAGACTTAAAAACGCATCAAATATGACAGCTGTCATAAAGGTTGAGAGGTTTGCAGTAAACTTGATATTGAATATACAAAATCCGCGAGGATCTGTCAACGAAGTACCTGAAGGATGACCGCACTAAAGACATCTGTCAACGAATGTTTAAATTATATAGTTTGTTTAAAAATGGAGGTATAAATGTCCAACGGAGGGAAATAGACTGCACTGAATTTACGAGTCAAAAAAAGGAGAAACACTATAATAACACTAGGTGGTGCACTCAAAAGAGTATGGAAAAGCAATAAAGAAATAATTTAACTTTCTTGGGGGAGAAAGAATAGGTAGAGTAGAGATGAGTTTTATTTTAAAGCAAATTTAATTATAATTATTGAAAATTTAAGGCATTGAAAGAACTTGTGCTGTTGTGAATAATTTGAACATTAACGCGAATTATATTTGGGGTTTTAATAATTTTATTTATCTCCATAATCTGAAGCAGATCCAGTTGCCCTTATTACAGAAATGTAAGAATTTCGTGCTTGTATCTGGTTTCAAATTGTGTTTGTTTATGGATACATGCCTCGACAAGTTAAATTTGATTTTAGAGGGAGACAAATTTAAATTAGATGCTCAGTCTATCTCTTTACAATGTTCACCAATGCGAGTTTTGAATTTCCTCCCCGTTTGTCCAACATAGGAGGTAGAACAGCCCTCAGTTGAACAACTCTATGATAGCTGTCATTTTTGATGATGGCGCATCCGTTTCCAAGTCTATTCACTCTGAGACTGTGTGTAGAGTAAACAGTAGCCACTGTTTTTTTCTCCATCTGATGTTATTTATGATTTGCAATTAAAACTACACAAAAAGCGACCCTTTGAATGGTTGCGATAAAAACACACTATAATTATTATTCACTATCACTTAATTTATTTTAATTTCATAGGTGTGTAAAATTAAATACCAATAAACTTGATAATAAAAAAAAATATTTTAGATCAATAAAAAGAAATACTCGTGTCCGCTTTATTTTTACAATTTTCAATAAACAATGGTATTTATGGTAGTAAACAATGGTAGGTATGCATAATTTTATATTTTTCCTTTTATATCAAAAACGGCTATTCCTAAGTGAAAAAAATTCAAGAAATGACTTTTCTTCTTCTTTATGTGCCATGCTCATTCGAGCGTAGGCGACCTCTCGCATATACCTGTGATGTGTGCCTTTTTCAGATTTTTCACAGGTATATGGGACCTACAGTTTATCGCCGGTTCCGAACGGCACTATTTGAGAGGTTGTACTAGGCGAATTACTACGTGGTGGTTTGCCATTGCCTTCCACGAGGTGACGACCGAATAAATAAAGATCGATGCATGGGTCCCGGGATCGAACCGGGGACCTTCGGCTTAGTAGTCGGACACACTAACCACTAGGCTGCGGTCGTTTTAATTGCTAAATTATAAATCCTACCATATTCAGAAAAAATAACGGCGTACTTACATTAATGTTTTTTTTTGTTTTTTACAATATTAAGAAATAAACAGTATTACTTATTAGTTTTTTAGTGTGTTGTTAATTTTTGCAATAAATCTGAAAACACTTAATATTTCCGAAACAGTTGAAGATACGTATAGGAAGAAATAAACAGTATTACTTATTAGTTTTTTAGTGTGTTGTTAATTTTTGCAATAAATCTGAAAACACTTAATATTTCCGAAACAGTTGAAGATACGTATAGGATATTGTACATGAAATGTCTAAAATTTTCTGAAGAATCCAAAAATTGAATAATATACAGGGTGTTGCATTGAAAATAAGAAAGTTAGTATTGGCCACTGTTACATGACACACCCTGTATGAAAAGTTTTTATTGAAAAAAAAAATGCGCAACTAGAAATACCAATCGACGTGCCCGAGCGTTTTTTTATCGAATTTATTCCTTTTGGCTGATACACACTGTATATCTTTAGAAATAAGCATACAGGACATTCCATTAAAAATGTATTTCCACGCTTAACGCAGAGTAAAATAACTATAGTGCATGGGAGGCCTTAATTAAAAATTTACATTTTTATTTATGCAACCTGCCCTCAGTATTGAGAGAAGAATTAATTTGGCAGGCATATATGTGGGTGAGAAAAGGTGGAAGACACGGGAGGTGCCATAAGGGATATTTCTTTTCATTTTGCTCTAAGATAAAAATATATGAAAGGAACTTTTTTCATAAAATTAGAAATAAAAAAGTTTTTTATATGTCGCCCACTTAAGTAGACAAACTGTATATTAATATGAACACCTGGGGAATTAATAATTTTACAAACGACACTTACATAATACGATCCCATGGCGGTCGCAAGAAGATGTGGCACATAACTTGAATAAGAACAGTGGGTGGATTCTTGTTCCCCCTGGCAAATTCCATCTGGCAAATCCGACATAAGTGAGTCATAATAAACTGAAGCGTCGACTTGTGATGTTCCGGCAATTCTTCAACTAACTGCTTCAAAACGGAAGTGCACTCCTCATCGCTCTTCTTCTTCTGTGCTTCCAAAAACTTGTCATACCATTGAACAGGAATTAAAGGATCTGGCAGCTCCCGCAAATACTTCTTAATCACCCCTGAAATTGCTACAGGACTAGACAGGCTCAAATCCAAGTTGTTTACATCTAAATCGATTAACTTAACTAATCTATTAACTTGATCAGCTGGAGGAGTAGCACTGTACATCGAGTACAACTCCAGTGTCTCATCAAGCCTCGCCCGTTCCTCCAGCTCTGAAACACATTTTACGAGAAGCAAGGGAGCTGGTGTGGTTTTAGTGCATTTAAACTGTACACAAAGCCCTTGTCCGAAGTACGATTTAAACTGAAAAAAGGGTGCCTTTCCGTCGTCCATTGGTCGACGGCTGCAAGCGGGAAGGCTTGTGGCTCCACAAGTTCTATGAGCGACCAAGCCACAATCTTGGCATATAAAACCCTGGTGAAGTAGGCCTCGCAAGTATTTGTTGCATTTATCACATCTTTCCAAGGAACTAAAACTGTGTTGCGTCAGATTATGAGAGAATCCATTCGTCCCACTGCTACACTCCCCCGTTTCATTTTTTTCAGGCTTTTTTTCCTCGCTCTTGTTTAGTAACTCATCGATGCAAGTCAGTATGGCTCTTTGATGGAACTCATCTTTTATTCCCATGCCCTGAAATAACACACAAAGTGTTAAGACAGCATATTCAGCAGAATAATGGGTCATTTAAAAAACCTCAACTTTATTGCTGAGTAACTGGATTGATATTTCAGCCTCTACATTAAAATTAGATAAAAATAGTTGCATACATAGAAAAGTCAGTCAGCTAAAACAATATTATAGTAGTGTTTATTTTATCATAGTGAGTATGTGCATATAAACTGCAATAATGCAAAAGAATCGCAAATACCAATTACAACAGCAATAAGGACATGCATATGGAACATAATATAAGCAAGTGAATTCTTACAAAACGACTAGGCAAACCTTGAATTATACTGGGTGACAATGTTAACCGAAAATTGAAATTTCTAGTATTTCTAGAGGGATGTTTTGCACGTTATTAACAGAAAACCAATTAAGAGTAATTTGCTGTTATGCTAAAATCAGCTTTAGAATTTTAAGCTTTAGATCACCTTGGTGCCAATAAAAATGCATGCTAAGAAATGCATTTGTTTTTATTATTATTTACTATTGCATTCACGAATAAATCGTGTAAGAAAAAAATAGTAAGAGTTATGCGCAATAGAAAAACAATATCCCAACAAAATCAATACGTCTTTAGATTTAATTAAGATCTTAGGTTTTAATATTAATTAATATAAAGTAGACCATTACATTAAAAACATTCTGTAAAATAGGGTTGTTGTTTTGTGTTTTTCCAAAATGGCTCTTACGCCGCCATTTTGTCAACTACCCCTACGCTACAGGATAAGTAATTATTATATTACTTAACAAGAAAATTATTGATTTTTTTATTTCACTTTAGCAACGCAATCCATCTTATCATCTGCGCGCGGCACATTTTTTTGAAGCAGATTTATTTGTGAATGTATACATTAAATATTCATAGTAAAAAAATGCATCATCTCATCATCATAAATTATTTGGCATTAATAAATATTACAAGCAAAAGAACATATGAAAGGTATTAAAAACTAGTGATGCCGCGAGACGAGACGAGACGAGAATTGGCCCATTCTCGTCTCGTCTCGTGAGGCGAGAATTTTTTTTATCTCGTCTCGACGAGAAACGCGTTTTTCTCGCTCGAGAGTATCATTGTCTCGTCTCGTCTCGTCTCGTCTCGTCTCGTTTTTTCTCGTGAGTAGGGAATCATAAAAAATATTTTTTTAAACGAATCTTAAAGGGGGTAAACATTAAAAAGTATCTGGTCGTCTCGCAGAAGGGTTTAATATAAGTCGGTTTGTTAGGCATTGTCGCCGATACGGCCCTGTGGATGTCTTTGCTTCAGCGGTCTGTGGAAAGATACGCTACCTTCAGAGCCCGAGTCAGAGTCGAGGTCTTTTTGACAGAGTAGCGTTCTCCTAAGTAAAGCCGGATTCCAGAGAGGGTCGACTCCTACTTCTCGCATTGGGGCCAACTCGGCTGGGCGAGTTGGCCTAACGTTGCCCAATATGTCCCTATTGGAGTGCGTTTCTATCCCTGGGAGTGGTTCTCGGTCCCACCGAGGATTGGTTTGGGAAGCAAGTAAAGCGTCCTGGTCGGCATTTTTGGTTATATTTAAATAAGTTTGGATTGATTCTACCATTGTTGAAAAATCCTGGGCTTCAGGATTCTCAGGGCTTACTTGGGACTCTATACTACCCGAGCATTCAATGGTTTTTTCGGTCATTTTGATAATTTAGGGATGCCAGATTTTTTTATTGGTTTTAAAAAAAATCAAAAACTAAATTTATAAGAAAAATCAATCATAAAAATATTAATTAATTTTTTCTTTGTTAAGGGTGGTCCCACCTCCTTTAACCCCGATGGCGGAAAGGCCACCGGTCCACCAAAATTAAGATAAAAATATTTGAAGAGAAATCAAAAATTTAATCAAAAGGGGTCAACCAATAACCTCATGGTGGTTAATGGTAAGAGAGAAGGTAACGTATTACCAATTCTTAAATACTTTTTCTCTATTTTCTTTTTTAACTAATTTATGGGGGGGGGCAAGGGGAGGACTTTTAATTAATGTTAATTTGTAATATGTAATTCCACGGAGGGCAAAAGAGAATAAAGTGTTTTGGTTTATTTCAATATTTTTTCAAAACCTTTTACATTACAATAATGACAATCGACAAACTTAATATTAACCCAACATTTATAACATATAACATCCAATCTCGATAAACTTTACCTCAAGAATAAAATGATTTAAAACTAAAACTTCAATTATAAAAACTAAAAGGTTTATCGAAATTAGTTTCAGTAAACTATTATTATAAACAATTAACAACAAATAAATAATAATCAAGCTTATTTTCACTTGGGGGGCTGCGCCCCACTTAATAAATTCGCAATGGCTCTTTTTGGCAGACGGCCAAGTCTGGGGGACTGCGTCTCTCTTATTTTTATAAAGAAATCTAGGGGTTGTTACCTCGTAAACTAGCCTGCAGTGCCAGGACTAGTCCGGTAACAGCCAACGAACTATTCAACTCTGGAATTCCTTACTTGCCTGTATGCGAAGCGACGACGTGAAAACCAGAGCTGAAACATTTAAATTTCGCGCCCGAAAATATTTTCCCCCCTACTTCCGATTCCCCAATACCTCGCGTAACACGACCCAGGTCCGCATGGGTATGAGCATACTAATCCACAGAAGTATCCAAAAAATAAATCACTGATAATCCAAATCAAGGGAATAACACTTGATTGACATACAGGAATCCACCAACTAATCAAGGGAATAACATTTGAATAGTATTCCAATCAAATCACTGTAAATCCCGGAAAGATAACTATATCAAAAAGGACGGGAATCACCTCCTCGATAGACGCGAAAACTTTATTGCCCCCCTATTGAAAGGTACGGCACAACACTTGATGACAAGTGGAAAATTTTGAAGAAAAAAAAAAAAATTTTAAGTTTAACTTCAAAAATTAAACTGACGTGAAGTACTTTAGCAAGCAAAATTCAGGTCCCGAATGAACCAAAAACGCCGCGTTTTATATTCTTATCCATTTAATTACAACGCAATAAACGGTTTCAGCCAATGACAACCCAGCGAAAAACTACAACTCGATATTTTCTATAATCAATAATTTTTTTTTTTGAAAAAATATCGCATTTCGATGGGTTACATTATATTAAAGTAAAATATCAACTTTTATTTGTTTAGTGATACAAATTTTAGCAACAATTGTCAAAAATATGTATGAAACAGGGAGGAGCCTCCTGACTTACTCAGGGCTAATTACGCATTAATTTTACCAGCCGAAAATGTTTTGGGGTATATCAAAAAACGCGACCAATCAATGAACAAAACATCGCTAAATGACCAAAAGGCGGGGCTTGTTAAGGGAGTTGAATGGCTTATAAATAGAAACGCGAAATCGTTGTACCCATTCTTCACTTGACTGTCATAAAAGCCGCTCACGAAAACCAAATTTAAAAACATCCCAGAGACCAAAAAATACAAATCCCATTTGTCCGCCTGAAGTCATTTAACGACTTTTCTCGTAAAACTAAACACAAATGACCCACAATACAGAAGGCAAATACACTTCATACCGTGAATTAACATTTTACACTTCAAAACTTTTATCGAAAACAACTTTTTGCCAAAATTACTTTTTGTTTCTGACAAATAATTTTTTCATTATTTGTGCCTTTAAAAAAAAAATAATAATAATACTAACAAATTATTATTCCTAAAAAATTGAAAACTAAATTAAACTTAAAAACTACTACAGGGGTTATGCACTAGATAAAATAGCATTAAATGACTAGTTATACGACACCCCCCCCACAAGACGGAAAAATAACTTAAAGTACTTAATTTTAAGTTTATTTCTACGAACCCTCAAAAACAATTAAGAACCCCCTCCCAAAATTCTTCCTTTAACTTAAAGAAATCACCCCACCTATTACAATAAGCTCCGGGTAGTACTGAGTCTTTGTTTAGCCTGGAGTTATAGAAGTACTTCGTACTTGCTTTTGAGATTAGATCGTCCTTTTCTTTTTTTAGGGCTGCAGGAACTGTAAGATTTGTCTTCTGGGTTTCTGGTTGAATACAATCGCGTAGATTTGTCTTCATGGGGATATGATCACGTAGATACATATCGTCGATTACAACCTCAATTTTGTCTACAATGTTTTTTCGTTGTTTTCTCAAACATTCATGCCCCAACGTTTCGATCTTCTCTACATTTTGAATTTCCTGGGTGAGCAATTCCTCTAGGATTAATAAATCTTGAAAGTGTTGAATATTGGAAACTTTGGTTTTTAAAACATTGACGTTTCGTTCAACATCTTTTAGGAGTCGTTGCTGGTGCAAGAATTCGGTGGGCAATTTGTTCCCCAGTATTTCGGAACTCGAACATTGATCAATTTGCATTGCATGTAATTGAGGCGTCGTCTCGTCCATTTGTTTATTTTCTTGAGGTTGTTCAGGTTCTTCCTCAGAGTCTTCGACATTTTGGGGGGGAACCTCCTCAGCGGAAAATTCGAATTCCGCGTCGCTGTCATCGCTTTCTTCATATATGGGGTATTCGTCGAGGTCAACTTGATTTCCGTTCTTCGCTTTTCGCAGATCGTCGATATGGAAGTTAACGGGGTTGTCGTTCACTATAACCTCATAAGCTGAATTCCCCAAGACTTTTGTGACCTGATGAGGCCCGGTCCAGGCAGGTTGAAAAGCTCCTGTACGGTGAAACTTTGCATTTACCATATCTCCAACATTTAACTTAAGTATGGCAGATCCGGCTTCAGAAAATTCTTTCCGTTGAAAATCCAACTGTTTTGCATAAACTTGTCTTCTTGTTAATACCCTTTGTTCTTTCGCCTGGGTTTTTTGGTACTGGGTCCATTTAGTTTGCCATTCGCCTGGGCATTTGAGTTCATACCCCAATATAATCGACGCCGGCGTTTCCCCGGTGGCTCTATTTCGCCTGCTTCTTAATACTTGGAGGGCTTGAGGCAAAACTCGCTCCCACTGGTTTTCTTGTTTATTTAATAAAAGAACTCGCAATACCTTTTTTAATTCTTGTACTCTTCTCTCCACGGGGTTTGCCCGTTGATGGTATACACTGGAGTTATGTTGTCTAATCTTTTTTACTTCGCAAAATTTCGTTAGTACGTTCGCCTTAAATATCTTGGCGTTATCGCTTACTATATGCTTAGGATATCCGTATCGTGCAATTATTTCCGTCTTTAGAAATTCTAATACATCCTTGGCACTTACATCCGAATAAGTTCGTGCCTCTATCCATTTAGAGAAAACATCTTCGGCAAAAAGAATATATTGATTGTGCGTTCCGGCGGCTTCGCGATACGGTCCTAACAAGTCGATACTTATCATCTCGAAGGGATTGGTAGGAGTGCGTGGCGTTTGGGGAGCATGCTTTTGCTTTTGCTGAGTTTTGCAAATTGAGCAAATTATACACTTAGATACATATTCTGTGATCTCTTTGTGCATACATCCCCAAAAATACTTGTTTGCGATTTTTCGGACAGTTTCCTCAGTTCCAGGATGGCTTTGTTCCGGGTCATCGTGGTGCATATAAATAACTTGTTGTGTATATTGTCGGGGCACAACAAGTCTATCTCCCTGTGGATGTCTACGCCATAATAAATTATCAATAAGTACGAACTCTTCCAATACACGTCTTTGTTTGTTATCCGTTGGTTGTTGGCCTGCAAGCAGGTCCAAAGTGACTTTTAAACGCCGAATTGCCTTATCATGCTCCTGGTTTTCGGCAATTTTAGTGTACAAATCACCCAGGTCGGCTATAACTACAGCACATTGAGCTACCGTTGATTTAGTCGTCTCCACAGAGGGGGGCAACAATCGATCATTGTCTGGTTCCGCTTCATAGGGAGTGTCCTCGGGATTGCGGCTTAATAAATCAGGTAAATTATTTTTTGATCCGGGAACATGTTGAATTTCAAATTTAAATTCCTGAAGAAGGAGCGCCCACCTGGTCAGCTTGGCTCGTGAGTCCTTGAATTTTTGGAGCCAGGTCAATGACTTGCTGTCCGTACGGACCATAAAAGGCCGATCTTCCAGATAGGCTCGGAAGTATTGAATAGCCCAGACGAGCGCAAGACACTCCTGTTCGTTAATGTGGTAACGCTGTTGAGAAGAATGAAATTTTGCGCTAGCGTATGAAATAATGTTTCGTACTTCCGAGCCATCTTCAGGTTCTTGATACAGTACAGCGGACATGCCTATAGCTGAGGCGTCCGTCTGTAATATGAATTTTTTTTCAAAATTAGGGCGACTCAATTGCTTTGCTTGGGCTACAGTAGTTTTAGTTTTCATAAATGCGTCAGTTTGCAGGCTAGTCCATGTAAATTTTGAACCCTTTAACGCTTCGGTCATCGGGGCAGTAAGTTCGGCCATATTCGGAATGTACTCCCGTACCCAGTTGCATAATCCCAGGAAAGACTGCAGTTGCTTCTTGGTCCTTGGTTCGGGACATGCTTTGATTTGTTCCAAATGTTTGGTTTGTGGTTCAGTGTAATCGCCACAAATCCTATATCCTAAATAGTCTATGCTAGTTCGGCAAATCTGGCATTTTTCGGCGCTTACTTTCAAATTATGTATCCGAAGTCGCTCGAAAACGATTCGTAAATGTCTAGCATGAGTGTCCTTGTCGGTTGAATATATTATAATGTCATCAAGGTAGACCTGTACAAACTCCTGTATCAGGCCTACCAATACTTCTGTCGACATAAGTTTCTGGAAGGTACTGGGTGCGTTTTTTAGCCCAAATGGCATCACATTGAAATGATAACTTGCCCCGTCTGGTGTAGTGAAAGCGGTATACTGTTTACTGGAGTCTTCCATGGGAATTTGCCAGTATCCGCTCTTAAGGTCCAAAACTGTAAAATATTTGGCTTGGGCTAAAGCTTTCACGGAGTCCGGTATACGTGGCAAGGTCGAGGATTCTGCGACACTAATATCGTTCAGGCGCCTAAAATCGATACAGAATCTTGGGTTTTTTCCTGGCCTCGTAACAAGCAAAGGTGGCGAAGAGAACGGTGACTGTGTAGGTTCTATTACGCCTGCGCATAACATTTCTTGGATCTGATCATTCAAGATTTTTTTCTTGTCTGGATTTAAATTATAACAGCGTTGATTGATGACTTTATTATCCTTTAAGACGATCCTATGTTGGGTGGTACGAGTTGTTGGCTGTGCTAATCCGATTAGAAAAATGTCTTTGAATTCCTGAATAAGATCCCTGATATTTCCCGGGACGTCCGGTCCCATTTCCGGCAATTCGCATGGCATATCTACCGAATGGAATTGTTTCCAATATATGGTTTGACGTAGAGTCTGTCCAATATATATACAGCTTCTATTGAAGTCCATTAGGGCTTGTTCTGTCCTTAAAAACTCGCTACCTAATATAATTTTAGCAGTTAATCCTGCAACAATATTGAAAACTACTTTATAACTATAATTCCCTAAAACTAAATTGACTTCAATTAATCCTAGAACTCTCGCTTTAGCACCTTCTATTGCTAATATGAGAACCCGATCATCTTCTATATATATTTCAGATTCGATTAGATCCTCTGAAATCAGATTTAAATCAGAACCCGTGTCAATGAGGGCTTCATAATCTTTATCAAACATTTGCACTCGGACTAAGGGCCGCGAGCCTATCGAATTAATTGATTCTTTAATTACATTAATTGGGGTCTTTAATGGTCTTGGATCGTCCTGCCCCAAGGCGGATCGATCAGCGCTTAGTTTTTTTGGGAATTATTTTTGGCCTGTTCCTTTTTGGAATTTTGATTTTCCAAAATTTGGTCACGGGCAGGGGGAGTCTTCTTTTCTTCATAAGTTCTTTGGCGGCATTCATGATCAAAATGTTCCCCCTGACAATGTCGGCAGGGGCGTGACCTTACAGGAGGTCTTGGCCTATTCGAGACATTATTCGTCCTTGGTCGTTCATTATTATTTACTATATTAGTTGGATTGGGGGGGTTAGTATTAATTGTCTGTTGTCGTTCTTCAGTCTGGTCCTGCTCGATCGCCATCGTGAGACACGTAAGGCGATCGGTATCCAATATGTCCACGCATCTTATCCTAGAACGGAGGGCTGGTATTAATAAGGGCACAATGACATTAACACATTCTTGTTCTGTCCCAAAGGGCACCAACCTCCTAAATAATGCTCTCTTTTTTAGTATGAACTCTTCAACTTTTTCGTTATTCTTTTGTTTAAGTCCGTATAAATTTGATTTTAGGTCGCTTACTAGCTCGGGGCTATTAAAACGTCTGCTTAAGCGCTTAGCGAATTCTTCAAAATTCAAAATTAGTCCTTTTAGCGGCTCTATCCAACTTCGGGCCCCCCTTTGAAGCTGCTCCACTGCAATATTAATTTTTTCATTTTCATCTAAAATATTGCATTGTAAAAAATATCTTTGCAGTGTTATCAAGAATAAATCGGGGCTTTCGTGTTGAAACCCGCTGAAAGTTTCTCGTAATTTATTTGAGGGGGCGGGGGGATTACTTCGTTGATCACCGATTAT
This sequence comes from Polydrusus tereticollis, assembly GCA_963920685.1. Taxonomy (NCBI): domain Eukaryota; kingdom Metazoa; phylum Arthropoda; class Insecta; order Coleoptera; family Curculionidae; genus Polydrusus; species Polydrusus tereticollis. Next base: position 7,559,430 of record OY987335.1, read on the forward strand.
ATGTACTAAGCTTCCAATCGCCTGCACAAGGTCCTGTACATCTGTCATTTTTTTGGTTTCACAAGAAGTGGAGTTGGCAAACTTCGTATAGGGTCCTCCAGATCCATCGGTCTGTACAAACTGGTTACGTGGGGCAACTATTTCATCAATTTGTTTCCCCACCAGGGATGCCATGTCGCCGATACGGCCCTGTGGATGTCTTTGCTTCAGCGGTCTGTGGAAAGATACGCTACCTTCAGAGCCCGAGTCAGAGTCGAGGTCTTTTTGACAGAGTAGCGTTCTCCTAAGTAAAGCCGGATTCCAGAGAGGGTCGACTCCTACTTCTCGCATTGGGGCCAACTCGGCTGGGCGAGTTGGCCTAACGTTGCCCAATATGTCCCTATTGGAGTGCGTTTCTATCCCTGGGAGTGGTTCTCGGTCCCACCGAGGATTGGTTTGGGAAGCAAGTAAAGCGTCCTGGTCGGCATTTTTGGTTATATTTAAATAAGTTTGGATTGATTCTACCATTGTTGAAAAATCCTGGGCTTCAGGATTCTCAGGGCTTACTTGGGACTCTATACTACCCGAGCATTCAATGGTTTTTTCGGTCATTTTGATAATTTAGGGATGCCAGATTTTTTTATTGGTTTTAAAAAAAATCAAAAACTAAATTTATAAGAAAAATCAATCATAAAAATATTAATTAATTTTTTCTTTGTTAAGGGTGGTCCCACCTCCTTTAACCCCGATGGCGGAAAGGCCACCGGTCCACCAAAATTAAGATAAAAATATTTGAAGAGAAATCAAAAATTTAATCAAAAGGGGTCAACCAATAACCTCATGGTGGTTAATGGTAAGAGAGAAGGTAACGTATTACCAATTCTTAAATACTTTTTCTCTATTTTCTTTTTTAACTAATTTATGGGGGGGGGCAAGGGGAGGACTTTTAATTAATGTTAATTTGTAATATGTAATTCCACGGAGGGCAAAAGAGAATAAAGTGTTTTGGTTTATTTCAATATTTTTTCAAAACCTTTTACATTACAATAATGACAATCGACAAACTTAATATTAACCCAACATTTATAACATATAACATCCAATCTCGATAAACTTTACCTCAAGAATAAAATGATTTAAAACTAAAACTTCAATTATAAAAACTAAAAGGTTTATCGAAATTAGTTTCAGTAAACTATTATTATAAACAATTAACAACAAATAAATAATAATCAAGCTTATTTTCACTTGGGGGGCTGCGCCCCACTTAATAAATTCGCAATGGCTCTTTTTGGCAGACGGCCAAGTCTGGGGGACTGCGTCTCTCTTATTTTTATAAAGAAATCTAGGGGTTGTTACCTCGTAAACTAGCCTGCAGTGCCAGGACTAGTCCGGTAACAGCCAACGAACTATTCAACTCTGGAATTCCTTACTTGCCTGTATGCGAAGCGACGACGTGAAAACCAGAGCTGAAACATTTAAATTTCGCGCCCGAAAATATTTTCCCCCCTACTTCCGATTCCCCAATACCTCGCGTAACACGACCCAGGTCCGCATGGGTATGAGCATACTAATCCACAGAAGTATCCAAAAAATAAATCACTGATAATCCAAATCAAGGGAATAACACTTGATTGACATACAGGAATCCACCAACTAATCAAGGGAATAACATTTGAATAGTATTCCAATCAAATCACTGTAAATCCCGGAAAGATAACTATATCAAAAAGGACGGGAATCACCTCCTCGATAGACGCGAAAACTTTATTGCCCCCCTATTGAAAGGTACGGCACAACACTTGATGACAAGTGGAAAATTTTGAAGAAAAAAAAAAAAATTTTAAGTTTAACTTCAAAAATTAAACTGACGTGAAGTACTTTAGCAAGCAAAATTCAGGTCCCGAATGAACCAAAAACGCCGCGTTTTATATTCTTATCCATTTAATTACAACGCAATAAACGGTTTCAGCCAATGACAACCCAGCGAAAAACTACAACTCGATATTTTCTATAATCAATAATTTTTTTTTTTGAAAAAATATCGCATTTCGATGGGTTACATTATATTAAAGTAAAATATCAACTTTTATTTGTTTAGTGATACAAATTTTAGCAACAATTGTCAAAAATATGTATGAAACAGGGAGGAGCCTCCTGACTTACTCAGGGCTAATTACGCATTAATTTTACCAGCCGAAAATGTTTTGGGGTATATCAAAAAACGCGACCAATCAATGAACAAAACATCGCTAAATGACCAAAAGGCGGGGCTTGTTAAGGGAGTTGAATGGCTTATAAATAGAAACGCGAAATCGTTGTACCCATTCTTCACTTGACTGTCATAAAAGCCGCTCACGAAAACCAAATTTAAAAACATCCCAGAGACCAAAAAATACAAATCCCATTTGTCCGCCTGAAGTCATTTAACGACTTTTCTCGTAAAACTAAACACAAATGACCCACAATACAGAAGGCAAATACACTTCATACCGTGAATTAACATTTTACACTTCAAAACTTTTATCGAAAACAACTTTTTGCCAAAATTACTTTTTGTTTCTGACAAATAATTTTTTCATTATTTGTGCCTTAAAAAAAAAAATAATAATAATACTAACAAATTATTATTCCTAAAAAATTGAAAACTAAATTAAACTTAAAAACTACTACAGGGGTTATGCACTAGATAAAATAGCATTAAATGACTAGTTATACGACAGCATGTGATTTAGAAACTATTTTTCTTAGATCAACAAAATATTGCAAGCGGCCATAAGACATAATTCACGTAATGTAATAGGCATGGCACCGAGGTATTTTCAGTCCAAAATATACGGGGTGGTAAAAGATACAGAATGGAGAACGATTTATAATAATAATAATTGATTCATAATGGAACTACCCTTCTTTTATTATTTATTTTTTGGCATAATTCGGGGCATAATTAACTGCAATAGTTTGGAAAATATTCGACTAAATAAAGGGATCAGCCCAGAATGTCATCCGGGGAAAAACCTTAATTTTTTTATTACATTAATAGAAAGTGCAAGAGAAAGAACTTAAAGAAGTATTTCCGAAAATGCTCTATTTGACATATCAATCTCTCATAGTTTATGAAATATTCGGACTAAATCGCGGTAACATTAGATAATTATTGTGTCCTTCTCTTACATATGAGTTATACAATGTAAACTGTAATTGGTTTAAGATCACCGCCGCTACAAAGTTTTCAATCGAAAATGCTTTCTTTCAGATTTGGTTAATTATTTAAAAATGTCAACTACTAAACATAGACAGAAGAAAGAGGCTAGACAATTTGATTCTGTTCTCTTGAATATCTCTTTTAAGGTAAATGCCTTCACAATACGATAGAGTGAGAACGTTAAACACATTATTTTTCTGTCTATATATTAGGAGATACCTAAAATTCAGTGTTCTAACAAACGAGAAAATTCGAGAAAAAACGAGAAATTTCTCGACGAGAAACGGTCTTCTCTCGTCTCGTCTCGTCGAGACGAGACGAGACGAGACACGAGAATTTCTCGTCTCGGCGGCATCACTATTAAAAACCCACAACATTAATAATAAAAACAGAAATAATACTTTAAATAACCCAAAAAAAAAACATTACTTTGCATGCAGGGTGGCCTAACCCCTTAAACACAAAATATACAGGGTGTAATTTTAAACAACAAACTTGGTGACAGTAGCAATAGTTTTAAACAAGACTTTTTTATATTTCTATATTTTACAAATAGGCATAATTAATAACGTCGAACATTGAAAGAATAACATATTTTCTCTTTTCCAGGGTTGATCAGAAAGGAACTCAACCCCTTTATTTTAAATGAAGAAAGATCTGCAATATTAAGGGGCTAATCATTTAATTAAGGCGCCCACAAATAAAAGTTCAAAGGGGTGAGCGTTGGAGATTTGACAGGCCACTTCGTTTCACCTCTTCTTCCTATCCACTTATTTACCTTTCCTTAAATAAATATATGAATATAACAAATAAACCCTTATTATTGCATTTATCTTTTAAAACATGTTTTAAAAATGATACAGGGGCTCCATTTAAAATTTTAAAAAGTTTACTTTCTTTCTGACTTGTCCGGTAAAGACACAGAAAATGTTACTCTTACCAGGTGCGCCGTTTTTATGTCGCTTCACCGATCCTGATTAAAAACTAATTATTTATTCATATATTTTGTTAGACACCCTGTATAAAAACCGTATGGTTATTTGAAACTGCATATATTATTACTTTATCCAACAAGCAAATTTGTAGCTATGTACTTATGATGAATAAGAATAATTTCAATTATAAAAGATATTTTATTTCAAATCTTAAGCCACTTACAATTAATTTTTCGCGATCCAACTGTATTAGATCTGAACCTTTTATGTCCTTGCATCTGAAGACGTCTGAGTATGGGTAAAGATTTACAGCAGCCATCCATTCTACAACGTTGGAGCACGTCCATTCAGAGATTGGCTGAAAAAAGAAAAATAAATTAGTAAAAATATGGAAAGACCAAAAAACCATAAATACTCCCAACATTTTTTAATAATGATTGCAGAGAAGAAGAGACCACTCCTAGCTCTCAGCGTAACTCACTGATTGTGTGTGCTTTAATAGAAATAGTGCTGACAAATATTGGAATCCCTGAATAGGTTTTATATATTATTATAGGGATCGCATATACATGCCTTACTCGCCAGTTTTAAGGTAGAACTACTTAGTCAATAAAAGGAAAATGCAGGGACGCAGATTAATTTTTACACTGTTAAGTTCTATTATATTCTATTCCACAAAATATGGTTTTCTTTTGACCCCTTCTGTATGTTTTGAAGGGGTTTATTGAGGTAGTTAGTTAAAGGTCAACGATACCATTTGGAACAGACTATACAAATATCAGAATAGCAACAAACGTAAAGAATTGGATTGATTCGACTTTACATGGATGGAATAACAGAAATCGACACTTGGCAACGGTGCTCAGTAACCCGCTTTCGCTGTTCGCCGATAGAAAGAGAGAAACGATTCGTAAAGCCCGCATAGCAACGTGCTCGCCATCGACGCCGTCACACTATTAGTGAACCAAGCGCCTATCGGGAGGATTTGAAGGCAGGCTTAGCAAAATTAGGTGTATAAAATACACCGTGGCCCAATAAATTCGGCCTTTGAATTTACTACATAAAAAGCATGACAATCTAACTAAACCTTATATCTCCTTTTTTGCAGATAACCTTCTAGAAAACATTCCCCTAGGTAAGTAAAAAGCCTTTTTGTTCATTTAATATGCGTGAACGGGCCCTTAAGAAACTCTCCAACCTGTTATTTTAATATGAAGGGAGAACTGACGTAAATTTTGTGAGGGTTGAAACGGCCCCTATGTGTCCAAGGCCACCATCAGGTATTTTAATTAACAGATTAAAACAAAACCGTGTTGCGTATGAATCAGCACTGAACATTTTAGCTGGTCTAGAGAGCAAACCCCGAAAATTTTCTTGTATCTTTAAATTTGACTGAAATTCAAATTGAATCGACTTTCACTACTTCAGGGCTTTGACCGTAATAGGTATATTCTAGTAATAATCATGCATTATACTTAGGATAATAAAAACTGCCTCACAGTAAAAAAAAACTATTTAGCAACACGCTAAACAAGTTTTATCTGCACTTTAAGGGTTACCAATCAGTAGGTAGTTTAAAAAATTTAACGTGACAGAAATACCGAAATATAATGTACAGTGACGGAAATAAAATTTCGTACACTGAGGTTAACGTTAACATGTTAAGCCATTTTTGAATATTTTGGTAAACTGGGCTTTTTACAATTATCTCACCTCTATACCTTGTGTTTCTTATTTTTGTAATGATAGAAAAAAGGCTATATATAAAATTATTTATTCGAAGAAAGTATTCCTAGATAGTTGAGCAAGTTGGGAAACCAAGAAGCACTCAACAAAGCATCAGAACTCAATGCGAAAATACAGGATCATTGGATAGAAGGGCTGGAAGTGGCAGAAGAAAAATTTCAAACAAAAATCAAGATAATAATATACAATACATGACTTTAAAATTAAATATAAAACAGATTATTCAAATAATAAAAAAAAAAAAAACATTGGTTTAATATTTTAAAGCGGCACCATTTTTTTCCACTAATAAGTTTAAACGTCTGGGCATTGATGCCAGCAGCATTTGGGAATGATGAAAATTGTAGGTATTCCAGGTTTTTTCAATTTATTCCACAAATTATCACTGTTTTGAGGATAGGAATCATTGTTCTTCTTCATCTCTTTCACGATATATCCCCAAACGTTTTCGATTGGATTGATATCAGGGCTTCTTGAGGGCCAAGGTAACAATGAAATGTTATTTTCCCGTATCCAGGCCGAAATTCTCCTTGCTGTATGGACAGGGCAGTTGTCATGCTGGTATATAAAATTTTCTTGTTGAAATATATTGTTTACCGATGGCAACATAACATTTTGAAGGATGTGTATATAAGCTTGAGTATTAAATCTTCCTCGAATTCGGTGGCATATTCCTAGCCCTCTAGAAGTCATATAACCCCATCATTAACTGAAAATCTTCCACATGTTTTAACATGTTGGGTATATCTTTCTTCGTACTGTGTATTTGGCGGCCTGTACACTCTAATCTGTCTGTTATAATAAGACTGAAAAGTCTTCTCGTCGGTAAATACTACCTTTTCCCAAAAATCCATACCTTGCGGTAAATATTCCAGCGCAAACCCCATTCTTTGCTCTTTATTCATATCGGTCAAAAACGGTTTTTTAGCAGCTACCTTATTTCTCAATTCCGAATTTTTCCTTATACGATTTCTCGCCGTTCTTACTGTCCCAGGAAAATTAGTTTGGTTGTGTGCTTCTACAAGCCGTCTGAAATGGATTGTTTTGCAAAAAATCTATTAGATCATTATCTTGATTTTCGTTTGAAATTTTTCTTCTGCCACTTCCAGCCCTTCTCTCCAATGATCCTGTATTTTCCCATTTAGTTCTGAGGCTTTGTATAGTGCTTCTTGGTTTCCCAAATTGCTCAGCTATTCTTCGTAGAAAAACACCGTCTTCGAATAAAGCAATTAATCTCGCCTTCTTGAGTTGATTGATGTTCACAAATTTGTTAAAATGAAATAATATAATTTTCAAATGTGATGACACCGATAACAATTTGTCAAAAAGTGAAGTGCATTTCCAGGTGATCTAGGTATACAAAAGCCGACATCACATCAGGAAAAAATAAGTACGAAATTTTATTTCCGTCACTGTACTTCTTTAACACCTCTCTTTAATAGTCTTGATTCCAGCTATAAAACGGTAGAAAGTCAAACTATTGCAGAAATGCCCTTAACTGTCTCTGTCGATTAAGAGCCTATAACGTTTTTTAAAAACATTACCACCTTTATATTTTATCGGCATCCTTCACCTATATATTGAATGTACTAAAAACTTAAAGTGTTCTTCTTTGATACAAATTCACTTACATCAATTATTTTGTTTATTTAAGCTTGTAAAAATTAATTTAATTCGAATTTTATTCGCCGATAGTTGGCAACAGAACTGTCAACGGGCAGTGGCGCCAACTCATTCGTTGACCTGTTTTGACGTTTTGTTCACGTTTCATGAAAAACTAACCTTTATTGTTCTGTGGTTTCGTGTTGTGATGCGTCTATTTTTTAACAAAAACTCCAGATCTTTTCAAAAATAGCATTAAACAACACATACATATCTCTGTCGATTACTTTGGTTACTATTCTTAAAAAATGGCGAAGCATTTGAATAGCCGGTGCAAAAAGCTAATAGCTTCTCTAATAAGCTATTTTCAGGAAAAACTTAAGAACAATGGCCCATTGTTACCCTTGACAGCAGTTAGAGAAGTAACTCTAAAGAGTATACTCTTAATTTATTTCAATATAACTGGCGGTTATCGAGATAAATTGGTTTTTACGCGAAACACTCAAAAGACTAATGCTAAACACAAACAAGGTAAAAATAAAATACGCAGGGTATGCTGATGTGCATTAAATTTTTGGGAAGCGCTTTCCAACTACTCGAAGGCAAGAATACTTTATGTTGAAAGATTTGCAGCCCCGACATTGTCAAGTCCAAAAACCTTTCAACCTTAGTTACTTTTGAGTGTTTCGCATAAAAACCAATTTATCTCGAAAACCGCCAGTTTTATCGAAATGAATCAAGAGTACCTTTTTTGAAGAGAAATGACCAGAGTAATTAAAAAATCAGTTTTTAGCTTTAAATGACACCCGTCAAAATTTTGGACTAAAGAGTGCGGTGGCAAGTCCGTTCCTGCCTTCCCTAACGATGTAAAACATCGACTCTAGTATAGTTTAATTACTCTTTATGGCCTCTAAAAAATATTAAAATTTCATTAAATTATAGAAGGCGGTTCAAAAGTTAGAGCCAAAAAAGTAAATCTCTGGGTACCCTAATTTTGACCTTCTCTGTATACTCCAGAGAAATTAGGAGGTACTTACCGAACGCCCTGTATAATAATAATAATAATAATAATAAATGTCTTTATTAAAATGAAATAGAGCATTTACAAATATTATTAGTAGGGGTGGCGCTACTCGCAGACTGCGCTATTATGTAGAACCACCATATATACCGGGTGTTGCATCGTCGAGCGGGACATAGGAAATCCCATGTAATTTTAAATGGGGTCAATTATTGGCTTCCCTAATTATTTTAGAGAAAAATTCTATTTAGGTTTATTAAAGAGCACTAAAACCCACATTCAAAAGAATAACTTTAGATATTTTTGATGAGCCCGTTTACGGGTTATCGCCGATTTCTTTTTAACTATTTCTCCTTTTTATGGCCCCGTATTTGCGGGCACCAGTCAAGGTAAAAGATGACTGTCAAATAAAGTTGTCATTTTGAAATGTGTGCTTTATTGTTATAAAAACTCGTACATCGAAAATATTAAAGGTGTATTTATGAGTACAAATTAATCTAAATAAAACTAAAATAAAGTATCCAATTACAAGGTTAATTATGACATTTTACATGTTTCAATATTTTACTAATTAATAGGTAGGTACTATTAAATTGTTAGAACTTTAGGATTTAAGATGTTCAAATATTCCTCAAAATGACAACTTTATTTGACAGTCATCTTTTACCTCGACTGGTGCCCGCAAATACGGGGCCATAAAAAGGAGAAATAGTTAAAAAGAAATCGGCGATAACCCGTAAACGGGCTCATCAAAAATATCTAAAGTTATTCTTTTGAATGTGGGTTTTAGTGCTCTTTAATAAACCTAAATAGAATTTTTCTCTAAAATAATTAGGGAAGCCAATAATTGACCCCATTTAAAATTACATGGGATTTCCTATGTCCCGCTCGACGATGTAACACCCGGTATAATATACTATGGTTACACGAAGACGAGCTTTGGTGTTAGAATGATATTAAAACACTGAAAATCAAATAAATGGTTGATACCAACCTTCTTCAAACTATTGAAAAGTATTTTTTCATATTTTAAAATTATTTTGCCCATGCCCAAACGCGCCGCAGTTTGTGCCAAATCAGTGACGTCGGTATTTTCATAAAAAAAAAAACGCGATATTATGTATTAATTGGCAACAGTACGCATTATAAAATATTTGAGTATACCCTAAAATTATATCTTGTTATTTTTTAAAGGGTCAAGGTGTAATATGATATTTATACTTTTTTCAAGTATTTTTTAAATGTGAAAAATTGAATTTTTTTTATAAGTGGCCTACTTGACATTTGTAAAAATCTCATTTAGGTGTAGTAGCTTTGGGGAGATCCAATTTAACTATTCGCACTTTACTTTCCGCTTGGTTCACTCCTAGATATCATTATGCCAAATTTCTCTACGTCACTGTGACCGGCAGATAAAGTTGAATCCATAAAAATCCATTTATTAACAGTAAAAGCTTCCTGCTTTTTAGCACATATATAAAATCCAGTAATACCGTGGTATTCTTTAAACAACATTTTTATTTATAGCACAGCACTTTTTCTACGATAATTTTATATATCAAATATTTATTTTTCAATATTTAGTTAGAGCCTCATGTCAAATATAAAAGACGCGTTGTTATTTTTATTATTAAAAAAAAATGTCGCTGGTTCAAAAACGTTAAATGCTTAAAAATGTAATTTTATCAGATATGGCGCCCAGTAAGCCAGTTAGCCTAAAAAGGTCAGACATTATTCAACATTCAAGGTCTTCAAGATTCTTAGAATTTTAACGAAACTTCTAGGTATCGTCATTTTAAGTACTGGGCCTTTCCAGAAAATATAAACAATTTTTAGTCTGTTCGGTAAAATAAAAATGGCCATACGTACCTACACGTATTTCAGAGTTTTACAAAGGAGTCACTAATAAGTTTAAAGCTGTAGTTTGGCAGTATTTACCTACATACAATACATACATACGTCTACATATGTAGAATTGAACTAATCTATAAATTTAGTACTACAAACTTATTATAAAATGTTATCTTAAATCTCATGATCCGTCAGACATATAAAAATAACAATAAGATAAATATGGGATTCTAGATGTATCACTGTCAATGCATTAGTTACATATTACATTACAATTAAGGTTAGGATAATTTACAATATCTACGATATCTGGCAAAAGATTGAAGCCCAGCATTTTTATTATTGAGGCTACCACTTGAATACGTGATATTTGCCAAATGTTTTTTAGCTGCTTCAATTGACTAACTATGCTCAGAAAATAATTTGATTCACTTTTAAATCGTTCTGGAGCCAAAACAGACCGACACATAAAAATACAAGTCAAATTTCTATACACCACTCCTGTTTTCTGAAACTGAAGTTGATAAAATGGCTGAATTAGCAATAAAACATTATTTCGCTTGCTCAGCAGCTTTAAAAAATGACACGTGTATAAAAGAAAAAGGCAAAACGAAATCGCGGTTACATACAGGGTGACCCCAGATAAAGAGGTTAACAAAATTATAAATATTACCATATAATAACTATTATCAAAGTGTGTATGTATGTTTTATCTTGTGCTAATTAATGCCACAATTAATATCTCCAGTTCTTAAAAAAATCCATAAAATTATGATTAACTGAAATATTATACTTGATTTATTATACAGTCTTGTCAAGAAGCCATTTATACAGTTGGGGCAATAAATTAATTATTTAAAAAACGTCTAGTTTTTTTACCCAACTGTAACTTATACATTTGTTTGAATATTAACTGTAGAACCCCCCCCCCCCCCATAAATGTCATCGTTTGATAATGTAATATATTGAAAATTAATTACCAATACTTAAAGCACCTCCGAACACTCTTTAAGCAGAAACATAATGCAGATAACCTCGTAACAGCAATCAACACCTACGCTAGACACGTGTTGACATATTCGTTTGGCAGTCTAAGGTGGACGACCACTAAATTGGAGGCACTCCAATCATGTCCATGTGCTGTGTTTATCAGCACAATAATTAAATAACCTAACATGCATCTGAACTTGTACATTATCCTCGATAAAATAGTCCGCAATCAATCCTTACACCGAATGGTTACTTGGTATTTAAATTATGATCCTTATAAGATTAAAAAACTTCTTAACAAGCGCTGATTAACCCAAAGTTTATTTAAACGGATCTGAAAATGTCAATGTGTCATGTTTATGTTTAAAAACCCAAAAAGTCAATTCTAATAAAACGATGTTTTAAGATACCTCTATGTTAATGTTTCCCTACACAAAAATATCAATAGGATATTTATTAAATATCTTATGTTCAAGGGAGTAGGTATAGAAGACGATATAAATTCGTTGGCTTTGACACCGGTTCACCCATAAATTACAAAGAGATAATTTACGATTTTTCGAAATCTAGGTTAGTTGCCTTTAGCCAAGTGAAATCCTTGAAAAAATACAAGGCTTACAAAAATACCATCGCTACATTTTCATTCTACAAAACGGACGATAATTTATTCATACTTGTTTCATCAATAAATTTGATTATTTAAAAACATGCAAAGTTTAACCACAACTGTGTTCGCACAGCAGCTAGAAATAATTCACCATCAGGGACATATTTTAGAACCACTTTATGAGAAGAATATTGATTATCATCATCCAATTACTGACAGTAGCTAGCCCTAATTACCAATCACAATCAGAACCATCAATGTCATAATTTTTTAGTATTTTCAATATCGTCGTATGGTCGGAGCTTAAAAAGAGCTCTTGGTCGGTCGTCAAGCGTATTGGGCATGTTCCCCAAAATAATAGAGCCAGATCGATCCTAGCATTGAACAAGGTTTGAATTATATTAAACGATGAACGGTTCTGGACCTGGATAAGTATGAGCGCCATTTTACTAAAACTATAAAATGCGTGCAAGCCCAACGCATAATTTGGCAACGTCTTTACATCGACGAAACTGTCGATTATGCGTACTTAGGAAGCTCTGTTGCCACGCTGTTTAACTCATACTTTAAAGCCAGGGAACACGCGTTTAGCTTTTAGAGATTTTACATACCCATGTAGTAAAAATATATACTGCGCCAGCAGAATAATAAATAATTGTCCACGTCCACTCTTATCCCATTGAAAATTTTCATTTGCATTTACCTTGAAAGCTCGCGATTTGGAGTACAAGCCGGTTGTACAACAATTTTTGTGATGCTGATAGAAATAAAAGAGAATAATTCAGTGATGTAACATACGGACATCTTGATACTTGGCCATTTGTGCCAGGTTCATATGTTATTACTTTCGTTGAGGGGTGACACAAATGGATTGTTTTATCATAATTACACAACACATTTACGGTATAGTAGGTTTTGAGCCACCCTATTTATATTAATATTACGAAATACTCGTTCTTGCCACTAGGCAGTATATATTTTGCATTCTTAAAACCTGTTAATTTACTTACTGGAACAGTGCCCATAGAGGGGGATTTTTATATGCGACTGGTACAAAATTCGTGTTCATTTTCAAACGAATCTGAAAAAGTTCTAAAACGTGTAATTTAAAAAAATCGCTTTTCGCCAATGCGTTGGCAATCTCTTGGCATAGTTACGTTGCGGCCATAGCCCAAGTATCCTCGTAGAAACTTGGATACTTTCCCGAACATAGAACTTCTATACACCCCAACAGCTTTTGACGCCCTGTAAAGCCGAAATTCAGACCATCGCTGAGATACTGCTCACACATTTTTGGGGCTCCTAAACATACCCTGAGACTGCTGGATTATATTCAAAGAAGAGTCATACGCTTGATCGGTGACAATGATCTGACAACTTTGAAAGCCTAGAACATCGAAGACAGGTTGGTGATGAACGAAAATCGTGAAGAAACGAGTCCACGGAAAGACAAGACCTGGAAGGAGAATTCTAGCGCGATCCCACCAGTCGCACACTCCTACCAAATGATACGACATCTCTGCAGTCTGTAGTTGCAGTAGAAGCACTTGGGACAGAGTGGAGTTTCCCGATTCTTAGAAGGTGTACGTGTCTATTCAGCCTACAATGACCCGTTAGAACACCCACCAGGTCTGCTAGAGCTGCCCGTCTCTTTAACAACTACCAAGTTGTCTGTATTTTGCTTATTCGCAGCTGTGGCGGTGGTGGTCTTCGGAGGACCTGGTGCAAGAGAGTATAGGCATAGCCCTCCGCAGCGTTTTTTTCGATCTCCGTGTGACCGACTCCTCCTTGTTGTCCTGTCCAGGTTCTATTCTCCGCTATTTTCCTGTACACCGCCATGGCCTCCCAGAGCGAAATTTCTGGCAACCCCAGCAGAACGTTTAGAGTTGCTCCTGGACTTGTCCTCATTGCGTCAATTATTCTCAGTCAAGCTAGTCTTTGCAGACACGCCGATTTCAGAGCGTCTTCACTGCGGGCCACCAGACCACCGATCCGGGTCTTATCACCGCAGTGTACAACCAATATGTGGGGCTGGGGGCCCACTTTCTTCCCACTACCCAGCGCAGTTGCCGCAGTATTGCTGTGGCTTTCTTTACTGTATTTTCTACATAGGATTTCCATGTTAATTTCCTGTCAAAAGTGACCCCCGGTCACCTTCTCTCTCAAGGGCAGTGGTTTATCACACGTGATGGGGCCTTGAATCCTGCAAGGTTTCTTCTTTTTGTAAACATTATGAGCTTTGTTTTGCTCGGGTTTACCGAGAGTCCAGTGCTCCCGCACCACCGTTCAATCATTCTGCAAGCCGTCTGTATGCAATCGCACACCGTCATCGGCTTATGTTTGCACGTAGAGCCCGCCTGCCTTGATGTCCCTTAAGAGCCCATTTGTGACCAGGCACAAGAGGCGAGGAGATTGACAGCTCCAATGCAGGCATCCACCACTCGCCAAGGCCTCGATCCTCTAGGCTCCCAGTTCCCCCGCCAGGCTACGCTGTCGCAGCGCGGAACACACCCAGCTAGCTCGTGAGGGCTAAGGGTGTGCCTCTCTGTTGATTATAGAAGCCGTCTTCGCCTTATTAAAAGACCCTTCTATGTCGAAAAACAGTGCGAGTGTCACTTCTCTTGTCATTGCCTTTTCGATCCTTCTCACTACCGAGTGGGGACCAGTCTCCGCCGACATCCCTCTCCGGTAGGCACGCTGGTTCCTGTATAGACGAGACCTTTGTAAGATCTCTGTTAAGTACCTGTCTATCATCCTTTCTAACGTTTGCATCAGAAAGGATGTCAAACTAGTGGTCTTAGTAGCTTCACATAGAGTTAAATAAACAATGTCTTTCAGATCTGTTCTTAGAACTGCATGTATTATTTTGTGAACACTGCTGATGTACCGGGTGTCCAAATAAGAAAGGACGCCGGCTATATCTCAGGAACTATTAGTCCCAGAGCTTTCAGGTAAAAATTTTTTGTAGAAAATAGGCCATAAAAAATTGCTGGAAATAATTTTTAAGTTTGGTAGTCATCCGCTAGGGGGCGCAACGAACACTCGAAAACATAATTCTGTGCTTATCTCCAAGAACACATACTAAAGGTATCCTAAAAACACAATATTTGAAATCTTGATGAGATTATGGAAAAATTTAGTTTGGGACTTTTTGCCATTACTCTTCAAATAAGGGGTGGGGGAAGGTTCAAACATGCTATTAACAAATATCATACAACTTTTTTGTTTTTCAACCGATTTCAATAATTTTGGCATCATTCAAAAGAGCTTTTCCTGTTTAATAAAATTCATGGTAAAAATAACAAAATTAAATGATTTTGTCGCCGCTAGGGGGCGCTATTTCAAGAAGTCGACAATTTTCCCATTTTCCTAGGAAATTTCAAATGTAATGAGGTATTTTTTTACATTTAAATGGAAAGGGGATAAAAAAATAAGGAATTTAGTGAAAACCGCAAATCGATATCTTAATCCTATCCCAAGATATATAAGATATACAAGAATATTTTGGGAAAAAACTTTTTGCCTTGCGTTTTGGGTAAGTAGGCCTGGAAATGCAAAAAATTAAACAAAACACCTATAGTTGTCACTAAGGCTTATTTATCCGACGCCATTCTTTGTCGTTGTTGTGGTATTGCAATTAAGCTTAAAACAATAAGAATTCCCAATAAAATAATATTTAATATGCAGGCCGTTTATTTTGAATGCTACCAGAACTCAACAATAGCATCAAGAATATACGCGATGAGGTATCCTGGACAGAGACGATATAATAACAGAACATTTACAAGATTGATCAAACGGCTACGAGAAAATGGCAATGTTAATTTACCTATCAACCGAAGGCGAGGAATTTTTTATGGCGTCCTTTCTTATTTGGACACCCGGTACATATGAATGGTTGAAGTAAATAAAAAAAAATGTAACACCCTGTATCTCGAAAGCTAAGCAGTTTAGGAAATATGAGCTTTTAGTATTAATATAATCCCGGCTTAAAAAAAAAACACTGTATTTAATGCAAAATTTGGCATAGTAAATAGATGAGATCTGTAGAAAGCAACATTATTGTAATGGGACTGTAATTATGCGACCTATATTCTATATGTATGCACTTAGCTAAAATGGCGTCTGTATTATACGATGGATATATTTCAGCTCTTAAGGGGCGACTAAACAAAACAGAGTGTATCGATTTTGTGGCTAGCTAGCTCTCACAGGTGCTCCACACTTTCAATTTTAACTAAAATAAATTCAAGCGAGTCGGCCTTGTAGCCCGATTTATTCGCCTCGTGAAAATTATAATAACTATAGGCCGGATATTTTGGTATGGTCATTAAAAAGACAGGGTAGGCTTTTAAATCTAAATTTAATAAATGAATATCGTACCATATCTTTAATATACCTACTTGCACAATTCGTTTTTTCCAGTTAAAGATTTTTTGATTGCCTTATCATCAAATGTTTTAAGGGTCAGAGAGATTGGCGATAGGAGGTTGAACTTATGGGGGCCTAAATTCGACAGGGTGTGTCTAAAAGGTCTGTACAAAATGCTAGCACAGATTCGTAAGGCTAAATATGATGACCTATCCCCTCAACTTGTCTTGCAAAAGTTTACTGTTTCCGAAATACATACATCAGCTATGACCTAAAGGGGCATTTTCCGAACCTTTCCTTGGCATAACGTTTGTTTTACCTGTGACGATCCATTCATCTGTGCCAGGGAATTATCGGATATTATCCTTACTGGCATGGAAGCCTTCATCCCTTTCTGTGTCCTTCTAACGGCAAGCCTTGGTTTACCAAAAATTGCGAACAACGAGCTGTTAAATCAAAAACTTCTTCTTACCGACAATGGCGCCAAACCCCTACCGCCCAGAAATCGTACCATCTTTGTTAACGCTCGAAACCAATGCAAGCAATCGATAAACCACAGCAAAGAAGCACACGACCAGAGGATTAAAGTCAAACTTCTTGAATGTCTTTGCAAGATCATTTTGGTCGATAGCTAAGGCCCTTTACCTACTTTACCAAGTCAACCTTTTCCGCCTCTGACATGCTCTGATGACACCATTGCGACCAAAGCACAGAAAAAAGAGACTTACTAGCGGAACTATTCTCTTCACATTTAACGGTTAATTTTCAGAGTAAAACACAACCGAACATTTCCCCCGTAGAATCGAGAATGAAGAGTCTCGACACCAAAAAAAGCTTCTGGTCCTGACGAAATTCCAGTCATCGTAAAGTTATGGAGAAGGCTATCACCGAAAAATTATTAAAATACCTGGAAGGCTTCAAAATTATCAGTGACCGTTTCATAAGACAGGAGACCTTCTCACTAATGTTACTCACGTTTGGAACAACGCAATAGAACATCAAGGGGAGTCCCGGGCGGTAACACTGGATATTTCCAAGGCCTTTGACCGAGTATGGTATGAGGGGCTCCTAACTAAAGTGAGAGCATACGGAATGCCGGTTCAATTTTTTTATGGCTGTCAAGCTTTCTTAATGACCTTTCTCCGCGAGTGGCGATGGACGGATTTCTTTCAGGCATATTTAACATCAATGCCAGAGTCCCCCAAGGTTCTATATTGTCATCCACCCTCTTTTTACTATATTTTTGAAAAAACTAAAAATCGTATATATAGCTTTGCTGATGACAGCACACTTCCTTCATCTTTTACTTTGGATGCTCGAACATCGACTGCCAGTGCACATCTCTATAGACAGCAAGAGGTCTCACATCTCAACAAAGACCTGGAAGAAATTCTGTCTTGGGGTGACACTAACCAAGTAGAATTTAACCGGATATAGGCATGGCGGGACACTCGATTCCCTTGGCTTCATCAATTTGGACAGTCATATGTCTTGGCATAGTCACGTTGCGGCCATTGCTAAGGCAGCCTCGCAGAAGCTTGGAATACTTTTCCGAACTAAGGACCTCTCTATAAAGCCCAAATTCGACCATCGCTGGAATACTGTTCGCATATTTGGGGCTCTGCTCCTAAACATACCCTGAGATTGCTGGATTCCATTTAAAGAAGAGCAATTGAATATCATCTTGGCACGTACCTAATGGTCAAATATTAAATTATGTTTCTTATTTAATAGAATCCGTCTCTGGAAAATCGGAGGGCCATACCAAAATATCCGATCTATAATAATAACATTTAAAGGTACGTGAACCATCAACATAAATTGCTTGCAAACCTCGTTTAGGAATAGGTTTTTTTGTTTAGCTTGCCGGGATTAGATGGGAGGAAATTTGCCGACCGCTTTCTAGCAAAACTTTGTATTTACATTCCTCATTTCCATAAATTTTGTTTTTCTAACAATTAATGCAACACTTAAAACTGAAAACGTGCTTTAACGATAAGCAAAAGAAAAGTTAACCAAAAAGTCCGTGGTACTTAAAATAGCAAACATTGCCAACAAACTGCGGTAAATATCTTTATTATTGGTCCAACCTTCGATGACCTTACCCCTTCTCCCCCACCTCACCCTAAGACCCACTCGCCATGATACAATAATTATTTGGGGCAAAAATCTGTTTGTTTAACTGTTTAACGTTACGTTTTATTTAATGCTATAAATTTATTCGTGAATTAACTCGTAAAATCGCTTCGCGAAGAAATTTTAGTACCTAAGGTTACTTTGACTTCAAAACAAATTCGAGAAGTTCTTGGTGAAGATTATCAATAATGGAAATAAAATAATAAATATTAAAAAATTCGATTTTGTTGCATTTATAACGATTTAGTCTTGCTTTCAAAAATTAGAAAAGCTTCTTTCACACTTACTTATCAAATTATGCGTTAAATACGATATAAATCTCCGGGCTTAAAGCAACAATATGTACACAAACGCTACGTTAAGCTTGGTTTTGGCTTATTTTAAAGCACCAATTTATTAGACGTTTTATTGATCATTTCATACGATCTCAATACCGTCAAAGCCACCAGATTTGATATTCTTTAAAGACTTCATAACTACTCTTGCAGTAACAAGGAGAATGTAGGGGAAGAAATGGGGTTTATCGCCCCAGATGGTGCACTGGATATACACCAGAGTGGTGATACCCTCAATAACTTATGCATCCGTGGTCTGGTGGTCAAAAGTTCAGCAGAAGACCGCTATACTGAAGCTAGGACGTCTTTACAGACGTGCTTAGGTATAACAGGGGCAATGAAATCGACCCCCTTCTGCAGCGATGGAGCGTCTTCTTGACCTCCCTCCTCATCATTGGACGACACAGGGGGAGGCGAGAATGGGCCTCCACTGCCTTAAGATGATACTGTGCCGGAGATGTAGATGAGATGAAACCACACGACACCAAAATTTGGTACCGGGTCACAGAGGCATTTTTGGCAACGAAAGAGCAGATGAGCTTGCGAGGCAAGCATCAGCTGCACCATACATTGGTCCTGAACCAGCCCTAGGAGTGCCTTAATGCATAATGCACTATTAAGCGATGGACCAAAAATGAAAACAAAATCTACTGGAACAGCAAACAGGGACTTAATTATAGCAAGAGAGTTATAGGGAGTGTTGGTCCTAAATTTTCAAAACAATTGCTTAACCTTAGCAGGAATCAACTAAGAATCCAGTTCTAGCTGGAGAGTGGCGAGCACGAGCACTAAGAGCCCCCGCCCGTGCAGCAGCTGAGTTGTCTAGTCGGCTTACTACTTTTGATGTGAATACATCAAAGGATTTGTGGTGAATGATTTTGCTCGGTGATATTTGTACTCTGATATGGTTGTCAAGGATCACCTGAACAAAATAAAGATATGCAATGGAGATCTTAGCTGTAGGCTCTGCCGCAAGGATAGGGAAATTGTCTATCATATAATATGTCAATGCGAATCGCTGGATCGCATGCGGCATCTCATATTCAGGAAAGTAAACTAGAACTGAATGAAATAACTACTAAATCAGCCTACTAATGGCCGCAGTGCTCCGGAAAAGGACGGGCCCCAGGAAAACAAAAAAAATTACTGCATAATATCAATTAATTCTTTAGCACTACACGGAATTAGAAAGTAAGACATTTTCTATTAAACCTACTAAAATTAACTATTTTTTATATTTTTATTGATTTATCTTTTCTAACTTCTCACTATCATTTCAAATGAAGACTGCTTCAATTAAGTATACCTATTAATTTTGCCCTCAGCCCCCTGAAAACCCTTTTGCGGGCGGCCATGTTTCCCCTAAACCCAACAAGAAGCTTGCCACATCGGTTACTTTTGCACCGCTTGTGTCTTGAATCCAAAAAAACGATGACATAACGGAGTTGAGAGTTTATATTCAAGCTAACGCCGAGCGAACATGTGATACGTCGGTCCACCAATGTCAAGGTTAAATCGAGCCTGATACTGCGTAATTTATAAAGTTTAGACTATTCGGTTTTGCGGCGTTTTCAAGAGCCTTTTTTGCCCTTAGAGCTTCTTTTATTTCCCCCCCAAAAAAAATTACTGGCAAAGCTTTCGATTTACATGTGAACAATAATTTGGCATGTGAAATGAAATGGCTCGCACAACAATATCAGGCTTATTCCAACAAAATCATCTTACAAAAAAAAAGTTATATATTGGCAATAAAATAAATTCTAAAAAGCTTTCAAGGTTCATTATTAAAATAGACCGAAGGTATTACTGGTTATTTAGATGGGGATATGATTTTTAATCATAATTTTATTATTATAATATATTTTTAAAATTTTAACTAACAAATTAAACTAACAACCTTTTATCCTTATGTCAAATTGTACTTTCTAGAAGCCCCTGCATTTATGGGTAAGATGTAATTAAATAAAATATCATTAGAGTCGCCTAAAACCTTCTCCCCCAAAAAATAATGTCTGATTAGTCAAATAAGAAATAACATTCTTGCAATAGCACAATTTTTTTTATGAATAATAAACAAACTACGAGTTTTAAATGCGACAGGATTAAGGGGTGGGGTCTCACCACCCCATGTTAGGAAGTTCAAGGCCGCAGGGGCTTGAAGCAATAATAAAAAACGTGAACAGAAACGACCTTATCCATTTTTACAAGACGCGGCCAAAATTCTGCCAGTTTTAATTGTATAGAGAAGGAGTACTAATCATTCTGATCACACAAATTTTGGGAATATGTATTAAAATAGTACATTGTTTAAAATGGGGTCGTGATATTACCTAACAATATTTTCGAAATTTTTGTGAATCGTGTCTTAAAATTATTATCACCCACAATACTTTATCATCAAAGTTGGGTGGGGTGCTTGTCCTTCTTATCCCTCTCAAACGACGTCCGTGATCTTAATATATCACAATTATCTTTTATATCTTGTCAAAAAAATGCTCTTTGCAAAAACTTATACGCTTACCATTTAGTTTGTCACCAGGTCGGTACTTAAAGTACCTACCTATGCACCGCAGTACCAGAACCGGCGGCAAACGTGTTGAACCAATTTACACTTATTTTACAAACTTTTACGCCCACAAGACCAATATTCTAAAGTCCTATGTTTGCGTTACGATTAGAATAAATTACTTAAATCAACAAAAAAAAAACTTGCATGTGCAACTTATTTATTCTATATTAACTTTATTTAACGAAAGCATTTATTAAATTTATGTGTATGCATCTAATCGAGCATGTAGTGCCAAGGTTTACCGTTTGGTAGTGCTCGGACGAGGCTATTTTATTAAACTTAAAACTATACATACTACTGATTTGTTGAATACTTAGTTTGTGAAAACGCGCTTGTATTTAAGAACTTAAGAAATAAATATAAATGTATTTGATTTTAAACACACACAAATAAACTGACTATTGATTGACTGAGCAGAAATAAATCATTGATAAGAGTGGCTGATTGTTCATATGCCTACCTTCAAAATTAGGTCAGATAAAGGTTTTAATAGCGAAATATCAAAATTGAGGATTTTATATTTTTTATGATACACACGTATTTAAATTATTATCTGCCATAAATCTACATACCAGAAAATTATTTTTATTATTTTGTTTTTAGATCTTAATAAAAAAATTATATAATCTTCAGTAGGTACCTATTTGAATTGTGGCTTCTGAAAATGGCCAGCACCGACTGAAATAGTTAAAATTACTTAGGAAACATGACAAATTAAATTCACGTTACAAAGTACAGAGGAAAGTTATATAAAATCAATTAAAACATTCAGCAAATGATTATCGAGCTAGCAGAGAGACAACGTCTTTTTTCTTTTAATGGCTGGTTTGTTACCCTATTTTAAATTTTTTTGTTAATCGTTAAGAAAATGCTGCAAATGATACACAGCATTAAAAAAAAACTTAACTTTTTTTTATAATAAGGAATTTTTGGCCATATAATTGCTCCAAAAAGATGTAAGCAGACAATGTAGAACGGCTGTGCAAGACACTTTGCGAGAAAACGGACTGCATCCCTATCATTACTAACCGGTACAAGAACTTCTCGCCACGGATCTTCCCCAAGAGTTCGTCTTTGTGAATGGTGGAGCAATTATCTAGATACCCCTTCAAGTACCCTTTTTTGTGACGAAGCTACATTTACAACAGATAGAATCAACAATTTTCCCATTTCCAGAGAAGTTATCGGACCACATTTCTTCGACGGAAATTTGAACGGGCTTTTTTTGGAAAACGATCTACCTCTACTAATTGAAGACGTTCCTCTTCAAATCAAAAGGACAATGTTTTTTTTTACATTATGGTGCTCCAGTCCATTATGAAAGAGGTGCCACTAACTTCCTCAATGAACAGTATCCAAATAGATGGATACGTCGTGGTGGTCCCATTGCTTGGCCACCGCGATCACCGGATCTCAACCCACTAGACTATTCATGTAGGGACATGTGAAGACACCAGGGACCAACTCATCCAGAATATTCATGCAGAGTAAATTAATAACAATATGGAGAACTACAACTGGGAACGACGGAAGACGAAGGATTGAGTTATGCGAGGAGTTATGCATTGCACAAGGCGATGGTCTCATTGAGCGGCTTTATTAATTTCAATATCATGACGCTTTTATTATAATAAGCCACATTTTCCCTAAGCCCTCTAGTAATTTAGTTCAACTTCAAACCCCGATATTTCAAGAACCGTTAGGAATTTGGGAAAAGTGAATAGAATAATTTTTGCGTATAACTCATAGAATTCATATACGACGCCTGTATAGAACTGCACTAAAAAGAGCATTTTTGTACCTTTTTTTTTTATTGAGGTATCACTTTTACCCCTGATTCCATTTAAACTTCTAGGGGTATGGCCCACTCCCGCTGAAAAGTGACGGTAAATATGGAATGTTTTCATTGGCCAGCCCTCTATGTATTAACCCCAGACGTTTTTAAAGGCGAACTAGGAACTTTAGCAGCAACCTTCCTTTGATGTAAGTAATCTTAGAGGCGCTACCGAGTTGAGCCCTTTTAGTTGGTAATATTGTGGTGGCGGATATGGTTATATCCTCGGTTATATCAAAGGAACACCGTGCTACTGGCCTTAAAAAAGAAACAATAAAAAATTGAAAATAGGTTATGTTATAACTAGCAATAAAAGTCACAAGTTGTGCTAGGCATAAGAACAAATTGAAAAAGATGTTTTGGCTCCGCTAGACATTATGAAAGACCCGTCCTTTAAGTGGCAGTGTAATAAAAATGCCGTGATGTGATCTTTTGCGAGGAAGCCAAAGTGCCGAGTTTATGGGTCATTTGAACGTTTGCTAGGAATATTTTACCGACTGTTTTTGTTGTTTCAATTAATTGATGTAAACCATAATGCTTACCTAGTTATGAAAGCTAATTAGACTATTTTTTTTTATTATCCAACTATTAGATATTTATTATTGTTTGCAACTCTAACCTAAGTAGGTTAGGGAGTGCATATCCAGACAAAGAAGCGACACTAAAATAAATATAAACCACCTCATAATTAAGTATATCTTAGAAAAGCGTATTTTTGTTCTATGAATCGATAGGTAGGGGTGTATAATTTATAAACCCTTAAATTGAACCAGGTACGTGCTAGGTTGGAGCCTAATAGTATTTATCCTAAAGTCATTGGTTGTTAATAATTGAGTCTCACATCGCGCGAGGCGTGATCTCCGTCTTACCGAATCAAGAGATACGGGAGGAAGGACAAAGGGATGTTGAAGGAGTTTTTGCCATGCAGAGATACAAAAGTAAATGAAATGGAAAACATTTTTACTTTCAATTTATAATTAATTTAAACTGATATTTAGCATGGTAACGTTTCCTCAAAAAATTTTGTAAGATCAAACGAAATCTTAAATGTGATTACAATATTATATTGTACCTCGCATGACTTGTCGGGGGACCGTTAAATCCCCGCACCTTCTTTTACGGTATAAATAAAAAATGAAAATCTTACCTTATCATAATCCAAGGTAACCGGGGGCAGTGTGTCGTTATCCTTCTGGCAAATGTAGTTGTTGAAGAACAGGGCGCAGTAGTTGTGGAAACAGGCATGACAATCTGAAGAACAAGAAGTACCACAGTTACAACAACAGGACCACTCACAAGAGCAAAGGATGTGATGAAATGAAAGTACACGAGCACAACCATTAGTATTCGTAGATGTTGACACAGCCTGAGCCTCTAAATTGAGACCGGAAAAAAAGCCCGAAGTGTTATCGTTTAATTTGGGGGTTACTATAGTTGCGATGGGTTGGCCATCGGGCTGGTTTAGGTCCGAATAGCCGGTGGCGGTGCCGGCGCCGGCGTCCAGAGTGGCCGCCAGGTCTGTTACCGGTAAAGGATTTACCGAGGCCGGCCGGCCTATAGCTCGCAACATGTAATTGTCGGCATCGATATTAACAAGATGCACCAGCGGTGAAGAGAATTTTGAGTCCGCTACCGCCGTCATGCGGCGGTACATTTTGTCTCTTTGTAGTTCGGTGGCTCCAGGCTCTGGCTGCTGCTGGCCCTCGATCTTATTCACGCTCATCTTGTCATCGTCATCTGGTTTTGTTCTCTGTGCACAACTCACGTCAGCCAGCCGCGACGCACTTCTTACCACCTGATAGCGGAACTCGGAACTGATGGCCCAACGCTAACCACATCGCATACGATCAACTGACGATCGGACATGCGCAAGCCGGCTTTGTATCAGCATCACGGCGACGTTGCCGTCCACACCGCACGATTTATGCTATACTGGTCGGGCATGCTGCTCGCCTCGGACAGCGGACACTGGTAAAGGTTAACCTGATTTTTATAGGTCGGATGTTTTGGTCTGGTCTCCCGTTTTCACAGAGACGGCGTTTAGACTTTTTATTTATTTTCGACGGATACCCTACCGAATATATTTTATAATATAAATTTCTACAATCATCAATGTAAATTTCACTTACAGCACGCCGGCGAAACCAAGACGTCATCATATAATAAACAAATAAATAAACGTCAAAAATGTACTTTAGCCTATAAAAACAGCATCAGAAACACAAATGGCAAAAATGAACATATGCAAAACAAAACTTAACCAATGAAAATCTTATAATATGTAACATTAGCCAAGAGAACATCGACAAAACCGAACGACTGAATTTACAAGGTCAAATTAAGAACAATGTTGCTCTTAAACTGCCCAGAAAACCAATCATCCGCAATGTATCGCTACAATTCACCGCATCCACAATTTCATCCCCTATCATATAATTAGTCACGTTAGTTGGTTAGCACCATAGGTATCGTAACTAGTTAGCACCTTTTTCTTGATGTCAATATATATTTACCGTAATATATAAAATGTACAACATAAAAGAAAGAAACATTTAAAAGCGAATTAAGAATTGGTTAGCACCTTTTTCTTGATGTCAATATATATTTACCGTGATATATAGAATGTACAACATAAAAGAAGGACACATTTAAAAGCGAATTAAGAATTGCTTAGCACCTTTTTCTCGATGTCAATATATATTTACCGTGATATATAAAATGTACAACATAAAAGAAAGAAACATTTAAATACAAATAAGGAATTGGTTAGCATCTATTTCTTGGTGTCAATGTATGTTTACCGTAATATATAAAATGTACAACATAGAAGAAAGAAACAGTTAAAGGCGAATTAGGAATTGGTTAGCACCATTTTCTTGGTGTCAATGTATGTTTACCGTAATATATAAAAATGTTAAATGTACAACATAAAAGAAGGAAACAGTTAAAGGCGAATTAGGAATTGGTTAGCACCTATTTCTTGGTGTCAATGTATGTTTACCGTAATATATAAAAATGTTAAATGTACAACATTAAAGAAGGAAACATTTAAAAGCGAATTAAGAATTGGTTAGCACCTTTTTCTTGATGTCAATTTATATTTACCGTGATATATAAAATGTACAACATAAAAGAAGGAAACATTTAAATACAAATAAGGAATCGGTTAGCACCTATTTCTTGGTGTCAATGTATGTTTACCGTAATATATAAAATGTACAACATAAAAGAAGGAAACATTTAAGAACGAGTTAGGAATTGGTTAGCACTTATTTCTTGGTGGCAATGTAAGTTTACCGTAATATATAAAATGTACAACATAAAAGAAGGAAATATTTAAAAGCGAATTAAGAATTGGTTAGCATCTATTTCTTGGTGTGAATGTATGTTTACCGTAATATATAAAATGTACAATATAAAAGAAGGAAACATTTAAAAACGAGTTGGAAATTGGTTAGCCCCTATTTCTCGATGCCGATGTATGTTTACCGTAATATGTACAGTACGTGTATTAAGTCCTCTACCTCTTTTGCTTCAACAAAAATGTGAAAATAAAAGTGTGAATTCTTGACTCTGTTTATAAAGATGGCGACTGAGCGCCATTTTGATAAATGGAACATTTCAGAAACTTTTAAAGACGAATTAGAAATTGATTAGCACCTTTTCTTTGATATCAATGTAAATTTACTGAAATATAAGTAACATAATTTACCGCTAGAAAAATTAAATTTTACTTATTTATCTTAGTCAAATTAGAACCTTAACCTAATTCTGGCTAGGTCGCAATTATGTGCGCGATGAATTGTGGACGGTGAATTGTGGATGCGGTGAATTATGGGCTGTGAATTTTCCTAGTCTCCTTTTAAACTGACCCAAGGGACTCCAGGCATGCTCGACATAGACAGAGAAACTCGTTAAATTTTTTTTTACTATTTCTATTAATTAGAGGCAACTTTAGGGGTTTTTTATATGAGGGCCTCCGAAAGCACTAGACATATAGTCTTACTCCTTTATTAAAAAAATTCGAAGAAATCACGGGAAAATTTATTTCTGCAAACTGCACAATTTCTGACGAATACAAGACATTTTGGTTTAAGCGGCCCCTAAAAACAATCCACTTAATAGGCCTTAAAAAAAATTTTCAATGGAAATACTTAAAACAATTTGAATACATGATTGCCTCGTACAAAGTACAAAAGACTTTAAAAATCTCGTTCAAATAGTATGAAAAGGACTAATTAACATTTGGGGTAGCAAATGCTGAATGCTGACCTGTTAATTCCGCCCTGTTTATATTCATTCATTATGAAAATGAACTAACCTGAACCTAAACCAACTTGCGTTGGCTGAGGCCACCTGAAGACATCACAACAATGCAATGAATGCATTAAGGTCGGGGCGCATAATGTGCTGGTGGTGAATTGTACCGTGTAAATTCTATGATATAGTCTTTACATGCAGAAACCCCCACGAGATATGATATTAAAAAGATTCATTTATAAAATATAGATTTGAACGCCGTCCCTGTCTTTTTATGGACCATACCAAAATATCCGACCTATACTGATTTAGATAATAAAGATAATTTATTCAACACCTTTCTGACTAAAGTCACTGCTATTATTAAAAATAGGTAAAAAAACGTAACTGACTAGTTTCCGATCTAATACTCGTATAATCAGTAAGTGACTTGTTAAACAAGTATAAATGAATTAATTATTTTCTAACTATGGAGAAATGTTGGATTTTTTTTTATACTTTTGCATTCCTAGTGTCGACTCTCACGTGACCGATTAAGTGCAGCATTGCCAAAACCCCACACCTCGAGGAAGGGAGGAAATCACACTTTTGCGTTCCCCAACCGTTAATATTTAAAAGGTAACATTTCTCTGGACCCCCTATTCTCCATGTCGGGAGGACGATGACTTCGATAGAAGGCAAGACGCTTTTGCTTTAAGAGGAACGGTTTCGAAAAAAAATATTTAACCAAGGATTTAGTCAGTGTGGAGACAAAGGTACGTTAAACATGACGATGAGCGTCATCACTTGGCATTCAAGAATCCGGAACTAAATCGCTATAAGTGTGGGATTCCCAAACACAAAGGCAACTCTCCTAGCTGTCAGCTGTTACAAATTTGATAAATAAAAACAAAATAGTTTGGTTATTGGCGATATCTTCGTTGGACACCTTAATAGTTTACAACCAAACTGTAACAATTAGGAAGTTTCCAATTGCCTAAACTACTAGTAATATTATTACCGTCATGTGATAGTAAAAGGCATAAATAAAAAGTACTAAAAGTATTCGTTTGATATCTTTAAGTTTAACAGTACTTGGTCAGCTATCAGGACGTCAAGCGGCACGAAATCAAACTTTCTTCATGAAAAGTTACCGTATTACATTATGAAAATCTTGTCGTGAAGAAAATCTAGGTGTAATACCTGCTTTAGGATGACATATTTGAATAAAATCGGTGAAAAGGGATTGACAAAAACAGCACTTGTGATAGAAATCTTCGTTTTTAAACAATATCGTGAACTAACAGCACAGATTAGCAAATATCCACTTGTAATTTAATGTGTGTTAATGTTATTTAGTACAATATGTTCATATTAGGATCATATAGGACATAGATGACAGATATTTTATTCATGCCATCACATCATATATTATAATATTTGCATACGTCATAGCACATAAACATATATGCTAAAACAATCTCAAAATAGAATGATACAAAGCAGATAAAAAAATAGAAGACTGCTTCACAATAAAGACTACAGTCTAAAAACTCTTTGCAACAGTAAGAAGCAATCCCAATTATCAAGATTTTACTTTTGAATTGTGCCGGTTGCGATTGCTGAACATCCGGATATGGAGGTAATTTATATAAAAAATTTGTTGCTATAGATATCCCTTGCGTCCGATACAGATTCCCATATTTTCCCACATACATTTAAGTTTTCTAAGATATAGGAATCATCCCTGTGGTTGAGTGATGAAACAATCCTGACTGCCTTTCATACAAGGATAGCATATACCATGGAAGAATGGAAAAAGCCAAAATATGCAGTTAATAAAACATTCTTAGAGACACATACAGCAAGCTCACGCCACTCCCAAGATATTTTCAATCAAATTAAATACCCAGGAATTTAACCTGGGTAGTATTCTCGTTCGTAGTGAATGAAAGGAAATAAATGTTACGCCTCTGATTGTCCTACTAGAAAAATGCAAGAGACCTTTTCTTTTAAGAAATGGCTGCTGATTAAAAAACAAATCCTTATTTTGAAAAAAAGCAGTGTCCTGCTCCTTCTTTCAACAGCCTGCATCTCAGAAAAAAAGCACATGATACATACACACCAAATTTTCTTGATGCTATTTCCTGCACACCCTGTATAGATCAAGAAAAGTACGAGTCCCAAGAACACCCTTGTGGCACAGCAACGATTACTTTCCACTCCGCTGACGAGGCCCCGGCAACATCAACCTCCTGAGTTCTATCTGAAAGATATGACCTTAACCATCTTACTGTCTGGACTGAAGCGATGTGCTTGACGCTTCTGTATAATAAGAATATGTCGATGTTGATAAAAAATAATATTTATTTATAAAAGTCTTGATATTTATTTTATCACTAATTAGCGCGAAATAACTGTTGTTATCAACTGAAGCCAATTGTATATAGTCGAGTGCGCGCGACCGCGTCTCGGATCATGCCGCGTGACGTCACTGACGCGGGAAAGTATCAAAGTTAAATTATAGAAAAGCATAACCGAGTTGTTTTTGAGATATCTTAATATCTTTTTTATTTTGGGTTATGATTGAGAGTGCATTTTAAACAAATGGAAGCTTCCTAATTACATTAATTGCTTTAAAGCCCAGGGTATCCCATATATAACCTCTACTGTTCCCAAGGGAATCAATCTGAACGCGCTCCATAAGTTGTGAATGCCTAAGGGCGAGAATATTCTTATCTTATCAGCACTGCCACAGCTCCATGCAGTTGCTAGCTAGCAATACTTCTAAATTTACTTACCCTTGCATTTCACTCCTATATGTCCCTGACCCCAAATGTAATCTTTGCCTGTAAAAAGTTTATTTATATTAGTCCTACTTTAGAAAGCAATTAACTTTTATGTTGTTTTTTTTTATAGGCCTGTGTACAAACCCAACCCTCAATTAAACAAAGTGCAGAAATATAACTGTAAAATAAGTGCGCACGTGCCATAAGTGGTGCGTCATAAAGTAATATTGGTACAGTAATTAATAACCATTTTTCTTCTAAGTACGTCTAAAGTTGGCTTGTCAATCAGGCAACTGCAACGGTAGATACATTTATATGCTAAAACATTCCTTGATTCAGCTAAATAGGTATATCACATCTAGAAGCGTCGCAGTAAAGAAAGTTCGCTGCAACTACATTCGACTGCAAATTGCATTGGACTGTCGTACTTGTTAACATCTTACCAACATACAAATAGTGCCCCCTATACGGGAGTAACCGAAATAGGTAATGAATTTACTACTAGCACCATCCAGCGCTTTTTTAGGTAACTACGTACCGAATTACAAACGTCTGTAACCAACTACTTGCTTCACTACAGTATATGCGCGATCTTCGGCATATTTGAGTGGCAATTGTGAGATTGAGACGGCTATCGTTTTATAATAGTATATTACATACCAAAAGTGGTAAGAAGCAGCTTGGCTTCTAACAATATAGTGTGTGTAATTAGAGTTTTACTGATAAAGCAGATAAGTAGGTTTTTACTAATATAGGAGTAGAAAAAATTAATAACATATGTTATGTTTAACACGCTAGATCAGTTTGTACTAGACTATCATGGAGAAAGCAGTGCTTTGCTAGTGCCATGCAGAAAATGAAGAAAAGGAAGCTCTTATTACTATTAGGAAGCAGTTCCCATATTTTCTGTACCTGAGGAGAGGAGGGTTTCCAAAATATGTTGGTTCACAGATATACCCTAAAAGTACTCTTAACAGGGAGTCATCGATTTCTCTGTCGAAGACTATTTTGACAGCCGCGCCGCTAGTGTCATTCTGTCGTCTCGCTGAAGTCGCGTTGACAACGCCCTTATTAACCACTGGCTGATGCAAAGTCACCAGTGGCGCGTTTCAAGCCGCGCAGCTTTAGCTGTTGCAGTTGCCTGATTGACACATCATTCGAGTCATCATTTTCAAAAGCAGAGGAAATCATCAATGATAAATACCTCCAGTATCATAGGAGTCTTGTTAAAAGTTAAGTACAGCTTGTCAAATACAGAAAGTGTGAGAAGTTTGTAGGTTGCATACAAGACAGAGCAGGAACACATTCAGAGTAAGAGATGAAAGGTATGCACTGCGGTGATACCACTGAACTCCCGTGGGTGGTACAGTCAGTTCCAAGCTCCAGGCTTCATTCTTTATAAACATAATAATGGGGTTTTCTATAAAGGTACTAAACTCGATAGTGAATAAGGGTACACTTCTACGATTACTTTATTTAATAGATAAAGTAATTGTTGGCATTTTTAAGTTTACATGTCCATACACCCAAAGCAAACAATGTACTAGGAATTTACTTCTCAGGATAAATCCACATGCCTACATGATAACAGTGCAATGATTAAATTGCCATCACCCTTAATGACAGAGATTAACCATTATCTAATCTAACCTCAAAAAGTTTACTGTTTTTGTTAGAATACTCTTATTTAGCAAATCTCAAATGATCTCTCTAATTCTTAAAATCAAACTTATTAACCAAGGCATTACCTAACTCACCCTAAATAACAAAAAAGTAAAAAAAATACGCTGAATAATACCTAACCTGATACGTGTGGTTGCCACGAGATGTAGCCACGTGCTGCAACTCTCATTCGTATACCTAACCTAACTTTACCATGAAAATTAGATCAAAACTCTGCCAAAAACCGAAACTGACTGATGGGAAGATAAAATTAACCAAATTTTATCTGTTGTGACCTTTACCACTTACCTCTTACCTAAACTTAAACAGATATTTGATTGGTTGCTGATGATCACATGGCAACAATGGATCCGTGACCATGAATGCATGTGAATTCAGCATCAAAATACAACAGACAAGTGCTCAACTTGGTGGCTCTCTACTGTGCACTTTGGGGCGCGGCAGCAACAAAAAATTCCCATCTTCTATATTTGACAAGCTATAGTATAGGTATGACTTGATGTCAATTATTTGGCATCAAAGATGCAACAACAAAGTTCACATAGACTCATTGTTTGTTTTATTTTACTAAAAGTATTTTTTAATTTTCTGGATCAACCCAATATAAATATAAAACTTTTGCACCCAAAAAAGACAAGGTCTGTCAACCCTTACTAATATTAAAAATATAATTATATACTTACAGTGTTTACAAATTATTGGAGTTAAAACATAAATATCTTCTAGCTTATGGTTTGATGATGGCTTATTCTCAGGCTCTAAAAATAAAAACATTTGTAAAGCTTTCACAAGGGAGACTGGAAAGATATCTTAAATTAAATCCTTAACTGTACTGTCAGAATAATCTGGTTATATTTACAAGCACCACATAAATAAGAATATTTAGAATGAAGGAGTAGACAGAATTAGAAGTCCTATATAGGACTTATTAGAGAGTACTAAATTTTAAATGTTAATAAGTTTTCGCAAAGTGAGTATTTTGAATATACTGTAAACTATCTTTTAAAGAAATTTCAGCTCTAAATTTATAATAATAAAGTACCTAAAAACTCTATGGCCCGCTTAGAAAGAAACTGTATAGGTACATGACCTAAACTACATTGACAAAGGCTAAAAAGTATTACCTGGCGTTTAATAACTAACAATAATTTTACAGATCTTAGTTTTACAAACCTGGTACTCCAATCTCCGAAGGATGATGGATCCTTTTATTTACCTCCTGTCCCAGTAATTTGACATGTTCAACTGAAACAGAAATAGTTATTAAAATATGTAATAACACAACTTCGTACTTTATAAACTAAAATTGATATCTGATAAGCAAAACTTATAAAAAGGACTTTGAAAGGACAGGCCCTGTACTAAATAGTCAAAATGTATAAATGTTAAAGCATAATATAAAGCTGTCATGTGACTGACATTTAATTGTTAAATGTTTAAACAACACTGTATTTATGAAAGGCTCTTATTTATCAATAAGCTAGCTCTAAAGTATGCATACCTACATACCTATTTGATAAAAATAAACTTACTTCGTACATAACCAAAAGTTCCTGTTCTTCGATTGTAAGCGTGAAGAAGTGATGGATTTCTCAACTGTCCGTAGGGTGAGCTTGCCGATATTTCAAATGTATCTCCTTTTTGAAATTCTAGGTATATCCCATTATTTTGTAGAGGTTCAAATGATTGGAGAGCCTGATAAATGTTAGCAGAATCCCCCATTTCAGTCCAACAGCAAATAATTTAAATGCACATATATCATACATAACTACTAGCTAACCTTCATATTTATCTTATAAACTATTGCTAAAAACACCTAAAACTAGACTTTATTCTACTATAATTTCGAGTTTGATTAAGTTTAAACGTCCAAATGTCCCACATTTTATTTTGACCAACTTCAACAAAACACTATAAAAAATTAAATATGGCGTCAATTGTAAACGTCAAACTATCCAACTGTTGCCAAGTTTAGGAATTCAAAAGAACCTAGTGGCTTTAAGTCCGTTTAGGGTTGTTCTCGTACTCACGAAATTGCGGAAGTGCGAATGAATATACGAACCTAAAACAAATTCGGGGACGGGAGCCTCTATCCAGTCTATCCTCTTATTTCTATGCTCTATCCACGAGTCGGTGAATGATCACATCACCGTACATGATAGGTATACCTATCGATAACCTTATAGTATTCCTTGCCTTTTGTAGATTTGCGTTTCCGCATGGTCGAGGCACAAGTGTGTAGCATGCGCAAATTGCATTTCCAACTTAGTATAGGCCGAGAAAAGCAAACAATTTTCTCGGATGTAGGCAATAAATAAAAGTTGGGGGATTTTACTCCCTCATCCCCTGATTTTTTGCAAATTTGAAAAATATGTTTTTGGGTATCATTATTCTATACTTTGTACCAAATTTGGTGGTGTACAAAAATCGCTTGCTACCTTTTCAACCAATAATTATATGCACTTTAATTATTCTAATTTTTTCTACACCACCCTTGAAGCTTCATTGTAACACGCCTACCATTATACCATTCTAACTTTTTTTCTTTTTTTATTTATATTTACAATTTATATTAAACCCTTTACAATAAAAAATATACATTCCTAATTTTGGAAACCAACTGCATGGTAGAAATAATTTTGAATCAGATCAAGTGATCAACTTCATCCACATTTAAATTAGGTATTTCATATAAATAAATATTTATTTATTTTATTAAAAAATACATATTTTATATACATATACTCACAAATACATAAATCTGCTGACAATGTCAGTATACAAAAAAAACCTATGTCTATAAAGACAGGGTTTCCTAAGACAACTAAAATATATCAGAGGGTGAGTTCTCAGGACTTTTATGAAAATATAAACATACAAACATAATTCTGTCCAACAATGTCTGATGACTGTATGGAGTAACAAGATATACAAAAATAAAAACAATATCTACAGTTATACAAGGGAGTAACAATAATGGTAACATTTCTGAGCATCAATAAAACATTTAATAAATATTATAATACAAGGGTAGGACTCATATATATATATATTTTTTAATAAGAACTCATAAACTATTAAAATATATTTTTGTAGTGCATGAAATCAACCAATAAAATAGATTAAAATATCAATAGAATATCACAGTTTATATTAGTATTAGGTACCTGTTCTCTCTACAACTAAATTTGGAGTCTTTCCCTGCTTAACCATTAGCAAAGCACTCAATACTGATACCTTATCCAGTTCAGACTGAGAAGGTTTCTCATTATCCAAGCAAATATCTTTTGCTCTATCACCAAATAATTCTAACACTCGTATTCTGTAATCAACAGTTGTAGATACATTATTTCCTGTTAATGTCAAGTTCTCAAGACAAGGAAGTTTGCCCAGATACTCGAGTTCCTCAACTTCAGTTATTTTATTGCAGCTTAGATCCAGAGTCTCAAGCGAATATAACTTGTAAAAACCTTTAGCAGTGACAATATTATTTTGTGATAAATTTAGAGTCTTTATGTTGCCTACTCTTGTATGTAATTGATCACAGATTGTTATTAAATTACTGACAATGCTTAGATATTCCAATTTAGGTAAATGTGTTAGGTTTGATATAGTTGATATCTTGTTACTGTTAAGTATCAGAATTTTAAGATTCCTCGCTAAACCTATAGTTTGGTCTATTTCTACTATATTATTGTTACTTAAATCTAGCTTCTCCAATGAAATCCATTTCTAAAAATTAAAAAAAAAATTGCACACAAAACAATTTTTGGTTTCTTAAACTACAATAAAATAAAGCAGTGCACATGTATGGAACTAAAAATATAAAATATTCCTGTATGCCATAAAATAAAGTAGGTACCTCACTTCCTTCCAAAGTGCTTTTATGCAAAACATCACACTGTAAAACATCAGAAATGCTTGTAGCACTTGTGTAACTAACTTTTAGTGCTGTGAGGGTATTTCTCAATATTCCCAATGAGTATATCATATCCAAAGATATATTCTTTAGGTATAAACCTTTATGAATCTAAAAAGAAATTATTCTAGGAAACAAGCCAAATTTAAACTCCTCAATCTTAATCTAAATCAATGTTTACTACAGAAAAATGTACCTTAAATGCAGACAATTCGAATGGAAGTTTATTTAATATAACATTACTGTGGAGATATTCATGTTGGCTTCCACAAATCTTTAAATTGTCCAATTGATGGCACATATCCAATATTGGTCCCAAATCCAATGGGTTTTCTGAATTATCAGCATTTGGAAAAGGTTTCTTTAAAAAGTCACTTATGGCATACAGCTAGAAATTAAAGGGCGTCAATAAAGTAGTTTTAAAATCAGATATACAATATAAATTATAAGTACCAACCTCTAATGGTGTAAAACAATACATTTTAGTTGAGGACAATATAAAATCGGCTTCAGCAGAACATTTTAATGATAAATCTTGGAGTAAGAAATATATGTCATATACGTGAAACTCTAAAAATTTAACAAAAACATTGGGCATAGTTCTCTTCAAAAAAACTAAGATACTTTGTAAATATGCTTCCAATGCTTGGCGTCTGGATTCAATGAAAAGGTCGGATTTGTTCCCAATAACTTTTTTCGATGGAAGTATGTCTTTAGAGACCCCATGATCAGTAACAAGTTTATTATGTAGATTAAAAAAATCACTGTATCGACGCTTGACTTTCCATTTTACTTCTCCGACATTCACTTGTATAACGTAATAAGTAATATTGGCTACTTCCTCTGTTGTGGGTACTATTATTAAAACTTGGTTTTCATTACCCCACAAGCAAGCCATTTACTATAAAAATAAAAGGCAAAGAAGTATATTTTAATATTTTCTATTTATATCACAGAACAAAACAAGAAAGTTAGGTTATATCTTAGATATTATTCTTCTTCTTCTTATTTCAAGGTGCGATGACCACTTGTTTTTTCGACGTTCAGCCAATATATGTGTGTATTGTTCTACTATAGTCTGAATTGTATCTATCCCTTCGGAATTTGTAAAATATTTTGATTAAGAAAAGGATAGGGGTGGTACTTAGGCATTGTAGCGAATGCTGTACTAACACAGAATAGCGCTAAAGGATTTTTGGCTTCTTAATCGAAAGAGTATTCTAAAAAAACAAGAATTGTTAATTAAGTTATCCTACCACTGTGAGATTAAAATGTATAATATATCATAGTTTGATGTTGTGTTACGTTTTAGATAATGGTGAATAGAACTTTTCCGAGTTATGAATCCAATGAGGCTATTCAGATGTTAGTATAGGATTGAGCATTTGTTCTAGTTCCTCTTAAATTCCTATAAACCAAGTTCTAATTTTAGAGAACGGGGTCATATCACTACAAGTGCTTTGACATTCATATGTGTTTAGTTAAAAGGACGTACGATGTAAGCAAGTGAGCATATGATGTGAATTTCTGAATATAGTCTCTTCTCTTAATTTGGAGAATAGATGCCCTAATGTCGGGTTTAAAGACTATTTTTATGTTGTGATTGCCACTGGTTGATTTTTGTGTTATTTGAGGGATCCGTGTCTTCAACTGGGCCACAAAACAAAAAACTCTTTGGGCACTGTTCCGAGTCCAGTAATTTACTTAACTATGTTCAAATTCGTTGCGGTAGCTGGAATGGGAATGGAGCAATCACAACAGCCTTTTCCGCATGTCAAAGGAAGGGTCTTCGTAAAAGACCATGGAAGTGTTCGGTCGCAAACGGCAGTGCTCTCAGTTTATTTAATTTTACATGGACAACAGGTTCCTAAGTCGTACACAATGGTAAGAGCATTATAATATATAACGAAGTTCAATAAAACATAAAAATTTACTGTCGGCTTAATTCAAAACTGGAACCTGCCCTAGCATTAAAATATAACATGTTTTCGAGCTCCGTAATTGTTAAATTGTTTCTGTCTTAGAAACTTCGTGCACCTCCTATCTGATGGGTTATGCTAGGCCCGTATCCAGAAATTCGTTTCGGGGGGGCTCAAGGACGAAAATCATTCAAAAATGTGGACTTATTTTAATTAATTCAGAGCAAAGCGAATCACACATTAAAACTTAAATCATTATTTTCAAATTTCGCCCCCACCCGTGGATACGTGCTTGGTTATGCTTCTCTTTATTTCTGCAACTGGCCTCCATTGGTTAAAGTTCTCATATATAGGACAAGTGGCCATTGTAATTTAAAAGTGTCTGTGAGACAAGTGGCCATTTTAATTTAAAAGTGTCGGCGAGACAAGTGGCCATTGAAATTAGCACTCAGTGCCATTATGAATTAATAATAACATCCAAATGTTAAGATACAAAAACAAAAAGAAAGTCGGTGCAAACTATTTATTTGTTATTATTACTTAGAAAAACGGATTGCATTTGATTTGTTCATATCGAACTAGTATCATTAATAACTATAAATATAATAATATTTAAATTATTTTTGGCCAACACTTTGCATACAATAGAAAATTAGGCGGCAATAATGGCGTTGTCAAAATCGAAATTGAAACAATCAAAAATGCGGTTACCATGATAACGACTATTATGAACACCTGAAAATTTTAAAAATTACGAAAACGTTATCTGATATCAATGAAATTTAGACGAATAAAATCTATTTGCACCGTCGTAGATTAAATTTTGAATGATACACGTTCGATATGAACTTTGTTAATGAAACTTGTGCAATTAAACCACTCGGCTAACGCCTCGTGGTTTAACGTTGCACACGTTTCATTATAGTGTTCATATCGAACTAGTATCATTAATAACTATTTAAAAATCCATTTTTTATGTTACGGTTACATTATTAATAAGGTTATAAAATTTACTGTTAACAATTTGTGTAGTTTGTCGATTCGTAAATTTAGAGCTGGTGAAATGTCCAGCAAGCAAGCGCCTAACAAAAAAAAAAGAAGAGTTAGCGGACAATTTTCTTGACAAAATGGTGGAAGGTACAAATATTAAATTTAATATTTCTTAAAAATCGGATTTTGAACTCGCACTTGCATCACCAAGGGCATCAAAACGCATCAGCAACAAAGAGCAACCCAACTAATTAGCTTAGAATCGCAGGCAATATTTTGTTTCTAATTAGTTCTGAATTGCCGCCGAGGGCTTTGTCGGCGACAATTCAGAACTGACGCAACATTTTATTATCTTTTTTCTCGTTTATTGCCTTGTTCTCAGCAGGAACCCGGACCGGAACCGCTAATTGGTAAGAACAGATATTTTTTGTGGATCGGAATTGAAATCGAACACATATTTTACTTGAAAGAATATTTTAGTTGCAGAATCCGAACCACAAAAATTAATACGGTTTTTTTCGGTTTTCAGAGTAATACTTTGTCAGATAGTTTAGACATGGCTTTGCTCCCCTTTTGGCAAATAAATCTGAGATCTTGCTCTAGAATATTCTACTTGTTTTTCTCTCCCTAGCTCTTAGTCTTTATGCAAAATAACAAAGACTGAACCAAGCCATTGCCAACTATATTATAGTGGTCGCATTTGTGGCGACACAGTTTTCTTAATTTTTTTGAATGAAACGGGATTAAAAGTTCAAAGTTTATCCAAAACGGTCGTTTTCGGATCGGAACCGAATCTGAATCGAAATTTCATATTTTGGAGGGAACCGGATCAGAACCGTTTAAAATTGGTAGGAACCGAATCGAAATACCTAATTGTTTCGGAACCGGAATTGTAACGGAACCTAAATTCTCTATTTCATCTGGAACCGAAACCGGAACGGAACCGATATTACATTCCGGTCCGGGTCCCTGGTTCTCAGAGGTAATAGCGTAATAGTAAAAACTGGATTTGTTCGAATGTATCAGGAGTTTAAAAAAAATACATTTTTAATGTTACGCTAACGTTATTGATAGCGTTATAATGAAAAAGTGGTTCTTAAGTGCTCTCTATCTATGTAGGAAGTGCCTCGATAAAGAAAGAGAAGAAGAGTTGTCGTGCAAGTGGCCATTGTAATTTCGGATTTTATTGTCATGTGTTCATCAAGCAAGTGCCCTAACTAAGAAGAAGAGAAGAGTAAGCGGACACTTCTCTTGACATAATGGCGGAGGGTGCAAATATTAAACTTAGCATTTTTTAAAAATCGGCTTTTGAACTCACCCTAGCATCGCCAACGACACCAAATGTCACGAAGTGAAGGTATCGGCAGCAAAGAGCAACCCAACTAATTGGCTTAGAATCGCAGGCAATATTTTGTTTCTTTTTTCTATGAAAACATAGCCTCATAAATAGCAAAAAAACACATTCAGCATAAGTAAGAAAGTGCGAACAGATCATGGGTCTCCTGTAGGTGTCCATACATACTATGTGTTAGCTGCTACAAAACAGTTTTTGGTCTTTCGTATCATCTAAAAGGAAGTTTCTTTGAAAAAAGTAGTAGTTTTTAATTAAGTTTATAAAGGTGTAAGCTTAACTTCTAAAACTTCATAGTTCCTAGAGTATATTTTTAAGTATTTACTGTACTGATATTGTAAAGCAAAGTTTTTTTTTCAACTTCACAAGGTTGAAGAAGTGAAGATCGGAGTTTACAACCCAGTGCCACCTAGCTATAAAATGAAAAGAGACAGAACGTGCCCAATCTGCAGTTGTCCAGGGCCATTAACATTTTACGAATCCAAGGAGACTTTGGAAGAAACGCAGAATATGGTCCAGTTTGAAATAATTGGTGTGTAAGTAATTTTAATTTATTCCAGTTTAATAATGTACCCCCCATATAGGTACAGGTGCAATAGAAGCATCATATAATATTAATTTTTCTTAGTTAGAGAAGGATCCAGTGTGGTTTTCTTTTAAACGTGCCAATTATTCGAGACTTTAATGTATTGCATTGATTCAGCCTGTAGGTACCTACTTGGTGGAACTTTATTTTAACAATTATAGTAAAATAAGCACAAAATTTTGTGCATAATTTTAAACACTTTATAATTTTATTTCAGAAATTTGACAGGTTTTGTTACAGGCTAAGAATAAAGAATTATTCATAATAATATATGAACCCCTTAATTTTTTTAAAATTAAATTGCAAAAAATTTGTACAACTGCAACATTAGGACTAGGATTAAAGTTTTGAACTTTTTAGTAATAATTTTTTTTATAGATTTAACAACATGTAATAGATTTCCTGTTTTGCCAATGCAATTTCTATCACAAAATATTATCAATATACTTTTGTTGGAGGTTTGGGGAATGCTTTGATCTTATTTTTGGAATTTAACTATGTGCAGGGTGTTTAAAGCTCCATTAAAAATTTGGAAAACTTTAAAGTTATTTTCCTTAACTTTTCTAAATATCTCTTTGTAACTGGTTTATATTTATTATTTATTAGATGATTGGTTTATGTAGAATTGACAGAAGAATATTTTTTGTCATACCAGTATAAGTAGTTGATAATTCCAGCCCTGTTCAAAATATTTAATAATTTCGTTATCTTTCTTCTAAAATTATAATTATTTATCTATTTACTAATAGGTATCTAATAATAAATAAAATTTATAAAAATATCTATTCACCACTTATTAATTTAGGCAAAATTTTAGAAAAAATATTGGTGTTTGAGGGTATGTATTAGGGGTGTCAGTCCAGAAGCTTTGTTCCAATCCTGGGATTTTCAGGATAAAGGGTATAATATGATCATCCCAGGATCCGTGGACTAACCTTGAAAAAAATTAACATGACATTTTAAAGAACAGTTCATTCTGTTTACTAAATACATTAAAGACCTACTGTTCACAAAATAAAAAAAAATACTATGATAATTGCAGCAAGGCCAACACCTTTGTCATCACTTTTTTAGAATTTTCCTGTGTGAAATTGCTTCCATAATGTGACCTAGCTAGAATTTTTTCCAATTCAGATCTGATTTCGCAGATATTAGGAGCACTAAGTCATTCTTTTGATTTATTGTTTGGGTTGGAAAGATATTTATATAATTTATCCCGGGATTTTCGAGATTGATTTTTCTCTGGATTCCGGGATTGACACCTCTAGTAGGTAACAAAACATGCATACAATGCTTTGATATATATTTTAACAAGTTCTGAAATATCATTTTTATCAATCTTACTCAAGATAATGAATAAGTAAATACCTACCTAGTTCAATTTTATAAATTTATACATATAGACCATAGAATAAAAGAAAAACTTTGTTTCTTTTTTTTATGACATAGACCAAAATTGAAGAGAATTAATTATTCATTGCAATTTACAACTTACTGTCTCTATGGCATAATTGTAGAAGGAAGAAAAAGATTATTAAATTGCTAAATATTTTGAAAATTACTTGAAAAATATTATTCACAATATACTATTTCCTTTGAAAAAGTTGAGAAAAATAAAATTTAAGTAGGAAGGAACAGCTTAAAGACAAAAAAACGAAATTTCGTTAAATATGAGCAAGTTATCTGTAGGTATAAAGAATAATTTTTATTTTAGGATAGTTTTCATGATGATGGAGGCAACAACTACCATACCTTAGAATACCTATATGATTGAACTGGGAGCATACAGCATACCAGAAGAAAGCACATGAGAGAACTTCATTTTTCCACTTAAATAATGTAAGTATATTTTTTAAACTGTGCAATCTTTAATCATTTTATGCTTATTCTATATACTGTGTCCATTCCTCTCATGGTAATACTTACCTATGATAAGGTACCTACTACATTTGGAAATTATAGAGTATTACAGGGTGTTTCATAAAAGAGCGACAACTTAAAATTAATTATTTTTAAATTATACACCCTGTATTTTTGACCAGGGGGTTTGTGTCCCTCTTTATTGTTTATAAAATTCCAATTTTTTTTCCCAATCTGTTGGTTAGTAATTATTATCCTAATAGTTTAGCTTTTGCATGGTCCCAATAAATAGCCCACAATTTATCTATTGATATATTAATTTGACAAATATTTTTTGCAGTCAGTTGCATCAGGGTTATAAAAGTACTATTTACATGATTTTATGAGATGTGATAATTTGATATGTTTAATTGTTTAATAAGTGGCGGGGGGGAGATAAAGTTTGTTTTTTTCCAAGTGATACTTTTACTGAAGACTTTTTTCAATGTTGAGATTTTCACTAATTTCTCGAACACCCGCGACGGAGGTTGGGCAATTAAGCGATGGGAAGTTCATATTTATAAATTTATAAATTATATTAGTTTTCATAAGAAAAATAAAAGGGTTCATTCATCTTATAATATCGAGGGTAATACACTTCATTATTGCGACACAATTAAGGACCTTATTGGAATATGGTTTGATGAGAATCTGAACTTTAACACACATATAAACAATATTGTACTCAAGTCTTCAAAAGTACTGGGGTTTGTTCTGCGAAATTGCAGAGAATTCTCTATAGAGACCTGTAAGAGAATATATATGTCACTTGTCGTATCATGTTAAAATATGGGTCAATGGTTTGGTCTCCTTTGTATATTGTATTGGATTGTAAATTACATTTTTGCCTGACTTTCTTCTGTGTATTTTCTTCTCTTGTTAAATCTACAATCACTACTACCTGTGTGTATGTTAGGACGTATGTGTCAGTTATATGTATTTATTTTTTTATATATTATAAATTTTAACAGTTATAATGTAACTTTTGTAATCATTGTACTGCGACAATTGTTTTACGCCTTTTGGCTTTTTCTTAGAAACAAATAAAACATTATCTATCTATCTATCTGTATGGTTGCTTATCTTTGGAAATGGTACAGAATAAATTCATTAGGTTCTGCTTGTTCAAACTTAATATTAGGATCCCGGAGGACCATGTTTATGATACTGCTTTAGAATTGCTGGGAATGAAAACACTAAGGCAAAGACATATATTTCTGGATCTAATTTTTCTATTTAAATTATTAAATGGTCAAATACTGTGTCCTGAACTCCTTGGTACAGTGTCTTTTAATGTTCCCTCCCGAAACCTTGACAAAATCGCATCTTTTCATTGCCGATTCATAGCACAAATTATGCAGCTCACTCACCTGTTGAAAGAACGTTAAATGTTGTAAATACTAGAGGTGTTGAAATATTGGATATTTCCTTATTTCAATTTAAGAGACAAATTAGTGAAATAAATTGATTATATTTTCTATTTGGGGTATTAATTGCTAAGAATTGTATTGTTCATTAGCTCCTGAAGTAGTAATTAGTGGTTAGGTTTAAGTATTGTATTATTATTTTCTTTGTAATGGGGTTGATCCCGTAAAATAAATAAATCAAATAAATATTTAGGGGTTAAAAATGCTTTTCGTGTGTAACTCGGTTCCTGTCGATTTCGCGACGAAAAGTGGAGAGACTAATATGGTTGGGAATTAAATTCTCCATAATTTTTTACTTTCAAGAATTTTAAAATAAGTAATAAAAGTTAGGATTTTCCAATGAAAGGGGTAGTTGGTAATTTCAAACATATTTTTTTATTAAAAGGTTTCATGGAAGAGACAAAAAGTTTTTAAATAATTAAATGCTTAATTTAAATTAATATATAATAACAATAAGTTTATTTTA
The DNA here is from genome assembly GCA_963920685.1 of Polydrusus tereticollis. Lineage (NCBI taxonomy): Eukaryota > Metazoa > Arthropoda > Insecta > Coleoptera > Curculionidae > Polydrusus > Polydrusus tereticollis. The sequence goes on from OY987335.1 coordinate 7,603,879, forward strand.
AATAGTTATAATATAGTAAATATGTTAATATGTTATTCTTCGATAAACTTATCCATAAATTCTCCGAAGATGTGTTAGGGGCAAATCTTATAATTCATCTACTTTTGTATATGGCTCTTGATTTCTATAGTTTTCTCTCAAAATCTACACAAGCTAAATAAATAAATTTTCTGAAGGCACAAAGTCTGTGCCGCATGTGCTACAAATGTAGGGTTTCTCATTGTTGTGATTTCTCTTGTAAACCAGCAGACTGTGGGATGTGATAAAACTGGCATCACATAGCTTGCATTTATAAGGCTTTTTGAACGTGTGTGCAGACCAATGTTGGTTCCTGTTAAAGTTAAAACTATTTGGCACAATACTCGCATGTAACTAACTCTTGTTTGAGTGTTTTCCCTCTTCTTTGTCTGTGAGGTATGTCTCTCCTGTCTTCATCACTCATGTACAAACCATCTTCGTTTTCTGTAAAAGAATCATCACCAGACTGTTGATTCTTAAATATAGTTGTTTCGTTTCCTTCTAGTTTGATATCATCAGGAAAATTTGGGTCCTGCACCTACCCATTTTGTTTTCTTTCATATACAGGGTTTGCAGCTGGAAGGAAAATCACAATCGTTGAAAACTTAGGCCAAATATGCCTTAATAAGTATGTAAAAAACAAGTCACTAATGTTTTTTTACTTTGATCTTTTCTGTTCAGATTTCTGCATCCCAACTATGTTCTGGTGATGTGCACTTTCAGAAATCGCTTTTGTTTAAATGATTTCTAGCATATATCACAAGTAAACGTCTGGCTTTTAGCATTTTTCCATTCAATTTCTTCTTGCAATTGACACTGCCTCTCAGCTCGTAAAGTATCACTCTCTTTGCAAGATTGAATGAATTCATAAGCCGCGTTCAATTTTTCAGTACAAAGTCTACAGGGGCCTAAAGCTTTATCATTCCAGATCTGCAAATAGTTGATAGTTTTTAATAAGAATAAGGTAAGTAAACGATCCTCTTACTTGCTTGGGATGGCATGGAGTTAATTTCTCACTGTATCGCACACCGATCTCGTCCTTCTTGCATACACTTGTAAAATATTCGTTTATTTCTATACAAATGCAGCAAAAATTGGTATGTTTTGAGCCTTTTCGCATTTTTTGTTAAGTAGTTTAATTTTGAAAATAAAGTATAAACAAAATCATCACTGACAGTGACATTGACAGTGACAAGATAACCTTAAAATTTGGAAAATGTTCTGTTGTGGGATCTGCGTTTAGTCTTAGTCGGACAAGTGGCCATTGTTATTTTAAGGAAGAAGAGTAAAAAATCAAGTCACCGTTCTTTCTACAGTTTTTTTCAACTTGCTGAAACAAATGAAAAAACGAAATGGCGGTTTTAAGCATCATTTTAGTTTTCTTGGTGGTTGATCGTTTCGATAGCTTTTTCTAGTTTCTTAAATTAATGGAATATTCTTCCGGAAGAATACGTCCATTTGTCCCTATAAATAATAAGCTAGCCCCAGAAATATAGTGTAACGGTGTGCGCGTATCTTTTTACTTTTTGTGGTTGTTTCAAAATTTCGTTTGCTGTGCTCCCAGCCGAGGTAAGTTATAGAGTAAAAGTTTCTTTGGCAAGATTCAGTGGAGGTTTTTTTAGAATTTAGGGCTTCCCACGCTTTTCCTGGCCTTTCTTTCTTGTATTATCGCATAAAATAAGAAATTATTTGGAAGAAAAATCGCTTAGGTCATTGGCCCCGTCGTCCACAGTGACAGAGGCATGGTGGTATTAGCAAATAGTAACCCAACTAATTACTCTTTGGTATTAGCAGAGAGTAACTGGGTTACTCCTTATTAGTCCTTATGTAATTTTTTAGTATTAGTACCTGATTTTTTACAGATCTTGATTTATATTTTATCATAACAAGCAAATATATGTATTGCTGGTAATACATATGTTTGCTGATGGACTACTGTATCGATATCATAATTCAAGGTTTAAACCTTGCCACCTAAGAAGCCCCCTTCTAAACAACCTAAACCAAGGATGATTACTTAGTAGCGTCAAAATCAAGTGTTAATAGGAGTTACGTCCAAATTATCAATGTCCTGGTAACATTAACACATTAACTACAAGATTACTTCCAAGGATACCTTTGGTGGAACAATTGTCATGGAGGTTATGTGGCTGTTACTGTTAACAGGGCATTCATAATTCGGGTCTGACTCAAAAAGAAGCACATGATCCAGGAAGGTTTAAACCAATAGGTCAAATCAGGAAGTGAATTTTTGGTATAAACTTTTGTTGCAATCCAAAAGGAGTACCTAGGTACCTATATTGTTTTACAAATTAAGTTAACTACACCTTGAAAAAGCCATCTTACAGAATTTCCCACCTAACATAATTGACAATAAATAACTATTGCTTCGATCTTGTAGATTTCATTTAGATTTCTAATTTATTGTAGGTAATTAATTTTGTGCATACACCACATATGCATACACATTCTCTCAAATAAGTTAAACTTATAGGAATAAGAGTCAGTAGGTATAGGTAGTAGGTGCGGATTTTGTTCTGTTCATTTGATGTGCTGGTCAAAAAAATTCCGTTGATGGTTTTTTTGTATAGAGTGTTGTCTCTCTCATTATTATTTGCAATAATAGTATTTTATCTGCATTCGTTAACTTGTTTTAGATAAGTTTAGAGACAGCTAGTAGGGATAAAATCTGTTAAATTGGGCCATTTTATAATTCGTTAAGCACTGACATATCAATTTATTTCTTCAATTTCTGAAGAAATCGATTTTTTTATTTAAGATTTTTTTTTTAACTTCAACCTTAGTTTACAATAATTTTTTAAATGGTTAAATGATCTACTGTGCAATATTAAATTTCAAGGTTTAAGATATCCTTTATCATCTAAAGGTATTTTGGAAATCATATGTTTTTTTATTAAATAATTAAATATTTATTAAAGCATGTTTCGAATAAAAGCAAAAAGCATTATGATTTCCAAGATGCCTTTAGATGATGAAAGATACCTTAGATTTCATACAAAATAATGAAAAATATATGATTCCATTAGAAAAAATGTGTAAATCAGTAAATTTTATTATCACACTTCAGAAGTTACAGATTTCTACGACTGTCTTCCCTGAACCACATAGTGTAAAGTATAGAGTTGATTGATTTCTTCAAAAACTGAAGAGAATGATTTAAATGTCATCTCTTAAAAAACTATAAAATCGTCCGATTTAAAAGATTTTACCGCAACTTTTCCCATGTCACTTGCATGCGTTGTTTTACAGATGCCATGTTTTTTGTAAAATAGTAAAATGACTCTTACCCCGCCATTTTAAAAGTAAATGTCAACTTGTTGTATATCCTTGAAATGGTAATTTTGAGAAGAAATTGATTGTGCAATAAAAAATACAGGTTGTCGCTTAAAAATAAAAAATTGGCGTCACCCGAGGCCTCATTGGAAGTGACGTTAATTTCATTTTTAGGTAAAAATTAAGAACTCACTGAAACAGCAGTAACCCAAATTTGACTAAAATATTTTTTAACGTGACGCTGTGGTACTCTGTGTAATGACACAGATTACTACAACCTGTGACAATGATTTCATTTACAACTATCCCGAGTTAAATTAATTTTACTTAATAGTTGTTTTTCTATTTTGCAGGCGGATATCCAAAATCAAAATTTACCCCTGATATATTGGATGCAGGTCGACTCCACATGCGTAGCTTGTCACACGGGGGCCAATAAGTGTCCCTGTTACATTCCTTTGCTCTAAAGCACCACGACAGAGCTTGGAGCTATAATCTTAGGTGATTAGGCTGTAGTTAGGGCGCGAAACTTAAAAAAATTAAAAATAACAATACAAATAATAATGGACATTGCGTTGACCATATGGCTGACGTTGGCCCGTCCATTATTTCTTTTTTTACATTATACTGCGATAAAGCAGATCTGGGGCTATGGGCCTGTGGGCAGTCAGAGGTGTCGAGGGCGGGCATCGAGGGCCATCACAGTGTACAGTTTGTGGGTTTGGACCGCAGGCTCCAAACCCATTTAGATAAAGATTGACTATATGTATGTGGCGAGGATACCTAGTAGAGTACAATGGACCTTTTAAGCTAGCACCTGCAAGGCTTTGTCGGAAACGGAACATAGCTAACTTCTTTCTGTAATTCCGGAGTCAGAGAAGAAGGAGTTTCCGGGTGGAGCAGGCCGCGGTAGGAAAGAGTTATCGTCCACGGGGAATTGCATTGTATTTGTTTCTAGTCAGCGGGCGCACGGCAAGTAAAAAGGGTGTGTATAAGCAGGAAGTAAAGTGCGGGCTGAGTCCTTCGGTTCTACACATAATATGGTGCCGTCAGGGCCGGCATGTTGGGGAAGACTCCGGCGTCCACGGCGTGCAAAGCGGCGGGCAGCATTAAATTATATCAGTATCAGTTCCAGATTTTTTTTTTTTCGTTTCGTCCGTCTACTAATATATCTGGACTGATTGAACTGGGAGCATACAGCATATCAGAAGAAAGAAGATGAAAGGACTTCATTTTTGTACTTAAATAATGTAAGTATATTTTTTAAACTGTACAATCTTTAATCATTTTATGCTTATTCTACTGTGTCCGTTCCTCTCATACTAGAATAGAAAATATAAATAGCGAGTGACAGCATCCAGGACCAATATACATAATGCCTATGATAGGGTACTACATTTGGAAATTTTTTTCAAATATACAGAGTGTTTCATAAGAACGGGTACAGCTTAAAATTAAATAAGTTTACACGAAATTTGTGTCCCTCTTTATTGTTTATGTAATCCCAATTTTTTTTCCAATCTGTTGCGATGTTGCCAAGTTATTAATTATTTTCGTAATATTTCTACCCACAATTTATATATTTATATGAATTTAACAAAAATATTCTTTGCAGACAGTTGAATCAGGGTTAAATGAGTACTATTTATATGATTTTACGAGATGTTTTATATGAAACACCCTGTATAGTTTGTCAAAAATTTAAACTTCTGCCAAGTCCCTTGTAACTCTAAAATATTTTTATTATTTTCTGTGGCGTTGCCAAATCATGATTATTTTCTCCGAATTTTTATTTTTTTAAGTTGATATATAGGGTAGGGATGAAGCTTGTATTTTCTAACTGATACTTTCACTAATATCTCGAACACCCAACCTCCGTCACTGGCAATAAAGCGATGGCAAGTTCATATTTTTCGGTAGAAACAGTTGGTTTTTCATACTTAGCACTGCCTTTTTAAATTTTAATTTTTAAGTTATTACAAAAAAGTTCAGGTATAACAATACAAAATGAATTTTCTTCTAGGATCAAGAGCTAAACATGAATGTTCGGGACACAAAAGCTGGATTAGAAAAGTCTGCAGGACTAGATCAGGTAAGAATTTTATTTGAAATATTTTGGGTTGGTTATCGAAACAATGGTAAAACTATATTTATATTTGTCATTGTTTTATTTTGCAATATTTTTTTATAATAGAAAGTACCTACCTGTACAGGGTAATAATTAAGTATGTAGCCAAACTCAAAGGTGTTATACCTTTAAAAAGTAAGAATAGGAATGAATTTTGTTCAGTAATAAATTCACTGACAATTTTTTCAATGTTAAGGTTTTCATAAATATTTCGAACACCCAACCTCGGTCACTGGCAATAAAGCGATGGCAAGTTCATATTTTTCGGTTAAAATAGTCGATTTTTCTGACTTAACACTGCCTTTTTATTTTTAATTTTAAAGTTAAAACAAAAAGGCTTAGGTATATCTACAAAAGGAATTTTCTTCTAGGATCAAGAGCTAAATACCATTCTGAATGTTCGGGACATAGAGGCTGGATTAGAAAAGTCTAGATCAGGTAAGATTTATATTTTAAATGTTTTGTGTCGGTTACAGAAACAATGGTAAAACTGTATTTCTGTACGTCAGAGGTAAACTGTGGTAGAGGTCAAATCAACTAAGAAGAGGTCACCGCGTCACCAGTTTGAAGTCTTAAAACGTCTTCTATCTCACTTTGACTTCAAAATCATCCTGTCTAACTCACTAAATCGTAATTGTCCAGGCGAGAGAGAAGAAACGATTGTTAATCACTTAAATTCAGTATATCTCCTACACGCTATAATTTAGGGACCTACAATTCCACGTAGGATTATGAGTAACCGACGCGTACTAGGGATTATTAGTCTATTTAGAAACAATCCTCGTAACAATTAGTTTTATTTAATGACTTAATATACTTTACCGCTAGTAAATTTTTTTGTCACATAATATGAAGGTCGCATGTGTTTTAAAAAACATTTAAATGGCAAAAATTATTTAGAATTTGGTAATGGACATCATTTTGATTTTAAAAAATGGACAGAATTTCAAGAACATTCGTATAATTCATTGGTTAAGAAATACAAAAGGGAATTATTTTAAATTTTGGAGGAATTTTGTATTAAGTACGAGTACGTTATTCTGTTGATAAATTAAGGGGGCATATTATACTAAGTTATCTTTTCGGTTATCTTACAAGCTAGAAATTTGACATTTTTTTCAGAGGTCAAGAATGTTATTAAAAGTGATATACAGCTAAAGCGTTATTTTCTGGAAAAAAAAACTGATTTGATACAATTTACCTCTGACTTACAGATTTGGAAAGTTTGTCATTGATTTCTTGCTTTATTTTTTCACAAATTACATATAATTTTTTTTAAGAAATGTCCAGACTCTGAGGGTTATAATGGGCAATTTTGATTTTCCAATATTTTTTGCAATGGAAAGTACTTACCTGTACAGGGTGTTAATTAAGTATGTAGCCAAACTCAAGGGTGTTATTCCTTAAAAAAAAAAGAGGGTTTTCCTCAACATGTTTGAGACCGCTTTAGATTTTATTTTGAATTTTACTAAATACTAACTAGGCATAAAAATACGTGTTTTTCATTAAAATGAAAACTCTACTTCCACCAGTGACGCCCGTGCTAACATATCTTTTGATAATTTAAACGAAAAAAATTATACTGTTTTTTTTCTTTAATAAATATTATTTTCATTAATACGCCTCATCACTGAGCAAAAATTGTTTCTAAAGTTTCTTCATGTGATGAACGATTCTCGATTAAAAAAATTAAATGTTGCGTTAGGCATTAACTGCCTATATGACTGTGCTATCAAAAAGGAAAAGAGGCAGTGGCGTACATGTCTTTTGTTCTTCTGAAAAATTGTAATACCCTTATTTAGTACGGAGTTTGGATTAACACCCTGTATATGTTTAGTATACTCATTCGAATATTCTTTGAATTTTCATTTTTTGTTTTCCGCTTTCTTTTACAAAAAAAATATATCTTCTGTATTGGCTGTATTGGCAAAAACAGAAATAAGAAAATTTTTGGCAACAAACTTTTGAAAATTGTATGTAATTTGACAACTTTTTGCTAAGGTTGATCTCTGTAGTATCGCCAGTAGCCTTCTTGGCAATGATGAGCATTGTTTTAAAAATGTCTCATTCTAGAATTATTTTATCGGATGTGGACGAAATTATTGCACAGAGTTAGTTCAAAACTTACTATAGTTGGAGTCAAGCAAATATTTGACGCATGACACTTCCATCTTGTCATATTTGTCCAATCAATACTAGGTTATTTCGATTTCACCAACTTTATAACAGCTGATACTTAGTCAGGGCCGGACTGACGAATATTATTATTTATAATCCTTTGCAGAAAATGATTGCTGGGAAATTGGTCTAAGAATATGAATTATAATATAAATAAATTTGTTTGATAAATTCTGTGCATTGTAATGGTGGGATTCAGGATTGACCATTAATATTACAGGTCTTAACAAAAGCAATCTTAGTAGTGTATAACGATTAAATTAATAAATAAAATGCGGATCTGCAGCCCATATGATTTGACCAAATCGACGAGAAGGTAACTCGGTTTATGTATATCTCTTTTTAGTCATATAAAAGGATAAAGATACAAATACTTCGAGTGGGTGGTAATTATTATAATATAAATTAGCAATTAGTAACTTTTATATTATGAGTGGCCTGCCGTATTTGACACCCATGACAATATGGAAGTGTCACGCGTCAAATATTTGCTTGACCCCAACTATACCTCTGGGTTGGTGGTGATGCTCGATGCAACGGTAACATTTGCAACATTGCGAAGTTTACCGTGTTGTCATATTTCAATAACCAAGCAATGTTGATAGTTGGCATTTCGGGTTTGGTAATGTTGGAACGCCGAATTGATTACAAAAATAAAAGGTGAACTTCCATTTAAAGAAATGAAATTGCTTACAGTATCACAGAAACGGTAAACCTCGCAACATTTTAAAATTACGATTGATAGTTTCCATACATATAATGACAACCCTGTATAATTTATTGACTCTTATCATATTTCTTCAATGAAGTATACAAAATGTGAGTTTCTTGTCGGTTAATGATGGTATTTTTTAGACCACTTTAAATTGATTCGATCGAAGTGAACTGATTTGTGTTCTTTTGATCAATGAACCCGGAAGTGACATTTATTTGGTTTTGAGGTAAAAATTAAGATCCCTCCACTCAAACATAACAGTGACCCAAATTTGAATAAAATATCTCAACATAACTCTGTGCTGCTCTGTACAATGATTTCGTTTGCACCTGGTATACCTATATAAACAGGCTGGTCTAAATTATTACAAACTAGGAGTATTTTTAACGTTCATTAAGAATGAAGTATACAAGAAGCATTTTTTGCAAATCGTATTTTTGAATTTTCGAGTACAATTAAACAAATGTAAATAATCCCTCTTATATTTTTAAGGTATAGTTTGTTTCTGCTTTAACTGTAAAACAAAACGAAAGCTTCTCATAAATTCTCATATAGGATCGAATTTAGTCAAAGTCAAAGTAAAAATATGTTTATTGTCTCAAAGAATTATCTGTATATATATGGACAAAGATTTTAGAAATTTTAATTAACAATAAAATACAATATAATAAAGTTTGGGATATTAATGAGGTTGTGAAGCTCAAACTGCAACAATTATGTTTGCCATCTTATTTTAATACTGTCAGATACCTATTAGAAATTTGAATATCCAGGATATTTTCGACTGTTTTAACAGACAAAATATGAGACACACACAAATGAAAAAATATTAAAAAAAAAAGTTTATAGGAACATAGGTCCAGGGATGGGTAGGTAGAAAATGATGCATATTCTACTGTATATTCTACGCCTAGAACACTATTCTTCTACACTAACCAATTTTCTACATTTTCTACATCTTGGATTTAGAAAATGATTTATTTATATTATCGGCCAATATTTTTATTTAATGTTTATTGACGTAATGAAAATATTCCATTATTAACTACTAATTCTTATTACACGTTACACAGTGTCTAAAATAATAAAACAAATCAACTCACCTGAGTTGCTTAAGTAGTGATTAAGAAGACACTCATTAAGTAACTGTTTTTTTAAATATTTTAAAAAGGTGACCTCCAATAACTTATACGTAAAATTTTATTTCTGTATTCTAACTAGATTTTAATAAATTTAAAAGAAAATACTTTAATGACACCATCGTCATGGGCCTATAGCATTTGCTGACCTATGTTAATATGAACTTTTTTCATATTTTTTATCGTGACTTAGAATTTGTCATCGTCATTTCCGGATGACACCCCGTATAATTTTAAAATAATGTAGGTATTTATTGAAAAATATATCTTTTTCTTCAAAGTTCGAAAACACAATACTTAATAGAATTATTTGTTTTTGTATTCTTCTATCTTAATGGCCAATAAAAATGCCACTAATTTGCCAAATTACCAACTACAAGTCTTCTATTCAATGTTGGAAAAATTGTTGTCATAAAAGTTATGTGGCTGGTATCAATTTTCATGAGAACCGTGTTCTCCAGTTTCGAGAATTAGGATCTTGGTTAACTTACATTACAACATTTTTAACGATAATATCAGCCTAACAACTTCCATGACAACCAGTATTCCAACGATGGTATCCCTGAAAATTATCTTGTAGTTGGTATTAGCAGAACATTGATAAAATGGGCCTTAGGCCATTTTTATCAAAATCCTGTTAGTGATAACAGCCACATAACTTCCATGACAACAGTGGTAACCTTGGAAATTATCCACTGAACTCCCACCAGTAGAAAAACAAAGGTAATGGCCGAGTAGCCTAAAAATGTCCCTGGTATGCATATTAAATATTCCTGTCGCGGAAGCTTTACTCATGCGCGATTTTTTGATATTGCCCTAAAATTGACGTTTATCTTGTCCAGAAAAGGTCGTTGCTTTCTTTATTTACACATTGTTTGTGTGTGTGTGTGTGTGTATGTGTGTGGGTGTGTGTGTGTGTGTGTGCATTGTGAGATTTGTGCCTTATTGTATTTTGTTAAGATGAGAAAGAAAGAAATTAACTTGAAAATATATTAGTGTAATAACCATTTATCAAGTCACCTGACGAGTGGTTCCTAGAAGACCCTAAAAGACAAAGGAAAGGGCGAGTATGACCGCTTCCAGGAGGAAGAGAAAGCTGAAAAAGAACATTGCTAACCAGAACCCAACTTAAGACACAAGTAAAAAACGAAACAAAGCGAGGCAAATTAAGGGATACTTATGGTTTATTTCAATGTTTAATACAATTATTTTAGGTTAAGGTCTAATAACCCGACAAAAGCACATTTTTTTAATCCTTAAGCTGTTGATTGTTCAAGTACTTTACAATAATTTACCCAATTTGGAACTCGGCAGAGTTTAAACTAGGGATAATAATATGTTATTTGTTTCCAACTTGTTTACTGATTTTTAGCAAATTAGTGATATATTTTAAAAATGCTTCTCTCTTCTTGCCACCTGAACAAAAGAATGCACAGTATATTCAATTATGCATCAATATTATGTGTTGCGTCAATACCATATTTCAACGTAAAAATCTTTCTTTTTGTGTAAAGATCACATACTACATCCAAATACTACTTTTATTATCCCTATTTTGTTTTCGTTTTTTCAGTGTGCTGAACATTAACAGTTTTTGTGACTAGTATACCTTAACTGTAGTTTTATAATATAAATAAATATATTAATAACGTCACTGGTTGTTTTATTGTTTTTCAGTTTTTATAATATAAATAAATATATTAATAACGTCAGTGGTTGTTTTATTGTTTTTCAGTTTTTATAATATAAATAAATATATTAATAACGTCACTGGTTGTTTTATTGTTTTACAGTTTTTATAATATAAATAAATATATTAATAACATAACTGGTCGTTCTACTGACTTGCAGTTTTTATAATGCGTTACATTTTCTATATATTTCATATAATTATACTGAGATTTGCGATAAATTCTTTTTTTTTATAAATTAATACCTATTAAAAAAAGTTAAGTTAAATAAGTTTAAAGTCGGACCTGAGTTACACGCTAATGTATTTGGTTACACGCGAATTGCGCAGACGCAAAGCTTCCGCAAAACTCCGCATACTGGGGACATTTCTGTATCATGGTATTAGCACTATATTGGCTATATATACATAAATATTATATATGTGTGAAATTATCTCGTAGTTGGTGTTAACAGGACATTGATAAAATGGGCCTTAGTCATATAAGTTTTTTCGAAATGATACTCGTTATACAGATACATCGTGTCGAAAGTGAAATTTCGGAAAATAAGCCATAATTTTAAAACAATGTATCCAATTGAAAATTGACCATACAGTAGACTCCCATCGTCCCACACTTCTGCATTAATCCCTGTGCTACAATTCTTACTTTCTATCTGCTAGATATTCCCTCGTTGTTTCTCTTTATTTTAAAAATCATTTACTACTAATTAAAGTCTTATTTGGCGGTAAATTTATTTTTGTCCAGCTATTATTGTCTTTCATTGCCGTTATTTCTTCTTCCATTACTTTTTGCCACAACTGAGCAGTTTTTCTATTTAATGCCTCATTTCTAGTTTAACGCTCGAATCATGGTATGTCATCTGGTATATTTTGTTTTTCTTTTTCTTTATTTTCACCATCTTCGTTTTCACCTGCAGTTTGATCGGATTTACGTATTATGTCTAGTTTTTGTTCTTTACACGTGGGTGGTAACATATTTGTTTTCGTAATAAAATATATTTTGAAGGTCAATATTTAAAGGACACATTTTCGCTCCCGTTTGAATATAATTATTAAAGTGTACATGTCCGCTTTTGTACTTTTGATACTTTTATCTTTTTCGTGAAATCCGCCATGAAAATCCTGTATAAATTTAGGTAATATCTCTGCTAATGCACATTTTAGTTGTTTCTCTGTCTAGCAATTTGTATCCTTTGGTCCTGTTTCATTTTCTTCACCTCTGTCAGATCTTATTGTCTTTGGTTTTTTGTAAAATTACATATTTTTGTAGTTTTTCTAGAACTTCTGACTTCTGATTTAACAGGTACACAACAGTATATTATATGCCAAAATCATTAATTAGAGTCCACAAGTATTTCTTCCTCCCTGGAGCTTCAGTATGCATTGGTGCGCAAACATCTGAGTAAGCAAGTTCCAAAATACCATGACTTTTTATTAAGGGAACTTTTGGGGAAACGAACGTCTTGTCATTTTTCCTCGGATACAAGTTTCACATACCTACATATTGTTAATTCCAGCTCTTAATTAACATACCTGAAACCAATTTTTTTTTATTTGTCAATTACAACATTTGAATCACGATAACCAACTCTTTTATGCCAGACATAAATACAGCCACTATTGCAGCCATCCCATATAGCTAAAGCTTTATAAATGCAATTTACTGTTCTGTTCCAATTTCTTCAGATAATGTGCCCTTCTACCATCAGCTAAAACAACTTTACTGGGAATAGGTTTAAAATAAGTAAAAAAAATGTTTCTGCTGTTCGTCATATGAGTACTTGCACCTGAATCAACATACCAATTTTAACCAGTTTCACGCTCATCCCCCAAGTTACAACAGAAAGCTGCACGTTCCTCACCCTTTTCTGAAGTACTGGCATCTTCATAAGTAACAGTAGCAGATCGGGCAGAATTTCTATATATATAAACATTAAATTTGAAGAAGTAGTCCATACTTGCAGTAATTTGAGACAACTATTAGAACCCAATCTACACTCGATATAGGTAAAAGTCTCTTGTGGTACCTGTTATTTTTGTACTTTCACACATTCCTTTTAGTTCCCCTGAGGATGACTGTATATATAGTCGAAACATGTAGGGACAATCGCTAAAAATTTTCAAAATATATATTATTTGTGGAGGAAGACAGAAGTGTTGTTTTAATTTACATATAAACATTAATTTTCGAGATATGAGCCCTCAGAGTGTTAAGTGAAAAAGTGTGTTATGTTATTTCTTGTGCAAGTATCTCTATATAACGATCAGTATCATTTCGAAAAAATTTATATGAGTTAAATCGGTCTAGTTTGATCTCGAATGTAACTCTATGGCCCATTCCCATTAGTTATGGGACACCCTGTACAATATGCACTACAGTAAAGTCAAATAAGCCTGACGCTTCGCGTAAACAAATGCACTTGGGTTAAATTATTCGCCATGGCCGCACTCAGGCAGGTTGTTTCGTAATTATTTACAAATATACAATCAGGAGAAATCAAAAATTCCCCTATACTGGAATGTAAAAAAAGTCGCATAGTGTAAAGATGTTTACAAGTATACATGGCACAGGGTGCTAGAAGTTGGAGTATTTACATGGGTTCATATTATTCGTATTATATATTATATCGACTCTTCAAATAACACCTAAGATGTGTTTGTGTATTTTCCTAAAGTGGCTAATTTACTAGTATTAAATCACACACCACCTCTGAGTTTCTTCTAAAGTCCAACTGTCTCATGTTTCTTCCTGATTTTTTGCATAGAATGTTAACCTTTTGGGCAGCTGAGCTGCATCAATAACTAGGTAAAAATACTAAATAGGCTGTACCACTTCTTAGAACGTATGCCGATATGTTATTTCACCTGGATATGTTATTATTGTCCATTTGATCGGTCGCACCCATACTTTATTGTATTGAGAAATTAGATATATTAATTAACATCTTACTGAAAGAACCTATTTCCCGGACCACGCCGTTATTTCCTTTTAACACTTTGAATATTCATCTTGTCAAAAAAAAAAGAGTTTTTAATAACCTTCGTCATTTTTTGTCAAGAAATTTAAGCACACTTTAGACACAATTGCTTGAAAAAACCCGCAAGAGTCAATACAACTTGATTTTGAACACATCAAAACAAGCCCAAATGTACCTGGGGCGAGTACGTCCCTGTCATCTGATGCATTACTTCACGTGCAGTCCTCGCCAATGTGTTTTTTTACCCTAATCGTCGAGCTTATTTGGTTTTAGTATAGTAACATATTTCAACTACATCCATTTTTAGGTTGGGCTAGCGTTATTACTAATACCGTAACTGTAGAAACTGGATTTGTTCGAATGTATTATTAGTTTAATCTACGACAGTGCCATTATGACGTATTTAGCATTATCATTTGGATGTCATTATGACCTTCAAATAGCACTCAGTGCCAGTATGAATTCATAATAACATCCAAATGTTAAGATACAAAAACAAAAAGAAAGTCGGTGCAAACTATTTATTTGTTATTATTACTTAGAAAAACGGATTGCATTTGATTTGTTCATATCGAACTAGTATCATTAATAACTATAAATATATATTTAAATTATTTTTGGCCAACACTTTGCATACAATAGAAAATTAGGCGGCAATAATGGCGTTGTCAAAATCGAAATTGAAACAATCAAAAATGCGGTTACCATGATAACGACTATTATGAACACCTGAAAATTTTAAAAAATACGAAAACGTTATCTGATATCAATGAAATTTAGACGAATAAAATCTATTTGCACTGTCGTAGATTAAATTTTGAATGATACACGTTCGATATGAACTTTGTTAATGAAACTTGTGCAATTAAACCACTCGGCTAACGCCTCGTGGTTTAACGTTACACACGTTTCATTATAGTGTTCATATCGAACTAGTATCATTAACAACTATTTAAAAATCCATTTTTTATGTTATGGTTACGTTATTAATGAGCTTATAAAATTTACTGTTAATAATTTGTGTAGTTAGTAGATTCGTGGATTTAGAGCTGGTGAAATGTCCAGCAAGCAAGCGCCTAACAAAAAATAAAGAAGAGTTAGCGGACAATTTTCTTGACATAATGGTGGAGGGTACAAATATTAAATCTAATATTTCTTAAAAATCGGATTTTGAACTCGCACTTGCATCGCCAAGGACATCAAAACGCATCAGCAACAAAGAGCAACCCAACTAATTAGCTTAGAATCGCAGGAAAGTTTCTAATTAGTTCTGAATTGCCGCCGAGGGCTTTGTCGGCGACAATTCAGAACTGCCGCAATATTTTAATATCTTTTTTCTCGTTTATTGCCCTGTTCTCAGCAGGAACCCGGACCGGAACCGCTAATTGGTAAGAACAGATATTTTTTGTGGACCGGAATTAAAATCGAACACATATTTTACTTGAAAGAAAATTTTAGTTGCAGAATCCGAACCCCAAAAATTAACACGGTTTTTTTCGGTTTTCAGAGTATATATAGTATATACTTTGTCAGATAGTTTAGACATGGCTTTGCTCCCCTTTTGGCAAATAAATCTGAAATCTTGCTCTAGAATATTCTACTTGTTTTTCTCTCCCTCTTAGTCTTTATGCAAAATAACAAAGACTGAACCAAACCATTGCCAACTATATTATAGTGCTCGCATTTGTGGCGACAGTTTTCTTAATTTTTTTGAATGAAACGGGATTAAAAATTCAAAGTTTATCCAAAACGGTCGTTTTCGGATCGGAACCGAATCTGAATCGAAATTTCATATTTTGGAGGGAACCGGATCAGAACCGTTTAAAATTGGTAGGAACCGAATCGAAATAATTGTTTCGGAACCGGAATTGTAACGGAACCTAAATTCTCTATTTCATCTGGAACCGAAACCGGAACGGAACCGATATTACATTCCGGTCCGGGTCCCTGGTTCTCAGAGGTAATAAATAGCGTAATAGTAAAAACTGGATTTGTTCGAACGTATCAGGAGTTTAAAAAAAATACATTTTTAATGTTACGCTAACGTTATTGATAGCGTTATAATGAGAAAGTGGTTCTTAAGTGCTCTCTATCTATGTAGGAAGTGCCTCGATAAAGAAAGAGAAGAAGAGTTGTCGTGCAAGTGGCCATTGTAATTTCGGATTTTATTATCATGTGTTCATCATAGTCTTAGTCTTAGTTGCAATGGCCACCTGTCTTAGCGACAATCAGCCAGCTATGGAATTTATTTTTCGCGTTTATTGTCTTTTGTACCGCAGATGCCTTTGCCGGCGTCTGAAATACTATTACCCATCCCTTCTGCTTGCAGCCTATTGTATCTAGCTTTTGTCTTAATTCTGATCTCGCTGATCCTCTGAATGGTCGCTGTTCTTCCTGTAATATTATATAACCTTGTATTTTTTGCTTATCAAACTTAAAACATATCATTCCCTACACTAATCACTACCATGCAAAGCTCATATGCAAGCGTGTTTCATATTATTTACTGTTAGACCACTACTGTTGGTTCATTTATATATGTTCTCAACATTTACGTGATTATAGCTTCATGTTGTGTTTATTTAGGTATGTTAAAACCAATTTAGCTTCCTTCCCCGTGGGTCTTATTAATACGTCCTTTATTTGAATGGGTGCCGTTAGAGTTTTGGCTAGCTCTTCATATAACTTCTGTCCTTCCCTTCTTCTTAAATTACAGTTAAAGATGATGTGATTTAAATCTCCCACTTCTCCACAGTCACATAAGCTGTCTGGTTTGATCCCTATTTTGTTTAAGTGCACCGGTGTTAAGCAGTGCGACGTTCTCATTCTACATAGTAGGCTAATGTTTTTCCTTGAAGATTTTTTAACATTCCTAAACCAGGGTATTTTGTATGGTGTTTTTACCATGTTGTAGTATGATGTTCCCTTTTGTCTCCCTGTACTCCTATACAAAGTCTCCCACTCCTTCCAGGATTCGTCTTTTAGGACCTTTATAACTTCCGTGAAGTGTAACTTCCTAGTCACATAATTGGCTGAGTCTGTTCTTCCTTTACTTGCTAGCTGGTCCGCTTTTTCATTCCCTGGTATACCCGAGTGGCTGGGTACCCATACGAATTTTATTCTCATACCTCTTTCCCTTAACTCTAGGTACAGCTGTTTTGTTTTTAGGGAGTTTAAGTCCGCTTGTCTGTTAATACCCTTTTTCTGTATACTCTGTATGGCACTCTTTGAGTCCGTCACTATAACTGCTCTGATGGTGTCTTCCCCTAAGGAGCTTAAAGCCACTTTTATTGCTGTTACTTCAGCTGAGCAGATTGAGGTGTGTCTTTTACATCTTCCATAAATGTGGCTGTTTTTGGTTTGATTAAAAACACCAATTCCACACTCTCCACTTCGTGGGTCTAGAGAAGCGTCTGTGTATATTTTTTCATAGCCTTGAAATTTTGTGTTAAGGAGGTGCTCCATATCTACTCTCGCTTGCGGGCTGTTTTTCTCTATCTCTGAATCAACCATCTCGATGTTTTTTAGCTGTGTGTGATATGATATTTCAAAACATGGGAGGTTTCCTGTCTTTTCAATCGAGCTCGTGTATGTGAGTACCCCATCAATTCCTTCGATGATAGCTGGTATGTTCATCCTTGTCCAATAGCTGGTGTCTTCATTATATGAAATGTATAATTGGGTTAATTTTTCACCTATTTCATCTCCTGTTAGAGCAATTCTTTTAGCTACAAACTTGGTACACAGCAGATTCCTTCTGATTCTTAGGGGCATCTCCCCCGCTTCCGATAGTAGCGAGTTAATTGGCGTGCTTTTCATGCATCCTGTGATGGCTCTTAGTGCCTTATACTGAATTCTGTCAAGTTTTCCCCAGTTGCTTTGAGAAGACCTGTACATGGCTTGGCAGCCATAATCCAGATGTGATCGTACTATGCCCTTATATATGTTGTGTAGGATGATGTTTTCTGCTCCCCACCATGTTCTAGACACTGCCATCATTATATTGATGCCTTTTTGAGCTTTCTTGCATACTTCTTCTATGTGTTTGTTCCAGTTTAGTTTTCTATCGAGTATCATCCCAAGGTATTTATATTCTCTAACCCACTCTATATATTTGTTCTCCATTACTAATCTTGTCTGGGGGTTCTGTCTATTGCCTTTTGACAGCAGCATCGCCTTTGTTTTATCCGTTGAGATATGCAGCCCATTTTCTCCTAGCCAATCTGATATCCTGTTCATGGTGTTTTGGATTTTCTGCAAGGCCATAGGGATTTTCTTGCTTGTCGTGTATATGACTATATCATCTGCATATTGTAGTATATGTACAGTTTCTTCCATTAAGTTGCTGAGGTTCTTGGTGTATATATTAAATAGGATTGGGCTTATTGGCGATCCCTGCGGTAGACCCTTGTGGGCTAATTGTGGGCCATTTATGCTTCCACTGCTTGGTGACCTTACATATACTTCTCTCTTTTTCAGCAAATTAATGATGGTTCTTATGGACCATTTGTCTAAATGAGCTTCGTTCATGTAGTCCTCTAGCTTTTCTAGGTTAACATTATCATATGCCGCCTTTAGATCTATGAACACACAAATAGCTATTTCATTTTCCGCAAATGCTTGGTATATTGTATTTGTTAAGCAGACCAGATTTTCGATAGTACCTCTCCCTTTTCTGAACCCATTTTGATTTTGGGTGAAATAGTTTTGATTTTCCAGCTTGTGTTCAATCCTGGATTTTAATATGTTCTCTAGTGTTTTCCCCATACATGATGTCAATGCAATGGGTCTATAGGATGTAAATTCTGTAGGGTTTTTGTTGGGTTTTATAATCGGGATAATAAGGTGTTTTTTCCAATCCTTTGGTATGTCGATTTCCTGTGCTAGTATTCTGTTGAACAAATTTTTAATGTGCATTTTGAAGAGCAGCGGGGTGTTTTTCATCATTTTGTATGTTATGTTGTCCATGCCTGGAGTGGAGTCTTTTTTGGATGTTAGTGTGTGTTCTAGCTCTTCTATTGTGATTTCCTCATAGTATTGATTGTTATAAATCCTTGCCTCCTGCACGTTGTCGGGTTGGGTATAGGGTGGTGCTAGGTTGTTGAGTAGATGGTCCATCCATTCCTCGTTATCTGAGGCATGTCTTGGCTCCTTGTCATTATTTGCAAATTTTCTTATTATCTTCCAAATTTTCCCTATGGGTGTCTCTCTGCTTAGAGTTTCTGTGAAACTTATAAAGTTTTCTTTTTTCCTATGCTTAATAATCTTCCTTGTTTTGGCTGCTATTCTCTTGTAGTTACAAAAATTTTCCATTGTCATATTATCTTTGTATTCCCTTAGGGCTTTGGCTCTGTCTTTTACTGCTTGTTCGCATTGGTTGTCCCACCACTTTGGCTTTGGGGTGAACTTTTTCTGATTGGGTTTATATATTGTTGTTGGTATGGTATCTTCCGCTGCTACCTCAATCATTTGCTTGAGATTTTCGTAACTAGGGTCGACGTTAAATTCCCTGTTGAATCTTAGATAGTAGCCATCCCAGTTGGCTTTTTTTACATTCCACTTACATATTGGGTTGTTTTGAATAACTTCACTGTTGTTATGGCTTAATGTTAAGGAGGTCGGTAGGTGATCACTCATTCCGAGGATTTCTATGACATTCCAGTGGTGGTATGGTCCTAAGTCAGGTGTAATTATTGTGATATCTGGGCAACTTATACTTTGATTAGGTGGAGTTAGTCGAGTGGCTTTTTTTGTATTTACTACCAGCAAATTGTGCTCAAATATTTTGGCGTTAATATTTCTCCCTGTTTGGTTGTTGTTTGATGATCCCCACCTATTATGTTGACCGTTAAAATCTCCCATTAAGATAAATGGTTCTTGCAGTTTGGCTATAATGTGTTCTACATCGTCTGCGGACATGTTGATATCTGGCGGGCAATACCCTGTGTAAATTGATAGATTTTTAACCTTGATCCCCATAAGTTGTACTCTCCAATCCATATTTATTGAAATATCTATATTGCTATATGGAGTAGCGGTGTTTATAAGCACCGCAACTCCTCCCTTACCGTCTATTCGATCTTTCCTTAGTACTGTGTAGTGTTTTATACTGAGATGGTTGTTGTTCTTTAACCAGGTCTCGTTTAACAGTATGATGTCTGGTTTTTCAGTTCTAATAATATAGATTAGGTCTGCATGGTTGCTAATTGCGCTTCTAATATTCCATTGTATGACTTTGAGGTTCATCATCAATTTTTGATTTCTCTCCCCCTATCACTACCTGAGCGTTTCTTTCAAATTCTTGGATTACGGCTTCCTTGATTTCTTGCGATAGTCTAGATGGTTCTAAGACACTTTTCACTACTTCTGTGAGACTAAGGATTTCTCCTTCGCTTATAACTGTAGTAAAGGCCCCTGGTGAGGGACTGCGAGATCCTAGAATTGGACTTACTGGGGTTCTAGCTGAGCTTGGAAACAGTATTTTCCTATGTTCTTCCTTATCATATCCTGAGATTGGAGATGAAGGTTTCCTTTTCTTTGGACTATTTGCTGCATGTGCATATGATGTTCTTGGCGTTTCTGGTGCCACGTATAGGTGCCTTTGTCTGACGGATATCATTTCTGGTTCTTTGGTTCTTAATGCTGGAAAATCTCTGTGATCCCCTGTGTATCTTGGTGTCCTTGGTGATTCTTGTATATCACCATAATTTTTTGGGCATTTTTGTCTTGCTTCGTAGTACGAAATATTGTCCTCTACCATAACTCGTTTAATATTCTTTTGCCTATTGAATTCTGGGCATCTCCTGTCCGTGGCCTTATGATCCTCCTTACAGTGTATGCAGATGATTGTGTTGGATTCACATTCTTCTTCCTTATGTTCTTGGGAACATCTAGGGCATCTTGGCTTGCTCCGGCATTGTTTGGCTGTATGTCCGTATCTCAGGCAGTTATAGCATAACATGACTGGCGGTATATATACGCTAATTTTTACATCGAAGTAATCAATCTCCACAGTTCGGGGAAGTCTCTTACCTTCAAATGTCAGGATGACAGTCTCTGTGTCTTCGAATACTTCCTCTCCATTAATGTGTGTCCTTTTTTTAATTCTTCTTGCCTCGACTATTGGAGTTGATGACTTTGCTTCATTAATAATTTCTTCGATGGTTATTCCGTTGCTCACTCCTCTGGCTAACCCCTTACAGGTGACCAAATTAGCTGGCACATAGGCCTCGAGTTTTTTTTCTGTGACCATTTGGTGGCTCAAAAATTCATTTGCGTTTTTCGACGAATTGAATTGTATGCCTACCCTATTTCTTCCTTTTCTCAGTGTTTTTTCAACTCCTTGTACATTATATCTCTTAAGTAGTCTCCCTATACTCATTGGATGAAGATTGCCTATATTTTTGTCTGATTCCTCCACTATTACTAAAAATGGACCTGTATCCCTATACGAGTATCGCGTAGTTTTTCTGGGGGTCCCCTCGGGGCCCCCACTGTTGGTACCCATGTGGTTCGAGCTAGATTTTTAGATTAGTTTTTCACTATAGGCAAAGCGATTAATAAAAGCAAAATGCATGCAAGCAAGCAGAAGCGGGTTTAGTTTAATTCCAGACTTACCAGGCTGAGTTTTCGTATGTTCTCAAATCACAAATTTTTGCTTTATTCAACTTGATGTCGAAAAAACCCTTTACAGATTTTCACACGTGCCGCATCCGGCATTCACCAGAGCCAAAAAAACATGTGTTCATCAAGCAAGTGCCCTAACTAAGAAGAAGAGAAGAGTTGGCGGACACTTCTTGACATAATGGCGGAGGGTGCAAATATTAAATTTAGCATTTTTTAAAAATCGGATTTTGTACTCACACTAGCATCGCCAACGACACCAAATGTCACGAAGTGAAGGTATCGGCAGCAAAGAGCAACCCAACTAATTAGCTTAGAATCGCAGGCAATATTTTGTTTCTTTTTTCTATGAAAACATAGCCTCATAAATAGCAAAAAACACATTCAGCATTGACATGTGTCAACTGTCAAATATAAACGACCATTTTGTCAACAAACAAAAAAGTTCATTTTTTTCCTTTTGTGTTATTTCAGTACCATATTCTATAATAATATTCTTTAAAAGTAAAAAAGTGCGAACAGATCATGGGTCTCCTGTAGGTGTCCATACATACTATGTGTTAGCTGCTACAAAACTGTTTTTGGTCTTTCGTATCATCTAAAAGTGTTTCTTTGAAAAAAGTAGTAGTTTTTAATTAAGTTTATAAAGGTGTAAGCTTAACTTCTAAAACTTCATAGTTCCTAGAGTATATTTTTAAGTATTTACTGTACTGATATTGTAAAGCAAAGTTTTTTTTTCAACTTCACAAGGTCGAAGAAGTGAAGATCGGAGTTTACAACCCAGTGCCACCTAGCTATAAAATGAAAAGAGACAGAACGTGCCCAATCTGCAGTTGTCCAGGACCATTAACATTTTACGAATCCAAGGAGACTTTGGAAGAAACTCAGAAAATGGTCCAGTTTGAAATAATTGGTGTGTAAGTAATTTTAATTTATTCCAGTTTAATAATGTACCCCCCATAGGTACAGGTGCAATAGAAGCATCATATAATATTAATTTTTCTTAGTTAGAGAAGGATACAGTGTGGTTTTCTTTTAAACGTGCCAATTATTTGAGACTTTAATGTATTGGATTGATTCAGCCTGTAGGTACTTGGTGGAACTTTATTTTAACAGATGTTTTGCTACAGGCTAAGAAAAAATAATTATTCATAATAATATATGAACCTGTTGAACTTTTTAAAATTAAATTGCAAAAAATGTGTATAACTGCAACATTAGGACTAGGGTTGAGAGCTTTTTAGTAATATTTTTTTTTACAGATTTAACAACATGTAGGTACCTAATAGATTTCCTGTTTTGCCAACGCAATTTCTATCACAAAATAATATCAATATACTTTTGTTGGAGGTTTGGGGAATGCTTTGATCTCATTTTTGGAATTTAACTATGTGCAGGGTCTTTAAAGCTCCATTAAAAATTTGGAAAACTTTAAAGTTATTTTCCTCAACTTTTTTAAATATCTCTTTGTAACTGGTTTATATTTATTAGATCATTGGTTTATTTAGAATTGATGGAAGAATATTTTTTGTCATACCAGTATAGTCAATAATTCCAGCCCTGTAAGTCATAGTAAAAGTTTCTTTGGTAAGATTCAGTAGAGGATTTTTTACAATTTAGGGCTTCCCACGCTTTTCCTGCCTTTTCTTTTAAGGGTGTCTTATATTATCACATAAAATAAGAAATTAGTTGGAGGAAAGAAAAATCGTTTGGTCATTGCCCCCGGCGTTCACAAGTGACAGGCGATGGTATTAGCAAAGAGCAATACATGGCAAAGAGTAACCCAACTAATTACTCTTTGATGTCAGCAAAGAGTAACTGGGTAACTATGTGACTTTTTATTAGTACCTGATTTATAGAGATACCTAATATCTCAACAAGTAAATATATGTATTACTGATGGCAATGTATTAACTTTATAGTACCTGGTCTACTGTATCGATATCATAATTCAAGGTTTAAACCTTGCCACCTAAGAAGCCCCCTTCTAAACAACCTATGATTCCTTAGCAGTGTCAAAATCAAGTGTTATTAGGTCCAAATTATCAATGTCCTGGTAAAATTAACTACAAGATTACTTCCAAGGACACCTTTGGTGGAACAATTGTTGTCATGGAAATTATGTGGCTGCTATTGTTAACAGGGCATTCATAATTCGGACCTAAAAGTCCTGACTCAAAGAAAGAAGCACCTGATCCAGGAAGGTTCAAACCAATGGGCCAAATTAGTGATCGACCGATACCGATACCGATATATCGGCTATATCGGCCGAGAGCCGATTATCGGTATCGGCCGATAGATGTAAATATATATCGGCTATATCGGCCGATGTATAAAAACAACCATAGCAGCTTAAAACATTTTTTTTATATTTAAATTTAAAGTAATATTTCAAATAAGTTAATCTTAAGAAATTATGGTAGATATAACATGAAATAGGCATTTAATATGAATAATGTAGTTTAGGCAAATTATCATGTAAAAATATTAGTTTCTCGGTTGTTTCTGGATTCAGCCGATTCCTTTTCGCCGAATTTACGGTTCCAGCTTCTGAAAACATTTGCTCACTTGCAACACTGCCAACTGGTGCAAATAAATATATAAGAGCTTCATTATATAATAATGGTAGAACTTCTCGTTTTTCTTGCCACCAAGAAATGGGATTCGCTTTTCTTTCAAGAAGAGGATGTTTCTTATATTCTGTAATTTCAGCATTCACTTCTTCACAAATGGATGCCCTAGAAGATGATTTTGTGTCACAAGAAGATGTTGTTGGAATGGTTTTTGTTTTTGTGGAGCTCATCCCTTCTCCGGCAAATTCTTCGTAGATTTCCCAAAACATATTTTGGCCAGATGTTCGACTACTCTCAGGTTCAGAAGTTCGAACATACTTAGCAACTGGTTCGTTGTCATCACTATCAATTTCTATAGAATCTATAGTTTCATTTATTGTATGGTCGTGAATGTAATCCGAAATGTCAGGGGAACTGGAATGTTCTACAGATGTATTGTTTTCTTTTATTTGGGACTTTAGATTTGTAGTTATGTATTCGCATATAAAATCACGGTCTTTTGTAAAAAAATTGTCTTTGAAGCGAGGATCCAAGAAAGTCGCGATGGTATAATGTTTTTTTATAAATATATTCTGAAATCGTTTATTGAAGCTGTTTTTCAATTCTTCTTTCATTGTACCTACTCCTGCAAAATTAGCGTTTTCTTTGTTAAGATAGGCAGTGATAGTCGAAACAAATGGAATGACTTCAGATATGCAGCAGTCTGAAGAACTTGTAATTTTTGTTATGTCTTCAAATGGCTTTAACAAATTTAAAATGCTTCCAACTAATTCCCATTCGGAAAATGTCAAGTCTGTAAGAGTCCCATGATCCAAAATATATAAATTTACTGCTTGTTTTTGTTCAAGTAGGCGAGAGAGTAGATAAAATGAGGAATTCCAACGTGTTTGTACATCTTGGAAAAGTTTGTGTTTGGGAAGGTTTAGTTGTTCTTGTAGTTTACTTAGTTTATCGCAAGCAGTTTGAGAGTTATTAAAATGCGAAACGATTTTTCTTGATCTTGCTATTAAATCACTGACTGAACGTTGACTTTGTATAGCATCCTGTATTACAAGTTGTAAAGAATGAATGAAGCATGCTTCATAATTTACTTTTGCCTTAACAAAACCATTCCTCATATTGGCAGCATTGTCTGCTAATACTAAGTGAATATGTTCCCTTTTTATATTCCATTCTTGTAACAAAGAATTAAATGCTTCAGCTATGGCGTCTCCTGTATGAGATCCTGGGAACTTCTTGCA
Organism: Polydrusus tereticollis; assembly: GCA_963920685.1. NCBI lineage: Eukaryota > Metazoa > Arthropoda > Insecta > Coleoptera > Curculionidae > Polydrusus > Polydrusus tereticollis. Next base: position 7,629,459 of record OY987335.1, read on the forward strand.
GGCAAGTGAAAAATGGGATCTCTGATTTAAACTTAAACATGTTTTTTCAAAAAAATGGATTGTGAGAGACAAAAAAGAACTGTTTGTATATTTGCACGTCCAAATATCTGTAGTAAAAGATGCTTTTCCCAACATATTTGAAATTTTTTGAGTCACTTGTGCTTTACATCTTGAGTAAATATCTGGTACAACTTTTTCTCTGAAGTATTTGTCAGAAGGAATTTCATAATTTGGAATAGCTATCTTTAGTAGCCGAGTAAAGCCATCATCTGATACAATGCTGAATGGCTGATTATCTAAACATATCATTTCACCTGTAAGGTAGTAAAACTCCTTCGCTCTGGATGAATTAATGTCCCACTTTTGCATTTGCTTGAAAGAGTCAGCCAGTGAGACTTGCAATAGCTTAGAGTTAGAGTTAGAAGTACTACTAGAACTACTAGAAGGTCCAGCCGTTTCTAAAAAAAATAGACTCAGGGTGATCAAAAGTCAAAACGTTGAAATAAACGGGGAAATTTGTTTTAAATAAAATCATATCGTAGGTGTTAATTGTTAATGAAACGATTTAAAGTGATGAAAAAGAAAAATGTCCCCCCTCCTACACAAATTCCTTTAATTTCCCCAAATTCCCAACAAATTACTTAATTCTTCAGATTTTTTCAGTAATTTTTTTACACAAATTCCTTTAAAATTCCCTAAATTCCTAATAAAATAAATCCCTAGATTTTTAGCAAAAAATTCCTGGGTGGTTTACCCCTCAATCCTATATAATAATATAATCCTGAATGAGCAGGTCCTATTGTTGGTAAATATTTTTATAACGTGAACTGGAAAATAGAAATTTAGTACTAACCTGAGCTTGAATCAGTCCCTTTCAATTTATAATATTCTTGAGGATGTTTTTTCTCTAAATGGTATTTCATGTTTGAGGTATTCGCCGATTTTCCCACTCCCCCTAATGAAATGGTTATGTCACACAATTTACATTTTGCGGTGGATTTCTTATCTGCTGGGGATAATTTATTCTTTATGAAATATTTCCAATAAATACTTTTTCCATCCATTTCGCTACTTTGCACTCCACCAAACTCCAATAGGATTATTATTAACTATTAATATTATGTCTTTGTTAAAGATTAACTAAATTACGCCAAGAAATAATCGAACTTAAAACGATCTGCTTGAATACTGAATGCACGGCAATAAACGCACGGGATTCACCGAGAAATTCAAATTAAGGGGATTCACCAATGACTTGGCGCTGAGCCACATAAATTACCGCCTATTGCTGTGTTGCCAAAGTGCAATTTTTGTTTTTATTTATGTGATTTTAAATTGAACGTTAAAGAATTATAAATTATATTACAGAATATTGAGATTTTAGACATTAATAATGTTATCAATTAAAAAAGGCCGATATGCCGATATATATCGTTATCGGCCAAGACATTATCGGTATCGGCCGATTATCGGTATCGGCTAAAAAAGTCATATCGGTCGATCACTAGGCCAAATCAGGAAGTGCATTCGTGAGTCAAAGAACATGATTATTACTTCTGATGTCCCACAAGGTAGGACGTTATGGCCTATCCAAATTATGGTATAGCATTAGGATTTGAAGTCTTTTAAACCCCTAATCTATAATGTCTATAAGATTTGACCTAAATATCCCAAGTTGATAAGCATCCTGACATTGATATTATATAATTTTTTCCTTTCGTGTTTTTTCAGCACCATATTATAAAAAATGGGTACCTATATGCTTTAAAAGTAACAAAGAAGCGAGCAGATCACGGGCCATCTGTATGTGTCCATAAATATTATGTAGTAGTACCTACAAAACAGTTCTTGGTCTTCTAAAAGTAAGTTTTTTATCAAAGTTGAAAATTATATAATTATTATAAAAGTGGAAGCTTAACTTCAAAAACTCCATAGTTCCTAGTGTATATTTTTAAGTATTTACTGTGCCAATGTTGTAGGACAAAGTTTTAAAAGAAACGGAAAGGGCCCAACCTGCAGTTGTCCGGAACCATTAACATTTTAAGGAACCAAGGAGACTTTGAAAGAAACCCAAAAAATGGTCCAGTTTAAAATTAATGGTGTGGTAAGTATGTATGAAATTTGTATTTATTCTAGTTTAATATGGTAAAATACCCCTTAGGGAGCACCAATTATTTGAGATTTTTATGTATTGGATTAATTCAGCCTGTACTTGGTGGAACTAACTTTATTTAAACATTTAAGGGAAAATAAACACTCATTTTGTGCATAATTTTAAACACTTTTTATAATTTTATTTTAGAAATGCGACATGTTTGGGAAATGATTTGATCCCATTAAAAACTTAGAAAACTTCAAAGTTACTTTCCTCAACTTTTTAAATTTTCTCCTTGTAAATAATTGGTTTATGTAGAGTTGATAGAAGAATATTTTTATATTCGATAATTCCAGCCAGCCGTGTTCAAGATGTTTACCAATTTTATAAATTTGACCTTTTAACATTGAAAATGTTTATATTATCGCACGGGCACGTTAGTATGGGTACGGAATTCAACGAAATTCTTGAGTTGCATTTGTCCCTTACGTCACACAGTCTAACGACACCGAAATAAAATGATCCACAAGCGGAACTACGCGAACCGCCGCCGCCAAGCCTGCACTACCATCGTAAAGACAAGGCCGTGAAACGCCCGATTTTATGGACCATTGCAATGAGTCATCACAAGTCGACCCAAAAATTCTAAAATATAAGTTTACGCGGTGCATGGAGCCAGGGTTGAGATGATTAAAATCATGATTTTAATCAGTATGATTTTTTTTTTTTAAATCATGATTAATTTAAAAAATAGTTTTAATATTTTAACACTTAAAATGTATTTGTTCATACAAAAAATAAAACCCAGACGCATTCTTATGTGGTGTTATTGATTATTTTATTATAATAATCGATTTTAATATAATAACTGGTTATTACAAAAATAAAACTTTAAAAAAATTAAAAAAAAATTAAAAAATTAAAACTAAAAAAACCTTTTTAATACAAAAATATACTTAATTTAAACAAAAAAAAAATATAAAAAAACCTAAGTGTTATAATGCTTAAATAGAAATACTAGTTTAGCTGCTTTGTCACTGCCAAGTCTGTTTCTTATATCTGAATGTACGAATCCATAAGTAGAAAACATCCTTTCGATATCAGCAAACGATTCACAGGTACACAAAACAGAAATTACTATAGGGAGCACTTGCTTAATTTCTGAAACATCTTCTTGAGATCTCCACCACTGTACTGCTGTTACATTTTTGATTATTTCCTCTGAAAACAGAGTTTTGTGAAAAGGGTCCGACTTAGCTTCCAACTTAATTAGTAATGGTAATAATCCTGTGTCTGCAAAATATTTGGAAACAATGTGTAGAGCATCTCTCTTTTCTTCAGCTAGTAATGGATATTCTTCTTTGTTTATTGTAGGATCCAAAATATACGCCAAAAAGTGAAAGGGGGTTAGAGCTTGAACATATCTGTTCCTAAATAATTGATATTGACGCAAGCTTCTTTCTTCTTCAAATTCAAAACTGTCAAAAATAGTCAGTAACTTTTTCCATATGTAAACTGCTTGAGATAAAAATGCACCTTTTTGTTGCATTGCATCCAGTGCTATAGAAATTGGTTTTAGCAACTGTAGAAAATCTTCAGCCATTCTTTTAATACAGATATCTGAAAGTTTTTTTAAAAATCACTGGATCAATATGATCTTAAGCTCTTCACATATTAATAACAATTTTGGCCACTCATTTACATAGATCTCAAGACAATCTGAAAGTGTATTCCATCGAACATCCTGAGGTAAGACCAATTTCTGGCCCCCTTTTTCTTTATACCAAGCATTTGGCATATGGGTATTTCTGAAGTATTTCACAATATGTACTATATGTTCTTTTATCTGCAATGCTTCTAAATCTTTGGAGAGAAAACTATGTAAGTGTGCCCAACAACCATATGTAATTATAAGGTAATTGGACGACTCGGTAATTTTTTTCTTCATACTGACCATGTTGCTCGCATTATCTGTAACAATACTGGTAACTTTACAGTTATATTCATTTTTGCACTTATTTATTTAGTTAATAGCCAATTCGGCAAGATTGTCAGCTGTATGGGGATAACCAGATGTATCTATGCTTTCTAAAAGAACAATGTTTCCATCCTCTGCAGTCAAAACGACACAGATTATCGGCTCATTATGTATATTGGACCATCCATCTAAGGACATGCAAACAGATTGTCCAGATAACTTGTTAAAACAATTAGATTTTTCTTCTTCAAATATTTCATTCAAGAGCTTTGATTATAACTGAAATCTAGATGGTGGAAGGTCTTAGCATTTCTATGGCCTTTCGAACCTCTTTATTTTCTATAGCTCTAAAACTGCAATTTGTTGCGTAATCGGCTTTGGCTATTTGTCTGTCCAATTCTTTTTTCTTATCTTGTCCAGTTCGCACAACAAAAGAATCCAAATGACCGCTACTTCCACTATTTTTACGTCCACCTACACTTCCTTTTTCACAGTTATCGCTTTCTGTTTTAAGACCACTGCTGATATCACTAGTTTCACCTTTGCAGGTTTCCCAATGACTTTTTAGTCTGTCCACTAGACCTTGCAATTCTTTACCACACTTTTTACATACTGCTCTACAACCTAGTTTGCCCACCACTTTCTTTTTTATATAAATGCTGCCAAACACTAAATTCCTTTCTGCCCCGGCTTGTCATGAGTTCAAATGTTTTGATAGATTAACCCCTAAAGCAAAAATATTACTGATAACTAAAATAAGTGCGTATCGTTTATATAGCCGGGCGTGTTTATATAGCCGGGCGTGTTTTGCCAGGTATTACAAGTTTCGACAAAGGCGCAAACTTGTAAAAAAAAACTACGCGAACGAAATTTGCATGTTAAAACTTCTCCAGTCTTGCTTCGTATCTGTACTATTCCTGCCTAAAAATATTTGTTTACTTAACAAAACAAAATATAAGCAGTTAGAAATATTTAAAAATAATAATATTTGTAAAAGCTGGTAAATTCTTTTAAAAAATCATTGATTTTTGATTTTTTTAAAAAAATCATGATTATTATCAAGCTGATCACCCGCATGTCGAAAATTTTTTTTTCGCGAAAATTAACAAAAATGTACGTTATGTTGTTTTCCAGTTAAGCAGCTAAAAATACAACTTTTTTGTCTCTTGATATTTTTTCGTATCTTGCTTCGTTCTCGAGAAAAAAAATTAGAGCCCCCCCATGCATGTCGAAAAATTTTTTCTCACGAATATTGTCAAAAAATGTACGTTTTGTTGTTTTCGGGTTAAGCAGCTAAAAATACAACTTTTTTGCCTCTTGATATTTTTTCGTATCTTGCTTCGTTTTCGAGAAAAAAAAAGCCACCCATGCATGTCGAAAAATTATTTCTCACGAATATTGACAAAAAATGTACGTTATATTGTTTCCGGGTTAAGCAACTAAAAATCCAACTTTTTTGCCTCTTTATATTTTTTCGTATCTTGCTTCGTTCTCGAGAAAAAAAAAGCCACCCATGCATGTCGAAAAATTATTTCTCACGAATATTGACAAAAAATGTACGTTATGTTGTTTTCGGGTTAAGCAGCTAAAAATACAACTTTTTTGCCTCTTGATATTTTTTCGTATCTTGCTTCGTTCTCGAGAAAAAAAATAAAAGCCACCCATTCATGCCGAAAAATTTTTTTTCACTAATATTGACAAAAAATGTACGTTATGTTGTTTTCGGGTTAAGCAGCTAAAAATACAACTTTTTTGCCTCTTGATATTTTTTCGTATCTTGCTTCGTTCTCGAGAAAAAAAAATAAAAGCCACCCATGCATGTCGAAACATTTTTTCTCACGAATATTGACAAAAAATGTACGTTATGTTGTTTTCGGGTTAAGCAGCTAAAAATACAACTTTTTGCCTCTTGATATTTTTTCGTATCTTGCTTCGTTCTCGAGAAAAAAAATAAAAGCCACCCATGCATGTCGAAACATTTTTTCTCACGAATATTGACAAAAAATGTACGTTATGTTGTTTTCGGGTTAAGCAGCTAAAAATACAACTTTTTTGTCTCTTGATATTTTTTCGTATCTTGCTTCGTTCTCGAGAAAAAAAAAATTAAAGCCACCCATGCATGTCGAAAAATTTTTTCTCACGAATATTGACAAAAATGTACGTTATGTTATTTTCGGGTTAAGCAGCTAAAAATACAACTTTTTTGCCTCTTGATATTTTTTCGTATCTTGCTTCGTTCTCGAGAAAAAAAATTAAAGCCACCCATGCATGTCGAAAAATTTTTTCTCACGAATATTGATAAAAAAATGTACGTTATGTTGTTTTCGGGTTAAGCAGCTAAAAATACAACTTTTTTGTCTCTTGATATTTTTTCGTATCTTGCTTCGTTCTTTGTTCTTTGTTTCATGTCGAAAAATTTTTTCTCACGAATATTGATAAAAAAATGTACGTTATGTTGTTTTCGGTTTAAGCAGCTAAAAATACAACTTTTTTGTCTCTTGATATTTTTTCGTATCTTGCTTCGTTCTCGAGAAAAAAAATAAAAGCCACCCATGCATGCCGAAAAATGTTTTTTCACTAATATTGACAAAAAATGTACGTTATGTTGTTTTCGGGTTAAGCAGCTAAAAATACAACTTTTTTGCCTCTTGATATTTTTTCGTATCTTGCTTCGTTCTCGAGAAAAAAAAAATTAAAGCCACCCATGCATTTCGAAAAATTTTTTCTCACGAATATTGACAAAAATGTACGTTATGTTATTTTCGGGTTAAGCAGCTAAAAATACAACTTTTTTGCCTCTTGATATTTTTTCGTATCTTTCTTCGTTCTCGAGAAAAAAAATTAAAGCCACCCATGCATGTCGAAAAATTTTTTCTCACGAATATTGATAAAAAAAAATGTACGTTATGTTGTTTTCGGGTTAAGCAGCTAAAAATACAACTTTTTTGTCTCTTGATATTTTTTCGTATGTTGCTTCGTTCTCGAGAAAAAAAAATTAAAGCCACCCATGCATGTTCTCACGAATATTGACAAAAAATGTACGTTATGTTGTTTTCGGGTTAAGCAGCTAAAATGTTTATTATGGATTTACAAGTAGAATGTTTTTAAAAAATGTACCGAATTTGTGATTTTCTATGTTACTATAGTAGAGATTATTTAAAAAGACCGAAACCCCAATAAAACGTGCAACAAAGAACGCTACAGGGTATTCTTTGTTTTCTTACAAATCAAAAGCAAGAATAAATTAAAGGGATTACCCAGTTGACGCCCTTCAAAGAGAGTAAAATAATAAATCACATAAGTCTTAGTGTTCTATCTTTTACCAAGTACTCAAGCGTCTACCTGAGGAAGAGAGGCATAATGTAATATGAGGGTGTATTTTGTATCCTTTTATAAACTGATTGATATCTCTGGTGAATTCTGGTGGGATATTGGGTCAGATGCGGAATGTATTATTTCAGAAAAGTTAAGTAAAAATTAAAAATGAAACCAGTATTATTGTAATTATGTTGTGTCAAGGTTAAACATTTTGCACCAAATAGTCTAAGTCGAATGTCGAATAAACCCCAAAATTCCTCGCCCGTACCTGAATTTTTGGGTACCTGGGAAAAGGTCCTTTGTTCCGCTTTAATTTCTCACACCTGACAAAGAGAGGCAATTAAGGGTTGGTTCTTGCCACGATACACATACATACATAAGTGTATCGTGGTTCTTGCTAATTTCATGCTTATGATTTGTTTGGAATTTAAATGTTTGAATAAATTTATTTTAAAAAATATGTAAATTGGCTGTGCAGTAAAGAACGTCCTAGCTCTGCGCTGTAGGTTTTCATGGCACCCGTAAACACCTCCCTTGTAATTCTTAATAATAAAACATATCGGTTGATCCGCCAGTGGAAACACTGAAAATTTTCGGTCCTCTTCTATTATACATCTAACGAAATTATTTTTTTTTACAGTGACACCACTGCCCATAAAAGGCCACATTCGCAGACCATCGACTGTAAGTGTAGCCTCAACGAACTCCAGTACTTCTGCCCTGAGCGATTCCGACTCAGAAGCCGGAAGTAGTAATGAGAATGATTCTGGTATCGAAGAAGTGGTACAAGAAGAGTGCTGTACTGAAAGAATAGCTCACGACTTTCAAAGGCATTTATTGGGCCTGACAAGCTCGTTGAGACAGATGACTGAAGCAGCACAATATTTGAGTTGGCGTTACCAACACGACACGGAGGGGGGTTATTAGGTATTTTAGTTCAATAACTATGAAGAGTGCATAAATGGAAAAAAGTTATTAAATAATTATGTTCTAGTAATTGTTAAGTTTGAGATCTTATATCGATAGGTTTCCAAGGGAAGTTCGAATTTAAAAAAATTATATTTGTCGCTTTTTTCCAGCTATGTGCTTCTTGTGCCTGTGGGTGTGAGTACATGGAGTGAGTGACTGAGTTACTGTGGTAAATTTGCAACGTGATATCGTTTAGTTTATCTATTTTTGCTCATTACTTTGTCTTTAATTATAGTTATATATATTTTTATTTATTTTAGTGAGTGATAGATAGCAAATAATGTATTCTTTATTTATAAATAAAATATTCTGTTAAATTAGTTTTGCAGTTTTATTCCATATGGTGGTCAAACCACAAATCCCTTTATAATTTCCTAGGCAGCGGTCCCAGTCTCAATGAGACATGGCACTGTCTAATGCGTTCACAGTATAAACGTGACGCACACACAGTCTGAACTTTACTGTGCTCGGCCTAAACGCCATTGCGCTCACAGTCTAAACGCCACAGTGGTTTGCGCTCACAGCCTGGTCCAATTTTGGTTAATTTTAATCAATTGCGTTCACAGTCTAAGGGCCACAAGTGTCACGTATCGCTTAGACTGTGATCACTCTCAAGGCAAGTCCGGAACTGCGATCACAGTCTAAACACCTCGATTTGCTGGTGAACCTTAGACTGTGAACTTTCCCCAAAAATTACTACCAAAAATACATCGATGCAAAATGTGTCAGTTTTTGACGACTTCGGTCACAGTCTAAGGTCCACAAGCACGTTGTGACGCTTAGGCTGTGAGGTCACTAGAGCTAAGTCCATAACTACGATCACATTCTAAGTCCCTCGAGGCTCTGGTGGATTTTAGACTGATTTTTTTCCTCTTAAAATTGGTTAATTTGTTACTTTTTGGGGCAAAAATTTACAGTAACAAAATCTTAACCAATTTTAAGGGAAAAAAAATCACAGTCTAAGATTCACCAGCGCTTCGAGGGACTTAGAATGTGATCGCAGTTATGGACTTAGCTCGAGTAACCTCACAGCCTAAGCGTCACAACGTGCTTGTGGACCTTAGACTGTGAACGTTTCCCAAAAATTACTACCAAAAATACATCGATGCAAAACGTGTCAGTTTTTGACGACTTCGTTCACAGTCTAAGGTCCAAAAGCACGTTGTGACGCTTAGGCTGTGAGGTCACTCGAGCTAAGTCCATAACTGCGATCACATTCTAAGTCCCTCGAAGCGCTGGCGGATCTTAGACTGTGATTTTTTCCCCTTAAAATTGGTTAATTTGTTACTTTTTGGGGCAAAAATTCACAGAAACAAATCTTAACCAATTTTAAGATCTTAACCAATTTTTAAGGGAAAAAAATCACAGTCTAAGATGCACCAGCGCCTCGAGGGACTTAGAATGTGATCGCAGTTATGGACTTAGCTCGAGTGACCTCACAGCCTAAGCGTCACAACGTGCTTGTAGACCTTAGACTGTGAACGAAGTCGTCAAAAACTGACACGTTTTGCATCGATGTATTTTTGGTAGTAATTTTTGGTAAACGTTCACAGTCTAAGGTCCACAAGCACGTTGTGACGCTTAGGCTGTGAGGTTACTCGAGCTAAGTCCATAACTGCGATCACATTCTAAGTGTCTCGAACCGCTGGTGAATCTTAGACTGTGATTTTTTTCCCTTAAAATTGGTTAAGATTTGTTACTGTAAATTTTTGCCCCAAAAAGTAACAAATTAACCAATTTTAAGAGGAAAAAAATCACAGTCTAAAATCCACCAGAGCCTCGAGGGACTTAGAATGTGATCGTAGTTATGGACTTAGCTCTAGTGACCTCACAGCCTAAGCGTCACAACGTGCTTGTGGACCTTAGACTGTGACCGAAGTCGTCAAAAACTGACACATTTTGCATCGATGTATTTTTGGTAGTAATTTTTGGGGAAAGTTCACAGTCTAAGGTTCACCAGCAAATCGAGGTGTTTAGACTGTGATCGCAGTTCCGGACTTGCCTTGAGAGTGATCACAGTCTAAGCGATACGTGACACTTGTGGCCCTTGGACTGTGAACGCAATTGATTAAAATTAACCAAAATTGGACCAGGCTGTGAGCGCAAACCACTGTGGCGTTTAGACTGTGAGCGCAATGGCGCTTAGACTGAGCGCGGTACAGTTCAGGCGGTAAGCGCATTTAATTAAAATTGAACCTTAGGCCGAGCCCAGAAATTTTTTAGCGGTGTTGTCAAATCGACTTTTTTTCCTGAAATCTAGGTTTTCAGGAAAATAACTCGAAAGCAGTGAATTCCTGTCAAGAAAACGGGAATTCACGATAGGACAAAGCGAAGTACTAAAAATAAAACACAGGTTTGTATAATAGGAAATATTTATTTTATTAAAAAAGTATAAATATGAAAGTCAGTCGAATGTAATTTATTAACATAAATTATAAACAAATATCTAAATGACACTATAGTTTTGTAATATTTGCACATACAAGAAAAATCATTAAAGCCTTTAAGAAAATAATCACAAACAAAAATACTTTATTACATACTCGATCATATACAGGGTCGTTGGTATGTATGGAAACGGTCGATTATTTCTTAAAGTAAAACAGTCAGCAAAAAATATTTTAGATAAAAGTTTTAGGGGTTTTTAAGGTGTATTAGAATTATAAAATAATAAGTATACAGGTTGAGTCAGAAAACCGTAGAGAAACAAAGTTACTTTTTTTTTAAATGGAACACCCTATATCTTCGAATATTTTTGAATTTTACATAAAATAACAATTATTTTTCAATACGTGCATTATAAGTCTAACCTTAATAGTTTCCGAGATATCGACTTTTGAAAAATGACATTTTTGAACTTTGACAGCTTCTATAGCTTTCTAACGGTACCTTTTGGAATAAAACGGCTTACATGTCCCTATCTTACTTTTTTATCATCTTCCCAAGAACACCAACTTCCGGTTAAACCGGATGTAACTCAAAAGCCGGAAATACAGTACTTCCGGTTTAACCGGAAGTTTATGTTTTTGGGAAGAACATAAAAAAGTAACATGAGGACATGTAAGCCGTTTTACTCTAACACGTACCATTAAAAAGCTAGAAGTTGTCAAAGTTCAAAAATGTCATTTTTCAAAAGCCGATATCTCGGAAAGTATTAGGTTTAGACTTATAATGGACTTATTAAAAAATAATTGTTATGTCATGCTAAATCCAAAAATATTCGAAGATATAGGGTGTTCCGTTTAAAAAAAGGTAACTTTGCTTCCCTACGGTTTTCTGACTCATCCTGTATACTTATTTTTCGAAAATTCTAATACAGCTTAAAAAACCCTAAAACTTTTATCTAAAATATTTTTTGCTAACTGTTATACTTTAAGAAATAATCGACCGTTTCCATACATACCAACGCCCCTGTATAAATAAGCAAAGAGTTTAGTAAAATTGAGGGTTAGATCGAAAAAAAAATCTTTACTAAAACATCAATAATTGAAAAGTACACATCTTAGTGATTAAAATTACAATACCAAACAACAACGCAGGGATATAATATAAGATATAAGTAATACTTTAAAATGCACTTTAAAAAGAGACAACTATAGGGCAGAGGGGGTCAACTTTTTGCGACCAGTCTTACGTACGTCTTAACTTATAAGAGTGAGGGTGATAGAACTACTGTCCATAGCACATTGTAAGAAAGGATAACACGACAAAGGTCAGAAAGTATGTGAATTTTATCCTGGCGATTCGGATGATAGTCACGTGACTCTTGTTGCGACTTCACTCATTTCGGTTCTATTCTTGTGGTGGGTTGTGGTACGTTTTCGGAAACACATAAAAACCAACACAGAGCTAACCTTTATTGTTCTGTGTAACACAGAACTAGAGCCGTATTCGATCAACGTGAATTGGATAGACTTGATCAATTGTTCAGTGATTCAAGGCCAAACACTGAAATAACAAATATAGTTATTCAAATTTGAATCTATAACCTATCCAGGCACAACAGCAAAACATTAAACCGTAACTGGTCGATCCAAGTGATCCTGCTGTGTCGTGGTTCAATTTAAAAATCACTTTTGGAGTTTTGGACTCGAGAAACAGAGACAACGGCTTTATGGTTTTTAAATATGCCCTTCAACCTTCAACGGGGAGGAAGGAGGAAGTGATATTTGTCGTACAATCGAACGGTCAACTCAAATCAGTTCAAATCGATCAAAAAAGGGTCAATCGAAAGTTCTCGGACTGACTGCGATCTAAATTTTTGAGTTCTGTGCTGCGATCACAGAACAATAAAGGTTAGACTGCACAGTGCACACCGGGAATGTCTGTTAAGCTCTGTGGGGTGGCCCTTCCTTACCCTTTTATTGTTCTGTGCTTTAAATATTTAACCACCAAAGAATATTCTGATTTTACTAACCTGTCTTTACTTGTGCGTACGTTTGATTCCGGTATGGTTTGTGTTTATCATTCAATTTAATTTATTTTGTGTACTAAAATGTCCGAAGGTAAGTAAAACCGTTATAACGGCTTTAGGCTCACAGAGAAAAGCTTGTAGTATGTTCCAGGTTTTTAATTTTCAATGTAATTTTTAGAAGATGTTATTAAGAGACGCCTGGTTTTTGATGGAGATGGTACAGGCGAAGATCGTAGGCTTAATGTAATGCTTAAAATGATCTCGAAATGGGTAAATACAAACGATGAAACTGAAGAAGAGACTCAACTAATGTATGATAAAATTTTGGCCCAACTTAAACTCGTTGAACATTCAAGACACCGTTCTGAGTATGTCAGCAAATCAACTGAAAAACAGCTACAAAATTACAAAACATTACATACAGATATGGAAACGAATATCAACACAAAGAAAGAAGAAATTGCTAAACAAAAGAAAGAATTGGAGAAAGCGAAAATCATTAAACAAAATCGCATCCAATATGATTTGTTGGCTAAAGCAATAGCAAAAGAACCACCTCGCATGGATACAAATAAAAAATTGAAAGTGCTTCAAAAAGAGTTGGCTGATTTAGCTGCTGAAAAGAAGCAACTGGAGAACCAATTAGATACTCGTAAGAAACAGTTTAGTGTCTTGTCTACATCTGCAAATGCCTTGTTAGGACTACTCAACAATGGCAATAAAAGCAGCGAGCCTGAGAAAAGTTCTGATGATAATATTCAAACATTTGGACAAGAACCCATGTTACATTAATATATATAGTCATAAGGATTTATTCCAATCTTTTGAATAGCTGGACAGTTCAGGTTTCTCAGTTTCTCACTTGTTGTTGTCCAGCAATGATGTAACTTTATTGTCGTACTGTATTGGTGTGTGTTACTGATTAAGTACAGAATTTATATTTATAACTAATTTTGTTGTAATAACTTTATATTTTCATATTGCAAGTATTGTATTATCCAATCTCTTTATTTAAAATATTTATTATTACATGATTCAGACTTTGAAGACTGGTTGTCTATTTTCAAAATTACGAGAAGTAACTATTCACTTCCTATGATTTTTTTTTAGTTACATGCATGATTGCCAACACACTTCTCATGATATAATCAAAGAGTAACACAATTGGTTGTGTTACTCTTTGATATAATCCAGTGTTTTTGAAAATTCTGAGAAAACGCGTTCTCCTAACTCTTGATAGAAGTAAACAATCATTTTTTCTTTCACACATACGTTTTACGAACCTGTACCTAAACTAACCTTTTATATATTTTTTGGTTTTAACTTGTAGCGAATTCCATGGGTAAAAGAAGTGCGGCACAAGTGCAAAATTTGTAAACCATTGAGAAACCGGTGCAACATTTCTTGCACAGAGTGCATTCAGTTCCGCACGTGCTCCTGGGGTTCGTGCCGCATCGAAAACTGGATGAATAGGATACGTAAAAAAATACAAGGTATTGAAAAATATTTGACTTGTATATTTTAAATACTATTTTGACCAGTAGTACTGATAGCCCATGAGGAGTATTATTCTTAGCTAATTGAAAAAATGGACTTGAGGTCAAATCTGTAAACCATGGGTAGTAAACTCTTGCAATATTTTATATGCATTGAGTGGCATACTAGTGCCGCACTTCTTTTATAAATGGAATTCGCTATAAGTTAAAACCAAAAATATATAAAATGGCCCTGTTAATGTAAACGGCACCTACCAAATTGAGACTTACTATTTTTAACCCAAATATTTAAAAAGGTACAATTGGGGAATTAATAAATTTCAAATTTTTACGCAATCGTGCTAAAACTACTGAGCAAAGTAAAAAATTATATATTTATAACTGAAAATAGAACGAAAAGTGTCACTTAGCTAAACTAGCCTTAAATTGTTGCGGTGCAAATGAAAGCAGAAAATTGTCGAAACAATATTCCGCCTATCCGCGAGTATCAGAACGAACCATCAGCTGAGTTCCTGGCGAACGGACGGTGCGTTGCAGCTGCCGCATCCGAACAAGAAAAAGTATTTTTTTTAAAGATTATAGATACCATTCAACTTATATTGGCTTCCACTAACTCCTTTTTCGAGGTAAATATGAGATTTAATCCAAAAATTAGTTTCACACGTTTATAATTTTAGGTTAAGTAACTTCCTAGATTTTGCCTCTGGCCTAGCTTTCAGAATAACTGTACATAGTGATTTACCTAATTAATTGAACTATCTGATTTACCTTTAGCACCTAAATATTGTTTATTTGCAGGTGAATACTTTAATTTCCATCAACACAACAACCCAAAGAACAGAATGGCTAGAGGACAACAAAAAGTACAATCCCAACAGAAAGCTGCAGAAAAGGCAGCAAAAATGAAGAAACAGCAGGGGCACAGTGCCAATGCTCAGAAGGTAGCAGCTCAAAAAGCTTTGGTCCATGCATGTGCAGTGTGCAAGGTAAGATTTATGATTTTTTTTTGCATTGTGCGAGTAGGTATGTAGAATGTTGAAAAATGTTTCTTTTGTCAAACTAAAACTTGGATCATACAGGTACAAGTGGCACAATCTGTTTTGACTGAGAGGTCAGTTTTGTAATGTATCTGCAAGCCTATGCAGTCAATTAACAAGTCCATCCATCTTTCATATTTATCATCTAACCATTGGTCAGAAGTTGTTCAAATACCTTTTTGTAATAACCTGCCTGTCTGCCTAAACAAACATGCAACAAACTTTTCGATATGAAAATGTGAAAATTACTAAAGAAAAAGCCCATTACAGTACAAAAGAGTATCAGAGTGACAACTTGGTTGATGTAATGTAGTTTAATTAATCCTTAAACCTTGTGTAAAATAGCTTAGTATTTAAGTTAGTATTTCCAGTTGCAAGTTTCCAATAAACCAAATTTTATTTAAATCACATCAGTACTTTTTTTAAAATATTTTGAAAACATTTTGAATAGGTCAATGTGCATATAAAAAAATCATCTTATTTTAATGTGAGGAATCTGTTCTTGGGTAGGGTTGGCTAATGAGACAATTTCCAGCAAATTGGGTATACTGTTTTGTAAGTATTGTTGACTAATTGCTTGAATGGGCCAATTATTGTGCCATTCACTATTCTGATCCATAAATTCACACCAAACTGGTGTTGAAAGCGGTGATCTTTCATAATTATTGGATTTTCTACAGCTGAGCATTATTATCTAAAGTAAGTTCTCCAGTCCGTCAAAAAGTCTTCATTGGCCCCCAAAATGGAATCTAAAATATTACGGATTTTCGCCGGACCTAAACCCCTTGGACTTTTAAAGAACTAGTCTACTGCAGAGAACACAAAATGTGCAGAACTTTCGTCAAGCACTTGAAATAACGGCAAAACGAATAAAAAATAATGAAAGTACCCTCCGACAAGTTTCCTAGAAAGTGTTAGAGCCAGAAGATGACACTTTAAGCATAGCTGTAAATATTCATTTGTAAGGAAATTTCAAAAAAACACTTTTTTTTTTAGTCTTATCTACGCTATTTTTTTATTGCTCTTATGTCTCAAGTGCATTTTTTATGATAATAGGGTGTGTTGAAGCACCTCTTAAAAAATAAAAACTAATTGTGATAATTCAATAAATGTTACCTTAACTAAATCAGCTAATAATGTAAAAATTTTCTAAATAATCGACACATTTCCTGTGACGGTCATTCAAAAATTACGTTGTATTTTTTGAAAATGCTAAAGTAGAGTAAACATGGTATGTAACTTTGGCAAAAGGAAAAGACCTTTCTCAGAAAGCTACAGGGAATTTATTAGTAACATTATAATGTGACACATTCTTTCAAGAACCACTTACTCTTTATGTGAAATTTTTTTTCGTTTCAAAGTAGTAATTATTACAGAATTCACAAAAACGTCTTGACCGCTGTTTATACGATTTTCTTTTTGTTGCAAATGACCGCCTTGTTCCCCTATTTTCCTTTGATCCATGACTTAGGGGACACCCTGTATTTTAATATAATATTGGAGGGTGATATTTAAGGTCCTTAATCTCATACCTCACAATGCCTTCAATAATTTTTTTGTCTTGGTGATATATTAATTTTTTTAGGCCCAAATGCCTGATCCTAAAACCTACAAGCAACACTTCGAAAACAAGCACCCTAAAAACGATATGCCAGAAGATTTAAAGGATGTATGAAACTATACTGTGGAATGTAAATTATCAATTCTGATTCAGAAAATTTCGGTTTTTGTTTATTTGCCTTGTTTTAAATATGTGTTATTATCTCTTCTTTATAGTCTATTGCATATTTGGGGGTTCTGTAACATAATATCCTATAATTCAAGTATTTCTATGTAACTATTACACGATCATTGATTTGATTATGTTTGTGATGTTTTCGTACATTTATAAATAAATTAAAAAGTTGTTCTTGATACCATATTGTGTTTGAATTTTTAAAGTCCAGATCCATCTATTCAAAAAAAAAGTAGAGTCGTGTTTCAGTCCAACTAACACACAACATTGAGTAAAAAAAAAGGTACTGCTCACATAAGCCGGAAACACAGGGTCGACCATGTGTTAACACATCTACGAACGTACATGCTTGTCAAACAACTTTACTGGCCCACACACAATCGAACAAGGCTACAAACACAAGTTTTCAGGAAAAGCATGTTGAAATGTTCGACAGGCTTGTATGTGCGTAGATGTGTTAACACATGATTAAACAGTGTGTTTCCAGCT
The DNA here is from genome assembly GCA_963920685.1 of Polydrusus tereticollis. Lineage (NCBI taxonomy): Eukaryota > Metazoa > Arthropoda > Insecta > Coleoptera > Curculionidae > Polydrusus > Polydrusus tereticollis. Next base: position 7,646,990 of record OY987335.1, read on the forward strand.
ATAAAGGCCCCAGACTTCTTTCTTTTTCAGCAGTTTTGCCCGTTCGGGTAGAACGGACAGGAAACCGAGGTGTTCCTGAAAATCGTTATTTACAGTGCGTTATCAGCATTAGGCCTGTCGACGCCGTAAAGTGGTTTGTTTTAAGAAGAATTTATAATAGCGTTGAAAACTTGCTTTCCTTTGGCCCAGTAAAACTGGACAACAAACACGCGAAGAGTGAATGTATACGTTCTTATTCGTACAGTTTTACCCGGACGGGCAAAACTGCTGAAAAAGACCGAAGTTTATGTGGGCCTTAAGAATGAAAATAAACTTACTCCAAAATACTCAAGTTGATATTTTAAGCTGATCATTTACTATGCTTTGTCGTGGATGAGTCTTGCGTTGACAGTGGGTGCCCTGTATCATAAAAAGTAAATTAATAGACAGGATAGGAAATAAAAAAAAAACAGTTTACTCATTTAATTTTAATAACACGACATATTGTACAATGCTATTCAAGTACCTATTCAAACCCCCTATTATTAAGGGTTGATTGGCTATTATATCAGATTAAAATGCAAAATTGATAATTAACCTAAATACACATATTGTAGAGTATTTATGCAGGATCTTTTGAATTTTATGGTAAAATTGGAATGTTTTAGAAAACTAGGATATCTGAATATATTCATAAGTAACCAAAGAAAATGATATTTATACGCAATACAAAGTTTTCGATGAATGCATACTAAACTATATGGCTAGGGGCACACGTTGTAGTAGCAGATTCTGCATAAATCCCAAAATTATTCTTAACACATTGATGTGTTGTTATTTAATTTATGATTCCAAATATTTTCCATACTGAAACTAAAATACAAAACACTTTGTGTTAATTACATCCAAGCAATACTGTTAAACAAATTTATACTGATTTTAAAATTGTCAGTGTTTCTCACTGTAAGTACATACATATGAATACAGCACAACAATCAGTTATCTTTAGCCCTACCTAAAAATAAATGCGTTTAACTAACTACCCTGCTCTTGCAATTAAAAAAAAAAATAGTTCTATATAGCTTATTACTCAGAAACCCTAATTAAAGATTTTTTTGCAGTTCTCAAATTAAATAAGATTATTCAATGATAATTATATTTGATATTTAGTATTGGTATAATATAACCAAGTGTTCATTTTTTGATATTTAATAACTAATTTTCATAATCTACATTACTGGGGCGATACCGATGAAAACCCGCAACTTCGTTTTAACACAAGTTCAGTTTAAATTTTCGGACAGCAGTGATTGGCAAAACTTTAATTGGTCCATATCATCTTCAAGACAATTAAAATGAAAACACCTATAGATAGAATTTTTTCACAATAATTTGCCAGATATTTTGGACGACGCGACGTACCGCTTGAAATAGGTTAATATTTGAAAATTATAAATGTCCAGCTCAGTACCGGCTTACTGCACGGTCAATGTCATGGCCGGCCAGATCACCAGACTTGACACCTTCTGATTTTTTACATACAGGAGAACAAAAAAAAACTGGTGTAAGAGTTTAAAATAACTGATTGTAATCCCCTTGTCAGAGGAATTATCGGAGCAAGCAATCAAATAAGAGAATAGTTGAGTTGTTCAAGACTAACGTTTGTAAGTAATTTCTATAGAAAAATAATGTAGAGAACTGAAGGCATTTCCTAGATATGGAAAATAGCCGATGTAAGAGTTTGAAATAACTGATTGTAATCACCTTGTCAGAGGAATTATCGAAGCAAGCAATCAAATAAGAGGATAGTTGAGTTGTTCAAGACTAACGTTTGTAAGTAATTTCTATAGAAAAATAATGTAGAGAACTGAAGGCATTTCCTAGATAAGGAAAATGGCAGATATCTCCAAACCAGTAATACCTCCTATATTGTATACGGCTAAATATGGTTACATATTGTTTTAAATGAGCTACCGGATAACGTATGACAAGTCTTCTTAATCCCTAATTATTACCCATATCATTTCGGTCATCCTATATCAGTTCAATTCCAATCCTTACAAGTTAATGTCATGCCACAATTAAATTTAAAAGAATCTGATTGGATAAAGTAGACCATGGTGCAGGACTAGTTAAAGCACATTAATTCTCAAATTAGCTTATACAATTGACTATCAAGTATTTGTCTTAAACTATTTTTTCGTTTCCTAACAATTCATTATTTTAGTAAATACTGTTCTTAACAACATTCATTCAATTAATAAATAAATTACGCTTAAATACTAGATTAGATAGACTAATTTTTAACGTTCTTAGAATTTTTGCACACTTAAAATATGAGTGTTTATTAAAAATTGTCTGTCACGTAACCTGGATTCTCTACTAATTGGCTGGATATGCATACTCGAATAAATTGTAGAACCAGTTCTCAATTTTTTTGTACTAATTATTTTTGTATTGCTTATAAAAATAATTTCAGGCCTTAAAAACATCAACTAGATTATTAAGGGCGTAAACATTAAGAATGCGTTATTTATACAGTTTAACCCTCAATTTTTGAAAACTGCTCCTCACTATTTAAACTTAAGCAGAGTTTGGTGTTAGAAACTTATTTCACAAAATACACAGATAATTAAAAATTACACAGAATATGCTACAACCATTGTACATATATAAACAACACAGTTTTAAATATTTAATTAGGTAATTTCGTAAAAAGAGATCAATCCTTCTATATGAACTGGTTTTATTGACAAGATTAACTATACCATAGTCAACAGCGTACAATCTCTGTTAAGAGACGTTACAAGGATTTGTAGTCATATTCGAGAAGGCTAAATAAAAAAAATATACGCATCACTTGACAAGAGGTACCTATGTACCCAACTCTTGTCTTAATTTTTAACTGTAACATGGTGCTGCTTCATTTCTTGGCCTATCAAAAAACTAAGTCTATCAATAAATAAAAACTATTAGGTCGTGAACCCTAATTTTAAGAGAAAAAGAATCTCTGTAGTGTGGTAGTCTTTATAAGGGATATGATATTCCTACAAACACCACCCAATATCTCTCATTCCTATTAATAAATATCCTTAAACTAGTAATGAAAGCATGGAACACATGCATGAACCCCTAAAAACTAAAAAATACCTAACATTTCAACATCACCAAAATTAAATACTAGAAAAATTAAAGATATTCTTCTCTTAATTATTTGAGAATAAATCAGCAGATTTGATAAACAAAATTGAATTGTTATTGTTATTATTCTGTGATGCTTTCAGTGGGGTTGAAAAGTATAAAATCAAAGAATATTCATTTAATAATCATGCTTTCTAGGTACAGACTGATTTTAGATTAGGTAAAAAATACAAAACATAGCGAAACGTTTTTCAAGATGAGATTAGTTCTATACTTCGCAATCTCACTGCATAAAGGTTTGGCAATGGTTATTCGCCAAACCTATATGTAATTAAGTATATAAAATTTAAATGTGGTTATTGGGCATATACTATACTGTAGCATAAAGAGATCTTAGGACTAGTTCATAAACACGGGATGTATACTTGATTAACTCAGTCTAATTAATAAAGTACATTTTAGAGTGTTAAATTAAGTAGAAAACACGAACGCTAATATTATGCTTATTTACCGTCAATTCTCTTTCAAATTAATTACTTACAAAGGGACAAAAGCAATAACATTTACTTTAACTTAGAGTGTGACTAATGAGCAATAAGCACGGACAAACGATTACCTAAATTTGCCTTGTTTGAGCCTTTCATAATTATTATAAATGGTAATAATGATATACAAGCATTTTTAAATGAATTGACTTATGTTCTCTATATGCAATTTAAACTTAAAATTAATTTAATAATATTTTTCAAATAATTTTTGCAGATATTTTGTTGCCACCAAAATGCTGATTTCATTTTAACATTATGCTTTTCATTTGACTAGACTTCACATTTGACTAAAAATCCTAATCACCTTTAATAACAATATACAGAGCAGCGTAAAAATATCTTACATCTATCCCAATGCTTTGTGATTTACAACAATTAAATAATACTCATTATTACATGGACTATAACATAAAAAAAACTACAGATCAGCAGTAATATGCCCAATAACTCAAAAAATTATTAAAACAGTAAAAATGAAAGCCTATAACAAAATGTCACCAAAAATTATATCTCATTCCAGTAAAACAAAAATTAAATATGATTAATATAGGTTGGATAGTTTGGTATGGTACTCCGTTTTTACAGAGACAGCTTTAGGTAAATATCTCTCAAGGGCCCGCCCTTAATTATTATCTACTACTAGCCAAATATCTCAAAAATCACCCTGTGATGAACTTAAGTCATCTCCTATAACCCCTTGCAACCAGCGCTTTCAACCCTTTGAGGTAAATAGTTTGTTATAATTTAATAAAACAACCTCTAACTGGACAAAAAGATGTTTATATAAAAAATAAACATCAAGACTTTATTTTATAAAATATTGCTTCAGAAGCTCACTGTGGCTTTTTACTGACTATACCAAAAATTGCACGTTATATGAACTACCCATGATATAATTGTTGGTTAACATTTTGGATAAACCCAGTTTTAACAGATAAATTTACCAATACGTATAACCCAATGAGGAATGTACAATAAAAAATTGCATGCTTAACATGCGTTTTACTCAAGGCCATTTTCATAAGCCCTGTTTCCATTAGAATTTTGGGGGTTATTTAAAACATATTTTAGTAAAAACGCTTGCAGTTTGCCATAGGCATGTTCAAGGTTGTCGTTTGTAATTATTAAATGGAAATTTCCAGGGGTTTTTCCTGTAAAACAAAGAAATAAATACTCAAACAGTTTTCAAACCTAAAGTTAAACATTTCTCCTGCAAGGTATTTTTTAATACCTACAACTATAAGGTTAAATTTAAATTTCAATAAACACAAAATTTATTTTTAGATCTTGACCATGGAGGTCAATGATCCCCTATGAGCACTTTGTGAGTAATAATAGCATCTTCAGCTTAATAAAGTTTTTACATCCCAAATTTTTATTTCTTTTGCATGAAAATAAATTAAGTTTAAAGCATTCCTGTGTCTTTTTCATTAAGTTTCAGGTAAAGTTGCCACTCTTACAGTCAAAATTCCTTTAGAAAATCACAAATAATATTTTAAAACTTACCAAAAATCAACTCTTCCTCAGCTACTTTTAGTCTTTGCTTTAGACTATCTTCAGTCTCAGTGTTTCTAGCAAGCAATCGGGCTTCCAATTCTTCCAAAGATGGGGGTTCCACAAAAATAAACCATGGCTTAAAAGTAGTCTTCATAATCTGCTTAACGCCTTGCACATCAATGTCCAAAACGCACACCTTAAAAAGGCGATGTTATTAATTCAGTTTAATTATGCACAAGCAAGACAAAATTATTGAAACATTATGTGATTTAAGCAAATAAATTAATAAGATTAAAGAAACAAGCAGGTACTAATAGTTAGTATAGAATATATTTATTTATTTATTTATTTATTCATTCACAGTATCAACAGCAAATATTGCCAATTACAGATACTCTCTTAACCTAGAACTACGAACTATGCAATATTTATATCAAAGAGACGATATATTACCTTTCCTTTGTTTGTTACAGCATCGACTGAGGCCTTACTAGTGCCATAAAGGTTTCCACTAAAAGTGGCTGTTTCTATAAACTTTCCTTCTTTTATAGATTTTTGCATTTCTTCTTTATTGGTAAAATGATAATGTTGTCCGTTAACTTCACCAGGACGTGGGTTCCGAGTAGTGTGACTTACACTAAAGCCAAATTTATCCGGAAAGGCCTGCATCATTTTGCTGACTAGAGTGCTTTTGCCAGATCCAGATGGTCCACAGAAGACCAGGGGTCTATGGTGTGCAGCACACATGCTGTAATAGGCTAAATAAATAAATTATAAATAGAGCAGGGTAGTGATGACTTGATGACATTTTGATTTTTTAAGCTTAGTAATATTTAAGTTAACATATTATAATTATTGAACTTTATCCAGTACATCGTAACATTGGCTACCACAGAATTTAAAATTAGCTACTTACTAAATTTATAGTAATTTATACAATTAAAGTAATAACGCATTTTTTATTGGAAAAGAAATGACACGTTCATATTTGTACCACAACAAGGACAGGTTAGCGCCAAAAAATTAGCTACTCACTGTATGAAATGTGCAATTATTTTTGCTTATTAAAATGCTCTTACCTGAAGGAAGAATATTCAAGTTAATTTTGAAAAAGCGTAATGACCCCGCAATGAAAGAAACAACAATGTCGTAGTATTAACTCCGGCACTCCAGTCATAACTTAACAACGTTGACAGAAAAACAAATAAATGCTCTTTTTTAAAACGTCAAAAAGCAGGGTTTTCGTACTGGCGAATGTGCGAAGTCGTAAGTACGAACCACAGAAGTGGAAACAAAGAGCACAAAACAGATAGAGGATAGAGCCGGTTGAGACTTTTATCTTATAACGGATTAAATTCGTCAAGTTTGTGCAGAATGAATGTATGTCTTTCCCTTATTAGCCAAATAGGGTAAAGTAGGATGCAAACACACTCAAAGTGCACTGGTTCTTCTCTTCCAATGAAAACGCAATTATGGAGGAACACAGAAAAATATAGGCTTGGGGGATATCAACACGAGGTCCAAAATCACCAGGGTGATTGTTTCCTTTCTGTGAATGTCTTTGTTGTTGCACTTGTTGCTGTCAAACTGTCATCTGTGTAAACGTCTTAACGGGATTGTTGGCTGGGGACACAGTGCTAAATTTATTATTAGTTTTAGGTAAAGCTCAAGAAAAAAAAATAAAGGAACCGAAAATGGCTTCAAAGGGGCCCCAGCCATCGACATCCAGCATGGACGGACTAGATCATTCCTACCGTCAACGCATCGCTACACATTATCAACTTAGGTAAGTGCTTAACCTCAAACATTTGTTAACATATTTGAATTTATGCCAAAATCCCTTGTTTTATGAAATAGTTATATTAAAACAACATTTTTTTTAGCGCAATTAATAAGTCCAGATTGAAGTACTGTATATTTTTTCATTACTTCCTTTTTTTTGCTATGCTTGCCAAGCTTGTTCCCTACATTCTCGACTGGTTCAATGTATTTATTCTGGATATAGAGGAACTGGAAGTTCCAGAGGTAAGAGGAGTGTTTATGAAAGCTTTTTAGGAATGTTAATTTATTTAAAGTAATAAAAGGAAATATCCTTTTAAAATGATTAAATGCCTAAGAATTTTTTGGAATCTGGTAAAGATTTTTATGTGAAATTCATCAGGGTTATGTTACAGAAACTGCACAAGTCTATTTTTATGCTTAATTAACTTCTTGTAAGCCCAACGATGATTTAAAAGTCATTATTTTGCAGCCATACCTGTGGGAATGGATCTGGCTTTCGAGCCTTCTGGTTTCATTCTTTTGCTTGGATGCCATTAAGAAAAATAAACTAGCATCATTACGGTACTATATGAGTGGTATTGTAGTCCTTGGTTACCTGCCTCTTACGTATGCCATTTTGTTTTGGTTTCCTGATGTTTGGACATACCTGTTTTCTGATGATCATTTTGACAGAGCCGATATTGTTTACTGGAAGGTAAGTTAAAATATTGAAGTACTATCAAATTTTTTTATGATTGCAAATAAAATAAAATTTTAATGAAACACAAGGACACTATTTAATTATATATGATATGTTATAATTTTTATAGTTTAACATATAATTTTTAGGAATACCCATATGGTCTTCTGTGGTTTGCATTTATCTTGCTTGCACTTCAAGTGCATTCGTTTTCAATGTACTTTAGTTACAATTTAATGACCGCATGGAAGTTCAGGAGCACTCGAAGGGCAGATTAAAAATTGCCAAGAACTGAGAAGTGTTTCAAAAATGCTGCCAATACTTATCTAATTGATAATTCATATTTTGTTTGGTTTCTTTTGTTTTTGTTAATTGTTTAGTTTTTCATATGGACTAGTTATTTAAGGGTCAGTTTTTATCCTTAGTAAACTACCTGCTAGTATGGTCCAAAAGTTTCTGAGTTAAGGATGTTAGAGAAGTAATGAGACAAAACCATTATTTCTCAATATAACCAGGCGTTGTTTCAACACCATTTACTATCACACACATCTGTTTCAATTTTGCAAACAAAAATTAATCCCTCAAGGTCAGAACAGGGCTGAATAACAGCTTTTACAATACCTCAGGTGTGTACTTTACTCAGAAATGTAATGACGTCCCGTATTCCAATTTAAACATTGTAGACAAAGGGCTATAACTAAACTACTACTGCCTCTAGAGCCACCAAGTTTCAACTGCGCTACACAAGGATATGGATTGGGGATTGGGATTTCATACAGTTAAGCTGGGCATATGCTTTAACATAAAATATTTAAGGTGAAATGTTTTGGACCTTTGACTGCATAATTTTGTTTACAGCATTAAGAATATGAGGACTAATATTTTAAATAGGTTTAACTACATAAAATATGTTCTGCTATTCTGTGTTACAGCCATGATGATAATTTCCATTGAGAAACAAGGTTTGTTTGTAAGAACATGTACTTATGTATGTTCTATTTACTGTAAGTGTTTAGATATAAAAAGTATCTTAATATGTATTAAGGGCAAATCATTCTTTTACTGCCCTACATTTTATTTTCTGTAAAATATTATGTAGGACGGACCCTATTTTGTCCTAGCATATTGTTATGCTTACAGAAATAAGAATTGAAAATTGTTTATTTAATTCAAAGTTTATACCTGATGTCACGTAAAGTTGTTACTTCAATTCTTTTTTCTGTAATTGCGTTTAAATTGTTGCTATGTTTCCAATAGCAACACTAAGGAAAGTACGTTGTCAATTTATCTGACCATTCTAAAACATATGAGATTACGATACTCTCTAGTTTGTTGTTCAGACTTTTATAAATCTTGTCAAAAAGTTATATTTTTGTCTTAATAAAAAATTTTTAAAACATTTGTATTTTATTTGCTTTAGCTTTACTTTTAGGTAGCCCTAACCCTATTGTACAGGGCTCCCATCCCTCAAGTGGGGTACCCTAAAGAAGACTTAAACCAAAGTGTCTCTTGAAATTTGCTTTCATAGGGTCCACTTAATTAAATGTAGGAACAAATTATTAAGTATACTGGGCGCCACATTTTTTTTTGTAATCACTCAATTTGAAACTGAAAACAAGACTGAACAGTAATGTAAATTATTTCTTATTGGACCTTGAGGAATATCTTAGTAATAAAGTAACTAACCAAATAGAAGTATTTACCGGGGACATAAACATAAATATATTATGTGATGGTGATAATGATACTGTTAATTTATATTTGTCTACAATGTATCGCACTGGTTTTATGCCCTATATCAATCGTCCTACTAGAATAACATCTACCACTGAATCTTGTATTGACCATATCTTTTGTCAGGAAAAATCTAGATTGCTCATTGCTTGAGTATCGGTCTTTTATTCTTGATTCAGATCTTACTCAAAAAATGGAGATCAGCACCGAGCAAGTTGATTATAACAAGCTTCTAAAATTGGCTGCTGATCAGGAATGGCAGACAGTATAATGGACTGTAACCATCCTGACGATGCGGTTAATCTATTTTACACTTTATTTCAAAATATCTACCGGAAGGCCAAAACGATTAAGTGCATTCAATTTAATAAATATAAAAAGCTCAAGCCATGGATAACACATATGGTATTATACAATCTATAAAAAGTCGGGACAAACTTAAGAGAAGGGTACTGCAATCACATGACAGAGACCTATTAAATCAATACAAAATATACAGAAACACTTTGAATAAATTGATCAATAAATGCAAGAATGATTAGGTACTACAAATGTAAAATTATTGAGAGTAAGGGGAATATTAAACAGGTAGGTATACAAAATAATTAATGAGGCCACTAACATGAAAAATTCTAAATCTAAGAATAACATCGACATTGTTGATGTAAATGGTAAGCAATTTGAAACTGACAAGGACAAGGATATGGCCAACTATTGCAATCAATATTTTATATCCGTTGGAAAGAAAATGTCCGATAAGATTGGGGAAGTTGTTGATCCCAGTTTTACCTATATTAGTGATCATATTCCGATTTCATGTATGTACCTGTCACTGATAATTAATGATTTGATTGGACCATCAACTCTCTCAGGAATAACTCTGCGCCGGGTCTAGATAACGTACCAATAAAGGTAATAAAGTGTGCACATCTATATATTCTGAAAACTCTAAAACATATCAATTTGATTTTTAAGTCGGGTATAGTTCCGACTCAATTTAAGGTATCAGTAGTGACTCCAGTACATAAGGCAGGTGACAGGGACAAGATAAATAACTTTAGACCTATAAGTGTAATTAATAATTTTGGTAAAATATTTGAAAGATGCCTTAAAGAGAGACTTATAAAATTCTTCAATGATAACAATGTACTATCAAGGAATCAATTTGGTTTTGTTGGAAGAGTCAGCACTTATGATGCAATCTGAACTTATAAAAAATGTAACAACAAGTTTTGATGAAGGTGAGAAATGTATGGGTGTATTTCTGGGCATGGCAAAGGCATTTGACACGGTGCCGCATGATAAGCTTCTGGACATACTGGAAAGAAATGGTGTCAGGGGTGCTGTGTTGGGGGTCTTTAGATCGTACATCTCTGACAGAAGGCAGATGGTAAAGATTAGAGGAACCCTGAGTGAACCACTGAATGTTATGGTGGGTGTTCCCCAGGGAACAGTGTTGGGTCCAATTCTGTTCATTGTCTATATCAATCTATTACTTAAACTTGATTTGGGCGGTACCATTGTCTCATACGCAGACGATACTGTTTTGTTCTACCCGGGTGAAGACTGGGGGATAATGTTAGGGGAAAGGTTATGACAGGGGTTGCATTGGTTAAGGGATAGTTAGATTCTCATAGGCTTTCACTGAACTTAGATAAGACAAATTATATCGCTTTCTCCTTGACTTCTGCAAATCGACCAAATTTTTCACAAATTATTATTGATAACATGAATGTTGCTATTAAAGAGGTATCAAACACAAAGTATCTGGGAATAGTTGTTGACAGACATTTAAAGTGGGAACATCATGTTATGAAACTCAAGAATAATCTATAAGAAAACTGATACATAAATTTTATTTATTGCGCGACATTTTAACCAAACAACTCTTAATAACAATATATAAAAATCTTGTCGAATCCCTTATTACATATGGAATAATAATATGGGGTGGATTGTGTAATACAGCGCTAAATCAACTTAACGTTGTCCAAAGCTTTATTCTGAAAATAAAAAGGAAAAGCGCTATCCTACTAGATTGTTGTACAGTGTGAATGTGTTGAATGTCAGGTCTCTGTACATTATGTCAACATGCTCATATGTACGCAAGATACAAAATTTTAAGAAATACCCGACGCATAGCCATGCGACAAGGGGTAAGAGTATGTGCAGGCTCCAAATTCCTATGAGTAATAAGAATATTAATCAGCGATTTCACTGTATAATATGCTGCCTGTTGATGTCAGAGGGTTACAAAGACTAAAATCTTTCAACTTAGCTTGCAGAAGGTATATATTTGACAATAATGTTCAATTTAAAAATAAATTTTGAATTAACACCAGTTTAATTCAATATTAGTTATATACTCCATTTTTTAGGTGGCTATCATGGTTATGATTATGTAAATGTTGTTTCTATTTTTTCTGTTTTTTGGGTTATTTTTGTTTTTTTTTTTCTTTCTCTGTCGGTTGTTTTGTGAGACATCTTCATCATCACGATCTATTCTCTTGATAAATTATAAAAAAGTTAAATAGTATATTGTATTAATTAATAAGTATCTACTAGTAGTAGTTTTTATCTGCACATATACAACTGTTAAATCAGTTAGGTGCATTTATAAATCTGTTATATTTTATATAGTACTGCATATTGTAAACTTGGATTCTATGTAATTATCAGTAATATATCAATATCAATAAACGATCCATTTTAGGTTATCTTTTTGTTTGCCAATATAAAAGGGTCTAATAAGTCCATTGAAAAGTGGTACGGATTAGAGCTTATTATTTTTCCATTGTGTGCACAGCATTGCAAAACAAATCGTTTTTTCTTTAAATTTAATATATTGAGCGTGAAGTCTGTGTCAGAAACGGAAGCAATTTTTACAAAATAAATATTTTTTTTTTTCAAACAAATTTATTTTTGACCTTGAAACATTATTAATAATACTGATAATAAGGCCTAAACATTAAGTATTTACAATAGGTGATATAGGTTACATTTTAAAGTAATATAATATAAATATACAATATATAATTTACAGTACAGTAAACAGTATATAGGTACGTGAGTCTATTAGTTTGAGTTTAAATACCTATGTTTTTAGTTCGTGACACAGTTTCTTCATTCTAGTGAGCGATGTAACTTCGTGAGGTACGGTATTATATTATGTTTGAATGCTTCTATAAATTGGTGAATCCTGAGCTTTTTTTGTTCTTGCAAAATCAGTACGATAATTTAATTTGTGTTTTATGTTATATTGGTGGAATTCGTTTGCTTGTTTTAGTTCAGAGTTTATTTTAATATTTTTTTGTTTTTATGTTATATACTTATTAGTTTCGTTTGTTCTAAAGTTCTCAATTTGTTTATGTTTAGTATTCTTGTTTGGTTGTAAATGGTTTCTGAAGAAGTATATTATTTCATGTTATACAGTGCCTTAATAGCCTTGTTTTGTGATCGTTGTAATTTGTCAAGCAGGTATTGTCCGGCATTTCCCCAACATATGGAATTAAGTACCCTAAGTGTGGTTCAATGAAGCCGCCATACAACATAGTTCTAGTTTTATTATTTAAGAAACTTGAACACCTTCTTATAACACCAATCATTGGTGCTATTTTTGATGGTATACTGTTTATATGCTTCGACAAGGTCAATCCATCGTCTATTATAAGTCCTAAGTATTTATAGTGGGTAACATTTTTTAATTTCACATTTTTTAAGTATAAATTTAAGACACCATCCGGTTTATTTTTTTGTTTAAAAGTCATATATACTGTTTTTTCAGCATTTAGGTTTATTTTTACACAACCATTTATAATAGATCTGCAGGTCTTGATTTATTTTTGATTCTAGATTACTTATATCACTATTTGAATAAACAAGTGCAGTGTCATCAGCAAACATGAAATACCTAGCTTTAAGTCCAGCATACTTTAGATTATGTACGTGTAGCAAGTATTCTAAGGAGCCAATTATAGATCCTTGAGGTACTCCAAGATTTGTAGCAGTAGAGCTTGTCCGTCCATTGATAGTTGTCTAGTGCTGTCTGTTTTTTGAGTAAGATTGCATCAGGTTGTAGGCAACTCCTTTTATTCCCATTTTATATCGTTTTTCCAGCAGCATTTCTATGTCCACAGTGTCAAAAGCCTTCTTCAAATCAAGATATACTACAGTCACATATTTATTTTGATCCAACTGAGATATAATGTGTTCCAGTAAATCCACTGTTGTACCTAGTACACCACTCTGCTTCTGGAAGTCGTACTGATATGGATCGAAATTAAATTTTTTTCAATAAATTGTGTAAGTCTATTTTTGATTATTTTTTCAACTAATTTAGATAACGTATTTAAAATTGATATAGGTCTATAATTATTTAGCTCACTGTGATTTCCACTTTTATAAAGTGGTATAAGTTTTGCCACTTTAAACTCCTCAAGGAAAACACCACTGGATAATACTTCGTTTGTTAACAAGACTATTTTGTCATTTATAATGTCCAACAACTGGATTATATCTTTCTTTGTAATAGAATCTTCACCTGGTGCGGAGTTAGTTTTAATATCTTTTATAATTTCCAGTATTTCCATTTTGTAGGCCTTAAAAAAATTGTACCCAAAATTTCCTCGTCCTCAAAGACGGTACCATTTACTGGACTTATTTTACTTGCAAGATCCACTCCGATACTGGAAAAATGTCTATTTGTTTCTTCTAGTATATCTGTTGAGCACTCTAGGGTTTGTCCACTTGTGGTACCTATTGATTTTATTTATTGTAGATTTTTGGTTTTTTTCCCATAGAGCATAGTTCATTTAGGACTTTCCAGGGTTTTTTGACATCTCTTTCAGCATTTTCCAGTTTTCTTTCCGCATATTGTCTTTTTAGGTAATTTCTTAAGTTGTTCACCTCGTTTTTTAATTTCTTAAAGTTTTTTTCTGTATCCTCATTTTGATTTAGTTTCCATCTTGAATACAGTTTATCATCTCACTCTTTTATTTTCTTTTTGAATTCATAGTTTACCCAGTATCGTCCATTTATTACTTTTAAATTGTATTCAGTCGTGGCTTCGTTCCTTGTTTGATTTTTAGGTACTATTTGTAAGCTCCCTAAATGATTGAATTTCTTGACTAGCAATTTGCCTAGATAAGCCTTCTCTCCATAGTTGTATGTTAGTTTTTTTTCTAGTTATTATTTACTTTTTCCAGGGTATTTTGGGGATATTGTCATATTGACTTTGATATTTAATACCTGATGATCCGAAATCATATGGTCTTTCATAGCTATTTCACAGTTTAAGTTGTTGTTTGTTATTACATGATCTATGATGTTCGATTCTGTGTTTCCCATTCTAGTGGCTACATTTAAATTATTTGGTAGAGAAAATGCATTCATTTCGATAATATTTTTATAGTCTATGATGGTTGGCGAACTTTGGGATATGTCCAAATTAATATCTCCAACTATAGTGCTATTTTTTTTTATTATTTTCTGTAATTTTATCAATTAGATTCAGGGAAAAAAGCACTCTGGCTTGAAGGTGGTCTATATATTGCACATATGGAACACTGTAAAGTATTTATAGATCTTAATCATGTTAATATCATTTAGTTCAATATTATCACAGTTTTCAAGAGTGTAGTTGAAATAGTCTATAATGAGTATGCATACCCCTCCCCCTCGTGTGTCTCTGCGGTGATGAAAAGCTGTGTATCCAGGCACATTAAAATATTTTGTTTCACTTTTATACAGGGCGTTTCCTAACCTCTCTGAAAAAATGAAGGAGGTGAATCCTCACCTTATTTTATGACGAAAATGTGGTACAGAAGTTTTTCGCATGTCATTTCTTTTTCGAAATACAGGGTGTTAAAAAAAAATTAGTAAAGCAATAATAATCATTTTAATAATTGACTTAAAAACTTTTAATAATGAACTCACATGAACAAAAGTCAAAAAATTGCTGAAAATGTCCTCCATGAGCCAGTAAACACCCATGTACACGACGTGCTAAATTGTCTCTTACGTGTTGGAAAATTCGGGACTGGCGCGAATCGTATTAAAACCATCAATAATACGCAGTCGAAGGTCTTCTTCAGTTTTAATAGGAGTAGGATAAACGAATTGTTTAAGATGACCCCAGAAATAAAAATCCAATGGATTCAGATCCGGCGAACGGGGTGGCCATGGGTGAGGTCCTCCTCTACCTATCCAACGAGCAGGATATTGTTAATCTAAATAGTTTCTAACACGTACTGCAAGGTGAGGGGGAGCGCCGTCATGCATGAACCACATTACGTGTCGAAAACAAAAATGTAGGTAGATACCCAACTCTGTTTTTAGGTGAATTCTTGGCAATATTTGGGCGTGGCCCCTAAAAAATTTTCGCCTCCGGCGGGCAAGTCAGTACAGGGCAATGTTCCTTCTTGCTGGAAAGCTGCGCGAGTCGGCATTCCCCAAAAAGGCAAGAAGCTGCCAAGCAACTACCTTCCAGTCACATTGCTTTTAGTTACCTATATCAAAAGTTATGGAGAAGGCTATCAACGAAAATTTATTAAAGTACCTGGACGGCTTCAAATTATTAGTGATCAGTAGTAGTATGGATTCCGTAAGTCTAGATCAACAGGAGACCTTCTCTCTTATAATGTTACTCACGTTTGAAACAACGCAATAGAACATTATGGGGAGTCCCGGGCGGTAGCACTGGACATTTCCAAGGCCTTTGATCGAGTATGGCATGATGGGCTCCCAACCAAAGTGAGAGCATGCGGAATGCCAATACAATTATGTTCATGGCTGTCAAGCTTTCACTGCTAGTGGCGATGGACGGATTTCTATCAGACAATGTCGGAGTTCCCCAAGGTTTTATATTGTCGAACTGAAGGCGTCGATCGAAATCATCCCCATTTAGTTCGTGGACAAGACAAATTTTGTAAGGATGATATTTTTCCTTATGAAGAATATTTTGTACAGAATTTATAACCAATATTTTGAATCCGACCCACTTGACGAGTGCTGGAATGGGGATCGCCTTGATACGACAGTAAAACATTTAATCTAGTTCACAAATCACAGATTTTGGGACGGCCACTTTTTAGTTTATTGCGCACAGATCTAGTTTCTGTAAATTTTAAAAATATCTTACTTACTGTAGACCTTGATATCGGCGTTTGCTCTCGATGAACATTATTAAAAAGTTCACATACTTCAAATGTAGATCTCTTTCTACCGCCATAGCCAGCCATCAAGAGGATTTCTATGCGCTCTCTTTCACTTAAGTGCATTCTACTTAAAACGTGTCGTTTTAACAATACAACGTAACTTTTTTTGGCAATAAGTACTGTCACTTAAAATAAAACGACAGTGGGGGAAAGTACAATAATGTGCTTGGTTACCAGGGTTACTACAATAAAGGTAATACGTTTCCGTATTTTCTTCCCTATTTATTAATTCCATGAAAATTGCCATCATTATTGTTTAGATTATGATATAAGGTATCGCCGGGTCGCCGGGTAACATTGACAGGGGGTAAACATTGACACATTTTCAAATATCCCGCCCAGCACTGGTACCTTATAAAAGAATGCATGTTTTGCGATGTTAAAATTTAATATATAGTGTCGTCTTGTGCAACAGTCAATTCCTAAATTTTTGCTGGACATTTAAACATTGCCTAAGTGTGGTTATAGTATTTACGCCTAGAAGAATCTTTGTTTATCTAAGCCATCCTGGTGTAATACAATATTTTTTGTAGAAGGTAGGTTGTTTTAAATTGCTTTTTTTTTTTGGTGAATTCTTGGGTTCTTGTAAAATTTACTGTTGAAAAACAGAGGTCGACTGACGTCTATCATTACATTGGAAAAATAAAAGAATTTGTTTCCAAGAATCAGGAAGTAACAGTGGCATTTTTGAGACGGAAAGAAAAGCATTTCGTTTATCCAAATGTTCCTGACGAGGCCACAGTTTTGCTCAAAGACATAGTCAGGATTTTGCCACAACCTACCATTCATCGAGGAATGCACATATTTACCACAAACTTTGCTTCTGGTAATGGCAAAGCTACGATTATTTTGTAGTTTTGATTTATGTTTTTTATTCTGTCATTTCTATTTTTAACAATATAACCCACATTTCTGTTCAAATAAAAAAAAAACAGTGTTTAATTAACTTATTTTATGTCAATGATACCACACCATTAGCAAATATAGTTTTATAAATCAGTTTATAAGGGGTGTCAATCTTACCAACATAGGAGGGTAACATTGACATTTGCATAGTTTTTAAAAATAATTTTTAAGATCCAAGGTTTCAAGCTAAACACGAAATTGCTACTCACTATGAGCTACCAACATAGTAACTTAATTACACCCAGGTTTTCAAATTTCTGATATTAATATTAATAAAGCAAAAAAAATAATTCTAAAGATATGTCAATTTTACCCGGCGTTACCTTATCGAAAACAGCTGAATATCGAAATAGGGTATGTTCCATGAAAAATATTCAGAATTTTAAGTAGAATTCAAAAATCGAATAAAATTTGGGGTATTTCATTTAAAAAATTAAACTAGACGTGTGCCCCGACTTCTTGAGCAATCCTGTATAATACTAAAAATTCTCAAAATTTGTAAAAATGATAAATAAAATCCACGGGTCCGAGCGTTCTACCGGAGTGAAGATGGCAGCCAAAGATAGCAGCCAAATTTTCCGGAAATACCCAAGCGTCAAAGTACCATCCACCATTGCATATACACTGCTCATTCTAACTCTATTTAAATTAAATAATAACTATGTTATCTATAATTACTTTTCGTAGATTGAATTCAATTACCACTTATATTTTAATATAATTTGAACATATTGTTTAGTGACATCCTCTTGCACTACCTTGGGTCGAGAGAAAATAATTTAAAAATATTATTTTTGCGATTTTCTTGAAAACTGTACATACTATCAAGTTCATATTTTGCAAAGAGGTGTAGGAATATGGAAGCAATTTTTTAAACCAGTGACGTCCTCTTGCACTACCTTGAGTCAAGAGAAAATAATTTAAAAATATTATTTTTGCGATTTTCTTGAAAACTGTACATACTATCAAGTTCATATTTTGCAAAGAGGTGTAGGAATATGGAAGAAATTTTTTAAACCAGTGACATGCTCTTGCACTACCTTGGGTCCAGAGAAAATAATTTAAAAATATTATTTTTGCGATTTTCTTGAAAACTGTACATACTATCAAGTTCATATTTTGCAAAGAGGTGTAGGAATATAGAAGCAATTTTTTAAACCAGTGACATCCTCTTGCACTACCTTGGGTCAAGAGAAAATAATTTAAAAATATTATTTTTGTGATTTTCTTGAAAACTGTACATACTATCAAGTTCATATTTTGCAAAGAGGTGTAGGAATATGGAAGCAATTTTTTAAACCAGTGACATCCTCTTGCACTACCTTGGGTCAAGAGAAAATAATTTAAAAATATTATTTTTGCGATTTTCTTGAAAACTGTACATACTATCAAGTTCATATTTTGCAAAGAGGTGTAAAAATATGAAAGCAATTTTTTAAACTAGTGCCATCCTCTTGCACTACCTTGGCTCAAGAGAAAATAATTTAAAAATATTATTTTTGTGATTTTCTTGAAAACTGTACATACTATCAAGTTCATATTTTGCAAAGAGGTGTAGGAATATAGAAGCAATTTTTTAAACCAGTGACATCCTCTTGCACTACCTTGGGTCGAGAGAAAATAATTTAAAAATATTATTTTTGCGATTTTCTTGAAAACTGTACATACTATCAAGTTCATATTTTGCAAAGAGGCGTAGGAATATTAGAGCAATTTTTTAAACTAGTGCCATCCTCTTGCACTACCTTGGCTCAAGAGAAAATAATTTAAAAATATTATTTTTGTGATTTTCTTGAAAACTGTACATACTATCAAGTTCATATTCTACAAAGAGGTGTAGGAATATAGAAGCAATTTTTTAAACCAGTGACATCCTCTTGCACTACCTTGGGTCGAGAGAAAATAATTTAAAAATATTATTTTTGCGATTTTCTTGAAAACTGTACATACTATCAAGTTCATATTTTGCAAAGAGGCGTAGGAATATTAGAGCAATTTTCTAAACTAGTGACATTCTCTTGCACTCCCTTGGGAGAAGAGAAAATAATTTAAATTTAATATTTTTTCGATTTTCTCTTCTCCCAAGGGAGTGCAAGAGGATGTCACTGATTTAGAAAATTGCTCTAATATTCCTACACCTCTTTGCAAAATATGAACTTGATAGTATGTACAGTTTTCAAGAAAATTGCAAAAATAATATTTTTAAATTATTTTCTCTGAAACCAAGGTAGTGCAAGAGGATGTCACTGGTTTAAAAAATTGCTTTCATATTCCTAGACCTCTTTGCAAAATATGAACTTGATAGTATGTACAGTTTTCAAGAAAATCGCAAAAATAATATTTTTAAATTATTTTCTCTGAAACCAAGGTAGTGCAAGAGGATGTCACTGGTTTAAAAAATTGCTTTCATATTCCTAGACCTCTTTGCAAAATATGAACTTGATAGTATGTACAGTTTTCAAGAAAATCGCAAAAATAATATTTTTAAATTATTTTCTCTCGACCCAAGGTAGTGCAAGAGGATGTCACTGGTTTAAAAAATTGCTTTCATATTCCTAGACCTCTTTGCAAAATATGAACTTGGTAGTATGTACAGTTTTCAAGAAAATCGCAAAAATAATATTTTTAAATTATTTTCTCTGAAACCAAGGTAGTGCAAGAGGATGTCACTGGTTTAAAAAATTGCTTTCATATTCCTAGACCTCTTTGCAAAATATGAACTTGATAGTATGTACAGTTTTCAAGAAAATCGCAAAAATAATATTTTTAAATTATTTTCTCTCGACCCAAGATAGTGCAAGAGGATGTCACTGGTTTAAAAAATTGCTTTCATATTCCTAGACCTCTTTGCAAAATATGAACTTGGTAGTATGAACATTTTTCAAGAAAATCGCAAAAATAATATTTTTAAATTATTTTCTCTGAAACCAAGGTAGTGCAAGAGGATGTCACTGGTTTAAAAAATTGCTTTCATATTCCTACACCTCTTTGCAAAATATGAACTTGATAGTATGTACAGTTTTCAAGAAAATCGCAAAAATAATATTTTTAAATTATTTTCTCTGAAACCAAGGTAGTGCAAGAGGATGTCACTGGTTTAAAAAATTGCTTTCATATTCCTAGACCTCTTTGCAAAATATGAACTTGATAGTATGTACAGTTTTCAAGAAAATCGCAAAAATAATATTTTTAAATTATTTTCTCTGAAACCAAGGTAGTGCAAGAGGATGTCACTGGTTTAAAAAATTGCTTTCATATTCCTACACCTCTTTGCAAAATATGAACTTGATAGTATGTACAGTTTTCAAGAAAATCGCAAAAATAATATTTTTAAATTATTTTCTCTTGACCCAAGATAGTGCAAGAGGATGTAACTGGTTTAAAAAATTGCTTTCATATTCCTACACCTCTTTGCAAAATATGAACTTGATAGTATGTACAGTTTTTAAGAAAATCGCAAAAATAATATTTTTAAATTATTTTCTCTTGACCCAAGGTAGTGCAAGAGGACGTCACTGGTTTAAAAAATTCCTTGTATATTCCTACACCTCTTTGCAAAATATGAACTTGATAGTATGTACAGTTCTCAAGAAAATCGCAAAAATAATATTTTTAAATATTTTCTCTTGATCCAAGGTAGTGCAAGAGGATGTCACTAAACAATATGTTTAAATTATATTAAAAATATAAGTGGTAATTGAATTCAATCTACGAAAAGTAATTATAGATAACATAGTTATTATTTTATTTAAATAGAATTAGAATGAGCAGTGTATATGCAATGGTGGATAGTACTTTGACGCTCGGGTATTTCCGGAAAATTTGGCTGCTATCTTTGGCTGCCATCTTCACTCCGGTGAGCGTTCTTCGTAAATATACATGGTTATGAAAATATTGAGGGTGTTCCATTCTTTTTGCCCACACTGTATACAGGGTGTTCTGTTTAAAATATCAAGTTGCTACTACTTTTTGGTAGAAGCCGCAATGCCGGCATTATTGAAAATATTTTAGCTGGGTCCGTTTATGCGAAAAACAAATTTTTGGAGCATTCCATTGACTGGTTCATCATAAGCGTCTAATGTTTGATCCATCGTAAATTATCAGCCTTAAGATACTTCTAATATCTGGTTTAGTTTATAAATAAGAGTAGCGACGAGTGTTAGGGATAGACGGTATCTTTTGGAACCCACTGTTATACCTAAGTATAAAATTCATTAAATAGATGATAAACAAAACTCCATTGATGTTTAAACATAATTTTAATAATACATACATGTAAATAAAATTGCTCTGGGATTATTGATATTACAACCGTAATATATCTAACATGTTCCCACAAAATAGATAAGAAATTCGAGCTTTCAGTAAAATGGCATATTAAAGCATAAAAAGCAAACGAAACAAACAGTACTATCAAAAACACTTCGTGGTAAACAGCTGACAGATCGCGGTTAAATACCGAGAACAGTACTACCTTTCGTTTCATTCGTCGATACTAACACAGAAAATTAAAATAAGTTGATCGGCTAATATTGACTGTGAATCGTCTCAATGGAGATTTAACTTGTTGGTACATATTTATGGCCTTCGCAATGTTTATGGTGCATATCGATCAGTAGTTTTATATGGTTTATTGTTTTTTTTTTGTTGTTGTGTATTTTAAGTGTTTTTGAAACGGGTCTACTAAATGTGAACGCATTTGGATACATGCACCGCACAAAGAAGTGGCCAACGCGCGCTTATACGATAAAAAACAAAAGTTTTACTACACAATAGAATCGGGATCAGCTGTTCTTTACCGTTTCGAGACCGCATTGGTTGTACTGGCGCACACGTGTGATGTGGTACTGGTGTTTTTGTTCTATTTGTTTTTGAGTTCGTTGATTTTTACCCCGATGAACAATAGCAAGAAAAATGAGCAGTGACACAAAAATTATAAGAAACGGTGCCGAGGAACCGCTCTTGGCCAAACTAGCAAAAGGAGGTAATTTAAAAAAGGAAGATGATGGTACGCAAATTCACAATCAAGGCAGAGAACTAAAACCTGCAGAAATTATAAGAAATAAAAGTAAGTTTTAGATGAATATTCATTTTGTCATTTTAATGCTATGGTGGTACCAAAGTACTTGCTGCTTATTTTAGGGGGCGATTCTCCTAGTCATTACAATAAAAAAGTTGTTATTTTTGTGACCAGAACCGCCTGGTGAAATATCACAATACCTTTAAAAAATTATCGCCAATAGTCACAATGTTTAAATATTATTTAGTTGCGTTAACAATTTATTATATTTTTACGCGCGTGCAAATTATTATATTACAAAAAGTAAACATAAAATACCAGTTAGAGCCAGCGAAACTGCACATATGACAGTATGAAATGACATAAACTGTTTTTTTTACGAGGTTCAATACCTGTATGTTTACGGAACACATTCCAACTAATTGGGTACCGATTAATACAAAGTACATGTGATATTAGTCAGTACATCCATTGGCAAGTTGAACGTTCAGGTAAACGCTAAAATCTTGCAGAATGTAATAGACATATTTATAATTTACTGGGTGTAGGTATCCTATTTGCTTCGAAAATTGCTAATTTGCAAGCAGTGGTGGAGATATGAAAGTTGAGCCCCTCATGGTCTGTACATTGTACCGGGTGTTCCACCTAAGGATGTGATCGGCTATATCTCAGAAAGTAATAACACTAGGACTTTGGGAAAAAATATATATCGATAAAAGCGGCCAAGAGAAATTGCTGGAAATTATTTTCAAGTTCGAAAAATGACCGCTTTCAAAAAAGAAATGCCGATTTTCTCTTGATTTTTCTTAATAAAAATATGTTAAAAATATAAGCATTGTATTCTTCATAAAATTATGCAACTTTATGTTAGGAATCGTTTTTTTTTCTATTTTTAATAATAAAGTGGTGGGAGAAGGTCAAACTTTTTTTCTTTCAAACGCTGATATCTCTGCTTTGGATAAACCGATTTTATTAAACTTGGTCTTGAAAAAAAACCCTTTATTTCCTCTACACGTAGATCTATTAACTATACCATATTGATTCTGATAGTGGCCACTAGATGGCGTTTTTCCGTAATTCCTCAATGAATAAGGATTTTCTCAAAAAAATCAAATGTTATGATATGACTTCTTCATCATATTTTATTTTAGGCTTATAAAGGCTATTAAATAGTGGAATAAAAAATCCAGGTCCTTATTTAAAATAAAAAAGTTGATGATGGTCGCTCGAATCCGAAACGTCGGGTTAAAAAACTAACCCCATCAGCTTGTAGAGGAGGAAAAGTTACTATAAGGAACTGAAAACCGCAACGTGATATCTTTTGTTAAACTAGAGAAATTAGGGATAATTAATGTTTTAAAAAATGGCCTATTTTTCCATATTACTTATTATTATTATTAATAAAAAATTATTAGTAATAAAAAAATAAATACCATTTATTTGCATACCACTATGCCCATATCAGAGTTTGATAAAATTGCATTTATCTCCTAAACAAAACCGAAATAAAAAAATTATCAAAAGGCACTTAGCCATTAAACTGCCTACACAACAATGTTATTAAAAGAGAAAACGGCAGTGCCGTACATATTTTTTGTTCCGCTTAAAAATTGTAACATTTACAGATATATCGCCCTAACATAAAATTTCAGCCATCAAGTAGATCCCTCTTTAATCCCCCCCCCCCCCCCCAAATTAGGTTATACCTGTAGTCAAAGTTCTTGCGCACTTTACGATGGCTGTAGCTTGGTGGGGGCGCATTTTAAAGCACATGTTTATAAAAAAACTGTTTTATTTTGACCTCAAAAATACACCCTTAAAATCTTTGTACTGGATTTGGAAACACCCTGTATAAAAAGAACAAACAATCTGAAAGCCCCAGAAATTGTTTTGTGTTATTATTCAATTGTGTATAAGAAAGGTATAAACATAAGGTTTGCATAGTGATAAAATCATAATAAGTTTCATTGTCTTTTATTTTACAGTGTCTTTTTCCTGTTTATTTTTCAACAACAAACTATATAAATAATTAGGTAATTTACATTGAGCGGCTTACATTTTGAACGGTAAAAAAATAAAAACCGACACTTCTGTTTAAAACCCTATATAATGACTCAAATATTAACGGTGGTGAATTCTACGAAAACCTATACATAATATACAGGGTGTCCGGAAAAAACGTGTACAACGTTTGACGACAGACTCCTGACGTCAAAATAGGTCGATCTAAGCCCTTAGTTATATCCAAAATTGTCTTGTTTAGCCGGTAAAGGGCGTCAAAAATTATGTTATGACAACCCAGATATTTTTGTCGAGTGACTGGATGTATTTGGAAGCTATTTTACCTCTTCAATATTTTTCGTTGGATGAGCTGTTTTGCCAGAAAAAAAATATTTACAATTACCTGCATACATCAATTATTAACATTAGTAATAAAATTAAAATCAAATTACCTGTAACAATAACTTTTTTAGTGACCTTGTTGCTATGACATTTAATAAATTGACAATTATTGACAAATTGTCACCAGTCGATGAAATTGACTAGAGTATACGATCAATATTCTTTAATTACAAGTTCATTTTACCATTAAACATGGAAAATTATACGAACTCTGAGAAGGTTGACATGCTCCTGGTATACGGGGTTTGGTAAGGAAATGAGCGTCAGATTGTTAGGGTTTACATGAAGAGATTTCCTAACCGTCGAATACCAAACCACCAATCATTTGCCAATATCGAGCGTCATCTTCGGGAAACGGGCAGCTTTGAGAAAAAATTTGATGGCAGGGGTCGTATGCGAACAACTCGAACTGTGGAAACAGAAGAGAACATTCTGGAAAGAGTTGAAGAAGAACCAAGTACCAGTACCCGTCGCTTAGAACGTAAGTTACATGTTCCTAAAACGATTGTCAATGAGGTTTTAAAAGAACAGTTGTTACATCCATATCACGTGCAAAAAGTCCAGGAACTTTTACCGACTGATCCCCCCATGCGGCTTACATTTTGTCAATTTATTAGAAACAAAAGAAGCCGTGATACAAATTTTTGTAGAAAAATATTGTTTACTGACGAGGCGTGCTTTACAAGATCTGGAGTAACCAATCTGCACAACAAACATATTTATTCCGATGAAAGTCCACATGCCATTAAAGTTGCACATCATCAGCATCGATTTAAATTAAATATTTGGGCAGGTATTATTGATCGCTACCTTATTGGTCCTATTGTTATTCCAGACAGGTTAGATGGAAATATTTATTTAAATTTTTTGCAAGACACATTACCAATTCTTCTGGAAAATTTGCCCTTTTTATTTCGAATGTGGTATATGCTTGATGGTGCCCCGTCCCATTTTTCCGTTGCCGTTCGGCAATACTTACACCATCAATATCCCAACCGATGGATTGGAAGGGGCAATGATGCACCAGTAAAATGGCCACCACGTTCTCCGGAGCAAAATATGTGTGACTTCTTTTTGTGGGGCGCTATTAAAACAGAAGTTTACAAGACTCCGGTAAACACACACCATGATTTATTGACGCGGATTTTAAATGCAGGCAACCATCTTAATAACCCCGATACATTAAATAGGGTCATATCAACATATTATATCACTTTTATAACACTTCCACTTATTTACAGCCGGTGACTATACTACTAGAAAACGTCATTTTATAGTATTAGTATACATACTAAAAATCATTAAAATCGATTAGCAGGTTTTCACGTTATTTAGGAAAAACCAATATTTTTACAAATTTTTGACGCACTTTACTGGCTAAACGAGACAATTTTGGATATAACTAAGTCGGCTTAGATCGACCTATTTTGACGTCAGGAGTCTGTCGTGAAACGTTGTACACGTATTTTCCGGACACCCTGTATATTTGATTTGCATTCCCTTTATCAAGTGTCATTAACAGTTTCCAAGATACTTCACTTGGAAAACGGGCGAATTTAACATTTTCAAAGCAACACCATACCATATGCTAGATCAAAGTTATTACCACTCATTGTATTTAATTGGATATGTATTCAACGAAGTAATTAAAATATTCCCATAACAACTTTAAATTTTTACCAGTTAAAAATGTTTGAATTTGGACCTTTAAATTAAATTATAATATAAACAAAAAGCTCACTTCAGATAGCATTTAAAAGTTTCAGATGTAGGCATTTTAAGGAGGTGTAATAAAACCGAGGTCATACAGATGGGTGTAATGTGACATAATTTGTCAAACGCGAATTCGCAGTACATGACACCAGTCTGGACGGGGCTTAAAGTATTATAAAATTTGGATTTTATCTGCCTGCAGCAACTTTTTTCTTTTGACCTTTTGAGAAACATAGCGATTGTATATGGTGATACTTTACTTTATTTACTGATTTAAAACTTCAAGCAATTCTAGGTAAATTCGTTTTACTTTATGTTGTAATGTTAAAGACTACAATTATTTACAGTCCTTCACCTTGACCTCTCTAATCGCGATTGCTTTTCTTAACGAAACTAGTTTGTATAATTTATTTTTGAATTTTACCTAATGTAGGCAAAGTTTGTGACGATGAAAGACGGAGCAAAAAAAAGCATGGTTATCCGTTTGGACTAATTTGTTGCAAAAACTGTAAAGATATTTTTATGAAAAGTAGTTTAAATTACTCAAAAAACCAATAACGCCACCATACACAAAAAAAGACAATAGAGAAAGCTGTGACAAATATCGTGGAATCCCAACACCGTAAGCAGAATTTATGGGCAATATTTAAAAAATAAAAATTGAGTTAAAGATGACGGAATAATTGATTGATTGATAATGCTGGTATTTACTGTAGTTGTAAAAAAAATAAACCCTATAAATAGTGGTGTAAATTGTACAGGGAGTACAACGTGAAAAAAACTAATAACTATTTGTATCCTGTAGTACAGGGCGAAAAAGTAAAAAAAAAAACTGATGAAAGCTGTGCCGTAGTTGGGGAGTGTACGAGTTGAACTATTTTTCCCGACTGTCCAGGTGGATTTCTGTATGTAATGTACCATAAAAATAAATATCCCCTGTCAAAGGCTATTCGTTTTAAAATTATTTAATGATCCTTTTATTATAGTTGAAGCAAAATGTTATAATAATATTATGTTTTACAACAGGGACGTTTCACAATGCCCTGAAACTAGCGCGAGAAAGAATAATGAGAGAAATTGAATTTTGAACAGTGCCCCTAATCGATCGATCTTTATTTTCACCCCCCGTCCAACACGCAAATGATGTTTTTAAAAAATGTATGTGTGCGTTTTTCACTTTTCATTACATATACAGTATGTCCACAGATAGAGGTCACAAGAAGACAAATGGACCAAAAATTTCATTGCTCGAAAAAAAATCATGTTAAGTAAGCTTTCTCAATAACACTTAAAAAAAAATGTCCTTGTTCATGAAAACAGGATCACACCGTATATTATGGTAATTATCTGGCTTGTATTGTTCCGATTTGCCTAATTAAACTCTCCATCACATCTGGCAGTTGTTTTGCACAACAAAACAGGCGTTTTTCTAGAGAACTGTTATTTTCTACATCATTTACGACTGGATTAACGATTTTCTTAATTACTTTAATAGAGAATCAAGGTTCGTTGAACAATCGACACGCGCCTCTTTTAAATCGACAATATCCCACAGATGCAGGAATCTAATCTGAGGGCGACATTAGTTTTGGCTGTCAGTTCGTGTATGGTCTATCTAAAGTTCATTGATACATCAAAAAATGAAAATCGGATATTTTGGAAGGAAGTCGAATTCTAAGGGGTGTTTTGTCGTTACTGTTTCTGTTTTAGTTAAACTGGGTTCATTTTTTATATATACAGGGTGTTTCGTTTTCCCCGTCCAGGCATCAACTTTCTTACTTTAAATGGAACACCCTGTATATTGATAGGTATTTAGATTCCCTTTAAAATTTTATGTGAGTTTTGTATAACCTTTAATTTTCTTATCGTTTAGCCAATATTTATTTGTTAATAATTTAATGGATATTATTTATTCGAACAAAAATATTACAATTACAACTACAAATATTTACATAAATTGTTGAAAATGACCTCCATTATTTTCAATGCAACGATGGGTTGCTCTCAAGAAATAATTATTTACATTTACGAATACTTCAGGTGTTTCTCGTAAATCGTTTACCACTCTTCTAACATTAAGTATAATCATTTAAATCACTGCATGGAGTTTCATGTACCTCGTTTTTAATGTGACCCCAAAAAAAGTAGTCCATTGGGGTAATATCAGGACTGTTTGGAGACCACAGGATTGTGCCATTCTTTCAAATCCATTCGATATAATTTTGGTTCAAATAATCGCTAACTTCCCGAATATTGTGCGCACGAAACAACCTGTATATATAAAAAATGAACAGATAAAAATTTTACGTCAATGCAAAAAATTTATGCATTTAACTTTTTTCTATAACTCTTAAAGCAACGTTATAATATCAAACGATCACACGGTACTTGCACTACACAAAATTATTTTGAACCTACGGTAGGTAAAACCCTCCCCAACAAGTTAACAAGATGCTTAAGTTAGAAGAAGAAAATTAGATTAGTTTTTATACCACTCCATTTGTAAAAAACAAATTTAATGCATCCATTTACGTAAACAATCATTATTGAAAGGGAATAAATTTCATGAACCAAGTTTTTTACAACTGCCAAAGTCGCATGTCGACTTACGTTCCTTTTCCCTTGCATTTCCGTCTACGAACAATCGCATGCCATTTTTCTAACTACAAATAATAAAACAGTACAAGTTTTTCACGGAATGAAAAAAATATACAGGGGATCAGCTTCCCTTTCTAAAATACATATATTATCATTGTTGTTTCCAATCTTGGTTAAGGGAAACCAACTGATACTGGGTTGTCGTTCTAATAGCAGCGTTGTAATAATTATATTATCAGTGTCATCGTAAACATGTTGAAATGTTTATTACTGGATAGCATTTTGTTAATGGGTTGTTCCCATATAAATAAATATTTAAATGTTTTATGAAATATAAGATTAAGTAGTAATAACAAAATCTAAATAACATGATTCCGTCTTGCAATTTTAGGAAAGAACTGTAGTAATCGTATAAATTTAGACACGTTTTATTGCCATCCATTTACTATTGACTCTTGTACAGACAGCTTAGTTTAGCAATTCTCAGGTTCCCATGTGAAAATAAGTTGAACAGTATGCCTCATGATAATGTATCGCGATTATTACCCCGTGTGAACCCTATCCTATGATGAGGAAATGATTGAGATCATGGGCGTCGGAAGACGGTTTTTTAGGGGGTACAAAGAAACGAAAACAAATTGTAAATAAAAAACCCTTTACAATAACAATCTCCGTTGTGTGGGTAAATAGATTAATATTAATTACAGAGGGGCAGAGACTCTGATTGGGTACCCGTATACCCTGTCGAATTTGTTAAAATTAATTACTTTTTTAAAGGTACTTTTTCAAGCAGAACAACAAAAATAATTAAAATATATATCAGCAATTAATTTTAATCGTCAAACTATATAAAAAAAAAAACAATTTATGTCAATGCTGCTTTGCATAAAAAAAAAGATTATCTTAGATGTTTGGGGATAGTTTTGGTTTGGTTTCAGTGCAATCGCGTTGCTTTTTGCCAGTAGTGTGCAATTTGTTTTCTGCATATTTTACGCAATCCTTTTTGGAGGAAATATGTGGTAAGCCATTTTTGTTAGAACCACCCATTTTAGAGTGGGAATTATAAAAATATTTAAAATTCTAGCACTAGTTCCTAATGACGATCTAGCTAGCTCAATTTACCGCTGCCCAAAAATTGATAGTTTCCAAAATATTTGTTAGCTTCATCAGTACGCAATAAAACATTAATTGAATTATCTCAGAAATGCATTGGAATAAGAATTAATTATTATAAATTTAATACACCCAGGTACAAAAAAGTTTTGAAGCTTTAGTTGTGTGCGAGGTGCTGCTTGTGGCGCCCTCTCCAAGATACATCAAATCTGAATTTCTCATTCCCGAAAAATCATTTTTTTTCCCTTATTATTAGAATAGATATTTGGAAAAAAGCTGAACCAAATAATGACGTTAAACTTTGCGTATTTCGGAAACGACCGTTGATTTAAAATACAAGACCTTTTAGGGATACCCTATATATATTTACGCAAATCCTCCAAAAATTTAATGAAATCGAACAGCAAAATTATTTATTATGCATTGCATTACATTATTTGCATAATACATTTTCTGGCTTCTATATTGCAATAAAGTAATCACGGTCTCAAATGTATTTTGTAATATTTATTTATTCACCTTGATCTTATTTAGGTGCCCTCTGGATTTGAAATGTGCAAAGTGCTACATGTTATACAGGGTGTTCCCTGATTACTGCACACATAAACACAATGTGATAATTTTTTTGCTTTTTGCTAATGTGATATACGTAGAAATGTATCCTTTAATATTTAACCAGTTATCAATAATGTACACATGAAATAATGTGTTAAATATGTGAATTAATAAATTGACACACTTCAAAACAGGACAGGTCTTATTTTTTGATGCCCCAATTATTTTGTCACATGCTAAAAATTGTGAAATCTGCAGCTCTATAAATAAAAGAATGCAGTTTTTATGGTGTACAAAAAAAAACTGTACAGATGACATTTACAAGAATTCACAAATTAAAGGTCTAAAAAAATGTCCCCACCATCACTACATTCGAAGGATTCGTCTGTGGACTCAACTGAAATAGTATAAGTGGTTCTACAGTTTCTTCCATTATGTTGTGTAAGTCACATTTTCCTCTTTAATTACATGTTTTATAACTTCTTGCCAATTTTCTCTTGTGACAATCGTTATTGAATTTTTCAATAACTCACGTATGTACATCTTTGCTACATAGCCTTTCATTTGGGCCCATATCAACTCAATGGGATTTAATTCACAATGGTAGGGCGGCAGACGAAGTAAAATAATTATCACGCTTTTTGGCCATTATGTCGATTACACATTTTTTAAAACTAAACTAAGTAAGTTGGAAATATTCTACTATGAAATAAGGTGCCTGTGTAATTTAAGACCAGGTACCTGTTATTGTCATCGTTTATTGCGATTTTACGACTAATGACCCTTCGCTGGGCCGTCAACCATTAAGAAATAGAGTATAACACCATAAAACAAAATAGCCAGAAAACAAATGTGGGTGCTCTGTGTTTTTTTCTACGAGCGTTAACATATTCTAAGCCTCGGGGAACAATTTTTTAAAACCGGTCCTGCTTTACAATCATTATTTTGAGTTAGAACAAAATCATGGTCTTTGATTTTAGCACGCGTTCACAGAATCAGTGTTAATTTTGAATATTTCGTGTAGAACATCGGTTACGCAATGCAGGGTGGAAACAGGTATGTCACGTAGGTACTATACAGTAGAAATATATCATTCTTCTAGTCGGATCAGGAATTTTATGGACCTCAAAATAATGGGTCACAAAACAGGGGTAGCTGGGGGGTTAAAATCCACTTTAAAACCTTTAATTACCACCAAACTGATCTAAGTGTAATCCTAACCTGAGGATGAACAAGACTAAAATTCAAAATATAATGGTACAGAGCGTCACCGGTTTACGTCTTACGTCACGGATTTATCGATCTCAGGAACATTTTAAAGTCAAAGTGAGATAGTACCAATCTAGTTGAATTTTAGTCTACTAGTTAGGTAAACCACAATCTTAAAACTAGAATTAATGACAATTTTGCCGAACTGTGACAAGTCACAACATTTTTGAAAAAGTTGATCGATCAGACAGATGGTTTAAACCTCAAAATAATCTACATATTGAGAAATTCGCCCTAAGGGTGGCTTTATTTTAAAAGAAACTGTTGGAGATTATGGGCCATTGGAAGCTGATGTAGTTTTGTCTTTTTAACTTATTTCGTGCACACAAAGTAGTACAAGCAATTTCCTTAAAATTGTTTAAAACAGTTAGGAACAGAAAATGCCGCGAGATTTGTAACCATATTTAAACAGCTTAATTCAAATCAAGAGTAGAGTTCAGTAAAATGACTAGGAGAAGTTTTAACAGATGTTATGTGATTTTCAGTAAAGCTTGACAAAAAAAAAACTTAAGAAAAACACTGTTTTAAACATGTTTTAAACAGTTTTAAACAAATCTGGTTAAAACACTAGTAATTATTTTAAACATTTTGTTTTAAACATAACAACCCTGCCAAATTATAATAGATACAGTCCTGTGTTGCGGCCGTAGTGGTATTGGAACCAGATTTTATTCAAAAACACCCCTATCTTATCCCTTAACTGATGTAGAGGCCCATAAGATTTTATAATAGAGGCCTTGTTAAGAACGAGCTCAAATATTTTAAATCGCCCAGACAGATAGTCCTAACAAATTAACTTTTAAGACCTTTTTGGGTTTGGAGCTTGACACTAGTGAAATTGATAGTTAGTTGTTGACAAAAATTTTTATCTTCGTTCAACTTTCAAATTTTGCGCATGGCCATGATGAAATCGATCTGTTTACGGTGTAAAATATATGACAGCGAAATTTAACCTTTAGAGGGCAAATTAAGCCCTGCTTTTTGTTTTAATCTTTTTTAGTTTCGAGCTTTTAATTATTTACATACAAATTAAGTTTTATGTTTTGGTGGTTGGCTGGTAAAAACTGAAGTTTTAAATAATGACTTATTTAGTCCCAATAATAAAAACACTGGTTTGGTTTCTGGTTAAAACCTGCTAATATAATATATAAAAATAAATACGAAAATCGCTTTTTGTGACGTCCAGGATTTTTACCGAAAAAAAAATAGGAACAACGCCTTCAAAAGACTTATGAGGTAAGTAATGAAAACTCGAGCTTTTATTTGTATAGTGTCAAATTCGAGACACTTTTTCAATTCAGTGTTTTTCTTTTTAATCTATCGGGTGTCAACGAAATCTGTACACAGATAACACCACAGCGTTATGTTAAAAGATAACATAATGTTATTCATATTTGGGTTTGTTTAAGCGGGGTCTTAATTTTTACTTAAGTAGCAAGTAAACTTCCGGGTTTTCTAAATAACAACCTGCACTTTTTATTGCACAATTCTTCTCAGTGACACATTTGATTTAAAAATGGCGGCGTAAGAGTCACTTTTCCAAAAAACAAAATGGCGACTATTAAACAACGTAGGTATACAATTGACATCGGAAAAATAGTGACAAAATCTCTTACATTGGTCCCTGTCATGTTATGACATTTGTTGTTTTATAAACACCATTTGGTTTTTTGTAAAATGGCCCTTACGCCGCCATTTTGAAAGAAAATGTCAACTTGATGAATATAGTTAAAAAGGTAATTTTGGGAAGAAGTCGACTGCGCAATAAAAATACAGGTATTCATTTGGAGAAACCGGAAGTGACGTTTATTTTATCTTTTAACACACCACTGTGGTGCCATGTACAATGATTTCGTTAGTACTCGGTGTGTCCACATAATAAAAACATACAGAAAAATAAAATTTAAATATGTATGACTCGGATAACTGTCAATAACGTACCGTTTCCATGACAACAACCTAAAAACGCCTACTTGTTAATTTTTCCCTGTGGTTAAAAAAACAGTTAATTTTAAAGTTAGCGTCTAGAGTTAACTGGTGTGTTTGATCATATGGCTAATTGGACGTTTGTTTTTAAATTTAAATGATTAAAGTGTTACAAGATACCAAAGACCTATTCAAATTTAGAATATGTAAATATGGTGTTTATCTATGGTTTCTGTAATGGAAGTGTTACAGCTGCTGTTGAAGAATATCGTCAATGGTTTCCACATCAGAGGCATCCTACTTGACAAGGTTTAGAAGAAGTAGAAAATATTCTGGATTTAGTAGAAGAAGATGCAACGACCCGCTCACGAAGAATTGGTAATCAATTCGACATTCCACAAAAAAGAATAAGAAACACCCTCCACGAGCAAGGCTAGATATACATGTACCTAAAACCGGAAGATTATGCTAAACGTATGAAATTTTGTCGGTGGATAAATAATAATCATCGTGTTGTATCGCGTATACTTAACAGTAACAGTCAAAAGTAATTTTCAACATAAGTTTTCGGTAGACGTGTGGTATGGTATGCTCGATAGTTACTACTTCAACTTTTTAGAAAATTAATTACAAGAACTATTAGAGGATGTTTCTGTAAACATGATGAAACTCGTCAGGTCAAGCAACCTTTGGACAAAAGATTTCCAGGGCGTTGTATTGGTCGTGGTAGTCCTATTACTTGGCCTCCAAGATCTCCAGACCTCACCGCACTAGACTACTGTTTATGAGGCTGGTGAAAGTGGGCACTCGGGATGCACTAATTTGACGTATTAG
Source organism: Polydrusus tereticollis (assembly GCA_963920685.1). Taxonomy (NCBI): domain Eukaryota; kingdom Metazoa; phylum Arthropoda; class Insecta; order Coleoptera; family Curculionidae; genus Polydrusus; species Polydrusus tereticollis. The sequence goes on from OY987335.1 coordinate 7,681,901, forward strand.
AAATACTGCAGCCAATATTAAAGAAGAAAGACATGAAGCCATTAGGAGAGCAGCAGGCGCACCTCGCGTAGACGAAGCAGAAAATGTTTAGAGGACAATGGCGGTATTTTTGAATATTTATTAAAAGAACGCCATGATTAAGAAAATGTTAATGTATAAAATTTTGTTTATTTGTTATTACGCTATAACTTAAAATCATCAGGTACCTAATTAAAAAAAAATGATACTGTTGGAAATATATTTTTATTTTACCGGGAAGTTGGGACGCAGGCGTTCTTCAAACTTAATGCCGCCGTGGAAGAGTCCTGCGTCGTGTGGCCCGACGCACCGGTTGTTTAATCTGCATATCGACTTAATAATATTGATTTAAACTCTGTCATAGATAAATTTACAACAATAAAAAGTAGAAGAATTATTTTGTAAAAGTATTAGTTGTTTGTTTTTATTCTTTGTTGCAGAATCAATTTAATATCGTCTAGTGACACTTGTTCGTATTTTTCGTTTCTATTTAGAATCTAATATTTTTTTCCCTTGGAATCATAGTTGTTTAAAAATAACTTGAGGCCGCATTGTGTGATAAACGCAGAGCGCCATAAATTACTTTTTTTCTACAGTGCAGGCACAGCACTTTAAAAAATGCATGAACTTTTTTAATAAAACTTACTGCATTAGTATTATTTATATAATTACAATTATTATAACATTACCCGCCATATAACAGATAAAAAACAAGATTTATAATTTAATTGCTGTCAAAGGTGAGCCTGATAAAGTGTTGTTCCCAATAAAAATTTGGATTCGTTGTATGGTCTAACTGAATGAATATAAAGTAACCTTCACATTAATAGAATCGATATGGGTTCAACAAAATGCTCATGCAGACACATTAGCTGTATATCGGATGCGCTTATTAAGTTTAACTTGAGAATTATCTTGGGTTTAAAGGATATTAGGGTAAATGCCATACCCTGAGATGGGACTAAAGTAATTTCCGGTAGGTATACTATCACTAAACTCGATTGATACGCCAAAACATGGTCAGCAAAGCAAAACACTTTTTACGTTTGATATTAAATAAGTTTTGCTGTTTCAGTTGACTTTAGATAAAAGTACACATTTATCATCAATTGGTTCATAGACATGTTGACGTAAATGGTGAAACGAAAAATATCTTTAGCATATTTTTAAATTTTTAATGTTGAAGTTGACTTTGCAATCTTATTTAAATACCTTGAACAAACAATTTCATCTGATAAGTAAAACCCATAAATTGCTAAACATGTCTGTGCCATAAATTACACCTATCTATAATGAAAAAAAATATTAACACTCCTACAACAAAGTCTTAAGATTTAATTATAGGTACAGTGAAAAATTGGGATACCGGGTGACAATGAAATCATTATCATTCAATGTAGGGATTCTAGTAGTAAAGATGGTTGCTTAAGAAGATGTAAAAGATGAGCGCCGATTATCTGATTTATATGTTGAAATTAAAATCGCACTTAAATAATATACTAGCAACCCAAATTAATAAAATATGTTAATTGTATTGCTCTTGAAAAAGGCATAATAAGCCGAAACATGTAGAGTGATTTATTCTCTAAATAAATTGAAACATTAAAAAGCAAAATTTTTTATCTTATTTAAGGTAACGCCGGGTAAAATTGACATATCTTTAGAATTATTTTTTTTTGCTTTATTAATATTAATATCAGAAATTTGAAAACCTGGGTGTAATTAAGTTACTATGTTGGTAGGTCATAGTGAGTAGCAATTTCGTGTTTAGCTTGAAACCTTGGATCTTAAAAATTATTTTTAAAAACTATGCAATTGTCAATGTTACCCTCCTATGTTGGTAAGATTGACACCCCTTATAAACTGCTTTATAAAACTATATTTGCTAATGGTGTGGTATCATTGACATAAAATAAGTTAATTAAACACTGTTTTTTTTTTATTTGAACAGAAATGTGGGTTATATTGTTAAAAATAGAAATGACAGAATAAAAAACATAAATCAAAACTACAAAATAATCGTAGCTTTGCCATTACCAGAAGCAAAGTTTGTGGTAAATATGTGCATTCCTCGACGAATGGTAGGTTGTGGCAAAATCCTCACTATGACTTTGAGCAAAACTGTGGCCTCGTCAGGAACATTCGGATAAACGAAATGCTTTTCTTTCCGTCTCAAAAATGCCACTGTTACTTCCTGATTCTTGGAAACAAATTCTTTTATTTTTCCAATGTAATGATAGACGTCAGTCGACCTCTGTTTTTCAACAGTAAATTTTACAAGAACCCAAGAATTCACCAAAAAAAAAAGCAATTTAAAATAACCTACCTTCTACAAAAAATATTGTATTACACCAGGATGGCTTAGATAAACAAAGATTCTTCTCGGCGTAAATACTATAACCACACTTAGGCAATGTTTAAATGTCCAGCAAAAATTTAGGAATTGACTGTTGCACAATTTCTGTATTCTCACAAGAGGACGACACTATATATTAAATTGTAACATCGCAAAACATGCATTCTTTTATAACGTACCAGTGCTGGGCGGGATATTTGAAAATGTGTCAATGTTTACCCCCTGTCAATGTTACCCGGCGTTACCTTAAAAGTTATTAATAAAATATGTTTAAAAATAACGCTATGGTGCTATTTTTCCTATCTCAAGAAATAAACCTTTTAAAGGAGTGACAAATTATAAGGAAAACCCCTGTACAATAATTTCGTTTTTTGCAAAAAGCATTTGCTAAACTTAACAAACCAAAAAAGTCCTCAAAATCCCAACGAATTCATCATTAGTCTTTTATTTTAGGTGTAGTCTTACTAGATAGAAGAAGACATGAAAAAGCCATGGAAAAATGGAAATTGGTACCACCTGATGGAGGGTGGGGGTGGCTGGTACTTTTCGGAGCGACCCTGGTCAACATCCTTGTACCGGGTACAGTCAAATCGTTCGGGGTGCTCTATGTAGAATTTTTAGAAGCATTTGATGCCAGCCCTTCAGAGGGAATGTGGATTCCCGCATTGTGTTATTTCTTATATAGTTCCTTAGGTAAGTATTTTTAATATTATACATACAGGGTGTCCGGAAAATGCGTGTACAACGTTTAACGACAGACTCCTGACCACAGTATAACGGAACTATACAGTAGCGACACGAGGCGATTTAGACAGACCCAAATTTCTCTGCGCAATGCGCGTAGCGGCCATCTTTTTAGTGACAAATAAGTCAGTCAGAAAGGCAAACAAAGCTTGTGTGGATTGTAGTTTGTTTAGTTTTTGTAAATTTATTGGTTTTTATCGTGCGTTTAAGTGTTTGAAGGTGCTTTGAAGTGTTTGTGCCGAACTTTTGCTGATTTTCGATGGATTCTCAAGAAAAAATAAGGAGCAGATGTGCTTTAAATTGACTTTTTTTCAGTGTAAAAGCGATTTCAACATAAAATTTTATATGTTTTCTCAGTGTAATAGAGGACAATACCGTCATCCGCGTCATCCTTCTGTCACTAAAACTGACCCCTGGAGATCAAAGGGACCGACAGCTCGTGTCGCTACTGTATAGTTCCGTTATACTGTGTCCTGACGTCAAAATAGGTCGATCTAAGCAGACTTAGTTATATCCAAAGTTGTCTCGTTTAAAAAGGCGTCAAAAATTTGTAAAAATATTGTTTTTTCCTAAATTACGTGAAAACCTGCAAATCGATTTTAATGATTTTTAGTATGTAGACTAATACTATAAAATGACGTTTTCTAGTAGTATAGTCACCGGCTGTAAATAAGTGGAAGTGTTATAAAAGTGATATTATACGTCAACATTTCTCCTGATTTTTTATATAAACGGCGTTATGACAACCCAGATATTTTTGTCGAGTGACTGGATGTATTTGGAAGCTATTTTACCTCTTCAATTATTTTCGTTCGATGAGCTGTTTTGCCAGAAAAAAAAAATATTTACAATTGCCTGCATACATCAATTATTAGCATTAGTAATAAAATTGAAATCAAATTACCTGTAACAATAATTTTTTTAAGTGACCTTGTTGCTATGGCATTTAATAATTTGACAATTATTGACAAATTGTCACCAGTCTATGAAATTGACTAAAGTATACGATCAACATTCTTGAATTACAAGTTCATTTTACCATTAAACATGGAAAATTGTACGAACACTGAGAAGGTTGACATGCTCCTGGTATACGGGTTATGTCAAGAAAATGGGCGTCAGGGTGTTAGGGTTTACATGGAGAGATTTCCTAACCGTCGAATACCAAACCACCAAACATTTGCCAATATCGAGCGTCATCTTCGGGAAACGGGCAGCTTTGAGAAAAAATTTGAAGGCAGGGGTCGTATGCGAACAACTCGAACTGTGGAAACAGAAGAGAACATTCTGGAAAGAGTTGAGGAAGAACCAAGTACCAGTACCCGTCGCTTAGAACGTGAGTTACATGTTCCTAAAACGATTGTCAGTGAGGTTTTAAAAGAACAGTTGTTCCATCCATATCAAGTGCAAAAAGTGCAGGAACTTTTACCGACTGATCCTCCCATACGGCTTACATTTTGTCAATTTATTAGAAACAAAAGAATTCGTGATCCAAATTTTTGTAAAAAAATATTCTTTACTGGCGAGGCGTGCTTACAAGATCTGAAGTAACCAATCTACACAACGAATATATTTATTCCGATGAAAATCCACATGCCATTAAAGTTGCACATCATCAGCATCAATTTAAATTAAATATTTGGGCAGGTATTATTGATCGCTACCTTATTGGTTTTATTGTTATTCCAGACAGGTTAGATGGAAATATTTATTTAAATTTTTTGCAAGACACATTACCAATTCTTCTGTAAAATTTGCCCCTTTTACTTTGGAGGGAAATGTGGTATATGCATGATGGTGCCCCGCCCCATTTTTCCGTTGCCGTTCGGCAATACTTATACCATCAATATCCCAACCGATGGATTGGAAGGGGCAATGATGCACCAGTACAATGGCCACCACGTTCTCCGGAGTTAAATATGTGTGACTTCTTTTTGTGGGGCGCTATTAAAACAGAAGTTTACAAGACTCCGGTAAACACACGCCATGATTTATTGACGCGGATTTTAAATGCAGGCCACCATTTTAATAACCCCGAGACATGAAATAGGGTCCAATATCATTTTTTAAGGAGTGTTAATAAGTGTATTCAGCAAGATGGCGGTCATTTTACACATTTGCTTAAGTAATGTTTTCGTTTTACTTAGTTTCTTACAATATTTTTAATACATACTTCCAACTTTGTTGTACTTTGTTTTATTATTACTGGTAATAATTGATGTATGCAGGTAATGTAAATATTTTTTTCTGGCAAAACAGCTCATCCAACGAAAAATATTGAAGAGGTAAAATAGCTTCCAAATACATCCAGTCACTCGACAAAAGTATCTGGGTTGTCATAACGCCGTTGATATAAAAAATCAGGAGAAATGTTGACGTATTATATCACTTTCATAACACTTCCACTTATTTACAGCCGGTGACTATACTACTAGAAAACACGTATTTTTCGTCCAAAAATTCAGTTTCTAAAATATATTCTTTACGGTTACTACTACAGCAAAGAAAAACTCATTTTTACAAGGATGGCGGTAAATACAATTAAAAACAATTAATGCTCTCCTGGAGGGCGATGATACTTAGGTATATTCAATTTTATCCTTTGGTCCACTCTAGTTTGGATTTTTAAGCCTACATCGCAAGATATCAAAGATTATTTCATGTGTCTGTTTACATATCATTTTGAGAGACCGCAGTTTATATTTAAAAACCCAGACCTAATTTACAAAAACAAAGAATTCTTTAAAAACATTTTTGTCCGTTAAAATGCACTTATAGCCATAAGTATTTATTATTATTATTTTAATACTTAGCAGATAGTGGCCATTTGACTGACGCGTCGACAACGATAAATTACCAATACGTCAAATTAAATTACAATTACTGTAAACAACATTTAGGTCTAGGATAAAAAAGATACACGGTAAGGTAAATACAAATAAAAATATCTCAAGGTATGCCTTAGGATATCAAGTACATTGTATTATCTTTTTATAAAATGTAATAAAACTGACTGGGAACAACAACTAAAATATTTTACATTAATTGATGCTTTTTTTTTTAATTAATGGCTACAAAAGCAATTTAATCGAAAATACCTCTTTATTCTTAAAGCAAGCTTTCCTTTTTTTTAGGTCCAGTCTCCAGTATTTTATCAGTTAAATATTCCTATAGAACAGTAACATTCCTAGGAGGAGCATTTGCTGCAGGTGGCATGATATTAAGTTTCTGGACCAATTCTGTGCCTTATCTGTACGTTACCTATGGAATATTAGTGGGATGTGGTGCAGGACTTTCCTTTCCTCCCACCGTTTACATCGTTACCAGTTACTTTGTCAGATACAGAGGGGTTGCTAACGGAATTTGCATATCAGGATCTGCATTTGGATCTATCTTGCTGCCTCCCCTTTTACGAGTGGTTTTGGAAACGTACGGATACAGGGGAGCTTGCCTAATAATGGGTGGGGTAACATTAAACGTATTTGTAGCTGCACTCTTTTACCATCCTGTATCCCAGCATTTAAAAAGAGAGAAAATAGAAGATGAAGATACTCTGGAAGAGCTCCCGGAGCCTTTGCAAACGAAATTTATCATCAGCGAAGATAGTATGACTTCTTTACCTCAAATCCCTCACAACGACTCGTTCTTGGAACACAGCGACTTAGCGGAAATGGGATTTAACAGAAGCGCGTCCAGCGCTGCAGTGCAAAACACGAAAAGTCCTCATAGAGAGAGAAAAATTAGTATGCCAACAGGAAAACAAGAAGTTATGAGGGCTAAGCAAGGGTATACAGGATCCAAGCATAACATGAATAGTAATTCAGCTCTTCATGCAGTACCTGAAAAGCAAAACGGTAACGAGGCCATGGATATGTTTTCTCACGGACGAATACCAAGTTCACGAAGAACCACAAGATCAGGTAACAGTTGATTTATTTCTAAACAATATTCCACCACAACTCGATGAGTGTTGTCAATATGCAGAAACAAACATTACTTATAAAGATTTTTTCAGGAATACCAAGAAGAAGTACCTCAACCAGCTCATTTCAGTACGTAAGTACTGCATACCATGGCAGTACATTGACTCTACAACCCGAGACGTTCGCAAGTTCTTTTAGTTTGCGATCTGCGTCAGCCAAGGAAAATCAACGAAGCAAAGATGACGATAAAGCAAAGAAGGTCAAATTATTCGATGTTTCACTTCTTAAAGACCCTTTGTACCTAATCATTTTAATTTCGAACGCTACTAACGCCATAAGTTACACCAACTTTATAATTCTCCTGCCCTCATACGCCCATAATTTGGGCTTTGACAAAAACAGTGGTGCCCTTTTGCTGTCCATTGTCAGCGCCTTGGATTTAGTGGGCAGAATTGGAGGATCGGCCCTGTCAGACCTAACAACGTTCCCCAAGTCATGGTACTTTGTCAGTGGGCTTTTTATATCTGGAGTGTCACTAGCTATGGTTCCACTATTTTTAAGCTACTGGGCAATAGCCACTGTCTGTGCAATTTTTGGTCTTGCTTCAGGGACTTATGTCGGCATAACGGCCATTGTAATGGCTGATTTGCTTGGAGAAGAACGCCTACAGTCCACTTACGGCATTTCATTGTTTGTAAATGGTATTCTACAACTAGTAGGTCCACCAATTTGCGGAATTTGGTTTGAAGCAACCCGCTCATTTGACTCCCTCTTTCTATGTTTGGGAATCATATTGTCACTGGGTTCTTCACTGTGGGGTTTTGTTCCTTGTATTAAAAAAAAAACAGATGACGAGTGTATCGAAGAAAATGAAAACTAGCTTTTCTCTTAAGTATTCTCGCTTGAAATACACAACAGGTATTATCAGGGGCATTAACTAATATTATTTAATAACCAGTAGTACTTATACGTTTCAGTGCCAAAACGCTTACAAATATACCCAAAGACAGACGACAACAATTTATTAAATTTTGGGTAATTATTGAATATTATACAATGTTCATTTATCAATGTTAATAACAAAATTATGATTTGCATAAGTCTAGCCCTCTGCGTTTTTTAAACAGCTCTATTAGGGTTTTTTGTAAGCACTTATTTTTGTTTTCAATTTGTTCGTCTTTATACCCAGAACTAGAAAATAACAGTTGCAGAAGCGTACGTTGCTGATTTTTAGAAATATTGCTACATTTGCCTAAATAACTTTACCTATTAACGAAACAAAACTTCTATATAATGTTGACGCAAAAGAAAATTTTTAATAAACGCAGACACATAAGATGAAGTCATTGCAGTAATGGTTTAATGGGTTTTCTGCTAATTCTAGTTAATTACTTGCAAAACACGCAGTATACCTGGGTGAATCAGAAAGGAGTTTGTCTTGAATTGGATAGCAACCTAATTACAAGGGTTACAAAAAAAGTTGGTTGTTTGCAAAAGTTATACGTAAACAATACAAATACAAAAGTATTTAACATGTCATAATTTATAATTTATCCCAAACATCCTGTCAACAATTCCGAAATAAAGTTTACATTAATTTTAATCATAAATAAAATATGTACCTAGTTAAAATTAATTGCTATTTCTTTATTGCTAATTACTATGATGTTTTAAAAAATGAGCCCTTTAAAATTCCTTAAATATTAGAACCAAATTAAATAACTTGGCAACACAGCAAACAACTTAAAAAATAATTAATGGGCATAAAGATCTTTCTTTACTAAATCAAAAAGCCAAAAAATATACAGGGTGCTCTTTTAAAAAAACGTATTTAAATGTAATACCTCTTTCTGGGCCACTCGGTATGCTTTAAAATATTTTTCGTTATGTCCCTTGGCAAATCCTACCTAACAACTTTTTTTGTATCCCTTGTAATTTGGGTGCTATCGAAGACCCAACCTGTATGTACACTATTTACTTGAAATACAGGGTGTTCTAAAAGGTATAGTCAATAATTAGGGATTGGTTCGATCGGCGACTCAAAATGGGGCCCGAAGGTCATGTAACATTTTGTTCTATATCCCCCCATAACCGGGCTACAGGCTCCTGAAGATGTTTCTTTTGAATGTTCTTAAAACTAATAAAGATACAGACTTATAAGTTTAGTATTGTAGTAAGCTTTACACGCCAAATCGAACCATTGTGGTTAAAATGTCAACAATCTAAAAGTGGCACCAGAAATAGGGGTGGACGGAGTCAAAATATAAAGTCTGTGCGTTTTAAGAAGTCCGATATCGGATTAAATCACCAAGGGATGTTATCGCTTTTAAAACAGTAAGTCGGTTAAGTTACAATATCTTCGCACCTTCGATATACTTGATCACACCGAACATCCCACTGGTTTACTGTATTCTATTACTGGGCGAAATCAGAGGTTTCAAAACAAAATTATCTTAGAATTACGCGTTGAGCATAAATAATAATTAAATAGATAATTAAATTATTTTGCTATTATTATAGTTAAATCTATATAATAATCGCTATTTTCCAAGAACCAATTAAAATTTGCTCAAGTGCGGGATGGTTAAATATGTTAAAGATTTTGTCAGGTATATACTTTTCCGATAATGACATTATTTTGGGATTATTATAATTATTAAATTTAATTATTTATTATTATATTATTATTAATTATTAAAATTAATTAATGCAGAGGAAGACTACTTTTAGTAGTACCTATCTACAATTAGGTACGTTCTGTCGCAAGAGTACAAAATCGGTTCTTTTTAGAACCAAAACTTTATAAAAAAGAATTCGTAAAACTAATTTGTCTGAATACTACAAAAGCTAAAAAATGATTATTTTTCTTTACCTAAACTAATTTTTTATTTACTTTAAATTATTTTATTTAGAAAATGTAATTCATCAACATCCAAAATTACCTTCAATATAATTTATTGTTTGAGAGCCACCGACATAATGTTCAAGAGGTTTTATGGCTTGGCGGACTTCTTAAAACGCACAGACTTTAGTAAAATTTGTTTATATTGTTTTTTATAACTTTTTTATCTCAAATTAGAAAACTTCAACGTTTTTTGCGAAAAAAAAGTTACACCTATTAAACACGATTTAAAGAATCGTTTTCGAGATAAATCGATTTCAAAACTAACTTATTGCACGCGAAAAAGAAAACAATTAATATTGTTTACCAAATTTTAATATTTTTTACGATCTCACTTATTAAAAATGTAATAACTAAACTCGTTCTACAATATGTTCCTCTTAAAAAAATTTAAATATATTTATTTGATCACTTTTTGAAATTCGTCTATTTTTACACTAGCTAAATACAATAATTATGGCACGAGAGATAATTTTTTGATCGATTTATCTCGAAAACAACGCCCTAAATCATGTCTAACAAAGACTACCTTTTTTTGCAAAAAAACGTTGAACTTTTCTAATTTAACATGAAAAGTATTAAAATCAATTTGAAAAAAGTTAGGTAATTTTAACTCCGCCCTCCCCTATTTCTGGCGCTGCTGGTAAATTGTCGACATTTTAACGACAACAGTTCGATTCTGCGCGTAAAGCTTACTAGAATAACTAAATTTCAAATTTGTATCTTTATTGGTTTAGAAAATATTAAGAAAAAAAACATCTTCCAGGTCTACTCACTGCAAGGCTGTAGCTCAGGGTTAGGGGGACATACGACAAAATATTACATGATTTTCTGACCCAATCTACTCGATCCCTTATTATAAGTAAATCATAACAAAAAAAACTTTAAATTAGCGTTCAGTGACTTGAAAATATGCAGAAAAATTGTTTTCAATAATCCCAATTTTTACCATTTTTTTTTTTCACTCTTCCTTGGACACTTTGCACCAATTGTACATACCTACCTGCGTTAAGTAAACATTTTGGCATTGATATAAGTTATTTATAACCTACTATGTACATTAAGTAAAATGTTTATTTGCAAATCAAAGCAAAAAATAAACATTTTACTACTAAAATACATATTTATTCAATAAAATGTTTAATTCTAATGTAATGTGTAAAGCAAAATAGGGTCAACTGAGATTAGAAGTCAGAACAAGAGTGAAAAGGTCTCAATACCGCTGAGGCCTTTTTGTTGTTACATGTCCACTAAAAAGCTTATGAATATTAAAAATTACTCAATATTACTAATTATTTATCAAACCATTTTAAAAATTAGTGGTCCTTTGGATAAATTAAATTGTAACCTGTTAATTTATTCTGGAATACCTAAATGGAATCTCAAAAATATCTTTGATTATTGACAGTTAGAAAGTTTATTTCTTATCACAACAATTTGAGTTTGGCTTAGCTAACATGCACTCTCTCTAAGTGGAGCTTAGCAACGACAAACTTAGATTGCTGCGGTGTAAAAGTAGGTTATTGTACTAACTCGAAGATATAAAAACCGGCCTAAACTATAATGTTGTATAAACGTGCCATTTTATTTCTATTTATTGAAAGTAAATGTTTGAAAGAAGTGCGTTAATCAAGATGCACTTTTTAATATATTTTTCTAGATTATTAAAAAAAAATTATATACAGGGTGTTTTCAAAGTGACGGCTAAAATGCTAGGGCAATTCCTTGGCTTGTTCTTATATCACCTATAATATAAAGTAACAGTACTGACTGACTCATTCATTCAGTTTGACTTTATACTGTAGACTTTCAGAATTCAACCTCTAAAGAGGTCAAAGCACTTTTACGGGATCGTCAACATTTTTAGCGATTAATTAAAAAACACCCTGAGGTATACGTTTAAGAATGTGTATTGTATGAAGAATAGAAAAAGAAAATACCCTATCTATAAAAACTGTCTCGTAATAGTAAAATTAAGAAGAATCGCGTTTACATACCTAAAAAAAATGTTCCGAAAAAGACGAATGAAATAATTATTGGCTTGGAAACATGTTACAATGACTAATAACGTATCGACCTTTGATAACATGGCCATAATGAGTCGAGCAATTATTTTCGGTTGTTTAGTAACACTACCTACATATTTCTGATTACCATATCCGCAAAAGTCGTTCGACTTTATGTATGGCCAGATTTTAAACGCGACTTGTATACTTGCTCCAGTAGTTTTAGGGCACCTGCCCTTTGTAGACTTAGAAAGATAATCATTGGAGCATTATTTTACAATTTTTAACCTAATTCCTATTTATCTATTATATTTTACTTTTTCCTTAGGTAGTTATGAATTTATTTATTTAAAAAATAAACGTTTTTTAAACCAACCTGTTCCATCTACTACAATGTTAATGAACCTAGTTTAAAACTAGTTTTTAAGTATAATACAATTTGAACTAACCCAGTCCCAGCTCCATATCAAAGAAGGTGCTTTCAAGTATTTATATTTTTCTATTGTATTTTACAATACTAATTGAAGTAGCTAGTTTAGTCTTACGATGCAGCATCTGCATTTGTGTATTAATAAATATAAAATCGTTTATTTACCTATATTAGTTTTATTTTCCTATAAAGTACCACATACAATGGAAATTGGGGCCCCGATGAATTCGTCATGACACCAGCTCTATGAGTAGTTAGGTTAAGGGGCTGGAGACGTGGAAAATTAGGTACAGGGTGGCACACTAAAGGAAGCACACCGGCTGTATCTTAGAATCAGTTAACCACACAGCTTTGGGAAAAAAAAAATTGTAAAAAGGAGGAAAGCGCTGGGAATTATTTTGAAGTTTCTAGGCTGGTCGCTAGTTAACGTAACACTAATGACCAATTATTAGAAAAACGAGGTTTCTTCTTAATTGGCCTGGTTTAGGTATTTTGGAAATATTTGCATTGTAATTTTAGGAAAATTCCAAATTTTTAGTTCTAAATTATTGTCTCTGGCTATTAAATAAAGTGGTTGGGGGAGGGTAAACATTTATTTCAAAAAATGTTGCTAAAGAGCTTCTTTGCTGTGAAACTTGTATTCTAAATCATGTCCTTTCACTTTTTGCAGTGGAAGGTAATTTATTAAAATATACAGTATCGTATCGTAAATCGTATTTTCGTGCTACTATAGTGCATACCCATGATCTGTTTAATATCTTAAATCGTTTTCGAAATTATATTACTTTTTTTTGACACCCTGTATATAGACTTTTGGAATACCTCATTAAAATATTCCCTTTCCTCCCGAAACACTATGTGTATATGCAGAAATAAAATTTCATTTGAAAAAATATAATTTTAGACATTTTTTCAAGTTAGGTAGGTACCACAATAACTGTATTTTTGGACCACCCTGTATATGTTAATCTATGAAACTGGTTACACCCTAAACCTCACCCTAATATAACCTGGGGGGACAATCAAAGGAAAAAAACATGTTTATATACCCAGTACATATATTGCCATCTTTTTTATTCAACATGTTTAGGTGCTTAGACACCTAAATAGAATTCATATACTTTTTACAAGTCTAAAAAAATATGCTAAACTATTTAACATATGTACAATAATAATAGCTTTTTCACAAACTATATACAGGGCTCACTTAAAACCTCCCAGAGCCCATACTTTTCTTAACTTCCAAGCCCAGCCCATAAGCAATATGTTAGAGTGTAGGTATTTTGGGCTCCATAAATGTGTATACAGGGTGAGTGAAATTTTATTTGGTATTCATGACAAAAAGTCAGCCGGTTAAGATTTATATGCACCATGTGCTGGTATCTACCACATATATATGTTTACCATTGGCATTACTAAATTTCAAATTTTTTCTCACCTACCTTAACATTAAAATTTAATTTTTCTATGATAGGGATCTTCAACTTCTCTCTATAATACTTTTAATAACCTTTTTGTAAGGAAAATCTTGAATACCCAAGACTATTAGTCCTTGGGCTTCCAGGTAACCAGCTGCATTTTACTGTTAATGTTTTCTAGAATCATACTGCAATGACTAATCATTTCTGGCGTTAATTTCGTCATAGGATCATCTTCATCATCTTCTTCAAGTTTCTTTTGTTTCCTTCTCCTCATTTTCGATTCCTTTTTGTCCATCATATCATCTTCCTCATCTTCATCATCATTTCTTGATTCACTTAGCCTTTTTTTAAGCTAAAAATAAAAATCAGTTAAGAGAATGACATCACAAACTGGTAGTAATTCTTCTAGCAAATAAGGGGCCTATAAAACAACTTAATAGGTTGCAATAACAAGCAGCTTATAAAAAAGTATTTAAATCATCAGACAAAGCAGGAAAAAGAAGATAATAAGAAAAAAATTACCTACCTACTATAAGGTTAAATGCCATAGACTCAGTGCTAGTAGAAGAAAACCAATTAGGATGGTAAGTATGAGCATGTTAAAAAAATGAATGAAAAACCAAATAACAAGAAGAGTTGATAGAACAGTATAAGCAAAAAGAGGAAGACCCAAAAAATCATGGCAGGAAGAAATAAGACACGCTGCAGAGAAAAGAAGCAAGAAATACGAAGGCCCTAAAACTAGCCCAAAGCAAGGAAATGTGAAAAGAAAACTCAACTCCCACACCACATCTTAAACCCGGGGAGGGTCGATAGGTGTAAGAAATAAGTAAGTAAATCATCCTATATAAAATAAAACAGCTAAGTACTAGATATACCTTTTTAATATGTTTGTCATACTCCAAGGCATCGTAGTAATTGGGTTTTTCTCTACGAACTCTTGATGTTCTTCTTAAATAATCAGCTTCAATTGCAAATTCCCTAGCTATTCTCCTTGCATTGTAAAAAAAATGCCCACAAGGACAGGATTTACATGCAACTGGCACCTAAAAGTTGAAACAGTAAATATTAAGATAAGATTTGTGGACTGTTTCAAGATTATTTGAAGTAAAGAATTAATATTAAAGTTAGACATACCTGTGCTTTACATGCAGGGCAAATTTTTGCAATCATTTTGGTTTTGGGCATTGCACAATTTTGAATAGGCTGTAGGTAGATTAAGAAAGTTTGGGGTTGAATTTTTGTTTTTTAAACGTAACTTTCTGTTAGCCTTTTAGCTCCACAATTCTCTAGGTTTTCGTTTTTCTTTTGGTGTTCGTTGGGCCCTTTATATTATTCGAAAAAGCTATAAATAATTACGCGCACAGCACAGCTACCAAATATTCACAAAAAACAATAAAAAAACAAACTGGAGGACAACCACAGAAAACTATAACATTAGTCAACGCACTCGCGAATCAGCAAATCATAGAAAAAAGAAACCTATGCAGCAAATTGCTCAACCGAGAACAAGATAGAATCAGTTCTCTGTCGTTTTAAGAGCAAGAGATAGAGAGTAAATTCTACAGGTAAATCCTATGAAATAGAGAAAGACGCAAAACCTAAATTAGTTCAGTTAAGTTGTCTTTCTCAACTTGAAGAATTTAGCTTTTTTAATGGGGTGTTTTTAAATTATTATTTTTAAGAAGGCCATTAAATCAAATGATTCTTTCAGTGTTTCCATTTTATTAATTTTTTATTCAGAATTATATTTAAATTTGGCGCAGTTTTAAACGTCAACATGTCATAATTGATCATGACGTCATGACCTATTGCAAACAACATAAAATTCCCTAAAAAGCCAAGATTTATGAATAAATCGCAAAAATAGTAAAAATTATGAATAGTAGCTTTGAATAAAAAATAGTGCTTTGTAGTTTGTAGTTTAAAGAAAAACAGTGAACTCTTCCTCACCCGGTTATATAACTTATTTTGAACAATTTGACATTTTTGTGTGGTGTCGTAGAGAACAAAATAAAGTGGTGCCATGCTTTTATAAACTCAACATGGTTTCGCTCCATATTGTTAAATTAAATCAAAATTATTGTTAAGCATCTCGGGTGCGCACTTTTAGCATCGGATTAGTGACTAAAATGGACACACAAGTGGCCCCTGCAATTCCTAACCCCCAAATTGGGGATGACAAGTCTGAAGGTGGAGGTTCTTACGCGCTCGCCGTTCAAAATTTCAAATCTAATCAACCAACTTGCACAAGTAGTAACAAAGAGAACATCCAAGAATTGAATCTGAAAGAGCCTCAACATAAAAGTGTTTCAGAAGTAATAGAAAAACCACAACAGTCTAAACCCCCCGAACCCCTTGATGATGATAGTTCATTTACTCCAGTAGTTAGTCATAGTAGAAAAGAACGTAAAAACGATAAGAAGAAGCAAAAGCACCATTTGGTAAATGGTGTGTCGGAGAAACATGAAAGACATCACGATAGGCAACATGACAAAAAAGACTCCCATTCCTTAAACCCGAAACCTGACAAAGAAGAAAAAGAACCGAAGAACCAGAAAGACCAAAAAGATAATGAACAAGATGATCAACAATCTGATGCCAAAAAGGTGTTTGTTGCAGCACCAATACCTAAAGTGAACCCATGGCAAAAGAATGGGAGTGGACATGCCATTCAAAATAACAAAGACTCAAACCCTCCACTACCTCCTCCTATGACTGAGAAAAGAGTGTTGCAACCAAAAAAACAAGACATTGTTGTTAATGGACAAAGTTCTGTTAAAGCTTCAAATGACAAAAGAAGACACAATCAAAAGGTAATGTATAAGGAATGAATTAGCATAATTTATTACATTCTGCTGCACTGGCAGTATGTTTCTTTATGTATGTTTATAATAACCCCTATGACTATATATTCCTGTGGACAAAAATATTGCACAATGTCTAAGCAAACATATCTTCAGAAAATTTCTTAGCATATTGTTATTTAGAGTTTCTTTTGTCTTAACTTTTTTTCTACCAATCAAATAAAATATTTTTTCAGACATTTTAAAATATATCTAATGAAACAAGTACCTAGGTATAGAAAATGATTATAATAACACTTAAATAAGTAATATCATAATTATAAAAATTGAAGGGTATTTCCTCGGGTATTCCAAAAAACAGTGGGCTTAGGGTTTTAATGTGTGCATGTGAATGTATCAAAGGTGTTAGTATTTATTTGGTAGCCACCAGGCAGTTGTATCATAATATAAGAAAATTTAGGAATCGGTCCTTATTCAGTATTTTATTCGCTGTACATAGTATGTTGGTCCTTAATCATAATTTCCATGTACTATCATTTATAAGCACCAAAAATGATTGTTAAATATATTATTATACATGACAACCATTAAAAAAAACTTTATGTTATGTTAAACTAAATTTAATTATGCATTGTGGTGGTGTAGTGTAGCCATGCTGATAAAATAACAAAAACGTTGTGACGTGCCATAACATAAATACCAGCTTCACTGCGCTTGTTTATGAAATCCAATATTAATATATAATATATAGTTATGGTACCATAATTGCTTAAAAATTTAAAAATATTTCATGTTCTTCAATGGTATGTACCTATTTGTTCTGAAATAATTTATTTTCATGCATCATTATGATTTTCATCCATAGCATTGTTGGGATTGTAAATTATTGTGTGAGTTGGCTACATAATATGTGTGCACGTACATACATGTAAGGTTAAAACATCTTTTATCTTTTAAGTGACGCTGTCATTGACTGATAATATTCAATAACTTAATAAATACTTTTCCTTTGAACAACAGGTTTAATTGCTAAAATAAATGTTAATATACATAATTGCAATTTTAAAGGTTATGGTCTAATTACTTTTACTCAAAATAGCTTTAGATTAATTTATGTAATCACTGTAATATGTATACAGGGTGTAATTTAATTGAGTGCCGATACTTAAGGGTGATAATCTATGAATGATTCTAAGATAAAAAGTTCATATGGACATATGTCCTAAACCTCTTCATTTTTGAGCTACAGGGTGTTAACATTTTAAGAAAAATATAACCTTTTTATATAAATCACTCTTAGATATTTTTATGAAATTTTGTACATACCTTTTAATCAATAAGGAGCATTTTTTGACCTAACAGATTTATAAAAATTTTTACCAGTGACGTCCGTACGGGGTTTGAACTGAATATTTTTAAAGAAAAAATGGATACGCCACTGCTTTTTCTAAAAACGAAACTTACTTTTGAAATTCTCATTTATTTTAAAGCAAATTTCGTTTATAGACTTACTTTTGTACGACGCACCGTTTTCGCGTAAAAAATAAAAACAAAAAAAATAAAAAATTTTATTTCAAAAATCGCGATTAATTTAAAAGGAAAAATTCCAAACCTTAAATCGAAAGCGAAATGACAAGAGAAGATAAACAGAATAAATAACCCACATTATTTACAGTAGTTGTTCGAAGTGTCGTCCACCCACACGTATGCAAGCATGGACTCTTCTTCCCATAGACTGACGCACATTTTCGAAGATTTCCGGGGTGTTTCTTATGGTTTGGCAGCATACTAATATACGATTTCGTAACTCTTCTTCGGTATGAATCGGCACTTGGTACACAAGCTTTTCAGATGCCAGTCTAAACTGTTAAGGTCCGGAGATCTAGGTGGCCATGGCTGCGTTCCTCCGCGACCTATCCACCGATTGCGATAGGTGTGATTTAAAAATTCACGCACTCGTAAGCTAAAATGTGGAGGCGCACCATCGTGCATTAGCCACATCTGGTTTCTTAATAATAATGGAAGGTCTTCAAGCATTGGCGGCAGATCTTCTTCAAGAAAGTGTAAATATGATTGTCCATCAAGTCTTCTTGGGAGAAAAAATGGGCCTATCAAATAATCATCAATAATGCCAGCCCAAACATTTATTGAGAACTGTTCTTGATGATTTGATTCTACAATTGCATAAGGGTTTTCATCCGCCCATAAATGGTTATTATGGAAATTTCTTATTGAGTTTCGAGAAAAATTAGCTTCGTCGGTAAAAAGAATGTGCCTGTCAAATAACGGATTTTCCATCAGGTTTTGAAGAAACCACACACAGAAATTAATGCGCATCGGAAAATCTCTAGGGAGTAATGCCTGGACTCTTTGAATGTGATATGGGTATAATAAATTTTCGATGAGAATTTTCCAAACAAGAAAATGTGAAACATTAAATGTTGCCGCGATTTTCCTCGTGCTACTTTCGGGGTTCTCCTCAATTTCGTGTAAAATTCCTTCTTCAAGTTCCGGTGTTCTTACTGTTTGATGGACTCCTTTAGCACTGTGGTCTACTCTTAAAGTTCCGGTCTCGTGGAGACGTCTATGAATCCTAGAAAATGTTCTCGGATCGGGTACTACGCGATTTGGATACCGCTCTTGGTATATCCGCCTGGCTTCGTATGCATTACCGTCTGCAAGCCCATAAATAAAATGCATGTCAGTTAATTCACTGTTTGTAAAATTTACCATTCTTTTATTATAATTTAACGTCTTACTGTAATAATAATTATTTAATAATGCAAAATCAATGCCAGGCCTTTTGTCTTTATGAAAAGAAACGTCAAAATTGATGTAGCTTTACCCAGCCTACTGATTTTTATTTGATTTGCTTTAAGAGGGCATTTAATATGGTTACCGTTTTTTTCTTTTCAAACGTTCAGTTGAATGTCACTGGTGAGTAGAAAATAAATTGTTGTCCCAAAAAAAGTGTTTCCACTCATGGTGGGTGCCAACCAAATTCAACAAAATAAATAAAAGCAGTCTCAATGAACCGAAGAAAAAAATGTTTTTTTTGTTTTTATTTTTTTACGCGAAAACGGTGCGTCGTACAAAAGTAAGTCCATAAACGAAATTTGCTTTAAAATAAATGGGAATTTCAAAAGTAAGTTTCGTTTTTAGAAAAAGCAGTGGCGTATCCATTTTTTCTTTAAAAATATTCAGTTCAAACCCCGTACGGACGTCACTGGTAAAAATTTTTATAAATCTGTTAGGTCAAAAAATGCTCCTTATTGATTAAAAGGTATGTACAAAATTTCATAAAAATATCTAAGAGTGATTTATATAAAAAGGTTATATTTTTCTTAAAATGTTAACACCCTGTAGCTCAAAAATGAAGAGGTTTAGGACATATGTCCATATGAACTTTTTATCTTAGAATCATTCATAGATTATCACCCTTAAGTATCGGCACTCAATTAAATTACACCCTGTATATGTATAAAAGGAATTTGTTATTGTTTTGTCAGTTATATAACTAAAATTCAGGAATTGGGAAAGCCCAATTGTATTCAGCTATTCTGTTCTAAGTTTTTAATCCGCACAACAGTATTTTTAACCACAGTCCCTCCTATTTATAACTGTAATGTCTCTTGGGAAATAAAAATAGAAATTTTTTAAAGTTGTAGGTGTGTTTATAATGTCATTATAAAATTTGTATGTGTATTTTTCAGGTATACTCATCATTTTAGAGCTTTCAAATTATTTTTGGCAAGGGGATTAAGAGTAGGTACCTGTTTAGCTGTCTTTGATCAAACAGTGCGTCTCAAAAGTATTAGTAGGTATAATACTACTAATGCATAATTTTCTGTAGTACCTATATTTTTTAAATTTGATTTTACTAATAGTACAAAGTAATAAGTTGGTAAGGGTGCCTTTATTTTTTGAAATATGCTTATGCTGGTTTTACATTTGTACAGTTTTCCATGTATTTCTTTATGTATAAGTACATGTAAGTAATTACACTACTACACAAATGTAAAGTTGACCTTGTAGAAATACATGTAGGTATAGTTCTTTTCACGAAAAATGGTTTTGGTTTAATTACTGCAATAAAAGTATAAAGGGTCAATCCCAATCATCTGGCAATATATAAGCAAACTATAAAGGTGTACCTAGTACTTAAAGAGTCCGACTAAAGAATACAAGTAATGATACTCCTATACTCGGTACTCTTTAATAATATGAATGAAAAAAACCCAAATAAATTTTTAATTATTACCTTCTTATATTTATTTATATGTATAATATTATTATTCTACATCTAGTTCTGTTTGGCTGTCGCTATCCTCATTTAATTTAATAATTATTAAAAGGAATCATCATAATCCGGCCCCGACGATAAATACTGTAAATTTAAGGGTTTTTACAACCACACTTAGCACCCATTTTATTGCAGTCATGAAATCGGAACAATTTTTTGTGACTACCAACTGCTGTCGTTGTCTCCATAACCTGACTTTCTTGTTTTGAAAGAAAATAATGTTTTTCAATGCGTTTTGGCAAGGAAGGTAAATGTTTTTGGATTAGTAAATAGTAAATACTGTAAGTAGATGTAAGTTTGATCCAAACCTGTCAAGTTACTTCAGTTTCTAAGTTTGGCATTTTTAAAAAAATTTTGTCAAGAAATTCACAAATGATTTCGTGTAAAAATACACATAAAGAAATACACGAAAAATTACACACAAGTGTAAAACCAGCCTTATAACTAAAAATTATGTCCAGATTTCAAATCGTAGCCTTCTGTTTGTACTGCAAACGAATTCTTTGTGCTATAATTTATCAATCCTGAGTAAATGTTGCGTTATCTTTCAAATTATACTAAAGATAAATTAGCATTGCCTGGTATTTATGATATTATAATAAAAGAATTGCAAATTAATTCCATAAATATTATATATTAAAATAGCAGACCAGGATTTTGGAATGGGATATACTCAAAAATGTAAATTATAGGCATCTTTTCCTATTATGTTGCTTAAAAATATAATGAGTGTTTACTTTTTGTGTAATGCCTTAATGTGTGAACTAAATACCTGAAACAGATTTTAAAAGTTTTTTAGGTATAATTGACCTTGTAGGATCTAAATTATCAATGTCCTCTTAACTTTAACTACAAGATAAGTTTCAAGGACACCTGTCGGAATAATTATTGTTGTGAGGGAAGTTATGTGGCTGGTATCAGGTATTATTAACAGAATACTGATAATTTGATCCTAAATGTAACAAATGACAATGTCAGCATTTAAAGAGTTAAATAGGTACCATACAAAAAAATTCAGGATTAGTTTCCTTGTTAAAAAATATGAAAAAAAGTTCCTATGAATCTATATCTTGAAATGCTTTATTTCGGAGATACAGGGTGTTAAAGTTTAATTTGTGCTTTTTCTAAATAATTTTTGAAGCAATGTCTATATTTGAACTAAAATTAGTATCTAGGGGTTTTTGAAACGCGAAATTCGAATTTGATGTTAGTATGGCTCCCACTCGTAGGGGGCGCCACCTACATGTCTTTTTACTCGGAGTCATAACTTTTTTATACGTGCTTGTATTACATCTTTAAGTAAAAGAATATATTTCTCTATAAAATTTAACGTGAAAAAGGAATACTTGATAGAAGTCGCTACGAGCAACCACTCTCGAGAAAAAGAAAAAAAAAAAAAATAATGACGTGGCATATCCTTATGCCCATGTTAGAGTTTGATAAAATTGCATTTACTTCCTAAACAAAGCCGAAATCAAAAAATTATCATAAGGTACTTCGCCTTAGCCATTAAACTGCCTACAATGTTATAAAAAAAAAAGCAAAACCGCAGTGGCGTACATATTTTTTGTTCCGCTTAAAAATTGTAACATTGTATCTCCGAAACGAGGTATTTCCAGACATAGGTTTATAGGAGCTTTTGTTCATATTCCTAAGCAAGGAAACTCATCCTGAATTTTTTCGCAATATGTATATGGCATCCTATTTTTTTTTGTTAGTCATAAAATAAAATGTGAAGTATTATAATGAAAACAAAAAGAAAAGTATAACAGTAAAATACCTATATTTAGCCATTGAATAGATACTGGAACAATAGCTTTTTGCGGTCTGGCTGGGTTTATCACTCACCTACGTCAAACAATATTTCTTCTATCATATCGGTTACATTTTTTTTAGATGTCTTTTATACTAATTTATAGAAAGACAATACACCAGACGATAAGGTACTATTCCTAAGGACCCCCAAATGGTACAAAACAACCCTGTACAGCCCCTTTGTACCGAAAATCAATTTGAATACATTGTATGTTTAAATAAAGAAATATCTTAAAAACTGCTTAACAGTTGGCACTTTTTTAAACCATCAACTTTTAACTAAAGTTTTACTCAAATTAATATTAAGTCCCCTAGAAAAAGATATTTGATAACACTTATATCTTAGTCACCTTAGTGTATTGTGTAAATATATTTTTGTACTGTCTTTGCTTTTTTAAAGTTTATCCTGGGTTTCCAGTGTAAAAACCTATTAAGTGCCTTGTGTTATGTAATCATGCATCATAATTATTGACCGGATTTTTGGTATGGTCAATAAAAGCCAGGGTCGGTTTTCAAGTGTTAATATACGGTGTGTGTATAAAGTCTGGAAACGGCTTAATAACATCACAATTTATTGGCCGATTTAAACCAAATTTGGTACAGTTGTGTAAGAGGATCTGACGCACTGAATGACGATATTGGCGTTGTTGCCAGCTTTTTAGTTTGTCTGGAATTCGAACGAATTTTATATTTTTAAATGTAACACCCTGTATATTTTTTCATTTAGAGTTTTTACTTTAAATTTGTTACACTTTTGGTATAACATACTTTGTTCCTAATATCAGTAGTTTTCGAAATAACGAGTACAATTTAGAAAAAATATATTTTTTATATTAAATGTTGAAACTGCTAAATGAAAATAAAATTTTTCAATTGTGTTATAAATCATTTCTGGCGTTATTAATTCAAATTCGACACGCAAATCGGCCAAATCTTAAGGTTTTGTGGTATAAACTCTGTTCTTCAAGTGTCCCCATAAAAAGTAGTCGTTAGGCGACAAATCAGGGGACCTAGGTGGCCACTCGATTGCACCCCCTCTACCGATCCACCTATTCGGAAAAGTGTTTTTCAAAAATTCGCGCACGTTTCGACCAAAACGGGGAGGAGCTCCGTTCTGTTGGAAGAATGTACTTGCATAATTTGGACCTATCGCATTTCGTATAGTAGGCACTATATGCGTTTCCAAGAGCTCAAGGTAAAGTTGTGATGTCAAATTTCCATCAATAAAAAATGGTCTGATCTTGTGGTTACCCAGAAGCCCAGCCCACACATTCAATTTTCCAGGGCGTTGTGTATGACCTTCTCTCATCCAGTGGGGATTTTCATTTGCCCAAAACCTACAGTTGTGTATATTGACATGAATGTTGCTTCGTCCGAAAATACTATAAATTTGAAAAACTTATTTTGGTCAAACCTTGACATCATAATATCACAAAATTCAATTCTTCGCTCATAATCATCTTCTGATAACTCTTGAACTACATGTATTTTGAAAGGGTGATATTTATGTTTTATTAAAACATGGACGGAATTGAAGCAGACGTCACTTACTTGAGAAATTTTTCTTAATGAAGAAACAGGGGTTTTACCAACATGTTGTAAAATTTCTAAACTTTTCTCTTCATCTACTACTGCTGGTCGTCCTGATCGTCGCCTATCTCTACAGTTTCCAGTTTCTTCGAACCGTCGGACAGTTTTTAGAACAGTTGCTTCTGAAATTGGATTTCGGTTTGGAAATTCGCCATTAAATAGATTTTTAACCTCTTCGCAAGACCTGACTCTATCGCCATATCCTCTCATCATAGGAATTGTAATTCTTTCACTTTCAGTTAAAAAGACATTTTTGCATGTAAAAATGACAGCTTTTATGACTTTACATCAAAACTGAACTAGTGTTTTATTTATTAATAACAATTTGCTGATATTTTTAAAACACGTCGTTATTTCGAAAACTACTGATATTAGGAACAAAGTATGTTGTACCAAAAGTGTAACAAATTTAAAGTAAAAAGTATAAAAGAAGAAATATACAGGGTGTTACGTTTAAAAATATAAAATTCGTTCGAATTCCAGACAAACTAAAAAGCTGGCAACAACGCCAATATCGTCATTCGGTGCGTCAGATCCTCTTACATAACTGTACCAAATTTGGTTTAAATCGGCCAATAAATTGTGATGTTATTAAGCCGTTTCCAGATTTTATACGCACACTGTATGCTTATCGTAACAAACCGTTTTTGAAATATTTTTGGTTGTCTAAAGTCACTCACACCTTTAACCTTTATTAGAATATGTAACATCCATCTCAGTCGAATTATCAAACTATACCAACATATCCGGCCTATTTATAGTAATCATACTTCATAACCGTCATTAGGTCATAGTCAAAACGAATTCATGTTGCAGCAAAGACAACTTTACTGTTATGCAGCCTTAGTTTGGAATCGATTTTGTTTTCTGTTTGTTGTGTATTCTGGTTACAGTATTTATGACATTAGGGCTGTAAATCATTTTTTAACATGATGACGTCCGTACTCTGTTCTAGCTGCTAACTGCGCTTTTTTTGTTGCAGGCTAGTGATTTTACTGATATTTGTGACTGGCCTACGCTAGGGGACCCTCCGCTCGAGGTTAGCTTTTTGTTTATTTTTCCAGAAAAAAAAAATACTGTCTAGTCTCAATCTATTTTTAATATTTTTACTTGTATTTTTGGATTCGAGTCGTACTTGACGACGGGTCGTCGACAGTAAAAATCATAAATCATTTTTTTTGTACTTGTACTTGACCGCTACGCAACACTTTAATAACAAAGAATGTATGTTTAGCTATATATATTTACTAACAACCCATAAAACTTTTTAGGGGTACGCGTATTACTTTATTAATATATTTAAATATTTTTTAGCCTGTCCAATCTGGTCCCACCACGGGTGATAGCAAAAAGGTACGTAGTGCCATCCATCAACCTAAAAATTAGCTTTAAATAACTCTTTAATATTGACTACTACTAGTCCAGGAACCAACAAACTTTTTATGTATATGGGTCCGCCACTTAAAACTCCCCAGGCCCTGTATATATCCAAAACCAAGCATTTTAGTATAATATGTTTATAACATACCATTACTTAAAGGCACACCCTGTATATTAAAGCAAGTTTTTTTGTTTTCTTTTTCCCGAAAACGAATACAACTTTGGCACGGGTTGTCCTTTGTCCTTACTTAAATTGAAGCTAACTTAATCTTGTATTAAACTCTTATCACCGATTAATTGTACAGGTTTTCGGTTATACTTTGACCCCTATCTTGAGCAAAAAATATTGGAGAGAAAAGAAATAACTGTTTTTCCAAAAATGTATAGTTTCCTAGTTTAATACATTTAGAAGGCCCATAATGGTGATACATTAAAATAATGTCTTATAGTAGCCACCAGGAAGCGTTGGAAAATAAATTCAACATGTTTCAATATGTCTATAACACCTTTGAAAACAAATAATGTCACGTAGATATTTATTAACACTGTATATTGAAGCTTGTTGAATTCATTTTCCAACACCTTGAGTCTAGACGTTATTTTAATGCATCACCCCAGAAAACCAATCTAAAGTTTTCTGTGGTATCACCAGTATGGGGTTTTTGTTTTCTGAGGCATTCTAGGCAAATTGCTATACCCAGTAACCTTAGATTTACCGTATCTTTTCGAATTCAGCCAAATTTGGTTTGGCAGCAAATGTGTTAAACAAATTTTTTGGTACACCATGTACGGTAAACTCTACAATTTGGTATGCCCCACGAATTTGTCTTTCAAAAAATAAGGATAATAAGAGCCCGAGGAGTTTTAAATGTCCGACCAGTCTACAAGAGTACAGACAAAAATTTTTAGAAATAAAATTCATTAAAAGGTTCACATTTGTTACACTTTCTACCACACATGCTGCACAGTCAAAAGAACAACACCCCTTCATAAAAACGTGAAACTTCTGCCTGGTATTTATAGACTCTTTATTATTCCAACAGCAGAAGAGGTCCTTTAGTCCAGCTACCTCAACACCTCCTCAAAAGGACAAGCACCAAACCTCAAACGAGCAGCCACTGTCCGACGACAAAAGAAAACCCTCCAAACACAAATGGGTTCCGTTAGAAATTGATTTGACGAAGGCTCACAAGAACGACAGACGGCGAAATAACCATAATAACAACAATAACGAGCGTCCCGGTAAGTGTATGTCATGGTTTGGTTTGGCTTGGTTTGGTTGGTTATGGTTTTTTATAAATAATGTATGTTTCATAAATACCTAATGCCATATGCTCACTGATAAATTATAAATAAAAATTTAACACCCTGTATCTCATATTAATGAGTATATTATTTTTTTCCGTCCACTTTGGGCTCCTCGACTAATTTTTATTCAATATTTCTATGGTGACAGGGTAAAAGTGCTCAAGTCAGTTTTTTTGCGAAAATACAGGGTTAGGAAAAATTACCAGAACGGTCGATTATTTCAAAAGATATACGAGTTAGCAAAAAATGTCTTTTATAAAAGTTGTAAGGCTTTTAAAAATCTACATATCTGTAATAAACTGGAATATACAGGTACGCCCAAAAAGTTGTGGAGAGTCAAAGTTATATTTTTTTAAATAGCCCGTATATTATTACTTATTTTGATCGTCCAGTTAATTTTAAACATTTTCTATTAACCAAATGCTATGCCTAAAATTATTAGTTTCCGAGATATCATGACATTTTGATCAGTTACAAAACACAAAATAAATTTCAATAAACAATTTAATAAGTTAACATGAAAAAAAATCGGTATAACAAGTCATGGAAACACAGCTCTATTGTTTAATAAATGTTGAAAATGGCCCCCATTTACTAACTGACAATGATACAAATTGTCGCAAAAATGTCTTTGGGTATTTAAAACCATTTCCCTTGTTATTCTCTCACTTTCATTTAAAATTTTAATTCTTAATTCTACTAAATTATTGGATTTGTTCCGATAAACATTGTTTTTCAGTTGACCCCAATAAAAGAAATCTAAGGGCGAAAGATCGGGGATCGTGAAGGCCACTCGATATAGGCCCTCTTCTTCCTATCCATCTATTTGGGAACATGACATCCAAAAATTCTCTAACTTCACGAGAAAAATGCGGAGGAGCTCCATCTTGCTGATACCAGGTTAAGTTAATATCGAGAGTTAAATTGTTTATAGTTGGAACTATTTCTTGCCGAAGAAGCTGGAGATATCGTTCACCGTTCAAATTTCCCTCGATAAAAAAGGGTCCAATTACATGTCCCGCTAACAATCCAGCCCAGACAATAACTTTTTCTGGGAACTGTGTATGCAGTTCTTCATACCAGTTTGGGTTATTTCGCCCCCAGTAACGGTAATTTTGTTTATTGACCATTCCGTGTAGTGTGAAGGTCGCTTCATCCGAAAAAAAAATATTGTTTGGAAAATGCGGATTCTCTTCAATCTTTCTCGTAATTATTTCGCAAAATTTTAGTCTTCGATCATAGTCAACATCACAAAGTTCTTGTACAACATGAACTTTGTATGGATGCATTTTCTTAGTATGAAGAACGGTTCTTTCAGATTTTTGATCAATTTCATGATCCAAAGCAAGCTGATTGGTGGATTGTCTGGGATTTTCTTGTATCGAAAGCAGAATGTCTTATTTTTTATCATCGGCGGTAGCACTCCTAGGTCTTCCAGATCTTGGTCGGTTGTTTACACTTCCAGTCATTCTGTAACGCTCCACAGTTCGAAAAACTGCATTTTTTAAATTTGCCTATCTGGGTGCAAATTGTTAAAAATATCACATACCTCCTGATATGAACTCTGCTTATCGCTATATCCCCTTAAAATTAAAATATCAATTCTCTCTGTTTCAGTAAGTGAAAACGCCATGCTATTTTCTTTTTTGCTCAATTCTGACAAATGTCGAAAGACCATACCTAATTTGTTGCTAAGGTAAATACGACTACGTTCGAATAGAGCATTGTTATCCGTTATTATTTAAAACGCCCATATCTCGAAAACTCATAAATTTAGGCATAGCATATGGTTAATGGAAAATGTTTAAAATTGACTGGACGATCAAAATAAGTAATAATATACGGGGTGTTCTATTTAAAAAAATGTAACTTTGACTCTCCACAACTTTTTGGGCGTACCTGTATATTCCAATTTATTATAGATATGTAGATTTTTAAAAGCCTTACAACTTTTATAAGACATTTTTTGCTAACTCGTATATCTTTTGAAATAATCGACCGTTCTGGTAATTTCTTCTAACCCTGTATTTTCGCAAAAAAACTGACTTGAGCACTTTTATCCTGCCACCTGTCACCACAGAAATATTAAATGAAAATTAGGGGCAATGTTGTTTTATTTACGCATTATGTCGTTTTAAATTTTTGTTAAAAATGCAGTGTTCAAAACATATTTATGTTTCTCCTTGTGTACATGTTGTAACAGCACCTCACTTGACACTTTATTAGCATTGCAAAATTAAGGACATATTCATCTACCATTTGCAGCCAATTTTATTGAAATCGGGTCAAAAATAAGAAAGTTACTGATTATTGAATTTAACCGTTTTTGTTGCCCAGGATTGTATCAAGTTTACGACCTATTGTAGTTTGTAGAAACGATTTTTTTTTTGTATATAATTTGTTTAATTTTTACTGTTTATGACAATAAATTATTATTTAATTAATGGGCATTTTTATATTCCCTGCCATCAATGTAGCTAATGTAGCTTGTAGAGAAATCTTTATCGCGATCAAACAAATTAAATAATGTGTAGGTAATTTTTTACCAAAAAACAATTATACTAATCATACTAATAATAGCATTAAAAAAACCGGGAACTAACCTATAACAATTAGACAGGGTGTCAATCAAATATGTACACAAAGTTTAAAAACTTTAATTAATTTTAAGACTGACAGTTCATATACGAATGATGCTAAATATATTATGGAGATTTTGTTGAGTTCAGAGTCCCGAACATTTTTCAACTACCCCTTAAATTTGCTCAGAGGCGTGCATAAAAAGGAATTTTCTCGATAAAGGTTATGGGTATATCAAAAATTATCGAGATACATTTTTTCTTAAGAAATGTTTGAGAAAGCTACCCTTATTTACGCTCATTGCTAAATTGATAATAGTTTAATACTTGCAAAATATAGTATTTAATTATCTATTAGTGTGTGCCAAGTTTTAATTAATTGCCTTTTACTGTTCTGAAAATATTTAATTTTTTGAAATTTTATCACCTTTTATCTGGAAGACAGAGCTGATGACTTACTCATGCTTATATGAACTTTTATTCATAAAATCAATCAAATATTTGTTTCCTTAAAATTGTGTACTTACCAGTTATCTCAAAATTGACCAAAAATAACCCCTTCAAGCCGAAGCCCTGGTTGCTCCATCGTTTAGGTTGCCTGTTTTTAATCTAGATTTGAAGATTGTGATAATTTTTCTGTTGCACTGCATGACTAATAAACATCAAAACACCTTTTTGTAATTTTATTTATTTATTAAAGAACCACATTTATAATTATTAACACACCCTTAAATCCAAACAAACGAAAAGGGTAGTTTGAATTCTTAGAAACTTGTTTTAATACTATTTTATTTAAGTACCCTGTATAAATCAACGATGTTCTAGATTCTGTTATAACACACTAAGTTAAGGTATCAAAATTTCTAACAGAAGATGTAGGTACAACTTCTGTTTAACAAAAAAAAAACGTAAGGGACGTAAAAGAAAGCTCACAATATAACTATAATAATTATGAAAACACTAAAAGGGCCCAATACCCTTTTAATGCTTCCCCAAAACTACTATAAATCTAAATTTAAGAACAATAAAAAAATATAAGATGGATTTAATTTTTACTGAAAAATGCAATAAAATCCACCATAGAACTAGGGATTGATGAGCCAAAGGGGTGTTTTCTGGTAATGGCAAATTTATAAATGCAGCTAGGTTCTGTAGTCTGCTTTCGCTGAAATAAAAAATATAAATATGAGAACTCTAGTACTAGGATCGCGTTTTTACAAAGATGTTGTTTTAAATTTACAAAATCTACTTACATCTACATATTTATCCATTTTTCTTGTCATCTGGTTTTTTCTTACCACCTGGCTTTTCCGCATCACCAGGCTGTTCCTTGTAATCTGGCTTTCCCTGGTCACCTGGTTGTTCCTTATCATCTGACTTTTCCTCGTCACCTGGCTTTTTCTTATCACCTGACTGTTCTTTATCACCTGGCTTTTCCTTTTCACCTGGCTGTTCCTCGTCACCGGGCTTTTTCTCATCACCTGACTCTTCTTTATCACCTGACTTTTTCTCGTCGCCTGTTTTTTTCTCATCACCTGGCTTTTTCTCATCACCTTGCTGTTCCTTATCATCTGACTTTTCCTCGTCACCTGGCTGTTCCTCACCTGGCTTTATCTTATCGCCTGGCTGTTCCTTATCATCTGACTTTTTCTCATAACCTGGTTTTCCCTTATCATCTAGTTTTTCCTCATCATCTGCCTTTTCCTGATCATCTAACTTTTCCTCTTCATGATCATCTAACTTTTCATCTGATGTCTCGGTTAATGGCACAATCATACAATCAGGTTCAATTTTCGGCTGAGAGATTCCATCTGAATCACAAACTGGCGAATCATCTGACACTGGAGTTAGGCCCTCTTCGAGTGAAGGAGTATCTTCTTCAAAATTCGAATCTGCGTCGCTATCGCAAAGGTCATTTAAAGTAAAACGTTCTTCTAAGACTGGTTGCTCCATTGGGGCTGGTATTTCCCAGCTGCTCTCGGATTCTGAGTCGGAGGAATAATACGTAGCTTTGGAAGTAGAGGGGCCTGCCTCACAATACCTGGCCTTCCGTTCACTGGGCCTTTTAGACGAATTACCTTTGCTGGTTCCCTGTTCGCCAGGCCTTGGTTTTATTTCAATTGGGGTTGTTTTAATGTTAGGATTAATTGAAGTTCTGGGTACTTCGTAGACACCAGGAGTAAGATACATTTTGCCTTTATTCTGCGTAGCGTTAGTGCCCCTCTCCGTAGCGTTGGTGTTAATCTGCGTAGCGTTGGTGTTAATCTGCGTAACGTTGGTGTTAATCTGCGTAACGTTGGTGTTAATCTGCGTAACGTTGGTGTTAATCTGCGTAGCGTTGGGGTTCCTCTGCGTAGCGTTGGGGTTTCTCTGCGTAGCGTTAGTGCTCCACTGCCTAGCGTACTTCTTCCTATAATTTCTATTCTTCTTTGTTACGTTGCTTTTCTTCGAAATGTTTGGGTTTATTGGAGGTCTGGATAAGTAGAAGGTATCAGGTTTGACATAGATTGTAATCATATTGCTAGGCGGTTCCGTTAGGTCGGTGTTAAAAGGAGGGTCATTTCCAATATTAATGTTCATCAAATCAATTGCCCTTGTTATTTGATCCCAACTGCGACTATCGCAAGATTCCTCAGCGGAAGGCTGTGGAAGTGCTTGAGTGGAGAGCGCAGAAGCAATTGCGTTCTTCACAGACTCTGGGTCAAACATTGGGCTTTTCTTTTTCGCATTGGCTTGCTCTTCTTCGTTCTCTTCCACTGGCTCTGCAGTCGGAACTTCCACCTGTTCTACCGTCAGGGTTTGATCCATTTCGTCGGTGTCCTCGTTACTGTTTTGTTCGACATCGAACTCCGGCAATTTATCACCCATTATGCTGTCTGATAATTGAAATAACTGTGATTCGTCACAATGATCGCTTAGAAGTTCCAGGTATGTTAGTGCCTCTACCTGGCTCTCTGGATAATCAGCTACAGTAACAAAAGCAGAAAGTGAGCTAGGAATATTTTATTTGGTTATATTAAGGAAAAAAATTGATGTGGCCGACCGCTTGTACTTTTTTTGTAAAGATATCAAAAAACTTTAAAGTTATCTAGAAGCGATTGGCAAAATCGATTTTTTCAAATATGGAAGATATGAAACGAATCTACAGTGTGCAACAAATGGGAAACTTCTTTATTATCGGTTTCTCGGAAAATTTTATTCTTGATAAAAGTTGGTGCAAGTCCGATAACCATTTCAGGTGCGCTTGGAGTGGCCCCAAGTCAAATAGGATACAGGGTAGGACAAAAAATATGACAATCGGTCAAGAGTAAAGTACCCTCATGTCGAAAAATAGAGGAAAACGTTATTAAGAAAAGTTGTTTAGAATTAAAAAATATGTCTAAGCACAAAATCATAGCCTTCTTTAAAAAAAGAAACTTTTTTTTTTAGACAATATTTATATTTTTTTATTATTTCACACGGATCGACTCAATAGTCTGTAGTTTTTTACTATGTAGGTATGGTCCGTTCAAAGATTTAAGAGAATGACTACCTGCCTTTAGTTATCACCCATCATAAAATTCTTTGTTGAAAGGGTTTCAAGGATCATAGAGATAATGATTTTATTATCCAGGTAGGGACCGTACTTGGCCGTAATTAGTTTACAAAGCCTTATTAAATAATGGGAAAACAATAAGTAGACAAATCAGTGTTGCAAAACCAGTCATTTTATTAGTTCGTGTGAAATAGAAACGCAGCTTTGATTATCCAAATATGTGGCGCCCGTGATTGGTGAATCTAGTATAGAACAGCCGGAGGGGGTACAGGTACAACCACAGTGCGGAAATGAAAATGGAAAAAGACACTTATCTTTAGATTCTAAAGAGATTATAAAAAAATGTATATACAACTCTCATAGAACGTGAAAAGTTGAGTAAAATGGAATGTATTGAAGAAACAGCCACATTGACTAAAATTTCGAAATAAACGGTATGGAAAATTGTGAATAAACCCATCACCGAAAGGAAAAGAAGGAAAGATTCTGGGACTTGCAAAAAATTAGATCACAGCGATGAAGATTTAGTCCGACGCAAAATTTATAAGATGTATGAAGAGCATACGGTACCAACACTGGATAATTTACTGAAAACACTTGAGATAGATAACACGGATATCACTTGCGGTAGGACAACGCTGTGGAAGTGTCTTCAACGAATCGGCTTTAAATTTAAAAAAGTTGATAAACGGCAAGTTATTATGGAATCGCAACGACTTGAGGCATGGCGATTTGAATATTTGACAAAAATCGTTCAGTACAGAAGTGAGAACAGACCTATTATATACTTAGATGAAACCTGGTTTGATACTCATGATACCCCATCAAAAGGTTGGGTTGATTCTAGTGACAGGTGTAGAACAAAGGAACCATCAAACAAAGGAAAAAGAATAACCATAGTACAAATGCACTTTCATTGGCAGCCAAGAATATAAATGACTCCTGTTTGGATTACCATAACGATACCACAGCGGAGTTATTTGAGGATTGGTTCGTAAATAAGTTAATTCCTAATGTTTCTCCAAACAGTGTGATTGTTATGGACAACGCAAGTTACCACAGTAGACAGTTAAACAAGCTACCTTGTTCAAAAGATACGAAAATGACAATACAGGAATTTATGTATCAAAATGATATATATTTTCATGAAAGTTACACTAAAGGAGAGTTACTTGATGTGCTTAAATTTTTGAACCTAGAAAAGGAGTACTACTACGATATCTACGCTAAAAGTAAGGGGCATACAGTGCCTAGGCTTCCGCCTATCCCATAGAACACATATGGTATCACTCACTATAAACGCTAGTGTACTGGATGTGAGTAGCTGGAAAAATTGTGTCTCGCATATTAAAACTGTTGAAAATTCATACATTCAAATTGGGAATATTACAGAAAGATTTAATATTAACATAGGTGTTGATAGTGACAGTGAAAATGAATTAAATGAGTAAACTGTAGTTGCATTAATTAATTATAACATATAAGTATAATATATTTTATCTAAAATTGTTTATTATTTGTGTCAAATCATCCATGCTTGAAATACAATTCAGTGCGGGCATGTGTAGGCCCCAGTTTGGTTTTAAACAGGCGTCAAGAGTCGGTAAGTCATTCTCTTAAATTTGTGAACGGACTTTACATTAATATTAGAAAAGTGTTTATTTTATTTTTAGGAATATTTGCGAAATTCGATATTTGTTTGTAGTATCCTTGCAACAAGCATGAAGTTTTTGGTTATTTAAAAAAATATAAGTCAAAACAAACTTTACAAATTTGCTTCAATTTGATGAAAGCTGCACAGAAGTGATTTGATTGTGGTTAATTTAAAAAGGTATACCGAAATGGTTAGTTTAAAATTATTTTTCAAGAAAAAAAATTTTATAGAAGACTTTGATTTACACATATTTTTTAATTATAGACAACTTTTCTTAATAACGCTTTTATCTATTTTTCGACATAAGGGTACTTTACTCTGAAACGATTTTCATATTTTTGCCCTACCCTGTATTCTAATTGACTTGAAACCATTCTAAGTGCACCTGAAATGGTAATGGTTATCGGACATGCACCAACTTTAATCAAGAGTAGGATTTCCTGAAAAATCAATAATAAAGAAGTTTCCCATTTGTTGCACACTTAATAGAAACCACGCTCTATATATTATGTCGTGACCCAATAAAGTTCTTCCCTTATGGGTGGTAAAAAAATGTTTTGGGCATCTTTTACATTTTCTGAGCCTAAAATATCCTTAATAAAAAATAATTCCAATAAATCCTATATGGGAAGAACTCTATAGGGCACACTCTGTACATCCCTTAGATAGTTACCAGCTTCAAAATCGCTTGTTTGAAGCCAAGTCCAAACTTTCCAGTGCGATGAAAATTTTCTTTCAGAATATGTCAATGTCTCTGTCCTATTCTCTCGTCTGAGTTTGACTTTAAGGATATCAGTTAGCACAACTCTGTATTTGCGTCGGTGCAGCTCAAATAGACAACAATCTCTCAAGTAAAAGACCCAGTAACGCTCTGAATCGGTTAACTCGAAGTATATAAAACCGCGTTCACTGAAAAAATAAAAAATCTTCAAAGACAATGAAAAGAATCATCAAAATATTTTTACACCTGCCAAATTAATCAAAAATTGCTAGATTATGTCATGTTATTTTTCTTTTAAAGTAAAATAGGGTAATTGCCTGTGTTTTACTAAGTTTGTATTCTCAAAATAGTAAATGTGTAAAATTAACAGTAGAATCTTAAAATCTGAAAATATTGTCAATGCCTAATTAAAGTATATCTGCAAAAAAGTATAAGCACTCTGGTCAGTGTTGCCAGATATACCATTTTAATGGTATTTATACCATTATTTCCTCGTTATGTACCTCTACTGTATTAAAAAGTATCATTATTTGTCAAAAAAAATACTATGTGAAATTTATAGATTGTGTACCCTGTATTATGCCTCACAGGTCTGGCCACTGGCTTGGGTTCTTGCAGAGCGTTTTTTCACTGGAAGCTATAAACTGATTCAAATGACTCCCCACAATGACAATTGCCTCCTGGTGAATCTATTGGCTGAAACTTTGGAAATATGTTGTTTATGTGATGCTTATGAAAAGTTCTAATGGCACCAATCTGGTCTTATGACCCATTAGAGAGCTAGAGACGGGGAAATTTAGGTATTATTGTACAGAATGCACGAGCCAATGATGCGATAGCCATTTTATACATTTTAGAATAACTTTTCCAAAAAACTGTTTAGGTTAGTAGATTACACTTATCAACCATATAGTATTGTGTTGAAGAGGTTATTCAAAAGTGGCTCATGCAGTCTTGTTAACTTTCCCTGTCTGCAGGGTCCTAAATAAACTTTGGTATGCTTACATGGCTCGAATGAAGTTATCACGTTCAAGCAGCAGCTTCACTAGTTTTGGCTGGGTGAGTTGACAATACAAATGATTGTGATATAAACACGGATGATACTGGTCTTTTAGTAGAACAAAATAAGGGTGTACCCAGGGGTGAGTTCTATTCCACTGGAACTCCATCCTTTTTGAGGCAATAAGCCATAATCTAAAAAAAAAAATCAAATTAATTATATTAAAAGTCGAAAACGTTGATCACATCGACTTAAATTTTCTAATGCCGTCGAGGACCCTGCACAGTTCTTGCTCCGCTTGATATACAGTTTAGACCATTAGATGCATCTCAAAATAGACATATTGTTTTGGCCAATGAAATGCTTAAAGATGGTCAAAATTGATGTTTGTCTGTGGGTAATATTTATCTTTAAAACTGTACATTTTAAATGTTTACTAGTGCAGTTAGTAGTTTTAAAAGCATTTATTTACTTATGGTAAATTATAAATAATGTAGCAAGGTTGTGATATAAGAGAGCTTCTCATTTAATTTACGAATTGGTATTTCCTTCCCTTGTGAGGGGGGAGGGCGAATTAATCTATTATCGATGTCCTTGTCTAAAAGTATTTTTTTTTGTTTTAGGTGATGTTCAATCAACAGTCAGCGATGGCGACAGAGACTGGAGGGCTGAGAGCCTCAATTATCACAATCAAAGGCAGCAAAGGCCCGCATCTGCGGCACCCAGGGGCAGGTGGCGGAACAGGGGCGGGAGAAGGGTGCCGTTCAACAGGACTGGAAACCGAGGACCCAACGATGGAGAGTTTATGGAAAATGGAGGTGATTTTGCACAGGTAATTTTGCACCGTTCTTGTAAAATTGCCGATGTTTAATACGCTTTGACGTTTCTTTCCAGCTGTCAAAGTTTAGTGGTTCTTTAGATGGACAGAACTTCGTGGTGCCATATATGGGAACGTACTATTTTAACAGCAACAACTATTTGAACCTGGATGGGCCTACTCTTAAAGAATACATTCGCAATCAGATGTAAGTGATCGTTAAACATCATCATTTTTCTTTTATATATTCTTGTTGCTTTTACTTAAAATAGGGGGCAGCTGCATGGAGCCAAAGCGCTTCCCATGCACAGGGTGATCAAAATAAGATGGAAAAGTATGCCCACAACGGGAATTTAAAAAAGCTTCGTACATGTGAAACGTACAAGGGGTTATTTAATTTGAATAGGTGCTTCCTAGACCAATGTTAAGTCGAAAAGTTTATAGAAAATAAGTATTTTTTTCGTTTTTTGGCCGTGAGTTTGTATTCGGGAATAACTTTTAATGCTAAAAAACTTTTAAAAAATTGAATCTCCCTTGTGTGCACTACAGGTTTTATCATTTTAATGTGCGCTTTCTAAGTTTAAGGGGGAGCAGAAACTTTTATCAAGAATAAAATTTTCTAAGAAATCAATAATAAAAAAGTTTTTACCGTTTGGAAGAAAATAATTAAATTATTAAATTAAAATTTTTTTTTTCTATTTGTAAACAATATTAAAAACTTAGCACCCTGTATAACATTTTGAGCCATATCGTGATGTGAACTTTTCGACTTACAATCGGTCTAGGAATCATCCTGTATATGAACTTTTAGTCTTAAAATGGGGCAGTGAATCTTATCCTGCATTTTTAGCCATCAATTGAAAATCCTCCTGTATGTTATGCAATGACACAATAACCTGAATTTGATTTTCTGTCTTCCTTTTAATTATTATAATTTATTCTAAATAAAGCATATAAATTGCTTTATTTTGGAGAACAAGGTAGTCTGGTTAAAAAGCTGGTATTATGAAAAGTGGAACTTTCTAGATCGGAAGAAAACGAGACACTTTTAATTAAGGAAGTACTGTTAGTGAATTCCTAACAGTTTGCATAGAATATTGAACCAGTTTTCCTACAAGGACAATGGCAAAATATGGAACTGCGATTTATCAAAAACTAAGCACGTGTTTGGTATTTAATGATAACCGTTCAACATAGAAATAACTAATAAAATTTACATAACTTTATAAACATTAAGAATATTATTAAATCAATATATTTTATAGTTATGTAATATAAGCAGATATTTCTTTAAAGCCTTAAAATCTCAGGTAACATTTTTGTCTGTTGCGATGAACGTACATTGGAAGCAAAATTGCTGACAAGAAATGTACCAGGTGACGAACCTTTTCTGAGTTACAAAAATATAACCTTATTTATCTCAAAAGCAGGTCCCTTTAGGAAAAAGGACATTGTTACATTTTTGGTCAACACTTTAAAACACCCTGTATATTTATTGTTTACATGTTATTTACAGAGAATACTACTTCAGCGAAGATAATCTGAACCGAGATTTCTTTCTAAGAAGAAAAATGGACCCGGAAGGCTATTTACCGGTGGGCTTGATAGCATCTTTCCACAGAGTCCAAGCACTGACTAACAATGTTGCTCTTATAGTTGATGCTATTAGTGCTTCCGATAAAATCGAGTTATCAGCAGGATTTAAGGTAATGATTATTTATTTATACAGGGTGTTTCTAAATATTTGCGAAAAATTTTATGTGGTTGTTAATTGAGCTATTATATTAGGCATAAAATTTCATACAAACATATGTATATATAATAAAGTAGAATTTGGTACACGCAACAATCTTTTCATTTCCCACAAAGCGAATTTATTGTTACAGAGCGATTTTCGCAGCATTTTTCGGTTATTTCACGCCTTTTTTTTTCTTGCCTGTAATTAAAAGTTGATGATTTTTTTTGTGCCCAAACCATTAAGTTTTATACGAAAACTCAAAGGACAAAAAGTTGCACAATAAGATAAGGGAACTAGCTTAGTTATCAAAGTGAGCCAGTGACGCCCCAAAAATATTTTAGGGGGTAAAATGTTTCATGGCCCGGAAAAAATAGTTTTTTTGTGAAAAATAAAAAAAAAGTTACTTGCATCAAAGTTTGCCTAATTAGCTTCAAAAACAAATTAGGCAAATTTAAAACTAAAAAAGAAATGATGAATTATAAGAGCATGTACCTTAAAAACTAAACATTATCCAACAAGTGTTTTTAGGCTTTATGGTTCAAGAATAACCACTTAAAATTTTTCGCACATATTTCGAAATTGTACAGTGAACATAAAAAAAATGCAACCCATAAACAGTTCTTTGCTTCTCACAAATTTTCTCGATGAGGGTTGTTTGGATTGATGCATGAAGCAAAATTTGTTGGTAGAAAATTGTAAAATAAAAGATCCATAGGTACCATAGGGATAAGGTACCCTCTGTATACAGGGTGTTTTATTAATATTGCGAAAAAATTCAGGATAATAGTCTAGAAAAAATAGCTGCTGAAAAATATGCAACATATACGTTTTTTTTTTCTATAAAAATTACCGTTTAGTGTATTTTAAATTTAAGGACGAATTTGAGAGCCTTCTTAAGATATTTAAGAGTTTTTAGAGATATATTTTTCGTGTGCTCTTTTATATTTAGCTTTGTTAAAAATAAACAGTTTTATTTAAATTATTACAAAATTTGTTATTCTTATTGGCATATGTATTATACCTCCCCACAGCTGTATCATTCCTCCCCAATAAGGGGACACTCGATACGAATAACATCCTATAGAAAAAAATTAATAAGTAATATTTAGTTGTTAACGACAAACATAATAATTATAGGAATATTTCGGGAGAACATTGTGATAAATCAAAAATCTAAAAAAATCTAGTAGTAGTTTGCAATATCAAAAAATTGTATCAACCATTCCCAGTCTCCCCTACATAACAGTAAGTAACTTTTCTATAGCAGGTTCAGAATCTGCCTTTTTAATTTAGAACAAAGATAATTCCCATGTTAACTCCTAGAAATATAAAAAAAGAAAGAAATAAATCAATAAAGATATAATGGGGAACCATAAGTACACTTGCTGAAGTTTAAGTGGTCAATAATTTGAAAAACAGTCTCAAAATATACCAATTCCACCAATCAGGTTAATATACAAACGATATGCATACTTATGTATGTAAAAAATGATGGATCAAACTAACAACACTTGATCACCACACCAAGTCACACTCAAATGAGTCAAACTGACACAGAAACAAGGGCCTACAGTATCGAAAAACACATCTATTTGATGCGTATTAAATGAGGAAAAAGTCTTTCCATATAATTCAATTTTTTAGTACTGTAAGACGTTTTTGCTTTGGCATTTTAACTCATCTGACTGTAATGTGGTGTATACTACTCATCAAGGCTGGTCTTATGGTGTCTTAGTCACTTTGAAGGCCTAAAAAACTTTATTTGCAAGACTCTTAAACTCACGGTGAAATGGTGAATACTGCATTAGAAAAGGCAAGGAAAAATGTATACTAGTCTTCTCAAATCTGATCGAGTCCTTTCATATTGTTTTATCGAACTACTAAGACACTTAAGCAACAAGCTTACGAGTAGTATACAGTAGTATAATACACCACATCGCAATCAAACTGACATAGAAACATTTTACAATATCAAAAAACATAAATATATTTGATTTATTCGTACATTTTAAACCATGAAACTCTTTTCATATGTTGGTACTGTAAGACGTTGTTGCTTAATCGTTTTAGTTGATTTGATTGTAATGTGGTGTATACTATTGTTGTTGTCTGCTGTTGTCGAAGTGTCTAGGTCAGTTTCAAAATTAAAAAAGGTTTATGTGAGTGTGAGAAGACTTCTAAATTCACAGTGAAAACGGCAAAGGCATGGGAAAGGTTTACGTACTTTTTTGAAAGCCCTGGTATTTATACAGGAGCTGCGCGGAGGGGACCAAAAGGTCGTTTAGCGACAAGCCACGCGTCCTTCGAGCACATGGGTCGCCAGTTGCAACACAAATTCGTTCAGCCACGCGCTGGGTAAATACACAGGGTCGGCATTCGTGTGCTGCTCAAAATATTGTAGCCTAGATTAGGTCGTCGGGCACACAAGAACTTTGAAAATATAAGACTAGAATGGCATATTCCTTAACAAGTTGCGATTTTAAGATAATTCTTCACATAAGCCTAATGGCGCCATTTTTATTTTAGAGTCAAGC
The DNA here is from genome assembly GCA_963920685.1 of Polydrusus tereticollis. Taxonomy (NCBI): domain Eukaryota; kingdom Metazoa; phylum Arthropoda; class Insecta; order Coleoptera; family Curculionidae; genus Polydrusus; species Polydrusus tereticollis. The sequence continues at coordinate 7,723,482 of OY987335.1, forward strand.
TTCGCGCCTCAAAAACGGCCAAGGAAAACTTACTTTTATAGGCGATTTAAAAAGGTGCGGATTGATATTTTCTGCTCAACAGACAGTAAAAGTTCTATATATCACTTTGCAATAATTTTTATTTATAAATCTTACCATAATCCTCGTTTTTCTTGGAAAAATCCGCGAGAACACGCTTTCACACCTCCTTCTATAGCACGCCACTAATAAGAGAACCAGATGACGAGATTGGTCGATTGGGATTGGTGGATCCGTTCCCGCTCATCATGTACTCAAAACGACCCCTCGTGGCGAATAGCACAAACTTAACATTTATTTATATTGTTTATAATGACTCTTTGACTGTTTAAAGTATTACAAAAATATATAGAAGACTGAGTTGCACTTAACCCTGCAGGAGGCACTAACAGTTAACTTTTTAATTTATCGGTACCAAAGAAAAAATTAAAAAACTAACGTCAATTTTAAAATTAGCGCCTTTTTGGGTAGGTCTCTAGACACTGCAGTGGCTCCAACGGTTAACGGTGCTATTTCTCGCCATGCCATAATATCGTTGACAGTGCTTTGAAAATCAATAACAGTCGATAAATGAACTTTTTGCTTTGTTTTGCCTAGCAACAGTGGCAACTTAATCGTAGTTTTTGAGTTCTGTGTCTGTCACTTCTGCGCTCAACACTCAACAGTGTCAATCCCTGTAGAATAAAATAGACGCGGTATTTTAAAAATGTGTGTTTAATTTTCTCAAAAAATACTTACAATGTGGAGGCTCTTTGACAAAAAGGAAAGGAAAACTATCGCTACACCTGCGGCTCTGGTATGTGGGGCAAAAAAGTTCTAAAATTAGTTTTGGCTAGGATTAGAGTAGTAGTAGTATGTTTGGGTACCTGGATGATGCTTTAACGAGTACAAGCCCAGTTTGGCTTTAGTAGAGCTTAATGTTTATCTTAAACTATGAACTAGACATCCAGGTTGCTGAAACCATATCACTCCTTTGCTGAAAACTTGATTATACAGATAAAATCGCAGATATAGGTACCTCGATTTAAACCCATCATTTTGTCAACCGAGCTTGCTCAGGGGTTTAATTTTCTGGAAGGGTCTAGAACTCTAGAACACTGTCTTTGGAGCCGCGTATGCCCTTGATCGATATATTGATAATCAATACTATTGAGTCAATAGTCAGTATAATCGTTTTGCTACATGTTTGATTTATATGTGCGTACAAAACGCATCTCTTAGGCTTTTGAACTTGATATTTTGTTAAGATTTCATGAGTATAAAGGTAAAATATTTATAAAAATTCTTATTTGTAGCAACGGTAACATATAGGTGATTAGATCATAAATGTTTGCTACTGATTATAATGTATGTCTCCACTCCAGGTTCGAGCCAAGATTGATCCTACCAAGTGGCCCATACTAGACAAGAACGGAGAAAAGGAAGAGGAACTAATTTCGACATTGGTACCTCCTCCACCCGTTCCTAGAACCCAGCAAGCCGCCCATAGTGCTGAGAACTTGAACCCTGATGTAGCTGAATTTGTTCCCGTTGAAAAAGGTAAGAAGTGAATTGATTTAATTTAGAGATATTCGGTGTGTTCATGTTTAAATCTGTATTTTCAGAAAAGGGCAAGACTTCCAATACTGTGAATAAGGAAAACGAAAATCCTCAAACCAATGGAGACAATACTCAAAAGTCTGAAACTCTGAAATCACCAAATGAAGGCCCGAAACCCAAGACAAAGAAAGAGGAGGAAGAATGGCTGGAGGTCAAAAGAAAAAACAAGGAGAACAAGGGGAAGAAGGAGAATAAACCAAAGCCATTTGAGTTCGAAAGGGAGGAGCTTGAGTTTCATTTCGATGAAGAACTCGAAAATGTACCTATTGGAAGACAAAACACTTTTTCTACCGAATGGTAAGTTGAACTAGTATAGAATATTTTATTTTTTTTGTACCTTTAGCAAAAATTATTAAAACATTGAAAAATCTTATAATCTACTCACCTAAAAAACTTATAAGTGAGTTCTTCGCAAAGTCTCAAAAGTACTAGAAGCAGCTACACCTATACCTATAATATCGAAGTAAGTTTGATTTATACTCCTATCTCGCTGTTTCTAACTTTGTCAAAGGTCTTTGAATCTATCTTAAAATAGAAATGACTGAACACTTTGAAAACTCCTCACACTATTAATGGTTTTGTGGGCCACATTCTGGACGGTTCTGCCTGGATTTAACTAAAACATTTGATCGGGGACTGAGGATAAGTTTTATAAATCCACCTTTAGTCATTAAAAATCGTTTTAAATATGTTACCTTTTTTTTTGTAGCAGTAGAATCCATTTTTAAAGCTCACAGAATCACTGAAATACAAATAGTTCTCTAGTGCTCTTATCAATAATGACACAGGTTGGTCATATCAATCCTTATCAAAAATCGAGCCACATCTTTGATATAAAAGCGCAACATTACGGGGAACTCCCGATCTATGCTAACTGATTTCACGGTCGTCACATGACGCATTACGCGTTACAGCGATGCCAAGAGATAATTTTAGCATCGCGCAGCGTCTAGGGATGCACAAATTTCAAAAAACATCGACTCAAAGGTATCGATATACAGGGTGTTTCGGGGAGAGGGAAATATTTAATAAGGTATTCTAGAGGTCAATATAAGAGAAGGTCATATAAATGTGGATCCGAAAATGCATTCTTTAGGGGTGAAAATGCTTCACATGTGTAGCTCGGTTCCTGTTGAGTTCCCGACGAAAAGTGCGGAGAGTAAAAAGGTTGGGAATAAAATTCTGTATAATATTGTCCTTTTAAGAATTTTCAATATTTTTATTATTCATCGAGTTATTGCTTGATTTGACTATTTTCGAAGGGGTTGAAAATGCTTTTCACGTGTAGCTCGGTTCCTGATAATTTCTCGACGAAAAGTGAAGATAGTAAAATGGTAGGGAATAAACTTCGCTATAGTATTGTCCTTTTAAGAATTTTTAATATTTTTATTATTCATTGAGTTATTGCTCGATTTGATCATTTTCAAAGGGGTTGAAAATGCTTTTCACGTATAGCTCGGTTCCTGTTGATTTCGCGACGAAAAGTGCAGATAGTAAAATGGTTGGGAATAAAATTCTGTTCAATATTTTTATTATTCATCGAGTTAATGCTTGATTTGACTATTTTCGAAGGGGTTGAAAATGCTTTTCACGTGTAGCTCGGTTCCTGATAATTTCTCGACGAAAAGTGAAGATAGTAAAATGGTAGGGAATAAACTTCGCTATAGTATTGTCCTTTTAAGAATTTTCAATATTTTTATTATTCATTGAGTTATTGCTCGATTTGATCATTTTCAAAGGGGTTGAAAATGCTTTTCACGTATAGCTCGGTTCCTGTTGACTTCGCGACGAAAAGTGCAGATAGTAAAATGGTTGGGAATAAAATTCTGTTCAATATTTTTATTATTAATCGAGTTAATGCTTGATTTGACTATTTTCGAAGGGGTTGAAAATGCTTTTCACGTGTAGCTCGGTTCCTGATAATTTCTCGACGAAAAGTGAAGATAGTAAAATGGTTGGAAATAAAATTTGCTATGATATTGTTATTTTAAGAATTTTCGATATTTTTATAATTTACCGAAGTATTGCTCGATTTGACCATTTTCAAAGAGGTGAAAATGCTTTACGTGTGTAGCTCGGTTCCTGCTGAGTTCGCGACGAAAAGTGCAGAGAATAAAATGGTTGAGAATAAAATTCTGTATATTATTGTCCTTTTAAGAAATTTCAATATTTTTATTATTCATCTGAGTTATTGCTCGATTTGATCATTTTCAAAGGGGTTGAAAATGCTTTTCACGGCTAGCTTGGTTCCTGTTGATTTCGCAATGAAAAGTGAAGATTGCAAATGAACATTTGATTTAGATTTTGAAAATTCTATATTTTAATTATAGGAATAATGATGATGATTCCGATGAGCTTAGTGACAGGGATGTCAACAAGCTTTTGATTGTAACTCAGGGACCTACTCGCGCACCCAAGCACGAAGGATATGATAGAACTGGAGACTGGACGACTCGCGTTAAAATGACTCAAAACTTGGAACAAGCCATCAACGACGGGTTGTATTACTACGAAGAAGATTTGTGGAACGATATAGAATATGTAAGCATTTTAACACCTTCATTTGGTCGTATTAATCTTATCAAATTTCTTATCATAGGATCGTACATCCAGCGGGAGCTACAAAACTGTTACTGTGATAAGTCAAGAAGATTTTCAAAAATTGGCGCCCTCTGTACCTAAGAAACAAAATCCGGAAGTTCCGCCCCCACCTCCACCAATCGTAAGTGCTGCCAATGGCTCGCAATATGGGTTCATCATTACTTTTGTGCATGATGGTGCAAAATATGATTAAATGTTTGATTTTTTTTGTATAGATTGAATCAGGCGCTTCGGGAAGTGGCGTCCAGGCGAGTAGGAAAGGTCCCAAAACTCCCGGTCACCGAAACGTTCCTAGATTTTACGCTGTCGTTAAAGATGACATGCCTGACCCAACTACGCCCAGGAAACGCAAAACACGGCACTCCAGCAATCCTCCAATGGAACAGCACGTTGGCTGGATTATGGATGTTAGAGAGCATCGGTTGAGAACTACATCTACTGGGTAAGTTGTCAATATTTATTTATTTATCTTCAAACTGTATACAGGTCCGGCAGAGCCTTATCCAGAACCATAATAGATTCCAAAAGTACAGAATAGAGCGACTCATATACTCTTTGCGGAAAGAAGGGTCACGCCAATAAGAAATATGATGGATAGACTGTGTTAAGAAATTTCTTAAAAATCAAAGCATGATTCTCATATTTAAAATTAGAAGTGGGATGATACCCGATTATTTAACTAAAAAGTTTGTTACTAAGGAGTCGGTTTGTTCATACCCAATAAAAGCCAAACGTAATTTTCATGTCACGACAAAGAATTAAAGTAGCTCGGAAAACCCGTATTATCATAAAGGTTTAATTGCTTTCAACTCTTTATCCCTATCCCTATATAGTGAGAATATCTAACATGGAACAAATTCTGTATTGTTACTTTGGTACATTACATTACCTATTATTTTTTATTGCATATTTTCTAAACTAAAATACGCGTGAGTCAAAAAATCATGGTGTGAACTGAACCTAATTTTAGATAATACTATGGTTTGTTTATTGTAGCTGTGTTAATTCTTTGTTTGGATTGGGTTTTCTACACTGCGCGGCTTATTTAACGCATAACGAAAAATTTGCCTCAATTTTGATGTTATGTATTTTCCAAATTTGTGGTTCGTTTCTAATGATTTATTTTTTTAATTGTAGGTTTTTTTCTTAAGCATATCACTGCCTTTATTGTTTTGCTTAAAAAAGGAACTTTGGTATTATACCGGGTGTTATAAAAATGTTGTGTTTTTTTTTATGGAAATTCAAAATACCCTGTGGGATTTACTAGCCATTGCAAGTTATCGCAATTATAGCTAAATGAAGGTCTCATGTTTCCGTTACATTTTCTTTTTTGATTTATTGTTTTTTCATGAAATGCACGATTTTTAGTTCACCTTGTATTTCATAAAACAATTTTTGCCTTCTATGGTTTACGGTTAGGAGGGGACCAGTTGCGGCTCGATAGGGAGTAATACTGCTTTCTGCCAACCTTCTACGCACTGTATCTTGACTAATACGACGGGAAATTTCCTGCTGCGGTGCAGTGCTTGTAACAAACCGACTTCGTAATGCCTGTATTCGCAAAAGCGATCTTGGTCATTCGTTGTCACCCTCGTCCTTGTCCAGGTCTTCTTTGATTAGCACCAGTCTCCCGAAATCGTGCCAATGCTCTGGAGATAGCAGATTGTGTCACTCTATATCGTTGGGCCACTTGAAATTGTGGCAAGCCTTCTTCCACAAGTGCTATGGCTCCAGCACATTCCTCAGGCGAAAGATTTCTTCTTGCACGTGCATTTTGGGCCATTTTGTTTTTAATTACACTTAATAAAATTAGAAATTGCCAATACAAGTATGCAAAGCAAACTAAAAAGTGATAAAGTGAAGAATCAAACCTGATAACGCTTTTGTTACATTTCACTTTATGGCGTTTCTGTGTAATCTTTCATTTTCATAGCCTGCTACTTTCCCGATAAATGCATTTTAGGTCAACAAAAACACGTTGAACTAAAAATTGTGTATTTCGTGAAAAAACAGCGATAAACAAATAAATCAAAAAAGAAAATGTAAAGGAAACATGAGACCTTCACTTGGCTATAATTGCGATAACTTGCAATGGCTAGTAAATCCCACAGGGTGTTTTGAATTTCCATAAAAAAAACACAACATTTTTATAACACCCGGTATAATTCCAAAGTTCCTTTTTTAAGCAAAACAATAAAGGCAGTTGATATGCTTAAGAAAAAAACCTACAATTATAAAAAGAAATCATTAAAAACGAACCACAAATTTAAAAATACATAACATCAAAATTGAGACAAGTTTTTCGTTATGCGTTAAATAAGCCGCGCAGTGTATATTTTTACAGATTTTTTGAATGTATTTTGTGTTGACAATGTTAATACTTTGTTACTCTTTGGATGGACTTAATAAATAAAATTAGTTACTGATTCACTTTTTTGCATGGAAACGTCCACTTTAAATATAACATAAGGAATCTCCTGTTCCAGTTTTGTTTTTATATCAGACATACCTTTTTTACAGAAGTAGTTATGGTGCTAGTCCAAGCGAAGGTGCACTGGCCAGTAGCTATGGTAGTGTGCCTCGATCACTGCCTACGTTCCAGCATCCTTCACACGCTCTTTTGAACGAGAACAACTTCACCCAACAGGCTTATTCCAAATTTAGACAAAGGGGCCTTAAAGGTATATAAGACATTTCTTTAACACGATCTAAAATTGTCTTTGCCTAGTTTATTAGATTCCTTATTTAATTTATTTTTTACGTAATCTATTTCAGAGCGCAAAAGATTCGGTGTTGGCCACTCCAACGAAATGAACACCCTGTTTCGTTTCTGGTCGTTTTTCCTCAGAGAAAATTTCAATCGCACCATGTATAACGAATTTAAGTCGTTAGCGCTCGAAGATGCTGAACAGGGGTATCGTTACGGACTCGAATGTCTGTTCCGATTCTTTTCCTATGGGCTCGAAGTGAAATTCAGACCGCATCTCTATGAAGATTTCCAGGAAGAGACGATCCGTGACTTCGAAAGCGGGCAGCTATACGGTTTGGAGAAGTTCTGGGCTTTCTTGAAGTACTACAAGCACGGAAGTCACCTCAACGTCAACCCAGCGTTGAAGAAGTGCCTTTCCAAGTTTAAGACTATTGAAGATTTCAGAGTTGTTGAGGTAAGGATGGTACAGGGAGGTCTGTAATATGTAGCATTTTTTTAATAACTTCTGATTTTTATTATTTTAGCCAAGAATAAACGAAATTTTGCAGCCCCACGGTAGGGGATACCGCCAGAAGCCTCGCAACAGGACCCTTTCTGAAAGCCAAATTGCAGCTGGACCTAGCTCGTCTCGTGATGATAGCCGCAGGTCATCTACCTTCAAAGAAAAGTAAGATTATCATTTTCTTTGTGTTAATATTCAGATTTTCTTTGAGGCACTCCCAATTCTTTTTACTTACCCCGGATCTGCGTGAACTTACTATGAGGATGTCCTTCCATGCACGTGTTTTGATTTTCTCCCTACTAAGTACCGCTGCTCCGAAGACATGGTGTCTAAGCCTTCCCAGAGCTTTGCAATCCCCCAGGAAGTGAAGCGGTGTCTGTTCTTCCTCCTGGCGATACATCTTGTAGCTTCCTCTACACCGATTGTTGTCGGAGGGATATTTCCTGTCCTTCACAATTGGAGCAATCCTAATGTGTTCTTGCCACCCCTTCCTTTGTTTATACAGTTGAAGATTTGGCAGCCCCAGCAGAACGTCTAGTGCTGTTGTGGATCATTCATGATTACCATGAATAACCTTACTTTAATATAAATCCAAGCTTATTATTTTTAGGAATGATTCAGCTCAATACCCACAGCCAGGCACAAGTGCCCCAGCAGGTACCGGGTTCAAGTACCCAAGAACCCGCACTCATTCCTTCGGTTCGGGGCGTGTCCAGAAAGGACCCCGTGCACGTACTGATTCTTGGAGAGCCAAAGAAAATATACCCCAAGGTAAGGTACTTTAGAATTGTGTAACAAAACCTATTTACATAAAGCTTTCTCTGCAGGTACCACTGAAAATTCTTCCACAGAATAAAGACCTTAATTCAAACAAGAATATGTTGGTCCCCTCTACTTAACAATAGTTGTTATATAACGTTTTTCCGTACATTATAAATTGCAGTACTTTAGTCTCTACCGAGTTATCTAATTTTAAATTGAAAAAAAAAATGTAAAACTGTTGTAAAAAAGTGTAATTAGTATATTACTTTTAATTGGTGCCATTGCCCATAAAAAAATATATAAAAAATCATAGGTTTCATATTTTTCTAGTGACTGTTGTAGTAGTTTGCTAGTGTCAATGATAAGTTCGTTTTTGTGTAGTGTATTCTGTAAGAGAAATAGAGTGCCCAACTTGCAGGTTCTAGCATTTAAATTAGAAAATTACAACCAATTTAATAATAGGCTAAGGCTATGAAAAATGTAAATAAATTTTTTTAACATCGGTTTTTGAGAGCATTTAGACGTAAAAGTTTTCTTAATAATACACGAAGAATGAGCATTAAACTTGGTATAATTTTTTAATAATAGTAATTACATCAGAATGTTTAGTTTTCTTACAGTGTTTTATCAAAGTTAACATCCAAATTCTAATCGAAACATTTAATTTTAAGAATTTTTTTAATTTTAATAAACGTATGCATGCAAATTTTAATTTTATTTATAGTCTTAGGTAAAGAGTGAAATTTATTGATTTTAGTTCATTTGTTCGATAGGTAAGCAGAATGCAATGTTTCAGTTTTTAGGTCATTTGCATCACTATATGTCAGTTCAGCCAACCAGGTTGCTGACTAAGCCACTTAAATTCAACTTAAAGTTAGGTCACTCTAAAAGGGTCGGGTTTTAGCAGAACAAGAAATTACGACAAGAGTGTTTTGAGACATTGCTTAATTTTTTCAACCTAAATTTGCATCATTCCACTTGTTCTGCTTTAGAGAGCGAGTAATTCGACGCGTAAATGTTCGTATATAATCTTTTCGACCTCTCTGGCTCCTCTGAATGTTATTACGATTTTCAAACTTCTTCTCCACCATCGACAATGTTACGGCTGTTGCAAGGAGCTTCTTCAGTCTGTGCAACTTGCGGTCAGGATCCTTACTAGAGGATTTCTGTCCAGTCTTAATTCATCTTTCACTGGGGATGCCTGTAGGGAGAGAAGGGGGATTTTTTTCTAGGTGATAATAATTTATTGATGTCAATACAGGTTTGTTTACATGTGATTGGGGCAATCGTGTCATGGTTTCTAAGTCTTTTCAGAACTTCGCAAGTTTCTAGGAAGTGCAGTTGTGTCTCTTCTTCCTTCTGCCAATCTGTACACATAGATTGTTGTCAGGTGCTTTCTCAGCCTGCAATGTCCTGGCAGGATCTTCACTGAGGGATATTTCCTGTCCAGCCTTAATTTATCTTTCACCGGGGTTGCCAGTAGGGGATTTCTTTCTGTGATTAAGGCAATTCTGAGGTGTTGTCTGAGTAGAGCTTTGCAAGCTTCTAAGAAGTGCAGCGGGGTCTCTCCTTCCTTCTGACGATCTTGACATGTTGTATCCTCCCCTACACCGATTGTTGTCCAGAATGTCAAGTGCTTTCTCAGTCTGCAATGACCTGTCAGGATCCTCCCTGAAGGATATTTCCTGTCTAGACTTAATTTCACTTTGGTTGCCTGTAGGAGAACGGAGATTTTCCTCTGTGTGATTGAAGCAATCGTGAGGTGGTGTCTGAGTAGAGCTTTGCAAGCTGCTAGGTGTCTTCTCTTTCTCCTCGAGGTCTGGGCAGGTTGTATCCTCCTCTGCGCCACTTAGATGCTTCCTCAGTCTGCAATATCCTATTAGGGGCCGGATTCCGAAGTCGACGACACGACGACGATGCAATTTTAGAGCTGGCGTAGTTGCGAATGCGGAAAAGAGAATCTAATATTGATAACCAACCAAAATTTGATTTGCCTTTCCTCATTCGCAATTACGCTAGCTGTAAAGTTGCATCGTGACGTCGACTTCGGAATCCGGCACCAGGATCCTCACTGGAGAATTTAGGACTCGTGAAGAAATTCTTCCTGCCCTGTGGTGTTGTTCTTCACCGTCATTGGGGGCAATTCTAGTGTGTCCTGGTCACCAATGCCTTTCTAGCATCCCTCAGCCGTCATAGCCTTTCTCTGTGTTCAGAACGTCACTCACGGCCACGAATAGCTCACACTCTTGTCGTGACAAACCACTTTTGAAATTGAAGTAAATCATATCAAGGAAATGCTCGCGTTTCAGCTCTATGGTTACACGTACATCAGGGTTGTATTGCGATAAAAATCCAGCACTCTCAACCTAAGGTAATCTATACAATGCCGCAAGAGTTAATTCCCGCTGATTTTGTGTGAGTCACGTAGGGGTAACCCAGTTAAGTTACAAGAAGTGAACTACAAAAATGTTGAGCTTATGACTTAAATATTTGGTTATTGTCCCCCGTATACAAGAGACTTAAACAAATTAACATCACAATTTTGCTAGTATTTTTTATTACTTCACAAGTGCTCAGGTATAGAACATTGCGACGTACCAGTTAAGAATGTTCATTCTTCATGTTCTTGTTTGTCACCATTTTAATTAAAAAAAAAAGAGTAGTAAAATTGAGGACATCAGTTGGGATTTAAAACGAATGTTTCCACTCCACAACACCTTCAAAGCATAAATGTTCCATTTTTCAAGTAATGGTTAAATAAAAAGTGGGAGGGGGGGAGTAAAAAACCAAATAACCATGCTCAAAGGGTGAACCAATGAGAAAGTCGACTTAAAGCTAAGTTTTACAGAAAACACTTCATTTTTATTCCTATAAAAATTGGTGACAGACCATATTGGTTTTTATTGATAGTTGTAAATGTTTCCATAGAGATGGCTACTTTGCCGGGAAAGAAAGTACTTTACTTTACCGCATCAAATTTACTGGTAAATTACCGTAAATTTTTTTTATTTGTTAACGTTTAAAACAGTAAAATTAATTAAAAAAACAACCTGAAATAAATAGCTAGGTTACTTAAAATTTTTTTTTCTTTTATAGATAGGAACTAGAAAATTGTTCAAATCTTGCAAAATGTTTCGGATTTGTCCCGGTAAAATTCTTAAGCTGTACATTTTTCAGGTAAAGAAGTGAATTTGAGGGTTTTTGGGTAAAGTAAAATACGAGCACTATTCCGGAATGGAACTTACGCCCAACTCTATCTAGATTCTTATTAGTTTTGACTACAATTTAGGTAACAGTAATGTTTGTGCTGTTAAATATTGGAAAGCTTATGTATATATTGAAGCTCACTATAGGAATACTCGCGATATTTTATAATCGGGCTGTTTTTTTTGCTTTGGCATCATATTTAGTCAAACATAATGTGTTAACTTTCTAACTTTAAGTGTGCTATTTTTTTAAATATTTTTAGACGCTTAAGATTGATTTTCCTATGATAGTCGAGTAAAAATAGTGGGCAAATTTTTATAGTTTAATTTTCTAGGAAAGTAACTTGCACATTTTGGTACATTGGGGATTTATCATGACCATCGTCAAATTTTCGTTATTCCTTTACCAAAAAGGCACATTTTTCTATAGGTTTAAGTATAATCATATGCGTTATTATTTTTGGGTGAATATACTGCTTTTTTAGTTAAAGTGTTTGATGTTTCTTATTGGTTTGTTCAAAATTTACGTTAGAATGTGTAAGGATCAAGCAAGGAGTTTTTAATTTTAAAAATATCAAATTGTTGTTGTGCATTTTAGTTAATCACTTGTCAACTGAATAATATACTTATGCAAATACAGGGTGTCCTAAAAGGTATGATCAATTAGCAATCGAGTAAATTGGGTCATAGCGTCATAAAATTATGTCACATTTTGTCCTTTCCGAGCTATAGTGCCTCAACTAGGGAAAGAGGCAGTAACTACCAAAAAAATTAGTTTTTTTTTATGGTTTTGGGTTGCTAGGATGTTTCTGCATCTTTCTACAATAACTTATATCAACTTAAACTCGTGAAAATGAATTTACTACATTGAACATTGATTCTATGAGGTATCACATTTGCATATAAGTGATAAGGGTTTATATCAATGCAAAAGAGCAGTAACTGAAACGTTATTTGTAGATAGGGGACGTTGGGGCAAAGTGGCATAGCTAAGACATAGTTACTTATTGTGACAAGTTCTTTAAAATTACAACAGTCATTTTTAGCCATTTCATATTGATACCGTAACACAACGTAGTTCTAGTCCTTCTAATATGCCACTTTATCTGGTGCACCCTGTATTAAACAGTATGAATAGAAAAAATACCAGATTAAAGACCACATCATTAAAGCACTTTATTAAATTCAATAAATATAATGAAAAAAGTATTTGCTGGTTTCCACGAATTTGACACTTTGTAAATGCTGCCTCAATCCATAGTTGGGCAGTATAGCCTCCCAAAAGGGGAACCCCTAAGATGGGGTTTCCTTAACCTTTTCGCAAACTTAAAATTTAGAAACAGACAGTTACAATTTAGGAAAATTTGCGTTTTTTTGTCCCAGCCAAACTTTTCTGCAAGGCCTTGCATTTTCGCAATACTATTTTTGAGCATTTCAATATCTTCTGTATCAAAGTCTTCATTAATTAAATTATCATCATCATTAAAATGTCGATATTTTTTAGCCAACAGTTCAATTCAGCATAGTAGTTTACCAGAATATCTGTGTCTTTATCGCTAAAATATTGAGAAAACACCAACTTCGAGGTCCCCCTTTTGGGAGGCTATAGCTCGGTAATGGGGGGGGACATGGGACAAAATGTTACATGAACCCTATTGTAACCCAATCTGCTCGTTCCTTTACTTATGCCCATAACTTTTAGGAGACCCTGTATAAGACCCATCAACAAGGTAGTAAATTATACAACACAAAGCGATTTTTATGTATTTGCCAATACAGTGAAGACAATAATACGAAAATTTGTGATAATTATAAAATTTGTGTTGTTTTTAATTTGTCTAACAGCTGGCATAAAAGTCCTTAATTCATAACATATGGAAACTGTTGTTATTCAAGTTTACCTAAACATTTTGTGGTCAATCGGTTAACTATTATGCACTACTTGTCGATTTAAGCTGCACACAGAATGAAGTGGATTTTAAATCCTTTTTCAATATTTTTGAATACTTTAACTTAGATGTGCAACAGAAGCTGACAATAAACAAGTGTAATTTAATCATACACAAGTACACTTCATTTTGCGAGTAGTTTAGTCTTAACTATCACTTAATCGTAAGGCTCTTTGTAATCAATTAACTATTCTATTAATCATTTTTTAAAGGTGCAAATATTAATTCGAAAAGTAATTGTTTTTGTTTGTCGATTCAATCACTTCATTTAATCGGTAGACAAAAATGTAATTCATTCAACTTGAACATGTGATATTCAAAGGTTTTAAAATAATTTGCTCAACTCCTTGCATTTAAGTGTATTTGTACTGTATAGCTATAATTAAGATAGTTCTAGAGCGTGTTGTGGAAGTATGGTGTCTGTCTTCCAATGACACTAAAAAAAAAATTAAAAACTTTTAAAAAGCTCCAAAACGTTGTATTTTTTAACCTTTAAGCGCCAGTATGAATGATGTTCTGCGACGTTGTGTTTAATATTTCGCACACGCACCGTTCGCAGAGCGAGAATTAAATAAAATAAAAATATTTTTGAAATGTTTTATTGATTGTGCGTTACTTAGTGATAGTACATTTTAGAAAGGAAATGAAATAGTATATTACATACCAAGAGTGGTAAGAAGCCTATTACACACGGTTTCGAAAATTACGGTACGAGCGTTAGCGGAAATAGCCTTTGTTAATACAGACATTATAATATTACGTAACTGCTCTTAGGCACAGCTTGGCTTCTAACAATATAGTGTGTGTAATTAGAGTTTTACGGATAAAGTAGACAGTGAGTAAGTTCTTACTAATATAGAAGTATAAAAATAGTATTTTCTTATGTATCCCCTTATTTCTTTTTAAATATTGAACAGCAGTTTTGTTACCTTTCCTTACATTTTTAATCAACAATCCTAAAGGGGTGCAAATGTACTTACTGTTCAGGATCCTTTGGGAATGCAAACATGCTTATTCCTTGACCTTCTTTTGAGTAACACCCTCGAAACGCACAGGTATTACCAGGCATAGTTTTACAATAGCACAGTACTCAAAAAACAAACAGTTAAACAATACACTTTTTTCAACAAAACTGACAACTAAACTCGATAACGATAAATCATCGACTAACCGCTGAAGGACGGCCGGCTTAAACTTATGACAGTTAACCGGGTTAAGGGATTTTTGCTGCAGTGTTGTGCCTGATCATAAAACTAAAGTATCTCTCTAGGCATGCCCCACCCTTCCCTACCAAATTTCCCTTGTCTGTATTGTACTCTCGACCTCATTCTTTCGTATCTACGCACGTCTGTACAATGTCAGGATTCCCAATAACTCGAATTGTAGATCTAAAGCTTCCAAGCTGGAGGCTGCCCGTACTGTGCTGGCAAATTGCTTAGTTGCAGTGCCAAAAAAAGAACAAGCTTTGCAACATCCCAAATTTGAAGGAATAAACAACTTAACTGTCAGTTAAGTGAATATGTATAGTCCGCCTTACGAGTCTGTGGCTACGACGGCTGAGGAGACAGGGGGGTAAAGCGTACGGTGCCTCGTTTCATATAAATATTTTATAAGTTAATGAACTAAATTTACTTCCTCTTATTTTAATAATTAAACCACACCACTGTCCACTCTCAGTGGCAATAGGTAAAAAAAAAACAGTGGAGCACACATTTTTTAGGCATTATTTTATTCATGTGTCCACGACAATTGTTTTATCAACTAGAAGCGGCCGCTGGGAAATGCGTGGGCGGGAAAAAATTCATACGCGGTCTAATCATCATAAAATTAGGTTATTTTTATTTAAAATTTATTGGTAATCTTAGCAGACCCGGTACATGAGTTTTTTTTTATTCGCATTCCTTCTATAGCCACAGAACCGTAAGGCGGCCTATACTCTTCGTGGCATATTAAATTTTAGTATATTTTTCCTTATTAGCTAGAACAAAGGCGATTATAAAAACAACCCAATTTTTTATATTTGAAATTAATCTAGGCTAAGTGTATACGCCAAGTAACTGGCAAAACTTCTTAGGCCAAATGTGATATATTTAAAACAATCATTAGGCTAAACATACGCGAAGTTAACAGACAAATTTATTTTGCAGGTTCAGGCGGAAGCGATGTTGGCAAGTAGAGCAAAATTTTCTCGGGTATTAACAAAAATCTAGTGAAAAAACAACTTGACAACACCGCAACTTAACCAGGAAGTAATTCCTAAGTAGCAGCAAGAAAGGCAACTATAAAAACTCATTAAATTTTATTTAAAAAGATTTTATTACTTCTATATGACTTTTACATTATTTTTTTTTGCGAAGCGAATTGTACATAGATTTTTAAAATAAAGTTAAATAAAAATTGTGTGGCTACAAAAAAAAAATCGATATTAAGCCCATAGTACACCTAAAGACAAGTGTTGATTATAAATTAATACTGTTTTATTATCACACCATGTCTTATGGTTATATTATTATTAGGAAAAATGTATGAACAAAATGTAAAATTGATAATTTTTTCACTATACAACTTTAGGGGAAAAACACTTGGAAGTCGTCAATGTTTTTGCACTGTGTACAGGAAAGCAAAAAAAGCAGATTCTAGTCGTTTATTTTTGTTTATAAGACCCAGTATTTGGATATTTTACTTGACATTCCCGACACGTTTCATATAGCGCATGTGTAAACCAAACAATGTTTGATGTATAGACGTTTAACGTTGTTAAAGTATAAAGAACAAATGCCAATCTTTAAATCCATACATCAAAAAGTACACTCTACATGTGTGTATACAAAGCATGTTTATAGAATTTTAATTATACTCCAGATATCAAAAAAGCTGTTCAATAAAGAAAATTGACTGCTGATCTACCCTTTTATGCCATCCTGTTTAGTGCGAAATATTTTTAGAATAGGTAAAAAATAATTGACGTGGGGTTTTTTTATTGTATGTATTTCGGAAAATTGTAAGACGATTTAACAGAATTTGTTAAAGAACATAATAAAATTATAACGTTCACAATCTACACTTATCCTGTAGCTTCTATAAAGCGCAAACGTAACAAAAATGCCGATTAAATAAAATAATATTCTTATAAATAAATAAAAATAAAATCGATTTGTCAGAAATGAATTAGTATACTGTAAATATAAATTTCAATTATTATACTTAATATGATATAAAGAGGTTTCCAATGTATTTTGACGCCAGCGCAAGAAGTTCTACTTGTAGGCCATGGTTTTAGTCTGTGTCTACCCAAACTATTTAAATAATGTGTAGACAAAGATAGCACGCCCATGGATTGCCCCTGTTGAAGGGGCTTAACCTATTGCTTGACTGAAACGACGTACTTTACAAATACTGTGACAATGATGCCTACAAGAATACATACAAAAAACAAAAAGCCAAAAAAAAATTCTGTCTTGGTTACACTATTATAAGATCATTGTCAACACAACTGTACACTTTTTAAGAAGGAGTCAAAGTACAAAAGAAACACTGTACTTAAACACTAGCAATGTATACCCTATTATATTTTTACTTATAACCTAATAGAAGGGATATAAATCCGATTTCATCACGCACAATAATAAAATATCACATTTAACAAAGTTTTGCTTCCCCTGAACTGTCTGAACAGTATTTATCGCGGAGGAAAAATTCTAATTTAAATTTTTATGTTCCACCTAGGTACGCATTTCGGTGGGACATTCCATGCTAACTCGTGACCTGGCCTCCATGTATAAATTACATTTTTACCATAAATTCCCTCCCTCGTTTGAATCATGTATATTGTCGTCCTTGATAATTCTAAATCATTGGGGCGATTTTATGATTAATTAAACTTGTCTAGATGTTGTGAATATCGAGAAAAAAGGGAGAGCGCCAAATATGCTTAATCCTGCAATAAACTTATAACAAACAAATTACCTCACAAGTTGGCTTGGAATGCCCAATATAGTTTTATTTTAACTACTGCACTGTTGTTTACCCCGGTGCCCTGATAATGGTCTCAGAGAAACGAAACGCGTAGGTATATAATCAAAAATGTCCCTTCTGCCCGTCAAAGAGTAGTAGTCAAATGTGTGTACAATAAATCACACTATTTGCAGAAGAAGCAAAACCTTTAAAAAAACACTATAGTAGAGTTCCTGCCAAAAAGGCATCTATTTTAGTTTTCAGTTAATCAGAAGCTTCATTTTTCCACACTATAAAGAATATTAATGTTAAAAGAAGTCATATTATTTACGGTTCTATATAGAATCGCTTTGGCCAATAAAGGCACCTTGTTTCTTGGAATTACATTGTGTCAAAGTTGAAGCACTTCCAGACGTCTCCCCTACAAGCCATCTTCAAGGATTTTTGATGAAAGCACTTTGATAAGGTTACACTCCAAGAAGCAATTTTATTTTTTTTAATCACACCCTGTACATCATATTTCGATAAGAGTTTAGGTTTCTATCGATACACAATCAGGAATTTCGTAAAACTTGGTGAGGAAACGAAACTCCCCTTCTCAAATTTCATTTTTGAAATATCGCGTGACATTTTATTATTAAGGGTGATACACAATAAACACAAAACTTACTTAAGAAAAGCCTACAAATCGATGTTAATCCTATACTAGTATTTAGAGGCCTGCACACACATTGAATCGTTGATGAACCTACACAAAAATTTGACGAAACAACAATTGTAAAAAGTGAAGCTCTCCAAGTGATGTGTGTGAAGGCCCTTTATAAGAATGGTACTAGCTTTCTATAAATATTATTGTACCATCATTTAATTATCAAAACTATTTTAAAGCATTTTCTATGAACCGGGTGAATGGTAGCAAGGTATTTTGGTGCTACTAACTATTGGGAACTTTCTAATTCCTAATGAATTATCAAATGGCTGTCTTGTATGTCAGACAATTCGCTAAGAGTTTATTTCTAATCCTAAAGTCAACCCCAACTAACAGATCAATATTAAATACAATTCCTGACATTCAACAAACCTAAAGCAAATCTACCTCCAGTTAAATGTAGACGTTTGCTTTGCTGCACAATTCCTAACAATACTTGGTCCTCTTCGTACCTGTCTCCACTATGCATCTCTAGACCATAAATTAACTTCTTTACATGACCATACACTACTAGGGTACCCTTCTAGACATCACTCACTGTCTTGGCCATCCCTAAATGAAAATTGACAAATTGTTACAGATGCTAACACCTCAGTTAGTTTTTATAAGTTTGGCTTGAAATTATAATTATCCATGGCGTCTATTAAATGTATAATTCTTCAATATCTCATAACCTATGATAGGTAAAGAAAAATTTTAATTTAATTCAAGTTGTTCATTGTCTCCGACAGTTTATGAGATATTGAAGAATTACACACTAAATGGACGGGACACCCTGTATAATAGTATAATAAGACGACCAGAGGAACGAAGATTTAACCTTCCATTTAAATTTTCATCCACAACCAGACAACCATAATGACCAATTAACTGTGTCAGTGTGTCGTTATGCATAGCAACTGAATTTGTTTTAAATCGGTCAGTCAATAGCCTTTTGATATATGTAATTATGTTAATAAAAGGCACAAGAAATAGATAAATGAAGATATTATAATTCTGATCCAACACAAAAACAATTCTTACCCTATATGATGATGAGGTGGTGCTTGAGGCGAAGACACTGCTGAAGCTTGAGGAGACGGAGGAGTAGGAGTAGTGCTAGGTCCAGTGTCGCTTGAATTAGAACCTCCACTTTGTCCTGAAGAAGGAACTTGTTGACCTGTCCATTGTCCACCTTGTTCAGCTTGCAACCTAATATAAAAACATTTTTTTTAAGTAATAATTTGTAAGAAATACAAAAGTGGGTTACCTCTGATGGGCTTGTTGCCTTGCTCTAAATTCAGCTGCTTTTAGCTGTTCTAGGTGAAACTGTTGCCTTTCAGTAATCAGCTGCTGCCTTTGATACTCGAGACCCTCGCGTTCCCGCTCCATAGTCGTTTCCAGTTCTTCAAAATGACGCAGCTTGATTTCCAATTTCTTCATTTGGGTTTCCACCAGCAGAGCGACAAGGGATTTTATTTTTCTTTCTTCAACTGCGGCTAAATGCTTGGCTTTTACTGCTGCTGCTGCCAAAGCAGCTGCCGCTGCACTTTGCATTTCACTGTCTTTAACTTTCACCTCGCTAGTCGCGGTTTGCATTTCGCTGTCTTCTGGTTCAGGTTTTACCTGGAAGCATTTAATTTATTAACTAACTTTGTTTTAAGCGCTAGAATAACACACACACACCTTATCATTTTTCTCATCTTGTCCTTCTCCAGGTTTTTCATCTTCCTTTTCTTCTTTCTTTTGTATGTCCTCCTCCTTTTCAGGGGCGGTTCCAGCTATTCCCGTCAAAGCTAGATTGGCAGCTGGATCATACTTTCCTGAAGCTGATGATGCTTCTACATTTTTCAAGTGAGCATCCATCACTGCAGCCGGTACTGAAATAGTATGTATAAAATGAAGAGTCAGTAGTACAGTGTATACATATATCCTAACATACCTTCATCTTTGATGCTAGCAAATTCATTCATGGCGGACTTGGCGGCAGCTGCAGCTACCCTTGGGTCAACAATAGAAGCCAAAAAAGCCACTGTTGACATAATAGGGTTTCCTGCTTTGCTGAACGGAATTGGTTGATAAGCTAAAGGTCCCAAAGCACCACCAGCTTCTGGATCTTCCAAATAAGGATCTTCAATTGGCAGCCGGAGAAAGTGTAGGATACACTCATCCTGAGTTCTAGACCCTACATGCTCGCAGACTTTATTCCAGTCATCTTTGTACATTTCAAGACCTTCAAGCAGAAGAAGTGTCTCTTGCTCTGTCCAATCACGTGTTAAAGATGCGGCGCTTTTATTTCTAAGTACAGCAGGCTTCTTGGAATACTGATCTAGCTTCAAGCCAAAACTGGCTAAAGGCTCAGGTCCTTCAGTTTTTTTGATTTCTTGCGGTTTATCCAAATCTAATAAAGTTTTGGCTGCACTAGGCTGTGGGGTCTTGGGAGGATTCACAGGCTGCAATCCTGAAGGAGTGTCTGACAAGATGTGAAAGTGAGAGGTGGGTGGTGGACCCATGGCTGAAGGCCTGGAGTCAGTGTCTACTTGATAGTTTATCAAACCCCACTGCTCTAGAAACGCGTGCACTCTCATTATTGCGCAGACATCTCCTGCCAAATTTCTCCTACAGGCAGTGCTTGTTATGTACTCAGTTGGATTTAGCCTGTATGTGTCAACCATGAAGTTTCTAAATAAAAAAAAGGGTCTGTGTAGAAAAAGTCCCCATTAAATAAAAGTGGTAAATAATTTGTAATATTGATTTTTTAAAGAGTTTAATTTAAGTCAGTGCTTCTTCCAAGAATGTTTGATATATAAAATAAGCACAAGAACTCTAAATAATGTTAATATAATATCTAGCACTACTTAAAAATCAGATATGAAATTCAACTGAACTAACCTGAATTGTACTTTATAAAATGATGACTTCTTGCAAAATATTCTGTAAAGAGCAAAAAATATATAAATAATTAAATAAAAAGGTTTTACCTGTATGCAAGATAAATTTCTGGCGTTTTGGATTTATTTCTTGCATTGAAGAATTCAGGCATAGCTCTTTTTTCTATTTCATGAATTGAATTGTAGTCAAACCAAGCAGAATATGAAGGAATGATGATGTGGTGTGTTTGCTCAGTTACATTGTCTTCCTGTCCATCATCTTGCAAATTGCTTTCACTGGTTTTCCCAGTTTGCGAGTTCTCTTCAGTTTTGTCTTCTGGTTCATCCAGCTCTGTTATGGATCCTCCTTTCAAAGGTTGCAGCTCATGGTCTTTTTTGGTCGCTGGTTGACCATTAGGAGAAGGACTTACTTCAACAACATTGGGTTCTGGAATGGGTTCTTCCATATCCTTTGTTAGATCCTCAGAATCATCATCCTTATTGGTTTTCTTACCTACTGCAGGACTTCTGCCACTTTTTCTTTTTCCAATTTTGGATGGGGGTGAAGGAGACCTTTTTCTTTTACTTTCGCGTTTCTTTTTATTACGTTCTTCCGATGGATTCATAAGGTCTTCTACAGACATTAATCTAGGATGAATCTTTTTCCTGCCAGTTTCATCAACCTCATAATCTTCCTCAGACATCCATTCATTGTACTGGTCTGTGTCAAAGATCCAGGAATATGTGACTCGCCAAGGCCCTGAGCGTGGACTTGGACTATCAACTGACATACCATCAAGGCCTACTGTTTCCAAATTAACCCAAGTGTCAAACGAATCTGGGAAGTAGTACCAATGCATCAAAACCATTTTATCCCGTTTTATAACTGGCCGACCATATTCCTCTACAGGTGCATCTGCAGGGTTAAACAAAATATGCGTAGCATTTTCTTCTGCTTCCACAACTTGTCCATTTCTTTTTCTAACTATATCTTTTATTTTTTGAACAACTGCTTTATCTACATTTTGGCTTATGTAAACGAGAGGAATTGTATACAATTTGTTTTGAATTAGACCTTTCTCCATGGATTGAAACATTTCATATACCTTGTCCAACTTTGATGTATTCTGAAATAGTTAGCAAAACAGAACCTCTTTTTTAACAAAAAACACAACACCAAGATGATCATGCTGCAAAACATACCTTTCCAGAAGGAATTTCAAAGCGCCGCCATCCATGGTCAGTTTTAAATTTATATGCTGCTGCCAACATTTGACATAAACCTCCCCCAGGTTTAAAATCCAAAAAATGTTTCACCTGAAAAACGGACCTACTTTTGAGAGAACTCACTATACAACAGCAGAATAACTTCTTAATTACCAAATCCTTAAATTAATACATCACAATGTAAATTCTAAAACAAGGCAAGGAAAAAATTTAACATATTAATATAATAAGACCAAGCCAAACAAACAAGGATAAAATTTACAATGTCATAATCAGGGCTCTGGTTAGAATGAATTCCCTGTTCGATAGACTTTTCAAGTGTGTCTCATGGTAGGAAATTGTGTGCATTTCCTAATTTCCTTTAAGAATCCTTAAAGATTTCCCAAATCTTGGAAAGAATTCCTAAATTTCCATATTCACTAAAAACTATTTGGACAGAACGCAGTCACTGTAACATACTACTGGCATTTCCACAAACTAATATTTTCCAAGAATTTCTTATTTAACAAATAAATGACTTCCTAAAATCCCTAAATATTCCCTAAGAAGTACCCAAAATGTGTAACACTATGTACACCTACTTTCTACATGAGACTCCCCTTGGAATTTATCCTGTCTAATTTGTTTCCACTTTTGTTCACCTATGTTGGAGTTTATATTCTAACTTTTCTTACAATCTGAATATATATTCATTTCCATATTTGTTTTTTCTAAAATAGTAGGTCCTCCCTTTTTTAAGCAGAATTATAGGTGTGCTTACAAGAATAGACAGGCTAGACAACAATAGCTCTTATTTGCAAATAAACACTTAATAATATGTGGCAGAAAAAGTTCTCGAAGTACAAAAATTGAACTTACTGGTATCCGGGTCATGGGTGGTTTCTGTGCCTTCTTTCCCAAGAAATCTTCTTGAAATTGTAAAAACTGCACTACTGTTTGTGAAATTGTTTTGTTTGTTATCGGGTCATTGTTGAGATACTAAAAAAAATTAGGTTAGGATTAGGTAGGAACATTTTTATTTCATATAGGTAACTAATAGTGTGGGGTGCTGACTAGTTAACTGTGTACAATCAGTCTTAAAAGCCCACACATACACTACTTACTGCGGCGTAAAACAAGGAGCCTATTTTAAAATACAACAAATATTAACAATAGAAACAGCAGTGTTGTTATAAATCTAAATCTGCACCTTTTGTAGGAGGATCTAGAAGCAAACGTACCTTTTTGGCATTTTTCTGGAGCCAGTTCTTTACACCTTCCAAGGCATTTAGTGTTTCTGAGGATTCAAAATATTTGATGTTGGGGCCACCATCCATTTTAGGACCTATGGAAATCATTTTGGCCTTATTTCGACCGTTTACGAGATCCTGGATATCAGATGAACACACTAAATACGAGTTTTGAAATTACAAAGTGTGGGTTTATAAGCAGAACCCTTGTAATTAATTTTTAATCATATTAAATGATGTTTAAAAAACTGTTTCCCCCCTTGTTACAAGCCGGCAACCATTTTTGTCGTCAAGCGTCAACTGTCAAATATTAGCATTGTTGTCAACCAGTGTCAAGCAAACAATGGTTTAGGAATCCTGAAATAATGCAAACTATCCTTGTTCTACTACACGAATTGGAAAAGGATAGCTAGAAGATGGTGGAATAAAAACTGGCCATATAGCGTCCAGTAACTATGGAGGAAGTCCTCCATAACTCCATACTAGTAACCAACGCCAAACATCGGCATTGATCCATCTCAGGGACCTGTAAATACAGACCACGAGCCTCTAAAAGTTGGTGGTACAGGCAGTTACTAGTAGATGGCGATAAATGTTCAATTATGGTACTACCACAGATTATAAATAATCTGTGGTACTAAAATATCTTGATAAGTTTTAGTGAAGTCATTTTAAGGCCGACTAAAACTTGAAAGATAGATTTTATAAATTGTGATGTACCTTATACACAACTCCTATGTGCCCAGCAATTTAGTTTTAGGTAAACTGATAATTCGGCAACAGGGTTGTAGCGGCCCATTAAGCATGCCAACAAATTTAAAGTTTTTACATACTTAACATTTATTTAGAATGTAAAAAAATACCTACCTTACATTAAACAAGTAAAGCTTCGAATACTTACCTAACCTGAACTAACCTAAACCAAGCTTAAAGTTATAGCCGTTTCCAGTGACCTTGAATGGAAATAACGGATTTCATTCCGGTTTCGGTTTCAGATGAAATAAATATACTTAGGTTCCGTTACGGTTCCGATTCCGAAATACTGGCCGATACGATTTTTGTCACACAGTTCAGCCCATTATTTCACAATGCTAATACCTTTCTAATAATAACTAAAAATATTTATAAAGTCCTTATACGTACAACTTTCAATGGGCTCATTAGACCCTTTTATATTGATAGGTAGTAAATTTTATTAGGGGTGATTTAAACGGGGTGCATTTTGAAACAGAAAGGTAACATAAAATTGATTGTTTATAACATTAAACTTATTTTCTTATTCAGTCTTCTTTTGAGTTTCGAATTCAGTGGTTCTGTGTAGTTAAGAATTTTTTTTCAACGACGAAAATGTCAAGTAAGCAGTTGCAAAATTTAAGTAAACCTATATGTCCGGAAATGCTTCGTTTCGGAGATATGCCTATAGCAAATTAAAAATGCAAAATATATCCATCCCTAAAACCCGAAAAACTAACGTTACATATTACTGTCTAAACCAATACAAGCATCCAACTGAATTTTAAAACCAAAAATCAGCATATTTAAATAACTAAAATAAACCTATTTTATTTTACCCTAATTATTTTAACAGGAATACTGAGAAAATGTAATAATATAATAGTCTTTTAATAGATCCGTACCTGGAGTCCCCAAATCAGGTGACCGAATTTTACACCTCATTATAATGAGTTTGTAAGATAGATAGACGGACTATACACACCTATTTATCTGTGCTAATGTCTTATCAGAAAATATGTGCAACGTGCGTCAACTTTTTTTTGCTCTTATATATTATATTATGCAGTTATTGCAGTTGCATAAGTAATATATAACACCTAGGTATATTTTCCAGTCACATAGAGATTAATGACAATCAACCTTTCTTGCAGTAAAATTATTATGATAAATAAGTACTTTATTTGCAATTTGTTCTCGTAATATAAAGCTACCAATTATAAAAGAATATGAATACAGCGGAGAGCGGAGATATATTTATTCAGCAGGACACATTGTTATATTATACCAACATGTTTTAAATATATTGTAAGATTTATTCCAGTTGTAAAATGAAAATTAATCCAAGAAAAATGCCTGAATATTAAAAATGGCAATATTTTGCGACCAATGCTTTTTTCAATAGGATCATATATGTAAGTTTTTAGTCATAAAATAAAAATTTCGATTTACTTTTGGTATTCCCTTGTACTTACATAAGGAAGAAAGGCGTTGTAGGAGAAATGGAAATTGAGAAGAAAGTTTGTAATAATGATTTGCCGCGACATGCGCGCATTGAAAACGGAATATGCTATGCCATAGGATACATAGGTACACCGCTTTCACCAAGTCGCGCAAACGATTTTATTTACGGCCTGATTAAGTTTTTCTGATAATCAGTAATCAACGACTTATGACATTGTTTGTGGTGTATGTAGTTCCATAAAGATCTGATAAAATGACTTCACCAACGACAAATTTTATGGACAAAATCGGAATTTTGTCCACTGTTATAATTGGTTTTTATATTCTTAGATTTGTCGCTAGAGTTTTGTATTATAATTTCTTAGCCCCCGTTTTTGGGATTAATGCCGTTGATTTAAAGGATACTGGAAAATGGGCCGGTAAGTACAAATATTAGTTTTTTTTCAAAGAGAGACCTAGCTATGACCTATGGAATATAAAAAGCATGTCTAAAAAAATTCAAGGGTCCTTAATTAATTTTAAATTAAATTATAATTTTGAATTGATATGTTGAATTAGTATTTCAAAACACTGTGTTTATTTAGTGTTTATAGCCCTGACCTTTTAATTCAAATTCAGACCACTTATTTTTAATTTGTGTTTTCCATTGTTTAGTATTCTCACGCATGTTATCAAGTGACGCAAGTATGATACGGACTTTTGTTACCCTTACAGGGTATTTCAAAAAACATGTGTCGCTGCTCGTGTGGTGAATGCTTACCCAAAAATAAGACAAAAATGGTTTCTACTTTTAAACTGCCTATATAATTGGGCTATTAAAAGACAAAAGGGCAGTGACGTACATATTTTTTGCTCCGCTTAAAAATTGTAACACTGCATGTTGCGAACCTATGATGATAGGAATTATTTGTCTTATTTTTGGGCAAGGAATCACCACACCAGCGATGGAACATGTTGTTGAAAGACCCTGTATTTAGGGATAAATTATTGTTTTCATTGTTATGGGCTTAACAAAAAATTAATTAGATTAAAATAATGTGACCCAAAAAAGGACGAATATTTTTGGTAATAATTATATTTTTCTGATAGGCGTGCATTCAAAAAGAGAAAGTACTATACCTACTGATCCTTACAAAATATAAACGTCCTATAATAACAGTTTTGAGCTTTAAAAAATGCCTGTAAAATAACCATTAATCATTTGCGACTTTGTTCTTATTCATAAGAATGCTATACAGTGTGTAATGTGTAACAAATTCGTTGATCATTATACAGAGTCCTCGTAAACTGTAAACTGATACGAATCAGAAAAAAACTTATAAAATCCATGTTAGTATTTCAAATTGTGCAACTAATGATGGATCAAGAAAAATAAAAGTTGTCCCCTGATAAAGTGTTATTAGCTTTCTTCTCTTTTACATTAAAGGCGCAAACTTAAAAAATCTATTTGACTATTTTTTGTTGTTTTTCGAATATCGCCGAAAGTACTCGGAATCTAAGTGTTTTCTTTATGGAACATTTAACTAATTCTAAAGGTTTGCGAGATTCTTGTAGTAGTGGCAGGACTGACAGGGTACTCAAATTGGACTTTTTGGAGATTTCTGAAATGAATTTTTTTTATAACTACTTAAAATATTTTAGATTACTTAGGGCTCTGTATATATAAGGCTTCCGAATATTACATTTTATAAAACACAAAATCTAAAACGAGGAAATTAATTACCCATGAATGCACAACTATATTTATGTAATTCAAAAATGGGACATGGTTTACGATCAGGAACTTTCTACAAGCAAGCACTTCGAATAACACAAACAAACATACCAAAATGGTTAAATCTACTTAACAACTGTTCATTATTATTATTGCCTTAGGAATTAATTCAAAAAGACTAGCACAGTTCTAAAAAATCCTTAATAATAAAATACTTTTGTTCGTGATAATAACAGCAAAGTGTTAGACCAATTTTACATGTTCTCAGCGGATTTAAAGAAAGTAGAAAGCGTTAGGTACTAATAAATAAACTTGGCTTCGCTACCTTCAGCAGTGTTAAGTTCACTGCCTCGATTGAGAAATTTTTACCATGATTGTGGTATGGTACTCTGCAATATTATAAATATTATCCTAAAATTTGTTCTAACTGCGTGCATTATAAGCTAGTTTTAATTCATACATTTTTCAAAGCTCTAAATATGTTGTACAGGGTGTATTTAAAAAGGTCTGTACAAATGCTAGCACAAATTCCTGACGCTAAAATATGACGATACACTGGGGGTGGCTGTTAAATACTTGGGTGGGCGCGATGTCTATGGGCGCGAGAGCATCAACGGTGAAAGTGAAAGTTTAAATCACAGTTTAAATGTATGCGAAGTGCTGCTGGTGAAGCCCTCTGCAAGGCACATCCAAAATGTTATCAAATCTGAATTTCGCATCCCAAAAACAACCTTGATACCAAATTTCGGGCAAATTCTGCTATTATTAAGATAAATATTTGGAAACAAGTTTTAAAAAATAGCTTTTTAAAATTGAAAGAATTTTTTCTACGTTTGTGATCTTTAATCTCATAAATATGCAGTTAAGCAGTGTCCTAAAAATATGCCTCCTCGTCATTAGGTCAGGCCTACTGTCCCTCATATTGTAAATTAGGTATTGGTATACGGTATACCACATAACTATAGTGATTTATGATTTTTACCTGCATAAAAACTTATTTTTTCCTTTTTAAAATCGAAATAACCAATTGTCCTAAATTTGCATGAATGCCTACCTATAATAGCTCATTTAAAATTGTTTTGCTTATTAAAAAGGCATTGTTTTCCTAAGTCCGATTTTAAATTACGTAAATATTACTGCGACCACGTTTTTATTGGTATAGTTAAAATTACTGGGTATGTTAAAATAGAATTTGACTTTATCAGCAATTATTATTTACTTACCTTTATAAGTTACATTTATTTGATAACTATATATCAACCAACAGGATTATTCGTTGGTTCTTATCAGTGTGTAACATAATTAAATTGTATTGTTGCATAAATACATGTTCTAAATTGATGTTTAAAGGTCAAATTAAACCAACAAAAATTTAAATAAAATATACAGGTCAGCTTGTTTTAAATTCACACGAAAAGCTTACACCCCAAACTTTTTAAATTATATAACATAAAATATGTGTTACGTACAGGGTGACATTGAAAAAACTGCACGGTTTTTTCTTAATATCTTTAGATATCATTTTGAATTTTAGTAGATACTAATTATGAATAAAAACACATATTTCTCATAAAAAGGATTTGCTCTATTTCTACCAGTGGCGTCCGCTCTAACAAGTTTTCTGAAATATTTATCGAGGAAAATGATACGCCACTGCTTTTTTTCAAAATATATATTATTTTAAAAATGGCGCTCTATAACTTAGCAAAAATGGTCCCTAGGCTTTTCTTCGTGTGACTACCGGTTTTCGATTAAAAAAATAAATGACATTTATTTGTATATCGCTATGCCCACATCAGAGCTTGATAAAATCGATTTATCTCCTAAACGAAACCGAAATAAAAAAAAATCAAAAGGTACTATGTATTAGACATTGAACTGTCTACATAACTGTGTTATCAAAAAAGAAATCGGCAGTGGCGTACATATTTTGTGTTCCACTTGAAAATTGTAACACCCTGTATGTCATAAATAAAGAAAACAAATTTAACTTCGCAAGGTTATAACTTGAACTAATCGAGAATTTCTTTTTTTAGTGGTAACGGGTGCAACGGATGGAATAGGCAAAGCATACGCGGAAGCCCTGGCTAAGAAAAATCTCAACGTAATATTGATAAGCAGAACGCAAGCCAAGTTAGATGATGTTGCAGGCAACATACAAAAGAAGTACAATGTTGAAACGAGGACCATTACAGCAGACTTTACTAATGAGAAAGAAATTTACTATAATATTGACAAACAGTTGCATGGTCTTGATATCGGGGTTCTTATCAATAACGTGGGGATGAGCTATCCGTATCCAGAATACTTTTTGGACCTGAAAGGAAAAGATGAAATCTACGATAACATTATTAGATGTAATATTTTGTCTGCTACTAACATGTGCAAGATTGTTCTGCCAGGAATGGTCGAGCGAAGGCGAGGTGTGATTGTTAATATTTCTTCTACCGCAGCGCAAATTCCTAGCCCTTTACTAACTATTTACGCAGCATCAAAATCGTTTGTCGAAAAGTTCTCTGAAGACCTAGCAACTGAGTATGAGAAGAATGGCATTACTGTGCAATGCCTACTTCCTGGCTACGTCGCTACAAATATGTCAAAAATCAGGTCTTCTACCTGGATGGCGCCTTCTCCAGCCAAGTATGTCAAAGAAGCTATGGCTACTATTGGAGTAAGAGAAAAAACCACGGGGTATTTTCCTCATACACTGCTTGTAGGGGTAGTCCACTTTTTGGATTCCGTCTCACCTAGGTTATCTAGGTGGCTTATCGTTCGAACTATGACAAATATAAGATCTAGAGCCTTGAGACGGCAAATCCATTAACTGACACTTATTTATTTTTGTTGTTTTTTAAGATATATTATATAGTCTGTTAGTTCCTTTTTGTTACCCAGTGTAAAAATAAAATGTTTGTTATAGAGCGGCGAGCAATGGATTTTTCCAAATAGATTTTTTTATTTTCACCGATTTCTGTCCTAAACTCACGATCTTCGGAGCTAAACCCAAAGAGTAAAGTATAGTTCATATAGACGCGAATCACGAATAATGCTCCGATTGGTCAATATCTTTGAAATATTTGAAATTGACCAATCAGACTGCAAGCCCGTATCCAGAAATTCGTTTCGGGGGGGGGGGGGCTTAAGGACGAAAATCATTAAAAAATGTGGACTTATTTTAATTAATTCAGAGCAAAGCGAATCACACATTAAAACTTAAATCATTATGTGACGTTTAATCTATTATTATTTATAGTGCAAAAAAAGATGCAGTACAAGGTGTACAATAAACAGCTACTATGTTTGAAAGAAGTTGAAAAAAATTTCAAATTTCGGGATTTCGGCTGCCCCCCCCCCCCCTGGATACGTGCTTGAATCAGAGCATTACTTGCAATTCGTGATTCGCATCTATATGAACTATACTTTACTCCCTGTCACCACTTGATTCACAGAGTCATTGTTATTTGTACAAGGTCCTCCTAGTTTGACAGGGCTGGAGTGGCCCACCCGGCGAGGGTTAACAAAAGTAATGACTTAACATGTAAGTCATTCGTTTACATTTCGCGAGATAATTATTCTTTAAAATACTTTTTCTTGTTAATAAGCACCCACATGTTGATTATCATTGGCTTCTATGAACAAGTATGTCGATTTATTAGTCCTTTTAAAAATGTGTTTCCCAAATCACGTGAAAAATTTTGATGTCCGGCAACAACGCTTATACATTTACCCTTGATCTAGCCAATTTTTTCTTTACTTTTCCTTTTTGTCTCAGTCTTTGAACAACCTATTCCTTTCCAACCGTCTGTTTTTGTTTCATCACAGTTTAGCTCCAGCTTCCAGCTCCTAATTAGAAGCCGAAGTAAATACCCCTCACAATATACTCAATACTCAATAATTTATTAATGTCAATCACAAAAGTGTTACACAGGTCAATAAAATAATAATAACAAGTTATTAATACAATAAGACTAAAATTATAGATTAAAATCGAACTATTAACAATTCACAACACACTAAAATCAGAATTAAAATAATCATTTGTTGAATAAAAAGCCTCACTTATTAAGAACCCTTTCAGTCTTGCTTTAAAGGCCTCAATTGGTAAACTTCTAATGTTTAATGGTAGAGCATTAAACATTTTTAGTGCCCAGTATCCCGGGCCATCCTGACACCTTCCCAAGCGCCAGAATCCCGGTACCAAGTTTCCACTACCTCGAGTGTTATGGTCATGAACGTCCGCGTGAGTCCTGAATTCTCCAACATTCTTTCTGACATGCAGAAGGCATTCCAATATGTACAAAGACGGTACAGTTAACAGATTCATACTCACAAACACACGCCGACAGTCATCCCGATAACCCAAGCCACTCATAACCCGCACAGCTCTCCTCTGCAATCCAAATACTCTGTGCGCATTCGCTGAATGCCCCCAAACCAAGATCGCGTATACAATGTGTGATTGAAATATAGCAAAATAGGCCGTTCTTAAAACACTGGCCGAGACACATTGAGATATATGCCTCAATACGAATATAGACCTATTAAGCCTATTTGTCAGAGCACCTATGTGATTTCCCCATTGCAACTTTGGGTCCAACACAACCCCCAAGAAGTTTACCTCACTGGGATTGGGTACATTCAGTTCGCGCATTGTAAAGATGACTGTGTTAGTCTTTTCCATATTTAACAGTAATCGGTTTGAGCAAAACCAGCCCTCGGCTCTCTCCCTTGCCACCATGGAACCCCTCAATGACTCCTCCAAGGTATCAGCAGGGAAGGCCACCGTTGTGTCATCAGCATAGAGTGTGTATTGTTCATTACTATCGTTTGTTGGCAAGTCATTAACATAAATTAAGAAGAGTATAGGCCCCAGGATATATGATAGACCTGTTAATGAATGAATGGTTGTGCCCATCATGTTAAGTCGCGCAGCAAAAAAATATTCTTAGTAACTTCAGTTATTATTATTTAATATCTGGTAAAAAAGGAGATACAATAAAATGGAAAAATATCCTAACCTATCTTAAAAAGCAGATAGTCCCGTAATGGCGCGGCCCAGTACTAGGGCATGGATGTCGTGGGTACCTGGGAAATAAATTAAATAAATAAACCTGCAAGAATATATATTTTGGTAATGCCACTCACCCTCATAAGTGTTGACTGCTTCTAAGTTCATCACGTGTCTTATCACGTGGTATTCATCTGAAATGCCATTTCCACCAAGAATATCTCTTGCATTTCTGGCTATCTCCAGGGCTTTGCCCGCGTTATTTCT
This sequence comes from Polydrusus tereticollis, assembly GCA_963920685.1. Taxonomy (NCBI): domain Eukaryota; kingdom Metazoa; phylum Arthropoda; class Insecta; order Coleoptera; family Curculionidae; genus Polydrusus; species Polydrusus tereticollis. Next base: position 7,755,982 of record OY987335.1, read on the forward strand.
TTTTAATATCGAAATCATTTCAGGGGTGTGCCTAAAACAATTTAGGTATAGTCGTTTAACTAATCAACGAACAGTCGGCAACGTCAAAACACTTCTTGCAACCAATCAAAAAGCACCGAAAAAGATCAAAGCGCGGCATAATACTTGACTTTGTATATAAGGTCATGCACAAAACTGTTATAGATACTATATTAAATTGTTGTGAATAAAATAACTACCATGACTCACATGTTTTTGTCCTTCAATCTACCAACATGACAGCAACTCATAAGTCCCAAAGAAATGTCTGTAATCATATCAGCAAGTTTCTTTTGTATTAGCTGAGCTTGTGCTAAAGGTCGCTTGAATTGGTGTCTGTCTAGAGTGTACTGTCTTGCTATTGATAAGCAATTCTCAGCAGCTCCTGAAATGTAACAAGAAAATTAGAAAAGATTGGACCAAAAGTAAAGACTATTAAGTACTTTACCTAAAGTGCCCCATGCAATTCCATATCGAGCGTTATTCAAACATCCGAACGGGCCACTCATTCCCACAACATTGGGAAGAAGATGATCTTCTGGAACTTTAACGTTATCCATTAGAATCATTCCAGTTGCAGAGGCTCTTAACGAAAATTTGCTTTCTATTTTTGGAGTATTTAAGCCGGTACTATGTTCTTTTCTGTTTAATATAAATCCCCTTACTTTTGAATCATCACATTTTGCCCAAACAATCAGTATGTCAGCTATAGGAGAATTTGTAATCCTGTAGGTATATAAAATAAATATAAATTATTTACAAAATTACAAGATAATACAAATCTTTACAAACAGTGACAGATTTTAAAGTCACAGGGTTGGGGTAATCCACAATTTATTTGGAGATAAAAAAGAGCTATTGAAATGTCATAAAAAAAACAAAATTATTTCTCACTGTTAAAGATGCCATGACGATATTTAAAAGTTGTCAGGGTTTTGACAGATGATAAATCAATTGTGAAATAATGAAAATATGATGGTGCATTGAAAATCCTAAAGATATCAGTTTTTATTGATAAAAATACGATTAATTTAATATTAAAGTTTTAAAAGGTGAGATTCTTAGTATATACGTCACAGGTTAGTTGTTAGTTTTGTATATGCCAACGTCATATCATATTCACTGGTAAAGGAAACAAGAATTTCTTAAAGCCTGTTTACATTAGATGCAAGTGCAAGTGAAATTGCCTGAAGGCATGCGCATTGGTCACTTTGTGATCAGCTGACGCAAGTTTACGTGCATTGCACCAAATTAGGACTTGTTCTAATTTACTTGCAAATGGCATGCAAGTTTGGTAAATTTTCTAGTAATATTTTCAATACCAACTTGACAAAAAACTAAAAAAAGTGACCATAACCTCCAAAAAAGTGTTGTTTTGATAGTTGATATCAATAAGATAAGTTCTTCCACTTCAGTATTCATTGTTTTAATTTAACAATTATTTCAAAAATAAACGCAGATATTATAAACAATAAAATCCAAACATAACTCTTTCTTTTATCAAATGATATTGAGTGGATTTCTGGATTAAGGTTGGCAATATGTTCTGACAAGCTACTTGCATTAAAATACTTGCATCATAATGTAAACGATCATGCAATGCATTTAAATGCATCTATGAACTTGCATGCAGTCACTTGCACCTAATGTAAACAGGCTTTTAGACCGCTGCTATTATACAATTCTCCTAAACTATAACCTTTATTTTTGTGTGGAATGTACGGACTGATACTGATACTGTCACATGATAAGAAAAAGCCATACAGATCTACCTGCCTTTTTTTACGACAATGGTGTGTAGTGACGTCACGCCCACCAGAAATTCCGTTTAATTAGGCTACGTGGCGATTTGAGTAAGAAAAAAAAAATCGGGAGGAGCATTACTACCATAAAAACAATTACAGAAAATTCTAAATATTCTTGATCAACATAAGTTAAGATGAAGGAAGACTTTAGACGCGTACTATACAAAGTACAGGTTGTATATCTGTACCCCAGAGCCAGAGGGTGTTAAGTCCAAAAACTTAGTTTTTCAGGAGAGCAGTTTTAATAATATTCATTTTAGACTTTTCCAAATTATAAAACACTGTCTTTACTAAATCTAGTCACAATTTCATAATTAAATTAGTTATAGGAATACGAATAAAGAGCATAATGCCAAAGTTTTTAATTTAGTTTTCGTTTTTGATTTTAGTGACTTAACATAGTTTGGCATATGCAAAAAAACTCATTTTTGGATTTATCATATATGTTAAGTCCAAAGTGATGCACTTGACATATTTGCAGTGGACTTAACATTTTTAACATTTAGGTAAATCGGAGGGGGATAATACTACCTACGTGTTCATTACATAATTTACTGCTTAATTATTAAAAAATATAACACAATTTGGTCTCTTATAATAAACAAATATATTTTAAGTCGTCATCTTCGTTTTTTTCCGTATTCCAAATTCTTTTAATAGTCATGGAATCTTTTTGGTTCCCATTTAAGAAGTTTTTGTAAATGGCTATACTTTTTAGCTGAAATTGGTTTAGGCCCATCCCTAATCGGTGGAATCGGTAAAGGAAAGTCGTCATTTGGTTCATTTCTTCTGTGAAAGTCGACATCTAAAAAATCTGTACTAAAATCGGTTTTATAATAGAGAATTCCAGGGTTACTTCTTCTAACTTGCAAGTGGACTGCTAGGGATATCAGAAAATCGTTGCCTGCGCTATTTTTTTTCTTGTTGATATATGGTGTTGTTGATCCCTCAAAAAGATGTTTAAATTCTTTAAAATCGGAATATTCCATGTTGACTACAGTGAAGTGTTTTTTTGTTCCACACAATCTGATCATCTGCTGCCAATCCCAAGGGGTAACTATTTGAAACTGGGGAATCTTCTTTCTTTCACGCTCTATCGTCGAGTGAACGGCATCCGCCTCCAAGTGTGTATGTCTTTATTAACTAGCTCAAACTTGTTAGAACGTAATAGTTGATTATTAAATAAACATGAAAAGTTAACTTACTTGATTTTTTTCTGGTCCTAGCTTCTGCGGCCTGAACATTTTGAATATTCTCGGCCTTTTCCAAGCTTTTTATTATTTTACTAGTTCTTGAAGACCACGGAACACGTCTCGTAATAGGCATTGTAAATAATAGAAATTACACAGCACAAAAAACTCGCAAGGTATGTTGACTGGTTGTGGAGTTAACACTTTAAACTGAACGCAAATCCAGAGGCAAATAAGGTTAGCGCTACTTAACATTGTTTACCTCAAGGAGAGCTGTGGACTTAACGTAGTTTAAAATGAGCTATTTTCGTTATTTTAAAGGATACGCCAAAATGGAAAATATCAAACGATGCGCCGCAAAATTTTAAGTCACTTAACATATTTAGCTAAAATTTGGCCAATTTGGACTTAACATAGTCTGGCTCTGGGGTACAGATATGTGTGTATGGGGTGTATTCCGTATAAAATACCAGGTCTTGCTGCCATTTAAAATATATGTCTTTGATGCTGAATCATATTTGGCTTTAGTCTCCATGCCTCCAATGTCACTTCCATGATTAGGTTCAGTTAACCCAAAGCATCCGATCAGCTCTCCTTTTGCTAAAAAACAAAAAATATATAAATTAAGTTTTTAAACTTATTTTAAGTTAGGTTCTTACCCATTGCAGGTAAATATTGCTGCTTCTGTTCCTCGCTACCATACATATAAATTGCTCCCATCGCTAAGGATGACTGCACACTAACAGCAGATCGGTAAGAACTATCTACCCTTTCAACTTCCCTGGTAAGTAAACCGTACGCAACATTAGATACACCAGCACATTGGTAACCCTTTATAGTACAACCAAGAACGCCCAATTCTCCTATTTCTTTCATAATTTCCCTGTCAAAGACTTAAAGAAAAAATAATTTAAGCTACGCAAAGTCATGTACATAATTATATGTTTAGGTAATTACCCTTTTTTCTTACCTTCTTTTCTATTTGCCTCTATTACTCTAGGCATCAGTTTTTCTTGACAGTACGCTTTAAATTGATCACGAATAATTATTTCCTCGTCTGCTAATTGTGATTCTAAATTTAAGGGGTCCTCCCAGTTAAATACAACTACAATAAAATATATCAGGCTTAAATGCGGTCCTGTCCATAGAGAAACGTCAAAAATATTTTTCTAGATGCTGCGTTCTAGAATCAGGTAAGAGCCGAGAAACAACAAATCTTAATTCTCTTAATTTTATTAAACATGTTACTCCTAGTGGAGCTATGTTTTTTAAACCAACGAGCAAACTTCATTTAATTGAAGAAACCCGTATTTTTTTTAGTATAAAACCGTTTAAATTCTGCTATGCTGTGTTCTGAAATCCGGATATGAGGGTAGAAATAAGACAGAACCGGAGTTCGGATAAATAAAAAATATCTGAATTGGCTTAAAAATCATAAAAAAAAAATTAGGAAAGAGCCGAGCTTTATTGATTATGATATCGATTGTCGACGTTGATTGTAAAGGTGTCGCAACCCAAAATACATGTCATGCTGTGACCTAACTTGCGTATGCATTGGCAACTTTCAAGATAATATATTTTTCTGAATTCAATCTTGGCCTGCTACCGCTACCAGTGTCACATAAATATTTCTTACCTTTTGACGTGGGTTTTCCAGCAAGTTGCCCTAAAATAAATGTTAAGGAAATAACCTTAAAATTAATAATAATAAACAATAATTAACGATTTTAAAAAGGATACGTCTAGTCTCATTTCTGACATGTTGAACTATACCTAAAATTTTTGAGGAATAGAGTTTATTTAGAACCATTTTCTTTCAATTTAAATAAGAAACTAAAGTTGTTTATAAGTTAATTATCTTCATATCACAAGAGCATTATCAAAATATGAAAACAAATTAACAAATCCAAAAAGCAATCTAAAAACATGCCCGTAATATAGAATTCTCAAAACCATGAATACTCATTGCACCACGATATCAGATTCTGATTCCGGTCCTGTTCATTTCCTCCCACTTCGTTCTTGTCGATTGTTCGAGCGTTGTGTGCTGGCCTCTGTTGGCGATTCTTGCAAACAAATTCAATATGGTTTCCATAACAAAGTAGTCGGCGATTTGTTTTGAAGAAAATGTACCCCTGAAAATACAATGATAGTACATGCGAAATGAGGTTGTTTGGTTTAAACTACCCTTAAAACGTAGTGCTTAATAAGAATTGACTATCGTGCAACTTAGAATAGTACTTAAATACAAGCATCATGGAATGCCAAGCCCATTACTACTACACAATTTTAGCCCTGTATTTACTTATGTATCCTTTGGTTTATGGAAATCCCATAGGTAGGTTTGTAATAACATACTCTATTCATAGCTCTTAAGAAGTTTTACCCTTTAAAGACACTAAAGCTGCTTCACAGCCCTTTAAAATGAGATCATGATTACTACCCTTACTCCTGTGGTCTGTGGTAATGACATCTCCAATCGTTCATTTTTCTTAAAGTAAAAGGGGGTTCATTTGGTGCTTCTTATATTAAACACAACTAGTAACATACATGCTATAAATGCGTTAGTGTTAAGGTTCTGTTTTACAAAAAAAGGTGTCATACTGACTAAACCATGTATTTCTAGAAGAATTTACTCAAGATGATAAAGAACTGAACATTACCATAGAAGTGTTAAAGTATGAGAACCCTTCACACCTGCCTTTAGGAGAAAACATCACAATTATTTGCAAGACGAAATGGATGTCCAGCCTTATGTGGTGGACATTTAATGATAAAAATGTTTCCGAGCAGGAAGGGTAAGTTTTTGCATACTTATAACTACTTATTATACATTGATAAAATAATGGGTTACCTAATTGGCTACATTTATAAAGCTAAAACACTGATGGTAATCCTCAGATGCACACAGGCCAACAATGTTCCTTGACAGTTATTTTAACTGTTGATACTTTGAGATAATTCTGTTATTTGCATTCTATGCTCGAATTCTGGGAACTTGACTATATTACTTTTTAACTCTGTAACTGTATATAAGTACACCATATGAAAATATTGGTGAGGGATAAAAAAAGTCTTAGGCTGTTAGGGTTAGGGTAAAATAAACATTGAAGGGTGTCATTAAAAAAGTGCACTGTCGCCCAAAAACTTATTTTGGAGTAGTTAAAGGGGCGAAAAAGCATCTTGTGTACGTTATTTTAAAATCCAGTGAAGCCTGTATCGTGAATTTAAATCTACTAGGTACCTATCTAGCTATAGTTCAAGTTACTGACATTACATTAGTTACAATTTTTAAATCTAAGCACTTTTTTTAGCCTTTGCAAGATCGTGCTAATCGATTGTCATGATTTTTAGTGTTTGGTTTTACATTAAAAGATAACGTTTTTGATTGGTATCCTGCATGTAAACTTCAAGCCATATTTTTCATACAATCAATGTAATGGACAAGCCAGTCATTTTTGTTAAGTAACTGACTTCTTTTAGTAGCTTTTTTGCTTCTTGCCAAATTTTTTTTGGAGAGATTTTAATAAATGTTCTAATTTTTTTCTTGGAGGAATTGAATAAAACTGAGCTCTTAAAATAATATGCGTTTTAACTAAATACACAGGAAACATCTTTAAAACAGTATAAATATGTAGGAGTTAAAAACAATTATATAATTTTCAAGATTGCCTAACAATTTTCCTTAAAATTCCAAATATTTATTCACTTCGCAAAATGGCTGATGTACTATTTTCGTAATAAATATGGAGAAATTGGTACTGCAAACGAAAATAGCCAACATACTTTATTTTAGGTGAAACTGGCTTTGACCACAGAAACATAGAAACCATAGCATTTACAAACATATTAAGTCTTAAAACGGTAAAATAAAAAGGTTCACTAAAGCTTTATTAAAACCACCTGCCCTTAAATGAGCGCCAATAGTTCTAACCTTACATTTTAAGACATTGTATATTACATCCGATTTGCTTTATTAAGGTTTTAAGAACACATGAAATTATAGGAAAAAGACACAGTTTTATACCCTGAATGAAATGCAGCTTTATCCTACATATTTTATCACCTACTTTAAGCTGTATGCTTCCTTCTTAGAGATGTTAAAGCTTTTTATATTTAATCGCGATTCCCAAATATCTGTAAATATTGTGGTAGGCCTTGATTGTCATCTAAAAATAATTGAATTTATTGTTCGTTGACAGCTTACAACATTTGTTTATGGACTTCTCGCTCGCCAGATTTAAATCCTCTTAATTTTTTTTTTTTTTGGGGTATTAAAACATGTGGGCTTCTAATCATCTAGGTTTTCGGAAAATAGTAAATGAAACTGTAAAGTAAGACAATATTTGTCTTGGACTTGGTGGAACCTTAATATCCAATATCTCCTTTGCAGGTTTAAATTGGAAATGGAAAGTGAAAATATAAATAAGGAATCGGGAAATAAATTTGAAGTATCCATTTTACACATTTTAAATATAAATTTTAACCATGTCGGTAGATACGTCTGTCATGCCGCAAACAAGAATGAAAGCGACTTGGATTTCTCCAAAATCGTATTAAACATCACTAAACCCGTTAATATTGTACAAATCAGTGCACCAATTTACACTAAAATCCATAACACTGTTTATTTATACTGCTTAATTGAAGGTTATCCTGTTGAAAACGTTAACTGGTACAAAGATACCAATGCTTTGCCTTTTGACATGTGGAATATCACATTTGTCAATGATACACAAATCAATTCTACCTTAAAGGTTGAAATTACTAAGAAAGACAATGGGACATACTCTTGCACTGCCAATACTCAGCTCTCTATAGCAAATGCTTCCACCGTTATTTTAGTCCTAGATAAGCCTCAGATAAGCATTGACGTTATTAAACCAATAGGAACAAACAAGATATTTTTGAACTGGACTGTGAATGACGGCAATAGCCCTAATGAATTGAAGTATATTATTCAGTACAAGTCGGAAAATGACTCGGAGTGGCTGTACTATCGCTCGGATATTAACAACACCAGAAACTATTTGATTTTAAATGTAGAAAAGAACAACTCGTTTTATACTGTGAGGATTATGGCTAAGAATCCACAAGGCGAGAGCCAGTATGCAACAAGCGGTCCTATTAAAATGTTGGATGAAGAACCAATATTCATACCTGAGGTGACAGTGACAGGGGTGACATCTAGTTCTATTACTATAAAGTGGAGTATGCCACCAGAGAAATTCAGAGATCACATTCACTACTATAACCTTATTCTTAGATCTTACAACACTTCTCAAAAGCTGGAGGCTATTCAGCCTGCAAAGGACTACCTGTACATGTTTTCCGAACTAAACTCTGCAACTACATACAACTTTCAAGTTGCCGCCTGTAGTGATTACAGTCGAAAGTGCGGCCCCTGGTCCAAATTTGTTAATGGCACAACGATGGATGGTATTTCAGGTCCCCCTTCCAATGCTTTTGTCGAGTGTAGATTTGACAATATCAGCCATACCAACTTTGTGTTCGTGTCTTGGGAACATCCCCGCCAACCTCACGGAACGATCCAGTCCTACAACGTTAACTTAGAAGGCAGTGCTTCGTTTCTTAATGATCAAGGTGCTTTGGAACATGTAACTTGGGGCCCAAAGGTTACAAGCACAAGCGAAACAACTTTAATTACCCGTTTTTATAATGTATCCGCAAACACGAATTATACAGTAAGAATCTCAGGAGTTACCAGACTAAGAAAGAACGGACAAGCCGTTACTTTGTCCTGCGCTATGCCTCCCACTCTACCCGATAAGCAGAAGATAGCAAGAATCCACTGGAAAAAAATGGAAGAGCAAGGAAGATGGATGTTTAAAGTATTTATGCCGCGGATCTCCGAAAGGAATGGTCCGATTTGTTGTTATAGAGTGTACTTGGTTCGCATGGAAGCCCAGCAGAAGTTGTCGGATTTGCCTATTCCCGAAGATCTTACCATTATGTCTTACCAAGAGGCGCATCGTACACCTAAAGGTGGGGCTTATGTTGCTGAGATGTTTACGAGGTAATTGTTTTTTTAAGGCCGTATTTCACGAGCCAAGTTCTTGCAAAAAAATTGTTCAATTACTTGAGCAAAAAATGCTAATTTTATGAACAAGTTTGCCCTAACCAAAATCTCTAACCTACTGTTGTGGATATATCGTTGTTTACAACAAGCAGTTTTCTGTTGCATTTAATATTTAATTTAATTAAATAAAAATCAAATGATTCTAACCACGCAAGTAAATAAGTTGAAGGTAAACTTGTACAATTTCTTGGCCAAAAGATTGGCCCGTGGAATACGGGCTGTAGATAACCCTTTAATGACCTCTACTTTTTTTTTTTAATAAAACATCTGCTGGTGTTTTACCTAATAAAACTAGTCTATAAGACTAATCATTAATTTTTCTCTAATAAATCTTAAAAACTAAATACAGTGTGTGTATAAAGTATGGAAACGGCTTAATAACATCACAATTTATTGGCCGATTTAAACCAAATTTGGTACAGTTGTGTAAGAGGATCTGACGCACCGAATGACGATATTGGCGTTGTTGCCAGCTTTTTAGTTTGTCTGGAATTCGAACGAATGTTATATTTTTAAATGTAACACCCTGTATATTTTTTCATTTAGAGTTTTTACTTTAAATTTGTTACACTTTTGGTATAACATACTTTGTTCCTAATATCAGTAGTTTTCGAAATAACGAGTACAATTTAGAAAAAATATGTTTTTTATATTAAATGTTCAAACTGTTTTCCCTGTACAGCTTGACAGTGTGTTAATTAAAAATAAATTTTTTCAATTGTGTTGTAAATCATTTTTGGCGTTATTAATTCAAATTCCTTCAAAATTCGACGCTGCAAATCTTGAGGTTTTGTGGTATAAACTCTGTTCTTCAAGTGTCCCCATAAAAGTAGTCGTTAGGCGACAAATCATGGGACCTAGGTGGCCACTCAATTGTACCCCCTCTACAGATCCACCTATTCGGAAAAGTGTTGTTCAAAAATTCGCGCACGTTTCGACCAAAATGGGGAGGAGCTTCGTCCTGTTGGAAGAATGTAGGTACTTGCATAATTTGGACCCATCACATTTCGTATAGTAGGCACTATTTGCGTTTCCAAGAGCTCAAGGTAAACTTGTGATGTTAAATTTCCATCAGGAAAACTGGTTATTTTGGTCAAACCTTGACATCATAATATCACAAAATTTAATTCTTCGCTCATAATCATCTTCTGAAAATTTTTGAACTACATATATTTTGAAAGGGTGATATTTATGTTTTATTAAAACATTATGGACGGATTTGACGCAGACGTCACTTACTTGAGAAATTTTTCTTAATGAAGAAACAACTAAATTGTTCTCTTCATCTACTACTGCTGGTCGTCCTGATCGTCGCCTATCTCTACAATTTCCAGTTTCTTCGAACCGTCGGACAGTTTTTAGAACAGTTGCTTTTGAAATTGGATTTCGGTTTGGAAATGCGTCATTAAATAGATTTTTAGCCTCTTCGTAAGACCTGACCCTATCGCCATATCCTCTCATCATAAGAATTGTATTTCTTTCACTTTCACTTAAAGACATTTTTGCATGTAAAAATGACAGCTTACTGATATTAGGAACAAAGTATGTTATACCAAAAGTGTAACAAATTTAAAGTAAAAACTATAAATGGAAAAATATACAGGGTGTTACATTTAAAAATATAAAATTCGACATTCGAGACAAATTCCAGACAAACTAAAAAGCTGGCAACAACGCCAATATCGTCATTCGGTGGGTCAGATCCTCTTACACAACTGTACCAAATTTGGTTTAAATCGGCCAATAAATTGTGATGTTATTAAGCCGTTTCCAGATTTTATATACACACTGTATTATACTTATCCACTAAACTCTATCCATTATTGATGTCCTTTAGATTGCTCAAGCTAGAGGATACACTTTCACTCGCATTTTCTGCTCTGCTTTTAACACAAACGGCTTGGTTCTCTTCAGTCTTCGGACGTGATGTTGATTCTCCAGCAGCTGTAGAGCTTCTGCGTTGATATGTAGGTGAAGTCGGGCTTCATGCTTGCCGGCACACATTTTGATCTCTTCCTTCACTGTTGAAATTCCAAGGTCTCGATGAAGATCATAGTTGCGAAAATACCAAGGAGCATTTTCGGATAAGATACTTTTTTTAGTACAGTTTTAAAACTTCTCATCTCCTAGTTCTAGTCAAATTTCTGAGCACATACGATCCAGATGTAATCCTCCCGTAGACAACGTCCATATGTTTCTCACAGGTTAGTTTCTGGTCCAAGTTTATTCCTAGAAATTTTATTTTTTCAGAGTTAAGCATGGTTGTCATCTCACCTCAATGTAAATATTATATTTTCAGTCTTGCTCAGGTTCAAATTAAGACGGTTGGCCCCAAACCAATCACTCAGATTCAGTGCAGTGCGTTCTTTCGTGCTCTCTAGTCTCTCAGTTCGTACGACAAAGTTTGTATCATCAGCATACAAAGCATGACTATCACAATTTCGCTTATTGTCGTTGGAGCAATAATAGTGGTGAATTTAACATCGTCGAAGGATCTGCCAGTTGCAATACACATGTATTCTAATAGCACTTTGAGGTCCTTTTTCTTTTCATCAGACCTGTAGCCTTGCTGATGAGCCGCCAAACGGCGAAACGCATCCAAGGATTGGGTCTAACGGAAAGGATAAGGGACAACTGTATACACGAACTTATGTTAAGTTTGTTTTTAAATTACAATGGTTTGTAAGTACTAGAAATCCATATGCCATCTTTAAATATTGTTGAACCAGGAAATTTTCATTACAGTGCTACATTCCACCCAGAGATTTTCTTGGGTGACGACCAAGTATTTAACTCTTCAAACACAGATTGCGACGACTGTATTGGCTTGAGACCATACAATACTCCCAGGGAAGAAAAGGAGAAAGAAAACCCACAACCTCAAAATAAGACTACAGGCGATGTTGCCAACAGAGTCCGTCGAAGTGAAGTACTAAGTGACCCATTACCTCCCTATGATGGAAACCTTGATATTAACAGTAATTATACAGGGTTTATAGAAATTATTGGTAAGTTGTTTTATTATTATTTGTCAGTTTTGTTTTTATAGCTGTGTCATAATTATTTTCCCAGCAAAAGATGACTTTGCGTAGCTGACCAACACCTATACTCATTGAGTCCCATTTTGTTTCAGTTCGAGGAAATTCAAATCCTATTTTCTTAGCAGCATATAGTAGTTACTTAGATATGATGAATCCTGGCCCTGAAGTGTTAGCAGCTCCTCCAACAGAAACTTTAAGCCTAATATTTCAAGTGTTGTGTGGGTTGATGGTTGTCATTTTGGTTCTTCTTGGTGTGTTATGCATTTTGCATCGTTACACTAAACAGGCTCATGCACAAGCAGTTGAGATGATTACTTTTAGAACTTCTTTAAGGTATGTGTAGGGTTAAAAAATTACCCGGATTTACTAGTCAGGTTACATAATTTTATATTTAATTACCCATATTTCTTCTAAAAAACTTAAAAAGAACATTAAATAAGGGTAAGATTGTATTTTTAGGAATCTGCGAGGTCGCCAAAGACTAGTATCATTAAACCCACCTGACATGAGTCCTATTATTAAAGCAGAGTTGGTGTCTGCCTACATAGAACACCATCGTGATTCAGACTACGGCTTTCAGCAGGAATTTGAGCTGCTTCCAGATCGCTTTTCGGACCGCACCACCAGGGCTTCTGACAGTAAAGAAAACGTTTATAAAAATCGATACCCTGATATTAAAGCGTATGATCAAACTAGGGTAAAACTGTCGCAAGTTGATAGCATTGCGGGGTCCGACTATGTGAACGCCAACTTTGTAATGGGTTACAAGGAGCGCAAGAAGTTCATTTGCGCCCAAGGCCCTATGGATACTTCAGTAAACGAGTTTTGGCGGATGATTTGGGAGCAGCGCCTGGAAATGATCCTGATGTTGACTAATCTGGAAGAGTATAGCAAAACTAAGTGCGCCAAGTATTGGCCAGATAAGACTGACGGAGACAAAACTTTTGGGAAGATTGTTGTGACTCATTTACAAGAAATCCGGTATTCTGACTACATTGTTAGGGAGCTGAAGATAACAAGAATAGGGAATGGCAAGGAAGTGGAAGAAAGGCCTATTACCCAGTACCACTACTTGGTGTGGAAAGATTTTATGGCTCCGGAACATCCCAATGGCATAATAAAGTTTATAAAGAGAGTGAATGAGGCTTATTCAATTGAGAAAGGGTGCATTTTGGTACATTGTAGCGCTGGTGTTGGTAGAACTGGGACATTGGTGGCTCTGGATTGTTTGCTACAACAGCTTAAAGACGAAGGTCATGTCTCTATATTTAATACCATCTGTGATTTGCGACACCAAAGAAACTTCCTTGTTCAATCTTTGGTAAGTCACTTGAATTATTATTATTATTCATTGTGTTAAGAGATAAATTTGTGACAAAGTGTCCTACAGTCAAAATGGAATACTTGATCCCAACCAATTACAAAACGTTATTCCTTATTATCTTCTCCAGCCAACACCTCCCAAGAAATTAACAGTACAACATCTTTGTCTATTGCGCTATTACAATTAATATTTTGTGTAAAGTGACAAAGCAGAATTCACGGTTTATATTCCTTCAGTCCTTGTGTATAATATTTTGTATTAGTTTTAATAGGCGGTCTTTTAAAATAGCATTTTCTCTCAAAATTTGTTATACCTTGTATATATTTTAGAAACAATACATTTTCATCTATCGTGCTCTAATGGAAGTTGCACAATACGGCGACACCGAAATCAACTCAAGTGAGTTAAAAGCGACCGTGGACAAACTGCGCCAGGTAGACAAAGATAGAAATAGATGCAAGCTTGAAGAAGAATTCGAAAACATCATCAACGCGTTTGAAGATCGAAAGTCATGTTCAGTAGCCAGTGGAGAAGAAAACAGAGAAAAGAATCGCTCAGATAGCGTTCTACCTTACGACAGAAACAGAGTGATTCTCACTCCTCTATCAGGAAAAGAACATTCCACTTATATCAACGCGTCCTTCATTGAAGGATACGATAACAGCGAATCCTTTATTATAAGTCAAGATCCTATGGAAACCACCATCAACGACTTCTGGCGCATGATTTCTGAGCAAGGGATCAGCGTGATAGTGATGCTGTCTGAGTTAGGTGAATGCAAATGTGCTAGGTACTGGCCGGAGGAAGGTTGTGAAGCTGCTTATGATCATATCACTGTAAAGTATGTTCAAGCTGAGACTTGTCCCTACTACACCAGAAGGGAGTTCTATGTAAAGGGAAGAGATGGGGAAGAACATAAGGTGACTCACTTACAGTATCATGGTTGGCCTACGGTGGATGGTGAGGTAAGTGACGACATTGTTTCATCCCTGATCTTGTTTGGCGAGTATGCTTACAAGATTTGTGAGTGAAACCTTAATTTCAAATCTCCTGCTGACAAATGAATCCTAATTCATTTTTCAGGTGCCTGAAGTAACAAGGGGTTTAATTGAACTGGTTGATTATTCACAAACGGCCATAATCAGAACAGGGTGCTCGCCTTCAATGGTTGTGCATTGTAACTTGGGTTCGGACAGGAGCTCCATGTTTATAGGGCTGAGCATATTGGTGCAACAGCTCAGGATCGAACGTAGAGTTGACGTCTTTACTGTCACGCGCAAGCTCAGGTCGCAACGCCAGGCGCTTATTAATTCATATGTAAGTACCATTGAAAATTGTATAATAAGTTTATGTTATGATTATACCGGGTGTCAACGAAATCATTGTACAGGGTCGACAAGTTAAATCAAGGTTTATTGTCTTACTGACAAGGCAATAACATAATAGAAAATACAAGTCGTTGTAAATTTTAGATTCTTCAGCTCAGTGATGATTACAGAAAATTAAAACTTAGAATCCAACCAATAAAACTAAGCAGTAATCACACAAGTATTCATTGACACTTAAGCAACTTTTTGAGACATTTAGGTACTGTTTTGTTAAGGGAAATAGAAAGCTTGTTCATTTTTGCGACAGTTTGGTTAATACATTTTTTTTTCGTATTTCCCATAATAAAGGTGAATAGCTTATCTTCAAAAGTGCGAAATCTTTTTTTTTTTTTTTGATAGCAATCTTTATTAAATACTTTAGATTTTTACAATTATTAATGTAGCTAATAGTCCTCGAGAATACATACTCTATACATAACAATGCTGGAGTTACGGTACATTTCAACCAACATTCAGATGTGATTTTATTTGCCTAACAAATTTAGGATAATTTGTTATACTCCTAATACCTTCAGGTACTCTGTTGTATGTTTTGGACGCTTCTACAATTGGGTAATTTATTCCTATATTAGTCTTACTAGCGATTTCATAAACATTATTCTGTGCTCTAGTTTCATGCCCATGAACATCGTTAGGCATTATTATATTTACATTACATCTTTGAGTTTTATTGATAATTTTATGCATCGACGAAAAATGTACGCCACTGACTTGTTTAAAAATTGTATAGTGCTTTCGGGTTAAGCAGCTAAAAATACAACTTTAAGTTTTTTAAATTTAAATTTTTTTTTTCGAAAACGAAGTATGATACGAGAAAATATCAAGACACAAAAAAGTTGTATTTTTACTTTTTTAGCCGCTTAACTCGAAAACAATATACAATTTTTAAGCAAGTCAGTGGCGTACATTTTTTTTTCAATATTATTCGTGAGACTGCCCCCGGGACGCCAATAGAACTCATAATTATCATCTAGTTAGTGCAAACTTAACGTCTTATCACAACGAACAACACTGCCACATTTCACCAAAATCGGAAAAAGGATCTTTGAGATATTAATATGTTATTTTAATAATTAATTTTTTTTAAACTTTGACACCCTGTACCTTAAAAATCAGATTTTCTAGGACACATGTTTATATGAACTTTTCTACTTGAATTTGGTTCAAGAATGCGCCCTTGGAATTACGTAGGGTTGGGATTTTGACCGGTCAAAATCTTTTGTGGTCGATTGATCAGTCAATTGACCGGTCAAATTCCTCAGATTTGTCTAAAAAAAATTAAGGCATGAGTAATTACATAGAAACCTGTACTTATTAAAAAGCAGCTAACAAAAAATAAAAAAAACCATTCTGAGGTACAAAAAACACAAAAATGAGACATGACTATTATGTATAACAGTATAATATTAATCTAACAATACTGATTAGTCATGGCTGCTGGCAGCGTTGGTCATTGTAGATAACGGCATATCATCCTCGTCACTGAACCCACCCTCGCCATTGTCTTCATGTTCTTCAGAATCTGAATCACCCATTTCATCCTCACTACTAAGTTGACCGATTTTGACCTGGTCAAAATCTCGGTCAATTGACCAGGCACAACCCTAGAATTACGGCCTATCATTAAATAACACCCTGTATAATATTTAGGTATTCTTAATTTATTTCGATAAAACTGGCGGTTTTCGAGATACATCGGTTTTTATGCGAAACACTCAAAAGTTACTAATGCTAAACACATTTCCGCGTGTTACCATATTATTATAATAGTCTCGATTCTTAGGAAACCTAATGATATTTTTCTTTGTGTACACCAGTATGTTGAAGATGTACAGATAAGGAACCGTTAATATTTCCAACTTTCTGAAGTTATTTCCAGCGATTTCCTTTAGCCACTTTTTTACGAAACATATTTTCCTAAAGTTGTGTGATTAATGATTTCGTTGACACCCTATTGGTCGGATATTTTGGCATGGTCTCACGATTTTTTAGCAAAATATCAGATCTATAGTAATGATATTTGTTTTGGAGAGAGAGTATAGGGGATATATTTTTTTTAGGCACAGTATGAGTTTCTTCACAGGGCCATAGTAAATTACGCAGAGCTTCACGGTCTGTGTGAAACAATTTCTTAATGTGCCATATTCGAAGTGTCATTCCAAAAAAATCTCTAATACGTGGTTTTAAAGGATGTTTGGGTATTTTTATATGTGCTGTACTTTTATATATCATGTATTCTTAGACTTTTGTAAATTAAGCATACCATTTCCCAGTAAAAACCACCACATGGTTTTGAAAACCAAAGTACTCAAGTGTATCTCGTTTTTAGTGTAATATTTCAATAACAATCTTGTTTCCTTGAGCGCAAGAAAATATGTGAACAACTATTTTGCTCAAATTTCATTATTTTTTTAACACATCACATAATATATACTATTATACCTTTAGACTAGGACTAATATTTGTGATTTTCAAGGAAAGCAGATTTTTATTTTTAGCATGACAATTTTTTATTGATATTAGGTTATAGATCTTTTTACACACTAACACTGTAGCTAGCGTATATTGTGATAAGCTTTTTAAATTTAATGTTTAGTGTTAGCACAGATTAAATCATATTTTACCCCAAAAAGTGTATTCACCCGGGTGATTGACAGTTTGTCTGTCAACTAGCATTTAAGTCTCAGAAATACAAAAGAAACCATAATTAAAACTCTCTAAAGAACCGACAAAATTCTATTTTTTAAAAGTATATCTTATAATAAGTGTATCGACAAAGAATCAGAATTTAATTTAAACGGTTAGTGCTTCAAATAAATTCAGCAACTCATAAAAACGGGGTGGGACTAAGCTACGCGTCATAATACGCATCGACAGAGATTGGCACAGCCACATGCTCGACGATGCGCAAAGGTGCGACGTCAGCGGCAGAGGCGGGGGTATTTATATGTATTTGAAAAGAATCGATGTTTGACGGCAGTTATTTATATTGATTTTTTTCTAATTATCGTAAATTATGAATTTGGGATTTTAAAATGAAACATTTTCTTTTTTATAACAGGGTTGTGATTTAATAACGGATAAATTCAATACAAATTAAATAGGGGCGTGTTCGGAACAACGCCCGAACCCGTCGATTTTGTTTTTGGATTGCGCATATTTTGACATAAAATATAGGCATACAGGATGTCTTACAAAAGTGTGGCAAAAAACATATTTTTTCCTTAAATGCAAATCCCTGTATATTATTGCATTTTCGGATTCTCCGGAAAATTCTAGACATGTTTCATGTATAATATCCTAAATCTTCAACTGTTCACGAAATATTTACGTTCAAATATTAAAATAACACTTTATTGCAGCTAAATTACATTTTATAAAATCTCAAAAATTATATTAGCAAACGCTGGAAGTGTTCGCCATTAACAGCTCTGCAGTAAAACCAGATGATTAATAAATTTCTGCTGTACTTTTTCTACGGTTTTTGGAGAAATATCCCTAATTACGTTACGAATGCTCTCTTTGGGAATATCAAGCGTGCGTGGCTTTTCTTTATACACCTTATTTTTAACATAACTCCCAAAGAAAGTAGTCCAGTGGAATAAGGTCGGGTGACCTAGGTGGCCACTCTATTGATCCACGTCTGCCTATCCACCTGTTTGGGAAAACATTACCTAGGAATCTTCTAACAATCGCAGCATAGTGGGACGGAGCTCTATCCTTTGTAAATACTTTCGATTAACAATACAGTGACACTTTGTCAAATATTCACAAACAGAGGTGTAATTTATTTCGTGGACAGTTGAAGATAGGTTTAGGACATTATCCATGAAACATGTCTAGAATCCGAAAATGCAATAATATACATTGAATACAATTTAATTTATCCGTTATTAAATCACAACCCTGTATATTTCGCTTTTCAGTATTACAAGTACAGTGATTGGTATATAATAAGCACGTCATACAAATTTAACACCTACATACAAATACCATAAAATATAGCAAACATCGGTGACATAAAAAAAAGAAGGTAAACAAACAAACAGAAGTACAAGTGTTTACAAACATTAAAGATGGGTCATGACCTCAATAGGTCATTTACATTTTTATACAATAAAGAACTTATCTGTCCAAGAAAGCATTTATTGAGAAAAAATATTCTTATTTTGTTTTTAAATGTTGCCAAACTGTCGGTTTCTTCGAAGCGTTTGTGGTGAGACAAATCCCAATTATAGACTTTGGGGTCCATATATCCAGGACTCTGTTGGTCCGATAGTCAGTCTAGAAAAAAGGCAGTGTATGGTGACGAATGCAAATGCCAGCTAACGACTTCTGCAGAAGTTGCACAGACGAAGAAGAGGAGGAAAGCATTGAATACTTCTTGTGTAAATGCCCTGGCCTTGCAAGAAGAATGCCTTGGACGAACCATTCTTCAATGATCTGGAAGAAGTAAGCAGCTTACAACTGGGTCGACTTACTTGGTTTATTCAGTAGTGGCTGGTTTGAGTGAGCTGCCAAGATTATTCTGCGTTGTACATCGCACTAGCCATCAGAAAGCTGATGTGGATGGGTTCCGCAGAAGTCTGCATCATCAGACCAATTTTCATCAGATGACCCAGTGTTCACAATGAATGGTAAATCGTCCATTGTGGAGTCCAATAAATGCTCCTTTTCAATTTGTGCGGCTTCATATTTGATAACATGTTAACAAATTTTAGTTCGCTCTTCCTTTGCTGGGCTCAATTCAAACTTTTTCTTAGGCCTCTGCTTATGTGGAGTTGCAAAAGATGTTGTGGCTGTACTGTCACATACTGTGTTTCCTTCTTTTTTCATTCGTTGCAAGGTATTTTTAGTTATACCAGTTACTAGTAAAGTCCGTTCTCCAAATAATAAAAAAAAAGTTGGTTAGAGAGCATGGTTTCTCACACATGGCACTAAAAATGCAGGATTTAGGTCTCATGTTATTTCTAATGGGATTTGGCACCAGAACTCTCTTAGGTCTATCTACTTAAATATTAAATTATAATTAAGGAACAGTATGTTTTGACATCGTAAATCACTGAACGTTTTTGTCCGCATTCTTTCGGTAGCTACAGATAAATGCGTCGAGCTATACAGGCTACGTGCAAGATTCTACTAGCGCCGATCGCGTGCAGTAGTACAATAATAATTGGAATCCGAATTTATTATTGCAGCCTACTGAGAATGTTATAAAAATTGATGTACTGGTTTGGCATCAGCCGCTTTAGAAGTAAGCATGTATTTATCGGGACTACCCGGAATACAAATATTACTTTTACAGATTTACTGCAATAATTCCCGAATAAATTGTGATTAAAATCATGCTTTTACTCACTTCGTAAGAATTAGATTTTTTTATGCAAATGCTCTACCATGTTGAATTCGCAATTTTTGTAAAATCTGACAGTGGATTCTATATCAGCGAACTCAAAAGCCCCTAACCATATACCGGTTATAGTTAACGTACAACTTTAAACCCCGTGATTTGTTGACCACTGTGCTCTTGCTGCTGATGCGTATAGTGACGTCACGATCTAATTGTTAAACCACTTCGATTACACTTTAGCTACTTATCTGTTTTTTGATAAGTAAGCATCCCAATGATTAAACTAGTGTAAGTAACAAACTAATTACTTCATGGGTTTGCGACTAATAAACACACAGAAGTTCAATAAAAAAGTACATATTAATATATATCATACAAAATAATAAAAAGGTGCAGATAAAGTATAGTATACTCCTTAAATATAATTTTTGAACTAACCTGAACTGCTGTACAAATGCTCCAAAGATGCTTAAAAAAAATTTAGATAAGGAACAATTCAATTTTTGGTGGAAAATTGAACCTTTTATTTATTAGGGGTGTGATTTTTTTTTTAATGTTAGTTTCGTACTTTGTATGTATCACATTTTAGATCTTGCAACAGTGTTAGTACTTTTGTTATAGTCGTTTTTATTGCACAGTATTGTAATATATACCTATATTACATCGTACTATCTTTTTCTGAAGTTTTTTTTTATTTGTTTTATAACAATTGGTTTACAGGACTCGTAATTACATGCATACTGAATTTTGTATTCTAACGTTGCCATTGTACGATTTTGACTGATCTTACAAGGGGCTATTGCCTCATCAATAGTCACATTAACTAGGAAACTATTTGTATTTCGTATTATGCTTCGTTTTTGAGAGAAAAAATAAAAACCACTTAAAAAAAATACCTATGTATTTCAAAGTTAATTAAAACAGTTAAATTGAAAATAAAATAATTTTTTTAAATAATGATACGAAAAAAATGCAACAGTTAATCAAAACAAATGTTGAAAATGGCCGGACACATGTTCATATGAACTTTTTCTCTTAGAATATCATAAGGAAGAGTTACGCACCGTACTTCTGAAACACCCCGTATAGAGTGTGCAAAAAATTGAAATTTCCCTTCTATCCTTTTTTAAATTTAATATTACAGATTTTTAAGTTTTTGTGCCGCGAAATCTGCCAAAGAATCTCAAATATTTGGGTCTCTCAACAATATAAAATAAAAAGAGTGGTCCACGACCCAAACAAGTGTTTGTATTTGGTAAAGCTTAAATTTACGATAGACGCCAACTGTCAATAAATTTGAGTTTTAATTTAATTTTAATGTTAATATTACATGGTGTTGAGCGATTGATATAACTTTACGAGATGTTTTTGTACAGGGTGCTCTAATATTTTATCAAAAATGGAAACTTTCACCTATAACTGTAAAATATTTTTATTATTGACTGCGGCGTTGTCAAACCATGAATATTTTCTCAAAATGTTCGTTAGTTTTTTGTATACCTTAAGTTTAGATGGTCTGCAACATTGAAATATCTTATATCTTATATCCTCCCGAAATTTGGAAGTAAAATTTGAGCACCCTGTATAAAAGCATTTCGTAAAATCATATAAATCGTACTGGTGTAACCCTGATGCAACTGTCTGCAAATAGTTATCAAATCAATATCAATAAATAAAATGTGGCATATTTATTGCGACTGTGCAAAGGTAAATAACTAATAACTTGGCAACCCTGCAACAGATTGGAACAAAAAAAAACAATAAGGAGGGACACAAATTCCGTGTAAAAAATAAGGTGTCCCATTTAAAAATATTTTAAGTTGTCCCGCTTGTGTGAAACACCCTGTATACTCCAAAATAATTTCCAAACGTATTCCCCCCTGTAGCAGATCGAAAACGGTATCTCTAACCGTATATAATTTAGATACCATAGGAGGAGGACCCTGTATAAAATAGTTTGCACCGTTTTGTTATTTATGTTTTACCCTTACTTGTGTCGGTTTCAAAGTGTTTTTACCTCGGCAGAAACGGGGTCACGTTAAAATATAAAGTAATTTTAAAAACATACTCTATAAATTGGTTTCGTTTCCTAGACTTTATGCGGTGTCTTAATTGTATGAAGCTAAAGTAGGAAATAAATAATTTTTTACAGCTATGTAAAATATGGCTACCTACTAATTATTTGCATGTTGTATGAC
The DNA here is from genome assembly GCA_963920685.1 of Polydrusus tereticollis. Taxonomy (NCBI): domain Eukaryota; kingdom Metazoa; phylum Arthropoda; class Insecta; order Coleoptera; family Curculionidae; genus Polydrusus; species Polydrusus tereticollis. The sequence continues at coordinate 7,778,396 of OY987335.1, forward strand.
TAAAATAGCATGAGTAGGGCAAATAATTCATATAAATGGTATATCTACCCAATTTCATTTAGATAAACAGTTTTACTAAGAAAATTAAGGGTAAATAGATAATTTTAAAGTTTAAACTAGCGTTTAAAAAGTGGGGTGAACTGAAATTTCATTTGGATGTAATAGATAATAGGTTTTTATTATTGATATTTTTAAAAGTGCCTTTTTTATCTGACTGGTTAAATGAATTTTAGTGTTAGCCCACTTTTTAAAGTTTTTTTTACAAGCAAGTACCTACAGTTATGGTTAACAATACAAATTTGGACGCAAAGCTTTATTTTGAGAATTTTTACAAACCGCAACCCGAGAAAAGCAGACAACGAGAAGCGACAAAATCCCGAGTTTAGCATTGATTAAATGGGGACCAAATTATATGTCCTTCACCTTGAAATTTTGACAGTTAGCCGGGTTATTACACTATAAGAAGTACTAAAGCGATGAAGTAAATGCTTTACACTGAAATAAAAAATGTGGGTACCTAGAAAGAAGTACCTTTTTCATGAATATCTTCTGTGTTTCGTGTAATTGGCTTTCCAGCAAATTTCGTAAAATCATAAAAAAATTAAATAAAATGAAAACATTTTTGAAATGTTTTATTGATTGTGCGTTACTTAGTGATAGTACATTTTAAAAAATAAATGAAATAGTATATTACATACCAAGAGTGATAAGAAGCCTATTACACATGATTTCGAAAGCGTTCGAGCGTTAGCGAAAATTGCCCTTGTTGATACAGACAATAAAATATTATGTAACTGCTCTTACGCACAGCTTGGCTTCTAACAATATAGTGTATGTAATTAGAGTTTTACGGATAAAGTAGACAGTGCGTAAGTAGGTTCTTACTAATATAGAAGTAGAAAAACAGTGTTTTCTTATATATCCCTTTATTTCTTTTTAAATATTGAAGAGCAGTCTTGTTAACTTTCCTAACATTTTTAATCAACAATCCTAAAGCGGTGCAAATGTAGTTACTGTTTAGGATCCTTTGGAAATGCAAACATGCTTATTCCTTGACCTTCTTTTCAGTGACCCGCTCGAAACGCACAGGTATTACCAGGCATAGTTTTACAATAGCACAGCACTCACAAAAACAAACAGTTAAACAATACACTTTTTCAACACAAACAACAACTAAACTCGATAACGATAACTTATCGACTAACGGCTGAAACACGGCCGGCTTAAACTTATGACAGTTGGCCGAGTTACCTCCCACTACAATGATACAAATGTCATATTGTCGCTTCTCGTTTGCTTTTCTCGGCCACAACCAGGTATAATTTATTCAAGTTAGAAACACTTGTGAATGCCAGAATCATTCCTTTAGCTGTGCCTTTCATTTTGATTAAAATTGACATCACCTCACAATTTTAAATGCTTTATAATATTAAAACTGTTACACAGCCATGGTCATAATAATATAATTATTGGTGTTGTCACTATAGCGATTAAAAAATCAAATCAAATATTTTAACCCTATAGAGTGAGGCGACGATTTGATAAAGTAATTTTATTGCTTTTTGGATAAATGGGTGTGTTTACTTTTTGAAAATATTTATTACTGTACATGGTTTGCTAAAAAAGTGAATTTGAACAAAGTTTTATTTAAATACACTGTGTATGTTTTGTAATTTTTTTATTCTGCGTTATAAAAAAAACTTTTCTTCTGGATGTATAAAATATCTATAGTCCGTCTTACGAGTCTGTGGCTACGACGGCTGAGGAGACAGGGGGGTAAAAGGCATAAAAAAGTCAGGTTTAACTAAGTTAATAAACTAAATTTACTTCCTCTACTCCTATTTTAATAATTAAACCACACAATTGTCCACTTTCAGTGGCAATAAGTAAAAAAAAAACGCAGTGGAACACACATTTTTTAGGCATTATTTTTTTCATGTGTCCACAACAATTATTTCATCGACTAGAAGCGTCCTCCGGGAAATGCGTGGGCGGGAAAAATCATACGCGGCCTACTCATAAAACTCGGTTACTTTTATTTAAAATTTATTGGTAAATTTAGCAGGCGCGATACATGAGTCTTTTTTTTATTCGCATTCCTTCTATAGCCACAGAACCGTAAGGCGGATTATATACCATATAGTTTTTGCGATTTTCGTGATTTTATCACAGCGTAAAGAAAGAACCAGCAGGATTTTTTTTGTAAGTAAAGCCGTTTCTTTTACAACTTCTTTAGGGCACAAATTTCTGCGCGACTTTAATGTCAAAAACACATTCTTTATAATCTGTTTGGCATCTGTTGATAAATGCACTCTGTTATTTTCTTCAGTTTCATTGCTTTCACAAATCTCACTAGAACACCAAGGACGAAACATTTTCAAAAAACAAACTAAATTCAACAGTGTACGTTGACAGACTAAAATCAAAAAGGACCCTGGTTTATCCGCATTTTTATTTACCTGAGTACGGTACTTAAAATTTATTACGCCCATATCATTTCACAGAACTGGTTTATTGTTGTTTATTATATTTTGAATACCCTAATAATAGCAGTCATTTAGGTCGGTTTCTTATATTTGTGAAGACACTTTACACCTGTGTAATAATATTAAAGACAGCGTTTTGGATAACTTATGCAAAAATGCAGTAAATGATTTTATCGAATTAGTGGCTCACTCAGTACATTTCAATTATTTGCTTTAATTGGGCCCTAAACCTTAACATTTTATGGATTTACTTGGCTCTTACGCGTTCTAGAAATAAAGGCTCTTCGGTCATAATAACTCTACAATAGAAATCTGAAATACCTATGTAAAAGAATCACTACTTATAAATCCATACTTGTATTACTCTACTAAAGAAAGAGTAGTGAGTGCAATTGTGACACCCTGTATATAAATATTTTTAAAGTCGGTTTTAAATTTTTTATCATTAGGCTTTGTAATAGTAGCGCTTTTTTGCTAAGACGTAGTTTGTATAAATTTTTAATCATTGTGTATTTGTCATTTTTGTATGTTGGTTCATCGTGTATATAAGTTGGTTAATTGTATTTAGATAGAATACAAAATTAAGACTGTATTGTATATGCGACTTTTGCAGCTAAGGAGTATTTATTTATAAATTTTTCCACGTTTAGTTTATTTCGCCATTTTTGTTTCCAACAATAAAACAATCAGGCATAAAAATATAGTTTTATTTCCTTAAAAGGTACATAAATAAATAAATAAATAAATAAATAAAGTAGGTACAAATCATTAATATAATGGCTTTGGTAGCGCGTAATGTTTTTTATTGGCATTGCTCTTTTTCCTTTGATTACTCGTAGGTTTTTTAATATTATTGCTATTATTTGGTGGTTTCCTTTTACAAGGAATTGCTGTACATTTCAGTTGTTTATTTGCGTATTTTTCTGCATTATTTATTATTCGGCCGAAAGTTCCAGGAGCCATCCTCTTCAGTAATCTGTAAATTAAAGAAGTTTAAATGGACACAAACTTGACGGAGATCAAGGATTTTTCTTGCTGCTAAACTATACTAAAATTCAATTTACAGCCTGTCAATAAAATTTTGAACTTGGCAGTCGATCGTTGCACTGGTAAATTAGTTGAGTGACCGTTCGGGGACGGTCCTAGTACATCATGTTTACGCGCTCTTGGCACGCATTTGGTTACATTGTTGGAATCTGTAAATGAATTTTAGTATAGATACTATTAGTCTATTTATTATTAGATTAAAACAAAAAATATTCGTAGCTATCCAGTCCAGTTTGTGTTTAAATAATTTTGTTTGAAATTTGTTGCCCGGGACAGACCCCCTCCCTTTTTACACCACTCATTATTTCATGTCGCTCTTCGGGGCAGTGTAGATATCGGCAGCTCTCTTTTAACAGTCTTGGAATACAAGAAAAAAGCATGTCTCCTTTTAAAGAGATAAACATTATAAAGGATGCCCGTTTGACGCCTCCTAACAATGTTTAGATTCAAATGATTGGCAGAACTGAAGATATTGAAGGAGCAAAAAAATAGTTACTTTTATATTATATCAGTAGTAAGGAAAGGACATATTTTATATAATAATTAACTTCTGGCAATCTTTTTTTTATTGGAAACTGAAAGTTATGTAAAACTTTTAATGTATGAATACTACGTTAAAACAATCCTTGGTGCAAGATAATGACCTACTTTTATTAACTTATTATAATACCAGTGAGTGGTCAGCTAGATGTGCCGACTTGACTCCTCTTGATTTTTTCCTTTGGGGCCACTGAGAACTCAAGTTTATAGAACCCCGCCTGAAAATATTGAAGACCTCAAAAATTAGTGCATTACCAGACAAACTTTCCTCAATGTTCGATAGGAGGAAAACGTGAACCATCCTCGCATATTTCTCTTTTTAACGTAGTATAGATAAGAACAGAGAGAAGCCGTATCGGCGCTTTGCCAGTAGCAGTCAAAAATACTGTTAATAGGTCGAGTTTAACACGGTGATATCAATTTCTAACTGATTCAGCCAATGAGAAACGGATATTGGGCTTTGAAGGCCAATAGAATATCTATGTAAAGTAGGTAATCAGATATAACTTTCTTGGCGTCCACGTTGACTCTTAAAGTATTAACCCGGAGATTACTGTAGTGCCATTTGACATTTCAACGGGAGGTTGGCACATCATCAGATTGCCAGTGTGGATGACTTTGCTATATTAGTTTAGTTTCTTATTCCCTATACCAATACCTACTTGTAAAATCTATTTTCTTCCATGTCAAATGAACGGGCAGTTTTGGTCAATTCACAAGCAAACCTTTCCGCACAATGTCCTTCTATAGCGTTCAAAGCAAATCTTGCAAAATCGTCCAGCTTGTCCTTTTTCTTGTTGCCGTTGACTAATTTGGGTTTAATGCCGAATTTTGGTAAAATCACCATGGACACCACAAACATAACGGCCATCCCAATAAATCCTGATATCGCCATAAATAACGGCTCTAGAGGTTTGGCTTCCTTTTTTTCTTTATCTGCAGGTTGTATTGTGATGTTGTGCTAAATTGGAATAATAAAAAAGGTTTAGTGATACTATTTAGAGGATTATTGAACTACACCTCCGCGTCTAAACGTTAACTTTTGATCAACATTATTTAGAGAGCTGAAATTTTAGCTGTCTAAATACTTATAATTGAATAAAAGTTAAAAGGGATTTAGACGCATCTATAGAGAACTTTCATAGAATCCGGTAAAACAAGCATATTGCAGGGTGCTTCGGGAGGAAAGGGAAATATTTTAATGACGTGTTCAATGTGCGGCCATAAAAAGAAGTCGAGAGGACCGTGGTGGCCACCTAACTGAAATCCTGAAAAACTCACTGGCCATCAACCCTTCTACTATTTCTAAAGGAACTTTCGAGCATAAAAGTTTTTTGTTCTGCCGTAGTTACTATATTTGATTTTACCTAGGTTACCTTCGGGGTAGGCAAGGTAGGCCCCGCCTACCCTTAATTTATCCCACTTATAATATCTCCTAGTAGCAGAAACTCTAGTTCATATTTAAGTAATAATATTATTGTTATATATTCATATTCATCGCCAGAACTTTGCAAAAGCAGGCGATCAATTTAAAGCCTTATACTGCAAACACAGTGAATCGCATCACTGTCACGGTAGCGCTGGTTAAAGTCACGAGTGCTGGGAAACCAATTGAACGAGATGGAGACGCGAGCAATGTTCCCGCAGCAGGTGATGGATTCGGTGTCTTCCGTGACCCGTCGGAGACTGTCGTCACTGGAAATCTTTACCGGCCGACTCTTTTAGGGTTGTTCCAGGCGCCACCAATCGTCCACAAAATAGTTTTATGTTAATATTTTTGTACAATGTTTTAATTTTTATAAATCAATTTTTGAACTGGCGTTCTAAGAATAACAATCTTTACTGGATGCTGGATGGATATTGGAAAGGGTGTAAGGGAGTCCTTTTTTGCGATACTTAAATTTCTGCGTTATTTATTAATGTCAAATCTGTGTGCGGGGCTTTTTGCCTACGGTGCCTACCCACATGTGCAAGGCACTGTCTCCGAAATTCCGGACCCATATTCATATGACCATTTTTTCCTATATTTACCTTTAGAATAAGTCATTAAAATATTTCCCTCTGCCCTCACCCTGTATAGTGTTCCTGAGAAACATTACCTGATGATGGTGCGAATGGTATGAAAATGGTGGCTTGTATGTTGTTAGCTCCTTATGATGAATTGAAGGCTTATGATAATGCGCCTGAAACAAAGTTATATTATGTTGCAGCCACGCCTTAAATTAATTTTGAGGGAAGGATTCAAAATTTTGGAAAATATTTCTTAAAAACCATGTTTGTTGTTCATGGGTACTATATTTTAAGCCCTCCACATTAAACAAATGCTGGAGTTCACACACAATTCAGTACTATCATCAAATAAGACGAAGAATCTAGTGGGTAATCTTCTTTAAATTCGTGACTGTACCAGTATGATAACGAAATTAAAACATTTCCCAAACGTAGAGTTTGCTACTTACAGGATATCCACTAGGTTGTGAGACAAGTTCATCCAGAAAGCTCTTAATGGGGTAATAATAGTAGTAATATCCAGCGTCTCCGCTTGGGCCTTTTGTATCCTCATGATGTTCGTCCTGATGTGGATGTGAATAACTCACGTGACTGTCAAGAGGTCCATCATCATCCAAGTGATGAACCAATGCATGAGTATACTGGTTATTTCCAGTATCCAGTTCTATTGTTTCACCTTTGGCCACTGCCTGTTCATAAAAGGCTGCTAATTCACCTTTTGTTAACGAAAGAGGGGGAGCAGTATCGTCAGAGTACTAAAAAAATATGAATATATAGGCACCCTGGGAGTTAATTAATATCCACAATATTACCTGATGGCTTCTTCTATGCATTTTTTCGGCTTCTTCTTTGATATGAGCAATGTCACCTCTTCGAAACGTCTGAATTTGTCTTAAATTCTTTAAACTTCTCACGACATTTTGTAGATATTGATGGGTGGTTTCATCGCAATTGCTTAAGGACGTCAGAAATAAGGCCATAATAAAGCTACAGTGAACCTTCCTAAAATAAAAATAAGAAACGTAATTGGATACATGCGTAAAGTTTATAAGGTATTGTCCGTTTTAAAACCTAATTAATATTAAAGGTATAGATATTTCTCGAACATCAACAAATCATTTCCTGCGTTTACTCTATTGATGATTTTATGTCCAATAATTCATTATATATACGAATACAATAGAATTTTATTTACAGTAAACCTCACACTTGGGTAGTATCCATTTAAAAACCTTATTAATATTATAGTACCTAGTATAGATATTTGTAAAACGACAACGCATTTATTGTTGATAAATCTTTTTGTTAAATTAGGAACAGTTTGGTGATTGTCACACAAATTGTGGCTTTACCTACTTCCTTTAAATTCTAAAATGATTAATATATTATGTGACAATATAATTAAGCACAAAAGTAAATAACCCATGATTGGCTGTGTTCTTGATGGGACAGCAATCCTATATTTACACCATGAGCAAGCAGTACCACTGCTTAATGCAGTACCGTCGAGGTAAAGTGTAAAGCCTGTCCAGAGATATAAGAAAGTTACACTTTGCCCTTGAATGGGATTATCCAAGGGTGGCCATAAACAAACAATGAATGAATTAATAAATGCAGGTAAATTATGGTCCATACTTAAAAATGTCTTAAAGTAAACTGCAAATCCGGAAGACGTAATTTCATTATTAAAGTAATAGTTTGGTGATTTTAAACCGATTTTTACCTGATTCAAAATGAGACGGTTAATCCCATAAAACAAATTATGTTCTAAAGACTGTGTAGCCACTCTAGTTAGTTTTAAGCTTAGTAATTATTACTTCGTGTGTAATACATCGTTTATTGTTTAATCGCGTGTGTGTAATGGAAAATATGTGCGAGCCCAATGTATCTCAGGAGATAAACCCGTCGAAAAGCAGAAAACACCTTTCTGTGGAAACTAAGGAAGTTATAAACAATGTTTATTCAACTCTCATTGAACGTGCGGTCAGCAAGCAAGCAGCGTTAGAAGAAACGGCCACATTAACAAAAATTCCAACATCAACTGTATGGAAAATTGTGAATAATCCCATTTTAGCGAGGAAAAAAAGAGCCGATACTGGCATTTTCTTGAAGGTAGATGAAAGTGATCAAGATATAATACGGCGTACAATTTACAAGTTATACGAGGAACAAAGCGTGCCTACATTAGATAATTCAATTAAGAGGCTTGAAAAAGATGAAACCGGCGTTAAATGTGGTAGAACACAACGTTATGGAAGTGTATCCAACACATGGGTTTTAAATTTAAAAAAATTAACAAAAGACAAGTTTTAATAGAATCCAGTAGAATTCGGGAATGGCGATCCGAATATCTAAAAAAAATTAGGATTTACAGAGATCAGCAAAGGCCGATTATTTACTTGGATGAAACCTGGTTCGACACATATGATCTTCCGGAAAAGGGTTGGGTTGACTCAAGCGGCAAGTGTAAAACAAGCGCGCCAAGAGGTAAACGAATTACGATTTTGCATGCTGGATCTAAAGACGGATGGATTGCAAATTAATGGACTTTCTCTGTCTGCAAAAAACATTAAAGACTCTTCTCTGGATTACCATGAGAACACCACTGCTGATTTATTTGAAGATTGGTTTAAAAACAGGCTGATTCCAAATATGCCTCCCAATAGCGTAATTGTAATGGGCAATGCAAGCTACCATAGAAGCAGTTGACCAAGACTCCCTCCTCAAATGACACAAAAGCAACAATCCAAAACTGCATGTATGATAATGACATTTATTTCCAGGAAGATTACACCAAAAGGCAATTAATTGAGGCTTTACAAAGTTTAAAACTACAAAAGGAATACTTCTGTGATAATTATGCAAAAAATCTAGGGCATAAAGTTTGAAGGCTTCCACCATACCATTGTATATTTAATCCCATCGAACATGTTTGGCACCAACTGAAATCTGCCATTCGTCGTAACAATATTTGCCCTACTATTAACTCCAGTGTACCTACTTTTATACAGGGTGACGCGGATCTAAATGAACATACTTCAACACAAGACAAAGAATACCTTGGGGGTTCTTAATCACCCATCTTTGATAGTTCAATTGTCGATAGTTAATAAGATACAGGGTCTTTTATGAACTTCAGCAATTTTTTGTTCTTGTCATATTTTTTAATGCACTCCGTATAAAATTTTCATATTGGGTCAACATCTGTAACCTATCTGTCGCTTAAAATTGCAGTATCAGAAAATTTTAAATTCCAGACCCGTATTAAAAAAAGTTGACATTTTCAATTTTTACATTTTTAACACCCTGTAGATCAATTTTTCAAAATATTATTTTTTTATTGGAAAGAGCATAAAGAATTGACCCTAACGGCATAATTTTCAAAGTTCCCGCACCCATCACTTGATTAGAATAAATGGTTGTTTTGTAAAAAATTTCAAAATGGTGCATATTTGGAACTTAGAAATTAAGAAAATAACAATAAAAAAGCAAAAACTGCTTCCGAAGAAAAAAAATAAATGTACTAAACGTTTAATAGTTTTAACGAGACTAAATTTTAGGGAACAACACAACAACAAATAACAAAGTAATAATAATAATAACAAAACGGCAAGTTAAAATCGACTGCTTAAAATCTAATACATAGAAAAAGTTTTAGCAAGAATTAATTTTAAGAGCACTTTAGCAGAACACTGTTATTTAAGAAGCTGTTCAAAATGCCCTCCATTGGCTTGTTCACATCTTCGTCTTCTGATGTTTAAATTTGACACTGCTTTTCTAATTGCGTCTGGGTTATTTTTTATTTCCTGAAAAGCATTAATAATTCGTTGCAAAAGCTGCTCCCGCGTGTTGATTTCTTCTGAATAAACCAAATTTTTCATATTCCCCCAGAAAAAAAAAATCCAAAGGATTAAAGTCCGGCGACCTGGCTGGCCATAAATGGGGCCCTCCACGGCCTATCCATCTGTTAGGAAACGTAATATTTAAAAATTCAGATACAACCCTTGCAAAATGTGGTGGGGCCCCATCATGTTGAAAAAAGAGCCCTCTCACGTTAGCATTTTCATTCTGCATAAGTCCTGGCAAAATGTTTTGTAAAAAATTTAAATATTGATTTCCATCTAATCTTTCAGCAAAAAAGTGCGGCCCAATTAATTTATTATTTATTATACCTGCCCAAACGTTTATGGAAAATTTGTGCTGCGAATGCGATTGTCTGATGGCATGTGGATTTTCTAACGACCATACATGGAAATTCCTTGAATTATTTACACCATCTCTGGTAAATTGTGCTTCATCGGTCCAGAGGATTCGATAAAGACTCCTTTGGTGTCTACTGAGCCACTGGCAAAAGAGTAACCGGTTTGCATAATCGCCAGGTTCCAATCTTTGAACTTCTTGAACATGAAACGGATGCAAGCCTTCCTTTTGCAGTGTTACATTAACTCTTTTTTGCGGGATTCCTAGACGTGTCGCAATTTTTCGAGTAGATGTTTTGGGATTATCTTCAACAAGATTTAAGATATCTTCTTCCTCCTGAACTGGAGGTCGTAGGTATTGGTTGATCAATATTATTGTCGGTGGGAAAATGTCCATGTTCTCCAGCAAATAAAAATACATTTGCAAATGTTTTGTGATATGGACATCTTCTACCCGGAAATCGCCTACGATATTCCCGAACAGCAGCTCTTCCATTACCGTTACAAAAACCGTATACAAAAATAATGTCGGCATATTCGGCATTTGAAAATTGGTAAGGCATCTTCAACAGAAAATTGCAATAATTGTTAACCGAATACTAACAAAGGTCAGACAACTGTCACATATCTGATAGTGACTTGAATTGTTGCTATGGAACAGTAACTCGATAGTCTTTGGTTTGTTTTTAAATGAGGCAAAGCCTACTTTACAAAGTTTGAAATTTCTGACTGTAATTTACGATTTTTTGTCGATGTCTAAAAAGCAATCATTATCTTGCAGTTTTGTTATTATTATTATTACTTTGTTATTTGTTGTTGTGTTGTTCCCTAAAATTTAGTCTCGTTAAAACTATTAAACGTTTAGTACATTTATTTTTTTACTTCGGAAGCAGTTTTTGCTTTTTTATTGTTATTTTCTTAATTTCTAATTTCCAAATATGCACCATTTTGAAATTTTTTACAAAACAACCATTTATTCTAATCAAGTGATGGGTGCGAGAACTTTGAAAATTATGCCGTTAGGGTCAATTCTTTATGCTCTTTCCAATAAAAAAATAATATTTTGAAAAAATTGATCTACAGGGTGTTAAAAATGTAAAAATTGAAAATGTCAACTTTTTTTAATACGGGCCTGGAATTTAAAATTTTCTGATAATGCAATTTTAAGCGACAGATAGGTTACAGATGTTGACCCAATATGAAAATTTTATACGGAGTGCATTAAAAAATATGACAAGAACAAAAAATTGCTGAAGTTCATAAAAGACCCTGTATCTTATTAACTATCGACAATTGAACTATCAAAGATCGGTGATTAAGAACCCCCATGGTATTCTTTGTCTTGTGTTGAAGTATGTTCATTTAGATCCGCGTCACCCTGTATATTAAGTGAATAATTATTATAAGTAGGTACCGAATAATTTGTATATTTTTGTAATCATAAATAAAAATTTTAATAATAAAATAACTTGTGATTTCACATTTAAACATAATTAAAATATTATTTAATGTCTTACTTATTTTTATTACAACCCATGATTGAATTTTAAGCCAAATAAGGATCTGTTCGGCTATATTTCAATTTTACAGCTGGCCCAGGTCGTTCATAATAGGGATCAGTTAGTCACTTTCTTATATCTCTGAACAGACTTTACCTATACCACTCGCAAATTTTATAACCTGATAAAAATTAAACAAATAGAACAGGTTTATAACTACTGTTTAATATTGCTAATGCACTTTAAGAATATGCCTTTGGGCACTAGGAATTATACATATACAATGTTTAAGTAAAACAGTATGCAGGTAAATTTTACTGGCTGTCGGTCAATTTTAAGACATTATGTTTTTATAGCAAAAGTGTGGGTATACGGCTTGTGGTTTGACGAGTCATAAAGAAAGATGGCAATGTGACTTGCAACAATGTCCTTTTACTCTTTGGTTACGTCGAATTTTCCTAAAACCAGTGGATTCAGTAAATCCTCGTTCCACGCATTGCAAGCCATAGCAACAAAGAGACCTGAACAAATCTGTTTTTTTTTGTAAGAACAAGTGTGAAAACGCATAAGTACATACTATAGAGAGCGATGGTCGATTTTGGCTTTATAGAGCATATATCGGGTGATGCATGGTTTAGTTTGTATATGTAATGTACAGGGGAGCCAATATTTAGCCAGTTCAAAATTTACATGGGATTTCCTATGTTCACCCGGTAGAGCTCATTTCTTGAGGTCTAATAGAGATTCTTGGTTTGGGAAAATACTCGAAAGTTTCTGCGAGACTAAATACAGTTTTTGTTTGATCGCTGGAGTTTTTCGTCTTGCTCTGTTTCATAATATTCGTTATGCCTATTCTTGCCAAATTAGATAAGATGAAAATAATAACCCAGTAAAATTATAAATAATTGTTTTATCAATAGATCGTGGAGCTTCCTGTGCCAGTTTAATTTTACAGTTTATCCACTCCTGCTGCCCAAACTTTGCATTAAAACCTAAAACAAGCCCGCCTTTTACTGGGCACTTATATAAATTGAACTTTAATAACACCGAAATTATACAGTTTGATCCTTATTTTTTGATTAGAGGAAGTACACTCTCTGCTTGTAGTGAAGATCATATCAGAGATATTGAGATAATTTGTCCTTATCGATATTAGATTATTATTATAAGAAAGCGTGCTTCCTATTTCGTGCTATGGGTTCATGTTGTCAAAAAAACCTTGACTTATTTAAGGATCTGGTAACCCAGAAGAACTCGCGTTCCGTACCGTTATATTTTGTCACGTAATAATTCCACATATTATAGAATTGGATGATTTTCAGATTTCTTCCTTCCTTTGCGTTAAATCAAGGGGAAGTAGGAAGTACTCTACATAGACAGGGTATCCCAAACTCAATGGCACATTAGAACAATCTAGAAAACGAATATTAGTATCGTGCTGAAGTTTTCTATGTCTATGCCTATCTCCCATTGTTCCTTTGACATTAATTATTTTGTTATTTTTTGCGGCCAACACAGGAAAAACAAAAAATCAAATATCGTAGGTATCTATGGATCTAACAATTTCAAACTTTTGAAATATTTATTCTATTATATTAAGTATACAATCAATTCTAGACATTTTTTATTAATCATGCCCGATACTTATCTTCAGCCGTTTACGAAATATTAACAATTTTAAATTTTTTAACAATTCCAAAACAAAATAAAGAAACAACAAAGATTGAAAAGAAACTATTTCATAAGATGTTGAAAATATCCTCCACCAACTGTTCTGCAGTGGATCAATCGATCCAGAAATTCCTGTTGTACATTTAGTACTACTTGTGGAGATATTTCTCTTATTAGTCGTTGAATAGACTCCTTTTAGATTTATAAACTAAATTTTTGACGTAGCCCCATAAAAAAAAGTCCAGTGGATTAAGATCAGGCGATCTGGGTGGCCACTCTATTGACCCCCGTCTACCTATCCACCGCCCTGGAAAAATTGTATTTAAGTACTCCCTTACATGAACAGCATAATGCGGGGGAGCACCATCCTGTTGAAACCATATAAGGTTAAACTTGGTAAATCAGGATCATTATCATCTGGAAACAGAGTGGCAAGAGCTGGAACCAGATCAGTTTGAAGGAAATTTAGATATCTTTCTCCACTGAGACTCTCATTAAAGAAAAATGGTCTGATTATCCTATTTTCAACAATGCCCGCCCAAACATTAACCTTTTCATTATACTGGGTGTGATTTTCTATGAACCAGTGAGGATTTTCTTGTGCCCAGTATCTGTAGTTTTGTCTATTAACCTGACCATTTAAACAAAACGTAGCTTCATCTGAAAAACCACTTCTTTGGACAAATCTTGCGTTATTATCTGTTAGCTCAATCATTATTTCACAAAATTGGTCTCGCCTATCAGGATCATCGTCCAATAACTCTTGTACAAATACTGGTTTGTATGGATGAAACTTCTCTTTTTGTAAAAATTTAGATACGGTGGTTTGGTGAATATCGTAGTCCCGTCCAAGTTGTGTGCTTGAGCTATGAGAATCTTCCTGTAGTGATAATAATATGTTCATTTTTTTCTCCTCGGATATACCAGGACGACCACTTTTAACACTATCTTTAATAGTACGGGAAGTTCTCCACTTACTTGCTACCCTAGACACTGTTGATTGGTCAATAGGCGGGCGATTTGGGTTTTTTCATTAAACATATCACGGACTTCCCTATGACTTCTACTTTTATCTCCACAACCCAACATAATCAAAATTTCAATGCGCTTATCTTCGGCGAGGCGCATTTTAATGAAATACCAGCAGAGCAAAATTCAAATTTGATTAACATTCACTGTCATTTTTTGACGTCTCAAACTTAAATAAGAAATTGTCATAGTCAAAAGATTGTGACTAAACGTTGCTATGTCGAGAAAAATACCAATGGTGCATACCAGCATTAAAGTGTTAATACCTCGTAAACGGCTGAAGATAAGTATAGGGAATGATTAATGAAAAATATCAAGAATTGATTTTGGAATACAAAAATGTAAAAATATACAATATGTTTCATTAAAAAAATTAAAGTTGACACATGTAGCGCTTTTATGATCTACCCTGTACAACATCTTTTTTCAAAAAAATAAATAAATTTGACGGGTCCGAGCAATTTTTGGTTTTTGGTTTTCCATATAAAAGGCTGATCCGTTTCTTTATCATAACCCTGTATATTTTTGATATAATCGAAAGCAATGCGACCAGATGATAGTTGTTTGACATGGTCTTCTTGCCTTTTTCGAATATGAGCTGGACTCGTGCAGTTTTCCAGCAAGAAGGATATATTCCTTTTTTGTAAGATAAGGTAAAAAACCTACAAAATACCGGTGTCAATTCATCAGCGCATGTTTTAATTACGATGACTGGAATTTCGTCAGAACCTGAAGCTTTTTTGGTGTGTTTGGAGATTCGTTTACCATGACGCTGCAAGAAAACAATCTCGGGCATTCTCGATTCTACAGAGGGAATGTTCGGTGAAATTCTTCCCTGAAAATTAACCGTTAAATGTGAAGAGAATAGTTCCGCCAGTAAGTTTGTTTTTTCCTGTACTTTGATCGCAGTAGTGCCATTAGAACGTGTTAGATGTGGAATGGTTGACTTGGTGAAGTACTGACTGACGGCCTTAGCTACCGACCAAAATGATCTTGATTCGTTAGGACATTCAAGAAGTTTGTCTTTGATCCTGGCGTTGTGTGCTTCTTTGCTTTGGTTTATCGTTTGTTTGCATTGGTCTCGGGGGTTGACAAAGGTGGTACGATTTCGGCGATACGGTTTTGACGCCATTGTCGGTAGAAATAACTTTTTGAGAAAGGGCTGAAGGCTTCCGTGCCAGTAAGGATAACATCCGATACTTCTCGAGCACAGATAGATGGATCCTCAGAGGTAAAACAAACGTTCCGCCAAGGAATGATTCGAAAATGGTCCTTTAGGTCATCCCACTTAGCTGATGTATAATGCCAGATCTTGCGTGGTTTAGAGGGCTGGAGGACTATGGAGTTGTAGACCTGAATATAGGTATTTGATATCATTTAATTTCAACTTAAGCGATCTAGCCGTTCCTAAGAAAAAGGGTCGTAATTTTACGTTGTTTTATCGTGAGCTGTTACGTCTTGATAATTTATCACGTGTAGGTGATAATGTCAGTCAAACTACATCGAATGGTGGCGTTAAACAAATTTTAAAATTTGCGTCCAAATATTGGTTTTGAATCTACATCTGAACATGCGGTTTTCTTCTTCTTCTGTTGTAAAATGCTTCAGCTACGAGTCTCTATTTACTATACGGTGTAATACGGATTGTTCTTGGTTGACAACTGCAGAACCCGCATGTCGAGGGTTTTTCCTCTTGTATTTCCGACTATGAACGATCACATGCCGTTTTTGTATGTTAAAATAATTAAAAATAATACAGTTTCCCACTCAACTCAATCTGATAACGCTGTTTTGAGAAAATTAATTATTTAAACGGCAGAGAATGATAGAGGCATAACCTTCATACTCATTCATTTACATTAAAATGTAAAAGGTTTTGAAGTGTTAAATAACAGATTAATTTTAATTGGTTTGGAGTACGCATACCATCAATTACGATTGATGTAATGATGAAGTTGATTTCTGATTGATGACCGTTTTGAATAATCTGACAAAGACCGAAAGGCATGTATGTGTTATTGGTGATAAACCGCCCACTGCCCACAAATCAGTCAAATAAATAAAACATATTATCGTCGCAACGAAACGCCATGTCTTTTTCGTTTTATACCACATTTAAGTTCCATACCGTTATAAAAAGCCAAATTATACATATTTGTGGGCTTATTAAACCGTGGTAAATACGTTGCGACACAGGTCCGATATGTTATATCGAATATTTCAAAAAGTTGCCCCAATTATACACTCTGATGCTCTGTGATTACTATTTACTTTCTTTAGAATTTACTATCAAACATTATTTGAAAAATAAAATGAGTTCATAACGCCCATTTTTCTGTGTTCTCTAATAAAATTGCTGAAACTTATAAGGCGTCAGGTACTTTTAAAAATTTGTTTATGAACGGTCCTATACGGCTAAAATCAATACTAAATTATCTAATAAAACGAAGCATTTCTGGGCATAGAACTTTCTTTCGTATTTTTATTCAGGGAAACTCATCCTGAATTTACCACCCTGTATGTTAATATAGTTTTTTCTTCATAATAATACCTGATTAGTAGTTATTTGAAATTTTCCAGAGTACTTTTGAACCACCCTGTATATTCAGTTCATTTTTTATTGGGTAAAATATGAGTATTTTGATTTTTGGTCAGGATTTTACAAACATTCCTCTGTTTCTTGTTGCAACTGGAAGCATTATAACAGGGTGTCTCTTAAAAGGTCTGTACCAAATGTAGCATATACATTATGAAGATCTAGCTCGACTTATCTTAGTCCAAAAGTTGATAGCTTCCGAAATACAAAGCTATTATTTTTTAAAATTTTTTTTCCAAATATTTAACTTAATAATAGCAGAATTCACACAAAATTGGGTGGGAAGGATTTTTATTTGGAATGTGAAATCCAGATTTGATAAAATAAAGGGTTTTCCAATAAGAACGATATGATTTCAAAATGAAATAAAATTAAAATTATTTCAGATACAATAAAACTTTTTATATTATCTTAAAGTATAGTTGATAACATTTATGTTTTGAATAACACATCGTTTAAATGTCCTCCGCGACTTCGTGTACACGAGCGAATTCGACGAACCCAATTTTCGATGACTTTATGCAATAAATCGGGCGTGATCTGACGAATGCAGGGTTCAATGTTCAACCTTAATGCATCAAGTGTTTGTGGTCTGTTTGCATAAACCTTAGATTTCAAATAGCCCCAAAAGAAGTAATCTAAAGGACTTAAATCACAGCTTCTTGGAGGCCACTGAACAGAAGCATTCCTTGAAATTATCCTTTCGTCAAACTTTTCTTGTAGTATATCGATAGTTTCATGAGCAGTGTGACATGTGGCACCGTCTTGCTGGAACCACATATCCTCCAAATCAAGTGCATCTATATTTGGCCACAAAAAATTTCTTAACATCTGTCGATATCGTTCACCATTCACTGTAACTGCATCTTCTGCCTCATTTTGGAAAAAAAATGGTCCGATGATGCCACCATACCATAAACCACACCATACAGTTACCTTTAGCGGATACAAAGGCTTCTCATGAATCTGTTGTGGATTGTTTTCACACCAAAAACGGCAATTTTGCTTGTTCACGTATCCACTTAACCAAAAATGAGCTTCATCTGAAAAGATAATTTTTTTGGCAAAATTAGGATCCCTTTCAAGTTGTTCTAAACTCCAAGCAGCAAATTCTCTGCGCCGACGATGGTCCAGTGGCTTAAGTTCTTGGGTCAAAACAATCTTATACGGGTGTAAATTCAAGTCTTCTTTCAAAATACGCCAAGTTGTCGTTTTTTTAATCCTTAACTCTTGAGCACGACGAGGAATTGATAAATTTGGATACACTGCAACACTAGCTCTTACAGCAGCAATATTCTCAACAGTTCTTGCGTTTTGATATCTTCTTGGTGTTTTTGCATCATGAAGAGTAAAATTATTTTCAAATTTCTCAACGATGCGACGAATGGCAAGCAAAGAAGGACGATTATTTACACCAAAGTTTTCGCGAAGTGCGCGATAAGTATTCACAAAAGATCGTCTATTTTCATAAAATTTTTGGATAATAACCAAACGTTCTTGAAGCGCGTATATTTGGACAAAAGTTGATCTCTAGGGGTTTTTTGAAATGCGAAATTCGAATTTGATGTTAGTATGGCTCCCACTTGTAGAGGGCGCAACCAACGTGTCTTTTTACTCGTTTGAGGAGTCATAACTTTTTTATACGTGCTTATATTACATTTTTGAGAATAAAAATGGATTTCCCTATTATTTTTACATAAAAAAGCATACTTGGTAGAAGTCGCTAGGAGCAATCGTTCTCGAGAAAAAGTATAATAAAGAAATAAATGGCATTATTTGCATATCGCTATGCCCATATCAAGCTTTAATAAAATAGCATTTGTCTCCTAAACAAAGCCGAAATTAAAAAATTATGAAAATGTACTTTGCATTAGCCAATAAAGTGCCTACTTAACAGTGTTATCAAAAGAGAAAACTGCAGTGGCGTACATATTTCTTGTTCCTGTTAAAAATTGTAACACCCAAAAAAGTATATTTTTTCTCTTAAGTTTGTAACACTCTGTAGAGTAATTTTGTAATGTAATGTAATGTAAACTACACTGGATATGCTTTTCTGCTGAGTTTGATTCATTTTTAACATTTGGTTGTTTTATTCTTCTCGGTATCGTTATTGGTTTAAGAGATATAAGTTTTTGAAATAAACATTACACTTTTTCGTGCGACGAGTTCGACAAGTTGCTGTTAATGAAATAACATTAAGAAGAACACTTAATAAAGTCAATTTACGGGTCAGAAGACCGGCAACTGGACCAGAGCTCCTCAGACAGCATCGAGTTAATAGACTTCCTTTTTCGTAAGATCACATTAACTGGAACCTTTAAGAGTGGAGGCAAGTTGTATTTTCAGACGAGTCCAGATTTTGCCTGAGGTCTCCTGACGGACGAGAGAGAGTATGGAGACGACAAGGGGAGAGATTCGCCCAATGTAATTTTAGCGGAAAGGTTAGCTTTGGTGGTGGATTCATTATGGTGTGGGGCGGTATTTCATTGACGCTCAAACAGAACTTGTCTTTTTTGACAGAGGAACTGTAACTGCCCGAAGGTACACTGAGGAAATTCTGGAAGAACATGTTGTTGTTTTTGCACAATTTATCGGTAACGAATTCGTTTTCATGCATGACAATGCCCGTCCACATACTGCCAGAATAGTGGCCCAATATTTAGAATATGCGCTGGCCCGCTCGTAGTCCTGACATTAATCCGGTAGCACATGTATGGGACATGTTAGGTAGACGAATCAGGAAACGCCGAGAACAGTTTTTTACTCTCCAACAGCTCCGAAATGCTCTGGAAGAAGAATGGAATGCTATTCCACAAGAGGATATCCAAAACCTAATTAGAGGAATGAATCGACGTTTAGTAGCTGGTATAAGAGCTAGCAGAGGTAACACGAGGTACTAACTTTGAAAACCCCTATTTTTATGTTTCAATTAAAAATAGACTTGATCAAAAAGTGTAATGTTTATTTCAAAAATTCATATCTCTTAAACCGATAACGATACCGAGAAAAATAAAACAGCAAAATGTTAAAAATAAATGAAACTCTGCAGAAAAGCATATCTAGTGTAGTTTCCATTGCAAAATTACTCTACAGAGTGTTACAAACTTAAGAGAAAAAATATACTTTTTTATTTCCCTGTATATTTCAACATGTAAACTGTATTTTTGAAAATTAAATAAAATTAATTAAAACCGAAACAATTATCTACATTTTGAAAAAAAAAAAGATTGAAATCGGACTATGGAAGAAAAAGTTATCATACATTAAATTTGATTTAAATTTTGGTTGTCCCGAATTTTATATCGGCGAGTATATAATATGTAGGTAGTATTTTAAAACTAACAGAAATAGTTCTTGACTTTAATTTAAAAATAAATTTTAGACTGCGAAAATTTAGTATTTTTTGGCGTTTCTCGCACGTATCAAAAACAACCACCGTCGTATTTCTTTGACTTTTGCAACTTGCTTAATTACAAACATTGTTTCCATGCTGGTAGCATCTGAACCAAAAACACTTCGGCATCTGCCGATCTTTTCAAAACAATTTTAAAAGCGAACATCGGTAGTGTGTTACATATTCCGTAAAATACTTTTTAGACCGGTTTTATCACAGTATCACAGAGTAACTTTTCCTATAAAAATATTAACATCTGAACTAAATACCAATACGGGCAGTATTGAAAAATTGAATTTGTATTTAAAAATATATCTCATGGAAAGCCGCATTGTATAAATTATAATTAGAACCAGATTTTACCTATATAGAAAATTCGCATTTTAAAAACTTATTGAGCGGGTTAATCTTAAATAAAAAATATCAATCACAAAAATACAAATATCTACAAAACCACTAAACATTTAATTAAAAAAAAAACGCGCGTTTTGGTAAAAAAAAAAATAAACTTGCACTAAACTATTGAATATTACAATGGTACTCACCCTTCGTACATTTTTGACGACAATCAATAGACCATTACTCGCGTTTCGTTAAGATCCACAAGGTAACAAGGGCAAGACCACTTTTGCAAGAACCAAAGTGCCAGCGTGCGTTGTCGATGGTAAACTGAGTGTAAAATTGCGGCAAAATGAGAAGCAGTAAGGATATACATATATGTAGTCGTACCAGTAACAATAAAACCAAGAACCACGAAGAAAACGTCGCGGGGCATATATATCGGTCACCTTTTGTCGTAGGTAGGCCTGGACCTACGACAACCTAGTTGTGGCCTGGACAGTCAAGAATTGGGGTGAAGTTCTTTTCACGAAAAATTGTTCTGATTTAATGACTGCAATAAAATGGGTGCCAAGTGCGGTGTAAATACCCGTAAATTCTCAGTAATCATTTTCGGGGCCATTTAGAAATATCCCTATAGCAGGTATTTTGAGAGATTGAATGGCAGTCTTTATTTCTCAGTGTTCAGTTGTATGCCAATATCTTTTTACGAAATATTGTATTATACGTATGAAACAATATTATGTGGCGTCCATGGAAAAACATTGACAGAGCTTCTTCAAATGTTCCGGTGAAGAAAAAGCATAGATAGAAACGGCTCACTAATGACGAAAACCAAATAAGCTGTAGCATCACTAGCCTTTGGAGGGTTTTTTTTAAAATGGGCCTCAGATATTGCACAATTGACAAAAAGCAAGTACTTATGGAATCCATCGATTACAAAAATGACGTCGTGAGTATATAACATCGATAAGAAAATATCGTTCTGAAAATCGTCCAATAATTTACCTCGATGAGACATAGTTTGACTCGCATGACACACCATCTTCCGGCAGGTGTAAAACGAGATCTTCGTCAAATAAAGGGAAAATAATTACCATTTTACATGCAAAAAGAAAACGGTTGTGTCCTATATGCCTTGTGGCTTTTTGCAAAGAATATTAAAGACTGCTGCGTGGATTACCATGAATAAGATACAACGGCAGAACTTTTTGAAGAATGGTTCAAAAATTGTCTTTTACCAAACCTCCCTCAGAATAGCGTGGTAGTAATGAACAATGCAAACAATTTGATTAAGTTCAAAAAACTGTTTCTTTTCATGTTACAAAAAATATATTTCTATAAATTTGGGCGTGGTCCCAAAAAAATTTCGCCTGCAGCGGTATATTTGCTTCGCCGCTCTTCGACCTTTTCCAAAATGAATTTCTGATTTCGCCCTTGATACTAAACTCCTTTTTGCCCTACCAACATACCAGAGTTTTTTTTACAAAAATTTCACCAAACAAACGCAGTTCCGCGTGTTAACGGCTATGTGAATAGCACTTCTAATTTTGTTCATTTGAGGGCGTGACCTTGAGTTACCAAAAAGTCAAAAAGAGATTGTGCAAATTTTTATATTTACCAACAAATTGGTAATTTGTGCTTGTTTGTACACAATATTGCGACATCTTTTTGTAGAGTTGTTCTACAATACAGCAATAATACTTTTACACTTTTTGTGAATTGTATCATTTCTAGTCATGACTGTAATAAAAGGAAATAAAAGTTATTTTGTTAAACCTGGCTCAGCTCAAGCCTCAGATTCAGAATCCTTACAGTAAGTACACTTTTTCAGCTACTTTTAGTAATTAATATATTCACAAGTACTTAGCTTCTATATTTAAAGCTTGGGAGGAAGCACTTCAGCTAGTGACAATGAGTCATTAAATAATGAAGCAGTTACGAGGCCCAGGGCCTTTCAAGGCCTTCCGCTTAGGTCCATTGTTACAGATGAGCCAGTTCATCTCAAGAAGGCTTCAGGAAAGAAAAAGCTAAGGCGTTACCAAAACAGTATGTTAATTTCATGCTTCTAAACTCCTGAACGAAATTAAGGCAAAATCATAAATTTGTCACACATTTCATTTTTTTTTTTTGGAATTTATCTATGGTCTGATTTTTTTTTGTAATTGTAGGTTCGTTCGTTGATTTCTTTATTTTTGATAACAAAAAAATGATTTTCATTTTTTACCTGGTGTGTTAAAAATGTTGTCTGTTTTAGAAAATCCGTATCACCCTGTGGGGTATACCTACTAATAACCATGACATAGGTAGCTCCATCTTTCCTTAACATTCGCATTATTTATCCACTTCATTATCCCTAGGATTAGAGAAGATACACTATTTTATAACTCAACATGTTTTATAAACTAGTATCTCCTCTAATCCTACAGATAATGAAGTGAACCAAAAATAAGAATGTTAAGGAAAGATGGAGCTACAGTCTAATTTCAACTAAAACATACAGATTTTTGGAAAGAAATACAACATTTTTATTAAACCTGATGTAAAATGGAAAATAACAGACGCTGACACTGTTAAGGAACCAACCCACAATGCAAGAAAAATCAATTAAACCATAGTTTAGATTCACGAATACATAACATCAAATTATGATGTTGTGTTGTGCAGGAGTTTATGGTATTTATGGTAACTCTTTTAGGGTGTATTTTGCAAACTCTACAAGAAGAGGATGAATCGGAAAACATGGTGATTATAATTATGGAATCCTATAAAAGCCCTTTTGCTAGACTTCTGGAAGATTCTGAAGCCATGGGATTCTGGAACAGTTTTATTGAAAAATCTGAGGAGGAGCAAACCAGTATTATCAATGCATTTTCTGACAAGTACAATCAGAATAAACTCACATCTGTCCAAAATATCAATGCCCATCCATCAAACAAACTTTCTTCTAGAGCAAAGAGGACATTTAAAACGAAGAAAAACTTGTCAATTGAGACTGTAAAAGATTGTGAATATGATATGCTTGGGTTCTTCAATTCGACACCCAATGACATTTATGTCAAGTCTCCTCCCACTAGCTTCGATCGTTTACTGCTAAGAGCTATTGCTCACCATCATGGCCTTAAAATTAACAGTAAGTTCAGGTTTTATTTACATAAACAATACCAAAATTAATATGTTTTAGATGTCGACCCTTCCAATGAAAATCAAAAGCCAGCAGTTGAAATTTTAAATACAAACAAAGATTGGGTACCTGCTACGTGTTTTTTAACTGATTTTATTCAGCAGCTTAGATGAAAGTGCCCTTTCTACACTATTGTACATAATTTTTAACTTTATATGCTTGTAGTACTCTAAGTACTATCTTTAAATGTCTTATTTAATTTTAAAATTGAAGTATAAATGTTATGTTTTGATTAGTTTATTTGGTGTGACCTATTACTTTAAAACTATTTAAACTTAATTGTTTGTGTGGAGCAGTTTTTTAGTTTGGTAATGTCTTACCAGTATTTTTATGCTAATGAATAACTGTTGTTACCTATGGTGTGTGTCCTATGTATATACAATAACTTTGAGTTATTATTTTAAATAGTCAATACTACTTATGGTACAAAAGTTTTTATTGACCAGAAGCATTTAATGTTTTTAACAATAAATTTTTAGACAAAAGTGTAATTTGTATTTTAGTTTCCCTAGTCTTGTTTGTTTTACCTGATAAAGATAGAGAAATTTAATCAATTAACGCTGTTGTGTTCCCTAAAGAGCCTCCCAAAGGGTAACCCCGAAAATTGCTTTTGATCGATATTTTCGAATCACTTAAAATTTAAATATTCTGGCAAACTTTAATTATGTCATGCTGAATTGAACTGTCGATTAAAAAGTGGTGTCAGAAGTAATGGAGAGCGGAATTATATCTAGTTCCACCAGTGGCGTCCGCGCTAATACGATTTTTGGTATTTTTAACGAAAAAAATGAGGTACCTATATACGCCACTATATTTTTTCAATATAATTAATAAAACTCCCCAGAGGCCAAATAAATGTTTCCAACAACTTTTATAATGTCGTTTGTTACTCCCTTTCTGTTCTCTTTGTTGGCATTTATTTGAATAATATATGCTATGCGCTTGTACTAGACATTGAACTGCTTACATAACTGTAAAACTGTACCACGGCAGAATTGTTATATCTGCCGTGACTGTACCATCAAAAAGGCAGTGGCGTACATATTTTTGTAATTCTATCGAAAAAATGGATTTCGTTTCTAGTGATCATAAAGAATCCTTGAAATAATTGGTACAATAACGCTATAAATACTTAGTGTTTTTTTTTCCGTTCAAGCTGGTACCTTTTTTTTTTAAACCGTTAAAGTTCTCTAATTAATAACAATTCAAACTCAAATTTAATATTAAAATTTAACCTCGTCCTTCTGAGGAAATAAAATAAAAAAACATTTCAATAGAATTTAATAAAATTTATTAAGTTACAGGAATTTAAACTTTTTATTACTAGATACAATACAAAAATATGTGAAGTCATGTATTTACACTTAACAAATAACATACCTTAAAATTTAAAATATAAAAAAAATACTAAGGAAAGTAATAAAAAAAAAACTGAATTAAATCCATTCAACTTTCACTGGGGTTTGTGGTGTTACAGGTTAAATGATTTGGAGCATCTGCAAACATAACTTTTAATTTATATGCTTCTGCCACTAAAAGACTAATTTGTGAGCTAGTCCAAGACTGGGTTGGAAGATTTTGTAGTAAAAGTAATAGTCCCTGGAAATCTCTTTGTCTCATCAAATCATCTTTCCAATACAGAAGAAAAGCAGCACATACATACAGTTGGAAGGTAGCAAAGCAGTCATTTTCTGCCAAATATGTATCCCATAAACGAATTGTACATCTTAAAGGTAGCTCTCTTGTCAATAAATTATTTAACCATCTAAACGAAAATTGTAAATAACTAACATTATGTTGTTTCAGGTGTTTATGTAGGGTCTCATCCACCCGTTTAATCAACTCTTCCAATTGCAACACCTTTTTCTGTATCCCAATTTGGGCAAACACATAATTATCTTGGATTCCATCTAAAAACTTAGACAAACACCAAAACGAATCAGCTTCAATAATTTTACGTTGCTCCTCAGGCAAACTCTCCACGTTAAATGTCTCAAAGGGCTTGTTTTCAGGAATAACCTCTTGCAGAAACACTACAAAAAATGGAGTCACTAGGTCATTAATTCCCTGGACATATCCTGATGCAGGATGCCTGATTGACCAAATGAAGAGTATGCGTTCAAACATAATCTGCACCGTTTGTTGCTGAAACAGTGAAATAGAAGGATTCATTCTTGGCACATCTATATTGATTTGATGCTGAATATCACGATTTACTTCATCATGCTCTGTATAGTAGTATTCTTTAACCAAAGTCCAGTAGTCTTGTCTCTTTCTTTCCAATACTCCTCCACGTCTTTCTAAGTTAATTGGCAAATATCCAGACAAGAGCCTCCATGTTATACTACGCACTTTTACTGGCACTCCTGACCAACTTAACTTACACAGGTCTTGTAATGAGGGGGAGTTTGCTAAAAGAGCTTCAAACCTTTCCAGTTTTACTTTACTATCCTCTTCCTGTGGAGGGTTAGAGCAGTGTAGCTGTAAAGGCCTCCCAGGAATTCGACTTATTCTCACTATTTCAGTATCACGGATTATTTGAGGAGAACTATCACTTAGATTTTCATTTGAAGACCTTTCTATTTCAATTGCACTACGATGAGTATTCAGAACATTTAAAGCTGCAGATTGAGACACTTTTTTAGAAATTTTTGCATCTGAAAAGACAAAATTAAGTCATGTCACTGAAAGACAAGGTAAAAATCAAGGACTAGGTAACAAGTATACAAATTTCACTTACTTTTTAGTCCAGAACAAAATTCATCATCATCCATAGCCCAGGCATCACTCACAGAAGCCTGGAAGTCCTGAAAAGAGGTGGATCCTTGTGGTTTTCCTTTACTGCTGTGTTTTGCTTCTCGTTTTGGGCTTGGTCTAAAAGATTTCCAGATTAAGGGATTTTGAAGAAATAACTTGCATTTATCATTGTTATTTTAAGCTACCACTTCTGTTGTAAGTACTTCAAGGTACTCAAAGTAAATGACATACATTCTGTAAGTATCTAAATAATGTGCTTATAATATAGTTTCTGGAAATTCAGTGGGTAAGAGGATAAAGTATGTAAATAAGAAGATTTGTTACTCATCAAACATTATTATTTTGACATTAAAAAACCAAGCATTGGAGCCACATAGAACTTCTTACCTTCCAGGAACATTTTTGATGTTTTTTTTCCAGAATGAAGTCTTATCTTGGTCTCCCTCCATCGCTCAGATACTAAATTACGGAATTTAAGTATTTTACTGCCATTGTTTTCTATAAAATTGACGAGAAAAACACCTAGCCGAAAATTTTAAGTTTGAGGTTATAAATTTCCTTTTGACATTTCGAGTGCCTAACCATTAGCCCGACGTCTGTTTACCTCTTCAATTACCTTAAAATTCGATACAAAGTGCAACTATGATATTTTTATATTTAATAAGAGCACTCATGATTATTGTATTTTTTTATGTAAGGTTGTATGTTACCAGCTCTCGGATATAAAAATATTAATTTTTGAAATTGCTTGTCCTATATGTTTAGTACTACGCGTACCAATGCTTAGGCATTCCCTGTTGTTGACAGCTGAGTGTGTGATCGTGATGTGTATGTGTACAAAATAAAGGTAAACATACAATTTCAATTTAATTAACTAATTTATTTTTTACATATTGGCTTAATTAATGGTTTGAAGCTTCTGAAAACATACATAATATGCATAAATAACGTATTGCTTTCCGTTTTAATTTTTTTTTAATTCTTCAATTTGTTTTTAAAAATTTAGTGTAATGGCTTTCTCTGGCTTTAAAATTAATCTCTTGATTGTTATATTATTTAGAGGCCTACAAAGTCAGGGTTATTGATATCACATCCATAAACAACGACTACAAGGAGAAAATAGAAATTTAATTTTCTAGTATCTTAAATTACTAAAGTACCTACCTAAGTGCCTACCTAAAAGCCTTAGCAAATTACAGGCACTTGCAAATATTTAAAGTTTAAAAGACAATTTTAATTTTTGTCACAAATCATGCTTTATTTTCATTTCCTCAAGCAGAAAACTGCCTTAATACCGTATAGTAGGTAAATAGCTATATAATATTATGTAAACAATTAAAAAAAATAGTGGATATCGATAATTCTGGCTTTAACTTATTTGTCATATATCTTATATTGTTGATTATGTTTTTAAAATCATTTTTAACATAATATAAAAGTTTTACAATGATGTTTAGGTATTATTACTGTACTGTGTCCTAGTCATTTGGCTGATGGCGAATGTGCTAGGTTCGCTTGTTTTATTGCTTTATAATCTCAATAATAAAAAGTGTGATTTTCCTGGTGTAAATTCAAGCTTGTTTAGGGTGCTAACATTTTTTTGATTTTTATTTTGTATTGGATTTGGCGTTATAATTGCTTTTAAACCGTCTGAATATGTATTTATAAACATCTAGGAAAATAAAACATTGATCTGTTTTAAAAATAGGAAATAGCAAGTATATCAACTCTAAATATTTATATTTTGCAACTTATCGGTTAATTTGTTACCCCAATTACAATAATTTTGGGTGGTCGTTTCAAAGCAGATTTGTAGATATAAAAATATATAAGAATATAAGTTATTACGTTTACTGGTCCCCCTCCTTACTTTCTTATCATCAGATTAGGACATAATAATATTTTATAAGTTAGCATGCAAAACTTTTGAGAATTAAATTATTTATTTTAAAATTTAACCATTCCATAACATTAAAAGGAACAGGTTATGACTTCAACAATAAGTTAGTTGGTGGATCGATTAATTACTTTTACATTATTTTGGTTGCGTGTTTATTTCCACATGTGTAGTTTTTAGGATATTTTTGTATAATGTTTCCTGACATTGAACATTTATGTAAAGAAATGTGAATCTTAGTATTACGATAACGTTAACAGTTAGTTGATGGTTCATATTGCAGTTTAAGTTGTTCCTACTTTCCGGCATTGATATTAAATTATACCTAATCGTTTGGTAAGTTTTTAGTTACTTCTTCTAAGTTCATTTAGCGGTGAAAAGTGTACCCATTTTTTTTTTTAATTTAACAACAAAATTTGAACTGTAATTATTATTAAAACACTATAGCACAAAGTAAATGTAGCTATTTATTCTGTGACTATAGTTAAATACGCTCATATATTTACAGGGTTTTTAATATCCTGGTCTTATTATTTTAATGGGGAATTGGTTTTCGAAATACAGAGTGTTAATAATAATTCAGAATATTTCAGGTATATTTTTTTTTTTAGTTTTTAACGTCGACCGGATATTTTAATTATTTTCTTAAGTATAAAATATCACGACAACCTACCTATGTATATCATTTATGCTCTCTACAATGAATTAAAAAACAATGTAACTATCTGTTTTGGGAGTAATTATAATGCATATTTGCGTGCATATAGGTTCCATGGTGTAATGGTGAGCACTCTGGACTTTGAATCCAGCAATCCGAGTTCAAATCTCGGTGGAACCTGCGTTTTTTCTTGTAATTTGTCGCTGTTTGATGTTAATTGTATTAAGTTTTATGCATTTTTTAAAGCATGGAGGGTTTATGGTGTAATGGTTAGCGCTCCGGCTATCCCAGTCCAAGTCTCGGCGGAACCTGAATTTTTCTTCTAGCTGCATAGCTATTTTTTAATGTGATTCCTTATTCCTTGTCTCTTGTTTTTTATACGTCACTGGTAATAAAGAAGGAGCGAACCTTGTTAGTGAATTTCGCACACGTTCTTGTAACTTAACCTGATAATTGATATACCTATGCTATAAAAGCAAGAACAATGGCAGTCGAAACAAAGAAATTCCAGCTAGTGTTCCGAGGGCCCAAACAAAAAAAATCAGGAATAAAGAGACATTTTTGCCAAGTTTGGCGCTGAATTGCTTTGCAGCAGAGTCGCTACTGTTCGTTGACAAAACAGAGAATGATATATTAAATAAAAAAAAAATTCACCAGCTCTGTTTGTTTAGTAATTTAAAAGTTATTTAGAAAAATCTAATGCCTTGAAATTGGAGTGGGATGCTCCATGTTCTCATCGCCCAGTATATTTTAATTTTCTACCATTTTGTACTCTGTGGGTGTATTCCTGTAAAAGGTATATAAGTTAAATTGAAACAGAAAAAAAAAACCGAGTACCTACCCAATAAAGTACAAGAAAGGAAGCAATCGTCAATTAAAGGCTTTAAACATAATTAGTTTGGACCCTCTGCATCATATATTTTAAGCAAGCTGCCGTATGTACAGTCCGCTTCTGCCCAATTACCCCTTTATGTAATTAAAACGACTGTCCTTAGGGTGGACGTTACAGAAAATCGCATCTCTAAAAACTCACCCTAACTAATTTTAAAACACTGTTGAAATTGTCATGGCACGGACAAATAATGCAATCGACATAATAAACATAGTTTTTCAACAGACTTTTTATTAATACATTAATTATAATTATTGCTTAATATCTAGTTTCGGTGTGTGTTAAGTGTAATACCGAGATATGAAAAATTATATTGGTTAAAGGTGGTTATGAAGTTTAGGTTAGTTTGGATGTCGATCATTCTTTGATTGTTCAAACTTGATTTCTTAACAAACGAACCAAGATTAAAACCCCTGCTACCCATTTTGGGTTAAGATTGTATCCAGGCTGGTTAAAGAACCATTTATGTAAGGCTAACTTGTTTGTTTTTATATCACAATAATCTATGCAATATCTAGTTTAATATCGGTAAAAAGGATCGCATTTGGTCTACTTGCCAGGTCCGTGTGCCTCCCCTCACCTACTACTACTACTACTACTAATTTAATATCTCAAACGGTTTCCAAAATCTTTGCCAAAACAAAAATAAAAACTTTGGTACTGTGTATATCGAAAACCAAGATTTTAGGAACTTTTCGGCTTGAAGTTGGTCTAGGGATCGCCCAATTTTTTTGTTTTGAAAAGCTTTATGATCCTAAGAAAATACAAACAAATGTAATCAGCTTAGACTACACTAAACATAATACAATAAAGAAACAAGAATATCAAAATTATTGAAGGAAGCCTACAATAATTAATTAATCGTTCTTTAAAGACATTTTTGCTACCAATGAGGCCATATAAACGACTTTTTTAAAATTAATTTATTGGATTGAGCTATGTCTTACACAACAGTCTTTGTTCGATTTTTTTGTCTAGCACTTCAACCGGCTTCACGATAATTTTGAAAGCTGATAAAATGGTCTACGCTTGTGTTTGTGGGAATTATTTAATTAAAAAGTTATAATAATTTTACTTTTTATAACCTCATTGATTTGAAACCTTTTTTTACTCCATCATATGTTAACTTCTGCCCTGTATTTGATCTTATTTTTGGAAGGTCACAATTATGTCGGTGACGAGTGTGACGATCGTGAACTTCATTTACAGAATTTTAAATTCAATGCCATTAGTATAATTATTATTAACCTATAGTCCGCCTTACGAGTCTGTGGGTCCTTTTTCAGATGGCGGTCTTAATCCTGTGGATAATCCTTCAAAAAAGCTTGCCTTGAACTTATAATTTTTTATCCTGCCAAAATTTAGTCACAGTATGGCCTTCATTTAGCCATATTTCGTCTAGGTAAAATATTTTTTTGTTTTCTTCTCTGGCTTTTCGGATGCTTCTTATCTCCAACAGACGATATCGGTTCTGTCTATTAAAATCGATTGCCTATTATGTTTTTTCCACCGAAAACCCATTTTTTTAAATAATTTCCAAAGCGTATTTCTACACATAAATGGGTAGTCCTGGTCTTCTCGGATTAAGAACAAAATTTTGTCCAGCGTGGGAATTTCTTCTTTTAAAAAATAACTATGAATTTTTCGCCTTATTCTCTGCATTAAAACGTCATCCAGCTCAAGTTTTGGTCGTCCTGGAAAAGTTTTTGGAGGTTTGACGCCAACACTTTTTTCTTCTTTTAAAAGTTTATACCTATATTGTTGTTTTCCCAACGTTAAGCATATCCGCTGTGCTGTAAATTGCACTGCATTGTCAAGACTCAAATTCGCATTCTTACTTTTAATAGAATCGTAACAGTTAAGAGTTATTTATTTTTCATTTACTGTCGACTCTAGGGCGTTTAGGCAATTGTTGAAAGTTCTCCATATTTAATTAAAAAACACTGACACTGCGGTATATATAACTAACCTGAACTAACCTGAACTAACCCATAAAGGCATAATAACCACATAACTAGCAAACAGGTAACCAGGATTAGGTACAAAAAGGAAAGGAATTAAATGATTAGAGCAGAAACGGAGTGCTAAGAATTAATCATTTTCTTCTAAAATAAGTTCTAAATAAAAAAATTCTGAGAGACAACTTATGTCGGGTATTGAGGTTACAAAAAAACTCCTCAAATTAAAAAATCGGGGCCGTGCATCTTTGTGTTTAAATAGTTTCTCAACCCTGTGCGTATTTTACAAAATAGGCATTTTTGAACATATTAAGATCAAAGTTTTTCATAAAAAGACCTGAGAGTTAGAAATATTTTAGATTACTTAGGAAACACATAATATAAGTACAGGGTGTACCTAAACTAGCATGAAATATCTAAGAATATGCATGTAAAGTTTAGGAACCGTTATTGTTAGTAAACAGTAATTGGCAAATTATAATTTTAAAATAATCCTTCTACCATTTGATATAAAAACATTTTTTTATGTAGTTTGGCTGTTTTCACTCGTGGGTACTTTCAATTATAAACTAGTATTTATTTATAGAATTTGGGTCATACATTTTTTAATTTAAGTTCCTATAACATCATCTTAATTAAGAAGTTGTTGAAGTGTGCTGTATTATAGAAAATGCTCCATTTTTAAAACCTATAAGTAAACATAAAAACCTAGAAAGTTAATATTCTTTTGATTGGCCCGCATGTACACTTTTTGCAACCCTAAGAATTTTTAGAGGACTATGTAAACACGATAAAAAATCATAATTTGTTTTTATGGAAACAGATTCATATGACGCATTTTGGTTACCCATAAACAAATTAACTTAATGTTGTTTTCTTGTCATTTAAGTAAGGATTTTCACACCTTTTTTTGTACCAGATATCATGGAATGATGGAACAGGTTTCAGTACCTTTAAACCTTTAAACCCTTTATATCAATTTCACTATAAGAATGAATATTTTAAGACTTCTTTCAAACAAATGTTGATAATGATGACTTAATTAGACTTTAACCTGTTTAATTTAGAAATGTAAGGTCGACTGTTAAAAGTGAATCTCATGAAAAGGTATTTTTAATTAGTGCTTGATATATCTCGTGCATTTCATTAAAAACTCGTTAGAAGTTCACAGGGGCGTACGCGGACATATTAAATAAGTAAAGCAGAAGTTTTAAAAACGCTAGGTTTTCTAGTATACTGTATTTCTGAATTAGTCGTAAAACCGCAATAAACCATAAATTACACATGCACATTATTTCATAGTAGAATATTTCCAACTTACTAAGCTTGTGTTTCTACTGGGTGTCAACGAAATTATAGTACAAAGCACCACAGAGTTATGTTAAAGGATATTTCAATCAAATTTGGGTTACAGTGTCATGGTTGAGCGGGATCTTAATTTTCACCTGAAAACCAAATCAATATCACTTCCGGTTTTACCGGAAGTTACGCCATTTAATTTTTTTTTAATGACAACTTGTATTTATTGTTCAATCAATTTCTTCTCAAAATTACCTTTTCAACGACATACAACAAAGTGACATTTACTTTCAAAACGACCACTATTTTACTATTTTAGTCATGGCACAAGTTTATTCTTTCGACATTTTCTCGCAAAACATTTATCTAAATTAGTTAAATTATTGGTATTAATCGCTCTTCGAATTCACGCTATTAGGTCGTCTAATGACGTCGCTGCAATGGCACTTTTCATTTCACATATCCCCATGGACAAAAATCAAGCGGGGTTAAGTCCGGTGATCCGGCAGGCCATCGTATTGGCCCGTTTGTCCCAATCCATCTATCGCCAAACATTTTGTTTAAAAAGTTTACGGCAATCCTTGAGTTATGCTCAGGGGCGCCGTCTTGCTGGTAATAAATTTCGTTTATTGCATTTAAAGGTAAGCTGTCCACAAATTATTCCCATCCAGACATCTACACCAAAACCGTGTATTATTACTATTATTCCTATTAAACATACCCATGTTTGTAAATCTTGCCTCATCACTCATCAGAAAAGATTATGTTTCGATGGAAACCGTTTTTGCCATTGTTCTTCTCTGGAAACCAATTCCGTCAGACAGGGTCGTTTTCTCCCAAATGGTGGTGGCACAAATGAAAGGCTATGTTGCAGCAAGAAATAAAACTACATTTAAAATAAAAGATGTACGTGAGTTATTGAAATATTCATTAACAAGTAGCACGAGAGAAAATTGGCGAGAAGCTATAAAACATGTAATTAAAGAGGAAAAAAAAATGTAGGACAACATGATGGAAGAAACGGTAGAACTATACCATCTGCTTGAATACGAAATCAAAATATTATGACATTTTCAGGCAGGACAAGCTAAAAGCAGGAGTGGTCACTGCGCAAGTGCGCAAACCCAATACTTTTCATTTATTCGCAATCTTGCTAGTTAAAAATTGTAATAATTATTATTAAATTTTATAGAAATTTTCCAAAAAGTTTTTTTTAATACACATTACTTTTTAGTGAACCGTATGCACGTCCCTGGTAATTGAGTAATTAGGTAGTACTCGTAGTCCCTGATGTTCAAAATATATAAACATTGATCATAACATTTTTGTGAGTCAGGTTTTGCAGGAAGTGAACTATATTTCTATATCTATTGCATATTAGTTTAATGCAAAATTTCATTAAATTAAAACTTAGTTTATTACCGTTCTTGAGTGACAGCGCGACGTTCTTTTGGGTAAAGTACCACGCTAGTATTCAAAACTATTTTATTTTTTAAATAATTCTTTGCAATTAGAAAATTCAATGTTCTATAAACTAAATATTGGGTAGTTTTCTGATTGCTTTAGGAATATACTTATTTAAAGCAATTAATCTTATTTGTTATAAGACCAATATTTTTGATCACAAAGGTTGTAAAATAAAACTTCATTACAAATCTTACAGTATACATTAGTATACAAGACAAGTATTTTGAAGATGTTGCGTGTATTTTGAGCTTCAACAAACTACGTTTTGAAGTTGGGAAAATGACCTTATAAAAAAAGCCTTGGCAGGCGAAAATAAAAATCTTGTTACCAATTCATAATGTTTATAAGTTTTAAAAATAAGTAGGTATTTAAAAACTTGCACACTTTACAAATAAGGTTTGTGTCGCAAGTGAACTAAAAATCACCAAAGTGTCGCAATATGAATTAATATACTTTCTTGATAACAAGGGAATTACCTACTTTTGCTAGTGATGGAATTAACAAAAGAAAAACACTTTTAAAATTGATTTTACAAAGAAAAATCATTATTTATATAAAAATTCGGCTTGTCGGAAAAGTGATGTAATGATGTACAGGATGTTAACAAATTAAGAAAAATAAATTATTTCAAAAATTGCATTTCGGATTATAAACAACTTTGTTTTATGCACATTTTGTAATGGTACTTCTCTTGTAAAAGCTTTTTCCTTTTCTTAATTTATTACCATATGTACCTACACATCTTACACACAATTTATTAACTGTTCGTTGACAGCGGCTTCGAAAATCTTAGAGAGGTCAGGAATTAAAGCAATTGGTCGGTAATTAGAAGGGTGTGAAATGATTTTGCGACCTCTCAAGGATCCGTTATTGTTAGGTTAGAATAATTGTTTTTTTTTGGACTGACGCGTTTTTATTTTGTATTTTATTATTGATGAGTTCCCGGGCAGTTTTGTTTTCGTAAGGGTAGCAGAGTAATTGTTTGTATATTGAATAAAATTTATTGGTAGTAAATTTTTTAATGTATAATAGCAAGGTTTATTTCTGCAAAAGGTTTTAATGCCTTTAGTTATCCATCCCGCTTTGTTAGGATTTTTTGTGGATGTTTGTTATTTTTCTTGGAAATGCAGATTTAAAAGCGCTGTGTAGATATTCATAGAATTGATCGATAGGCCTATCGATCTTCGATTCAAAGTATAGCGCGTCCCAATTTATGAGTGAAATCAATGAAATGAACTTTTCTATAGTTTTTTTTATTGAAGAAATGTCTCTTTTCCTGATAAATAGGCATTGGATTTTGAAGAGCTTCTGCCATTGTAATTATGAAGACATTATGATCAGACAAGCCATTATCAAAATTACTTTTATCTATGATTGAGGATCAAGTGGCGAGCTGATCTTGCTGATATTAATGCACCCTATACAAGGTGAGACGGGGGGAATGGG
Source organism: Polydrusus tereticollis (assembly GCA_963920685.1). Taxonomy (NCBI): domain Eukaryota; kingdom Metazoa; phylum Arthropoda; class Insecta; order Coleoptera; family Curculionidae; genus Polydrusus; species Polydrusus tereticollis. Next base: position 7,814,764 of record OY987335.1, read on the forward strand.
CCTAACTCTAAGAGTGTAATCGATGCATCAAAATAATAAGAAAAAACTCAAATGTTGTTATCCAATATTCATTTGTTTTGAAGTTATAAGGCAAAAAGAAAATATTGCATTAATTTAGCTTTCTTGTAATAAATATTATTGATTGTTGTGCTGTCACTATCCTATTAGTGTCTCAGTCTCTGTCAGTATAAAATGTTACATTGATTCACCGTTAACTTTCGGATTTGTATCATTTTAATTTTATAAAATGCCACACATTTATTTACATCTCGATCTCGATTACGCCAATATGGTTTTTATTTATGGTTTGTGTAATGGAAATGCTACAGCGGCTGCTGAAGAATATCGTGAACGATTTCCACATGAAAGAACACGGAACAGAAAGGCCTTTATCAGAGTTTTCAACCAACTCTGCGAGACCGGAACGCTTCCAAGTGCTAATGTAACATCCGAACGAGCCATTCAACAGGATTTAGAAGAATTTTCAACACAGGTTGTTAGTAAACGTGTGGTGCGACATGATCGATAATAATTTAATTGACCCTTTTCTTTTGGAAAATCGCCTTACAGGGGATCACTACTTAAGTTTTTTACAAAATGAATTGCAAGGACTACTGGAGGATTTGGATTGGTCGCGGTGGTCCTATAAGTTGGCCTCCTAGATCGCCAGACTTCACGCCGTTGGACTACAATTTATGGGGTTGGTTAAAAACTGAGGTTTACAAAGTAAAAGTAGATACTAGGGATGCATTAATTAGACGCATTAGAAATGTTGTACTCAATATTAAAGAAAGGCACGAATCAATTAGAAAATCCACGCGCGCCCTTCGTAAACGAAGCAGGAAATGTTTGGAAGTCAATGGCGGTATTTTGGGAACAACTGTAACTTGAAAACAAATGAATATTGGATACCAACATTTGAGTTTTTTCTTATTATTTTGATGCATAGATTACACCCTTAGAGTTAGGCCCATTCCTCCCGACTCACCCTGTATATTTCTAGAGTTATTAAAAATGTACTATTTCCAGATTTATTTAGGAAAAATTTACCTTTTTGGTGGGGTTTTTATATTTATATTAGCGATTTAATTCAATGAAGTTAAGAAGGTTGCAAGAATATAACTACCTTGACACCTGGTATACAGGGTAAGGGTAAACAAATTTCAAGGAAGTCAAGCTGTTCTTCAAAATAATTTTATTTAAATTGGAATTTTTGGGACACCATGCATGTACTTTTAAATAACTCAGTAAACTGTACCATTTGATATGCCGCATAAGGGCCTGGGGAGTTTTAACATAATAATTTTCGAAAGGTTAGGGCTGATTCCATATCTCAGTTAACTAAACGTCTAAAATAATTAATTTGATTTTTTATTTAATTTTCGCAATTTACGTTTGTTGCCAGCCTAATTAATTGTTTGATTCATTAAGGCCAATTAATAATTAATCAGTAAGTACTTATCAGTCTATTACAATTGAAGCATAATTGGCCGTAACGATAATAAATTAGATTATGTGATTTGAAGTGCAGTTACACACCCTATTATCTGAAATATTTAAATTGACCTTTGTCAAATTCTCATATGCATTTAGATTATAACATAGAAACTAAACAATTTGTTTGCAAAGTCACAAAACTATATGAAATATACGAAAATTACCATTGACCCGCACGAGGACACCCATGTTTTTACTAATGGTGATTTTATATGAGAGAAAGTTCCCATCAAGGCTAATACTACTTTCCTTGCTTTTACCAAAACATAGAAAATGAACTTCTACCAATAGTAATCTACGCCAACCGCTCTAGTGTTACTTAAATAATAATATCCTTTTTAATAGCATTAAGTCTGCTACTGTAAATCGAATTATATACATCGCAGTGTGTACGGTAAAGTAAATAATAATATGACGTCAACTAGTAAGTTTTTCAAACATAAGTTGAGCAGTGTGGTTATTGTGATTTGTTGTTTTTCAGTGACGCTTCCAGTGAGAGTGACAAAGATCATGGAACATCCTGTAGATGAAAAATACGCGGATGAAAACGATAATGAGGAAGAAAATGATGATTTAGATGAGGTAAGTCATTATCTGTAAGGATTAGTAATCTTTTTTTATTCAAAACTTAAGCCACAAGCCAAATTTAAATCTATATGTATCAGGAGTCGGGACATGTTTCCCTCTTTTTTCTCGGTAACGCAGTTAACACAACCTGTGGGACTTCTCGTAAGGAAATATTCACTATGCAAAGGAAAAATAAGTAAATACAGGGTGTTTTTTAATAAGTGTCCGATATTTCACAGGCCAATTCCTCAATTATTTCTAAGATAAAAAGATGTGGTCAAAAACGCTTCGTTTCCAAGTACAGGGTGTTAAAGTTTTATTTTTATTTTAATTTTTTAAATCTGTCTCTCTCATTTTTTAAGAAAAGCGAACGAAATTTGGTATACTCAATAATTGTTACAATAGCTACAACACAGCCTTATTACTGTTTAATATGATCTACAGGGCGATGGTATTTTCGGGGCCATGCCACGTTTTACCTCCAACTTTTTTTTATGGCGACACTGACTTACGCCGATTTACAGTTAAGTTCACAGTCCTCTTATTAAACTTTTTGATATCTTGTATTTTTTTCGTACGTACCACAGGTTTCGAATTATGTACCAAGACATCCATTTATGCATGATAAAAATAGTAAGATTGATTCAAGTACACTGTAAATGGTCACTGTTCGACAGAAAAATCTTCCCGATGCAATAAATCAGTACCTGCAAATTGCTAAATTAGCCTCACGATGAAGAGGTGAGCCCAACTTGAAGAAAGGGGGGTTTTGTGGCTACACCTATAGGAGCTTTCTTGAAGCTATTATGATAGAAGGGTGTGTTTGATATCGCGATGGAGGTCTACGTTACGGATGAATCATGGAATGTCCATGGCTGTTCGAATGTAACGATTTTCAAGAGATGGGAGACGGTTCAGCCTGGATGGAGCCGCGTAACCCCATTGCTGCTGAACCATAGGTTAGTGTGGGGCGGAGGATGGCTTGAAGATGTTTGTTTTTATGGCTAAGCGAGCTGTGGCGGTTGAGAAGGGGGTATAGTTGACTGTAGAATAGCCTGGCTTTGTTGAGGGTGTTTTAGAAGTGGGGTCGCTAGTACAGGGTTTTGTCGAGCGTGATACCGAGATATTTCACTGAGTCGGACCAGGGGACATCGCGGACGTCCAGGTTGATTTCGTCGAAAGGCATTTACCTTCTACAAGTAAACTGGATGGTTTGTGTTTTGTCGGTATTGAGACGAAGTTTCCAGTCTACGCAGTAACTGGAGAATTCGTTTGCTGCATTTTGCAGTTTTCTGGTGACTATGTGAGAGCTCAGTGACCTTACGATGAAGGCGGTATCATCTGCGTAGAGGGCTAGCGAGTTTTCGGGGAATTTTGGAATATCATGGATGAAGATGTTGCAGAGATGTGGGGAGAGTACGGCGCCTTGAGGGACACCTGCCTTTAGGGTTCTGGGGGTTGATAGGGAGTGCGAGTACGAGGTTGGAAGGATATCCCAGGGATATCATCTTGTGAACCAGTCCATCGTGCCATACGGTTTCGAAAGCTTTTTTAGTTGAATCCCTGGTTCAGTCGGTTAGTCTAAGGGCTTGGAGTTCGGTATTGAGGTTTTCGCGAAAGCCGAACTGTTAATCAGGAAGTACGTTCAGTTCAGTGGTCTTTTCTTTGAGGCGGTTAAGAATGAGGATTTCCATGATTTTGGTCATGGAGATTAGAAGTTCTGGGGGAATAAGCCTCAAATTTCATGAAAAGGCTTTATAGGCAAAAAACTGGTGACGCATGGAGTCAGTCAGACCAAAATACATAAAATCCAGCTAAAAATATTCCAGGGAGGAAAAAAAACATTTTAAAACGTTGAACAGTAGATCGGATGGAGTAATGTAACCAGTAATAAGGAAATAAAAGGATCTAGTAGACTAGTAAATTTATTTCGTAGTTGTTTATTTTTAAGAGGACTATGAATGAAAGAGAGTATTTTTTACAACATCTTTATATAAACTTTTTATCTTAGAAATAATTGAGGAATTATTGTACTGTCGGACATTTTCTAAAAAACACCCTGTATTGTTGAAAATGGCCGATGCCGCAATTGGCATACATCTTTAAATTGATTTAATACCGACAATGTGTAGAGAATAGAGCCTCTAATGAAAAAAAAATTAATTATATTTAATAAATTTTGTTATGCAAATTACACTAGAAACAAGTTTCTATGTTGGAACTTGTTTATATAGTAACTATATTAAATGATAAATTGAACCAAATAAACATTTTTTCCATTATGGCACGTCAATAAACCAATATGTGGGCGTCGTTAACGTTAACCATTGGGGGGGGGGGGGGGGGAAAGTTCTCGTTGTTATGTATAAAAAAATATACTTTAAGGTGATGTTATTGACGTTTGGGTGTACCATTCACCCGGCAATGAAAGCGAAAACACTTAATTTGTGTCAGCGTCACTTGCTTTGAACGTGACAGTATGTCTTTGGTCTATTGGACAAGTACCTTCAACGAAGTCTCATACAATTTTGATGTAAAATGAGTAGAGGAGCGAATATTTGAGGGTAGCAAACTTTACATGGGATTTCCTATGGCCAGACTGGCAGCGCACTACCCTTATACAATATATGTATTTCTTAAACCAGAAAGAAATTTTATTAACTACGATTGGTTAAATTTTGAGACTACTAGTAAAATGAAAATTAATATACCAGGTTTTTTTCTTGCTTTTCAGTTTGAGGATGCCAGCGATTTTACGAATAACCTGTAAGTATTCTCTTGTTATTTTGGAAACGGTAATAATATATTTTTTATTTATTATTATATTTACGTCAAAACTTTAAACTCGCACTATCAGCATCACACCATTCGAATCTAAAATACAATTAAATTAGCACAGGGGTATGCCGACTATATCCTGTGATGGCGTGATGGCTGGCCATCACAGGCGGGTGGAGCTTCAAATAAATTCGTGTTAAAGTGTTAAATGTACATTTTCGCATTTGGTGTGGCTTTATCTAGGGTAGTGGTAAGGATTGTTTAAATTACGCTGGTCCCGCCTTAGTATAGGATGTGCACGGTATTCAGGATATGGATTTTGTTCTTATAGGTTAGATTTCCGTCCCTCTCTAGTGACTTAAGTATTTTTTTAACGACATAATAGTTTTTAACATATTTTAACACAATGATAGATAGACAGGTACTTGTGAATGGTAAATTATGCAGAAATTAAGCATTAATATATATTTCTGTCAACCTGATTATTACCAATATTAATATGTTTTTTATGGCTTAATTATATTTCCAACTAATTTATATTCGCATCGCGTCGTGTCATGGTCATGGTAATACGGTTTTGCAAATCGACCTAGCTTCGGATAATTTAATGTCTTGCCCCATCTGACTTAAAATTTAACATAATTATTTGTATTTTCAGGGAAGACATGACTTTGAACAGGGCACTGGATGAAGGACAACAAGCTATTAATTTTTTCTTTAACAACCAGTTCCTGGAAGCAAAAAATTTAATGACCCCCTAGTAAGTTTTTTTTTGCTTTAATTTTACATATTACTTAAAAACAAATAGACTACCATCGCTTTTTACTTTTAATATTTTGATCTTGCCATACCTTCTCAACTTTCACTGAGCCCCGTTTTTTGGGTGTAATTAATTTCTTTTCAAGCTCGTTTGAAAACTCTTAATGATATTTTAGATAAAGATGTGTCCTTAATTTCAGCCATATTTTTTTTTACTGTGGATGTTTCATTTGTGACAAGAATTCCATGGATTTTGCGACGAATGGCATATTTTGTGGCATCATCCAGGATTTTTTTTTTGGTCCTCTTATCTGGGCTCCTTGACTATTTTTATTTTCGTCATTTTCTTGATGAAGGCTTTTCAAAACCCTGAAGACAGTGCGCGAGAAAAGTTTCGTTATAGTGACACATATTTCTGCAGCATCCAATATAAATAGTTAAGGGTTTCGTGGTATACGTTTTTAACTGTTATTCGTTTTTTTTTGTAAGCGGACAACTAGTTGAAGGTTCGTTAGTATCCATAGTTTACTCAATTAAAAGCAGTTAAAACACTAAATAAAGTTTAATAACTATATATTTACACAAACAATTTCTATGTGAACGACCCATATACTACAAAAACTGAAAAAGACGCACAAAATCTATCGATAAATTAATAATAAAACCAAATTAATAAGGCAGTGCGAGAACCCTGCCGCCACGTTCAATACTTTGAAGTTGCGAATTCGGTCTCTGAGTGTTGCCACATTTGTTTTCTCCGCGATCCCAGTATCGAAATCGCCGTTTTACGGCTAAAAGGATTACTTCGCCCAGCAAATCAGAGGGCAGTATTTAATGTAAGAAGCTAAATGAGAAATAGGTATTATGAGTTTCGACTGGCATAGATTAAATTAGTTTTAATAAAAAATCTGTTTTCTTATAAAAGCAGTAAGGGAAGCGGTGCCCATGGACCACACGCCCCTGATTTAGTGATATATTATGTAGTAATGGCATCCCGGTTGCGCTAATCAAATGACGATTCGTTATATTTACATGGTGGTTTGACCACAGTGGCAAAAATCACGGTAATTATTCGGAACACGAGAGAAATTTCTTGCATGTGGTCCTTAAAATTTTGGCATTTCTACTAAAATATCACTTGTAGAAATGTAGATAATATACACTTCTTTGTTAAAATTAACGAGAACCCTGAAAAATGTCGAAAAACGTAAAAACTTCGTAATAAAACAGTGTTGGCTGGCCATCACAGTTGGTTGGAGCTTCAAATAAATAAATGTACACTTTTGCATCTGGTGTCGCTTTATCTGGGACAGAGGCATATCTTCCAGCTACCGATGAACATGAATCAGTGTTGATTGTAGTAATGCAGTAGCATTGTAATTCCTAATGGTTTCTTAAAAAATGTATTAGACTGTTGGACAAGCTGTAGTTGGAATATTAGTTAGAATAAAAATATGGCAACATGGCAAACATCACACGTCAGATTATTACAATTTGTAATTTCAGTGCAATTGTTTAGATTTTAATTAAAATTGCAGTTTTGTCGTTATTTTTTGAATAAAAGGGTGTTAATGTTTTGTGGACAGATAGTTTAGTGCAAGTTTTATCACTGATTTTTAAGAGAAAACAATAATATCCAGGGAATTAAAAGAAAAATGAAACCAAACCTCTAAATGAAAATTTTTTAATATTTCTTTTCTTAAAAAGTAATAGATTCCGGAGAAAAAATCTTCGGATTCGTGATCAGCACCTTAAATTAGAGTGTACCACCATGACGCGACACGACATTTCTCGACCGCAATAAAATTTAAATGACAAGCCTCAGTCGTAATCCCAACCATAAATAAGTTGCCTGACAAATATCTATTGTGTAGGCACCGGACCTTTTGAAAGGGTACAGGTCCTGATTACCTACTAATTTCAATAGTTTAGGTTAGCTATTTTCAACAAAACAACAAATGTAAAATACTAGGTAAGTATCTTTATTTTAATCATGTAATTAAATAGCTATTCATATTTATACAAAAATACTAATCTACAATATTATAATAATAGAATATTTAACTTAACCTACCCTATATTTAGCTCTGTTTCACTATCACTATCGTCTTCATCTATGCCTAAACTAATTATTAAGGGCCTTACGTTACTAATAATTATGTTATAGGAATCTTCGACTTGAATCACGTGTCTCACAGAATTTTTCCAACTTTCTACTGGGATATTATTTACACATTTTTTAATTAATTCTATAACAGAACTACTTAGTGTAGGGGATGTGTTTTCTCTTCTAATCATCGTCTTTAACTGGCTCCATATATGTTCTATTGGGTTAAAAATACAGTAATACGGAGGGAGGCGTAAAACTGTGTGACTATTAGCACTTGCGAGATTGTCAGAGATATATTCTTTTTCAATATTGAATGTTTTTAAAACATTTAAAAGGTCCTTTTTAGGTTTCCATCATATAGTTTTGAATTTCCACTTTTGTATTATTTGAATTCGGCACTTTACTTAGTTGGCGACTGTGGTAACTAGCGTTGTCCATCACAATAACACTATTTTTGGGCACATTCGGAAGCAGACGATTCTGAAACCAATCTTCAAACAATGTAGCATCCGTGTCTTGATGGTAATCCAAAGATGAATTGACAATTTTCTTCGCAGATAATAATAGAGCGTTCGGAAAAAATCCATTTTCTGAACCTGCATGTAATATCGTAATTCTTTGTCCTTTGTTTGAGGGAGCTTTAGTTTGACATTTGAGTGTCGTGGGTATCAAACCAAGTTTCGTCCAAGTAGATAATTGAACGATTTTCTTCCCTATATTGTCTGATAAGATTGAAATAATCTCTACACCATACTTGTAAACGCTGCGATTCCATTAGTACTTGTCGTTTGTCAATGGTACGATATTTAAAACCCATTGCTTTTACTATTCTCCAAAGGCTTGTCCTGTCACATGAAATGTCGGTTTCGTCTGCTGTAAGTACCTTTTTTAGCGTATCTATTGTTGGAACTATTTGTTTACTGTACATGTCACAAATTTTCCTCCGAGTCAAGTCTTGATCAGTATCTTCGATGCTTCTCAATTTTCCGCTGTCACACCGTTTTTTCCTTGGCTGGATGGGTTTGGTCACTATATCTTTTACTGTCGTCAATGCAACTTTGGTCAAAATACTCGTTTCACTAAAACTTGCACTCCGGTCATACCCTTTTTCTAAAAGGGTACAGTTAACGTTCTTTATGATGTTTTTGGCATCAAGTGATGAAATGTTTTTTCTTCGTTACACCATAACTTCCGGAAGCAATATTATCTGAAGTTTCACACAGATCTGACATATTTTGGATGCTCGATAACACACACCAAAATACCTTTAACGCACAGCTTGACAAACACCAAACGACTAATGAACTAAGATGAAAAGACTCTGCTTTATATTGAACACCTGCAATTTGCCATTAACCTACCTAATATACCAATATAATAACATAATTAATAGTAACGTAAGGCCCTTAATAATTAGTTTAGGCATAGATGATATTATAATATTGTAGATTAGTATTTTTGTATTAATATTAATAGCTATTTAATTACATGATTAAAATAAAGATACTTACCTATTATTTTATATTTGTGGTTTTGTTGAAAATAGCTAACCTAAACTATTTAAATTAGTAGGTAACCAGGACCTGTGCCCTTTCAAAAGGCACTTATTTATGGCTGGGTTTAAATTTTATTGCGGTCGGGAAATCAACGAATTATTGGGGAATGGAGTATACTGGGACTGGGATTGTTGTGGTGATTAAGAAGCAAACATGCACCATCTCTATGTGTCGTTGTCGTTGTTGTAGACACTGTATATTATTGAAAAGCAACATTCAGTAAAACCCCTGGGGACCTATTTTAAGTCTTCCGGATTTTTCACTTTAGCGTAGGTAACTATATCTACGCGTATTTATTTGTGTATTTCAAGGTGACAAGTTATCAATTAAGTATCATTTAACGACTTGGATAGGAAGTATAGTACAGTCAAATCTAAAAATAATGAGTTAAAATTAAAACATTTTTTATTGAAAAAATCCTGATTTATTGATTTTACTTTTAGTTCAAGCGTGTCCATGTATCACTCGTTAGGCCACTCAATATTCCTATTTTTGGAAGCTATACTGACCGTTGAACCTTCCGCCATAAAAACTGCTTCAAGGGCACTTAAACATTCCCTGTTAGTATGTAACAGGTTTAGGAAAAAAAATACCATTGGCGAATCAATTGGGAAAATGGTAAAAAAAAATAACTACGATCAATATTCGGAAATTGAAGTTCACGCCGAGCTGTGCTATGCCGAATGTTTACTACTGAAGTCAATGCTTACTTTTATGGAAGATGAAACTTTGGGCAGCTTTATTAAGGCTGGAATTAAGATTAGGTCCTGTTTTAGTTCTTATAAGTAAGTACCTACAGACTGATTGGATAATTGAAAATGCAGTGAGTTCAAAAAGTAACGTAACAGTTAAATGTCTTTCACATTGAGCAATTAGGGAATACAATTTAATACAAAAGTTGGGCCTACAACTGAAAGTATTGTCTACAAAGATGGGTAAGTATGCCGAGTGATTCATATAGTCATTGCAGGAAAAAAGCTGCTTTTTAAATTTTTCCACATCCTTGGACTCTCGTCATATTCTGGGCTATTGCAACATTAAAGTAGACCTAACTTAAACCCTGCCTTTTTGAGCGACTCCGACTACGTAAAAACCAAAAATTGTATACTCTATCCTCTTTGCTAAACAAAAACCGGTGCACGTCATACCCTTCGAGTGACGTCAGTTATCGACAGTGTTGCCAGCTTGTAACCAAAATATCCGAGTGTGGGAATTACACAGTTTTTTTTTTCATTAAAACAAGATAAATATACAAAAATTTCCCATAGTTTATATATTTGTTTACTGCATAATACCTTTTACCATAAACTTTAGTAGATCTAACACTTCTTTTGTTTTCATCTTGCCAAGATCGACCAATGGTACTGAAAAATCCATGTTTCATCAAAAAAAACGAATTGGTACAAGAATGCTTCTTTTTCTTTAATATATTCTTTCATAAATACCAGCCGCTTGAAAGCTACATGGGAAAGTTCCATAAGCCCTCGCCTCAGTTAATTTTTTTACCATCTCGAAGCCTATTTTCTTGAAGAGGCTTCTTAAAGAGTTAAGACAACCATCAAACAGTTCTCTGTCATTGTCACGGATAGAACTTATATCCAATCTTTACACATTTACAACTCTATTTTAATTAGAACGTTTGTTTTAAGGTGATTCTAATAATTTATTTTTCTTAACTGTTGTTGAGATTGCGCCTACAGTGGGGATATTCAAATTTAGGGTAGCTGCTGCTATACGCTAAAAATTAGTAAAGTAGAGATAAAATATCTAGACCTTAACATACTCTTTAAATCTACTAAGGGTAACAATTGGCTATTGTTGTTAAGTTCTTCCTGAAAATAGCTTCTAGCTATTAGCTCTTTGCCCCGACTATTTAAATGCTTCAGCATTTTTCACAAATAGTAAATCGAACTATGGGAGATTTATCATCAACTTGCTCTAAAATTGGAACTGTATTTTCATCATTTGTAGCAATTTTTCAAGTTTCTGCACAGAGCTGCAGAAGTTTTATCAGTACCTAATTCTTCTGTGAAGATAACGATGTTCATACCCTCTTTGTGCGTCCTTAGCATTTGACCTGCATTCACTGTAACATTTCTACTTTTTCTTGGTTAGTGTATTGAACCATTTTCATAGAATATTATCATTTACTTCGTATAAATGACAATGTCCCAAATACAATGAATCCAATGTCATAATCTGTCGAGGTTACCTTAGGAAAGATAAAGTATTTACTTTTGCGAGACATAGGTACCTATTAAAAATAATAGAAATTAGATTTATTTAAATACGAGTGAAGTAATCGAATCGAGAGGGTAAATGACAAAATAATCTTAAAATTTAAATCGATTTATGTTTTTAAAACGTCGCCTTGATGTTATCTTTAAAAAATGTAAGATGATCCTACCTAACAATGGCTTTTTACGAAATCAAAATAAATCCATTCGTTTTCCTCGGAGTTTTAAGTAAAAAACCCTGTAGATATTATGTATAAATATAAAATTGTATAATTATAGTAAATTTTTGACTTCACTGTAAAGCAAATTTTCCTAATACTAATTGTTATTAAGTTTCGAGTTTTTGATACATTTTACGTAATTTTTTTAAATTTCCCGGGTTTTTAATTATTTTCGACTTGCTGTATTTCAAATTGAATGGTAATGATTCCATATTGTTTTAACCATTAAATTATATATAGCCAATATAGGCAAAATATCACATTGTGATTAAACCTAATGAGTTTTATGGTTAGTTAAGGTTGAAAACCGGAAGAACATTTACGTAATGGGTTAATTCATTTTCTACTTGTTGCAAATTACTAATTATATCATTAGTAATAATTATTTTTCTTATTCTTACTAAAGAGGCTTATATAAATAGTTTTGATTGCGTTTTTAATTTCCAACTAATATCTAACTTTATATACAGGTAAGGCAAAGTTACATATAGGGTAAGCATTTCCATGCAAAGACGTAAAAAAGTACTGAATTACTAAAAGATTTATGCAAAGCAATTTAGTTTAACTTAGGTTCATTCCCAAAATAATTTGGAAACGAACATCATGTCAATTTAGATCTGAAGGGGGGACAACTTAAGAGGTATTCGTTGTTGTATTAAATTCAACCCCCAGGGCACCTACCCCTAAAATCTTAAACGATGACCCTCACTTATTTGGTGTGTGCATTCTTAACTACACACAGAAATGCGCTCCCTAGTGTAATCTGTGCCCGACCTGTATGTCACGTTTTATATTTCTTCTTAAATAAGTTTTTGTTGTGCCCAACCTTGCACATTTACATTATAAATAATAATCTTCTTAGAGACTGTCAACAAATTCTCCAGAAGAGGCAATGGGAGAATGAAGAGACTAAGTTACATTTCGAAAGTGGTGTAAAAATGGGAATAGGGACTTTTAATCTGATGATTTCCATGCTTCCTTCTAGAGTTATTAGATTATTGGAATTTATAGGGTTTTCAGGGAATAAGGTAATAACAAAATTTATTATTTGCTTTATTTAAGTTGGATTGTTATTGAATTAAAATGGAGTTTAAGGAATTGTTGTTTAGTTGGCAATGCTGTATTCAATTTTAAGGATCAAGGACTGAAGGACCTTATTCAAGGTTATCAGCTAAATGGCATAAGACAAATTTTGTGCACTATGACTTTATTAGGATATAATTTGATTGTCTTGCATGTGCTGAGTCATAGAGAAGGCGATACCAAACTGTGTGAGGAAATCTTAGAAAAGCAACTGAAGAAACACCCAGACGGTGTTTGGTTTTTGTTTTTCCAAGGTAGATTGGAATTTGTTAGAGGAAATCTGGATGAAAGTATTAAATATTACTCTAGGTCGTGGAAGTCACAGAATCTGTGGCCTCAGTTCCACCATGTTTGTTTTTGGGAGCTTCTATGGGTACATTGGTGAGTAAATGTTAGAACGTTTGCGAATCTTGACGTTGTAAAGCTACATTTTAGTTTGAAATGTGAATGGAGAGAAGCCCTTAGATATAGTACCATATTAAATGAAGAAAGCAAATGGTCGAAGTGTTTATATACATACCAAAAGGCAGTTATTATGATAATGCTGCGAGATGAGTTAACATACGACGAAGAGGAAGAACTAGAAAAACTTTTAAGGTCTTAAATCATTAACTGAAATTGGTTTTGTTGTTTATTGGTGTATTTTTAGGAACGTCCCCAAATATAAACAAAGGATAGCTGGCAAATCCATACCAATGGAAAAATTCGCCATTAAAAAAGCCGAAAGATATTTCAGTCAAAAGAAGACTCTCGTATTGCCAGTACTAGAACTGATGTTCATGTGGAATCTACTTAAGATAGTTAAAAACTTTAAGGTTGCAACGGACATACTAAGGTTAATAGAAAAAGCAGAAGCAGAAGTTAATTCTAATATGAAACCATCAAAGTATGACTACGACAACAAGGGACTGGTGTATCTACTTAAAGGAGCATGCCTGCGGCACATGGGAAGCCCCAATCAAGCGATAGAGTATTTTGAAAAAGTAATTTCCATGCAAAAGGAGATTGTGGAGGATAATTATTTAGTCCCTTACGCTATTGTGGAGTTGGCTTTGGTGGAATGGTCTTTGGCTAATAAGGCCAAATCCCTTTTAGCCTTGGAGGATGCCAAGTAAGTAAAACTAATTTAAAATAAGGTTTTTACGACAATACGTCATCTGAATATGTTATAGTCTATTTCAAAAATGTATAGAGTAATAAAAGCTCGTTAGGTATGCAAAGGGACTACAGAGTGACCCAACGAATATTTAAGTTACTTTCATAATTTGGCAGTGATTTCATTGCAAAATTCTTTCTTTATCAAGTGCAGGTAGTACCACCCGGGTTTGTTATCCATTCACAAACACTGAAAATGGTTGACAAAGGCGTGCCGGTAGGATATTCGTAAAAAGAAAAGAATTTTATTTTAACAGAATAAAAACTAGGCATTATGTACATAATATTAGCTACACTTATTTTTTATTAAACATTTAAAAAACAAATACATTATACAGAAATTAAATTATACTTGTAACATTATAATAAATTAAATTATACTCGTAAAACGGAAAGAATTTTATTTTAACAGAATAAAATTTAGGCATTATGTACATAGTATTTATTAGGTACAGGGTTATCCAACCAAGACTAGACAAGGCGATTTTTTGACTTTTCCTGTACTTTTATAAAAAAACTGAAATAGCCATCTTAAGTCATTTTCTCCCGCGAATTCGAATATCTTCAGCAAAAAACAATTGAACATCAAACAAAAGTACTAGGGGTCACTTTGATATTTTTTAAAATGGGATGCCGTATTTTTAATGAGCTTATCCGATTTCTCATATAAATTTTGATTTAAAAATTAAAAAAAAAAAAATTTAAAAAGAAAAAAAAAAAAAAAAAAATTAAAACTGAAGAAAAAAGGCGTTTTTGAATTAAAAATCCAACATTTTAGATCAAAATTTATATGAGAAATCGGATAAGCTCATTAAAAATACGGCATCCCATTTAAAAAAATATCAAAGTGACCCCTATAGTACTTTTGTTTGATGTTCAATTGTTTTTTGCTGAAGATATTCGAATTCGCGGGAGAAAATGACTTAAGATGGCTATTTCAGTTTTTTTATAAAAGTACAGGAAAAGTCAAAAAATCGCCTTGTCCAGTCTTGGTTGGATAACCCTGAACATTATAAAAAAAAAATACAAAATACAAAAAATACATTATACAGAAATTAAATTATAAAAAATCATAATATTCTTTGTCATCTGAGGAACTGTCATCTCCTCTTGACGTTTTAATTAACGGGTCGACGGTCCGATCGATCAGGTGGTCAAGATCCCACATTTTTTCCTCTTCTTTAATGACTACAAATCCTTTCACTTGCGCCCATATAAGTTCTATAGGGTTTAGTTCGCAAAGATATGGCGGTGTGCGCAGCACAGTTACACTATGTTTTTCTGCTATATCTTCCACGGAATATTTCATAAAACGATGTTTGTGTAAATTTGCTATAGCTAATATTTCCTCCTTTATCAAATTATCTTCAAATTCAATACTTTTGGTGGTTAACCAGTCTATAATTTCTTGTTGTTCTCCAAGATGAAGTTGGAGTCTTCTCTGTGCGTCGTGAATGATAGCTTGCGTTATCCATAACTACTACTGAATTAGCTGAAGGATATTTTATCATTTCACCAAAATAGTCCTCAAAAACATTCGAACGTATTGACTGAAAGGTTAGTAAACCTTCATTTAAAAATCCCTCTTCGCTTCCAATATAGACGATTATTAGTCTTTTCCCTTTACCTGAATGCACCTTAATACCCGTTGACAGGCCTTCCATGAAAGCTTGGCGAGCACTGGATATATTTTTGTCTTGCCACAATTTTGGTACTATATAACCTTCATTAATCCACGTCTCATCAGGATAAAAGATTTTCTTTTGCTCTCTTCTGTACTGCTTTATACTTCTTAAGTATTTTCGTCGCCAGCAAACATTTTAATCGCTTTCCAGTAAAAGGGATTTACGGTTATGCTTTTCCCAGACAAAATCCATATTTTCTAAAGTGGTCCATAAAAGTTTTCTAGTTATAAACAGAATACTGTCATCCTGGCCAAACTCCATTACAATCTTATCTAGGGTGGGTATTTCTTTTTTAAAATAAAAATAGTGAACTTTTTTTCGAACTACACTTTTGGTGTCTTCATCAAGGACTTTTACTGGTCTGCCTGGACTTTTCTTGGGAGATTCCACTTGACCTGCTGTCTTTCTTTCTCGCAATAATTTAAAAACGGTGGACTTTCCAACTCCAGTCATTCGGGAACATCGGTCGACAGTTTCTTGTACAGTAAAATTCGGATAATCGTATTTTATGCAATCATGTACATTTAAAATAATAACTTTTTCACTTACTGATAGTGGAGAATTATTGGAACATCTTTTTGTTGGTGTGAATATCGCCATTTTATTACTAATCTTATAATACTGTGAACACTATATACGACTTAATAGCAAATACTGATGCGTTAAACTAAACAAATATACTTATTAAGGTCATACACACATTCGATATATGAAGTTTATTCCAAATTACCACCTATTTATATGATCTAGCCAAAGAGGTCAGAGCCAAACTCGTTAAATGGTACCTGCTAAACGCAAAACGTAACTTTATAATCTACTACCTAACTAATCCCTACACAATATTTTGATTTTGAGACTTCAGGCAAAAAAACATACCTTTCCTAATCCTCTCACGCCATTACTTGAAATTTTAATATTACAAACAATACTATTTTATCTTAATACCCGTTAACCTAATTCTCTAAAATTTTTGGTTAGTTATCATAAATAATTTAATGCACAAAGTTTACCTGCGACACCGAAATTGAGCCGAACTGGACAGAATTTCCCATTTTATTACTCTATCCCTTTCTGAAATAGACTATAGTACCCGATATTTGGTACATTTGGTCTCGTTTTCTTTTACAGGAAAAATTACACAAGTTACTCATGTGAGTCACGACTCCATTTTAGGATACATAACGCTATGAGCGAATTTAAAGCTGAAATAAAGAATTGTTGAATCGTTATAAGCTGTTGTTGACGTTAAAAATTATACAGGTTGTCCAATTCCATTGTGTAACATGTAGTTCCTAGTCCAGAACGTATTTTGATGGGATTTTTAGTTTTTAGATACGTCTGGAGAACAGTTTTTAAGGGTACAAACTTATACAGGGTGATTCACGGTGTATGGCGCATTTGTTTCTTTTGTATAAACGGGTGTGCTCTATCCAACTAATATTCATTTGAAAAAATCTACTTTTTGATATTTTTTCAAGTTACCAAGATCTCTGTATTTTTATACCACCCAGTTTGTGTTGGTCATAGCGTAGAAAGTCTTCGGGTATTGCCTAACTCTCAGCCGAATTCCAGTGCCTTAGTATCTCAGAGTCAGGTTTTTCGAAAAAAGAAAAATGGAAATTAATTAATGTCTCGAAAACGGTAACAGCAAGGTATAGGAAGAAATACGGAAAGTTGTTAAGAAACTAAGTTTAGATACAGGGTATTCTGTAAAAAATATTAAAGTTGCTGTGACTTCCTAGTAGAAGCGACAACACCGCATTGTTGTAAGCTGGGTCTCGTTGACCAGTTCACCATAAACATCTAATGTCCCATTCACCCGAATCACCCCAGATAAGGTGATTTAAAAGTACTTTGACAAACATACTTTTGAATCACCCTGTATAGCGTTTAATTTGTTTACCTTATTTTAACGTGGGTTGTTTCGTTTTTGGATTGGCATGTGGGAAACCCAATAAGTATATTTTGTTGTTCCAGGTTTTTGGAATTTTTTGTTGTGATGTCTTAGAAATTTTTAAAATATATATTTATAAGTATCTACTTAGTGCAATACAGACGTCAAATTGGCGCTGTTTTTGGTCATTTAAGACGCGCGGAGGCGGAAAAGATAAGGTTATTTTAACGTCAGAAATATATCGGCCTAACGTCACTTTTTATCAGCAGTGGGGGCACGATACTCGATACGAAACAATCGAACAATTCGATCGAGTGGACGTAAATATGTAACGAAATTCAATCGAGTTAAATTTCGGCAATCTTCGGCCTCGACTTTTTGGCTTTGTGCCATCAAAAAAATACTTGAAAAGAAGAAGATCGAAGAATTTTTGCGGTTAATTATTTGGGATTGGGATTGCCGCTATATTTTCTGGGGGGGGGCGCTTGTTTTCTGTGGCACTATGGACGCTAAACAGAGCTGGTGGAAAATTAAAGGTGTTAAGATCAGTTTTTAAGTTGTTAACCTGTTATAGAATGTTTGTCTTTAGGTTAGATTATTAAATTATAATAATTCAATTACACCCCCCTCGCCCCGCCCCCTCTCCTCCCCTCCCCCTCCCCACACAGAACCCACCAAGAAGATATAATAGTGGCAATCCCAAATACTTAACCTAAAATATTCTCTGATTCTTCTTTCCAAGTATTTTTTTGATGGCTCGATTGAATGTCGTGGCATATCTACGTCCACTCGATCGAGTCGAGAATAGAATTTTTCGAATATTTCGTACCGAGTATCGTACCCCCACTGCAGGTCTCAAAATCGACGTCTTAATGACAGCAAACCTTTCACTCATGTCGCAGACTGCAAATAACCAAAAACCCACCTCTTATGATGTCAAATTGACGTCATTGGTAGCTGGGACTTACTATGTCTATTTATGCATTTATTTTTGTATGGAAATCAATAGTATTTTAAATAATTTAAGAACCGGAATAAAGAAGTTTGGGATTAAATTTTAGCAGTGGCAGATCACAGGTTAAAAACAGGTGAAGTGGTATGGAATTTTTTAACAATCAAAATAAGTAGAGAGGATGTAAACGAACTTATTTTAAGTTTGTTGTCTTAATATTTAGCTTTCGTTTGCTAAACCGACACATTGGCTTCCAGCGCCACCCAACGTAGTTTGTCCGCGATGGAACGCCTTGCCAGCATTTGAACCTTTATGGATTGTCGCTGTCCTGGTTGGATTGATGCGTGTGGTTGCCACGAGATGTGGCCACGTGCTGCAACTCTAGTCTGTTTAACTGTACAATTTATTATACTATGTTTTTTTTGGTGAAGTGCCACTTCACCTATTAATTCACCTGTCGAGACGCCACTGAGTTTTAGTTGTATTAGTAAACGATAAATAATTACTTCACCATATTGTCGATTTATTGAATCGTCATATTCTAGGTTGAATTTCTATAGCCCTTAATAAAAATAGGTTTGGCCAGCATCTTTCACTTTTTAATTAGATTTTAATTGCGCAAGGTTTTTGTTTTATAGTTGCCATATTATGTTTTTTGTTGATCTAGCCTTCAGTAGGATGCCGAAAGTCCACGACTATATAATTGATAAACATTACCTCAAAAAGATGTATTACATGTATGTTTTGCCTTGTTTCTGTGGCTGTGTTGTTATACAGTTTAATATTAAACATCGTAGGTAATAAAAATGTTGATTTTTTTTGTTATTTTGCTACAAATAAATATGTATGAATAACTTATGTTTTATTTTGCTCCCTTTTGGACGGATATTTGCGACACCAAACCAGCCACTACTGTTAATAAACCTAGTTAGTGGTTCAAGTTGTAACCTGCTTACTTCCTTCAGATTGTTGAAGAATGGTTCGCCCAAGGCATTAAACCTTCTTGCAAGGCCAGGGCATTCGCACAAGAAATGTTGAATACTTTCCTCCTCTTCTTCGACTCTGCAACTTCTGCAGAAGTCGTTAGCTGGTATTTGCATACATTCGGCATGTCTATAGAAAAGACAGTGTCCGGTAACCACGGCGGACATGCCTGCACCCTCCTTGGCGAGCGCATCAGCAGACTCATTGCCATCTGTGCTGTGATGACCAGGAACCTAACACAGAGTGATTCGATGCTGGGCACTAAGTATGCGGAGATTGTTGCGACATCGCCTTACTAGTTTTGATTTAATGTTGTTGGAACATTATTGCCTTTATCGCTGCTTGACGCTCTATATAGATAGCTATTGACGCAGCTGCTCTCAGGACTGGACGTTCCTGCAGAGTTTTTACTGCTTTATCTACTGCCATAACTTCCGCTTGAAAAATGTTGCAGTAGTCCGGAAGTCTATATGACCTCTGTGTTTTGATGCTCTCTGAGAAGATACCAGCTTCCACTCTTAGGTCCATTTTTGAACCGTCTGTAAAAATCGAGTGATTCGTCTCCATTGTTAACTGATTGCCATCCCATTCTTCCCTAGTCGGAATGAGCACAAAAGACTCCAAAGTCTGTTAGTGGGACGATGTAATCCGTCGGATCTCGCAAATTTTGGACCGGATATGTCCTTAGTATACTGCTGTGCCCGTAGTTGGTGTACGTCGTTCCAGCATTTCGACTATTTTAGTCGTAGGACACTTTTAGAGCTATGCTTTTTCTATAACTGTCCACGAGCAGCAGATGTAACATCACTTCTAAAGGCGCCGTCGGTGTGGAGTAAAGGGCACCCAGTTACTCTTAAACAACATGCCCGTTGTATCTTCGTTCAGTTCACCAGACCAGGACACCGTAGGTTAGTTTAGGTTTTACTATCGCCGTATAAATCCAGTGTACTATACACTGAGCGAAATATCGAATTGATATAACTCAAATATGAGTCCTAATCAAATCACTGTTCATGAGTTATAATATATAGCCCTGAAGATGAGTTATTTTAGCTAGCTAGCTAGCTTAGCTAATCGTAACTGCGTTTGACGAACACATGCGACGTGGGCTGCAGCAATTCATCGTTTAAACTGCCAGAGACCAATATGGGAATTGTGATGCATTACTACTCGGGCTAGATTAACTCATGATCCGAGCTATCAAAACTGGACCTTTTAGTTGTTGTAGCTTACTTAACGACTATAGATTTAATCTCTCCTAAAGTTGGAGTATCCTCATTTTCACGCACCTGTATGAGAACAAACTCTGAACAAAAATAAAAAAAGGTACCTCCGATCAACGATTGCGCGGATCGCAAGTCCAGTTATGTGGTCCATGAC
Organism: Polydrusus tereticollis; assembly: GCA_963920685.1. Taxonomy (NCBI): domain Eukaryota; kingdom Metazoa; phylum Arthropoda; class Insecta; order Coleoptera; family Curculionidae; genus Polydrusus; species Polydrusus tereticollis. The sequence goes on from OY987335.1 coordinate 7,835,622, forward strand.
GACGCGACGTGCACGAGGTAGGTACTAATAACAATGGGATGAAGTTACCGCGCCAAATCGGCACGAGCGCGGATTCGGAAGTTTTTTCAATCCAAAAACTTAGTTCAGGTAACTCATAAAATGGTTACAAAATAAAGGATTGTGGTAATCCAAAATGTGTTTAAAATGTTGATATTTCTGTGTTGTTTGTGATAATTCGTAGGCTCAGTTTGAATAACATAGAAACGTGCGTTAAAGTAGCTCTAACGGCCGGTATTATAGGTTGAGTTTAAACTAAAAGTTTAAGTAAACTACGTTTCTTCTTCTTTTTCAGGTTTTTTGCCGAGTTTAAACTTTACTATTTTAGTTTAAGCTAACAGTCGGATCATTCGTCAGTTAGGACCGTTTAACCCGCCAAACGTCAATTTATATTGACTTTTTTATGGGACCTAACCAATAATTTTGTAGCTTGTAGTTGTCGATTTCTTTTGTTTTTTGGTGTTTTTCGTACTTAATTCATATTTCAAGGCAAGTAACAAAAGAAAGTTTTTTTCTGAGGTTGAATTTTGGAAGTTGTACCTACTCTATTTATACATATTATTATGATTAACATTTTTGATACTGTAATAAAATTTGACTTTAGGTGGTGAAACTCCTGGCCGTTTTAGCTATGGAAGAAATATTTGATTTGGTAGATCAGATTATTTCTGACGATGAAGACAATTTGGATGCAATTAATATTGTAGAGGCTCCTCGTCACCTTCGAGAATTTATACAGCTCACACTTTTCTTGAGCAAATTTATTTTTTATTAATTTTTTCATGTTTTCCCATTTTGTTTTAAGCTTTGTCGCAGTCCTACTGCATGCAACCTAGTTCGGTGTTATGTAATCGCAAACACTCGGAAACAAATCAAAAACTAAGAATATACCGGCATAAGAACAAAACACATAACATAACCTAAAAAACAAATAGAGTAAAGTTAGGCACGGGCCGGAAACTATAAAACGGTCCTTTGACGATCTCAGTTTAACTACAAGATTATCTTCGCTTAACCTGGAAGTTTAAACTAAAAAGTTTAAACTATACCTATAATACCGGCCGTTATTCTGCAACCCACGACATCGGTAAATTCATTTTTGTCAGTGTATGGAGTTTCAATCCCCACTTTTACTGATGGCTTTTTCGCAGGCATAGAACGCAACTGACGCCTTTTTGACTCGTTCTTGTAAGTTCATGTCTCAGTTTAGTTTGGAGTCAAGTATCAGTCCCAGATATTTTGCTCTTTATTTCAGCACCAAGGTACTGTTGTCCAGGACTGGGAGCCTAAAGTTCTCGATTACCCTTCTGCATGTGAATAGACTAGCTCCGTTCCTTCTTGGTTATTTTGCAGGCGATGATAGATGATAGATGTTTTCACTATTTTAATGTGTTCTAGCTATTCATCGTGTAAAAGGATTTTTTTTAAACACGCACATTACACTCAAATATAGAAAAAACGAAATTGCTGTCTTTAGCGAAGCTAATATAGACAATTATCTTCAAGAAAATATACGTCATCTCATTCGTCGTCCATTTTGAGTATAAACTACGTCTAGACACTATCCGAATTGCATGTTAATACCTATACCATACTCTTAGGACAAGGGCAAATTACTTTGGCATAAAGAGCTTTATCTTTGTTAAAAATACCATTTTAAAATGTTGCAATTTCAAAGACGCCAGCTTTTAAACAATGAATTTTACCGCCAAGAACATAACCAGAAATGACCAAAGACACAGAAAATCATATATTAACAACTTATTCACTCTGAATAAGTCAAGATAATTGTGGCAAGTGCTGCCCTTTATCAGTGTACGAATTCGTTTTTAAAAAATACCTGCACATTCATAAACCCTTATATGAAGAATGAATGTTATATTCTTAGCTGAGAAATATTGTTTTGTCAACATTTGGGCGAGTTTGCAGCTACCTCAGTTTGAAGCCAAATATTATTTATCATTAAGGCTGGCCACTTCAGTAACCACCCACTCAACCCCTACAAACTAACAAAAACCCTTAGTTTTATCCAAATTTTAAAATAAAACATCTATTAATATGTATTTACAGAAATAAGTAATATTTACTACACATAGCTAGACAGCAAAAAATTATACCTAATAAAGTTTTGACATAAACAAACCTAAATCAGTTAGTATTATGAAATTTGCTCTGAACTATTTTTTTCAGAGTCCGTCGGGGCTTGCTTTTTCTTTATTTCATCATAAACGATTTCATCCTTTTCATTTGGAATTAACTGTTCTCGTTCTTGGAATGCCAAACTCTGGCTCCTTATCGGCTTGCCAGATGTTGCATCAGAGCTTACCTAAAATGTAGATAAGTTTTAGTCTTCACTAATTCAAGCACTTTAATTAATTAATTGCTTACTATTCCACTGCTGTCAGTTCGCTTATTAAGTTTAGCTACACTCTTGGAGTGGTTTACTTCAATAGCAGACTTCAATAAATCATTTCTCGAGGATCTGGTGTTCTTGATTGCGGCACCATCCGAATAGCTTCCCCTCCTAATGCTGTTACTTCTTGGTCTGATTAAGTGGTGTCTGCCTAGAGATGTTAACGACCCGATTTGGTTGTACTCGACCATAATACTTAATCTTTCCAAGCTGACCATGGTACCTTGGTCTTTGTATTTTGGTTCGCCATTTTTAGGTTTAATGGAGCTACCACCATCAGCTAATGACATTAGGTATTATTATATTAAATAAGAATTGCAGCTTACACGTCACTTACCTGCTTCTGCGTCAGTTTCTATTACAACTTTTTTTGCTAACCATAATCTATACAAAAGGATATAGCATGTCCCAGAGACGACAGCAAACAACCCCATAATCCTAAAACTCTGGCGAATACCAAATTTGCTTATAATGTGTCCTCCGATAAATGATCCCGATCCTCTACCGATACTGTAATGCGCCATTGCAACAACTCCAATGATAGTAGCAAGCATATTTGATGGTGCTAATGTTGCGCAGTATGTAGCAGCTGCTACCCACATAAGGTGCACTGATAATGATTCCAAAGCTTCAAAGGGGAAACACCACCAAGCACTCCTGCAAATGATAAATCATGTTATATCGATGCTATTGTTTTATAGCCTAATACTTACTCTATAAAAGAATATCCTATCAGTCGGACGGCATGAGCAAAAAATGCAATAATGATAATATTTACGTGACCAATTTTGTTAGATATATTTTCAGCACCATACAAAAACGGCAAACTACTTAAGGTACCAACGGTCACTGTTATGCCAAGCAGTGACGTTGGTGCTCCAAGGTCTCTCAGATAGAAAAATAAATAACTTTCTAGAAAACCCCATAAATTACCCAGTAGGTACATAAATACAATAAATACCATTACTTTGGGTAATTTAAATATGTTTAATAGATCCTTAAAAACATTATCTGATGGCAGCTTGGTGTCTAGAGGCATCATCATTGCTGAAATTCCTGCAATTATCAGCAATATGTCGAAGGAGTAAAAAGCAGCTGAATAATCCGTGTGTCCAACTTTTTTGCTGTTCATATCAATTAACCAACCGATTATGGGTGAAAATATACCCATTGCCAAGTTTGAAAAAAGACGTTCTTTACCAAAGTCCCCTCCGTATTTTTCAATTAAAACCAAAGCTATAGGATCCATTATAGAGACACCAGCGGTTAACATAACAGTTCCACTAAAACGCAGAAGAAAGTATATCCAAAATGTCGTGTTATCACTTTCTTTGTAGTCCGCCGGACAAATTTCTGGCCCATTAGCTCGGAATTGGCACTTTTGCAAAATGCAGTCTTTTGACATGGATTTCAGTCGATTTTTCGTTATGAAATTTGATCCGTACACTATACCTCCACATCGAAGGTCCAGTTCATCTAGTTCTTGAGTTTGGACACCATATCGCTTCAACATTCTTTTACTAAATCGCTTAGACAGTTCCATTACGTTTTCATCCTCTTCTTCTTGCTCCATTTCAAAACCAAACTGCTCAATTGGTTCTCCCAGATTTGGATGCATATCTAAAGTTATAGCCAGGCCTGAGTGATTGCTAAAATAAATTAATCGATCAAGTACAACGTTCACTGACCAAAGGTGAGCTTTGCTTAAAGATACCTACGTTCTGGTATGGTTTTTTCCCAGGTGAAAAAATAAATCGTCCTGTTCACCAGGATCTAAACCAATTTCCGTTCCATTGCCAGAGACTACCAATTGCGGATTCATTTGCTCTTCATGCCTCTTCAAAAGACAGTGATCTACGCACATATCTAAAGTAACATCTACCTCTTCCGCTTCTGGGCATTCCCTACTTGGGCAAGGACTCCACCAGACTTCCACATACATTTTTTTGGGGTGAGTTATCACGTAACCAGGAGGCTGTCTCCTAGGGAGTTCTTGTCCAGGTATAAATAGGAGGGAATGATGTAATACACCCATACATATAAAGGATACTAGCAGCACAGGTTTGTATCTTCCGAATTTGTCGACTAGGTATCCTGTGATAGGGGGTGCCAGGAACGTACTGAGAGGTAGCGAGAGATATACTAGGGAGATGTCTTCCATTCGTAGACCGATATTTTGCATGTGGATTGTAAGAAAAGGTATTAAAGACGAGGTTGCTAAAATATAATAAGTAACATAACTTAATAATAATAATAATAAAATAAATTTATTACGTTTCATATACACAATTTGAATTACAATTTACATTAAAATAATATACCGGGTTAGCAGAAAGTACCGGAACGCTTAAACATATTCAAAACCGCTAAAGCTGCGCTGTTAGAGGTTTCTCGGCATGCGGAATTGAAAAATGATATCGGAACTGTTGCCAGATTTCCCAGTTTTGCGCTACACATAGTCGTTTCGTTATTTTAAATTGAATGCCCCATTTATTTTTACTGCAATGAATTTATTTATATTTATTATTTATACACTAGTTGTTAATTAAATGCTCAAAGTGAGCCCCATTATTTGCCAGACAGTGCCCAAGCCGATCGTAAAACTTTTGAAGTGTGTTACTCAACATATTCGGTGTTATAAGAGTAACTTCGGTGCGGATTCTTTCGCAGAGTTCGTTTAAATTTTCTGGACGATTTTTGTAGACACGATTCTTCAAATGACCCCACAAGAAGAAGTCCAGTGGAGTCATATCACGAGATCGAGGTGGCCATTCTAATGCACCACGTCTTGCAATCAGTCTTCCTGGGAATTGGTTGTTTAGAAACTGCATGGCTACCCTTGAATAATGGGGCGGAGCACCGTCTTGTTGGTACCATATTTCACCTACATTTCTATTTTGTTGAATGGCAGGAACTATACAATCTCTAAGGAGCTCCAAATACTTCTGTCCTGTTAATGTACCTTCTATGAAAAAAGGTCCGATAATATTGTCACCCAATATTCCCGCCCAGACATTAACTTTCTCAGGATATTGGGTGTGAAGTTCTTCCATCCAATGGGGGTTATCTCTAGACCAAATTCTACAATTGTGCCTATTAACTTGGCCGTTCAAGCAAAAAGTAGCTTCGTCGCTGAATACAATTTTGTGCGCAAAATAAGGAGTTCGGTTCATATTTTCCATCATGATTGCGGCGAATTCGTTACGGCGCGCGGCGGTCAGGATCATCCTCTAAAAGTTCTTGAGTGTAATGAATCTTGTACGGCTTTAATTTGTTTTCCTTCAAGATAGTCCTTACTTTTGGATTTTCCTCGATTTGTAATAAAACGTTTAATTTATTTTTATCACTTGTAGCAGTTTTTGGACGTCCAGTTTTAGGTAAACTTTTTATGGACCCTGTTTCCTGGTAACGTCGACAAGTTCGGTGTACGGTGGACTTTTTAATGGGTTTGTTAGGATAGCGGTCAATAAACCAGTCGCAGACTTCTTGATATGTCCTTGTTTTATTGCCATATCCACGAAAAATCAAAATATCAATACGTTGGGCCTCTGAGAGAACCAAAGCCATAATAAAATTATAACTTTATAATCAATACAGTTATTAAGCTGCTTAACTGACAGTGAAGTTTAAAATGCCAAATGCCGAATTTTTTACGTGCAGATTTAGCGGTTTTGAAGATATTTAAGCGTTCCGGTACTTTCTACTACCCCGGTATATAATAACATATAAAAAATAAAAGGTCATGCTACTGCAGACAACTGGAAAAATCGAGATACTGTTTAGGCCTTTATATGAAATACCATATGGTATCATATAAATTAAGAAACATATTTTGAATTGTTACTCTTGAAAGGTAAGGTAGGTTAGTTAGAAAAACAGAACTGTCAAGTTTATTTTTAAGACAATTAAAGATGGAAATCACGCTTTTATGTTCGAAAATGTGGCTTTGTTTAGAGGAACTGGAAGTGTAAAGAGAAAGGAAGGCAGTGGGAGACCCAAAGTTCGCACTGCACAAAAAGTAGAAGAATTGAGGCAAATTGCTACTGAATACCCACAAACCCCTATTTGGCGTTTAAACCAGTAAGTAAATGTTTTTTCAGAAGCTTCGATAGCATTTAATAAAATGCGCGATTTGGAAAAAATTATTCCGAAATCACATTCTACAGTTCTTCTAGTTCCTTTTACCCTAGGGTTTCAGTGAATGATCTAAAAGAGGGCAAGCTTCATTTGCAATGAAAACGTATGGCGTTTTAATTTCTGTATTTGGAAGACAATCATCTGCTGGAATACTTAATAAATTTGATTCCATCAGAGTAAATAGAACTGAAGATCTTCTTTTATTGCAGCTATCATCTAGAATCACAGCTCTGTTGTGCACGTACCCTTACAATCCCTAAATCTCGTTCACGATCAACCCTTGAAAGTGAGGTGTTACCAAGTTGATGGTTGAAAACATGTTCGATATTATTTGGAGGCATTTACTGAAATTAAGAAATCAACAATTTTGGTCGCAAAACTGTACTAAGCTATCCACTTCAGCAGTTTTTCACCCAATATTTGGTTAAATTTAGTTAGGGTTTGTTTAATTTCGTTGTTTTCTTATGTATGCAGATCACAACAAATCAGACGCTTTTATAAAGGGTGATTTTTTAAGAGTGTCTGAACTTTAAATTTAAATTAAACAACAACCATATTAGATATCTCTAAACTATTTATTTTATGTGAAATAACATTTAATGGCATTAATGTTTGAAAATAATTTCGGCCATTTTTTAGCCGCGGCTTCTTCTAACAAAGCGCATTCTGTCAATCCAATTTTCGACCACTTTTTCAAGCAATTGGGGACTTATGTCTGCAATTGTCCGCGTTATGTTGTGTTCTAATGCGTCAATATTTGCCGGTTTATCGGCATAGACCAATGATTTAACGTAACCTCACAGAAAATAATCTAATGGCGTTAAATCACACGACCTTGGGGGCCAGTTGACAGGTCCATTCTTCGAAATAATTTTCAGTGTTGCGTTGGCTGTATGACATGTGGCTCCGTCCTGTTGGAACCACATCCCCTTCAAATCAATACCATTTAAATTTGGAATTAAATAGTCATTAATCATCGCTCTGTAACGATCCCCATTAACTGTCACGCGGCGTCCAGCTTCATTTTTAAAAAAATACGGCCCAATAATGCCACCGGCGTATAATCCACACCATACCGTACATTTCTCTGGATGCAACGGCAATTGTTGAATCATTTTGGGATTATTTTCACTCCAAATACGGCAATTCTGTTTATTGACGTAACCGTTTATCCAAAAATGAGCTTCGTCGCTGAACAAAATTTTGCGGTTAAATTCTGGATCAAGTTGCAATTGACTAAGAGACCATTCAGCGAACGTACGACGCAAGCGATGATCTTGCGGCTTAAGTTCTTGGGTAAGCTGGATCTTGTAAGGCACCAGACCAAGATCTTTAGTCAAAATTGTCCACTTAGTCGAATAACAAAGCCCAACTTCTTGCCAACGTCTACGAATTGACAAATATAGGTCTTCATCAACGCTGGCAGCTACAGCGGCGATATTTTCTTGGAAACGCACAGATTTTTGTCTGGTTTTTGTTTTAATATCGAGTAATGTAAATTGCGTTCGAAATTTGTCTATAATTCGGTGAATACATCGTTCGGTTGGGCGATTATGGGCACCATAGAATTCACGAAGTGCTCGATAAGTTTGGCGCACAGAACACTGGTTTTGATAATAAATTTGGACAATTTTCAAGCGTTGCTCTGGTGTTATTCTTTCCATAATGATTTGCCAGACTATACTGAATAATTCTGACACTACAAGCGCGAAAAGTGACAGTTCATTTCACAGCCTTCTCGAATAGAAGTTCGGATACTCTTAAAAAATTACCCTTTATAAACGCTCTTTGTATGGCCGTGGTGAAGATTTTTTAAAGCTTTTGGGGTTTGCAACCCTAAAATTATTTACTTACCCCCATAGAGAAAAAACAAAGTTATTTTTAACATTATTAAATTTTTGTTAATTCTAAACCACGAGCTAGGTGGTTGCCCTGAGTAGTCGTCCATGTCGGTATCAGTACCAGCCTGTGCTGTTTCTTCCTTCATTCTTACCACCTTACACAATTGACACTATAAAACTAAAATCTTTACGATTAATTGTCTTTCAGTAAAAATCTGTTACGGAAGATTTAATTGATAATGACGTTTACGTATTTGTTCAGAGATGTAAGTGTTGGCTTACAGTAGGTAGACAGTTTGATTGTAGTTATTACAAATATGTATCTTTTGTTTATTGTTTGTTTACTATTTTAATGTTGATAGATATAGTACATACGCTTTAAGTAATCCAATAAATTATACTATAAAATTCTTTTATTTAAACAGTGATGTTTAACTATTTATAATAATCTTTTTAAATTATCTTTTCTTGTTTTGAAAATATTAGATATGCCAGTTTTTTAATCATTGGGAATGCTTTGTTCTGGTTGTAGGTATGCAACAATGAATGAGATATGATGAATGCTTTAAAGGTTCTTTTGGTGGAATTTCATTTTTTGGATTAAACTTTATTATTGTATGGACGTCTAGAACAAATCTAATCCAAGAAATGAATTTTATTAATACATAATCTGAATCGGTTAAAAATTGCAAATGCAAGCGCTTTTTCAAATACACGCCATGACAAACCCAAAACCCAATGGCTACCTCAGTTCCTCATTGCACTTGTTTACAGTAGCTTCAGTTCTTTTTCAAGAAATAAGTTTTTTAGGTTTTGAGTTTATATTTTTGTGTCGCGATGTTTACCAACGACAGTACTAAATGGGTTGCTCTGAATTTTGTAAGTATGCATATAATTTATATTTTAATTGCCATAGTATGTGGGATTTAACTAAAATAAGTGTTGTATTTTATTGGACCTATTTAATGGGGTTGCTTGATTGTTTAGCCCTAGAAGATCTAATTGGATCTTCTCTTGATACCTTGCATTGGTTTAACCGCGAAAGAAGTAAACTTCTGTCAAAATTTTGGACTTTTCGGGGGGACAGTTTACTTATATCATATAAGTAAACTGTCCCCCCGAAAAGTCCAAAATCTTATATCTTATTTCACCAAAATAAATCAAAACGGCCCTTTGATCAACAACATACTACTTTGCGTATTTTTACGTGTATTTAATAAATAATAGGCTTTGTGTTATTCTTCTACAACTTCTTAAACATCTTGTTTGAATTTTTGCTAATTAAACTGATAACACCGAAATGTACCTACTTGTATTTCGGAACATTTGATTTACTTAACGTACACATTTGATTTACTTAACGTACAGATTTCAATAAAAAAAAAATATCGGGTTTAAAATAAACGTTAAACGGTTGGTTTCATAAATAAAGTTGGTTATTAATATAGGGGAACAGAATCAGATGTGTCATTTTAGATTCGAACTGAAAAAGGGGGTATCAGCTCAATTTCCCTTGGGTGGTTAATTTTCCTAGACATCAAAACGCAAGACAGTAAAAGCATCACTGTAAACTAAGTTTAAAAAAAGTGGTAGTCGTATTTCAAAACAGATTTCCAAAAAATGACTCCTGTAAAGTACTTCCCAACATATTTCGTTCGGCTTAATGACTGCAATAAACCCCTGATAAACTCGGCTTTCGCTTTCGCAGAGACGTATTAACCTACATTCACTTTTAATGCCAGTTTATAATAACAATAGTACCTAGGTTACATTACTTGATTTGTTATCAAAATTAATAAACTTTCTAAACTGTCTAATTAAGGTTTTCTAGAAACAATTTAATTATTAGGATATTTCTCAAAACTTTTTAGTTACAGGTACCTATTTATACAGGGTGTAACTAAACGTAAACTAAGTGTAAAACATTTAAGGGGCTGATTCCTCATCGAAAAAAAGATAGGATCTTTCATATAAACAAACTTTATTGGAGCATCCCTTATTAAGATACAGCCCCTTAAAGGGGGTACATAAAATTTGTTTAACAATTTTTTTCACAAGCACTAAAAAAGTTACAATATTGAAATTAACCTGACATTTTCTACTACCAAAAAGACACTTAGCCAGTAATTTATTTGGTTTACCCCATGGTTGTAAGGGGTGGAAAACCCAACCCCTAAAATTTATTTCCAATGCAACTTTTTGCCTTATTATTTGTTTACCATTTAAAAATTAATTTACGATAGCCTGTTTCATTCTAAACAAAAAATGTCTCTTGAATTTTTTGCCCAAAATAAACTCAGTTCGCATTTATGACGATGTATCTGTGTAGTTGTTCGTAAAATAATTTTTTGCTGCGAACTGGAACTATCTATTTTACTTTGAAACAGTGTGCAACAAGTTAATATTAAAAGTATGTGCAGACCTTGGGAATCTTCAGCTAATGCGATATCTAGCTACCCTAAACATTCCAGGAAGCATTTATCTTCTGACGCCAAAGTGATCGTGAAAAATGTATGTGAATCGTTATTACAGAGTGGCCACCCTAAGGTAATTGCCATTAAAAATACCAGTGAAATGACGAAAGTACGGTACGAGATATTATGCTAAAAGGACATTTTAAAAGAAAAGTTCGCAAAGATACCGGAAAAATGAAGTGCGTAGATGATTGTGACAAAGATGTTATTAGCAGGAAATGTATATCTAGAAAATGTTGTGCCCACGTTAGATTCTTTAAAAACACGGTTAACAACTGGCGATACAACGATATCATGTAGCAGGACAAGTCTTCACCGCGCTTTGCAAGAGATGGGATTTAAGTATAAAACAATAAACAAGAGACAAATTATTATTTAGTCTGAAAGATTAAGAAAAATGAGATTTCTGCACTTTAGGGAAATAAAAAAGTTTAGATCCAAAAAACGTTCAATAGTTTATCTGGATGAAACGTGGTTTGACACTCATGAGACTGTCAAAAAGGTATGGTTGATTTAACTAAAAAATGCCAAAATAAAGCCCCTTAAAATAATGGGGAGTAAGAAAGAAATTATAGCCCAGCAATATTCTGACCCAGCATCACAGATCTGTGCCAGCATATACAGGGTATTTTAGAAAACATGTGCTATCGCTCGTGTCGTTATTCCTTACCCAAAAATATGTTTTTTTTTTTAAATGGAGCATTTTTAAGAACCCGGGAAAATATTACCGGTCTGAAACTTTTTGAACACTGGATTATTTAAATTCTTTTATCAATTACTGGGTATAAATAAGGAATATACTTTGGTACCAATATAATGGTGATCCATGTCTTAGCTTTGCAAGATTGACATAATTTTTAAACCAGTCATTTCCAGAGAGCGTCAGATAGAATGCGTGAACCAATTACATTATTATGAAATAATTCAGCTTAAATGTTTATTGATTATCGATAGGATCATTTGCGTAGTGAGTGAGGGCTTTCATCATTTTAAGATAATCTCTATATCAGTCGGTCTTTTTGTCGAAAACTAAATTTTAATCAATTCTGGAAATAAAATTATTATAAGAGTCTTCTTGTTCTGGAGGGGGCTACCCCAGATATTTCCTTATCAGGTTCTTTTACGTTTTGACATATTAGTTGATTTAATTTAGTACCAAAACCGCTTCACGACATAAATCCTGTTTCGTAATATTTGCTTTTTCTTAATATGCAACATAAATCAAGATCCAAGTTCTTTAATACCAAATAAACAAATTAAGCGGATCTTTTACGAAAATATTGTAAAATTTAATACAATAAATTGTAAAAACACAAGGACGTTTTGTATGGTTTTAAATCTGTAATGACTTCTGTAACGGTCCCTTATTTAGATAAGGTAATATAAAACAGTTTTATGCCAGGATTTAGTTATGCTGACGCACCTACTCTATCTATAGTATAACCTCATTTAATAATCAAATATGTTTAGTTCTCTTTTAACTATTTTTATGAATATTTTTTTGTTATACAGTGTGTCCGAAATTCGTGTCTCTACATTGGTATCTCGCTTAATACTGTGCGAGAAAATAATTTGATTCATCGCTAATTATTTATCCAATTACTAATACTAATTACGCAATTTTTTCGACAATAGGTTGATCAGTTTTCGAACAGGCATTATATTCCCACCCAGATCACCTTGTTTGACGATTATGGAGTACTGAATGTTTTCTCATTTCATATTCTCATATCATCATATTTTTAAAATACTGGTTGAAAATTTAGAACAGTTACAAAAAAGGATTATCCAAGAATGTGGTTACATTTCTCCAGAGATGCTGGTCAACGCTTTCGAAAATATGAGAGAGAGTGTCAATTCTGGGATCTCAGAGTCCCGGGGTCCCTGAAGGAAAACCTGTTTCGAAAATACCGGGATTAGATCTGTTAATCCCGAGATAAATACCGATTTGTTATGCATATATTAATTGGTTTTATTTCGCTATTTCAAAACTAAAGTAATTAACGCGAAAGCCGACAACGTTGCTGCAATACAATCCGGAAACATAACGCACAGTTGTACCGATTAGCCGGCCCCGACATTCGAGGAAATAAAGGTTTAATAACTCATCTGAAAGTCCATAAAATCGATCTTTTGGATAAACGTCTTAAGAACTGATCGCAAGATGGATCAAGTTCATCAAGTGCTGGGGCAAGTAAAATTATCGAAGTCGTTGGTAATAATCCACCAAGCAAAAGAAAAATAATAGACTTTCTTGTGCATAAGAATGATAAGAGCTTTGAATGTGTTGTAGCTCGTATGACCACAGTAGATGGTGTCCCGTTTTCTATTTTTATTAAATCATCCGATTTAAGACAGTTGTTGGAAGCACGAGGTTTTCATGTTCAAAAATCTCAACATACCATAAAATCACATGTAATGAGATACTCTGAAAAAATTCGGAACAACGTTGTCGAAAAAATTCACCAACTAAAAATAAACGGTGAAAAATTCAGTTTAACATTTGATGAGTGGACAGCGATATCTAATAAACATTTTATGAGTACCTATTAACGTTCACAAAGGGGAAACATTTTGGAATTTAGGACTTGTAAGATTAAAAAAATCTTTGATGGCTACAGCGTATGAAGAACATTTGGAAAAACGACTCCTGATATTCTTGACCTTAGCGACAGCGACGCCGATAGTAAGTCTGAGTGCGAAGAAACTGAAAACATGGACAGGATAGAAGTGTGTGAAAACAATGACTTTAGAAATCACGAATGATCGTGACCTCTACACAGAGTGTCCGGAAAATACGTGCACAACGTTTGACGACAGACTCCTGACGTCAAAATAAGTCGATCTAAGCCGACTTAGTTATATCCAAAATTGTCTCGTTTAGCCGGTAAAGGGCGTCAAAAATTTGTAAAAATATTGGTTTTTCCTAAATTACGTAAACACCTGCTAATCGATTTGAATGATTTTTAGTATGTAGACTAATACTATAAAATGACGTTTTCTAGTAGTATAGTCACCGGCTGTAAATAAGTGGAAGTGTTATAAAAGTGATATAATACGTCAACATTTCTCCTGATTTTTTATATCAACGGCGTTATGACAACCCAGATACTTTTGTCGAGTGACTGGATGTATTTGGAAGCTATTTTACCTCTTCAATATTTTTCGTTGGATGAACTGTTTTGTAAAAAAAAAAAATAATTACAATTACCTGCATACATAAATTATTAACAGTAATAATAAAACAAAGTACAACAAAGTTGGAAGTATGTATTAAAAATATTGTAAGAAACTAAGTAAAACGAAAACATTACTCAAGCAAATGTGTAAAATCACCGCCATCTTGCTGAATACACTTATTAACACTCCTTAAAAAATGATATTGGACCCAATTTAATGTCTCGGGGTTATTAAAATGGTTGCCTGCATTTAAAATCCGCGTCAATAAATCATGGCGTGTGTTTACCGGAGTCTTGTAAACTTCTGTTTTAATAGCGCCCCACAAAAAGAAGTCACACATATTTAACTCCGGAGAACGTGGTGGCCATTTTACTGGTGCATCATTGCCCCTTCTAATCCATCGGTTGGGATATTGATGATGTAAGTATTGCCGAAGGGCAACGGAAAAATAGGGCGGGGCACCATCATGCATATACCACATTTCCCTACGAAGTAAAAGGGGCAAATTTTTCTCAAAGCTGCCCGTTTCCCGAAGATGACGCTCGATATTGGCAAATGTTTGGTGATTTGGTATTTGACGGTTAGGAAATATCTCCATGTAAAAAAATTATACTATATAATAAACCCTAACACTCTGACGGCCATTTCCTTGACAAAATCCGTATACCAGGAGCATGTCAACCTTCTCAGAGTTCGTATAATTTTCCATATTTAATGGTAAAATGAACTTGTAATTCAAGAATGTTGATCGTATACTTTAGTCAATTTCATAGACTGGTGATAATTTGTCAATAATTGTCAAATTATTAAATGCCATAGCAACAAGGTCACTAAAAAAATTATTCTTACATGTAATTTGATTTTAATTTTATTACTAATGTTAATAATTGATGTATGCAGGTAATTGTAAATATTTTTTTCTGGCAAAACAGCTCATCCAACAAAAAATATTGAAGAGGTAAAATAGCTTCCAAATACATTCAGTCACTCGACAAAAATATCTGGGTTGTCATAACGCCGTTGATATAAAAAATCAGGAGAAATGTTGACGTATTATATCACTTTTATAACACTTCCACTTATTTACAGCCGGTGACTATACTACTAGAAAACGTCATTTTATAGTATTAGTCTACATACTAAAATCGATTAGCAGGTTTTCACGTAATTTAGGAAAAACCAATATTTTTACAAATTTTTGACGCCCTTTACCGGCTAAACGAGACAATTTTGGATATAACTAAGTCTGCTTAGATCGACCTATTTTGACGTCAGGAGTCTGTCGTCAAACGTTGTACACGTATTTTCCGGACACCCTGTATATTGATATCAAAAGTTAGAAAAACTGTTCACATTTTTAGAAAATCGCCAACGAAAAATAATTTACTACAGAAGCAAATTAGGAACGATCATGGAAAAGAATTGAAACTTTTTTTAGACTGGAAAACCAGATGGAACAACTTGCTTGACCGCCTTAGCCACTTAGAGAATTCCATGAAAAATACCCTAATTAATCTAAACATGTTACCAGTTTTGGACTCAGAATGGCAAACTGTCAAAGCCGTTAATTAAAGTGCTCCAGCCAATAAAATTAACAGTCGAAGCCTTATGCCGACGCGACATAGATTTATATAAAGCGGATGCTGCATTAAAATTCATGTTGAAAAAACTATCCAAAATTAAAACACCACTCAGCACTCATACCATTCATTCTGAAATTCTCACAAATCCCGACTTTATAAACTCTGAACCAGATGATTGCTTTAAAACATCAAATATTTCTCTAACTAAATCTGAATTAGAAAAACTTTCAATCAGACTGGACAATGAAGATGTATCTGGAAGAGAAACCAGCGACGACAGCGCGGGGATCTGATTCCCATTGCGGAAATTTTGAGAGCAGAAAATGAACTTTTAAAGGTTAAACTGCAGAAGACATTACAACATTGTTCAGAGTCAATACAAAAGTAGACAAAAAAAGTAATTATACGCAAATGGTGGTAGTCGGGGACGTAATCTTCAAAAAGCCTTTGATTTTTATTAACCATTCAGTCCACAAACGTGGACTCTGCGAGATGTTTCTGTTTTACAGGATTTTTATGTAATAAAATACGTTTGAGGCTGGGAGATGAAACTCTATAAATGCACTAATATTTTTGCGGTATTTTTTTAAAAATCTATAAACCTAAAACTTATTTGTTGGTATTGCATCACACTTCTTTTAGTTCGCTTAGGAGTTTTTTTTTGTTAAATTTTGTGTTTTACGTTAATACAATAAAAGTTTTTGATTTTTTTTCGGCACATCTAATCCGGAGATCCCGGGATTTATCGTACAAATCTCGAGAATTCCGGGACTAAGAAAAGCTTTCGGGATTGACATCCCTAGTGGACTGGCCAGCGCGATCCCCGGACTTAACTCCGCTCGACTTCTTTTTGTGGGGACACTTAAAGAACAAAGTCTATGTTAACCGTCCAAATGACTTGGAATCTTTAAAACTCAGAATTAGTGCTGAAATTCGGGCCATTCCAGAGGAATTCCTTTTAAACGTTGTAGACGGGTTTAGGGATCGACTGGCGCTCTGCTTAGCAGAAAATGATGGTCATTTTGAACACCTGATCCACTGAAAAGGTTTCACTTGTTTATTATTCCGATGTTAAGTTGTTCAATTTTCTAGGCTAGTTATTTTGTCATTATTCAGAGTTTTCCCAGTAGAATCCAAATAATATGCAATCATATGCACAGTGTTTCATTTAAAAAAAGTAAGTTAGTCAATATGGCAACCAAACCAGAAATGACAGAAAAAATTCATGCAGGTAGAAATGTGGGGAATAATTTACTGAACAACTCTCATAAAGGTCACTACTTTTTCGTATTCGAGGTAATTTAAAAGTTACAGGCATTATGCGCGACTTTTTTGCCACTCTGTATAATGTTTAGTATCCAATTACAAAATTCAGTTCTTCTTTCCATATCAAGCGGCATTAACTCTTGCACTTTTATGTTTTTATAAGGATGGAAAATATTGTCTTTAATAATTATTATACTTATTGTTCCGGTCGAAAACGAAGGATCTTCTTTCTGTAATTCATGGTAGAATTCATTTGGCGCTGTGCATAAATAGGAAATGGCAATTTGTTTGCTTCGCTCCAGGTATTTCACAGACAGGACCTTGCTCTTTTCTTGGGCAGAAAATGTATTCTTTGAAGAACTTCAGGATACACCCGTTTGAATATCTCTCTACTTGGAACTCGCTGATTGCCAAATCGTCTTATAAAGGATCTTATGGCTATGGTAACACTATAATTACTCCATAATATTCTTCAAAAATGTATAACTTTTCTTCTTTCGTAAAGCGCACTTTTCGGACTATTTGGACACTGACAAAAGAACCACCTTTACCTAAAGGTTTACCTTATTTACCTTAAACAATAATATACGTACGTTGGCCTGATTCTGACTTTGTGGCCAGCCCTTTATAACTATTATAGGTAAGTAACAAAATTTTGGCAGGTATTCTACAATACTATATTGGAATTTTAACAATAGGATAATAAGCACCAAAGTTGTGAAGCTTTAAAATCGGGTGACTTAAATGAAGCACCCTGTATGCATAGGCTCTTGGATATAGGTCCTTGAAAATATGGGCGCAGACAGATTTTTTAAGGGGATGCTTTTTACAGAAAAAGAGTATAAGTAAGTACCCCTTTGGTCTCCTCCCCTTCGGGTGCCCATGAGTAAGGATCATGCCACTACTTGGCGAATGCTAAGAAAGACATATGATAAGGAATTTGTTAAAAATTACTATCCCAGACATTTCTTATCAAGTTTTTAATGGTAATCTAACACGTTATTGGCGAATTAAACTTCGATTTGAAATTTAAAACTTATCCATTAGACGTGTAGTTATTATTATCATTTCAATTTTTGCAAAGGTGTAATATTATGATAAATATCCTCAATACTTCCGTTGATCAGAGGCGGAGCTTGATAAAATCCTTGGGGGATTCCGATTTTAATAACTATCACGTTTTCTGGTTTGGGAAGATTAAGTCAAGGTGTAGTTCAACGAGGTTCAGTTGCGACAACAAGAATCAGTCGTAAATCACTGGTTGTAAACGATCGAAGCACCAAAAAAGGTCGACAGTTGGATTTCTTCACAAAAGATGTAAGGATAATGCACTGTTACTGCGTCTACTAGAAGGTAGCAGCAATTTTGAAATTTCAAACGTAACACCCTGTATATTTCCATTGTTTTACAATCTCTAGAACATTCCTTATTTTTGGCGACCTGAACGCGCGAGTGTTTCTTGGTGTTTATGAATGTAATATAACAATCAAAGGTCCAACAACAATAAAGGAATGTTCCAAAGGGAACTGGTCCATCGAAACCTAAATTAAGGTAATGGAAATCTCATCAGTTATGCCCCTACGGTGCCATGCAGGTGTAATGTCACTATTATTATCGAATTGGCCTCTGAGATCAGCCGATAATAATACATTCGATTTTTGTCGATGTTTAAAGAATAGGTTTACAATTTGCCAGTTGAAGAGATGCTACATCCGGTCAACTGAACATTTTAAGATCTGGATCCAGATGAAACTAGATCTGCTAGGATGAGTGCAGCCAATAAGGGCATTAAGATGTGATTGGACTATTATTTTATTATTAGGTTTATTTATTTTAGCAGTATTAACTAATATTGTTTCTTGGCGCGTTTAAAGTTGAAGAAAACTCAACGGAATGCGTTTGTTAACTGCACTGGTCGTGGTAGGTCCAATTGCATTTGGATCTAGAACTCGAAATGCTACAATTCGATACTTTAGTTCACAAATTGTAATTGAAATTGTAAGTTTATCATTATTTGTGCACTATCGTCCTAATTACACCACCTTTTTCCCGTAATTAGTATTATTGTGAACTAGGGGATCGATGTGTCATTTCTAGATTATTTTTACAACCCAACGATTTAGTTAAGATTGCACAAGAAATAGTTTTTAGGTACAGTTGTGAGCTAGTAAAAGCTTAATAATGTACTAGTACTACTAATAAGGAGGGGTAAGATATGCCTTAATACTACTTACACAATAATGTGTATTCGGTAAACGTAATTAAACAATTTTTTTTGCGCTTACTTACAGCTTAAAAACGATATATTCAATTAAGTGTCTGGTAACAGTCCGACTGATAATGACGATAAAATTCAATTAACTAAGTTATGAAAGTTTTACAAGCCCTTTTTGCGAGATTTTCTATTCGCAAAATCATCAATTGTATCGTCCTATGAAATCTTGTTCATTACTTCTGACCCTATGTACAAAAGAGCTAAGGCGTTTAGCACTTTAAACTAATAATTTTATAAAAGAAGCATGTCTGATGCAACTCTTTTCTCTCAGCCATATCCAGCCATACGGACTCGATTAATTTATGGGATATATGTTGATATTTTTGGACACCGTAAGACAACTTCCATACAGTGGCTAAACATTGAGAGTACCAGAGAGTCGCACAATAATGTTTTTACCTTTCGTGACAAAGAATGACGCATATGGTACAACAGTCTCAATCTTAAAAAGGCATTTTGTATACATCTTGACACATGCGCACTAAATCGTAAGGAACTGTCAAGAATTATGCCCAAATTGCGAACTTTGTCTTTCACTGGCCAAAGCGTATTATCTATCTCACCATGAATTTCATTTTTAATCTGATCGACATCAGACCTCCGACCAAACACCATCAAACACCACACTTTCCAGGATTTAGTATAAGGGAATGTTCTAATGATTGCGATTTAAGGAATTTAGTTCCATACTCACTGATAGTCCTACAGCTTTCAACCGCACCTGCCCTGTCAAATGACATGTAAACTGAGTTCTATTTGACAATACGTTTCTAAAAAAGAGAACCGCACTCTTGAAAAGGCCTATATGATGCAAAATGGCTAAAAGCAGCTCGTGATCAGTGGTGTCAAAAGCCTTGGAAAAGTCTGTAAATGACATTGGCTAGTGCTGTGGAGCATCCATTAATATCTCGGTTAATAACACGGTAACAGATAGGGATAGCGAAATAATAGGGAAAGTTGTTAAGATACTACTAGAGACTGTATAAAAAGGTTTAATATGTAACAGGATGTAAGGGGAAGACAGTCAAGCCCTCTCAATACCACAGCCAAAAATAGAAGCAAAACTTAACAGTAGCGCAAATTTATGATGTTAATGATGTAATTAGGTTCACCCCCTGAAAAATATTTCTACCAGCGCCTATGTTCCTACAGTGGTAGAGCCGTGTGACTTAAGGATAAGGGACACAATCGGCTGAAAATTGCAAATAAGCACTTTTTTTATTGCCCGTAATACGAGTATAAATCCAATAGGTAATCATCGTTCGGCGTTATTTGCATTTTGTTCGTCCCATAGTTTTCTTCTTGTTGTGTGTTAAGATATTTTCAAACGTTTAATTTTTTGTCCTGAAATGTTTGCCAATAATACCGCACTGATGGCTCTTCAGAAGGCTCTTCATTTGGTAAGTCTTTTTTCATATTAATCATAAAAAAATACCTTTTGGGAAATATACTTTGCGCCTAAATCAGTGGTACCAGAAAACATGGTGTGTGATTGAATGATTATAATTATTATAAGGGATGCGAATTGTTACTTCCTTGTGTTACGATATCATCCGCCTTTTGGATTGTAAGGCCTCTGACACAAATACGGAGTGTACTTAAATATAAAGTGAGACAATAAATTAAATATTTAATTTTCTATATAATTTCAAAAGTAAGCTTTAGAACTTGCATCAATTGTCACTGTCTTATTCTATTTTAATAATTGGTCAGATATTTGATTTGATTTGATCATGATCATGACGCTTTTCAATACATATATTATATTATAATTTTTAACTACAAATTAAATTACATTTAATTGTAATAATATTGCATGATTATGGCATTAACACATATTCCATAACTTCACTATACTATGCTTCTTACAGAACAAAACTAGACCATAGATTATAGTGTCAGGTAGAACGGTTAAGAAGTTAATATAAGTTAATGAGAGTTAGAGAGACTAGTGAGTATTAAATGATGTTTTTAGTTTCTTATGAATTACTTAATAAATCGTTTTTAAGATTTCTTCCCAAAGTTTTCTTGTTACTTATTATTTTTAAAGAGACCGGAATTGTACTGTTATAGTCTTAACCTAAACAGTCACTAAAATTTTGTTACTATTTGCAGTACCTTTGCATTGGATCTGATCCAGTTTTGCGAAATTCCTTTAATTTAATGTTCTTTACAAAGATTACAGTCTATAGTATAAAAATATTATTTAAATTTAGCAGGTTCGATTCCTTAAATATGCTTATAGGTACTAGGATAAAGTGGCAGTGGGTGCTCTTTATAAATATTCCTTAATATGAGTTTATGTGTCGTAATTATAGTGGTTTTAGTGTATTATCGTACGCCCCTCCCTAGACTATAATTTTATACCATATCCAAGTAATTATTCCACCAGTGTCAATATACCAGGGGCCATCATACGCCCAAAAATAATGTGAAGATGGTGTTCTCTAAACTGTTTATGGTAGAAATTTCAAATTTTAGGGTGATAGTTAACTATTCTTGAAATATCGGGGTTTGCAGTTGAACTAAATTGCTAGAGGGCTTAGGAAAAAATGTGGTTTATTTTAATAAAGCTGCTCAATGTGACCACCGCCTTGTGCATTGTGCAATTCATAACTTAATCCTCCGTCGGAGCTCCCATTCCAAGTTGTAGTTCTCCATGTTGTTATTCACCTCATAAAACGCTGCGTGCATATTCTGGATAAGCTGGTCCCTGTTATTAAGCTTTCCCATTGAATAGTTGTCTTTACATGTCTCCACATGAAAAGGTCTAGTAGGTTAAGATCCGGAGATCGCTGTGGCCAAGCAATGAGACCACCACCAACAACCGTTAGGAATTCGGGAAAAGTGAATAGAATAATTTTTGCTTAAAATTAGTCATAGAATTCATATACAAAGTATGTCGCATACCGCGGCGGCCACCCTGTATATATATTTTGTTATTTATTAATAGGATTGAGGTCTGGGCTTTTTGAATTCCACAGTCCCAAATATTAATCGAAAAACGTCCATAGATTAGCTCTGTGGGTGTATCTCTCTTTATACCTCATGTTTCTGGGTTTATATACACGAATTTTGCCGTTATTGCACGACTGAAATGCTTTTTCGTCAGAAAATATTACTCTTTCCCATAAATTATTCTGTGTTGAGATATTTTCCACAAATTCTACGCTTCTCTGTTTGTTTCATCAGTCAAAAGTATTTTGTTAGCAGCAAATCGATTGCTATCGATATCTGATGCTCCTAGTCGACGTCTTGCTATTCTGGAGGATCCGGGGAAAATGGTTTCGTGTTTACGGCTGTCTCAAATGGATGCTCTCTTAGAAAGTTGAAACCTCTTCCTCCTAGCGGAACCTGGTGTTCTCATAATGTCTCCGTATTTTTTAATTTTTTTCTTGCATGATACATTAAGCTTTTAGCATTTTTTTTTATTTCACTTGACTTTTTACCTGTTCCTCTTAAGCTACGATCAACCCTTTTAAAAGTTCTTCGGTGCGTTAAAAGTCGAAAAGGTAAGTCGCTATGTACGTACTCATTTGGTGCTCTGTATCTCCGATCTTTCCTTCTATGACAAATTAAGATTATTTTGACCTCTCCTCTACGCTTTCGAAAGTAGGCCATATACTTACCTGTATTTTCTAGATGTTTTTTTCTTTACTTATTTTAGCTTTTCTGTACCTTTTTCGTACATGGCTTGTAAATGAAAATTTTTATTTTTTTTAAGACTAAAGCTAAGTTTGAATTTCGGCTGGAAGAAATTGCTTAATTTTTATTCATAAGGCTTTTATTGCCGCGACAAGGAAATTTATTTCATATTACCGCATCGCGTTCGCCGTTCAGCTGTGGAGTGAATCGATAACAGCGCGATTAATGCACTAAGCAAAAAGGCCTTAGAGAAATATACGTGTTGAAAATCAGTTAGGGAAATTTTTTGTGCGCTTGTTAACAATGCTTTTCACTAATTAAACTTTTTGGTGGGTAATAAAATTATGCAATACCGGTAATGATTGCAGGGGCGCAAGTCTTAAAGCAAATCCGGCCAGTGGTGAAACGTCAAAGTCGTGTACATTTTCGCGTGCCGCAGACACCACGATGTCAATCCTCTCGTAAACCATCAAAATGCCCTTGTTCGATTCAGTTCGCTTAAAATGATTTTAATTTTGTTAAAGCGCAACCATATTTCAGTGATTTTTGTTAAGTGGCGCTAATTATTTTTTGACAAGACAGAATGGCTAGCTTGTCGGCGAAAACTAAAAAAGGGACTGTGATCCATCGTACAACAAGTGAGACCTTAAGGTTGGGCGATGAGGCACTTAACCAAGTGAGACTTCCAGCGAATGCACGAAAAAAATCTCAGGCCACGTCGCCCAGCTGCTCGTTCCAGATTACTGGGGTTATGACGCGATATGATCTTGAAGATGAATCAGCTGACGATCTGGATGAAAGTCATACGGATGAGATTTCAAGGGTAACCGATAACGAGACTCCTAGTTTCTCTGAAGATTCCAGAGACGATCAACAACCTTGCGCTCCTTCACAGTATCAACCAATTTACAATCAAAATGCCATTAACCTGGGTAAAACTACCCCACTACCTGAGGAACCTTCTCCTTCTTTACCCCCCCAGGTTACAAAAGAAGAACCTAAAAAACCGAAATCAAATATAAATGACTTGGGAAGATTCAGGGTCGTTAAACTGGGAAGCATGGTACCTTTTAGCAGGGGGCGATGGACCTGTTACGATTATGTAGACGAGTATTCCGAAGGAAAACAAACATTCCCCATTGTTGACAATACTGCAACCTCTAAACCGTTCTGGGAATCCAGCTGCCAACCTAGTTATTTATATACAGGGTCAATAATATTGCCTGAGCCCATTCCAATTTACGTCCCATTGTCAAGTGACAGACCAACACCAATATCTTCCCAGTATAATCTGCCAAAATCACGTGTTAGCTTTGCTAGTTGTAATAGTGTCGACACTGTTATTAATAATTCAAGTCTGGATGCTAATCAAAATAAAGAAGTAAGTAGGAGTGGTAAGCTATAAGCCTCTATCTTAGTATTCGGCGGGCAAACCCTCAATTGGAAGAAAAATATTTCGATTTTTTTAAATATCTAAACAATTTGTAAATCTGTTTCATATGGCGAAGAATAACTTAATTATGTCAGTTCAAGAATTCTTAAATATTTTTTTACGAAGGTAAACAGTTCTAACTTTTTTCAGGTATTAACAATATCGGTACCTAACTACAGTTACCTCGAATTGATCGTTCAATAAATCAAAACACAAGGAGCCTTATTACATGTTTTTTATTTGATTTATTATTTGGGTTGAAAGCAAACATGTATAATTTAACTTTAATACATTTACTATGCCATAAAGACTCTTAACACTATACAGGGCTGCCCAGAAGTCCGGAATAAAATTAATATAGCCTTAACCTGTAACTTTTGGGGAAAATGCTCGGACACGTCAATTTAGTTTTTTATATATGCTCACGTTTTGACGTTATTCGTTTGTTTTTTTATAGAGATTTGTCAAAGATATGACGACATCGATCTTTTTTTTCAATGCAAACATACAGCTTGTAATACATCATTTGAAAGCTAATATCTCGTACAGTATTCTCATAAATTTTGACTCGATTCTGTCAAGCTATTTCAAAATGGCGACTGTTAAAAGTTTTAACAAAATCCCTATTTAAATAAGCGGAAATGATAAATCATTGACGTTTTTTTTACCTTTCAAGGTAAGAAATCTTCATTGTTTCACGTTTTGACATTTTGTGACATTGTGAACTTGTAAAATTAATTTAGATATTTCCGAAGTATTATTTTACAATTTTCGAAACAAAAATGGTTTTGTCAGCAAGGCAGCGTATTGAAGTCTTGATATTGTTAGGATGTGGAAATAAAATAAGATGTCAAAGTAAAGTGTTCACTTTATTTAATGCTTAATATCCAGAAAATCAAATTTCACAGGGCATTGTTAGTAAGATATTCCACAAATTTGATGAACATGGCACAGTAAAGGACTTTCCTAGGAATGGACGGCCACGTGTTTTAGGCGACGATGAAAAATTGGATATTACATTATCTCTGCAGGATAATCCGCATGTTTCAACAGTTTCATTGTCTCAAAATCATGATACATCTAGAGGTACTATTGGAAGATTTTTGAAAGCAAAAAAATACCACCCTTATAAAGTATGTCTTGTCCAAGAGCTTTTAGTAGATGACTATGATAGGCGTTTGCAATTTTGCGAAGAAATGATGAGACGGTGTGACGAGAATAATAGGTTTCCACAGAATATATAATTTTCGGATGAAGCTACTTTCTATTTAAACGGGGTGGTTAACAGACATAATTATCGTTTCTGGAGTCAAGAAAATGTATATTTGAAGCGCATACTCAGCGGCCCCAGAAAGTAAATGTATGGGCGGGTATCATTAATAATCAAATTTTAGGGCCATTCTTTTTGGAAGGAAACCTCACAGCTGAACGGTACCTGGATTTCTTAACCTTCGAGTTGAGGCCTGCTCTAGCTGTAATTTTTCCCAACGAAGTGGATCCAGATATACCTAATGAAACAATTTGGTTTCAGCAAGATGGTGCTCCCCCACATTTTGGTGTCAATGTGAGAAGATATTTAGATCAGATATTTCCATGTCGCTGGTCGCTGGATTGGACGACGTGGTACAATTGAGTGGCCACTGAGGTCCCCAGACTTAACGCCTCTAGACTATTTTCTTTGTGGATATTTAAAAGAAAAAGTTAACCAAAACAGGCCAAATAATATTGAAGATTTGAAAAACAAAATTAGAATGGAGACAAATAACATACCGGCTGAAGCGATTCGAAATTCCGTCGACGGATTTTACCATCGTCTGGGAGCATGCCAAGTAGAGGGTAGAGGACATTTCCAGCATTTGCCACGTTAAACCATCTTTTTGCTGTGTTTTGTTTTGCTACGTTACATTTTTTTTTTTGACAAAATAAATAACAAATAAACCATAACTATTGTTAAGTCACAATGTCACAAAATGTCAGAACGTGAAACAATGAAGATTTCTTACCTTGAAAGGTAAAAAAAAGCATCAATGATTTATCATTTTCGCTTATTTCAATAGGGATTTATTTCAAACTTTTAACAGTCGCCATTTTCAAATAGCTTGACAGAATCGCGCCAATATTTATGAGCATACAGTACGAGATATTAGCTTTCAAAATGATGTATCACAAGCTGTATGTTTCTATTTAAAAAGAAGATCGATGTCGTCATATCTTTGATAAATGTCAATAAAGAAACAAACGAATAACGTCAAAATGTGAGCATATATAACACTAAATTGACGTGTCCGAGCATTTTCCCCAAAAGTTACAGGTTAAGGCTATATTAATTTTATTCCGGACTTCTGGGCAGCCCTGTATACTACAAGATGTTTTACATCGTCATGAGAGTCAGGAACAGACGTGCTTCTTTTTAAAAAAGGTACCCTTTCGATCAAATTATCCGTTTTTGAAGAAAATAGATTTTTTGTATGACACGTTTAAGCATTGACTTTCGAAATTTATTTAATAATCAGGTTCATTAAACACAATTACTAATCGAGTAACAAAATAACTAATAATAATTCGCATTAAAATACTCAAATTTGTCATTATTACATCTCATTAATGCTCACATGCGTCTAACTTATGGACAAGCACTCGGCAATTGTGTGGGTGCAAGAATAATTTATTCTGATATATTTCCAAATCGAAGTGTGCCGCATAAGAAAAGGGCTGACATTTTTGAAATCACTTAAACGCAAGAATGTTAAAAATGTGAATGATTTGCTTCTTCTTGGTTACCTACTTCAGCAGATTTTTGAAATGGGCACCCGGTACCTCTTATACATTCCCTTAGCCGACGGATGTTTTCTCATTGTACTTAAAACAACTTTCCAGGATCGTCTCGAATAATGGTTTGTTATGCTTTCTATCAGATCCTTCCTGGTCTGAAATGGCGTCGAAAATACAAGCCTCTTTAAATTTCCCCATAAAAAGAAATCCAATGGAGTCATGTCGGGCGACCTCGGTGGCCATATCCTTCGAAACCGGCTAATTTGATCGAAGCAAGCGTAAAGTACCTTTTTTAAAGAGGGATGACCAGAGTATTTAAAAAATCTTTCAGCTCTGTAAAATACCACTTATCCTCCAAAATAAATTAAAAAACATTGTTAATCTGTAGGAGTATGAGTATGACTATCCTGAATAAATAATTGTTGCAAAATAACAAAATGGCAAGTGGCAGTTAATAAAAACAAGAGTTACCAAATCTGATGCCAAAAACATCTATATAATATATCTAAGTTAATCAAAATAATTTAAATGTATTTGATTGGTCGATAGCGCAGGCTGCGCAGGTCAAATATGTGCTACTCCTGTGTTTACTTAAACAAAATATTGAATGAAGTAGTAATTATGCATGTTTATCGGTCATTCACAACCACATTGTTGTTATTATGTGTTACAATTGCACTTACAATTAACAAACATCAAATAAAAATAAATAGTATTTCAGTTTAGTGACGCCACGTAATAGAATATTAAGCTTCCCTAGAAGAATTATTGCAGTTAATATTTTATTCTTTACCTATTTAAAATTTTCAAAATTGTAGATTTTGGTTGGACTGATTAGTTACTTATGGTAGTATTCCAATTTTTTCATATTATAAATTTAAGGTCCTAAGTATATGGTTTTGGTTATACACTTTCTCTTTTTGTTCCAGAGTCTTTCCAATAATTTTAACACCTGCCCTGTGCTTCAAAAGCAGGATGTGCTAGCGGCCACTACTAACCAAGAAAATGACAATACCAGGTATGGTTTATTTGAAGCAACTTTTATTTGAATTTTTCAAACAGTTTTCTATACTCATATTTATTATTTATAATTCCTTAGCATAAAATTCAGAATATTAATACTTTAAATTAATTGGATATAAAGTCTAAATTCTCCACAAATTGGCAATACTGTGTGAGGAACGTTTTGGGAAAAATTCTAGCGTCTGCGTGTTTTGTATCGATTTCTACTGCGTAAATTCTGGCAATAGAAGGGAAAAAGCTTTAACAATGTTGTGAGCTACTCAAAAATGCTTTAGTGGGTTTTCTCTTAAATTATATATCGCTATTATAATAAATTTTTTTCTTAATTCCCTAAAGAGTTGCAATTTAGACTGCCACAGTTTTAGTATTTTAAGTTAGATTCCAAAATAATAATACAACGATATTGTTTCTTAAAAATAATTATGCTCAATTAGGCTTTGAAATAGTAATTTTATTTATTATTTTATGCACTTTTTGTTCAAAATAAACAAAATTTTATCAATATCATACGATCGGTACTGATGGGCTATTTACTTTTATTAGGTAGACTTATGCAAAAGTTAAAATGATAATAATAAGTACGCGTCTAATAGATAAGTTTTAAATTTCAAGTCGCAGCCATTTTTAAATGACAGGAAATAAAGTGTTGGATTACCATAAGAAGTATTGATAAAAAATTTCTTGGGTTGTAGTTTTTAACAATTTTCTTATCATGTGTCTTTATTACTATTCGGTAGGTAGTGGCGTGATCCTTTTTCATGGACGCACAGAGGGGGTCAGTCGAGGGGCTAAAAGGGTTCTTACGACTTGTAATAAAAACTATATAAGAACGCTTCCAGTAGCGGGTCGTGACATAAAATCTTTTGAGGTTTCTGATTTAATTGTCTCAATGAATCTCAAAAAGTCTGCCTGTGCCCATAGCTTTCCTTCAAATCGATAGGAAAATGTAATGGGGTAGTTACGCTCGTAATTTCCTTGCGCCTAGGCCTACTGCAATCTAGACGAAATATTGGAATTTTATGTTCAAATAATTGTGATACCTAAATTTAAAAAATAGTTTTCATAATTTACCAACTTATGATCTCAACTTTATTAATTTTATAGCCAGTGTTATATAAAAAAGGGTTTAATATTGTGTAGAATTCTTAGAGTTAAGAGTCAGTTTGGTTCAATTATGTTATTATTGCTTTAGAAAATGCTAAGAAACTTGTGAGTACATAATTTGACGAAGTATGATGTCCATATCTTTATGGCATATTTTGCCTATGTATATTATTTTCAAACAAAGGTCCCATTAAGCATTCAGCGATTAAAACAACACTGCAGTTGTTTTAGAAACTTACTAATACCGCGTCTGCGGGAACGTGATATGGCAACAGCGCTGTTCCACAAGGGTTAATAAAATCAGTATACATTTTCCTCAAGTCGCGAAACTTAGCGTTATGGAATGGAACACTAGACTATATTAGGCAATGGCTTCTGGCCACCAAACATCACAAAACAAATCAAAACAGTCGCTAGCTGTAGCAAGTGATGAAAGAATATCAAAAATTGATTTGCCGTTAGTGGCCAAGGACTGGGAATTTAACGAAGCCACTTTTTTCGACGTTTATTGTTTTATTAGGAATTTTGTCGGGTAAGGTTTTTTTACTGCCAGAATTGTTTCAAATTGCCATAATTTTTGTTTTCATTTACAATCCATGTTTGCCCTTCTAGGTGTCTGTATCATTTGCTTGCTTAAAATAATATGTGCTATGTTTGAAAAAATCGTTTATATCATATAACGTAACTTATAAAAATAGCTCTAACATTAAAAGCTTTGAATAGTTTCCTAATATTGCATTGTATTTCTTGCCTATTCCTTGTTAATTAGTACTAGAGTTAGCATATTTTTACTGTGCAGAGCCACATGCAATAGGTATAATTTATAATGGCTCTGCAATTCTCTTGTTTGTATCTGAAGGAATTTTAATTCTGGCTAGTAACGCGTCTATCATTCATGGTTTCATTGTGTCGATGAAGAAATAAAATTCCTGCTGGAAGTATAAAAATGATAAGCGATTTTGTATTTTTTCAGATTATGATATATTTTCTTTATTGGTATTTTTTTAAGCTTATACTGGGTGTTAATGGATGTCAAAAAGGCTTAATTTTTGATATACAGGGTGTCAAAGCTTTAATTTTTTTCGTTTTCTCCCTTTTTTTCGAGATAATTATTTTAAATTTGGTATACTTATTAGTTTTTGGAATCTCTACAATAAAATTTTCAGAGGCAGTACACAGATACGATAAAAATGTTAGAAATCAAAAAGGATGAAAACAGAACAAGGACTCAAAATATGATATCAGTATTTATACAGGGTATCCCTCCCAAAGAAAAGTTCAGGAGAGTGAAATTGTTGATAGCGCAAAAAGTGTAACACTCTGTAAATTTCAAATGATTATTTCGAAAAATATAGGAGAAAACCGGGTGAGTTTTCCAAAGTGTTACAAGGCGATATGACGCAAACGGTTTAAAATATTTTCTTGAAATTTTAACGAAGCAATAGTAAGATGGGGGGACATATTTAAACATATTTTTATCATATACCCCCTGTCCCCATTTTGAGGGGTGGGGACTAACTTTGAAATTTTGAATGGGATTATGTACTTTTGTTTATTAATTTCGAATCTACGTAAAAAACTACGAATGTGTACAAAAATAATTTGATTTGCTCCACTGGTTACGGAATTATGATTTATTAGGTTATAAAAATTAAAAAATATTATTTACCATTTATCGCCTGTCATGTTTTAGGAGATGTTCGAAATGTCTCCCTTCAACTTCCAAACATTTTCTCACTCTTTTTTTAAATGAATTTCGTACCCGCTCTAACATTTCACATGTCACTAAAAAGCAGGCAAAGCGGATTCGGCCTTTCATATCGTGTACAGTTGTAGGTGCAGTCGCCATCACTTTGTCTTTTATAAATCCTTAGAAGAAAAAGTCAAGAGGGGTCAAATCCGGGGACCTAGCAGGCCAATTGACCGGACCAGCTCGACCAATCCACCTGTTTTCAAACAATTCGATTCATTGATTACGGGCCTGTATTGCATAATGCTATGGAGCTCCGTCCTAACACTGTAAAAAACTCACCCTCTATATCAATGTGTATATTAAAAATGAAACCTTTTTGACTGCATGTTTATGAGTATTATTTTCTATTTTGACGAGCACTATCACTCCCTTAAGTATCTACGAAACATTAATTAACACCCTGTATTATTATATGTCATTTTCAATAATATAATATGCAGTGTGTACATGAAGCAGTTTTTTTAAGTGTGCCACTCGACTGGCGATTTTCCTGCTGACTATAATAAAAAATAAATTACATTTTCCTTAATGATTTTCCGCAAGGAAGCCAAATTTAATGTCAAAAAATATATAGGTTCACAAATTTGACAGATACGACGCCATTTTGAATTTTTTTAAATGGCAACCTTCATCAATAACCACACGAGTGAATTGCATTTCGCGATACGATTTCAAAAATATATAGTTGTTGCTTTTATTGATTGTGTCCTAACCATTTGGGTCACCCTGTATAATTCCAAATAATTCTAAGTTCTGCCCCAGAAAACCAAAGTTTTCTGTGGTCCTGCGTTAAAGCACAATCCATGTTACGTGGGCTCTATTTGTTATAACAGTTCATTATTCATTTTAAGGTTATATATTTTTATTTAATTTTGTAAACATTCTAAATTATTTTGTGACCTTTGATTACTATTATATCTGTTCCTATTTCTAGAGCCTCAGTTGCCTGCACTGCTACCATTGATACGAAAATTGAACATGCTTTGGTAAGTTTTTTCCTTTTCTCTTACTGAAATTGTTTTATTGCTATTATATGTAGGGATGACGTCAAGTAAGGAATAAATTCAATACTTTTAAAACACCTAATTATTTGAAAATGTTGCAGAAACGTAGTTAAAAACGCCATTATTAAAGTTAGCCTATGATGGCGAATGTGACTAAACATTTTTAGTAGGCTTTTTGACAGTAACAAAAATAAATAATTATATTGTTCTAATATTTCGTTAGTATTGTCAACTGAGTTTCTTCTCTTAACATTTTTAAGTAGTGTTTGGATAGTGTTAGTGTTTTATGTTTATTTTAGTTGTATGATTACACACATTATATTATTTGCATTCAAAGCATTTGCATTTTTTTTAGTACAAGTAAAGTCCATCCGAACATATTTCGTTTGACGTAATAACTGCAATAATGGTTTTATTATGTTGTAAACACCCAAAGAAACCCCGTTACCTGTTCCATTGCCAAACTTACGTTTTTAAAGAATTTCTTGGTAAAATTACCCATATAAAATGAGCGTGCCAACCAGCGAAATCTATACCTGGCCCCAGCTGGCATCACTGTTTATATTACTGAAATGAAATGAAATAAGGGGTAGGTACTGCTTTGCACAGGAACGGATTTTGTAGTTAAATGAAAAGCCATAGTAATACCTTATAGTAGCAATGTTTATTATGTTTATTTTTACCATTACTTGTACTATATGTATATTAATTTATTATAAGTACAAAACAAGTGTGAAAAGTTTGCGTGCGGAAAAGGGCAAATTTTTGCACGCATTTAGGTAAAAGTAATAATAACAATTAATATACCTACTTAAAAGAATATATTTACATAATATATACACAGAAGGTTTAACTGTAATTATAAAACGTTTTAATCTATTCCTAATTCAGTCTCGCTATCACTATCATCAACATTTATAATAAGAGGATGTATTTCGTTTTGTTGTGTAGTTTTTAAGACATGGTTAACCGAATTTTTCCAACTTTTATCTATATCTATAATTTCACCGAAAACCTTTATTAGCTCTACTACACTGCCACTAAGAGTAGGTGTGCTATTTTCAGTTCTCATTTTCGATTTAATTTGATGCCACATGTGTTCAATAGGGTTAAGAATGCAATAATAATAAATGCTTCCTGGAATGTTTAGGGTAGCTAGATATCGCATTAGCTGAAGATTCCCAAGGTCTGCACATACTTTTAATATTAACTTGTTATACACTATTTTAAATTAAAATAGATAGGTACTAATCTATTTCGAGTATTATGTTTACTATTTATATAAGCTATATAAACAGGTACCTGTAACTAAAAAGTTTTGAGAAATATTGATAACAAATCAAGTAATGTAGGTATTAATATTGTTATTATAAACTGGCATTAAAAATAAATGTGGGTTAATACGTCTCTGCGAAAGCGAAAGCCGAGTTTATGAGGGGTTTTATTGCAGTCATTAAGCCAAACGAAATATGTTGGGAAGTACTTTACCTGGATCTTTTTTTACTAGTTTCTTCCTCTTCTACCGTTACTACTTTCATTGGCCTTCTTGCTCCTCCATTTTATTGAAGTGTGTCTGTTTAACAAAGTGATTGATTAATATTTTTAAAAGTTTTCTTCGAGAGAACAAAGTATTCTTAATATGACCCAATAAATCAATCATCGCTTAAATTTTTGACGGATGTTTAGGAAATACCCTGTATATTTAATTTTTTGAGTTGAGAATACAAAATTCTTACTTTCGATGCTTACTTTCCAGGACGTGGTGAAGAATCATCTTACCCACGCCGTTCGACTCGAAGTCGATGAGCTCAAAATAAAAATCAACGAACTTGTTGAACGCATATCCTATTTGGAATACGAAAATGATCTTTTGAGAAGCAACGTAACTGCCGATGTACTTGCTAACCTTGGAAATATCTCCAACAACAGAAGACACTAAAGGTTTTACTTATTTAAAGGATTTTAACAATTTCGTCAAATCGAAATTATCATTAATTACTATTAATTACATTACTTTAACCCTGCTTGGTGACTAAATGAGGCTGAATAATATTCAAATGCTTGGTGCTAAGAAATGAGATGTGATTTGGATGAATTTGATCGTCTTACGTTTTCAAAGTCTTCAACGAGGGAGATTTAAAATTTTATTTTTGCTAATACTATACGAAAGGCTTTGTCTACAAATTTAATATTAAGTGAGAATGTTCTGTGATCGGATATGATTCTAAACTAAACCATGTCAACCTGTAACTTACTACTCATTTTTTTTAGCGTACTTTAATATTAATTATAGCCTCTTGTTATTAGTCCAAATTTTAGATATTAATTTGGTATTTTAACAATAGGAAAACTGAATATTGACTTGAGGAAAATGTACTTTAACTTTATTTTACAAAATTTGATTATCAACATTTTTTTACAATTATTAATTTTTT
Source organism: Polydrusus tereticollis (assembly GCA_963920685.1). Classification (NCBI taxonomy): domain Eukaryota; kingdom Metazoa; phylum Arthropoda; class Insecta; order Coleoptera; family Curculionidae; genus Polydrusus; species Polydrusus tereticollis. The sequence goes on from OY987335.1 coordinate 7,869,977, forward strand.
AACACATTTTACTATTTTTAAAAATTAGAGCTTTATGTTGTAAAAACTGCCGCTGTTTATCAGTTAAATATATTTGGCAACGAGTCAAGAATATGTGTTAACTTTGCGCTGTTGTAAAACAAAAAAATCAATAGCCTTCTTTAATAAATACTTTAGTATGTTTTGAGGAACATGCATACGTACTGCAAAAATTACATCACATTATAAATAATTTGTATTAAGCATTGACAAAAAGAGCAACAAATATGACAAAGGAAAGTGAATCTATAATACTTTAGATATGTATTAGGCTTGCTCAGGGGTGTACCAAGCTGATGCTGTATGCCATATTAAAAATGACATAAGATTATAATGAAACGGCGAACCAAGTTAAGTTCTAACTCTTCGATGTTTCAATTGAGACCAGCTTTGAACAACTTTCGAAACGTTAATTTCGTCCACAATATCCTTGGTAGAAAAAAGTAACATAAGAGAATCTAAACGATCGTCGCCCATTGTCGTTCAGAGGGAATTCATGTCCAATTTTAATTTACTAAAAGATCTTTCACATGATGCCGAAGAAACAGGCGAAGTCGGAACAAATCGAACAATTTTGTAGGCCCATGGCAAAATCTTACGTAAATTGTATGCTTTTTTCGAAATATTAACGAAATTCTCACATTGACCACACGACTCAAGAAGCGTTTGTATTTCTACCTGAATGCATTCGTTTTCTTGTTCAAAGGATTCAGGTTCAATTCAACAATAGAATTTCAAAAATTTTCTGAATTGGCTCGAATTTTGAAAGAGATTCTTCTAAGTTTTTTTTTGGTGCTCGTCGTTTCATGTTGTTTAGCGAAGTCACTTTCCGGATTGATACTGAGTTTTTTCGCAAATGATACAGAACTTTCGATCAAATTATTCTGTTGGTTTTCATCGTTCATTTCTTCGCATGACTTCAAGGTAAATTTAATCATTTTCAAAGCATCAAATGCCAACTCGGTACAAAACCCCCCCGACACCCCCGCCTTGGTACTTCCCTGGGCTTGCCAGATACACCAGAGTAATATCCAAAAAACAAAAGACTAGAACTTACATTTTATGCTCCTGTATTTGGAATTCTCAAAAAAAAATAAAATCCAAGATTGTTTTTGGTGAAACATAATTTTAAATCTCTCTCTTACTTGTCTTTTTTTAGGTCCTAATATTGGCTTATAAGATTTAAAATTTACAATAAAGGCTGTGCTACTATAATAATGAATAGTTACAATGTAATTGGTAAATTTGTTTTAGTATTTTTCAATAATTGTTCTCTATAAGTTTGATTCAATTCAGTGTGACAACAGGCTATTTTTGGTTTAATATTTCATTATTAAAATTTGTAAAACACGTCAAAAAGGACAGTGAGGGGGACAAAGTTTACCCCTACCCCTGGACCAACCCTCTTAATATTTATAAATGGGAGTGACACTTCATTGGAAAGATATTTTTATTACTTACTTACTAAAGTTAGGCTCTAATTTCAGTTTTCTAATAAATTTAACGTTTACGATCGAGGCCAGTTTTGCTAGGGTCTGGCATAATGAGGAGATGCACCATCTTGCTGACAGTGAAGATCTTCATTGAGGAGACAATTCGCTTGTGTGTCCAGATGATTTTCAAATATTTAAATACATTTCTCCCGTTAAAATCTTTATTTAAAAATAGAGGTTCAATAATAGTATCTCTAAGTATCCCTACGCAGGTACTTTCTTTTTTTGTTTTTTTGTGGTCATTGCGTATGGTCTTCTCTAAAAATATGTGGGTTTCATTACTCCAGTACCGACAGTTTCGTTTATTTAAAAACACATTTAATAACAAGGTGCACTCGTCAGAAAACAAATATTTCGCATTTTGCAATTTTAGGGTTGTGCTTATAAATTCATTTGACAAAATTCCATTCTTCGATGAGGCTCATCCCATGCAGTGTTATTCAAAAGTAAAATCAAATAATGAATGAATTAAAATTACTACTTGCACAATGCACATACCAAAACGGTTTTTTATTACAAAGTCTTATCTAAAATAAACATAAATTAATGTACCTATTCAAACAGGTGGCCACTGGACTAAGGGATTTAAATAAAATGTCTTATTTAGATTTTTGAGAGGGTTGGTTCACGAAATAGGGGGCTGAACTATTTCATGATATCACTTACGTAAATTTCGTATCCTCATTATAATTTTTCACGTGATTCGCCGAATTTCTCTTGATAACTTTTCAAATGAACACCCGGTAGAATCTATAGTATTTATAGAAAATGTTTGTTGTCATTCTGAAAATAATTAGCAGTATTAAATTTTCAAACGTATGGTTCTAAAAACTGTTTGATTGATAATTTTTATACAAAAAAAAAGCTGCTTAAATCACAGTATTTATTGAGATTTTTTTAAATAAAAAATTTATAAATCAACAAAAAAATTGAGACCAAAGCACCTTGATTTGAACTTCTCTTTAGATAAATTACTTAAGTCTTCCACTGTGTCATAAAAAAATTGTATCTTCTGGCCTATGTCCACAATTTAAAAGAAATACGACAGTTTTTAGAAACAAAAATAATTTTTACTTGACAAGAATATTGCTACCATATAATTTTTTTACAATCTTCATTCTTTTAGTTCATTAAATGGTCACTAACTGTATTTACGATTTTAGTGTTCCAATTAGCTTTTAGGTCCTTAATTAAGTTTTAAAAGTAATAATAATTATAGTCCCTATTTTCTTTATTCATAAGTTTCTCTTCTAAGTTAGCTTTTATTGATACATCAACATTTCTTTCTTTTATTATACTACCTGTTTTAAAAATAAATTTTTGAAAAAATTTACCATGTTTTATTAACATTAACAACGTTCAAAAACTAGACATCCTGTACATTAGAAGAAACACAAGGTAAGCCAGTAGTAAACAGTAGAAAAAATATTTGGTCAAGCCGCTTTGCCAAACATCAAAGACCCTCCTTTAAGTGGTATGCTAAAATTGCAATAAATTTTGTTCATGTTAGATGAAAAAAAAACAATTCAATTTAATTTCGCAATAATATATTTTCACAATACAATGTAGCAAACTTTAATAACATTTTATATAATACAATATAATCTTAATAATTATAAACCTAGGTGTGGAATACCTGTATGTGCTTGTTTAGCGTACATTTTAATTTTTATTAAATACCTGGCAGTATACAATATAACTTCCTTTTCCTTATTTTTCTTTTTTGAAACAGAATAGATTAGTTAATTAAAAAAATTGAAGAAATCTAGCAATATTCTCAAAGAGGTAGTCACAGAATTGTTTTTTAAATGTCTTTTGTTTGTTAAGGTTCCAACTTTTGACGTAGTGCGTTACAAAATGTTGCATCATTGTTGTCCTAGTTCTAGAAATGTATACTAGTTAATTTGTATTGCTTCTGCTCTGATGAAGAATTTCTTGAAATTTAATTCTCTTTTGAGTGAAGGAGATTACATACGACAACAATGTAAAATGTTCTCATATTACAAAGTTCTCTGGAGTAAAGTTAAATTGTGGGTAAAAGTTTTGGGTTCTTAAGACTAATTTTTCCAATACAATTTTGGACTGGAACTCGTAGTTGTTCCAGACTACTGTTATACATTCCTCCCCAGACCAGAATACCATATTTTAATAGAGGTTCGACAAGCGCCTTATAAACTATGATGATAAGCTTCTTGTTGAGAATTTCTCTCAGAGTATAAAATTTGTGCATTAGACATCTAACTTGTGTGTACAAATATAAAACGTGTTGGTCCCATTTGAGGTGATTGACCTCCAATACTGGTTCATTAATATTTATATATAAATATTATATTTATTTTTATGAAACCTTTTTTTTTCTTGCAATAAAAACCAATGCTCATCACTGAAAATAACAACTGTATCATCCGCATACACCACGCCAAGAATGCAGATTTCATCTATGAATAAGTTAAACAAGGAACTCGGAGTTGTTCACAAGTTAAACAAGTTTGATTCCATCACAGTACCTTGTGGTATCCCATAGCTAACAGTCATGGGGAACTAACCACATCCCCAATCCTAACGTGCTGGACATGTGTGCTCAGGTAGCTCTCCAGAACTCTCCACGCAATGCCACTACATTCAAGGATATCAAGCAGTACGGAATGGGATACCGTATCAAATGCCTTTGCCAGGTCCTAAAATAAGGCAATATATTTCCTCCCCTGATTTAAATTTTTGTGTCAACTCAAACATAGCATCTAGCCTGAACTAACCTCAACAAACCCAAACTGATATTTAGATCACAAATTATTGTTGTTTAAAAATTGGACAAGTTTGTTTTTAAGCATTTTTCAAGAAGTTTTAAGACATTGGAGATAACGCTTATGGGCCTATAGGTATTTATGACTTTATTACTGCCAGACTTGGAGATTGGTGTGACAATTGATATTTTAAATGCTTTAGAAACATTACCTATCTTAAACATTAAATTCACTATATGCACTACAGGACTAGTTCTATTTCTCTATGCAGACGCTTAAGTATACTGAAGGATATGCCATCTGAACCCGATGAGTTGTTCTTTAAACTGTTTAGGTGTTTGTTAATTAATTTCAGTGTCGTTTGTTGGATATAGAAACATTGACGTATAATTGTTGTTTTTGGTTGGTGTTGTTGATTTTAATTTGTAATTTTATCAGACATATTTTTTCCGATATTAATGAAGAATTCATTGTATGTGTCTGCTATTTCTTTTTGTTTTGTTGTAATTTTATTATTTTTATTCTTAATCTCAGTTAAAGAGTATTTTTTGATGTAGTTTCGTTGACGCTTCACTAATCAAATTGTAGATTTTACTTAGGTTGTATTGATTTAAATAGATATTTCAACATCTCTATTGATTTGTAATCGCAAAGTTTCTTTATGAACTGCAAGTGATGATTAGGAGCTGCAGTTGCTAGAGTACATGTAAATCATGCTTGGACGTAGACTCATACAATAAAAATACAGACTTCTGTTCCCTTCCAAAGATACAAGACCAAAGCAAATGGCTTCCTTCGCGGTGCTTGCCAAAAAACCCAAACATTGGTATAAAAATTAGATTTGTTTATATTGACTGTAATATACCGAAGAGTATTAAGCGTTTCCATCAAATTTATAGAACACATTTACAAAAATTGTATATTTACAAATTTAATTCCTGAAAAACATTTGCCAACGCATTCCAAAAATATCGCGAAGCACATCTCGAAGTCAACTTAGTTTTGTATTAGTTGTGAGCTCTCGGACACGCATTCAAACATATTATCTATATTTTTATCTTTTCAACGCACTTTTTGTATAATCTGTAAGTAATATTTAATTCTGTATTTCTTGCCTAATGCTTACACTTAATACCAACATTATCATTAAATGCATTAGCTCTGAAAATATTATAGTCTAATATTTTAGTTTATTTTTTTTTTTGGTTATAAATAAATAGGGCCCAAGACAATTTTTCTACTGGCATTCACCCTGGTTATTTTGGTAATGATTTGTGTGCATTTTTTTGGAAATATATTACTCGTATTTTATTTTTCTAAGCCGGTTGTTAGATGTTTCCTGGCAAGTTTATGTGTTTGGGATTTTATTTTTAGACATTTGTGATTCACAATGAATGAAGTAATCGCTTTTAATGAAACGTTGCCATCGGATTATAATTGCATTGTAGGATACTTGATATGAAAACGAAAGAGAAATACTATTTTTATGTTTTATAAATTACTTATCATTTAGGATAGAAAATATTCAATGGGGAGGTTTTTTATTTTTTACTTTAAAATATTTCAAACTTCATTTCGGCAACAAAGACGAACGTTTTTGGATTATTAAATAATAAATTAATACTGTATGCACATACACAAATATGTAAAGCTGCTGATTTCGTGTAGAAATTCACGTATAAAATACATAAAGACATTCACGGAAATTATAAACAAATAAAAACACATAACTATAATAAATGGATTTAGTTCCCAGTGATTCGAAGGGAATCGAATTACAATAGTTTGCCGTTTCTGACTATGCACGGTATGAATTACATGTTTATCATGTAGATTACAATTTTTCTTCTTCCCTTTGACGGATGTTTGATGTTATATAATATACAGTGTGTCCGCTTAAGTTCTGTTGTACCTCTGATTCTTTAACCCTGTTTTGTAGTAATTTTATGACGCATTTAAATAATTGATAGAAACATGATAATTTACTTTGGAAAAATACAACTATAATAATTTTTTTTTATGATAAGTCACAGCACTGCAGGAAAAATCCTTTATGGCGCTCTGGGAGCGGTGCTGTACATTTGCCTCGACATATCCTCCCTCCATTTCAATACATTTAGCCGTTCTTGCAGAAAATTCTGTTTAAAACATTTGTAATCATGGCAGGAGCTATATTTGTAATTGTCTCTCTAATTACCCTCTCTAAATGGTCAACATTGTGAAATGGCCTTTGTAGGTATACATCTGTTTTAATTAAGTAGCCCCACAAGAAATAATCGAGGGGGCTCAAGTCCGAAGACCTAGCGGGCCCAAAAAGGTCAGAATATCTATCGATAACTTTTCCATTAAAAAGGGTATTTAAGTATTGTCTTACATTCCTCGTACTGTGGCATGGTGCACCATCTTGTTGGTACCACATCCGTAGAATATCGGGTATGTGAAGTCTATGAATAAAATTAAACAAATAATTATTTAAAAAATTCAAGTAACGTTCACCATTTAAATTTTGTCGAAAAAAAAAGGTCCTATTATTGTAAATTCCGCACCACACATTTGTTTTAAATGAGTAGTGATCACGTGTCTGTATAGTGAAATTTGGATTAACGTCCCTCCACCAACGACAATTTTGTGAACTTACCTACAGTCCCGTTCGAGGTAAAGGTTGCTTCGTCGGTAAAAATTATATCTCTTGTCATGAAAGGGATATCTTCTAACTCTTCTTGTATTAAAAAAGAAAATTCTAAGCGTCGCTCAAAATCGCCTGGCTTGAAGGTATGTATAAATTTTGGTTTGTAAGGCCGAAATTTGTTTTCATTTAATATTTTTGAAATCTTAGTTTTCCCTACATCATTTGGTAATTTTGTTGATCTATTTCGCAAGGGTTTTTTAGGATCTTCTACTACAGACAACATTACTTGGTTCACAGTTTCATTATTTGCAACCCTTGGTCTACGTTTCTTATTGTAGTTATTTTCCACACTTCCAAAGCTCTGGAATTTAGTCACTATGTTCCCTACTGTTGTAAAAGAAATAATTTTATCAGGATATCTGTAGTTAAAAATTTCGGCGGTTTCCCGATACGTTTTGTAATTTTCACCAACAATTAAAATTATTTCAATTTTATCTTGCATACTCAATTTCAACGGCATATTTATCTAATTAATTATTCAAACTGATGTTTCAGACAAATAACATAGCTGACCGTTAAAATTCAAATTCAGGTGGGAAATGGTGGGAAGATAATGGACATGCCATTAAGAATTAAGATTTAAATTTTTAAGTTTATTTTCAATAATAGTCTACTAAAAGTAGAAACAGATATAATTTTTAATGCCAATCAACATTTTCTTATTCCATTTTGCTCTAAAAATAAAATTAAGGGTACTTTTCTCGTAGGTCAATTTTGATTTTTTTACTTTTTGATCATCCTGTACATACTACCTCAAGTTTGAATAGTCTAATATTATTTTTTCAGTAAGCAGAACTTTTTATAAAGAGTAACTTTTTTTCGTAAAATTAATATTAAAAAAGTTTCCCATATGTACAGAACTTAAGCGAACACACTGTAGATAGGATGGATGCATTATTAGTTTTTTAATCAAAGTTATGATTTTTCCGTGCTTTGCCTTGCTTGCAGAATCGTAACCATCAGCAAAGATAAATTTCCAAGTTACTTAAATATAGTATTGATTTTAGAGACTCTCCTGAAATGAGCGTCCTTGGTTTCACTGACATCAGTCAAGGGCCCTTAAAACAGTATGTCCAGTTGTCTCAACAACTTGGTGGTGATGTAGCTCAACATGGCCAACTGGTCGAGCAGGCATTTAAAATTCAACTTCAGTTCTTGGAACTTGCTAGTCAAAGCAGCAAGCCAGCGAACCAAAATGACATTATGATTTTTTTAAAGCCCACAAGTGATATTATCGCATCTATACAGGATTTCCGGGAAAAACATCGTACGTCACCGTTTTTTAATCACCTCTCAGCTATTAGTGAAAGCATATCTGCCTTAGGCTGGGTTGCAGTGGTAAGTAACATTTGTTAAACCCATATGTAGATATCAATGAATCTAAGGTTGCACTTGTTGGTTATTTAAGAGTCCGACACCAGCACCGTATGTAAAAGAAATGAACGATGCAGGACAATTTTATACAAACAGGGTTCTGAAGGATTGGAAGGAGAAGGACAAGCGTCATGTTGAATGGGTCAAAGCATGGGTTCAAACCTTAACCGAACTTCAAGCATTTGTTAAACAACATCATACCACCGGTAAGCCAATATGCCTAAGTTTAGTCACATGTCGTAACTATGTAAAAATTATTTTAAAGGATTGGTATGGTCTGGGAAATCTGCCCCTATAGGTATTCCCCCTCCACCTCCTTCATGCCCATTACCACCCCCACCAATGGCTAATTTTCCTTCAGCAGCACCTGATGCAGGAAGTGACAGGTCTGCATTATTTGCTCAAATCAACCAAGGAACTGATGTAACCCAAAGTAAGTTTCGGTTAATCTCCAGGTTGACGAGAGATGCGTTCATCACTATTGTATTTTAGATCTAAAAAGAGTTACTCCGGATATGCAAACGCATAAAAACCCTACTTTGAAACAAGGTGGTCCAGCGCCAATTAAAGGACCCAGTTCAACTTTTGGAGCCACTGGTGCACAGCCTGATAAACCACCCGTCTTTACCAGAGATGGCAAAAAGTGGTTGATTGTAGGTACCCTCTTTGTTGGTTCAGGTTTATCCAGATTGTAAAAGCAACAATTATTTTTAGGAAAACCAAATCAGGAACCACAATTTGGTTGTTGAAAATGCTGAGATGAACAATGTAGTTTACCTATTTAAGTGTACAGAATGTACCGTAACTATACGAGGAAAAATAAATTCTGTGGTGATAGATGCTTGTAAGAAAGTTGCTGTTGTTATGGACTCAGTTGTAGCTGCTGTTGAATTTATTAATTGCCAATCGGTTCAAATGCAGGTAATCATACCTATTAAGTGATACATTTTTCAATAATCTTGACTCGGCCATTTTGTATTTTTTATTTAGATGTTTGGGAAAGTTCCTACAATATCAGTGGACAAGACAGATGGTTGTCAAATTTACTTAAGTCCAGATTCATTAGATGTGGAAGTAGTATCCTCCAAATCATCAGAAATGAACATTTTAATTCCCAAAGGCGATGGAGATTTTGTAAGTGATTAGATAAGGTCTCTAAGCACTGTGATACTATTGATGTTTGTATTTATGTTTACAGGTTGAACAACCAGTACCTGAACAATATAAAACCACGATTTTACCGAATAAGACTCTTAAAACCGTAGTTGTAGAAAGCAAAGGCTAATATTGATCCATTAAATATTGCTTGTCCTGTGGATGGTTTTATTCTTAATACGGATCGAGTAAAAATATAAAGAATATGATGAAGGAACTTTATTTTTAGGTTTATAACGTTTACTTGTACCACTTTCTATTTGTAAATAATGGCAGAGTTTGAAATATTGGTCTATTTAACTTGTTATGAATGTTGGGGTCATGTGAAGTTGCCAGCTTTGAGCACAAGACTAACAATAATGGGGTACCCATTTTATTTTTAATAAAATATTATTAAATATATCTGAGTTTCATATTTATATTACCGAAAGAGCGAGAGAACATATGGGTTAACGTGGACAACGAACCACAATCGCTTTATTTTTGAGATACAGACAGGGTGTTACAATTTTTAAGCGGAGCAAGATATATGTACGCCACTGCCTCTTTCTCTTTTGATGACACAATTATAAAGGTAGTTTAATGTCTTACCGACTGATGCACCAACTAAACGTGTTTGGGCAGGGAAGTGCTTATTCAACATGAAATTCACACACTCTGGTTTATTTAACAGAAATAGCGAATATGTTTAGGATGTAGAAAACCCTAGAGAAAATCGAGAACTTCATCCTCAAATCAGGTTTTCTATTTAAATGTTGGGGCAGGATTGTGTGGGGACAAAATGTTGGGTCCATTTTTATATAATCATAATTTAAACGCAGACATGTAGGTATCTTAATTTTTTAAACTACCAATTTGAAGAGTTTATAATGGACCTCCCGTTGGCTACACTACCACACCTTAGGTTTCAACATGGGACACCATATATAAGGTTTTTTCATAAAAAACCTGAGGAATATCGACTACGAAATAGTTTAGATTATTTAGGAAACAACCTGTATAAATAAAAAAGTGCCAATAATTTCAATTTCTTTATTTCTAATAACTTCAACATTTAGGACGGACTAAATTGTTTTAATATTAATATACTATGCCTATAAATAAACAATATAGCAAATATAATAAAATAGTATACAAAATTTGTACCGTGAATTAATAATGTTTGCGCATTTATTGAGCAAGAGTATGATATAATATAGGTAAGTAGGTAATTTCCTATCTATATTAGCCATTTACCATTATTTAAGCAAAATTCCAGCAAATCTTCGCTACGTTGAGTTAATTTGCATCTTTGATCAAATGATTAAACTTTAAACCACTTTTTTTTTTGTGATAATGTTCTTAAGTAAAATATACTCATTCAAAAGTATAGGCCATATAAATTTCATTGACTTACTTTTTAATCTACGAAAGAAGGATCAAATATCTACTGCCTTCACCGCATTTGCAGAACAAACGTGACAAAGGAACAAAGCGGCAGCCACATTTCATTCTTTCGTAGGTAATAAAACAAGTTAGTCGATATTATAGCCACTATACACATTATCCTAATGTCGTAAAGATAACTACGAATAGATCACATTTCTTGAAATCCAATACACTTAATGTATACACTCACTGACAAAAATATCGCGGCAGTCCTATGACATGTTATGCTTCATGTCAAAAAGTTGTAGCTCTAAATTGGAGTATCTCCTCTGAAAATGGATATAAAATTGTCAATTAAGAACTAGACTGTTCAGAAGAGATAGAACTGACGTAGCTACTATATAATATCGTCCAATTGGAAACACCTTGTGGGAGATATTTGCCGCATCAGACATTCATTTCTTAACAGCCTAATTTTTAATTGATAACTTTTTAACAGTCCTTAGGAATGATTCTCCAATATTCAATAGCTACATTTTTTTGATCTGCGATATTTATGTCCGTGTTTGTAGCAAGCATGGACACCCGCTGTGTGGTGCAAGACGGGGCAGTTGCCAGTTGCCCCCGTTTGAAAATTATGATATGATAAAAAATAAAAAAATTTGTTTTGCATACTGTATTTTCATTATTACTTTCTTTCCCTATAAGTGTCAAACTCAAAATAATTTATACTTGCAGTTGTTCCAATGACACTCCTGATTTGACCTTTCTTGAGAAAAATTCTGAGGGCATCCATGCAGCAGTAATAGCACTGTTATTATTGTCAGCTAAAAATATATTGACTCGATGCCACAAAGATGGGTACAAGACATCTTAAATCATTAGTATTGCATAAAAATAGTTTTTAATAAAGGATATAATTCGCATTTACTTATATCTATTTAGTTGATTCAAATTCCTACAAACTAAACTATTTTTGTGTAATTATAGACGGATTTTCTATACCTGAAGTGATCGCCGTACGTGAAGGGCATACGAGCAATATACCGGGTTTCAACGAAATCATGGTACAGAGCACCAAAGCGTTATGTTAGAAGACATTTTTCTCAAATTTGGATTGCTACTATGTTTGAGTGGGATCTAAATTTTTATCTAAAAACTAAATGAATGCCACTACCGGAAGTTACGCCAAGTAAAATAATTATTTGGGTTTTAAATTAAAATTAAGATCCCACATAAACATGGCAGCAATCCAAATTAAAATAAATACCTTTTTGCACAACGCTGTGGTGCTCTGTGCTTGATTTAGTTTGCACACGGTATATTGTCAGTACCTACCGGCAATAACCTGAGAAATTGCATTTGCCTCAGACGGTCATTATTTGTTGCAAATACATCCAGGTTTCGGTTCGCATTAACAACGGCATTGTAAGCATTACAAATATTTTGATTGTCATCAATCAAATCAATACTTCCAATATTGCCAATCTATTCCCTCACATCTTTAATAATCTTGACGATATTTTTTGATCGTCTAAGGGACCCTTAACTTTAACGTCGACGCAAACGCATGAATTTACATGTTTACGGCAGAGTTCAAACATCACCGAGTAAAGTCACTCACCTAAAATCCTTTGACGTTTTCACAGCAAAAGCAGAAAGCCCAGATTAGTGCTCGCGCTAGCCACTATCCAGTTAGAACTGGGTTCACTTCGAATTCGAGCGGTGCCGGCAAAATTGAAAATATGGGGGTAGTGGATCTACCGTTTATTTATTCTACCGTGTTAACGGGGTCTTTATTCGGCGTTGCTTGCATTGTCCGTGGAAGTATCAAATGATTTTTTTAGGCTACAAATATAAAACCAGAGCGAAAACAAATTAAGGCGGAATCGGAGTGGTTCGGCAGCGAATCACCTCGGCTCGGGTAACATTAGAAGGGGTGTGTGTGGGGAACGTGACTCCATGTAGTACGTAAAACCCTAACGTAGAAAATTGTTTACTGCGGTTGCGCAAGAGATGTAATTTTACACGTTGACGTCGAAGGCATCACTTCAAGTCTCTATTATCAACGACTCAACAATGATGGGTGTAGCCATTCGTTCATAAACACTAAACAGGCCTGTCATATGGCGCCAACATCGTAAAGGCAGGGGCTGAGAGGTATTTACTACGGCTTCTAATACCGAACCTGGATGAACTAAGGAGATAAAAACCACAAGATTAGAAATTAATAGATTTTTCCAAAAGTGTGACAAATAGCAAAAGCCAGCAGACTATTCGCTAAATCAAGGCTAAATGTATAAAGCGTTGTTGCCGAACATACAAATTTTTCGTGTGATTTGGAAAAAATAAATTTTTAAACGTGGAATAAATCGATATATTATACTTCTCTGTAGAAACATGACTGTGACAAAGATTCTGTGACTGTGAGGTATTGTTGGCGCCTAACCAAATGTAAATAGACGACGCCCATCTGTGTTAAGTCGTCGCCTATTATCACAAGTTTTGAAATGTGTTTGCTTAAATTAATTTCAAATTGTAATTTCTATGAAATGAACAAAACGTTTTACAATAATACAAATCTGTTGACTAGCGTCAGTACTTTTCTCACATAACTTCTCCTTAAGCTAAATAAGGAACCAGAATAATGTACATTAATACCCTTCTGTATTCGTTGCTATTTGTTATGTCCTAGTAAAAGAATAAAATAACACATTCGAAGTTTTCATATACTAGACGATCTGCTAAAGTGGCCAACACCACCATTCAAATATTTTGTGCATTTAATGTAACAACAAATTTTACTTAAGGGAGATATTGCTTGCAAAATATTTATCTAGAAATCTATAAATTGTAACATTCTAAATCCGAAATTGTCTATAGTACTAATTTAGCAGCTTAAGCTTTCAATCTGTTTCAATTTCCATTTCTCTCCAAGCCAACAACATTAATGCAAACTTCCCGTTACTCCTTGTCTCTTTCTAAGAACCGTACAACATAGCTCTTTCCTTAAAAGTTTTCCTGTTTTACCCCAGTACCTTATTTTAGGACAATTCTCCAATGGGAGCATTTTTTAACCATAGTTCGTGAATAAATTGGTACAGTTCATCACTTACTGCAACCTAAAAAAAAACTACAGCATTAAAAAACCAGCCTAAACCATTATCTGCAAAAACTTTTGCTTTTTTGCAATTTCCATATCTTCATTAACTTATAATAATCGTTGATAACACTATCATGAAGTGGATGATGAACTTGTTTAAGTTATTCAAACATAATCATATACCTTATATGGTGTTGGATTCAAATTTCTCTTGATATCAGGCCTTAAAGTTTTCAAAGAACTAGTAACTTTTTCCTTAATTTTCTGTAAATTCGGAAGATTCTGTACAATTTTCCCTTCATCCCAGAATAGCGTCAACAACTTTTCAACTTTCGAAGGAATTACATAAGCTCTTTTAGACTCTTCAAAAGGGTGCCTACAAAGAATCTTATCGGTTATTTTAGGAGGTGGTTCAATTGATCGTTGCAAAAGGTCCACCAATGCATGGCCACTATCACTATAAAGTCTATAAGCGTCTTTACTTCCTGGCATGGTTACTTTGGATACATCCTGGCTCAATTTTATTCGAGGGTAGTGATTGAGCTCAACCATTTTATATACGCAACCCAGAGCTGGTTGCCTTTGGCAAGTTACCAAGTGCGTTCCTATTCCAAAACAGTTTATTTTATGTCCTTGCTCGTTTAGACTAATTATGGTTTCTTCGTTTATATCATTGGATGCCATAATCATAAGGTTTTCAAACCAGGGAAGGTTATACTGTTGACTGATTTCGGCAAAATGATGGCGAGCAATATTGGAGAGATATGACAAGTCGCCACTGTCTAATCTTATACCTATGGCACGGTAGCCCAAATCGTTGAGGGCCAAGGCTACAGCACAAAAATTTAAAAGGCCACTCCTGCAATAAGAAATACTTTATATAGATAGAGTGGTTTTTTTTTTAACCCGACTTATAGTATTCCATCACGGGTTTCACGTTTATATCCCCACATCTACTGAAACGATATAGCTGAAATTTGTAAAAAGCAATTAAAAAAGCACACTCAGCTATTTAATTTAGTTGTTCATTTGCAGCTTGAAAGGGCTGTCTGCCTACGCGCGGTATTCGTATTTTAAGTTTTACAAGTTTCAACTTCTATTCTCTTTGTTGTTAAAACCACCCCCCAGAACATATTTCTGGCTGCGCCACTGGGTACCGTGGTTAACTAGTACAAGCAGGTTTCAGCTGTATGGGTACAGTAGAAGAGGTGGCAACATAATGTGGTTGAAGATTTAGCACGCAAAATTTCATGGCCCGAGTTATAAAAACGTAATATGAGTGTAGGTACCTTTGAACTTCGTAGGTATCAACCAATGCCATAAACCCACTTGGAAAAGCTATGGCGAACGATACAAGGGCTGCCAGTTCTCCTTCACTGGCTTCCGCTGATATGACGTTAAAAATAGGAAGTAGCCGCTCTTTCCAATCCAATGACAATTTTAGCAGGTCTCGTGGTTCTTCACCATTTCTTGGTTGTAGAAGCGTATGTTTGAGATCAGAAAAACCCATAAATGAAGTAATGTATGCATGGGCGTGGGTGCCTTTAACTGGGATGTTGTAGAGTTTGCCGGCGAGTACATTGCTGGTACCGTCAAAACCACCTGCGGAACGAATATGTTTTAAAATTTTTAATAGTTTTTGAGTTATTAACGATTTTTCAAAAATTTTGTGTTTTTTAAGCATTTAAAAAACATGTACTTGTCGGTGGTACAGACCTACAGTAACACATAAAATTTGGGCTGTGGAATATGATTGTTTAGTAGCGACTAATGCATATTTAGAAAATAAAAATACTAATTATTATTTAAAATGGCTTTAAACTTTAAAAAAGTTGCTTAATTGAATTTAAACCCCTATTAATTTTTATGCCGAAAGGCATTTGTAATATAAATTTAACTATACCAGGGTTCCCTATACCTGTTTGTTCTATATTTTTTCCTAATCCTTATAATGGATATTATTCCCTTTACCATGTAAGCTAAATTCTCATTTTCTCAATAGAGTGCCTTGGACGCCACATTATGATGCGAGTCACCGTCAACCGTGAAGAAAATTGACAGAAATAATATTCACTGCTGATTAGGCATACGAAATTATCTATTAGTCAGATTAAAACAAAAAATAAAAATACTCTTGATGTTTTTTCGCTTGCTTTGTTCACAAGGTAAAACTGCAATTTTACTAAACCTTTTTGAAACAAATATGATGATTTAAAAACCCACAGGTGAGCAAAAAACCAACTAAATCAATGTGACAAACTAAGTTTAAATGACTCCGCCGCCAATACTGACTAAAAATATTAAGTTTTGAATTAATCGGTAAATAAATCTAGATTGCTATGGTCTGTATTGACATTAATACAAATATGGCCGGCCTCTCTATCGAGTTTTTTCGTGTTGTGCGGTTTTTTGCTAATTTTGTGCTTTCCTGTGACTATACAACATTATATCATGTGCATATTTAGTGGTTTCAACGATGGTGAGAACTTCCGGTAAGTAAATACTTGTATAAAGACCTTAAAAGTGTGAAAAATGGTAATCAAAATAGGCTGCATATTATTAGACTTTTGACCAAAACTGTATACTTTCACTCTCCTTTAAGCACAAAACTTAAAAATTCAGATTTAAGTACCTAAATCTAGACACCGCTGCATTATTCATTACGAAGTTAGTTACGAAACGGCATTGTCACCAATACGAATTTGCCAATCCTAACTTATAAAATCAAAAATCCTAATTAGGACCTTAGGAATCGTGTAGCGCAGGTTCTGCCCTTGCATTTTAGTGGTTCGACATGGGAGGGAGGGTAAAACCAAGGGATGTTTGTCGTCAGGGACCCGGACCGAAATGAAATAGAGCTTCCGTTCCTGTTTCAAATGAAATTGAAATGAATGAAATAAATTTATATTCTTCGGTTTGTATCAATTTTTGACGGTTCCATGAAAATCAGTTTCGGTCGAAAAACGACCGTTCTGGATCAATTTTTCATAGTTTCGATCCCGTTTTATTAAAAAAACCTAAGTAGGTATATTTATTTTAAATTTAGAATATCTGCTTCAGTTCGGTTACGCTGTAGGTCCACTTAATCAGGTTAGTTTGGTATTCCATTTTTTTAATGAGGCCTTACTGATACTTAGAAATTGTAACACCCTGTATCTTTGAAACAAAATATCTGGGGACCCCTGTATATGATTCTTTGGGTAATGACGGATTGTACACGGTCGGGTTCAATTGTTTGTTAAAATACTTCTAAAAGCTTTTGTGTTTCCCTTATTATTGATTTATTAAACTTTCTTTCAAAATGTATTTGATTTGATAGGTTCTATTACTATAGGTATTATACCTCTTGGGTGTCAGTAAATACCAGCATTATCAATCAATCACTTATTCCGTCATCTTTAACAGTCGTTAGAAGTAATTTGATTAATCGCTAATTTATCCAATTTCTTAAATAAGTCGCACAATGTGTTTTACGGAACAACACAAAAAATTCATGATTTAAGCGTATTTTTGAAACGGGGTTAGAGGTAATGGTGAGTGGCAATACAATCAGTGTTTGTGCATGGACGGTTTTCGCGAAAATTTTCCTAACATTGATTTTACTGCCGGGGATTTTTATTATTGCCTGAGAAGAGCCATGGCTCTATTTACTGAAACAGGTTTTATACAACACAAAAAAGGAGCTGGACGACCATCTGTAAGAACAGAAGAACTTGTTGCAACTTGTTCGAATGTATGTTGCTGGCTTTATGAACGTAAAAAGTTCACAGAGTAGAGGTTCAATTAGCGTTGGAAATAAGAGTTCAATTTATAAACTCATTTCGTGCAATGTTCGATAGTTATGGAAGGTAGTTTAAGATAGCCAATTTTTATGTTCGGAGTTCAGAAAGTTCATTCCGACCAATGAGGACGCTATTTTAAAGTCATGTGGTTACAGCGAAATGTGAAATGTCGTTGATTTATCGCGTTTACACTCTTCGTTGTTTACATCGCCATTTCGCCATTTGTATTTGGATTTTTATGTTGTTATAAGCTTAGTTTTATGTTTTCGCCCAGAAAATTGTAAAAGAAAAATGAATAGTATGAAGAATGATGACGCTAATTTGCTGTTACTCGACTTTATTATGAAATATTTTAATTCATTCTATTGGACACAACTTTCAATCAATTAAACAACAACTTTTCGAACCATCCAGCTTGAATATGTGCTTCGATGTTATATCGCGGTCGTCTTAACATATTGCGATTATTTCTCTTCAAATCAAAATACACTAGACCACTCTATATGAATCAATAGTAATAAAAGTAACTGCAACTTAATTCCAGCACACTTGTCATGTCTAAAGGTCATAAGCTTCTGCAAACATTTTATGAAGTTTACATGATATTTATTGCATCAAATTCAGTGTCACATTGTCCTATTAAACGAACAAAATCTACGTAAGCCGATAGATTGACAGTGACATTGACACAAATAAAACTTTCATTAAAATATTTAGTTTATTTATAGGGTGATTTTTTTACAGGGTTGCAAGGGAATATCTCGAGAACGGTTTTAAATATTTTCATGAAATTTTGGTAAAGTAATAGGGATAGGGGACAAGGGCGGATCTAGGCAACCTTTCTGGGTTCTCTGGGGAGCGGGGGGAATAAAACAGGGTCATATTCATGGATTCAGATTTCGTAAATATCTTAATAATCTTTTAGCCGATTTTATTAAAATTTGGCAGTGGTATTTGGGGTAGTAAGGAGCTAATTTAGCCCTAGCTAGATTAAAGTTTTTAAGTCCAGTCCCGGAAGGCACCTCAACTAAAATTTTAGACAAGAAGAAAGTGCGCCACTTATTATTATCTTGCAATTTTTGTATTTTTCTCGTATTAGGCAACTAATACTACAACTTTTTTATTTTTAGCATTTTTTTCGTATCTCGCTTTGTTTTTGAGAAAAAACATAAAAATCACTTTATTGCTTGTTTCTGGGACAACATAATAAAAGTTGTTTTTTACAGGGTGTTAAAATATTTCGCTTAATTTTAATTGCTTAATCATAAATAAAAATCACTTTATTTCATGTCCATGGACAACAATAAAAACAGTTTTTAATTTTTTATAAAACACAAAAATTTTTTTACAGATTGCAATAAAGTGGTTTTTATGTTTTTTCTCAAAAGCGAAGTAAGATACGAAAAAAATGCTAAATTAAAGAAGTTGTAGTTCTAGTTGCGTAATGCAAGAAAAAATACAAAAATTGCAAAAAAATTAGTGGCGCACATTTTCTTGTCAAAAATCTTAGTTAAGGTGCCTTCCGGGACACCACTGGACTTAAGAACCTTAATCTAGTTATGGTTAAATTGGCCCCTTACTACTCTAAATAACACTGCTAAATTTTAACAAAATCGGCCGAAGCAAAATTAAGATATTTACGAAGAACGATTCCTAGATCCGCGCTTGATATGGGGTGACATATTTAACAATATTATTTACATTTTACCTCTTTCTCAATAAAATTAATTAAAATGTTGTGTTTTTTTGTGTTTTTTAAGACGTCCTTCTTGCTTTTACACAGGTACAGTAAGCATTCAAATAAATATATGTCATATACAGCTAATAGTCCTTTTGACTTAAAACCCCCTCTACAGCTATCCCTGAAATTCATTTTAAGGATTATCCTTAATACCCTTATTTAAATTTCAAAATTATTTCTGCATCAGAACCGATTCCCCAAAGAATCATATCATATCTGATAAGCATAGTACATGATTTCTAGGACATTTTCATCTAAGTATTTGCTTGTGACTCTAATAGCATAACATATTTGATATAATTTTTGTGACAGTTTTGTAACATGTTGAGACCACTTTAGGAATTCATCAATAATAACTGTTACTGTTACAGTTTTAACATCTGTATCATTGATGCAGATGTTTGCCGGTTCTTGTTTAGCCGTTCTATCTGTACTGACAGTACTAATGTTAGTTTCTTCATCATGTACAACTAATCTATTTTTCTCAAACCACTGTTTTGCTTTGGAATACAATACAATGCAACTGAATATGTCCCCCCATATCCCTATTACCTCACCAAAATTTTAAGGAAACATATACCTACAGGGTGTCCCAACTTTATTTATACACGAAATATCTTCTTTCAAGTTCAAGAAAAATAGTTCTTGGTTTAAATGGACGATTAATTGGGCCACACTTTTATGAAGGTACATTAAACGGTCAAACGTATTTAAATTTTTTAATCGAGGTCTTACCTACGCTTTTGGAAAAAGTTCCCATAAACGAACGTTTTAATATCTGGCTTCAACAAGATGGTGCTCCGCCACATAACTCCCGGATTGTATCAGATTATTTAGACAATAATTATGGGAGAAACTGGATTGGAAATCGAGGACCTGTCAGGTGGCCAGCACGATCGCCGGATTTAACACCTTTAGATTTTTATTTGTGGGGATATTTAAAGCAGGTAGTTTATACTGAAAACCCAAACAATTTGGAGGATTTAAAAAATAAAATTTCACGCGCCTGTAGAGAAATTCCAGCAGAAGTTATAAGGTCTGCCTGCACTACGCCACTACGGAACTCCTCAAAAGATACGAGATATGTCAGACCGAACATGGTCGTCACTTTGAGTATCTCTTATAATATCATTGTTATTTTTTTTTTATTTTACGTTCATTAAAGAAGCAATATTTGACATAAAATATAGGGTGCCCTATTTAAAAAAGTAAAGTTGATATTAAAAATTGTACGTTTGAGGCACCCTGTATACTTAAATGTACTTCCAGTAAAAGTAGTTCTTTAAACCAAGAACTATTTCTCTTGAAACTATTTTTATATAATGAACAGTGAAGAAGATATTTCGTGTATAAATAGAGTTGGGACACCCTGTATAACCGTTTTCAAGATATTACATTGTAACAGTTTAAAAAACTCACCCTGTATAAAAATTTCCAGTTTTTTTTTAATGAATTGCGTATTTTGGTTTTTTAATGGATTGGTATAATTTCCTCTAGCGTCTAGACATTGATTATAATGTAAAGAAAACCATTAAATAAATAGAAGTAGAATTGGAAGATTTATATTATAGAGCTTGTGGTGCCAGGCGTTGTAGATTATTAGGTAGATAACGTTAATAGCTCACACAAAGGTATTAAAGTTAAAGTTTCTTCCACAATTTTGGTATCGATTAAGGCACTATTTCACACCCTTCGCGCCTGGTACCAACTTTATTCTATCGCTATTCCGACGAGCCATTCAAAATAGACTAATTATACAAAGTCCCTTATTTAAGTTGCGAATTTTGGTCGTTGTTATTGCAACGCGTTTAATATCTAGCTGAATATATTTACTGAGGCTCTTACCAATGTAGGAATATTTCGATGCTGATAAACCACCATCAGGGCCTTGGGCTCTTCTTAAGCCGAATTCAAATAATTTTAAATTTCCAGCAGCAATGCGATACCTGGCCGCATTGGTGGCCATTAAGCTAAAAGAAAGATATTTACAAATAGGAATCAATAGAAAACAAAACAACAGCGAGGACTGGGCATTTGATGTCATTTTTGTCAAATGTAAAATCCGATTTTTCTGCAAAATTTTCTCCTATTGTATTTTTAGTTCCAATAATGACAATTAATACTAAAACTGAAAATATTCGTGTAAATAAAGATTAATCACTTTTCTAGTGACACCAGGGCAAAAATATATTGTGTGTCGAGTTTGAATATAGTTATTTTCCTAACAAGTGCGCAAAGCGATACTTTTCCGCACGAAAGTATACTTGGACGAACGACGCGTAGCGGAGTTCGGATAAATTCTTGCGTGCGGAAAAGCACTTTGCGCACGTGTTAGGAACAACATTTTTCCTACGAGCTTCATATCAGATAACAACAGAAATAAAAATATGATAATTTATTCAATAATTTTTAATTTAACTTTAAAAAGAGAACTAGGTATAGTACAACTAAAAATTACATAACAAAAAAAATAATAATAGAAAATTCAAAAATTACATAACAATAAAAAATAATAATAGGAAACTAATTTATTTGTTTATAACATTTATAACAAAAGAGCAATTGCTGACATTATGCAAATTGATAGCCGATGCAGTAAGTTCATCCAGTGGGAGTGGGTGGTTTATGGTATGGCTTGATGAGCACTGACTTGGCGTGGAAGGACAGTTGTTCAAATAGGTCGATTAAGGTGTTAACTAAGAAGGATTTATGTAGCTTCATGAAGAAGGGCAGTTGTTCGTGGCCAATATTTTATTCGACATGTCCTTTTTTTGATTTGTCAAATCTTCAATGCAGCTCTCGGCGACAGTCGTCGATTTCCAGCCTCCGAGTCGCTTGACATTAGTGATTCCTGCTCCAGAATCGGCCAACATGGTAGCCGATGAACGACGGAAACTATGTCCTGTATAATGCTTTGAATTTTTCAATTATTGTAGATATGCAGCTATTTCCGAAGGCATCTTACTGAATGAATTTATTCCAATACATTGAGTACCGCATGTTCCTTGTCGATACTGCACAAAAAAGCGCTTGTGCGGAGTGGATGGTTTTCGCAAAATGCATATTTATGATAAAGTTGTAAATAATATCCCTTATTTGTTTTATTAGATACTACAAAGATTCTTGAAGTATTGTTTTTACTGTCAGGAATTTTGACGACTATCAAATTTCCTTTATCTTCTATGTGATCAACCATTATCTTGCAAAGCTCATCGCGCCTGCAAGCACCGACCAACCCAAAAATGGCGGCGACTTTTATTATAAGGTAAATTTGATCAGGTGCTTCTTCCATAAATCTGGAAACTTCAATTTTGTCAAAAATTTTGGCATTTTTCGGACGATATCCCACATTTTGCTTTTTTAGAAACAATGTTAGCTTGTAATATTGACTTAAATCCAAGCTTATTTTGATTTTAAGGACATTTTTTAAACATAAAGTACTTACTCCATAAAGTATTTGGCTGAACTGATTTTCGTAAATCTGCAAAATACGCTAAGAAGACCTCCTCCTTAAAACTATTTGTCCCTTTGTTGCGGCACCAGTATTCAAATTGTTTATATTGCCTCTCGTATTTTTCTTGGGATTTAGCGGGCAATAAATTTAAATTTGCAGAGTTTGCGGCCTTTAGAATGGAATCTGGTAGCTCCTCGTCAGAGCTGCTCATTTTAACAGCGTTTATACTTTTTGAGGATTTGATGGAAAGAAAAGTGTCGGTGTTTGTAAGATTCTTGTTGACATAGAAACGGAGGAAAAATCTGACATCATGTGCCAAAATCAACATGCACATTTATGATTGCTTGGCAATATTATAATCATTTATCACTATACGAGGTACTTAAAAAATATAATTTTTTTTCGTTTTAGGCTGAAATACGAATATCGTGAATTACGATTAAAAGGTAAAAGAGAATACACTTGCAACGGCTTCGCACATTGCATAAAATTGTCTACAGCTACTAAAATAAATATAAATATTCCCTGCCAAGGAGATTTTTGAATAGTGCTACTTTTCCGCACCCGGTGCGGATAAAAATCTTATCCGCACTAGTGCGGAAAAGTATAACTTTGCACACAGGAAAAATTTTAATAAGCCAATCCTAACTTATTCAATTAAATGTGATGATAAAATTACGAAATTTTCATAGTTTAGATAGTACGGCAAACACCAGCAAATAATTTCAATGACGCTATTGTCAAAAATTGACGTAAAGCTAGACATAACGAATAAAGATTATTTCATTTTCGTTCCACCAATCCATCAAGTTGCGTCCGAGTATGAACAATACTATGTTCATTTTCTTGACTCCAACACCGGCAATCTTGAACATGTGGCTCGTTGTTGAGGTGGAATATACGGTAAAACAAATATTTCTCAAAAAATCCCTATTATTTTTTGCTCTTTCCATTACCTCGAAACAGAATACCATTCTCCGTTCTTCATCACCTTGCCGTAGCTCTTGATGTTTTTCATACTTGTAAGGAAAATATTTATATTTTTTTAAGGTGCGCAACACTGTGGTTTGATGTTTCCTACGGCTTGCCCAAGAATTCTCGTGCTAATCATTTTATTTTTCTCCACGTGCAGTAAAATATCAAGATCTCCATTATCCCTTTCTTCAGCTCTATTGACATTTCAAGTTGAGCATTTACAGTTAATTACAGTGCCTTTGGACTCAAATTTACTAATGATAAGTTTAATTATTGAAATGGAAGGGATAGGCTCATCAGGGAATTGACCTGAAAGCATTTCAGACACTGTTCATAAACTGTTTTCTGTATAATACCACTTAATCATAGTTACTTTTTCCTTAATGAAATAGCTCATATTTAGCCTTCAATGAAAATGTTGTCACTAACGCTACTTTTCGTTTCGTCAATGCCAAATAATTATTTGCTAGTGTTTGAAGTACTTATTACCTAAACTATGAAAACTTCGTAATTTTGCCATCACATTCAATTGAATAAGCTAGGATTATTCAAACTTGGCACATGGGTTTACTATATCGGCCTCTTGAAAAAAGTATATTACAATTTTTCTCTAAATGTACAGGGGAGCCAATATTTAGCTACCTCAAAATTTACATGGGATTTCCTATGTTCAACTAAGCCATACTTCATTTTTTCGAATACGGACCTGGAATTTAAATTGCATATTTTTGATTCTCATACCCCTAAAACTTAATACTTAATGTCTTCTGAATGCCATTCGGAGGTTTCGTTCCTTAAAATTACATCAGCAAGGTTTCTGCTTGCTGACGTAGTTGTGGACGAGGAATAGAATTACCGAAGAAAATAAACACATTGACATTTTAAAATAATCACCAGCCAGAGAGGATCTGGAGGGGGCTTAAAGTCAAAAATGTTTTAAAATATGTCACCCAACCTCCCTATTGACGTCCTAAAATTTGAATAAACTACAAACGACTAAACAAACAACTATACTAAAAAATGTGTAGCCCGTACTAAACAGTATCTACCAAACATTCTTTTAGCTACTGAATGCTTTAGCTACTTTATAAGTGTAAATTCGATATAACTCTACTGCCACAGTCCACAGTACAATTTAGGCATGCAATGTTTTAATAAAATCTCAGTGTCATAAGCTATTTAAATCATTGGTGATACCAAAGAAAATTATCATACCTATTTTTAATTTTAAAGTTCGCATACCTAATAGTACTTTAATGAATAAAACGGTATATCCCTAAAGCTATTAACACAAATCAATATTTTTAATTACACAATGACTTACCTAGCATAGTTAACTAAAGTTAACAATGTCGTTTCCAATAACTGAACTACCGTTAAGGGCCCTTCAATTCGCATTAAGGGCACCCTGAAATAATAAATTTGCATTGTTAATCATTTATTTATTAGCTAAAACGCTACTCTTGATTAATTATTGTTGCTTTTTTCATACCTAGGAAAGGCTACAGATCCTTCTGCCATAGCATATAACTTAATATCTTTTGCAGTTAAAGTGCTAAGAAATTTAAAAAACTCCTCTTCAGTTGAAGGTGGTAACGTCTTTTTTAAGTATTCTACATCTGTAAAGAATGTTTGAATTTTTAACTGATTTTTTTTATACAGACTTCAGAAATAAGCAAATTCTTACCACTTTTTGAGTAGCAAAATTTTCCTAAGAACTTTAAACACTCCTCCAATCCAGCGAAAATTGTAAACTCTCCTTGAAACGGATTTTTCCGGAAAAATAAGTCGAATACTGCATGATCCTTAGTTTTTCCTGACTTCCAGTACGCATATGCCATAGTTATCTGATATAAATCTGAAATATACAGAGCGTTTGTAATTCACGTATATTATTTTATAAGAAGAAATTGATTTATTAACCCATACTTGCTCTCACTCCAAATTGATAATAAGTGTTTTGACTCTTATGTGTTTGTTTATATTTTGTGAAATATTCAGTAACTAGGTCAGTAAACAACACGTTGATTAAATTCGTTCATAAATAAGTTACTCACTACACAATTCAGAAAAGGGCAGCAAACCTGGATACTATGTTAGAAAGCAGTGTAGAAAATTACGATGTTATAAAAAGTATATGCATCAGCGTTGGGCAAGTTATAATTTATTTAAAAATTAACAACTACGATGACAATGTAATTGCAATCAAAATTAATAATTACATATCATATAAGCAAAAATTATTATCATTAATGTGTGCTATGCATCTCAGGTCGTACTGCTTCGCACTAGAGCTTAATACCTGTTGGGTGTCAGTAAATACCAGAATTATCAATCCAATTTCTTAAATAATTCAATGGGTTTTACGAAACAGCACAAAAAATTCATGGTTGAAACGTATTGCACCCTCAAAAAATTGGTGTCTGATTGGCTGTTTCCTGAAGAAGAATTGTTGGTTTGATTTAGTTAAATATTGTTTCTCAAATATTCCCTATCCCTATTTTTCTCATGAGAAGGATATGCAAAATGCAAAAATAGGTCTGCAAAACCTAATCTAACCTCGCATACAAGTTTTTTTAAATACTTATTATACAGGGTGTCTCTAAAAGGTCTGTACAAAATCCGAGCACATATTCCTGAGGCCAAAATAAGGCGATTTAAAGCAACTTACCTTAGTCCGAAATTGCTCCGTTTCCGAGATACAGGGTGGTAAAGTTAAAAAATAAAAATAGAATTTTTTAAAATTAATGAACATTTTTTAACGTTTTACTTTAAAACTTAGTACCCGGGGGTTTTTTGGGATGCGAAACCCGAATACGAACACCTTTTCACTATGGCCATTAGAGGGCGCTTCACAATGCACTTCTTATGGTTTAGAATGGTCATAACGTTTTTATCAGTGTAGTTTTTTCCTTTTTTTGTTAAGGAACTAATTTTTTGAACATTTCGGAACAAAAAAGGTACTCTTGTGAAAATCCGCTAAAGTAAGCCGTTTTTGAGATATTTCGGTTTTTAGTGTTTGATGCCACACCAAAATATTTAAATTATTCTGAATAAAAAATGTTTGTTGTTATCTTTAAGGATGAAATGTGGTCACATCCAAAAATCCTCGGATTTTTTACCTGTTTGATGAACACCTTTAAAATTTTTTTTGCAACAGATTATTTAAATGTAAACATTTTTCGTATTTTAAGAATTTCGCTACCAGTCTATGTTGTTTACAGTAAGTTTTTCAGTAAGAATTTGCCAATGCGAGAATAAATAAGGTGCTTGAAACGTATTAGTTAAATTTTAAATTGACTGTAAAGATGGCTAAACGATACAGTTCTGCAGAAATGACGGATATGCTATTGGTTTTTGGAATGGCCGCGAAAGTGTTAGGATATACAGGGAAAGATTTCCAAATCGGCGCATACCAAACCATCAAACATGTGCTGCATTGAGAGACGCCTTCGCGAAACCGGTAGCTTCACTCCTTTAACTGCCAATTATGGACGGCAACGTGCAATAAGGACTGCTGAGGTTGAGGAGCAAATTTTGGAAAGAATTGCTGAAGATCCAAAATTAAGCACCAGACGCTTAGGTTTAGAGGTAGGAGTATCCAAGGATGTAGTTCACAGAACATTAAAAGTACAGC
Organism: Polydrusus tereticollis; assembly: GCA_963920685.1. Lineage (NCBI taxonomy): Eukaryota > Metazoa > Arthropoda > Insecta > Coleoptera > Curculionidae > Polydrusus > Polydrusus tereticollis. Next base: position 7,897,510 of record OY987335.1, read on the forward strand.
AGTTTCATCTATAATATCCAAAAGGTACAAGGCCTTTTGGCTCCGGATCTCGATCAACGATTGGACTTCTGACGATTCAATACCGAACAAAGACAACAGGATGTGAATTTTACTAAACACACTTTATTTACTGACGAAGCATGTTTTACAAGAAGTGATGTAACCAACTTACATAACAAACATGTTTATGCTGATAAAAACCCGCGAAAGTAACTCATTATCAACATGAGTTTAGAATTAATGTGTGGGCAGGAATCATTGGCAATTTCATTATTGGTCCTGCCGCATTTTACCGCCACGACTAAATGGTGTGGATTATTTAGAACATTTACAAGATACGCTGCCAGATTTATTAGAAGATTTACCATTACAACTTCGACGAGATATGTGGTTTATGCATGACGGTGGTCCACCAGATTTTAGTTTAAATGTACGAAATTATTTGCATCGACAGTATCCAAACAGATGGATCGGTAGAGGAAATGACGCTCCTGTGAAGTGGCCGCCACGCTCACCGGATATGACTCCGTTGTATTATTTTTTATGGGGGTCTTTAAAAACGATGGTATACTCCAGACCGATTAATAATGAAGAGGAATTGTGGGGAAGAATTCAAAATGCAGTCAACATATTAAAGAACGATGCGGAATTGATGCAAAGAGTAAATTTAAACTTTTTACGTCGTATTAATCTTTGTACTTATGTTAACGGAGGTCATTTTGAACAATTACTAAAAGTTTATGCTAATTAAATTTACTTTTAAAATAAAATTGTTCTTCATTTTATTAAAAAAAAAATCCATACTCAAATTCTTCCTGCAAAACTTGCTGTAACTAACCCAAGTGAAACATTTTTTCCTGCCGAAAATTTACTAATAGCGGAATTTTTTATTTAAAATAATTTAAATTTTCCGGTGCGGCATCGAACACTAAAAACCGATATATCTCAAGAACGGCTTACTTTAGCGGATTTTCATAAGAGTACCTTTTTTGTTTCAAAATGTTAAAAAAATTAGTTCTTTAACAAAAAAAGGGAAAAACTAAAAAAAGTTATGGCCATTCTAAACCATAAAAAGTGCATTGTAAAGCGCCCTCTAATGACCACAGTAAAAAGGTGTCCGTATTCGGGTTTCGCATCCCAAAAAAACCCCGGGTACCAAGTTTTAAAGCAATACGTTAAAAAATGTTCATTAATTTTAAAAAATTCGATTTTTTTTTTGTATCTCGGAAACGGAGCAATTTCGGACTAAGGTAAGTTGCTTTAAATCGCCTTATTTTGACCTCAGGAATAAGTGCTCAGATTTTATACAGACCTTTTAGAGACACCTTGTATGCAATAGTTTTGTCTTCACTGTATGTTTTTTATTTTGAGTTTTCAGAAAACTATTAAATTTTTAATTTACTTGACTTTCTTTATAATGTAAGTACCTACCTACTAAGCATTAAATTAAATTTTTTAATTCGCATTAATACCTCATTAGGTTTTGCACAACCCGGCAATAATAATTTGAAACTAATTTAAATTTTTTCAATGTAAATAAACAAATTTTTTATGCTCAACATGGTTTTCCTGATTGCTAATTATTGATACATTATATACTTATACATAATTTACTAGTTAAGCGCAATTATTTATTATTACCTTCAAACATATTTTTTGTTTGCAACAAAATAACATTGTAATAAATAAAAATGCAACTTACCTGTTAAAAGAGGCTGAATAATACCATTTTGTCCAAACTGCCGAATGTTGTTGTCCAAAGGACACTCCGTCATGGTAAGCGTAGTATTTTTCAAGTCCGACTTTTTAAAAATTCGCACCTTTTTTTATGACATTAGTCAACTGAGCGTCACTAGGTTATCAGACACTCTGTACTCTGTGTGGCCATCTGTAGCCTAGCATAATAAAGCACTGCCTTGCCGCTTGAACAGAATGACGATTTATCGATCTACACAATTAAAAGGTCACAGAAGGACGGGTGATAATAGAAATTTGAAAACTTTTGAAATCGTATTTTCAGGTTCACTATCTAAAATACTTTAAAACTAGGCTAAATTTGATTATTCGTGTATCGTTTGAACTCAAAGTACATAGTACATTCCAGTTTTTTTTTTGCATACCTAATCAATACCTTTTTGCAAAACATGATTTTTACTGGGTGATTTGTGGCCCCCATAAAATTTGGCCTTTCTTGTATTAGCCTTAGTTATCCCTTTGCAAACCAAATATCCCGTTTAGAAAGTGTGTCAAAGAGGATGAAGGTGATTCAAGAAGGAAGAAGGTCATATCATGGTCATTCTTGAAAATTGATTGAAAAGATGCAAGAGCAATTGAAATTATCCACATTTAATTTTAGTGCAAGTTACTGACATGACAAGACATAAGATCGCTTACATACGACTTGTATGCTTAAATTAAATTAGATGTAAATTAAATTTAATTCTTCAATTGTGTATATGTAACCTGCACTAATTTAAGTGTAAAGTAAGATTAAATTATTCTGAATAAAGCTGCCCTAATTGTTATATAATTTTTCTTTTTTTTTGTTCATTTCAAATCCCCCTTGGGGATCGTCACTGTCTACAATAACAAAAATTCTCTACCTTTCGTTAAGCGAAGTTAAGCTAAGCTTCACATTGGGAACTTTTTGAATCTTTTGCCACCAAACACCATAGGTAATGGCTAAACCGCTGCTTCACTAACAATAGGTATTACCACAATCTTACACATATATACCTAATAAACTAGAATAATAATATGTTACTTGTAGGTATGAATAGTTCACATGCTTATTTATTTGGCAATTAAATGCTTTATTTTTGTTTACATATGTACATAATGTACAAGGCTTCATTAAATTGTTTAATTATTTAAAGTCAATTGATACTTAGTTGTTATCTTACAAGGTAAACATAAGACAATTACCAAGTCGGAGAATTTCAAAAAACAAACAAAAAAGTGGAACCAAGCGCGTAGACAAGGAAGGGGGGATGTAATGACCCCCCAGGGGCAACTTGCATCGACCTCCGAAATAGTAGTAAGGCCTATGGGAACAGAAACAACGTTCTCGAAAAATTGATTTTATTTTATACAGTGTCACCATTAAAGTCCGCACCATATGGAACTTTTTTTTATTAATGAGGTTAGTTAAAATTAAATTTGGGCAATCGTTTTTGCTTTAAATTAGACTAAAAATTATATAATCAAATGTCACCATCTGCCATTCGGTATCTGTCAAAAATTACATTTTAATCAAAAAATGCTGAAAAATGGCATTGTTTTACCGAATTTCAAAAAATTTTATTAGAAAAAGTTGTTTCTAGTACAATTCTTGGCCTAAATACAAAGTTTCAATTTTCTAGCTCAAAGTTGATTTTTTTGCCATTTTTTCTAATTAACTTTTTTTTTATTTAATGTAAGTTCGCTTAATGGATATTAAACTATTTGCTTATACCATACTCAATATTTTATTTAGTTTGTATGAGCTTTTTTTTACTAGAATGCCATTTTTTTTCGAAATTTAAAATTAGAGGCAAAAAAATTTGACACAGGTGGTGCAAAGTTATCCTAATTTAAAAATTTTAACAGATAGACGTCAGATGTTTCGTTTTTCAAATGACAAATACATCTAAATATTTGATAAAAATTTTATTTTATACTTAAAACTATCATTATTATTAAAAGGAACAAAAAGGAACTTTAATCATTTTAAATAGGTAACACAAAAGCAATATAAATTTCACATTTCAGTGTGACGTCCTTCTCGCTCTATAGAAACACCCGTCCGTCTATAAACGTCTTTGACAGCATTTTGTAAAAAGCTTGGTCTTATATCGGCACAACACTGTCTTATCGTTTGTTCCAAATGCTCGATATTTCTAAACGGTCGATTCTTATAAACTTTCTGCTTAGGATAACCCCACAGAAAAAAGTCTAGTGGGGTTATGTCAGGCGACCTGGGTGGCCAGTGACATTCTCTATCACGCCCTATAACTCTGTTTTGAAATAATTGGTTTATGCGTTCTTTCACTGCTACAGTTTGATGTATGGGTGCACCATCAAGCTGATACCATAAGTTATGTCTATGGTGTAAGGGCATGTTATCCAAAACTTCGGTAATCTCGTTATCAAGAAAATTCAGGTACCTTTCACCAGTTAAGTTTACTCTAAAGAAGTATGGTCCAATAAGCTCATCTTTCAAAATTCCACACCAAACATTGGTTTTAAAATGATACTGGTCGCGACATTCAATTGTGAAGTTAGGATTTTCTTGGGACCACCATCGGCAATTTTGTGAGCTCACGTTACCATTCGAAGAGAAAGTGGCTTCATCTGTCCATAATATCTTGTATGGAAAAAGAATATTCTCCTCATATTATCCCTGATACCAAAACGAAAAATCAAGTCGGATATCAAAATCGCGTTATTTTAATGTGTTTATAAACTTGGGTTTATATGCCCGAAATCGATTTTTCTGAAGAATTTTTCTAACGCTTTCCCTCTTGCACCCTGTTGAATCACTTATCTTGGTTACACTAGTTTGAGCGTGGTCAATAACAGTTAAACAAACGTCAAGTTGTGCTGCTTCATCGTATTTACTTGCCGCGTGAGGTTTCTTAAAATTATTTTGAACAGATCCAGTTTCTCTAAATTTTGACATTATTCTTGAAACAGTGCTATGCTGCAAATTTTCTGGATGCCTCTCATTAAAAATGGCAGATACTTGCCGGTAAGGCATATTCTCTCCACAAATTAAGACAATTTCTATTTTTTCTTGAATGGACAACATTGGTGATAACACTGAAAACTATAACTTGCGAAAATATTCAAATTTATGACATTTCTTTTATTAATTCGGCACTCTAATTCGTTTTTTTTCCATAGCCTACTTATAAAATTCAAAATTGCCTTGATATTTTATTGTGGATAAAAAGAAAATGTGTCTAAATTTTGAACTAATCTGATATCTGGGAATTTTATTATAAGTTTTTTAAACTTCTTAGATGTATGTACTATCAAAAAAATGGAATATCTGACGTCTATCTGTTAAAATTTTCAAATTAGGATAACTTTGCACCACCTGTGTCAAATTTTTTTGCCTCTAATTTTAAATTTCGAAAAAAAAATGGCATTCTAGTAAAAAAAAGCTCATACAAACTAAATAAAATATTGAGTATGGTATAAGCAAATAGTTTAATATCCATTAAGCGAACTTACATTAAATAAAAAAAAAGTTAATTAGAAAAAATGGCAAAAAAATCAACTTTGAGCTAGAAAACTGAAAGTTTGTATTTAGGCCAAGAATTGTACTAGAAACAACTTTTTCTAATAAAATTTTTTGAAATTCGGTAAAACAATGCCATTTTTCAGCATTTTTTGATTAAAATGTAATTTTTGACTGATACCGAATGACAGATGGTGACATTTGATTATATAATTTTTAGTCTAATTTGAAGCAAAAACGATTGCCCAAATTTAATTTTAACTAACCTCATTAATAAAAAAAAGTTCCATATGGTGCGGACTTTAATGGTGACACTGTAGATAGGCTGTCGTGTTCTCTTCTTATTCACTAGGTTCAGGTTTCATAACCTTGAGTTTTCAAGTGCCCCAAAGAAAAAAATCTCAGACGAAGAAAAAATCGTGCTGGCGAAACATGTCATATATTAAAAAAAAACAAAAATTAGTGAAAATCTACAAAAACGTCGTTTCCATTCTCTTTTAATAAAAGTATAATAGTTAAATTCTATCAAATCACTTGATGTGTTCTTTGTCAAATCTTATTTCCTTTAAAATCAAAAGATATTTAGGGTGATTCGTTTTAAAATTAAGGCCCTGTATATAAAATGTCTTTATTAACTATTAGTTATACAGGGTGTTTCCTAACCTCTCTGAAAAAAATTCGTCACCTTATTTTAAGACGAAAATGTTGTATAAAAGTTTTTCGCATGTCGCTTCTTTTTCGAAATACAGGGTGTTAAAAAAAATTAGTAAAGCAATAATAATCATTTTAATAATTGATCTAAAAACTTTTAATAATAAACTCATATGAACAAAAGTCAAATAAATTGCTGAAAATGTCCTCCATGAGCCAGTAAACACCCATGTACACGACGTGCTAAATTGTCTCTTACGTGTTGGAAAATTTCGGGACTGGCGCGAATCGTATTAAAATCATCAATAATACGCAGTCGAAGGTCTTCTTCAGTTTCAATAGGAGTAGTATAAACGAATTGTTTAAAGTGACCCCAGAAATAGAAATCCAATGGATTCAGATCCGGCGAACGGGGTGGCCATGGGTGAGGTCCTCCTCTACCTATCCAACGAGCAGGATATTGTCGATCTAAATAGTTTCTAACACGTACTGCAAAGTGAGGGGAGCGCCGTAATGCATGAACCACATTAAAGTTCTCGTTCTTAATGGCACTGCTTCCATCAATTCTGGCAATTTATCTCTAAGGAAGTTGTAATAGACATTACCAGTAAGTCGATTTGGAAAAAAATACGGTCCAACTAAGCTATCTCCAATAATCCCTGTCCAAATATTAAAAGACAATGTATACTGGTGATGTCCTTTGATGATAGCATGAGGATTATCTTCCGCCCAAATATGGTTGTTGTGAAAATTTATGATGCCTTGTCTGGAAAAATTCACTTCATCTGTAAATAGTATTTTTGCCGAAAAATGTAGGGCCCTTAAAGAATTTTCTTGAAGCCAGTTACAAAAATTAACTCGAGCTGGAAAGTCTCTAGGCAACAAAGCTTACACTCTTTGTACGTGATAAGGGTAAAGTAAATAGTCCTTTAAGATACTCCATTCTGTTTTGTAACTCACATTTAACTCGTTCCCGATTTTCCTCGTACTAGTGCCTGGAGATTTTTCCACCATGTTTGAGACCTCTTCCTCAAGTTGTACGGTTCTAACTGTAAGTGGTCGGCCGCCTATTTTGCTTTTTGCAAAGCTACCTGTTTCCTCTAACCTGAGGTGCAATCTTGTACATGCTTTCCGAACACGCATTTCCATTTGCCAAACCGTACATAAAGTGAATTTGAGCCATTTCTTAATTGGTAAACTCAGCCATTATGAAAAGTACCTAATGTAGTACAAATAAATTCAAAAACAATTCAAAAGGATATTATTTGAAAGATGTTAAACAGGAGACAAATGTTACGGAGAAAACAAATGTGGTTGCCATGGAACGAAGCAAAGCCTACTTGTATCATTTGACGCAACATATAATGATAAAAATACGAAAAATAACTAAAAAATTAAGGTAGTCTTTTACCCAGATCCCCGCCAATGAACTAATTGTAAAATTTAAAATGAAAATAAAAATACAAAATTTTTCTTTAACACCCTGTATTTCGAAAACGAAGCGACATTCGAAAAACTTTTATACCACATTTTCGTCTTAAAATAAGGTGAGAATTCACCTCCTTCATTTTTTCAGAGAGGTTAGGAAACAGCCTGTATAATATTTTCAGATTTTGTATTTTATCTACCTAACCGCATTTCTCTTTGTTTGACCGTACTTGTTTTGTTGTGTCTTGCATTTACTCCTGCCATTAGATTAAAGGAAAAAAATCTAGTTTTATCAGTTAAATAAATGCTTTAATAATAAATCTAAATGTGCAGCAATAACAATTTATGTTTTTATCTTACTATTCCCCCTATCTTGCTTTACATGTTGACGCATTTGTATTTTTTATAATAAGGGTATTTTACATTTTTACTTGTTTTGTTGTGTCTTGCATTTACTCCTGTCATTAGATTAAAGGAAAAAAATCTAGTTTTATCAGTTAAATAAATGCTTTAATAATAAATCTAAATGTGCAGCAATAACAATTTATGTTTTTATCTTACTATTCCCGCTATGTTGCTTTACATGTTGACGCATTTGTATTTTTTATAATAAGGGTATTTTACATTTTTGGGATTTAGAGTTCATGTATACCTACTATGCATATACTAATAAATAAAGGCTTTTCTAGATTTTAGATGTATTGTACCCTTAAGTTCGCGTTTATAAGATCTCTTTAAATTTTTTGCAGTTTAAGCAACAAGCTCTATATAATCGAATTTTGATAATCTAAACCCTTAGGTAAAATGTTTCGCTTACCTTTGATGAGCCTACCGGTGGCCCTTCCTCATATTTATATCTCACCACACACCATAGGTACCTACACTCCCTAGAAGAAAAACCTATCTACGCGTTTGAATTTTACAATAATATCGTAATAACATTTTGATTTAAATTTAATATTAACTCCGTATGCAGGTTCATATCATGGGGTGATATATATTAACCAATGACTTGGTCTAAAGTTGGAAAAATGCTCATAAGATAAGAAATTCGTTATATGGCTCTCTAAATAAAAATCAAAAACTAGGTAATTAAACAATCATCTTTATTTACATACACAACCTACTTAAAATTATTTAATACTGATCGTCTTATCAGTCGAATACAAGGATTCTGAAATGTATCCAAACAAAAGTATCTTGTGCAAATAAAAACGTATGTTAGATCAAATATCGACAAAGTATTTGACAATCAGTTCATGGTAAACGTTTATATATTGCACTAGTTATTAAAAATTTTATGGAATCCTGGAATATATTATACAGAATGAAATCAGTATGAGCAGTGGCGAATCAAACGGTGGTGGGAGGGGGGGGTTCACAAGTAGAGCCCCCCCCCCCGCTCTAAGAGTCGTGTTCATACAATACCTATACATGATTTATCGTTCCATTTTCCCTGGATCCGTTCCTAGTTTGAGTATGATTTTAATTCGACATCTTCTTACACATAAACTTTTTTCACCCTGTATAGTTCACGCCAAAATACGCAACGCGAACGAATAAATAAATACCGTAAGAAATAAAAGATTACCAACTTGCAATTATTGACGCTCAAATTTTTCCAGTAGAGTAGAAAGCATAAAATAGTTTTCAAACATTACTACAAAATAACGCGAATATTTTGATACAGCTTTTATAAATCCAATATTTTGAAAATTTTTTCTTACAGAATGAGTAGCGGTTAGCCACAAACCCGAAACTCAAAGCTTAATGCTTTTTTCTTTCCATTACCCTACCCACTTTTGTTGGATGTCCCCATGAAGAAGAGTTGTTTTGGTGGAATAAAATAAGATTATCACAGGTTTTTAAATTCTTACTCACCAAATACGCAATTTCAGAAAAACAAACTGTGGTAATTTTTGTATGTCGAATGCAAATATAAACAAAATTCGGATTGTTTTTCATTTTTTCGATTGATTTTGATAGTTATATGAGATTTGGCAACTTTTGCTCTACAGATAAAACATTGCTGACTTTACACTGAGATTTTCTTCGAAGAAATTCTCAATGACAACCAGCATAACACTCGTTATTCAAGTTCCAGATAAGAAATTATAAAGCTCAACAGCTCAACCATATTTGGCCTTTTGGTTCCATTGTCGTAAAAATCTAATATTAAAAAGTTCTTAAAACAAAAAACCACTTTATTACTTTCTAATAGAGCCTTTATCTCATAATTTTGGCAGCCCTCTCTCTATCTCGCTCTACTTCTATAGGGTGCATCCTTTTCCTGTGAGAAAAACAGTTTCCTGAACTAGCAAATGCTTTTGGACAATATGGACATTGGTATGGTCTAGCTCCAGTGTGTTGATTTATATGGAACTATAAAAAACAAGCTTGTTGGAATCAAATATTTCCATATTTTAGTATTACTAGCTACTGTACCTTCAGGTCCTGATTTCTTTTGAATGTTTTATCACACAAAGGACATTTATGTGGTCTTAAGTCGCTGTGAGTTATTGCATGAGCCCTTAAAGTACTATTTGTGGGGTATACTCTGCCACACACCTCGCAAGGAAACTGAACCCCTTGATGATACTCTTTGTGGCGAAACAAGTTGCACTGCGTCTTAAATCTAAAAGAAGAAAACGGAGAAAATAAATGCTAGTCACAATTTAATAAGGTATGATACACAACTAGCCACAGTCTGTTAAAACGAAAATGGGCGGACCAAGAGGCAAGAGTGGGAAACTAGAGAGAATAAGAGAAATTGAGGCAGACTAGTAACAAGATAGAGTGGCGACATACGAACATATGAAGGAAATTGGATAAGTAAGGCACAAGACTGGGTTTTATAAACAATAAGAACCAGCTTTATGTGGTCAAACTAAACAAAACACTAATCTAATATGATATTTTAATATATGTTAAGCCCTATTATTTTTGTGTTGGGCTATAAAATTTAATTAAATACATATTTTTATTACTTACACCCGTCCACATATATCGCAACCATATTGTCCTTTGGGTCTGTGTGTTTCCAAATGAACTTTTAATGATCCTTTTGTTGGAATATCTCTAGCACAGATCGGACATTTATAAATCACATCTCCTACTTCTTTTGAATAGGTAATTTTTTTGTTTTCATCCTCTTTGTCCATACGTTCCTCATTTGGCATTTCTTCACTTTTCAGATTGCTATTACCATTTACCAACGACACAGTTAAATTTTCTTGATACTTATTGAAACTTAAACTTAATATTCGTTTTGTGTATAGAGCGGAGTGAATATACATGTGATCTTGAAGAGCGAAGTTAGTTGCGAAGCTCTTCTTACAAATGGAACATAAATATATGATACAAGTATTCTCAGAGCTCTCACTCTCTGACGATCCGTTTTCTTGCATTCCTGCTTCTTGATCTGATTGGGCTTCTTCGTCAGATTCATCTTGATCTTGCTCTTCCTTATCATCAATTTCTTCATTAACTTGTTCATTTATATCAGTTTCATTATCAGATTCACATTCTTCCAAACAACATTGTAATATTGACATTGGATCCACTCTTACTTCCATTTCCATTACTTCAGTCTCATTGCTGTGTGATTCTGCGACACCCTTCAAAAATTCATTGATTTTAATTGAATTGAAATTGTTTCTCTTGGCTTGTTAATTATACAGTTTGCCATCTGAATAAGTTCTTATATCAGTACAAGAAGCTCCAAACTTATTCTTAAGAAAAAGAGGAGAGCGAAAACGGTGAATCCTATATTTAAAGGATTTTAGGCAGCAATCATTTCTGAGTGTACAAACCCAATTTATTAAAAAATTTTAAAATGGAAATGATGCTCATCGTTTGGAATTTTGTTTGGTATTGGGAGAGAAATGTTTAGAAAATAGATAACTTAATAAGAACATTTTATTTTCCGAAGAGGTACCTTTTACGCGCAATGGGGTTGTCTCTTATTAAAATTGCAGGCATTGGCGTACGGTTTTATAGGGGATTTAAAATAATAATTTAAAGAGTAAAGTACCTTTAGCGATTTTCTTATTTCAAAATTAATATCAGAAATTATATTGGAATCCCTCAAAACGACGAAATACAAAATTTCAATAAATTGAGCAGAACCAGTGCTTACTTTTACTTGAAGAGGGTTTTGAGAAGTTCTGTCAATAGTAATTCGTTATGTAGGTATGTATGCGTATGTAGTATGGTTTAAAAATGCTTATTTTGCGTGTTATAAGATAAATTAATGATTGGCGTTGAATCTATCATTTTGTTGAGAATTTTGTAGGCAAATTTTATGTCATACATTTGCCTTCTATCCTCATGTGATAATAACTTTAGGTTTCGTTTAATTAAAGTAGAGTTGCCGTTTAAATAAAATTATAGCATAGATTTTTATAAACTTTTCTTTAAATTTTTCAATTTTAGTATTGAGAATTCCAGATCACCGATCAAAATTAAAGTACACTATTAACGTGTGACATGTATAATGTTCTTATAGTATACCGGGTGTTGCATCGTCGAGCGGGACATAGGAAATCCCATGTAATTTTAAATGGGGTCAATTATTGGCTTCCCTAATTATTTTAGTGAAAAATTCTATTTAGGTTTATTAAAGAGCACTAAAACCCACATTCAAAAGAATAACTTTAGATATTTTTGATGAGCCCGTTTACGGGTTATCGCCGATTTCTTTTTAACTATTTCTCCTTTTTATGGCCCCGTATTTGCGGGCACCAGTCAAGGTAAAAGATGACTGTCAAATAAAGTTGTCATTTTGAAATGTGTGCTTTATTGTTATAAAAACTCGTACATCGAAAATATTAGCCATGAATTACACTTCTGAAGAAAAAATATTGATGATTAAATAGTATTATCAAGGAAATAGTTATCAAAATGTGTCAGACATGTTTGCTGCTCTGTATCCGAATAGACCGATACCTGCAAAATCTATAGTCGAAAGGACTATCAAGAAATTTGAGACAAAAGGCACTGTAATAAATAACTGCAGATGTGAAGAAAGGAAGGAACAAAGAAGAGATGCAAGAAATGATAGGGACTTGCAAGTTTTATTCTGCGTGGAAGAAAATGATGGGAAGATCAGCACAAGGAAACTTGAGGATGACATAGGATTAGATCACACCACAGCGTTACGAGCTTTGAAACGACATAAATATTATTCATACAAATATGAAAAGCACCAAGAGCTAAGAGATAGGGACGAAATACGACGACAGGAGTTTTGTTTTGGTATGATGGAAAGAGCAAACATGGATAGGGAATTTTTAAAAAACATTTGTTTCACTGACGAATGCACATTTACCTTAAACAATGAACCCAATGTTCAAAATTATCGATATTGGAGCAAAGAAAACCAACAAAGGTTTGTGGAAACAAGGACGCAATATCCACAAAAAGTTAATGTATGGGCTGGGATTTTCGGAGAAAATATTATCGAGCCATTATTTCTTACACGAAATTTAAATGCAGAATATTTTTTGGAACTACTTGAAGATCATATTTTACCTACTTTACATGATGCCGCCAGGGAAAATCAGGAAGTTTGGTACCAAATGGATGGCTGCCCGGCACATAGTACCCTGGCTGTCCGGGAATATTTAAACCGTGCTTTTAATGGAAATCTTATTGGCTTAAATCATACAGTAAATTGGCCAGCCAGGTCTCCTGATTTATCGCCAAATGATTTCTTTCTCTGGGGCCATTTAAAAAACAGGATATACAAAGATAAAAAATACCCAAATCTAGACGAGTTAAAAAATGCTATTTCTGCCGAATGCAATAGAATTTCAGTTTACCAACTAGCGAATGTAAGAATAGAATTTTATGATCGCCTCGGTTATTGTCTAGCAGTCAATGGAGGAATATTTGAACATCTTCTTAAATCCTAAAGTTCTAACAATTTAATAGTACCTACCTATTAATTAGTAAAATATTGAAACATGTAAAATGTCATAATTAACCTTGTAATTGGATACTTTATTTTAGTTTTATTCAGATTATTTTGTAATTTTCGATGTACGAGTTTTTATAACAATAAAGCACACATTTCAAAATGACAACTTTATTTGACAGTCATCTTTTACCTTGACTGGTGCCCGCAAATACGGGGCCATAAAAAGGAGAAATAGTTAAAAATAAATCGGCGATAACCCGTAAACGGGCTCATCAAAAATATCTAAAGTTATTCTTTTGAATGTGGGTTTTAGTGCTCTTTAATAAACCTAAATAGAATTTTTCTCTAAAATAATTAGGGAAGCCAATAATTGACCCCATTTAAAATTACATGGGATTTCCTATGTCCCGCTCGACGATGCAACACCCGGTATAGTTAGCTTTTATAGTGATTTGCTGGATATGATGATCAAGAAACATTTTACAATCATCCTCTTGTTAATAGTATATGGTTGATAGTATATTTAGGTAAAATTTAGATATGTAAATAGGTTTGTTCACCTTACCTTGGTTAAATAGGTATGTAATAATGATACATTTTCTGTTTTTGTGGGCTCTGGGCTAACTGGAGTAGATAAAATACATCTAGTCATTTTGTCCTGGTTTTTTAAAGCCATAGTAGCAAATTTATGAAACCCATCAATTTTTAAAACACAGTCTTCACAAATCATTTTTGGCAACTTATCGTCTAAACTAATCTACAACACAAAACATGTCGGCATTTCTATTGACAGCTATAAAAATAAAAATGGTCCTTACTGAGACAGACAGATATTTCCTGATTTTGGCGTGTAATAGCGATCGTTTCGCCTCTTCGCTGAAAAGAAAAACACCGTACTTAACTTCGATTGAGCAAATTCTACACCACTTTCCGATATCCATTTTCATTTATTACTACATTGAATAAAAATCTGGTCGATCCTGCTAAAAAGAGTTGCAGTTATATCAGGGTTCTAATTAGATATACAGAACATAAAAAAGAACTATATACCGTCCTTTAATAGACATTGCGCACACACTCAATAGGTACAATTCATGAAAATTCTGTTTGCTTTTTTAAGATCTAATATACGTTGCAATAAACCAAAAATTTTGCAAATAAAAAATCTGATCGCCAAATCGACTATCTACTAAAAAGTTACCTTCGCTTTCAACACAAAAATGCTTGACAACCATTCTATGACAATTTTTTGCTGATCATCCGTTTTTTTTTAAATGAATTTAATGAATTTTCCATTGACAGATGTCAAAAAACACATGTATATTCTTCGCGCCATTGTGAGTTTCTAAGCGCGGACGCAGAAATCTCATAATTTAAAGCGATTCAACTATTGCTTTTTAAAATCAATATGACCGGCCCAGGCGGCCAATAGCCAAGGGTTGTTCTGTGACGTAAGAGCCTATCCTTACCCTCATTCATTTGTTTAAATCAATACAGGATCAACGACAAAAGGGAAGTTGTTTAACTCCATTCTGCGAGTCTGGTAATGTGATTCGGATATTTTTCCTATTGTGTAACGTAACCAGCCATTACATTAATTTATTCCCCATTTTTAAAATAAAACGAAGTTTAACTTTGATGTATTTGTATTAGGGGATCCAATCCCGGGAATCCGGGATCCCGGGATCCCGGGATCCCGTAGAAAAATAACGGATTTTTAATCTCGGGAAATCCCGGGTTTGTAATCTCCGTCCCGGGATTGCGATATTATTTTTTAAATTAACAGCACCGTCCAGTCGTTCCATAAATCATGCCCATTAATTTCTTCACACTAAATACTTATCGATCGATAAAAGTGATTCTACGCAGCTGGCAACAATAAATGCCGGTGATTCACCGTGCAAGAAATGCCGGTGACTCCCCGTGCCCTCTAATAAAATTAGGTTTATTTTAATAAAACCGATACTTTTGAAATAATGTTTAAGTTTTGTGTCAGTTTATTGAGTCGTGCAGAAGAAGTTCGTTGTTGTCTGTTCGCTAGTGTGTTTTACGTATGAAAATCACGATTATTATGCAGGTAGGTTTAATTCTTTAAGTAATTTTAAAACAAATCGATATTATTATTCATAAATAATTACGATTATGCATTATGATTGAAGATTGAATTAATTTGTTTTTATTTTTAGACATGGCCGAAAGTGCACGCAAGCCATCCGAGTCAATATACAAATCTCACAAAAGGAAAGGTGATGATCAACAGTCCGTTTGGTTTTATTTTTTAACGGAGGCAGTAAGTAGAAATACTGCGAAATGTAAAAATGTCAAGCCATTTTGCAAACAAAAGGTGGTTCAACTAAAGGTCTCTTAACTCATTTACTAAAAATACACGGAATAGATATAAAAGCAAGAAGAAATGTACAGGAATCTGGGCCGTGCGTGGAATCGTCATTGGCATGTACAAGTAAAAGTGCGTTATTAATGCCAAAAGAAAATAAACAAACAAAAATATCAGACTACTTCGGTTTTAAAAATGACAAATCGTTAGAGGCTTTTTTGGCACGTATGGTTTCGGTGGATAATATTCCATTCTCCAAATTTGTGACTTCGGCCGATTTAAAATATTTGTTTGCAAGCAGTGGTATGGAACTTCCGAATTCTGCTACTACGGTTCGAGCAAAGGTAATGAAATATTGGAAATGGAAAGGTTTCAAAATGGAGGCCAACGTGGATCCAATCTCCAGCTAGCATACTATATCCTGTGCACCATACCTCCAACCAGCGTGGAAGCTGAAAGATGTTTCTCAGCCGCAGGTTTAATTTTAACTAAGTTTCGCTCATCTATGCTAGATGAAACACTGGACAATTTAATTTTTTTGCGTTATTTTCTTAAAGAAAAAAAGTAATATTTAGAGATACATGTCATTTAACCAGCCTTTTTGTTTGTTTTTTTAATTATGTACCCAACTTATCTTTTTTGATACGGCTAATTAATGCCTGATTACGTGTAAATGTATTTTATTTTATGTTGTTTTTATCTGATTTCAACCAATAAAATTGAAAAAAAGACTTTTTATTTAATTTTAAATCCCGGGACCAATCCCGGGATCCCGGGATTACAAGAATGGCAATCTCGATATCCCGGGATTGGAATATGTAACGGGATTGGATCCCCTAATTTGTATGTAGATTTGTATGCATGTCTTCTATGTTGCTTATATTCTAGCAATAGTTTATGATTTCGGATCATATTTCTCAATCCCAGTCCGCAGGGCGTGATAAAAAAAACATTTTGTTTATTATTTCATGTACCTATACAGCTTGTCCCAAAAACAAGTTACTTTACTTTATTTTTTTAAATGAATACCCTATTTTATAATATTTTTTTGGATTATGCATAAAATTCTAAACATATTTCATAAAATTATGATATTTATTAGCGAAAAGAAAAGAAAATTCAAAAGAAATTAAAAGTCACTTTATCAAATGTTGGAAGTGACCTCCACCAACAGTCTGGCAGTACCCTAAATTTTTGCAGACGAAGTCTTAACGACATAAGCTTTTATCAATCTTATTTCGCCTCTTATTCTTTTCTTTAAATCCCTAATATTGTTATAATAATAATAAATAAATAATCTTTATTTAAATAAACAGGCCAAAGTAAAATATACAGAGAGAAAACATAATATTATACTTTACAGAAAAAGAAAACAGAAGACTAATTACCGTTATCTGAAAGGGCGAAGTTCACCCCTTGCCGTAAACAAGGTTTGGTCTTCCACTTAACCCAACTAAGCAATTTTCAATCCCAATTTTATCTATAACACTATAACCAAAAATTTAGAGGCAAAAAATATATATACATATAAAAATAAAAAAAGTTTTTCAGGTAAGAAAAAATGTTATGCGGAGGATTTGAAATTACAATTTGTAGCCAATGTAATGTAGTAATAACTACTTATCATAAATAATGATAATAATGTTTTATTACAGTAAGCACAACAAAAGAAGGAAAAAAATAAAAAATAAAAATATAAAAACAGTAAATACCCTCAATTTAGAAACATGTAAAGTAATTAATCAACTAACTGCAATGCAAGATATGTTATTAGCTACTATCAAGTAAGATAAAAGAGAGAAAAACAGAAATAAGTATAACGGAAAGAAAAAAGGAAAAAGAGGAATGCCAATAAATTTTTTTTAAATTCCTTTTTAAATTTTAAGGGGGGTTTTGTTTTTAGTTCTGAGCAAACTGCATTGTGAATAGCAGATACGTTATATGAAAAACTACGTTCCAACATAGTGGTTCTATGGAAAGGTGGTGTTATGATACCTTTGAATCTGATATTAAGATTGTACACATCTGTACGAAAAATTATCTTACGGTATAGATATGAAGGCTTTTGCAGCACTATTATTTTATGAAAGAGAGCCGCTGAATGAAAATGTACTCGCTGTTTCATAGTTGACCACCCTGCATCTCTCAACTTATGCCATACAGAACAACGCTTTCTTATACCATAAGCAAATTTTAGACAATAATTCTGAATTTTCCTAGAGGTTACTGCGGTCAAGCATGGGCCATATACAACATTACAATAGTTAAACGTAGACAAAACCAGTGACTCGCATAACATAAGCTTAAGACTTGAATCCAGGACAGTACGGGAGCTCTACAGGATTTTAAGCTTATAAATGCATTTCTTGACACATTAAGAAATATGTTTTTCAAATCTCAGATCTGCATCCAACCAAAGTCCTAGACTTTTTGCAACTGACAATATCCTTAGTGAGAAATGTTGTGTATATTAAATATAATATTGGTCCCAGTATCGAACCTTGCGGAACTCCACTCGATATACCCCTGACGCAGAAACCTTTCCATTCAAAATCACCCGCTGTTGCCTGTCGGCAAGATAACTTTTAAAAAATAAATTCGTCGGCCCGGACAAGCCGATGAATTTCAATATTAACTGGAGAGAATCATGATTTAGCGTATCAAACGCCATAGAATAGTCAAGAAGAACTAATACTGTTAATTTGCCAATATCAGTAGCTCTAAACATGTGATCCGTAACATTCAACAAAGCTGTCGCACGGCTATAATTCCCCCTAAAGCCAGACTGGATTTCGGGGAGAACCTGATTGTGCTCAATATGTTCCACCAGTTGCCTCTAAATACACCTCTCCAGAATTTTAGATATAACTGGTAAAATACTAATTGGTCTTTGCATTCCCGGACCTTCTCGGCCTTAGGAAGGGGCACAAAATTAGAAAGGTAGACAGACTGAGTTATACAAGAATTTACTATATGACAAATATATGTTATGAGGAATGGACAGCAAAGCAAGATAAAAGTCATATTCAAACCATCAGAGCCGACGGCTCTTGTTTTAATTAAGGATAGATAGGACATAATTTCTATTTCATCTACAGTTTTAATATTTAAAACTGCTTTCAATCCAGGAATGCTATCCCTATAATACTCATTCAAATCTGGAGAGGACAGGATTAAGGGAACTCAAGTTATAAAGAAGTCATTTATTTTATTGACATCGCCAAGAGTTTCTGAAATGTTAGGCATTGGTTTTCTATTGTAAATATTTAGTTTATGTACAGCACCCCAGAGCGCTTTGCTCCCATTTCTTACCTGAAGCCTTATGTAGGCCTTTTTTTCTCTTTCAAGTGATTTGTTAGTAAGTTTCTCAATGATTTATATTCTTGAAAAATTTGAGGATTTTCTGTGGTTTTGTACCTAGAAAAAAGCTTGTCTCTTTGTTTCATCAATAATTTAATGTTATCTGTAACCCACGGTTTTTGTTCCTTATCATAGTTTTAAAGGGTGCATGTAGTTCTAATAAAGCCCTAATTTTCTTATTAAAAAACTCGAACTTACCATCGGCGCTCTGCACATCATATATATTCCGCCAGGGGATGGACTGAAGGTCATTGTACATCAATAGCTTTTATATTTCTATAAACAATAGGTTCGAAAATGAGAGGTGGGGACATTAATTCCAGATCAACGTAAACCAAATCATGATCTGAAATATCCGGCAAATGCACAGAGTCGCAGTTTGAAAAATGTATCCGATAACACGATTAAGTCAAGCAAAGTTGAGCTATACTGAGTGCTGAGTGGTTCTAGTGGGAAAGTTAACTATTTGCTTAAGGCCTGTATTATTTAATAAATCAATGAAAGCCCGATTTGTAACATTATTAACGTCAAGAAGGTCAAAATTAAAGTCCCCAAGGCAAACAATACAGCTAAATTCAGGAACGTAATGGATCAGCGTATTCTCAAAAGCATCTAGAAACAAATGTGCATTTACATTTGGAGGCCTGTATGCGCAACCAACGGCAATATCGCCGGACCTCAATTTTTACCCAATCCATAAATCCTCTATGTTCTCAGAATTCTCCAGTCGTGAGTATTTAAAATGGTGTCTCAAATAGATAGCCACTCCACCCCCCACCCCCCACCCCCTTTGTCCCCCCGTCCGGTCCCGTCGTATTAATGTGTAACCTTGAACATGAATATTATCAGAGTCAATTCCAGAGTTTAAGCAAGTCTCACTTAATTGTTTGGTCGGTTAACATATACCTTAGACTTAAGATAACCCCTTAAAAAAAATCTAAAGGGGTTAAATCTGGAGATCTGGCCGGCCATTCAATTGTTGATTCAACGATTCGGGTATTGTTGCCTGTACAGATTTTGAGCACGTCTTCCATTATTTTGACATTCTCCCTATATGAGCCTATAAAAGTAAGAGTGTAAGTAAAAAAAAATAGTTTTGAGATATTAGAGGCCAAGGTTAAGCAAGCATAAAAGATTGTCGGAAAACAAATAGGAATAGGAAATTATTCTTTGGAAAACCTAAACTTGGTTTTTGTGATATTTTTTAATATAATATTTGTCCCTATTTTTTCGAGATTTGTGACTTAGGCCACTATGGCTGTCATTGCTTGCGGGGCGTTGCTATTTTCACCATCAACGTTTAATGGGAAATAGTCTTGAAAGACTGGTGGTATGAACTGTAACAAATTTTCCATGTTTTTTTCTTACTTGCAGTAACTGGGAGGTTAGATTCATGAAGCAGAGGCAGTTCAATATTTTTAAAATCCATAAATCTTCTCATTTTATTCTTTGTAGCCAAAACCATTACCCTTAACAAAATTGTCTCCATAAAAAACCAACACACCCCGAATCGGTCCTAAATAAGGGTCACCCTAATTTGCATAGAATAGACAGACGAGTTTGGTAAATGAAAGTAAAGTGACTGAGGCGTTTCTATGGGGTTTAATTCACAGTGATATGGCGGAAGGCGAAGTACCATTATATTTCGCTTTGAAGCAATTTCCTCCACAACAAATTTCGTACAAAGGGGTTTATTCAACTTTAAAACCTCCAGTAGCTTCTTTTTCAGCATATCTGTATGAAATGGCTTCTTATTTGCAGTAAGCCAATGAGTGATGTAATTTTTTTTTTTTCAAAAAGACGTTGGTATTTTTTCGGATTTTCTTGAGTGGTAGCTGGCATTATCCATGACTATAACAGACCCAGGAGAAATGAGATCTAGCATTTGCTGGAAGTATTCTTCAAAGACATCAGCGTTCATGTCTGTATGATAGTCTTCAGTCCGTTTTGATGTAAATGCTACTAAGCCGCCATCGACAAATCCATTTTTGCTACCAATGTGAGTAATTATTAATCTTTTACCTTTTCCCGAGGGTGCTTTTATTCCATAAAGGCTTGCCTCGCGCTTTTTATATGTTTATCCTGCCATACTTTACCAACGGTATATTCATCATTTATCCAAGTTTCGTCCATATTATGATAGATATTCCTGTTTTCCCTTCGAAACTGTCTAACTGCCCTCAAATATCTTCGTCGCCACAGATGATTTCGTCTTTCTCTATTAAAAGTGATTTTCTGTTTTCAATTTTTTCATAACAAAAATTCATTTCCTTCAAGTTTTCCATAGTTTCTTCTTACCGATGAAATCATCCTTTTTCATTTTAGACATTGTTTTGTCCAAGGTCCTTATTATATTATATAAAGACATTTTGATTTTGATTTAGTTGTATTACCATTACATTTTTCTTTCATATAACTTGCAACTTCATATAACTGATTATCTGATTTAAAATTTCTTGACTTCTATCAAAAGTGTAACTAAACTTCCCCTCGATATGAAAATTGACTTGTTTTTTGTCAAATCTTACCCTTATTTTTGATAAATTACGTATTAGACAATTTTGAATCGGGGTTTACGTTACCTAACTGAAAAGGTGTATATTTCCCAAATTATTTTGCAATCTTCAATTTCAAAAAAGTAAAAATTGTTTGTAAATAGTAGAGGGCTACCAGAGGTCAAATAGTTTTGCTATCTGGTTATATATGCAATTTCACCGCATATATGCACTCCTCACTTTGGGATGTTCATCATCTGGGGCTTTAATTGATTTTACGATCTGTCTTAATTTTCTCAAAAGTGGTTCTAGGTTTACGGTCAAACTTTACACGAAATTTAACAACTGGGTATTTCCTGCAATCCTCGTTCAATACGTGACCTAAGATGTCTCTTAAAACGATCATCTGGAGCTTTTTTTAAAAATAAATAAAAATCGAAATAATGTTTTATATTTTTTATATGTTTCATTAAAAGTAACATAAACTTATGCAAATAAAAATTGTATATAATATAAATTTACATATTTACATAACATAAGGTATAAAATAACAAAAGTCATGTCTATTTCACATATACATATCCTACTTTTAAATTCAGTTCAATATATCATAAAATCTTATTTTTGGCAGCTCGTTTTATAGATTATTTATTATTTAATTAATAATTCATAAATAAAACATATTTGACTAATTTGGTTTTGAAATACTACTACAAGACTTGGCTTTTGACCTGCAAATAGAAAAAAAAAATAATGTAAGTATAAGATTTCAATTAAATACGACATAGTTTTTAATCAACTATGTACAGGGTTATCCAACCAAGACTGGACAAGGCGATTTTTGACTTTTCCTGTACTTTTATAAAAAAACTGAAATAGCCATCTTAAGTCATTTTCTCCCGCGAATTCGAATATCTTCAGCAAAAAACAATTGAACATCAAACAAAAGTACTAGGGGTCACTTTGATATTTTTTTAAATGGGATGCCGTATTTTTAATGAGCTTATCCGATTTCTCATATAAATTTTGATCTAAAATGTTGGATTTTTAATTCAAAAACGCCTTTTTTCTTCAGTTTTAAATTCGGAAAATGTTCGTCTACCGTAAGATTAATACCTGATAGATGGATACCCGTTTCACCTGTTCACCCTTTAACTTGCTTTAAAGCGTCCGTCAGTTAGACAAAATAATCAAGTTTCAAATTTCTATATATTTTTCACGAATTAATTACAAATAATGAAATATTCTTTAGAAGAACGGCTAAATGTAATAAAATTATATTACAAAAGTGGAGAGAATGCTCGACAAACACAAAGAACATTTTTTGAGAGTTTCCAGAGACACATTTCAGTGGATACAATTCTCAGAATCTTCAACTTTTTCGGAAATATTAAGTGTTTTCAGATTTATTGCAAAAATTAACAACACACTAAAAAACTAATAAGTAATACCATTTATTTCTTGGTAATGTAAAAAACAAAAAAAAGCATTAATTTAAGGGATGTTGAAATGCTCGCCGCGAACGTCTTGGCAACATCCTAATCTTAAATAGAGATTTCTTCTAACGTTACTGGACATCTCAGGCGTGACCGATCTAATCGCAAGCGTTATTCGTCTTCTTGTCAGCTAAGTCGAGGGGTTTAGTTTTGTATACAATATTTTTGACATAACCCCATAAGGAGAAGTCTAATGGCGTCAGATCAGGGGATGGTGCTGGCCATTCCATCAATCCACGCCTCCCTATACACCGATTTGGAAATACTCGGTTGAGGTACTGCCGGACATTGATTTGGTAATGGGGCGGTGCTCCATCTTGCTGAAACCAAATCATATTCGCTGGAAGTTGTGGGTTTGCTGGATCAGGATATAAGTTTGTCAAAGTTGGCAAGGCATTATTCTGGAGCAGTGCTAAATAATTATCGCCATTTAAATTGCCATTAATGAAAAAGGGCCCTATGATATGATCTCCGACAATTCCTGTCCAAACATTAACCTTTTCAGGATATTGCGTATGTTCTTCTCTCATCCAGTGAGGATTTTCCCTAGACCAATAGCGGCAATTCTGACGATTAGCATGACCGTGAAGTGTAAAGGTGCACTCATCAGAAAACAAAACATGTTCTAATTGAATCACATTATTATCTAACATTGCCATCATTTGTTCACAAAAATACGTTCTCCTAAAAAAATCGTCTTCCATGAGCTCATGAGTAGGTATCATTTTATAGGGATACATTTTATTTTCTTGTTATGTTCGAATAATCGATGAATGGCAACCGTCGAATATTGGGGCTGTTTTTCGACTAGAAGCATGTAGGTTTTCCTGAAACTCGAGCATAATATCTAATTTGGTATCATCACTTATTGTATTGGCAGCGACTTTTTTATTTGCTTTACATGTCCAAGCTGGCGAAACTGCTTTTCTATTTTACTAATTGTCCCTTGAGTTATAGGCGGAAAATTTCGAAATTTTTCGTGAAATAAGCGAGCAACTTCCATTTGTGTCTGTGTTTTATCTCCATAACCAATCATCTGTAGAATTGTTATTTTGTGCATTTCTGTTAAATAAAACATTTTTCTGATACGCATCAGTTAACGAAATATAAACAACTATAACAGTGACAACTACTGTCATACAGACAGACAACAATTTGCTAAGGTCAGGCATTTTAAACAAAAGTAAACAAAACTATTTATACCTTTTTTTTTCATATCAGTAAAAACATTTTAACATTAGTTTTCAACATCTCCTACATTAATGTTTTTTTTGTTTTTTACATTATCAAGAAATAAACAGTATTACTTATTAGTTTTTTAGCGTGTTGTTAATTTTTGCAATAAATCTAAAAACAATTAATATTTTCGAAACAGTTGAAGATAGGTATAGGATATTGTACGTGAAATATGTCTAAAATTTTCTGAAGAATCCAAAAATTGAATAATATATAGGATGTTGCATTTAAAATAAGAAAGTTAGTATTGGCCACTGTTACATGACACACCCTGTATAAAAAGTTCTTATTGAGAAGAATGCGCAACTAGAAATACCAATCGACGTGTCCGAGCGTTTTTTCGGACACGCCCACATGTATTTATTATCGAATTTATTCCATTTGGCTGATACACACTGTATATAAAAGGCATAATATTTAAAACAGGCATTTATTGTTGGCTATTAATTACAAAAATGAATGAATGGGATCTTGACCACTGTTAATTTTAAAACCAAAAGCTATTTCTTTATACCCCCGTCAGTGGCGGCCCGTGGGGGTAGAAAAGGTAACTATTTCCCAGTACCAGTAACCCAAGTTTATATTTAAGTAATAATATTATTATATCAATAATTACATACTGAAATGTCTGTGTCATTTATTAATGCCAAATTTAAAAAGAAAAATTCCGGGCGCTTTATCATCTTTCTATCTATCTTTGGCGTGGTCCTAAAAGATTTTCGCCTGCGGCGATTACCCACATGTACAAGACACGAGCCGCCACTGAACCCCGTACTATTTGTCACTGGTACTACAACCAGAGGCTTTAAATTTGTATTTTAAAGTCTATGATTACGATACTTACGAGAGTTTGTTTCTTTTTCTTCTACAAATATGAAGTGTTATTGCACCGCTTTTTACGCTTTTGAACAAGAGTACTGCATCTGCATGGGATATGTCATGGCAAACTTGACCATTTACTGCTAAAATTTCGTCACCTGCAAAATCATCATTGTTGGTACTAGGTATCTCACAATATTTTACACTTATGTAAGATTAATTCAGGTCAGTTGAATATTTTTATCGATTATTATTGATCCAAACATAAAACCTGAGGATGTCTGTAATTATAAAGTTTAAAATATACTATAAAAGCATTCTTTCAAAGAAGATTTACTAATAAGACTTTATTTTTAATAGCTAGTATAGAAAACAGCCACATTTAATTTTTAATAGGTTAACCTTTTCAATAAATACCTAAGCCTTTCTTAGAAAATCATTTGGTTACAAAATTTCTGATGGCATTTCGTTCCGTTTAAAATTCAAAGATAGATTTACACAATGCTGGTTATAATGAGATCTAAACCGCAAGTAGGTACCTACTTATTAAGAACAGTTACTTAGAGTAATAACTGACCGATATAGGTAATAATATAAAATATCTTAACGTCTAAAAATAACACATATTTAGGTATATAACTACCGGTATTTCTAACTCATTATTTCGGTAACTATCACTGTAGTTAGTGATTTTTTTGTTATACCTAATTTATGAAACCATAGGATTTTATTATAACCTGTTAAAAAATAATGAAATAAAGACTGTGTATACAGGGCGTGTCTAAAAAAACATCAGTACAAAATGCTAGCACGAAAGGCTAAATAAAATATGACGATTATTTGGAGAATGGCGCACAATATAAAAAAAAACTTCTGGTATGAAATGTGTAGGCCTTAAAAAAATCTATTAAACTATGACACCTGTAATTATACAGGGTGCCTCAAACAGTCATGGTAAACAAAACTTTGGTTTATTTAAATGGAATGACCCCTTTTTAATCACGTTTTCTGATTCCTCTAAACATTCTAAACAACAATTGTGAAACATATCATATGGCTAAACCCATCAGTTTAAGAAATAATTTGAGGTAAAGGACGTAAATGCAACAGGTAAGATATTACTTACATTTTGCATTTTTACAAGCTGGTACCAGAATGTTTTGCGTTAAAACTGTAAAAAAACATAAAAATTGTACTAAATGTACCCACGCAAGTTTTGTCAAAAATTTAATAACAATTAAATTAAATACAAGCAGTAAAATTAATAACAAATTTACAAGAAAAAAAATAAATTTAAGTAAGTAAGTCGTTATTTAATTCAATGTTGAAAATGTCCCCCTCCCACAGTTTGACAATGGGCTAGGTTATAATAAAATTTGTCGATGAAGATTTCTTGGTTAACAGATTCACATTCTTCAATAATTCTTCTTCTCAATTCGTTCAGATCTGCAGGTTTTGTCACATACACTTTATTTTTTAGTTGTCCCCAGAGAAAACAATCAAGTGGCGTTAAGTCTGGCGACCTAGCGGGCCATTCTATGGGGCCCGTTCGCCCTATCCATCGGTTAGGAGAAGTATTATTTAACTCTTACAGCTCGCCCAAAACGTCCTGCTGATCCAATTTGATTTTGCAGCAGGTGGAGATAATATTCTGCATTCAAATTTCCCTCTATAAAGAAAGGTCCCACTAATCTATTGCCAATAATATCGGCCCACACATTTACTTTCTGGGGGTGTGCAGTGTGTGTTCCTCTCATCAAATGTGGGTTCTGATCAGCTCAGTAACGACAATTATGTCGATTGAAATTCCCGTTTAACATGAAAGTTGCCTCATCCGAAAAAACTATTCAATAAAAATTGTTATTTTCTTCCTGTTTTTACATCATTACTTCGCAAAATTCCATTCTACGTTCGAAATCGTCTTCTGGTAATTCCTGGACTAAAGTTATTTTAAAGGGGTAAAAATTACTGTTTTTTAAAATAATTTCAACTGATTTAAAACATACATCAACTTGGGTAGCAGCTTTTCTCAACGACAAATGTGGATCCTGAACAAAATGATTTTTTTTTCATCACTAGTTGCCGATTTTGGTCCTTCGGAACGAACTTTATCTCTGCAACACCCGCGGTTTCCTCGAATCTTTGAACTGTTTTCACAACTGTAGATTTTGATATAGGCTGTCGGTTTGGAAGTTATATTGAAAAACTGCTTTGTTTCGGTAAATGATATTTGTCGGTCTCCAAAACCTCTGATTATTAGTAAAGTTAAACGTTCCCTTTCGTTGAGAGACATTTTCAGAAATTAATATGACAGTGATGCAAAGCGGTACCAGCTTGTAAAAATGCAAAATGTAGGTAATATCTTACCTGTTGTAATTATGTCCTTTAACTCAAATTATTTCTTAAACTGATGGGTTTAGCCATATGACATGTTTCATAATTGTTGTTTAGAATGTTTAGAGGAATCAGAAAACGTGGTTAAAAAGGGATAATTCCATTTAAATAAACCAAGTTTTGTTTACCATGACTGTTTGAGGCACCCTGTATAATTACAGGTGTCCTAGTTTTATAGCTGTTTTAAGACCTACAACATTGTGCGCCATTTTCTAAATAATTGACCGGTCCGGGACTTCTTACACACTGTGTATATTTATCTTATGATAGCAGAATTTTCACAAAATTTGGTAGTACAGTAGCGCAGATACGAGGAGGGGGGGGGGTCCAAAAGGTCCGGACCCCTCTCTCCCCCAGAGGGATCTAGGTCGAAATATTGAACAGTAAAAATGAATGAAGAAACATTTTGTGGTTATTTACAGGCCCCCGTAACTCGAACCTTCATCCGTGATTGGATGTCTTGAAAAACTCTCTGGTAAGTCTGCTATCTGTATATGATTTTTTTGCAATTGGTGGAGATCTTAATGTTAATCTTTTAAATGTTAACAGTACCAATTATATGTCTTTACATAATTTATTAAATAAGTATGGTCTGCATCACTGAGTGCCTAGAAGAATCTATACGAATTTTAGTATGTACAAATAGGGATTTGTTGGATAACATTGCAATTCTTACATGAACAATATTTCGGATCATAAACTGGTAAATTTTCAAATCAAAATTCTTAAGACTAATTCTAAACCTATTCCGTACGTTTCTTGACTTTTCAAATTTCGATAAGGATCTATTAATTTACAATCTGCACCATATCAGTTGCGATTGCATATACTCGTTTAGTAATGGTTGATTACTTTAGTCATAATATTTCGTACCTATTTAACATTCATGCACCATATAAAACTTCAAAAATTACCATACCCCAGCCCTTTAGTTAACTTGAAATTTATAATGACACTAAGGGATAAAGCATTTTCAAAATATAAGCGTAATAAAGCCGAAACTTTATGGATCGATTATAAAAAGAGAAAAGGGCCTTTCTCAAATATACATTTAAAAAAAGATCCAAAATTTTGCATTCAAGTTTTGCATGCGAAACATTAGTACATTGGAATGGGTGACACTGCTTTACACTTGTTTAGAGAATACTTTAGGAATAGAGGTTAGAGGGTCGTTATAAATAGTAAAGCTTCCTAGCTGATTCCAGTTACCAGAAGTGTTGCCCAAGAGTGCATACTTGGCCCATTCATATTTTCTGTCTATACAGCAGACTTTTACATATATTGCCAATCACTCAAGATAAGACAACTCAGGAGAGCTCTTCATGTCTGTCAACATGCATGTTTCAAATTGAACGGTTTACTTGAACATATTTTTTATTTGGGAGAAAACCATTGGCGGATCATTTAGTAGTATTTTCTAAAATTTGAACACCCCGTATTTTCGTATTTTATAAATTTTCCATGTAGATTAATTATTATTAATAAAATATTCGCTTATCATAAGGAAACACCGTGTATAATATTATAAATGGCTTTATTAAGTGTTTTCTAAATAATGGTGGTTGTATAAGCAGCTTAGCTGGATGCTGCCACCACTTTCTCGAAGTAATTATTATGTGATAATTTGTTTAATTATTTAATAAAGGCATTTATTTTTATTATTATTATTTGTTGGCGACAGCAATAAAATTAAATCCTATTAATAATAATTGTCAAGTCATCAATATGTGACCAAACACAATAAATTTACGAAATTTCTTAGGAGACAAACATATAAATTAAGGTAGCATTATGTACACACCTTTCAGAGACACCCTGTATATTACACCGGCGACAGCGTGTATGTTTCTTTGTCAAATGTAACATTTCCATGCAATGTAAAAAAGATAACCTTAAAGTGGTTCAATACAATGATTAGCAAATATTTACCGATTGTACACACCTACGCCTTTGGACTTTGAAGTCATTTCCTTGATAATTCAGAGGCTATCTAGCCGACTAATAGAGAAAATATTTATTTACACCGTGGGATGTGATAATCATTTAGAAAAAATTGTATCCAAATATGATATTGCTAATTTAACAATTAGTCAAAATTGGGCTGCGCAGAAAACATATTATTTAAAATATTTAACAAAAGAAACGTCCTACCTGCTTTCAATCTTCCATCTTCAGCAGCTTGTCCAGTCACCATTATAGTCTTGATAAAAATCCCTAAAGCACCTTTAGGCGAGTCTCTTCCACCCACAATGGTAAACCCTAGTGACTTTTTTCCAGCTCCTTTTTCTAGCGTAACAGTGTGGAAGGTACAAACGCTGGATGCCGGTCTTCTTGGTAAAGTACAAAAGTTTGAAGCTGAGCTGGATTCGGAAAAACTGACTTTTTTCGACTGGGGACTTGATGGAGGAAAGCAAGCTTCATTCTTTGGTGATGACGGAGTTTTGCGCAGCATACGAGTATAACTTCCATGGATGCTGTTTTTCTGGAATTGTCGTTTATTTTGAAGGCTGGGGGTGCTTAGCGGTAAACCAGCCACGGAATGCCGATTAAAGTCAAAGTCAACAGACGTTTCTTTCATGCAGCGGATGATCACCATTTCGACATTTAGGTCTGTGGTATTTAGTGCTTGCTTGGCTTCAGTTATGTTGAGACCTGAGAGAAGGGCTCCGTTGATACTTAAGATTTCGTCCCCTTCTTGTAGAGTACCTTCGCTAAAATAAAGAAAAAATATATTATTCGGGATACTATATACAGGGTGTCTGTAAAAGGTCTTTACAAAAACCTAACACATATTCCTCAGACCAAAATTAGCCAATTTAAGTAAACTTACCTTAGTACAAAGTTGCTTAGTTTAGGCACTAGACGGCGCTGAAGTGACAATTTTTAAATCGTTTTTCTGGATTAATTCAAAAACTGCTCATACTATTTTGCCAAAATTTGGTACGTTGGCATAGCTTTATGGGGAAAATAACCCATATGTCACAATTCTGATTAATATCAGTCCGTGGGCTGGGTTTTTTACTAATTGCTTGTTTCAGATTTCTATGCCAATGGAACAAGAGGGGTTTGGGCACAAAATTCAGATGAACCAACTCATTTGCTACAAAAAAGGTACTCTTGATAAGACTGGATTCCTCTGACGGTTTTCGAGAAATTTGCATTTTATTACTTAATACGTAGTAGTTTTTACAAAAAAAGAAAAAATAACTAAATTATAAACAGAAATAAACAGAAATATCATAAAAATTGCTCAAAATGTCCACCATTTTCATGAATACATATTTATTGCATCTTGAATACGTTGTCATAGTTGTTCTGCGTTATTTGGAGTTGTCCTGTAAACCACTGTCTTAAGATACCCCATAAGAAATAATCCAATGGATTTAAGTCCGGAGATCGTGGTGGCCAATTTACAGGGGCATAACCTCTACCAATCCATTTATTTGGATACTGCTGATTCAAAAAGTTTCTAACATTTAATGCAAAATGTGGTGGAGCTCCATCGTGCATAAACCACATATCTCTCCGAAGTTTTAAAGGTAAATCTTCTAGCAAATCTGGCAGCGTATT
The DNA here is from genome assembly GCA_963920685.1 of Polydrusus tereticollis. Classification (NCBI taxonomy): domain Eukaryota; kingdom Metazoa; phylum Arthropoda; class Insecta; order Coleoptera; family Curculionidae; genus Polydrusus; species Polydrusus tereticollis. Next base: position 7,928,438 of record OY987335.1, read on the forward strand.
TTGTAGATGTTGCAAATACATTTCCCCGGTTAATCTTTGTGGATTAATGACAGGACCAACAATGTGATTACCAATTATTCCAGCCCACACATTAATTCTACTTATCTTGAAAATGTTTTACCTTGATAGCATGTGGATTTTCATCCGCATAAACATGTTAATTATGAAAATTTGTAATCCCTCTTCTTGTGAAACATGCTTCATCGGTAAACAAAATATTGTTGGCAAAGTTGGGATTCTCTTCTCTCTGCCTATGAACAAGCCGACTAAAAACCAGGCGCATTTTAGGATCATTAGGTAAAAGATCTTGAACTTGCATCTTATGGTATGGATATAGCAACTGTTCTTGAAGTACTTCATGAACAATATCTTTGGACACACCTATTTCCCTACCTAGCCGCCTGGTGCTTATTTCTGGATCTTCTGCAACACGTTCTAAAATGTCTTCCTCGACTTCAGGAACCCATACAAAACGCTGTCTTCCATTATCAATGGCTTTAGGAGTTAATTGTCCGTTTTTCCGCAGGCGTCTTTCAACAGCAGCAAACGTCGGGTGGATTGGTATACGACGATTTGGAAACCTTTCGGAGTAGACTCTGACACATTTTCGACCATTCCTTGGCAATAGCCAAATACCAATATCATATCGGTATATTCTGCATTAGTGTATTGCACCGCCATGATAACTCACGACAATTAAAGTTTTCTAATAATAAACGCAAGCAGATAAAATGATTGAACGTTAGCAACAATATTAAATGTTACAAATTTGACGATAATCTTATGTTGTCAGATGTAACTAATAATAACCAACAATAACAATCAATTGTGAGGTGTAAGGTCGAGTTGTATATACCTGAAAAATACCGTGCGAACAAAAAGCAGATGATAAGAAACTGTTCAAGAGGGTTTTGTAGTAAATAAGTTGGTTTAATCTAAATTTTAAACTTAAACCTCTTATCTTCCATTGGCGTAGAAATCAAAAACAGAAAAATTCTATAAAATCCAAGTACTACGTGGTAAAAACTACTACGTATTAAGTAATAAAATGCAAATTTCTCGAAAAAGAGTACTTTTTTTGTAGCAACTGATGGTTCATCTGAATTTTGTGCCCAACCCCCTCTTGTTCCATTGGCATAGAAATATGAAACAAGCAATTAGTAAAAAACCCAGGTTCTACGCCCATGGACTGATATTAATCAGAATTCTGACATGGGGTTTTTTTGCCCCATAAAGCTATGCCAACGTACCAAATTTCGGCAAAATAGTATGAGCAGTTTTTGAATTAATCCTGAAAAACGATTTAAAAATTGTCAATTCAGCGCCGTCTAGCGCCCAAACTAAGCAACTTTGTACTAAGGTAAGTTTACTTAAATCGGCTAATTTTGGTCTGAAGAATATGTGGTAGGTTTTTGTAGAGACCTTTTAGAGACACCCTGTATATATACTAAAGACACACTTTTTAAATATTGAAAGATAAGTTAAAAACTAAAAATAAAAACAAACAAAAAACCAAAAATAACATCGCCTGAGTAAAATACAAGTAAAAAAATAAATTATAGCATGCTGTACATAATGTTATACAGGGTATTTTTAAGAAAACCTTATAAGTTTTCCAATTTTTTTTATGGAATACCCGGTATATTATTATTTTAAAGGCGCACCTTTTAATCAGCTTTCGTTTGATACAACGATAGTATGTCTAAAGACAGCCGTGTTTCTGAAATATCAAGTTAAACATGCTTAATACCATCATTAGCTTGTCAAAAACAAAAAATAGCCTATCTTTATCTCTAATAGTTTTTGAAATATTTTGATTGACGGTTTAAATACAATAGATCTCGTCGCGGTAGAAGAAAACAACCCGGAAGTAATATGAACTAAATAGAAACATCCAAAAAGTTACAAAATTAATTCAATATTGTATAGCGAAAAGTGGATCATACCATTTTAAAAATTATGTAAATTATGGTTGAATTTTTTTTAATTAAAAAAATCGATTTATTCAAAAACCGAAGAAAAATACTTTTAATGTCAGTACTTACAGACTTATAAAGGGGCCGAATTTAACAGATTTTCTAACTACTCTGTCCATGTAATTTTAATTTGTTGTTTTATAGATGCAGTTTTGTATTTTTGTAAAATGGCTGTTAAGCCGCCATTTTGAAAGTAAAACTTGTTGCACGCCATTGAAACGGTAACTTTGAGATGCATGTGATTGTGCAATACACACTATGAAAAATGCATGGCATACATACAAACATAGCAGGTGCTCTAACGACAAGATAATATTTTTTTATATTATAGCAAATAATATATAATAATAAAGGCAATCCATTCATCGATCTCTGCGAAAATAAAAAGCAGTGCCACTATCGAAATTGTAAATTTCTGTTTGAACAGTTTTCATTGTATGTTAAGATTTTAGAAATGCGTTTATTTTAGGAAACTTTTCTTTTTTAAATCTATTTTTTGAAGTAAATAAATATGGTTTTAAATAATTGTCATTTTTGCAAATAGTCGCAATTATAGAAGATGCATTGCATTAAAATCATATTTTCTCTCGAAACAGACCAGAGGCTCCACGTTATAAGTGGGCACTAAAAAGATTGAGAAATACTGGTCTAGACTGTCCAAATTATAATTAATGTAAACATTTTGGCGAACTTCTTTAGTTCTCGTCTAGTCTTCCACCCTAGTTGGGTTAACCACCCTGTATATTACCTAATAATCACATGTTTAAATTATTATAAATTAATTAAAATAACAAATCAAACTATTTAATTTTTTAAAAAAGAACTAATAGACTAAAATAAAATTATTACAACGAATTCTAACTAATAATTGCTATATCCCGGATATCATTTAGGATACCTCTATGGTTGTAGAAATTAGTAGTTGCATCCTATTTCAGTTTTTTCTAATCACCTTGTAATTAAGTTTTGCGTGAGCATTTTGCTTAATTACCTACGTAAAACAAAACATGTATCCTTAGGAATCTCAGTCTCAAAGATAAATTATATTCAACAAAATGATGACACCACGCTATGGTATACACTGCGTTATTTTAAATTAATAATATATTGGTTTATTAATTAGTAGTTTAGTGGGATAAGAAACCTTGACTCTAACCAGACGTTATGGCGAAAATACTATTATACACGATATTATAATATGTAAGGTATTTAATTTTCTGATAAACGCATGCAATCTTATACCTAATCAAAATCAATCAGTATATTATATTACATTACATATATGACATTATAACTAATATAGTATTTCTAAATGTAATGAAATCGTTTTTTATTATGCCATATCTAAAATTGGCTTGACTTTTGCCAGCAAAATTATTCCGCATTGACGTGTTTTTTCAAATATGAACAACATTATACCATAGTAAGAAAAGAAACTGTTGTTGTTCTTGAAAAACTTGTTTAAACTTAAAAATTCGACATAATTAAATGAATTTTGTTATCGATACTTATACTGATATATTATTCAACTAAAGTGCAAATCAAAATGTTCTAAGCTTTGTTAATATTGACCGTAAAAAATAACCAACCTTGAAGCCACATTATCAGCAGGTACGATTCTGCCGACCAAATAGCCTTGCGATATCTGCTTGCTTCTTGTTATGAAAATTCCTAGTTCTTCTTCCGGGTATTTCTTGCTCAACTTTATGACGGCCACATTTTTGCTACAGTTCATAGGAAATATGCTATCAGTAGAATCCATCCTATGTTGTCTTTCTAAAAATGGCATCCTAAAGCTGTCACGAGCTTTAGATATTGAACATGTCGCCAGGTCCTCGCTGTGAATGAGTTTTCTTTCTGCGACGTTGACAGGCGAAGGAGACGTAAACGACCCGTCAAAATTTGAAGAATCGTTTACTAATATGCCACTGTCAGAATCCTCATTGTCGGCTAACAATAAATGATCTTCTTCCTCGTGATATAGTAGGCTATTTGTTTGCCTGAAATTCTCCAGATCTGGTAGAGCGCCATAGGAAAAGCTTCGCTTCTTTCCAATCTTTTTTCTCGACTTTGGCCCGCCCACACTTTCAGAGTTTTTACAAATTTTAGTTAAAATCCTGCTTTTAGAGTTTTGCAAGTACTTTTCGGACATTGCACGAAGTTTGGCAGTAAAACATGATGATCTAGATACGGTATCACAAGGGGTATTCTCATTATCTTCTAAAGTTTCACTACAACTAGGTTTACTATCTTTGGAACCAGACGGGTTTATTATTGCACTTGCAGAAGGAGTCAATGAGGGAAAGTCATCGTTATTCATAGTTGATGCGTTGGAATTTGAGCGGAAGCACGAAAGCCTTGTATGTTTAACCCTATCCAGTAAGGGGTTTTTCTTCTCTGTGGTACAGGTGAAGCCCCCACTGCTACTCGTAAACCGTGGATGGCTCTTGTGTCTTCTTTTCTCCGACTTTTCTAAGATTACGCAGCTGTCTTCCACGCTGTAGAAATTAGTTTCGCTTTTGTTATAATAACGTCTTGCCCATGATGATGGTGTCATATCTTAAACAAATTTAAAATATAATGGATAGGTATGTTACCCTGTACACAGGGAGATCGAAAGAAAGGTATGGAATATATTTAATATTTAATATGCGCGCTTTATCTTATACCATGCGAGCAAAAATTATTATCATCAAAGTATGCTTTCGATTTAAGGCCGTACTGCTTAGCGGTATAGCCTAATACCTGTCGGGTGTCAGTAAATACTAGCCATGTCGAAAAATTTGAACTTGTTGCAAACGTTCGTGAAATATTTCAAAATATGCCAACAAAATGTTTAAAACGCTTGTTTCAAGAAGTGGGAAGATCTTTAATAGAACATGCATGACTATTTTTAAAAGCAGTTAAATTTGTTTCCTTATAAAGTGCAAGTATTTCAAGATATACGAGCTGCAGTTTTGGAAAGACACAGGAATCCAAAGCAGGAATCCCTATTCTTTTGTAGAGTCCACGGTTGTTAAATTTAACACGAGGCAGTGTAAATATATCAGCATATAGTTATCTTCAACAACGCTAAGAAGCAAAATATATGTTATTTAGTGTTTCTGGTTTCGATCGCTACTATTTTTCTCAGTAGTACTTCGTTTTAAGCAGATCTTCGTTAGATGGGTTTGGATTGGAAATAATTCTCATTTATTTAAAGAAGTCAGCGAAAAAGTTACCCTTAATTGTTCAATCATTAGAAGCCCATATACTTTTAGATATTTTTAAAAGATAATGCATAAAGTATATTGAGTATTAAATTAAAAGACCAAACAATAGATAAGAGGAAACGAGAAAGGAAAAAGTTGTAGACATCGGGGAGCACATATCATAAGGCAAAAGTAAAAATGAGCAGACCACCTTATGAGAACACGTCAGAATAGCCGTTGGACAAGAAAATCGAGGCAATGAGGCAACAAGGAAGACCATTAACTTGATATGCAGAGAGTTGTGGGGACACAGAGGGTTAATATCGCAGTGGGCAGCATTTCTGGAAACAATTTGAAGAGGAGTATCTAAAAATTGAATAGAGTGCGCTAAATATGGTGACTACGATAAATCAAAAAAGATATGCTTAAAGATCTATAATTAAATACATTTAATATTTTAAGAGTTTATTTGCCATAATATCTCTTTGTAGACGCAACGCAGTCTGTGTGGTTTTTTGGTTTGTCGCAGTTTTATTTATAAAGGGAAGAGAAATTACCCAAAGTTGCAAATCCCCATAGTTATTATTTTTTTATAACCTTCCAGACTTATAACGTTTTAGTTTAGGTTAGTTTGGTGCTGATCTCGATGGCTTGGTGCCTTAATTTAGTGCATGTATGTAGAGGGAAGAGTGTAAAATGATCGACCGTTATATTCGCGCTGGCAGGTATTTAGGCTTAGGCCAGTTTAGAAATGTTGACGCGTACACAGAGTAAATCATACTTTAAATGAAACATGAACGTATTTCTTATTTTTTAACGTTACTGAATACATATATATGCTTATTTGCTTTAGCCAAGTCGTTGCAAAGTTTACTTAAAATTCCATACTTGCAGACTTCACAAATTCCTTTGCAAAATAAATACTGTTTCTTACCTATTCTTGACCTGTGCCCAACTTGTTGCCTAGGCGTTTTAAGAATGTCTAAGTCGCAGGTTCCATTATCAACTTTTTCTGTTCTGCTATGGTAATTGAGTACACCTTGTGTTTCCGACGAACGGAGCGGCGACAGACTCAATAAACGGGGGGACTCGTCTTGTTTACGAAACCACCTCATTTTCTGCAAAAAAAAACAGATACTTATGTAATTTTTACACCGACATGTAACAGTTGGTTAAAAAAAGGCACATCAATAGAACGTATGCAAGCTTTTATATCGGTCCGTATTAAAGTCGTTATCGTGTTTTGAGCATCTCGTCCGTTATTTGTAAAATATTTAATGTATAATAGGGCCTTTCCTCCTAATTAAAGAGCTTCTGCTGACTCTTCATACTCTTGACAGAATTTTTTTAAAGTAAAGGCTGTAGACTGTAGGTAAATAGTCAGAATGTGTTATACAGCGTTTTAATTTCAAAACGAACTACCCTAAATAAATATCTCTTCACTTTAAGGAAAATAAAACTTAGCAAGAAGTGGAATTTCGAGTGGAATGTTCAGTAACAAATTTGATATAATTTTATATCATCTTAAGGCAGTTTGAATGTTTAAAATTTGAAAATGTAATAAAATAGAATTTACTATAGCTGAGAGAACAGAAATAATTTTTCTTTAGGGGACTGGAAATCGTTGGACCCTCTTATTGTACCGTACACTGATAAAAGGCAGCACTTGCCACAAGAGAATAAATTATCTAATAAACATTTCCAGTTGTTACATATATGTTGGCTGCAAAGAAATAGATTCTTGCAACAAGTCACATGAACTTAGAGCAATTTCATTAAATCTTTCAACGAAAGAAATTAGGAATTTCTTTGTTTTAATTCGATGATGCTGTCTTTGAGTCAAAGCAATAACAAGACCTTGTGTCCTTCAAGCATATTCTTGACAGAAATAAATAAATACTTGTACACAGTACATTCAAATTTAAAGGCTTCTTATTCAAGAATATCATCTATTGATGGTGGTTCGCTTGAAATGCAAACCTTGCATGCGAGAAAGAGCACTTACACCTTACAAGAACTTCGGTTCTGTGCAAAAATAATATGAAAGATCAATTTGCAAAATATTAATATTTCATCCACAGAATTTATTTATTACATTAAATGGCATTAATGTTGACGGACGGTGTAAGATCTGATGTATTATTTTCGAATAAATAAATATTTTTTTTCGTATCACTGTAGGTAATCTAATTGAATGGTCTAAATATTTCCGTTAACACTTTTTCCTATTATTGACTCCGTTTGTAAATAATTACTCAGAGAAAACAGTGCTAAAACAGTTTGTCAATCATTTTGCTATAAATGTCAATCTAGGTTAATCGTATCATAACATAGGTATTATAAGGAATAATTATTGTAGAGAAAATCCGTAGAAAATTACAATCTAGCTCTTCTGTTTTCACATAAATTAAAGGTGCTCTGACGTTTATCGGAATATCAAATTAAATATAGCTATGTAATTATTAAGGAAATTTATGTTTATTTTACCATTAATTATGCTAGTTCACATGTCGGATTATTCCTGGTATACTAACCTGAACTGTCCTAAACGTGTTTCTACATAGCATTATAGATGAAAGTCTGACCAAGTTTTGTGTTTAATTCTACTTTATAAAACCCCGTATAAGATGCTCTAAACTTTTTAAACAAAGCCTGTTTGCATATTATAATGTTTATTTCCATACAGTTAACCACAACCATTAATTCTTCAATTTGCAATATGTTCTCTTCGCTTGTTTTTTTTTTTTTTTGTTTTATTGTACCGGCATCACTTTTCATCCTAAATTTATATTACTTAACGGAGTAGGCTTCCGGGCAGAGTCGGCTTAAGGAAAATATTATTTATAGTTTTAAAAAATTTACATGTCTATGCTATTTTTGTCCCATCAGTATCAGTTGCTTTGTTTCAGTATATTTAGCATATTTAATAAAATAGTTGTAGCAGTAGCTACAGGGGAATCTAATTAAAAAGAGTTACTTTGTAATAAAGTGCTTGTTTGTTTCCTATAAGTAATCATATTTATATTTTTTATTTTTACTTTATAGATCCAACCGATAGACTAACCAATTAGATTAATGCATTTTGTAAAAGTGTTCGACTTAAATAAGGAAAATAAATGGGCTTTGCGCTGATCTTGAAATTTTTTCCAAGACGTTTAAAAATTAAATTAACCTGTTTCTCGGTTTCAAGAAATTCTTAATAAACTATATTATACGTGTTTAAGAAGTACTCATATAAGCTATGCTATTGCAGTAATACCTGGAATATTTTTAATTAAAATTATTTCAATTCAGTAAAGGAGCTACTGTATACCTAATTATAGTATAGTCTATACCAGGTAAACATTTAACGGCAACTATCGAGACATTATTTAGTTTCTTGTGGATTGGTAGCAATTTAAGTTAAATAATAAAGTGTTATTTATTAACACTTGGGTTAAAAGAGTCGGAATCAAACGGATCTCATCAGATCTTACCTAACCTTTATGAATATTTGATTGTGTAGTGTGTATCTACCGACACAAGTAAATAACCGATAAATACATCTGCTTTTACTAGCACACTGGCGCTTTCACCTGTCGTTTTTTAATGAGTTTAAAACGCGGAAATTTATAAACTGCATGCAATAATAAAAACGTATAATAATCAATCACTAACTTGTGCCCACGTAGAAGAAGGGCATATATTTACTTTCCTCCCTAGAGAGGCTAAAAAACCATTAGGATTGTTCTGGTTAGTTGTTCACATCGTTTTAGGTTAGTTCAATCTAGAACAATGTACAATTATCCCATAAAAAATGTGTAACCACTAGATGTGTCCTGAGCACTCACAAGAAGAGACAAAGAAACGCAACTGTGCACAGTAAAAAATATCCACCTGGTAAAAATTATTCCAGGAGTGGTAAAAAACGTAGTGTTAATGTTAACACCCGGATCAACATAATTTACCATATTTTTACACTCATATGGGACCTATTGTACTAAATTTGCCTATGAATTTAACTCTCTAAAAAGTTAATTTTGTTAAATGGGTGTTATTTATTTCATTTTACACTCTATCAGAAAAATTAAATACCATGACAATTAATTACACCAGATTAGCGTGTAAATAAACCCCGCTAGAAGGTTATTTTAACACATTTAGTGTAAAACTTATTCTTTAATCGTCTTTTTTCACGGTCCCGGTTAAAAATACCTAAACCCGTGTTACCGAAAAGACAGGCGGCAACAAGTGGTGTGAAATTCTAGGAATTGACACATGACGCCAACGCTACATGCAAATTCAACTTTTAAGTCAGTCTGATTGTGCACTTTGAACGTGATATAGAATAATGTTATATTGAAATTAAAATATAGAAACAAAGCAAAGTTCTGTAAAGTGCCAAATGAGAGTGCCTCTCATAAGGATCTTGTTAAATTGGGTAAGCATATTAACGAAATTTAATAGAAACCTTACTAAATAAGTACGCCATTTTTAAGAAACTAAGTAGGTCTTTGCATGCTACAGTTTTCCTTTAGCTTTTAAACTATTCTGATATAAGCTTATAATATAAATGTATTCCTTTTTTATATAAATACTTAGGTACCTACCTACATATTTTACTTCATAGATCTCTAAATAAATATACGATTAATATAATACTCGTCATTCTCATTCTTTTATATTGTTCCAAAGCATACTTTTATTTAGTGGTTTAGTGTTCTAAGTATACATACAGTGTGTCCCAAAAGTTCCGCAATGTCCAATTATCTCACGAACCTTTTGGACACGCTTTGTGAATTGGAACCTAGAGGGAATACAACATTCTGCGTTCGCTGGCAGTACCGGCGACATTGCCAGATGTTCCACTTTCGAGAAATCATGGTCAACTTTTTATTTTTAAATGGTATACCCACTTTTTTTTTTTTTAGTGGATTCCATGCTTAATTTGCTCTATGCTGGTACCAAAATATCAGGTTCCTAAATTGAAAGTAAGTTCAAATAAATGGTTTTTCTCAGAGCAGGTAATAGGTACCTATCCCGTTCTGACATCTACCTTTTCCAATGTGTTGCAGGTTGGACACTGTGACAATTGGATTTGACGTATAGGTAATTTTAATAAATAATTGTCACAACGGATTAGGTTAATAGACAAGAGAAAATTCTTTCTATTTCTAAGAAATCAGATTAAAAAAATTAAAGGCTTTAAACAATTTATTTTAAAACAATATCCAAAAAATCTGTAGGTAACAAAACAGTAACTTTAAAACGAAAACTATTTTATTAAATGCTCAAAATGTTTTCCTTGTACTTCTTGACAATACGCCAGGTTATAATAAAATCTCTGAAGAACATTTTGTATAATTTCTTCCGTAATTTGATCAGCTTCATTTAATATTCGCTGCTGCAAGTCTTCTATATTTTCAGGTTTAGTTTCAAATACTTTATTTTTTAAATGACCCCAAAAGAAGTAGTCTAAAGGTGATAGGTCAGGGGACCTAGCGGGCCATTCTATGAAACCTCTCCTGCCAATCCATCTATTTGGAAAAGTTAAATTTAAATAATCACGAACCCGTCGACCATAGTGTGGAGGGGCCCCATCTTGTTCAAACCATACATTTTGGTAGTTTGGACCAGCCAATTTTCTAATTTCAGGAATAATTAAGTTTCGAATATATATTTCGGAAGTCAGGTTTCCTTCAATGAAAAACGGACCAACTATGTCGGTTCCAAATATTCCAGCCCACACATTAACTTTTTGTGGATACTGGGTACGCACTTCCCGTAGCCAATGGGGATTTTCATCACTCCAGTATCTGCAATTATGGCGATTTACAACGCCATGGAGCATAAATGTTGCTTCGTCCGAAAACAGAATGTTTTTTGAGAAGTTGGGATCTTGATCAATTTTGTACATCATTGTCTCACAAAATTCAACCCTTCTGTCGAAATCGTCTTCAAAAAGTTCCTGTACTAGGTGAATTTTGTAAGGGCGAAATTTATTTTCAGCTAAAATTCTTTCAACCGATGACTTACTAATTTCTAGGCCGGTTTTTCTCAATGAACAATGGGGATTTTCAACAAAAGACTGTAAAACATCTAAGCTTCTTTCTTCATTTGTAGCTGATTTTGGGCGGCCAGATCTAGGTCGCTCTTTTAAGCTGCCAGTATCCTCGAACCTTTTTACTATTCTCTGAACGGTTGATGCAGCGATTGGATGACGATTTGGAAGTGAATTGTTAAATAAAATAGCAACCTCTGTGTATGGCTTCACACGATCTGCATAACCGCGCATCATAATTAATGTAGTTTTCTCCCTTTCAGTTAAATGAACCATTTTAGACCGTGATTTTAAACTCGATAATTTTAGACAATTATTAATGTTATGAATTATTAATGTATTTTGATTGTCATTGTCAGTGTCCAACCTGCAACACATTGGAAAAGGTAGATGTCAGAACGGGATAGGTACCTATTACCTGTTCTGAGAAAAATCATTTATTTGAACTTACTTTCAATTTCGGAACCTGATATTTTGGTACCAGCATAGAGCAAATTAAGCATGGAATCCACTAAAAAAAAAAGTGGGCATAGGTACCATTTAAAAATAAAAAATTGACTATGATTTCTCGAAAGTGGAACATCTGGCAACGTCGCCGGTACTTCCAGCGAACGCAGAATGTTGTATTCCCTCTAGGTTCCAAATTTCATAAAGCGTGTCCAAAAGGTTCGTGAGATAATTGGACATTGCGGGACTTTTGGGACACACTGTATATTTATTATGTTATTTGTTTTGTTGAGCTTAACAATGAGGTACATTAAACGTAGATATATATATATGTTTAATTTACTAACTAAGCAGAGGTTAATTATGTAAAACATCTTGAATGCATAATTTTTTACATTTTAATTATAAACGCCCGGTTAGTTTGATACGGGATTAAATGACTTAAACAAAGTGGACAGTATTCTAGCCCTGGGTAGATTATTTTATTACACTCACTATAGTAAAGTCACACCCAAATAAAATAAAATTTACACTACAATAATATGATATTTACACTAATTAATCACAAATTACCATTAAAAAATGGTAGAAGGATAGGTTTACAATCTGTGAGGTTAATTTACACTCGATAGTGTAAATGTACCTACCCATAAATAAGAAGAATTAACACTCATTAAAAAGTAAAAAAAACATTCAAAAATATCTTTTTTACCAGATATACTGATTGGTTAATATACCCTATTGAGTGTGGTCCTATATGTACCACCATTGAGTGTTAAATTTAACACTCAATTTTTTACTGTGTAGTAAACAAATAGTTACAAATCCAGGTGTAGCTGCTACAAAGCAGTTAAAAAAGCTATATGCTCACTTATACTGTATTATAGAATGTATTTCAGGAAAGAAAATTCGCATATACAGGGTGGCCCAAAAAAGTTTGATAACATAACGTGGTGTTTTTTTAAATGAGACACGTATTTTATTATACCGGGTGTTGCATCGTCGAGCGGGACATAGGAAATCCCATGTAATTTTAAATGGGGTCAATTATTGGCTTCCCTAATTATTTTAGAGAAAAATTCTATTTAGGTTTATTAAAGAGCACTAAAACCCACATTCAAAAGAATAACTTCAGATATTTTTGATGAGCCCGTTTACGGGTTATCGCCGATTTCTTTTTAACTATTTCTCCTTTTTATGGCCCCGTATTTGCGGGCACCAGTCAAGGTAAAAGATGACTGTCAAATAAAGTTGTCATTTTGAAATGTGTGCTTTATTGTTATAAAAACTCGTACATCGAAAATATTAGCCATGAATTACACTTCTGAAGAAAAAATATTGATGATTAAATGGTATTATCAAGGAAATAGTTATCAAAATGTGTCAGACATGTTTGCTGCTCTGTATTCGAATAGACCGATACCTGCAAAATCTACAGTCGAAAGGACTATCAAGAAATTTGAGACAAAAGGCACTGTAATAAATAACTGCAGATGTGAAGAAAGGCAGGAACAAAGAAGAGATGCAAGAATTATTAATTACCTATTAATTAGTAAAATATTGAAACATGTAAAATGTCATAATTAACCTTGTAATTGGATACTTTATTTTAGTTTTATTCAGATTAATTTGTACTCATAAATACACCTTTAATATTTTCGATGTACGAGTTTTTATAACAATAAAGCACACATTTCAAAATGACAACTTTATTTGACAGTCATCTTTTACCTTGACTGGTGCCCGCAAATACGGGGCCATAAAAAGGAGAAATAGTTAAAAAGAAATCGGCGATAACCCGTAAACGGGCTCATCAAAAATATCTAAAGTTATTCCTTTGAATGTGGGTTTTAGTGCTCTTTAATAAACCTAAATAGAATTTTTCTCTAAAATAATTAGGGAAGCCAATAATTGACCCCATTTAAAATTACATGGGATTTCCTATGTCCCGCTCGACGATGCAACACCCGGTATATTTATGTTCGCATTAGTGTTCTTACTAATTGCCTTAAATTTTATTTCCCATACTTAGTTTAAGAGCAACTAATTAAAAACTAAAAAAAAACGTTGTGCAGTCCCTGCAAAGCAAATTTAAAAATGTCCCTAAAAGCACTTTTTTTTAACCACGGCATTGTGCGAGATTCATGGCAAGGGGTCTAGAGATACTATGAATCTAATTGTATTTATGCATTTTATATAGGGTGTTCAAAATAATGTTTTAAAAATTACACATTTTAAACTATTTTTTCTGAAGTTTTTTAAACGGAGCACCCTGTATATTTTTAATAGTTGTGACGTAGAATTTATATACAATTCTTTTTTGTAATACATGCAAAAAGGTTATTTCTAACCGTTTTCAAAATAGTTGCAAATTTTATGTTTTGTGTTGTTTGAAAAGAGCTTTTATACTTAAAATTAAAATTAAGTGCTACGCTAATGATTGTAAACTGCAGTAAATGTTCAAAATGTCTTCCATTATTATTTGTGCATAACCCATTAGCGGGCAAAGTTGTTTTTTTCTAAATTTAAGCTTGTTTTACGAATTTTTAGGTAGAAGTAGGTCTAAAAGCCATATTTTTGATAAAATTTTTTATTATATTTTTTTTTACTCGTCCCTTATAAGGGACCTCATCTCTTATAAACAAAATAAAAACTAAATTCTAAAATTATTCATGTACATACGAAGTTCGCATAACAAATAAGGAAATATTTACTTAGTACGATATAGTTTAAAACAATATTTTGGATGTAACGCCACTTTGCATTTTTTACAAATAAACTGATTTTTTTTACCACTATGCATACATCGTCTATCAGTTTGATTATATATTATTATATAGTCATATCGGATATCGGGCAACGGGCGAGAAATTCGGCCCTGCTGAGGCTTAGTTCTGAAAGATTTAAGAAAAGACCAAGCGATGTATCTTCGAAAAACTACTAGACTTTTGGTATTTTTATCTTGTGCGTTTACTTTCTTCATCAGCAACCACGAATTGACTACGGCCACGTCTAGCAGATAATATGCTACTTACTAATGGCCAGTACCATTTTCTTTGCCTGATTCTTGTCCTGTAGGCTGCTATCAAGGAGTCAAGCTGATCTACCCCTCCCATATTTTTGTTGTATCCAAATACATATCATTTTTGGTTGTGGTACACTTTTCTTTGACTTGGAAGTTCGGTCCCAACGTAGTGTACTTACGACATCCGTAGTCTCAAAATTGGATGCGCCCGTCACAACCTTATTATCTTTCCACCACCAAGAGGGACTGATCGTTTTTAAAATACTTTTGGGTTCCCCTATAAGCATCATTCCAATATTTTTACTCAGAAACGGGACACTGTTCAAGTCTGTTCTCACGAATTGTTCCAAGTGGTACAGTATTTTTTGGTTGCTAAATAGGAGAGTAGAGGTAAACTCGTAAAATAATTGTCAAAGAAAATATTGACCTGCATGCCTTATTAAAGATATTACGACATCGCCACCTACACCGAATTCTCTTTTTTTACTATCATATTGGCCGGTATAAATGTCAAATCCATACAAATAGCCACTACCTGAACAGAGTGCCCAATTTTTATATCCAAAGCGTATAGGTTTCCCTCGAATGAATTGCTTAGCCTAATGTTTCCCGTAATAGGGAATCATACTCTCATCAATTAAAATATTTTCGTCCAATCCTCCATGACTTCTGAAGTTTTTGCTTAGGTTCTCGATTAACGGTCTCAACTTGTATAATCTGTCATCTCCTGTTAGCTTAGAATTATCGTTAAAATGTAAATGTTTTAAAATTTTTTCAAATCTTTTTAGTCACATGATATTTTAAACAATTTTTGGAAGATCATCGTCACTTGACCAATAAAGTCTTCTATTTGGGTATTTTCCATAGCCCGATAATAACAGAACACCCCAAAACACGTAAAGCTCATCCATAGTCAAGTTTGGCTCATCATTTTTTTGCAGAGCATATTAATTAGTTTAATGTATAATAAGATTCATCAATGGGTCATCAAAAAATAATTTGAAAAAATCTACTGGTGATGATGCACTGAAAGTAAGATTTATATTATTATTTGAAGGTTGTTCTGGATTTTGTAGAAATTTTGACCGTACATAGGATGTTGGTGTCGCTTCGGACACATTACTCTAGAAGGCACTACTACAGGCATAATTATTTACTCCCCACCCTCTTGCAAATATCGGTGCAGTAAGAGCCGTCCCTTTAAGGGGACGCCGTCCACTAATGGGATAAGCTAACACATTTTTTAAAGGATCTGTTACTCTAGAACCAATCATTTTCGAAAAAAAACAAAATTAAAATTTCAACACTTTAGGTTTCTTTGAAATATGTTAATTTTAAAGCATTGTATTAAGAGTACCTTTTTTGCGTAACAAAGAAGAAATAATGATCTGCTAGTATGTACCTACTAAAATATCCCAACACTTTTTCTTATTCAAGTAATATTCTAGATCGACTATTAATCAATTTAATTTTTCTTAATAACAAGTAATCATCCATAACTCATCCCGTTCCTTCAAACATAATAGTCTTTTTATTTCCAATAAAACTAATTTATTATTATGCGAAATAATATACAGAGTGATACTTTTTCCGGGTCAAATATTTTTTGAGGTGCCACTGTCTCAATGTGCAACGTTGAATTTTCGTCTAAAACTTAATAGTTATAGAATGGTAGAATTTTTCTCTATGTCTATTATAATCCGTTTATATCTAGGATATAATAATATATTGTGCTGATCTAATTTAAGACCTCTGAACTTTATCTGCTTAAAGTTGCAGCTAAACGACACAGTGTAGAAGAGGCCCCATTATGGCGATAAAAATTTAGCACGCAAAATATTGTGACCCTATAATAAAAAAACGCATTGTAGAGAAGACTATACTCTCCGACATACCTTTGGTACAAAGAACCCTATTCTTTCTTAAGTACCTATGTTAATATGTGTTGTAAAATACTAAAGAGAATTTCTATATCACTTCTGATAATTTTTACAATCCTGAGAAGACACTTCTAAAGGACCGCATTTAATTACTTTTTTAATAAACCTGTACGTTGTGAATATAAAATTTTTCTTTTAGCTGTGCGTGTGTTGTTTAAATAATATGATAAGAGGTCGTTCACAAAAGATCTTGCAAGGGTTATTAAGCTGCGAGTATGTATTCTTTATATTATCTGTTTTATTTTTAGATTTATATTTTTATTCCTCGTTCTATAAAATAATAATTTAATCTCTTAGGATGCGAGGTCGAAATACCCATTGCAGAATAAAAAAGTGCTTATTATTAGATGTCTTCATGGATTTTAATAGTATAATAATAACCCTTTATCCATTGCTGTACGATATAGGTACACTTAGTTGAATTAGTAATGGGTACCTATATGTGCATACAGACACAATTACACCAAGGTATACGGACGTAGGTAATAATACCATTATTTCTGCATACATATTTTTGCATTCTCGCACCCTTCTCAGAAAAATTATCCCCTATTTGATAACCAATATTTGAACCCCATATTTAACTAAAAAAAATATTTTTATCACAATTTAAGTAGGAACTTGCACTTGTTCAATTTAATTACAATTGAGTGGTACCTAGTGTAATTGTTGAGTTCAATTATTTAATTATCTAATTGTGATTACTTCAATGCAAATATAGTAACAGGAGATAAAAATAATATATTTGTATTGTATTTTGTACTTAAAAGGTATACCGGGTGTTGCATCGTCGAGCGAGACATAGGAAATCCCATGTAATTTTAAATGGGGTCAATTATTGGCTTCCCTAATTATTTTAGAGAAAAATTCTATTTAGGTTTATTAAAGAGCACTAAAACCCACATTCAAAAGAATACCTTCAGATATTTTTGATGAGCCCGTTTACGGGTTATCGCCGATTTCTTTTTAACTATTTCTCCTTTTTATGACCCCGTATTTGCGGGCACCAGTCAAGGTAAAAGATGACTGTCAAATAAAGTTGTCATTTTGAAATGTGTGCTTTATTCTTATAAAAACTCGTACATCGAAAATATTAAAGGTGTATTTATGAGTACAAATTAATCTGAATAAAACTAAAATAAAGTATCCAATTACAAGGTAAATTATGACATTTTACATGTTTCAATATTTTACTAATTAATAGGTAGGTACTATTAAATTGTTAGAACTTTAGGATTTAAGAAGATGTTAAAATATTCCTCAAAATGACAACTTTATTTGACAGTCATCTTTTACCTTGACTGGTGCCCGCAAATACGGGGCCATAAAAAGGAGAAATAGTTAAAAAGAAATCGGCGATAACCCGTAAACGGGCTCATCAAAAATATCTAAAGTTATTCTTTTGAATGTGGGTTTTAGTGCTCTTTAATAAACCTAAATAGAATTTTTCTCTAAAATAATTAGGGAAGCCAATAATTGACCCCATTTAAAATTACATGGGATTTCCTATGTCCCGCTCGACGATGCAACACCCGGTATAGCTATTGATGTCAGCTTTACAACGATGTATCACTTATTGGTAAATAAATAAGATTGACTTGAAAAAACAAGCAAATTAATTTTCGCAACACGTCAAATTTGACAACAGCACTAGAACCAGGGTTGAAAAGAATCATGATTTTTTATAAAAACATCAAAAATCGCGATTTTTTTTTTAAAAAATCAAGATTCTTTTTGATTTTTTCGATTTTTTTCTATTTTTATTTTTGACTATTTTTTCCTATAAATAAGTTGTTATATCCAACCGTTTTTAATTTTATTTCCACTGTTCTTCAAATTTTAATGAAGATGCGTCCGCCCTAACTTATTTTGACAAAACGGACATAACTTTAAATCAACTGCAAAAATTTAAGAGGCATTATGAACAGTGTATAACCCCATATTATTTGTTTTACTACCACTCATAGTCAAGTTTCTTGCCAGATTAGAACCTTTCACTGATATTATGTTTCATGATGATATTTTTCAGAATGTAAAAGCCATAGATTGGTGGAAGTCGCAACAAAATATACTCATTATTCAAAAAGAGCTCTTCATAATTAGACAATTACTTTGTGCCGCTGCTTCTTCCGCATCAGTCGACAGAATTTTCCCAACAATTGGTTTAGTCCATTCCAAACTCAGTAATCTATTAGGAACGGAAAAAGCTGTAAAATAAGTTTTTTTGTACAAGCACTACAATTAACTAAAGTAAACATTATTTAGGTACAGTGGTTTCATTTTTTTGATATAATAAACCATTAATTAAAACTAAAAGTTTCTATTTTCCCTTAATTATAACTTATCAGAAATTTTGATTTTAATCATGATTTAAATTGAAAACAATCAAGTGATTTAAATCAATTGATTTAAATACTTTCAACCTTAACTTGAACTTCCCAAACTTAATACCAATTAAAAATTTTACATTTTGTTATATTCACACAACACTCAAATAACGATTTATTTCTGTATTTTGAATTAAAAAATAATAGCATTGCGCTTTTCTCACGAAGAAAAATTTGATTTGCTGAAATTTTACATTCATTACAACAGAAATGCAAATCTTGCATTAGACAGATATTGTGAAAATTACCCTGAAAGACAACCGTCAAGTATAAGACTTTTTCGAGAAATTGTTATGAACCTTAGAAACTATGAAAGTTTTGAATTACGAAAAAGAAGATAATAATGAGCGTGACGAAAATGTGAGGGAATATTTTAATGGTGCTCCGACAACGTCTATAAGAGCGGCGGCAAGAGACCGACCAACCCCGAGAAGTACCATACAAAAAGTCCTTAAAGAAAATAAATATCGACTATAGTTCATGGTTTACGAGAAACGGATTATCCCAGAAGAATCCAATTTTCAAATTGGTATGTGAACTAATGCGAACAAAATCATGATTTCACTGATTTCAGTCGTGTTGTAATTTGGACTGACAAAACATTTTCAATGATGTATGGTGTGGTATTGTGATATGTATAGTAGGTAATGTCATAAAGCTGTTAAAAGTTCAAATATTACCGGCAATTAGAGCACGAGTTTCTTAAGATCAACTAAATAATATTTGATTTCAACAAAACCGTTGTCCCGCACATAATGTTCGGGAAGTTCAAACTCTCTTAAGACAGATATTTGATGATAAAGTAATTTCAAACGACGGACCAGTTAATTGGCCTGCTAGATCCCCCGATATAACCCCTCTAGAGTTTTATTTATGGGGGTATGTAAAAAATGGGGTATATGAGTTTGAACCCCCTGAAACTGTTCATGGATTAGAAGAGAGAGTGAGGTATGTGTTTTCCAGCATAAATGACAACACTCTTCGCAGGGTCACCAATACCTGGTTGAAAAAGTGTAAAAAATGAATTAATACGAACGGCCAACATTTCGAATAAGTATACCTAGTAAGTTACATATTTTTTCTTATGATTTTTTAAACAATAATTATTATTTATATTACTTTCCTAGTTTCCTTTAATTTTTTTATGTTATTATTTGAAATATTAACATTAAAGCATTAACCATCAGAAAAAATAAAATAATGTACATATTATAATGTGAAATTTTAAACAAATTTTAAATCTTATTCCTGCCGAAGGCGTTGTTGTCATGTTTGACGTGTTGCAAAAATTAATTTTCTTGTTTTTCAAGTAGATTTCATTTATTTACCAATAAGTAATAGATCGTGATAAAGCCGACATCCATAGCTACCTAAAGTACAAAATACAATATAAGAATAAATGAACCTGATGATGGTATAAAATAACTTTAAAATCCTATTGCAGAACTGAAATCTACTTAAACACTTGCTTTAAAAATGTATTTACAAATTTAAAGAAATAGTCCATTCCAAAGAGTTGAAATATAGAAAAAGGAAAATAAATAAAATAAATCAGTGGAGAAAGACTTTTTGACTTTCTTTCCTTCCCTTTTGACAAATTGCCGAAATAGTGAAAAATCTCGTGAAAAATAAAAAAGCTAAAGCATATTTTCGAAAATGCAAATGTGTGGACAAGGTTGTCAGTCATATAGTCAGATAATCAAAACACCTCGTATAAGACTACCTATTTAAAATTATCGTCAAAGGTTTTTACAAAGCTAATACCGGTAGAATTTTAAATGTCATACTTAAAAAAAATAGCATTTTCTTGCAGATAATGTTTTGCAAGACGTGAGTGATTATATAATGAAAATGCCAAAGTACCTAAGTATTTAAAACAATTATTTATTGCTAAATAAATGCTTTGAAACGCAGTGATGCACAAAAATCGAATACCTAGCTAATTATCTCCAATATACTGAGAGATAATTTTCTATGCTTTACAAACACCGTTAGTGCACTATTTGGAATTTTGAACGTATTATAATGCAGCCCATTTGTTTTGATATATTAAACACGTTCTTTAAACATCGGTAATCATATGGTATGTTGCTACTACACGTGATAACACTTACGACGAATATTAATTTAAAGTTACTATAACATATGAAAGAATGTTATCATTGGCGCCGATTCCATGGGTGCTCTGGGTGCACAAGCACCCAAACTAAATTTGTAACCCATACAAATAGTTATTAATATTTTGTTTTTCCAAGGCCTATTTGACTCTTAAAAAAACCTTTGCAATGGCAACTTGAAAATAAAATCATAATGTTCCGTAATTATGATTATTGTTGTTGATATCTCCGGGTTAAAAATAGATATTAACTTGCGGTTTTCGCTGACTTCTTAAGACTTTTAATCATCCTTGTAATCAGGTAAAATTGAATATACTATTATATTTACAATTATGGAAAAAACGCGCAATGTTTGTGAAGTTGTAAGACAGCGCCCCCTAGCGCCTAGTGTAAAACACATATTGCCGTAGTTCATAAGATGATATATAGAGTGAGAAAAGCCCTTTTTAACAAAACTAAGTTTACTAAATTATGTTAAGACAGACCGGAGTTATCAGCATTTATTACAAATAATGTTCAACCTTCCCCCACCACTTTATTTGAAAAGTGACGAACACGTTCTATAGGTGAATTTTATTAATAAATCTTCGAAAGATACAAAAATGTTATTTTCGGGATACCTTAACTAGGCGACTTTTGAGGAAACTTCGTGATTCATATTTACCGTTACTATTGCGCCCTCTAGCGCCAGTCTGAGAAACTTGAAAATAATTTCCAGCAATTTCTCGTGACCACTTTACCCAATATATTTTTTTTCCGCAAGCCATACGACTAACACTTTCTAAGATACGGCCGACAGCCATTCTTAGTGGTACACCCGGTACATTCATCGGTAAAACAAATATTTCTCAAGAAATCCCTATTATTATTTGCTCTTTCCATTACCTCAAAACAGAATACCATTCTCCGTTCTTCATCACCCTGCCGTAGTCATACCTGTAAGGAAAATATTTAAGTTTTTTTAAAGTGCGCAACACTGTGGATTGATCTTTCCTACGGCTTGCCCAAGAATCCTCTAGCTAATCATTTTATCTTCCTCGACGTGCAGTAAAATATCAAGATCTCTATTGTTCCTTTCTTCTGCTCTATTGACATTTCGAGTTGAACATTTTTTATCACATCTTTTTATATCAAAGCTGGGTAAAAATTTGGTCTTAAAATTAGAAAATGCTTGCCGGCGATGCTCGATCGGTTTTCTTCAAACCCCCACCCCATCGCATAATTATTCTTCCAATATAATTATTATCTGTGTCCTTGGCTAGAACACCCATACCTAATTTCAAAACCGGCGCCTATGAATGTTATAAATTGTTGTTTGATTATAACCTGCATAATAATAACATACGTTGACAATGTATCAATAAAAGTCCTATGAAAAGAATATTATCAAGTGTAAAATGCTGTAAACAATAAACATATACAGGGTGTCCTGTAAGTACCTCCTAATTTCGGGGGAGCATACAGAGGAGGTCAAAATAAACCTTAAATACTTTGGTCATCCTCCTTTAAAAAAGGTACTTATTAATTTATTTCGATAAAACTGGCGGTTTTCGAGATAATTCGGTTTTTATGGAAACACTCAGAAGTTACTAATGCTAAACACAAACAGGTATATAAATAAAATACGCAGGGTATGCTGATGTGCATTTAATTTTTAAGAAGCGCTTTCCAACTCTTCGAAGACAAGAAGACTTTATGCCGAAAGATTTCCAGCTCAGACATTGTCAAGTCCAAAAACCTTTTAAAGGGTTGATCGGAGCTTAATTAATTAACAAATGCTATTTTGGCAAATGTTCAATATGGGCCCCACGTACTTCAATACATTTTCTTCACGAACCATATTAAAATCAGAACAATTGAGAAAGAAGTAATAATATGTTTTATAAAAATAAGCACTTACTCACTTTTGAATAACGTCCTCGAAAGTTTTTCTTATCTCTATTTAATTAAAAAAATAAATAAATTCAAAAATTTGCAAAAATAGACCAAAGCTAATCCATATTAACACAAACATGCCCAAACCTAATTTTTTCTGTCTGCGGCTTGGTTGCCTTGCAAATTGCAATCCATGAGAAGCTCGGGTAATAGTCACAGGAACACATGCCCATTGTTACGCCACTGTACAGCATTTGTAATAAAATCCAAATTGTTTTTGTTTAAATCCACAATCTTGTCTTGAATGAATTCGCTAAGGTGATTAGCATTTCCTATGTTGTTTTTATATATTTTATCTTTTAAATAACTCCAGAGAAACGCATCCAGTGGATTAAGGTCTGGGCTATTTGATTGGTTTTTACTTAGCATATAAAATAAAAAAGTTAAGGGGGTGGGAGATTATGGTAAATCGGCCTGTCCAGAAACCATCTTAACAAAAGCATAGTTTTTCTGTTTTTATCTTCGCCATTTTCTCATATGCACATCTTCTAAAACTTGATTTATTTTAAAAGCTCTTTTTTAAAGGTGTTGTCCTCAAAGGGAATATTTTCCGCAGACAAACAATTTCTAACACCCCTTTTTTTCCTAGAAGTCATGGGTAGTTTTTCTAAAAACCTTGAATGATAGATGACGTTATCTAAGACTATGACAGAATTTATCAGTTGCTCAAAATATTCTTCGAAGACGTCAGCGCAGTCATTTCCTTATGATACTCTTTAGTTGTTTTTGACTCAAATTTAAGCAACCCACCGTTTACAAATCCATTTCGGCTACGTAATGGCCCTTCGCTTAAGAAATAGAGTATAGTAATTATTGTATAAAACTGAAAAAAAAACAACAATAAACAAAACCATTTTATAAGAATTACACTAAGCTTGAACATGACTGCTATACAAAAATACAAACTATTGCACGGCGTGGAAATTCCGCGACTGCACTTCTAACCATTCGAGGGGAGATTTATTGAACAAATTCTGTGATAATTCTCTACAAACTTCCATAGGAAAAAGTCGGCGACCAACAATTTCCGACCTTCGTCCAATCAGTCCAATCCATCTGTGTGGTAATAGCTGGTTCAAAAGTTCGGTCATTATTGTACAGCTGTGACATGGAGCAGTGTCATAAATTCAGACTTGTATAGTCGAAATGTGGTTTTCCTTCAACGATATTCATCTCTTATACGTTTTTTGAAATCCCGTATATTTGGGCCACAATTTTGGCTTTTAGTATTATTTTTTGAATGAACAGCACTTTTATGAGGAGTGAATTTTGTTCATAAACATAAAAAAGTTTTCTATTTGTTAGGTTCTGGACACGCTGTATAACAAATTAGGTATTTTTAGACTTTTTTACATAATTACAAAAAAGCTGTATTGATTTGATAATATGTATTTCGCAGATTTAATTGATATCCTTGAATATCTTAATTATTATTGATTTATTAAAGAAAGGTAACCTTAACAAATTAACTTTTTTGTGCGCTAATAAACCTATTTATGATCAGTAAATTTTGAATTTATTAATTTGTCTGCATTACACGCAAACACAAAGGATTATGAACAAGTAAACTTGTAAATCTAGCAGCTAGAGGCAAGAATCAATTTAATACAAGAAATTATAAATAATTTTATTTGTGATATTACCCAATAATAAATACCTGTGCGTTAAATTTCAGGCAAGCCATAATAATTAACAGTGTTTTCATTCATCACAATTACCGTTTCAAGCACAGAACTCACAAACGCACAAGCAATCAAATCATAATTAACAACAAGCAATAAAGTTTTACATGAGACATTACATGTCATTGTTTTATAGGAGTGTATGTCAAAAAAGAATTATTTTTTAGTGCTAGTTGTTTTTAATTTGCTTATTTAATGTGAATTGGGAATGGTTGTACACTTGTAGGTACAGTATACTTAAAAATATTAACGGTTTATTTTGGTATAGTATACTGACTATACAGAGTGTTTATTAATCATACATAAAGACTAAAGGTGTAATATTAAATTATTTGGTCCTTTATTCTTCAAAGATGATTAAGTAAATTCACAACTTACCACACTGTTAGTAGGAAACAATCAAATTTAACAGTTTCTTAAAGTCCCAGGAGGTCCACTTCGTTTTTTTTGTCAATTTAACTCATTTAAAGTCAAATAGTAACTGATAAAATATGTCATATTTTAACATTAATTTGACATTATTGTACAATGTACAGTAAAAATTTTCATATCTTTTCGTTTATGCAACTTAATGACTATAGTACCTACTTGTTTATTTCTCCAAAAATGATAAAATGGAAATACAACTTTAAAAAAGGTACTTTAACTTTAACAAAAAAACTTACCTTAGTACAAAGTCGCTTAGTTTGGGCGCTAGACGGCGCTGAAGTGACAATTTTTAAATCGTTTTTCAGGATTAATTCAAAAAATGCTCATACTATTTTACCGAAATTTGGTACGTTGGCATAGCTTTATGGGGCAAAAAAACCCATGTCACAATTCTGATTAATATCAGCCCATGGGGGCGTAGAACCTGGGTTTTTTACTAATTGCTTGTTTCAGATTTCTATGCCAATGGAACAAAAGTGGTTTGGGCACAAAATCAGATGAACCAACTCATTTGCTACAAAAAAGGTACTCTTGATAAGACTCGATTCTTCTGACGGTTTTCGAGAAATTTGCATTTTATTACTTAATACGTAATAGTTTTTACCACGTAGTACTTGGGTTTTGTAGAATTTTCCTGTTTTTGATTTCTACACCAATGGAAGATAAAAGGTTTAAGATTAAAATTTAGATTAAACCAACTTAGGTATTTACTACAAAAAACCACTTGAACAGTTTTCTTATCATCTGCGTTTGGTTCGCACGGTATTTTTCAAGTACGCACAACACGACCTTACACCTCACAAACGATTGTTATTTCTGGTTATTATTAGTTTCATCTGACAACATAAGATTGTCGTAAAATTTGTAACATTTATTATTGTTGCTAACGTTCAATCATTTTATCTGCTTGCATTTATTATTAGAAAACTTTAATTGTCCTGAATTATCATGGCGGTGCAATACACTAATGCAGAATATACCGATATGATATTGGTATTTGGGTATTGCTAAGAAAATGGTCGAGAATGTGTCAGAGTCTACTCCGAAAGGTTTCCAAATCGTCGTATACCAAGCCACCCGACGTTTGCTGCTGTTGAAAGACGCCTGCGGGAAATACGGCCAATATACTTCTAAAGCCATTGATAATGGAAGACAGCGTTTTGTAACGGTTCCTGAAGTCAAGGAAGACATTTTAGAACGTGTTGCAGACGATCCAGAAATAAGCACCAGGAGGCTAGGTATAGGGAAATAGGAGTGTCCAAAGATATTATTCATGAAGTACTTCAAGAACAGTTGCTATATCCATACCATAAGATGCCAGTTCAAGATCTTTTACCTAATGATCCTGAAATGCGCCTGGTTTTTAGTCGGCTTGTCCATAGGCAGAGAGAAGAGAATCCCAACTCTGCCAACAATATTTTGTTTACCGATGAAGCATGTTTCACAAGAAGAGGGATTACAAGTTTTCATGATGAACATGTTTATGCGGATGAAAATCCACATGCTATCAAGGTAAAACATTTTCAAAATGAGTTTAGAATTAATGTGTGGGCTGGAATAATTGGTAATCACTTTGTTGGTCCTGTCATTATTCCACAAAGACTAACCGGGGAAATTTATTTGCAACATCTACAAAATACGCTGCCAGATTTCCTAGAAGATTTACCTTTACAACTTCGGAGAGATATGTGGTTTATGCACGATGGAGCTCCACCACATTTTGCATTAAATGTTAGAAACTTTTTGAATCAGCAGTACCCAAATAAATGGATTGGTAGAGGTAATGTCCCTGTAAATTGGCCACCACGATCTCTGGACTTAAATCCATTGGATTATTTCTTATGGGGGCATGGGCATCTTAAGACAGTGGTTTACAGGATAACTCCAGATAATGCAGAACAATATGGCAACGTATTCAAGATGCAATAAATATTCTTAAGGGCGATGAACAAGCTCTGCAAAGAGTGTGTTTTAATTTTCTTCGACGTATAAATCTTTGTATTCATGAAAATGGTGGACATTTTGAGCAATTTTTATGATATTTCTATTTATTTCTGTTTATGATTTAGTTATTTTTTTCTTTTTTTGTAAATACTTCTTAAAAGTTCATGTTAATGTTCGTAGTTAGGTCAGTATTAAAAAGATTACAATATACGCATTAAAGAAACGTGTCAAACAATCACTAAAAGTTGAATTACAATTAAGGTTAGTTCAGGTTAGTTCATTTTGATACAGTGCTGTGTTTTATTACATGGTAAGAATATTATATAAAATAAATTTGGAGCATTGAGAAACGCGTATTCTTCTCATTGATGGCATATGAAATGAGCCGGCTTAATACTAAAACTCGTCACCGTTTGTAATAAACTGGCTCAAGTAGAAATCTGCAACGACAGAATTGCTATTTTGATGTTAGGTCGATGTTAGGTCAATAATGGATGGCACCATTTTGTGTCGTTATGTGGTTTTATGATTAAGACTGAAATTATCAAAATTCTTAGGTGTACCATGCGATTCTATCGCTGTTCCTTGCCAATAGGGCAGTTTGTTTTTTATCACTACCTAATCGTAACCAAATCAAAACAAATAGTTTTTATTTAGTAGGCCAATATATCAATAAGTAAATTAAAAACAATAATAAAACAGTACACAATTCTTACAAGAATTTAAACATACATTACATTCATGCCCTTATGGGGAGTCCAGATATTCCTTAATTGAATAAAGTTTTCTGTTATAGAATTTTTTGAGGTTGCATTTTAAATGAGACACTGTGAAGTTCACGAAGATTCTGAGGCAATTTGTTAAAAATCTTGCTGCAGAGATGTCTCGGCCCTATTATACAGTGTGTACATAAAGTAAGGAATAAATTCATTATTTAATACTCTAAAAACATTTCGTAAAAATCCTTGGACACGTATATAATAGTTTTTAATTGCGCATATTTTGACTTATAAACTTATAATACAGGGTAACTCATGTAGTAGATATGACATTATCGACGATTTTTTTATATGGAAACTCCTATATTTTAGTTCAGATCTGTAATCTCCAAGAACAGCTGATTTCAAAAACATAACACACTTAGGCCCAAAAATTGATAGTTTCGTAGCTTCAGGGTAGAACAAATAATTTTATTTAAGATACATTTTTTTAAAAATGGGCTCACTGTTATGCTACTATGGTATTTAGATAATTAATTAAATTAATTAAGTAAGTTGATTTGACTGCATTTAGGAAAGGCTGCGTTTATGAACACCATGTGCAAGAACTTTCTTATAACTAATTCTGTGTAGTTGCCCTTGGATATGCGTAGTAACAGCGAGACTTGTGTCGTCTGCAAATAGCTCGTCAAAACAATACTTTTACAGATACCTAGGAAATAATAGCAGAGAAAAAGTAAGTCAATCAATCGTACATCGACTATACGAATATTTTTTTTCAATTCCCTATAACATGCATGTATGAAATTAAAACTGGTTCTGTCCAAAACATGTGGCCTTCGATTATATAACAAATAGAATAAGGCACAGAGAAGCCAGTGATAAGAAGGACACACGAGCTCTACAACTACCACATTCCGATCGCAAGTGCCTCAAGACATGAAAGCGAAATTTTCTGCTTTTACACAACACTCCTAAACGTGACCCGTAACTAGGTATCAGTCGATGTATTAATATTGGTTATTTTTAACTTATTAAAACTGTGTAGCATATAACATGCGAAAAGTCAAAGATACGAAAATGATGCTAAACTAAATTTAAAAACCTGGAACCTATACACTGAAAAAAAAAATTGTTTTAAAATATTCAGATTTCTTGACATTTCTTATATTAAAAGAGGATTCATCAGCATCCTTTCCAATACCTCTTCACTGACAGGGAGGATTGCATTTCCAGAGCATCCCGTATAGTCGAAGAGTTCATTTCTAATTGTTTTAGACCCAAATAACTACTCATTACATTACATTATTTTTCCCCTTCGGAAGCAACAAACATAGCTAATAAAATACCTCCCACATAACCACTTATGACTATTGTACCACTGAGTATTAAGTGATCGCGAAAAATGATGTCCTTGTTTATGATCATGTTTTATAATATTATGGGGTGGCGCTGGGCGACCATTATTTATTACATCTTTCTGGTCATCATCTCTTAAGTCTTTAAAATGTCGTTTCATGTCAAGAACAAATTACAGCATGAACAGGATTATCCATCTTATAAAACAGAAATGGTATAACAAAAGGATAGAAAGTGTCCTTTGTGCTTATCTATGTATGATCAAAAAACTCCTGAACTTCTCGAGATAATTCAGAAAATCACAAATGTCCAAATAAATAAATAGTGCATTCTCGACCACCACGTTCCTCTAGTTCTATTAAACTATTTATTCTATTTAATAATGTGAGCTTAGGCCACTATTGCATAAGAAGAAAATAAATGTACAAAGTACTATTGTAGTATTTGTACTAAGTATTTAATATGACCTTTTTACTTCAAATCTATTGGTTCCTGATATAAAATTTGTATACATTAAACTAATAAAACAATAAAACTATTTTGTAGACAAGTGGTGGCGTCTGAAACAACCCTCAAATAGTCGACCGGTAATGATTTCTAGTGGCCAACCGACGTTTTCCGACGAGTCACGGAATGCGCCGAATCCCTCGCCTGCTGCGGAAACATTGCTCGCGTCTCCGTCTCGTTTAATTGGTTTCCGAGCAGTCGTGATGTGAACCAGCGCTACCGTGACCGTGGTGCGTTGAAATATATTATATAAGCGAGTATTATTGGAGTAAAGCTCTAGCGGTGCAGGAAAAATTATTGAATATAAATATACAGGGCTGCCCAGAAGTCCGGAATAAAATTAATATAGCCTTAACCTGTAACTTTTGGGGAAAATGCTCGGACACGTCAATTTAGTTTTATATATGTTCACATTTTGACGTTATTCGTTTGTCTTTTTATAGACATTTGTCAAAGATATGACGACATCGATCTTTTTTTAAACGGAAACATACATTAATTTTTTTAATATTATTGGTCGATATTTGGTGGAAATCCATAATAATTTTGTTATATTATTTAAAGTAAAACACTTTTTTACTTCAATTTCCACTTTATTTGACAATACGACATGTTTCACTGCACTGCAGCTTCGTCAGGTAATGTACAATTAATTTTAAGTTTACGCTATTTAAGTGCATGGCTAATGACAGTGCCAGTTAGGTATTGTAAAAGATGGGGGTTTTTTCCGATAATTAGTATATTCTACAATCTAATTTAAATATCAAATAAAATTGGTCTTAAATATGGAAAAGGTTGCTATTTTCCTAACTTAATTAATATTATAAAAGGGGGGTGGGTTATTTACAAATTTAATGTGTCTGGCTTCAAGTAAAAAAGTGTTTTACTTTAAATAATATAACAAAATGGAAACATACAGCTTGTGATACATCATTTGAAAGCTAATATCTCGTACAGTATGCTCATAATTTTTGGCGCGATTCTGTCAAGCTATTTCAAAATGGCGACTGTTGAAAGTTTAAAAAAAATCCCTATTTAAATAAGCGGAAATGATAAATCATTGTTGTTTCTTTACCTTTCAAGGTAAGAAATCTTCATTGTTTCACGTTCTGACATTTTGTGACATTGTGACTTAACAATAGTTATGGTTTATTTGTTATTTATTTTGTCAAAAAAAATAAAAATGTAACGAAGCAAAACAAAACACAACAAAAAGGTGGTTTAACGTGGCAAATGCTGGAAATGTCCTCCACCCTCTACTTGGCATGCTCCCAGACGATGGTAAAATCCGTCTACGAAATTTCGAATGGCTCCAGTCGGTGTGTTATCTGTCTCCAATCTAATTTTGTTTTTCAAATCTTCAATATTATTTGGCCTATTTTGGTAAACTTTTTCTTTTAAATTTTCCCAAAGAAAGTAGTCTAGAGGCGTTAAGTCTGGGGACCTCGGTGGCCATTCAATTGTACCACGTCGTCCAATCCAGCGTCCTGGAAATATCTGATCTAAATATCTTCTCACATTGACACCAAAATGCGGGGGAGCACCATCTTGCTGAAACCAAATTGTTTCATTAGGTATATCTGGATCTACTAGGTGTTCTTCCAAAAAGAAAGGCCCTAAAATTCGGTTATTAATGATACCTGCCCATACATTTACTTTCTGCGGCAGCTGATTATGCGCTTCAAATATTCATCGTGGATTTTCTTGACTCCAGAAACGATAATTATGTCTGTTAACCACCCCGTTTAAATAGAAAGGAGCTTCATACGAAAATAATATATTCTGTGGAAACCTATTATTCTCGTCACCCTGTCTCATCATTTCTTCGCAAAATTGCAAACGCCTATCATAGTCATCTTCTAAAAGCTCTTGGACAAGACATACTTTATAAGGGTGGTATTTTTCTGCTTTCAAATATCTAACAATAGTACCTCTAGAATCTAGATGTATCACCAATGAAACTGTTGAAACATGCGGATTATCCTGCAGAGATAATGCAATATCCAATTTTTCATCGTCGCCTAAAACACGTGGCCGTCCATTCCTAGGCAAGTCCTTTACTGTGCCATGCTCATCAAATTTGTGGAACATTTTACTAACAGTGCCCTGTGAAATTTGATTTTCCGGATATTTAGCATTAAATAAAGTGCACACTTCACTTTGACTACTTATTTTATCTCCACATCCTAATAATATCAAGACTTCGATACGCTGCCTTTCCGACAAAACCATTTTTGTTTAGAAAATTGTAAAATAATACTACGGAAATACCTAAATTAATTTTCCTAGTTCACAGTGTCACAAAATGTCAGAACGTGAAACAATGAAGATTTCTTACCTTGAAAGGTAAAAAAAAACATCAATGATTTATCATTTCCGCTTATTTAAATAGGGATTTTTTTTAAATTTCAACAGTCGCCATTTTGAAATAGCTTGACAGACTCGCGCCAAAATTTATGAGCATACTGTATGAGATATTAGCTTCCAAATGATGTATCACAAGCTGTATTTCCATTTAAAAAAAGATCGATGTCGTCATTTCTTTGACAAATGTCTATAAAAAAACAAACGAATAACGTCAAAATGTGAGCATATATAAAACTAAATTGACGTGTCCGAGCATTTTCCCAAAAAGTTACAGGTTAAGGCTATATGTATTAATTTTATTCCGGACTTCTGGGCAGCCCTGTATACCAATAATATTAATACTTCAATATGAACTTGGGCTACTGTTAAATATTACAAATGGGATGCCTTATTAAGGGCAGGCGGCGCTTACCTTGCCTACCCTGACGGGTTGCCAGTGCCAGAAACGAAAGAATACCACGCAGTAGTGAAGAAGTACACTTTTTTGGTGCTTTTGTTTCTTGCAAGGAATGCTTTGCCGATTATTTTCTTTTGTCTCAATTGAGTTTAGTGTAACTATACCGGTACTGCCAAACTACATAACTACATCGTACATGTACCACTTTTCTGTAATATTCTATAAAATGAAAACTAGTAATGGGCAGGTACCAACTTGAGTAATTTAAATCAGATGTAGTTAGCGTACATTAATAAGAATCCTTAATGGTTTTATGAAGTATGAATAATATACTATTTAATAAAATAATGTATGTGTATAAGATTAAAACCCCATAGGGATTGTCTGAATTCCTGATTTAAAGTCAAGGCTAACTTACGTATTAATAAGAGACCAGCGAAATAATAGGAATTGCCGCTGCCTGCAGATTTATGTTTATTATAAGTTGGAAATTGTGCACTTTCTTTAGTGGCAATATTGCAAAATCAAATTATTTTAGATACAAGTTTCTTATATTGCACCATGGACTAAATTTTATACTGCACCTCAATCATAATCGGTAAATTCGTGTTGCAACATTCTGATTATCCGAAATAAATGGCACAAAAATTTAATTTTAATATTTTATTGGGAGGTACTTTATGTAATACAGTATACAGTTGGCAGCTTCAAGTAAGTATAGTTTGCCCACGATTTAAAAGTTTAAAAGAGAAAATATTATTAAAGACCGAATACCGAGGTGTCATTAGTATGGCGAAGGTGCCATCCATGCGTCGGTGTTTGGGTTCTTGTACATAGGGTGTCCGGAAATGACTATGACAAATTTTAAGATATTAACATATGCAAGTGCATTCATACGAAGCTATAAGCCCTTATAAGATGGTGGCTTTAAAGTGTTTTTTTCTCAATTTTATTAGGATCTAGTTACAATACAGAAATAAACTTTTAAGTATAAGTTAGTGTTATTGGAGGTCACCCTTTTAAATAATCGGGTTACCCACATTGCAACCAGTAACAACAAAGTAATTTTTTTTGGGCAAGTGTATTTTCGCAATTTTTTAAATTATGTAATTATTGTTCCTTGAACGTATTTACGTAAAGAAGGGTCACAATTCTGATTAATATCAGTCCATGGGCGTAGAACCTGGGTTTTTTACTAATTGCTTGTTTCAGATTTCTATGTCAATGGAACAAGAGGGGTTTGGGCACAAAATTCAGATGAATCAACTCATTTGCTACAAAAAAGGTACTCTTGATAAGACTCGATTCCTCTGACGGTTTTTGAGAAATTTGCATTTTATTACTTTACTACTATTACTTTATCAAAAAGCGGGGCTACTCCGGACACATGTTCATATGAACTTTTTCCCTTAGAATATCATAAGGAATCGCCCACTTAAGTTACGTACCGTACTTCTGAAACACCCTGTATATAGTCGAGGATTTTTCCTGCAGTGCTGATCACATAAAAGAAATACGAGCAAAGTTAAATTATTCAGTAAAGAAAGTTAGAAAATGAACGCAGATAGTGAAAATAAGATTTAGCTACACCTTCAGACATACAGATTATAAAACCAACTTAATGACTAGAGTAAACCTACGCCAAAATATATTTATACATTTTTAAATCACGTGTGACGTGTGTTTGTATTTTTTTTTTTTCATCTCTACCTACAATTTTAATAAAAATTTGCTTAATAGATTAAGGTAGTTTATTTACCCAAAATAAACCTCATTAAAATTACCTTCATTTGCCGCTAGCTATTCTGACTCAACAAATTTATTCACAGAAGATGAAATCAGCATCGTCAAAGAAGAACATAAGGATTCCGAGTTAACCTTACGATTTGATAGCTACAAAAATTAATTAACGTGATCTGGGAACTGTTTTAAAAGACCTTTGTTAACGTAATATTTTTTTATCTAAGAGATGACAGCATGAGAAGAGTCAAAATGTAAAATTTATTACAAAACTTATTACGAATGATGGATGTATAATTGTTCTCATGTTTTAACAATACACAATACAATACATATTTGTTGTGTAAACAATTGATGCTACTTATGCACTTTTATGTTCAAATTTAATAAAACTAGGACAACTTATTATGTTGTTATTCACCTGGATTTAGTTTCCCGAAGAAAGAATAAGGATTTTCTTATCGTAATATGGTTGTAACAACCAGGGGCGATCCTAAAGTATAGGCGTGCAAAGGTCAAGAGTACGGCCCACTCTCCTAAATATTATACATAATACATAAGAACAAGTACAAATTGAACTTTTCAAAATAAAATAGGCATTTTAGAAATAGAAAATATCATGATCCTAATACATATTTTATGTTTCTCATCTTATAACTTATAACCTAAAAACAAAAAAAAAATGTTAATTTACAAGTAACTTAAAAACACATAATTATATTAGTATTAATAAAGAAAGAAGATAAATTATACAATAAATCAATAACGTAACTAATACAATAAGCGTTTAAAAAATAAAAAATATTCTTCGCACGAATAGGAACTGTTAAAAGCAAGGAAATTTTTATTATGAGTACTTTTCTGGCTTTCTGCGCGGCAAGCGTGTCAATGATGTCGATTAAATCCAGCATGTCAGAGATTTCGAATTCGATGGAGATGATGGCCAAATCTGAAAGCCTTTCTTGTATCGTATTATTTCCAAAGTAGGTAATTCTAAATAAATTTTAACTTGATAAAGCTTCTCTCGCTTGAAGCCAAACAGACAAAATAAAAGTCTTAAAAATAGACAATGAATTTTCTTGAAAAAAATGTATTGAATGAAGAAACAATAATGATTTTCTCTAAAACTTTAATATTCTTGAAATATATTTTTAAATCAAACATTTATTCTTGGCACAAGTAAGTAGCATGCTTCATTATAGAAAATGTCACGATTTTCATTTTAAATTTAAAAGAAGAATATATATAGGTACTCTAATAATTATTCTTAAGCGGAAACAAACATATTATTATTATTGAATTATATTCTTGCCAAAACAGTAAATGCCGCAAATTCATAAATCAAAACAATTTTAAGAAATAACTCTTAAGGGATGCGACGTTGGCGCCTTAATATGTTTTTAAGTTTCCTTTCAAGACAATGAAAAAATGACGACTATCTTAATTGAAGAATTCTTAACTTAAAATATTCTTGAATAAAAAGAGAAATTCTTCATTTATGAATACGAAAATATCTTGGATGAAACCTGTGGATTTCTTCCGGTTTAATTATATCAAAAGTAACTATAACTTTGTTCCTTTTGAAAGGTATCTGGTATCTATTTACTTTTAGTAGTTACTAGGTATATACAGCGTGTCCAGAAAAGTTCTAGACATATGGGAATTTTCTTTATTGTTGATTTTACGAAAAAAAGTTATTCTTTATGAAAAGTTCTGCTTGATGCGCAAATAATATTAACATATCAAACTTAAGATATCATGTACAGGGTCTTCCAACGAGTACTGAAACGGGGCTCATTTTTGAGCTTCCTTGTATTTAAAGAAAAATCCAAAATAGCCAATCGATGTACTTTTTCCTGCAGAATTCAAAAATGAAACCAAAAATTTATTTGAACCAGAAACAAAAGAGTTACGCTATGGATAAGGTGTTTTTTAAATGGAACATAGCTTTTTTTATACGATTTTTGGAACGAGTGATTTTTTTTTGTCCGTTCTGATTAAAATATTTAATATTGTGACAGCTATTTTTATTAAATTTTAATGTTTTATCCAGTATAATTTAACTTTAACCTGTTTGAAACATACACTAGGTAATAAAGGTATAATCACCTTTGAATCCTTCAAAGTCAAAAAATTTGACAAATTTACTATAATATTGCCGAAATGAAATATTCATTAGATGAGAGATTGCAGATTGTTATCTTGTTCTACAAATGCCAAGAAAATTCAAGAGAAGCAAGGAGAACATTTATTGCAAATTTTCACAAAAATATATCTGTCAATACTATTCTAAGGATAAAGAACCTATTTGAGGAAAATAAAACATTACATGACAGAAAAAGAAATCCAACTCTATACAAATTTAAAAAAAAATCATTAATAATTTAATTGTTCAATGTGACCTCCGTTGTTCTCGAAACATGTGCGATAACCTCTTTGTAGCCTTTCCAAACTTGCTGTTATACTGTGATTTTCCTGGTTAAGGCGATTTATTTCATTCACAATTTTCTGCATGATCTCTTCAATATCGTGGTTTCGCTGCTTGTATACCACGTTCTTTAAATGGCCCCAAAGAAATATGTCTAATATTGACAAATCGGGACCATTGGGTGGCCAAGCATAGGTTCCATTTCTACCAATCCATTCTTCATGGCGTCCGTTTAAATATTGAGTAACCTCACGCACGGCATGCGGAGGGGCCCCATCATGTTGCCAAATTAAATTTTGATATTCTTCCAATGGTAAATCTTCCAAAAAGTTCTCAATTTCGTTTTCTAAGAACTCGTAGTATCTCTGTCCATTTAAAGTCCCGTTAAAAAATATTGGTCCAAAAATTCTATTATTTTTTATGCCACACCAAATATGGATTGAAGTCCTTCCTTGAAATTTAATTGTCTGAAACTTTCTTGGATTTCCAACGGCCCAGTGATGATTATTATGTCTATTGAAAACCCCCGATGTTGTGAATGTGGCTTCGTCAGTCCATAAGATATTTCTGAATAAATTAGGGTCTTCGTTTTCTTTCCGAATCACAATTTGGGAAACAAATTGGAAGCGAAGTTCTTTTTGTGCCGGTGTTAGATGTTGAAGTGGAAGGATATGATAAGACTTAAATTTATGATTTCTTAAAGTCCTGTGAACAGTTCCTTGGGTAACTCTTCTGCGTCTTACACCGCCGCCGTATTGAACGTCCTGAACTGCGTCCGAAATTGATTTGGTTGGATTCAGTCGAAAATAATTCACAATGGCACGGTCTCGATTTCTATTCCTTTCTGGATTTCTTTTTCTGTCATGTAATGTTTTATTTTCCTCAAATAGGTTCTTTATCCTTAGAATAGTATTGACGGATATATTTCTGTG
Source organism: Polydrusus tereticollis (assembly GCA_963920685.1). Classification (NCBI taxonomy): domain Eukaryota; kingdom Metazoa; phylum Arthropoda; class Insecta; order Coleoptera; family Curculionidae; genus Polydrusus; species Polydrusus tereticollis. The sequence goes on from OY987335.1 coordinate 7,966,000, forward strand.
AAAATTTGCAATAAATCTTCTCCTTGCTTCTCTTGCATTTTCTTGGCATTTGTAGAACAAGATAACAATCTGCAATCTCTCATCTAATGAATATTTCATTTCGGCAATATTATAGTAAATTTGTCAAATTTTTTGACTTTGAAGGATTCAAAGGTGATTATACCTTTATTACCTAGTGTATGTTTCAAACAGGTTAAAGTTAAATTATACTGGATAAAACATTAAAATTTAATAAAAATAGCTGTCACAATATTAAATATTTTAATCAGAACGGACAAAAAAAAATCACTCGTTCCAAAAATCGTATAAAAAAAGCTATGTTCCATTTAAAAAACACCTTATCCATAGCGTAACACTTTTGTTTCTGGTTCAAATAAATTTTTGGTTTCATTTTTGAATTCTGCAGGAAAAGGTACATCGATTGGCTATTTTGGATTTTTCTTTAAATACAAGGAAGCTCAAAAATGAGCCCCTGTTCAGTCCTCGTTGGAAGGCCCTGTACAGAACGGCAAAAAAAAAACAAACACAGAATTACGTTAAGAGGGAAGTAACCTCAATTTTTATTTTAGAGCAAATTGATATAAGAAAACTTTACTAAGGACTACAAAACGTGGTCAGATTCAATTTTTCGTTGAAATATTTTAATTTACAGGGTACCATCAAAAACACGTTGAGCATTTATTAACTCTTGTTGGAAACCAATTACGCAAAAAAATAATGCGAGATTATTTCATGTTCTAAAATCAACCTATCTACCTATCAGGAATATTAAAAACATTTAATTTCCTTAGAGCAAAAATAAATTGTGAATGTGAATAATAAATAACAATATTTTAGCAATTACATGATAAAAGTGATCTAAAAACAAATAGTTTAAAGTGAAAAATTATGTCTCCACATGCCCCTCTTCTTTTTCCATGCAAACTATATAGTACGCCTTATAGGTTCTCTTACTGTCGCCCGTATCATATTGGGAGTGATTTCTTGGACACAGTTTGTTATTACTGCTTCAAGATTGGTCAATATCCTGAAAAGGTCTATGCCCATAATAATAATAATAATAATAATAAATATATATTTCCATAATAATACGTTAACAAAGCAATACATTCATAAATAGTCCTTATTTATTGGAAATATAGAAATAATCCACTAAAGCCACTTAAGGCTAGTATGTGGACCCTTCGCCATATTTACATAATATTCAAACTACTTAATTAAACCTATAGTATAATCCTAACCTACTGCATTAGTTAACGAGAGAAAATAAAGAAATAAATTCTGCCTAAGGAAAAAGTAAAAAAGAAGAAAAAAGATGCATACACCATTTCTTTTAATCGGCCCCATAAAAAGAAGTCCAGGGGTGTGATGTCAGGCGACCTGGCTGGCCAAGGAATATTTCAACGTCTGCCTATCCAACGGTGCGGAAATACTTCATTCAAATACCCAGTTACTGTATTAGTACTATGGCATGAGGCTCCATCATGTTGATACCAAATTGTACGTCTTATATTTAGTGGCAGTTCGTCAAGAAATTGAGACAACTGGTTCCTTAAGAAGTCCAGGTAAATGGCAGCATTTATATTTTGTCGGAAAAAGTATGGTCCAACGATCCGATCATTAAAAATGCCACACCAAACATTGGTTTTAAATGAATATTTCTTGCAAAAAAAGGATCAACTTCACATTCGCCTTGGAACCACGCGCAAAATAGGAAACGGGATTCAAAATCTCTAGAAAGAAGCGTGTGAATGTATTTCGGTTTATATGGATAAAATTTATTTATTTTTAAAATATTACTAGCAGTAGACTTTTTGACGTCAACTGGAATAGTTTTTGACAATTTTCTTAAAGAAATTTTCGGGTTTTCGATAACCGCTTGCATTACATTGAGTTGCTTTTCTTCTGTTGTGGACCATTTGTTGTGTTGTTTCTTAAATACATTTTCGACGGAACCAGTAGCTTTAAATTTATTCATTACGTTTGCTATAGTGGCGCTACATACCATTTTGTCAGGGTGTCTAGTATTAAATATGAGTGCGGCTTCCCTAATAGGTTTATAGTGATCTCCGACAATAAGTACAATTTCTATTTTCTCCTGCAGCGTTAACTTTACAACCGTGACGAAACTAAAGGAAAACTCTTGTTAATAAGTCGAAAAATAGTAAATGATTTTGAACTAACATGTCAATATTCGTTACTATAGTATTGTACATAGTTGTTGCAAAATTGTTGCAGGTAACTGTTAAAGAAATAAAATAAATAAATATTTTCCAAAGGCTTTTTGATGGTACCCTGTAAATTAAAATACTTCAACGAAAAATTGTATCTGACCAAGTTTTGTAGTCCTAAGTGAAGTTTTCTTATAACAATTTGCTTTAAAATAAAAATTGAGGGTACTTCCCTCTTAACGTAATTCTGTGTTTCTATATTTTTTTGCCGCCCTATAGGTACATGATATCTTAGGTTTGATATGTCAATATTATTTGCGCATCAAGCTGAACTTTTTATAAAGAATAACTTTTTTTCGTAAAATCAACAATAAAGAACATTCTCATATGTCTAGAACTTTTCTGAACACGTTGTACTTAAAAAAGTAACTTGTGACTTTAAAAGTAACTAAGATACTTTGAAAGTAAATAAGATACTTTAAAAGGTTTCATGAACCAAAAATGCACACGTGTCGTTTTTTTTTTTGTTCATTCTGTGCCTTTCAAAAATCCTTCATATATTTAATCGAATATATTCTTAAGTTACCATATCAGTTACTTAGTAACTGTAGTTACTTTCTTAGAAACTAGTTAGTTTGTTATGTAACTTACAAATCATGTTTTCACTACCTGGTAAATTTTTGGTATTTATAGTTACTTCAAAAGTATAACTTAGTTACTTTTAAAGTCTAAAAATCTTTAAAAAATCCTTTACTTGTCAGATGGAGTAGATAAATATAACATACTAATTAGGAAAATAATTCCCTGAAACTTGAGGCCTTTCTGTTGTTAGGTATGTCTGCGCTTACCCTATGCTGACGAGAACCAATAAGTTCGAAACCGGTCCATAGGTAGCAGCATCCTACCAACAGAAAGGTCTTCCTTTCTTGGTAGTTTTAAGCAATCAATTTAGTATTGTAGCGCTAACTGTGTTAGCCAAATACGGCCTTATAGTATAAGGTTTTAAATCAGATGGCTAGGAATTATTTTCCTAATTAGTATGTTATATTTACTTTTAAAGTATCTTCAAATTCAAATTCAAATTCAAATATATTACAGTTTAAATAATCATTACAATTCTAAAGCACAAACAATGTATTATTTACGTATTTATCTCTATAAATAAATTTAAATTTGCTGTACTAAGAGAGCAAGGGCTCTGCTCTAAATCCGGAAATACAGAGCTCGCATTCCGGAATTTGTGTTGCAAAGCACTCACTATTATTTAGAAAGACAGCGCAATATTAAATTAAACAGAGCTAGAAAATGTGAAAGGTGGCAGCCCAAGCGGAGAAACAAAAAATTTTAGTCAATAGTAAATACATAGGTAATTATTATAGTAGACTTTAGAAGAGTATTTTTTTTTCTTTTTTTTTTCCTTCTTCCCTTTTTCTTCCCTCTTTTTTTATGAATTTAACAGGTATATATGTTTTAAATAGTTATTTTGGATGTACGTTTTGGTAAGTACTTTGAACTTTTTCTGATTGGGTAAACACTTCTGTATACTCTCTGGAAGCATATTGAAAAATTTTGGTGCAAAGTATGTAATGATTCGTTGTGTGTGAGATTTAACATAAAACCAAACACCAAATAACTTCTTTTGAAGTAACTAGATACATTTATGCAAAAGTATCTATAAAATAACTAGTTACTTTTCTGAAGTATCTTTCACAACTCTGCCTAAACTATATTGGATATGTTTAGGAATTCCTGATACTTAAACTAAATGTTTGACCAATAGCATTTTCCATTGCAAATCGAAATTAAGCGTACCATTAGGTATTTAACCTTCAGGAAAAAGTAAATAGTATCCGACATACTTAGAAAATCTGTGTGGGCAACTGCATAAATAAATAATTTTATTAAAAAATGTTATTGTTCCTCTAGGTGAACTATGAAACTTAATTTTGTTTAGTAATTAAAACTTAAATACTACACCTTACTGTGGGTTGATTAGTTGGCAGAGTATATATTTCATAATTTGTTTTGAAATATGTATAATTTAATTATATTTTAGTAGCGGGTTAAAAGGATAGATGCATAAAGGAAATAGGTAAAATGGATGCTGTTTCAATGTATATCCTGATCCTGATTAGAACACATGGGCGTATAGCTAGGGGGGGTAAGGGTGGGCAATACCCCCTCGGGGATGTATATTCAAGATATGGAAAAGTAGTTATGTTAAACGATTGGACTCGGTTGGTTGGTAGGTAGGTACCTCAAAAATATTTTCTTCGTTTTAATGTGATGTTTAATTAGAAACTTACTACTTATAATAACAATTCCATTAAAGAAAACAAGAACAACCTGTCGTTACCGTCTATTTCAGTCTACATTCCATGAAAGTGTACCTAATTTATTGTCACTTATTTAAATGTATATTTAGGTATTATTTTGTTAACCTTCCCAAAAACTTTCACAAAAGCCCATGAATTGACAATTATCTGCGTTTTGCTATCAGATATTCATCGCACAAATCGAAAAGTCACCTTTATGTTTAACATGAAGGACGCATAACATGACAGTTCACTGGCCACGGCATGTTTATTTTTACTGTTAATTTGAAACCAGACTGTCTGGATTTTACAAATAAATTATTATTTATTTTTTGTTAGTTTTGCACCAGCAACTAACATTTTTGTTGCGAACATCATCCTACAGGTAAATAACAAAAATTCTTAACATGCCACGAATTATTATTATTCTTTACCCGAAAAATCCACACATTAGATCATTTTGGGTGATTCTACAAAAAAAATTAATCAAGTTTATCTAGTGAATGAAATTGATATAAATGTTATAGTTTTTTATATAGACATTTCAGTACGTCAGTAGAAACAATTATCCCATTTACATATTAACAGGAAATATGCGAGAGTATTTGCCCATAAGTCGTTTGGTAAATTAGAGATAACTTTTAATGCTTATTGCATGTAGTTTTGTAGTTGTCTTCTTGAAGTTTTCCTTTTATAGATACAAAGCAAATGTAAAACCTGTGTACGGATCTTTTTCAGCTTACTTCTTATTAAAACCGACCAACTTATGATTAATTTAAAATACAGGGTGTCCGGAAATCAAAATGACAAATTATATGGTATGATTCTATACCGGGTGAGGCATTTAATGTGTGCAAGATCCGAAAAACATATTCAGAAAAAATAGCTCTATATTTATTGGGTTCAACTATTACTTCTTTTTTTCATACTATCTTCTCAATTTTTCCAGAAACTCTGTCAGGCGGTAAATATGAATGACCAACTATAAGGAAAGTTACATGAATTTCTCTGGCGTTTGAGTTGGTTAAATATAATAGGTGGATCGGTAGAGGGGTACAATCGAGTGGCCACCTAGGTTCCTGACTTGTCGCCTAACGACTAATTTTTATGGGGACACTTGAAGAATAGAGTTTATACCACAAAACCTCAAGATTTGGCCGATTTGCAGCGTCGAATTTTGGACGAATTTGAATTAATAACGCCAGAAATGATTCGCAACACAATTGAAAAATTTTATTTTCAATTAGCACACTGTCAAGCTGTACAGGGAAAACAGAACATTTAATATAAAAAATATATTTTTTCTAAATTGTACTCGTTATTTCGAAAACTACTAATATTAGGAACAAAGTATGTTATACCAAAAGTGTAACAAGTTTAAAGTAAAAACTATAAATGAAAAAATATACAGTGTGTTACATTTAAAAATATAAAATTCGTTCGAATTCCAAACAAACTAAAAAGCTGGCAACAACGCCAATATCGTCATTCGGTGCGTCAGATCCTCTTACACAACTGTACCAAATTTGGTTTAAATCGGCCAATAAATTGTGATGTTATTAAGCCGTTTCCAGACTATATACACACACTGTATTTTCTGTCCCCGTATAGCTGGTAATGGCACTCTTTATTTGATGTTTAGAAGCAGAATGCCCCTCGCAAATCATAAAGTTGTACAGGTGTAACTGCCTTGAGCAGTGGCGGATCCAGAGACCTTTCTTGGTGGGGGGGGGGGGGGGGGGGAATTGGGAGAAATTAGACTTGACTTTTACTTTTGGGTGAACATTTTTTTACTATACTGGCAAAATCTATGAATTCTGAGGTCCAAGGGGGGGGGGGCGGGAAGTTTCCTAATTTCCCCCCGCTGGATCCGCCACTGGCCTTGAGTAATATGCTGCCTGGTCAGGAATACGAATTAGTGCCATATTATTTTGGCTATCAAAACTTAATTTAATTACGTTTTCTTCTGGTAGTTTAGCATTTCATAAAATGCCTTTCATATGTTTTTATGTAGAATCATATCTTAAAACTTGTCATCGTCCTTTCCGGACACCCTGTATATTAAGTATAGGTAAACACTGAGTCATGCCATTGGCGACATTTGTAAAAAGAAAATTTTTGAACTACCACGTTAGTTTAATTACACAGAATAAAACAAGTCATAAAAGTTTTAAAATAACTTGTTTTATGTATGACTAAACATGTATGCTCTAGATAAAAAAAAAATTAGAGTAGCTAGATGTGCTTAGTAAATACTTATAAATGTATAAAAAATTGAATTGCATGTGAACAAAATCAAACTTATTATACACACATGTACTTTTCTCTCAACCCACATCGCATTTTTCAAGTTTTTGGGCTCTCTTTACGTATAAGAAAAATGTCGACGTGAATCCTTTTTTTTCAGGAGGCAAAAATAATTTTTTTGAAATGAGTAGGACACTGTATTACATTATGATTTACACTGATTACTGACGGTAATTTCTCTAAAAATATGCAACGGCACAATACAGCTAGCCTTTTACTGTCCATCAGATTTGGTCATTGTACTCATAACCATAATGAAATTGTGCAAACCCCATAAAACCATCATGCTTTTTCAGTACTTATATAGCATTGACATGAATTTAGCTAAATGAATGAACTGAAACAAAGTAAAACGGTTTCAGGCATTTCTATTCTAGGTAGATTATTAATGACCGATTTTTCATGTAAAATAGCCCCGTTATGCGCTACAATTGTTTACTTATAAAATGTATTGCAGTCTCGTTATGTGTACTAACTATACTTCAAAACTGTACATTGCCGCAAAATTTGATAGTCTTACGGCTCTTGAATAGGTAGTAACCGCCGAGTATTAAATTACATGTTCAATGTTATTAATTTGCAGTCAAATTAGTTTCTAATAAATATGAGTGCATGAGTGACTTGGTGAACCAGAAGTTATTAAATTTCCATTAAAATTCATACATCTAGCGATATTTTTAATTTTTGTCATGATCTAGCATTTATGCATTATATCAATGGAATTATGGAAGAACTACAGCTTGGAGTATTAAATTAATGTATTGATGTGCAATTTAAAACGTTTATACTAAAATGAGATTAATTTGCAATTCTAAATGCATGCCAGCCTAAATCATATACACAGTGTGTAAAAAGTCCCGGACCAGTCAATTATATAGAAATATACCGGGTGTTGCATCGTCGAGCGGGACATAGGAAATCCCATGTAATTTTAAATGGGGTCAATTATTGGCTTCCCTAATTATTTTAGAGAAAAATTCTATTTAGGTTTATTAAAGAGCACTAAAACCCACATTCAAAAGAATAACTTTAGATATTTTTGATGAGCCCGTTTACGGGTTATCGCCGATTTCTTTTTAACTATTTCTCCTTTTTATGGCCCCGTATTTGCGGGCACCAGTCAAGGTAAAAGATGACTGTCAAATAAAGTTGTCATTTTGAAATGTGTGCTTTATTGTTATAAAAACTCGTACATCGAAAATATTAGCCATGAATTACACTTCTGGAGAAAAAATATTGATGATTAAATGGTATTATCAAGAAAATAGTTATCAAAATGTGTCAGACATGTTTGCTGCTCTGTATCCGAATAGACCGATACCTGCAAAATCTACAGTCGAAAGGACTATCAAGAAATTTGAGACAAAAGGCACTGTAATAAATAACTGCAGATGTGAAGAAAGGCAGGAACAAAGAAGAGATGCAAGAAATGATAGGGACTTGCAAGTTTTATTGTGCGTGGAAGAAAATGATGGGAAGATCAGCACAAGGAAACTTGAGGATGACATAGGATTAGATCACACCACAGCGTTACGAGCTTTGAAACGTCATAAATATTATTCATACAAATATGAAAAGCACCAAGAGCTAAGAGATAGGGACGAAATACGACGACAGGAGTTTTGTTTTGGTATGATGGAAAGAGCAAACATGGATAGGGAATTTTTAAAAAACATTTGTTTCACTGACGAATGCACATTTACCTTAAACAATGAACCCAATGTTCAAAATTATCGATATTGGAGCAAAGAAAACCAACACAGGTTTGTGGAAACAAGGACGCAATATCCACAAAGAGTTAATGTATGGGCTGGGATTTTCGGAGAAAATATTATCGGGCCATTATTTCTTACACGAAATTTAAATGCAGAATATTTTTTGGAACTACTTGAAGATCATATTTTACCTACTTTACATGATGCCGGCAGGGAAAATCAGGAAGTTTGGTACCAAATGGATGGCTGCCCGGCACATAGTACCCTGGCTGTCCGGGAATATTTAAACCGTGCTTTTAATGGAAATGTTATTGGCTTAAATCATACAGTAATTGGCCAGCCAGGTCTCCTGATTTATCGCCAAATGATTTCTTTCTCTGGGACCATTTAAAAAACAGGATATACAAAGATAAAAAATACCCAAATCTAGACGAGTTAAAAAATGCTATTTCTGCCGAATGCAATAGAATTTCAGTTTACCAACTAGCGAATGTAAGAAGAGAATTTTATGATCGCCTCGGTTATTATCTAGCAGTCAATGGAGGAATATTTGAACATCTTCTTAAATCCTAAAGTTCTAACAATTTAATAGTACCTACCTATTAATTAGTAAAATATTGAAACATGTAAAATGCCATAATTAACCTTGTAATTGGATACTTTATTTTAGTTTTATTCAGATTAGTTTGTACTCATAAATACACCTTTAATATTTTTGATGTACGAGTTTTTATAACAATAAAGCACACATTTCAAAATGACAACTTTATTTGACAGTCATCTTTTACCTTGACTGGTGCCCGCAAATACGGGGCCATAAAAAGGAGAAATAGTTAAAAAGAAATCGGCGATAACCCGTAAACGGGCTCATCAAAAATATCTAAAGTTATTCTTTTGAATGTGGGTTTTAGTGCTCTTTAATAAACCTAAATAGAATTTTTCTCTAAAATAATTAGGGAAGCCAATAATTGACCCCATTTAAAATTACATGGGATTTCCTATGTCCCGCTCGACGATGCAACACCCGGTATAGAAAATGGCGCACAATATAATTTCATAATTGTTGTTCAGAATGTTTAGAGGAATCAGAAAACGTAATTAAAAAGGGGTCATTCCATTTGAATAAACCAAAGTTTTGTTTACCATTACTGTTTGAGGCATCCTGTATAATTACAGGTGTCCTGGTTTTATAGATTTTTTTAAGGCCTACAACTTTTATGCCGGAAGTTTTTTTATATTGTGCGCCATTTTCTAAATAATTGACCGGTCCGGGACTTTTTACACACTGTGTATAGCCAAGCTCACCACGCAAGAACTCAGAGCTTGGAACTCATTTGTAAATGTAGTGAGGATTTTTTTAGACAACAATATGGATGCAAACTACGAACAACTAGTCTTAGGTGTTAACTTAATATAAATTATAGGTATCGTCGTTATACAGGAATAAAAAACTTGTAAAATAATTTTTTTAATCAATATTAAATGGTATCGTTCTACATGTGCTTTGTTTAATGTAACAAGAAAACCTTACATGTTTCAACTTTTTTTTGTTGCCATTTTCGTATTCAGATATTGATTATTGACTACCTTAAAATTTGCATATGATTGCTCATGTTGCATGGATTTATGCACCACCCTGTATACCTACCTATAATGATTCTAAAAGCAGTGTAACGCTCTATTTCTAGTTCTACTGGTTCCGATTACTATCTGATGTGATATAATCTAATACTTATTATAAAAAATCGTTTTATGAAAATAATGATCTTCGGAAATGAACTAAAAGCCATTTCATTCGGTTAATGTAACTGATAGAATGTTTGACGTCCATTTGGTTTAATTAGAAGTGGATGCTGAGTATGCTACTAATTAGTTTGGTTGTGATAAAACGACCTAAATCAGCTGTAGGTATAACTGTAAAAGGCCACTTCTTTCGATTATAAAAATATATAATTTTATTATGCTTAATGGTGCGTATTTAAACAGAGGATACAAAATCCCATGCAAGTTAAGGTGGTTAAATATCCGCTCTCTGGTCTTTTATTTGTTGTACCCACTTTAGAACTTGTTACAACATGTTTTAAGATTTTTTAAATCGATTGCTATTAGGGTCCAATTACACTAAAGGCATTTGTATTTCCCTTGTTGCAGTTTTGAGAAATTTTTTGATCGTTCGAATATTTTTAATAAAGGGGCTAGAGTTTATCAACATATACATGGTAGCAACCTAGCGAATATTTAATTGTTTACTATTGATATATTCTAAACGGTAACTTCTACGAAGTTGATTAAATTAGAGAATATGTGCCATTTTTAAAGCTTTTTTTAAGATCTAACACTTTTTTTTTACATCACTTGGTATCACTGAGGTATCATGGCCCACTTATTTTTTTTTTAATCCGGACCTGGATTTTTTCAAAATACCTTAACTATTTAAAATGCTGTTTACCAAACTTTACCCAAGTACAACTGGAATAGAATTAGGCACAAAATTAACAATAAAGGGAACAGGAAAGGAAGAAAACAGTTGTTGGAAACATTTATTTGACCTCTAAGGGGGGGTCTTAACCCCCCCAGTGTTATAATCTCTCGACGTGTTTCACTTACCTTAGGGAAGGTAAATTATTTACTTTTGGGAGACTCTATTATTACCTACTTAAAAACGATTGAAGTAATCGAAGTTATTATAATTTTTCAACTGGAAAATGATATAAAATATGATTTAAATATTATTTTTGCATGGCTTCAATCGTATAAATTAACTCTAAATTTCAACAAGTCCTTTTACATGCTGATGAGTAAGAACAATTCAAATAAGGAACATATTTCACAATTAATGTTTAACGGCCAAATTATCAAGTATACCAAGACAATTAAATTTTTGGGATTATATTTAGATGAAAATCTAAGTTGGAAGTACCACATTCAAAAACTAAAAACTAATATATCTCCATTAATAGGAATTTTATATAAAATAAGACATTTTGTTCCCTTAAAATATTTAAAGAATATATATTTTTGTCTTATTTATTCAAAAATCCAATATTTAATATCAATCTGGGGCTGTGCCTGTAAAACTAATTTAAAACCATTACAAATATTACAAAATAAAGTAATTAAATGTATACACAACTTACCATTTTTAGAACCAACATTGAATTTATATAGACCAAGAAGATATCTAGACCTCAAGCATTTGTATAAATTAAAAATTAGTATATTAATACAGAAAATAGACTTAAAAAAAAAAATTCAAATATAAAATTATTAAAATCAATCAGCGTTCACCAACATTATACAAGACAATGTAATGATTTCCAAATTACCCAAATTAGATCGAATTTTGGTAAACGATCAATTTTACATGAAGGAATTATTATTTATAATCAATTACCAACGTTTCTTAAAAATATTCAAGTAATCAAAAAATTTAAAAATAAACTAACAAACATAATTCTGGAAGAATGATTTTGTTAAAAGTTTGTGAAACAGATATTTTATTGTGAAATTATTATTTTAATTTTAATATTATTTTATCTATCGTTATGGTTAATCGTATTCTACGTTGTACTATATTCCCTGTAATGAACTGTTATAGTTAGTTGGGAATAAACAATTTAATAATAATATCCATTCGTTTTCCAGATATAGGCCCTATAGTAGGTATATCAAAATCCTCTAACTTCGTATAAAATTTACTCGAAATCTTAAAAAGTTGTTTTAACAGTTTGCGAAAATTTGATTAATAATAATTGTGCCTATTTACATCATGTGAACGAAATCTTATTGAGGCCTTTTATAATGAGTATTATAAAAAACTGTTTAGTAACTGAAAATTGTAAACAAGACGCGGATAAATGCCCATTCCAAAACAGACCCTAAACCTCTAAAAGTCTTTTGCTGACTGGAACAAACAGGCTCCATAACAAAATAGACGAAACAAGACACAAACAGAGCAATAAAAAATAGTCAAAGGAATAAAAAAAAAATAGCGTCGCAGACCAAAGGGAAATTTTGGGAAAATTTTCAATAAATCTTCGGGTATTTAAATTTAACCTACTTAGGGTTGGGCTGGCAAATAATGGTTAGGTAGTTCAGGTTAGTTGATATTTTATGGCTTAATAAAGTGGACCTGATGAAGGCAACTTTTACGAGACTCGTAAACTAGCAAAAGCGCCTCAGGCGAACATTTTAGCTACCAATGGTGAATTTGGTAGTGATGAGCATGTACTTTTAGAAGCTGGGAGGGGGGGGGCTGCAGCCCCCTCTGAAAACTTCATTTTATTGTCTCCTCCAAAGGGTTGAAATTTGAAGGTTCATAACACCCTAAAAGCCGTAAATTTCTAATGTTGTAAAATGCCTCAAAAGAGGAAAAAGGTTTACCCCAGGCCCCATCTTTAAAAAACGGATTGTATATATGAACTAAACCCATAAATTTTAATTAATTAAATAATAATTGTTAATTTAAATCAAGTGAATTGAAATCTGAAATTCTAACTGTGGGTATATAACATATAGATTAAAATTTTCCGAAAAAAGGCGGGAAAATTTGGACTTTAATAAAATAATATTACCTACGCGTAATGTACGGGGCCATGCCACATATTTCCATACCTTTTCCTGTTGCATTTCAAAGAACAAATTAAATATTGTTAATAAAGAAAAAAGATAAAACTAATTTATGTGGATTACAGGTATAACTTACGTTTATCTATTAAATACGTTATACCATTGTCCAACGGAGTCTTCTTTGTACTAATTACAATCTAATTCCTGTAATTATCCAGCCGCAAAAAATAACAACAATTTAAAATCCAGTTTACACACTATATATTAACACAAGGAACTAAAGGCGTGAGTATAGCGATGTCACTGCCCTATACCCGTAACGAAGGATCGTACCAAAAGAATAATAGTACCATGAGTACCTTACGTTCATGTCACCATCGTACCGCGTGTACGACTGTTTACTACTGTTGGCCGGCATTAGCTTTTTCTCATATCGCGGAGCTTAGTTCTTTAAGTACCCTTACCATCTTGTCTTTAACCATTGGCTTGGCTTTTTTCTAATTCAAAGCCTTGGCTAATCGCTGTGGCAGACTTTTAGTTAATTAATGGCGTTAATACTAGATCATTTAAAAAAATTAATATACCTATTTTAGGTACCTACAGGCATTGGCGTAGCCAGATTTTTACTAGGAGGGGGCCTCATACAGGCGCAGGTCTTGAAAAAGAGCGGCGAAAATTCTTTTGGGACCACGTCCGAATTTCGTTATTTTTCTACTATCCTAATATTTCGGATTGAGCAGATATTATGTTATTGATGATAAATTATTTATTTCCACGTCCATTTTTTTTATATTTATGCAAAAAGGTAGGTTGTAACACAACAGTGTGCGTACCCACCTACTCAATATTAGATTGTTTTTTCTGGGTGAAGCACCGGGCATTCTGGAAGGGGGGGGGGGGCGTGCTCACCCCTACCCCATAGTGGCTACGCACATAAGTACAGGGACAGGGAGTTACGTATACGAAATCCAAAATATTTCGGAGTATTGAAGTTAATTAGTTAGGTTACTATCGTTACTCTTTGGTTATTTAGTAAGTAGATAGTTTGTTCTACAAGCGTATTGGCCAGAAATCTCATAAGAAATAAAATGACACTGAAATCCTGCGTTTTTTGTAATATTTTAAGGTGTGGTACCTATTCCCAGAAACAGACCATGTTAAAAATGACAGAGTAGGTATAGGTATGTTTCGAAAAATAGATTCGGTTCTCAGAAACCATCGCATTTTTTACCATTGGATTGTCCTTCTTCTAATTCAAAGCCGTGCCTTGCCAACTCGAGGGAAATTTCCCGATTCGTGGGAAATTATAAGGTTCAAAGGGAAAAGGGAAATTTTCACTCAAAAGGTCAATATTACGCTAACCAGTAAATTGGTTTACTTCAATAATCCCATTAATGTTTAACAGTTCAGAGCATTATTTATATTAACGCATAGCGATTTTTTGTTGGCAACGCCGCAATCAGAGTATCTTATGTTAACTAAAACAAACAGTAATAAAAAAAAAATTAATGTGTAATATATTTTAAGGTTTTATTTGGTTGTAACATTAAAAGCTATTAACTGCTCACATTTACTTTATTAAGCGAGCAGCTTGTGTATTCCAGCCAAACATATATCTTTTGAAGTCCAACTGTAAGGTGAAAAATCAAAACTAAAATTTATTTAAGAATTATAATGTATTTTCAAATATTCCCGCGCATTTTTTCAGTCGGTATGTTAGATTTCTATAATGCCATCATGACATTATCGGTAAAACAGAATTATATTTTGCCGGTTAGTTAGGGAGCCAATTGGTTCATAGATGGCCTATGTTTCACGCTTTAACATTGTTGTAACATTTCTCTAACTTTTATTGTTCTGTGACTAAAACTTCTTCTAGATTAATAGCGGATTTGTAGATGTCGTGTCGGCGGGTCCTCCATATTACGACTTCCAGATTGCAGCTGGCAGCATGTAAAAGAAAAATATAGGAATAATACTTCTTTGCTTTAGCTCTACCAACCGAATTTGCCATAAGTTTGGGGCTTTACAGGATTTAAGTATAGGAATCATAATATAGATACGAATTGCGAATTGCGAATAATGCTCCGATTGGTCAATTTCAAATATTTTATATTTCAGAATGGTGTATATCGAACATCCTTTTTTTATATAAATTTTTGTACAGGATGTTCCAAAGAACATACTCCAAAATTTAGCCGAAAAATTGGGGAGGGTGGATGACAAAAGAAATCATTAAATATAGTATAATCACGACTTTTTTTGATATTTTTTTTTCCGAAATTATGATATTTCACATTCATTTTTGATTGGGGAATGGTTTTTCCTCAGCTAAAGGCCGATTCGCATTATATGGACGCTCGATCACGTTCAAGGCACGCTTAAGTCACGTTTCGCGCAAATATTTTTCAGTTCTTTGCAATTGAAGTGTTCCCACTAACGCTCACGCTCAAGTCCGATTCCGATACAGTCACTTGAGCGCAGCAATTCTCGAAAATAATATTTGAGTTGAGCGTAAGTACCTGTCTCTGACTTATTGAGTGGGCTTGACGATTTTCAAACACGTTACTTTGACAGAGAACAAAGGTTCATGACCGTTATTGCTAATAACTTATTGAACTTTTTTGGTGTAATTTAATAAATTTCCTAGTTATTTTAAGATTTGTTTGTGAACATTTCCAAAAACTATCTGGACCTGTGCTACCTAGACTTACATACTTTCTCGTGTTCCAACAGTATTCCTATCGAAATACTGATTGGAACTTCCTAGTGTGTGCTTCAAACTCTTTTTTATATTCTGTAGTGTAAAATTTAAAAACTTAGAAAAAAGTGAATATTTAAGACTCCAGTGGCGATGTTAAATGTAGATACGATACAAAACTTAAAATTATTGGCGATATTGATTCTTGCTTGGAGAGACTGATTTTGGAAATTTAATGTCTTTTCCAGGGCCAGAAAGTAGCAATGATGGATTGGTAAACAAGGTACCTTTTATTCAGCCCTATGATCAATCACGCAAGTTAATTTTTTACGTACCGTTTTCATGACAACAACCGAAAAAATCCTACATGTTGATTTTTCACTGTTGTTGAAAAACAGTTAGTTTTAAAGTTAGCGTCTAAAGTTAACTTGTGTGTTTGAGCATAGGGCTGATTAACACATAGTTTCTAAACTGGCCAGCAGCTAAAGGCATACAAAGGCTTGCGAGCATTCAAATTTTATGAATCTAGTTTAGTGCAAAATGTTAATGCAAAGGAAGTACCTAAATCGCAATGCTTATGTTATAGGTTGTAGTTAGCAAGGTAAGATTAAGTTTATAAAGGTTTGGGTTTAGGATAACTCTGTTACCATTTCATAGGGCCTAAACCCACAGTTTTATGTTCATGTACGTAGTTTATTTATGCTGTGTACTGTTTCTTGATCACTGACCGCTCAAATATTCTTTTCGAGTATTTCTGCGCTCAAGTGACCGTATCGGGACTTGAACGTAAGCGTTAGTGGGAACACTTCAATTGCAAAAAGCTAAAAAATATTTGCGCGAAACGTGACTTGAACGTGCCTTGAACGCAAGCGTTCCTATAATGCGAATCGGTCTTTAGCTTTCTTCGCAAAGACATTCCAAGTGTTCTCAGAGTACGATCTACGGGGTGAAAAGCTGAGGAAAAACCATTTCCTCAGTCAAAAATGAATGTGAAATATCATAATTTCGGGAAAAAGTGTCAGAGAAAAGTCGTGTTTATAATATTTAATAATTTTTTTGTCATCCACCTTCTCCAATTTTTCGCCTAAATTTTGAAGTATGTTCTTTGGAACATCCTGTACAAAAATTTATATAAAAAAAGGATGTTCGATATACACTATTCTAAAATATGCTTTTTGTTTAAATCATAAGCATTATATATCTCAAAATCCATCACAGGAAATACACCTCAGTCCAAAACAAAATACTACTCCCATACATTACCTCCATATATTCTACTCCTAATTAAAAGAAAAAAACAGCTTTATAGACAATTTAAAAATTCACAGGACAGGCAAATAAAAGTACAATACAGGGTGACTCGGATCTAAATGTACATACATCACCAGGAGATAGTGGACATCTCGGGGGTTCTAAATAATCTATTTTTAGTGGGTCCATCTTTCCTCGTTACTTAGATACAGAGTGTTTTATAAGGTTTGGCTCATTTTTGTTTTTGCCATAATTCTTTTAGCACCCGGTATAAAATGTTCATATTCGGTGGAAATATTTTGAGTAGCTATCGCTTCAAAAAGCCGTATGAAAATTTTTTGAAATTCAGGTCCGGACTTTAAAAACAAGACTGATTTCATTTTTTTTAAATTTTATTTTTTATTTGAAAAACACATAAAAAGCTAATTCTAATGAAATACTTATCAAAATCCCCGCACTCGCCGCTCAGCCATAATAAATTGCTCTTCTTTAGATGTTGAAACACATACAAAATAATAACTGTTTTTATAACGACAATAATACCAATAATAACAAAAATAACAAAAACATAATTATTTGAGAATATTTTCAAAATGCCCACCATTAACTTCTTCACATTTTCTTCCTCTGATATTTAAATTTGAAAGTGCACTTCTGATTACACTTGGTCTATTTTTTATTTCCTGAAATGAAGTGATAATGCGTTGCAAGAGCTGGACCCGTGTATTAATTTCTCTAAACTAACTTTTTCATATACCCCCAAAAAAAGAAGTCCAGCGGGTTAAAGTCGGGAGATCTTGCTGGCCAAGAATGGGGCCCCCCGCGACCTATCCATCTGTTGGGATATCTATTGTTTAAAAGTTTGGAAACCATTCTTGCATAATGTGGAGGGGCTCCATCGTGTTGGAAATACATTCCTCTTAAATTAACATTCTCATTTTGAAGAAGATTTGGTAAAATGTTTTCCAAAAAGTGTAAATTATGGTTTCCATCTAAACTTTCTTCAAAGATGTGTGGGCCAATCAATTTACCATTGATTATACCTGCCCAAACATTTATGGAAAATCTATGTTGCGAGTGCGACTGCCTAATAGCATTTGGATTTTCTAGAGACCATAGATGACAATTTCTGGAATTGATTATTGTCGTTATAAAAACAGTTATTATTTTGTATGTGTTTCAACATCTAAAGAAGAGCAATTTATTATGGCTGAGCGGCGAGTGCGGGGATTTTGATAAGTATGTCATTAGAATTAGTTTTGTATGTGTTTTTCAAATAAAAAATAAAATTTACAAAAATATGATATACAGGGTGTTGAATTTAAAAAAAATGAAATCAGTCTTGTTTTTAAAGTCCGGACATGAATTTCAAAAAATTTTCATACGGCATTTTGAAGCGATAGCTACTCAAAATATTTCCACCGAATATGAACATTTTATACCGGGTGCTAAAAGAATTATGGCAAAAACAAAAATGAGCCAAACCTTATAAAACACTCTGTATCTAAGAAACGAGGAAAGATGGACCCACTAAAGATAGATTATTTAGAACCCCCAAGATTTCCACTATCTTCTGGTGATGTATGTACATTTAGATCCGAGTCACCCTGTATAATAATTTAAACAAAAACATTCACAAATTAATAGAGCAATATCGATCATCAAAATATTTGGACGCCTGTAATAAAATCAATAACGCACAAGGCAAAAACTACTGGCAACAAATTCGCAAACTCTCAAAATACAAAAGCAATACATCAATAAATTATCTACATGAAAATGGAAGAATTTACAGTAAAGATCTGGATAAGGCCGATATATTTGGTAAACACTTGAAGCAAACTTTTAAAATTAGTAACAATCCAATTATTGATGCCGACCATGAAAGATTCATTAACTCATGGACAAGTCGTTTTTTCAGTGAAACACCTTGCTCTTCAGGACGTACCACCTATTAAAGAAGAAGAATAGTTTCAAGCACTAATGAAAGGACGCAACACATCACCGTGCTCAGATAACATTCCGAGAAAGCTATTTCGTGACTTAGATCCAAAAGTACATATATATCTGATGCGAATATTCAATTTTTGTTTAATAAATTCATACTTTCCCCCTGAGTGGAAAGAGGGTATCATCATAACGATTCCTAAACCAAACATGAATCATACTCTAGCATCAAATTATCGCCCTATTAGGTACTCTCCTTTCTGTGGTGGCGAAGCATTTTGAAATCATCCTGAAGAGAAGGCTTGAGCTAGCGATTGGACATAATATACCATGCTACCAGTTTGGTTTTAGTGTAGCAAAGTCAACCATACACCCTTTATTAATACTTACTTCGAATGTTCAAGCATCCTACAAAGAGAATCGGCATTCTGCTGCGTTTTTTCTGGACATAAGCAAGGCCTTTGACAGCACACTTGGCATAATGGGTTGCTCTTCAAACTTCAAGCCATTAATTGTCCCATCTACCTAATCTGTCTTCTTAAAAACTACCTACGTGAACGCAAACTAAGAGTCCGCATAAATAACTCCCTGCCTGAAGGCTTTACACCTGAGCAAGGGCTCCCTCAGGGCTCTCCCCTATCTCCATATCTGTACAATATTTACTGCCATGATTTGT
Organism: Polydrusus tereticollis; assembly: GCA_963920685.1. Classification (NCBI taxonomy): domain Eukaryota; kingdom Metazoa; phylum Arthropoda; class Insecta; order Coleoptera; family Curculionidae; genus Polydrusus; species Polydrusus tereticollis. Next base: position 7,985,652 of record OY987335.1, read on the forward strand.
ATAATCACATACATGCAGATCCAAATTTTCTTGATACAAAGCAATATATGTTGCAGTTTGCTGACGTTACCGCTATCATTTCTCATGATAATACCCTTACAAAAACGATCTCCAATATCCAAAGGCTCTGCAACATTACCACAATCTGGATGCAGAAGTGGCGCATTATGCCTAACCCCCAGAAGTCAAAATTGATTTAATATTTCATCATAAAACATCTATTGCTTCACCAACAATTGCAATGTTCAACCACATCATACAGCCCAGCGATTCATGCAAATACCTCGGCATTATTATTGACCAAAACTACATACCCAAGATGCCAAAAAAAGGATGTTGTCCAGAGCCA